>OU696530.1:108768311-110160931 GCA_916048285.2 Bellardia pandia | reverse complement strand
TTAGTAGGAAATGCCAGTTTTCTCCTTAATCCAGTCCAAGTAGCTGGTGACACGGGTGAAGGCAGCGGGATAACCCTTGGTACAGCCATATTTATAAACAAAAGAACCCAAACCAACTTGCACCGTGCTGGATTCCAATACCAATGGGCCGCCGGAATCACCGTCGCAGGTCGAAACACCACCGGCAGTGGAGACGCAAAGATTGGAGGAGGTGATGGTGGAAAAAAAGGTTGCAGAACAGGCTTCATTGTCGATGACTTCCATGCGGGCCCAATGCAAATCGTTAGTAATCGTGAGTGAAAAGTCCGAAATACGACCCCAACCGGAGGCAAGAACTTTTTCACCGGCATAGCTGGAGTAGGTACTGCAAATACTGGGCAATTTAACGGGTTTAATCTTGGTAGTAGGAGTAGTGGCGGGGATTTTGATCAATGAAATATCGTTTTTCAAATTTTTGCTATTCCAGTCAGCATGGATGGTGATATCGCTGTGACTGACGGTGTATTTAATTTCAGCCTTGGTCCGCTCGGTAGCACCCAAGTACACAGTAGCAGATTTAACACCATCGGTACAGTGGGCACCAGTTAAAACCCACTTTTCGCCAATCAATGATCCACCACACCAGTCTTCGTCTCTTTCAGCGTTAGCTTCCATGTATATACCAACTTGATAGGGGAATTGACCGCCAGTGGCTTTATTACCATTGGTAATACCCAACTTAGAACTAGCCATACGAAAGGCAGAGGCGGTGGCCAAAGCCAAAGCGAAAACTATTAAGAATTTCATATTCTTTCAGAAAACGATACAAACAACTAATGCTTGTTGCCGTTCCGCAGCATATTTATATAGTCTGCAGCTTCAAAAATTATTACTTTTTTTTTGTACTACTAAAACTTTTATAAACAAATAATTAAATAGAGTTTAATGTTCAATTGTTGGTTTAGCTGAAAAAAAACAGAAACAAAAAGTAAATATAGCTCTTGATTTATAGTTTATTTTCTATAATGTGTTTAAGTTGTACTTATTAATTTGTTAATAACAAATTTGGAAAAATAATAATTGACACATGCTGGAAGATAATAGATCTTATTGTTGAATTATTTCCAAAGCCATTTTTTGTTATTGTTAAAAAATGAATTGGAAACAAGAAAAAGTTTCTAAACGATTTAAAGTTTTATTAATCAGGCATGTGATGGAAATCGAAAACGAATGAGTTTTAGAAGTGAATTTTTTCGTAATATTTCTGTTTGGAAAAACTTTTATCACATAAAATATAAAGATATTGGGCTACTAAAGAGAATCTTAAAATAAAAACTTTGTATTTCCAAAACTGATTCGCTTTCGATTTCGACTTCCATCACATGCCTGCATGAATGAAAAATTCAAATGTTCAATAGTTATATAAAATGCAAAACAACTATAATCAGGTTAATAATATTATGAAGAGTAATATTTTCAACAGTTATAGATCCTAAACGTCGTTGTTCAGAATTCTACTGTCTAACAATTTCCATGCCAATGACAGTTAGTTTTATTAAGGAATCATTATGTCATCGGCGTAGATAGCCCGGTCTGGGGGAGGCTAAGCCCCCCCCAGAAAAAATTTAGCCACCCCCAGAATTTTTATTCTTTTATTGCATTTTTTTATTTGAACAATTTTCCATAGCTTTTACTAAAAAGTGTTCAAAAAAGATCCCCCCAGGAAAAAGGCCTAGCTACGCCGATGCATTATGTAGACATTTCAAACCAGATCTTTTAATTATCATTAATAAATAGAAGCAGAAAGAAAACAAATTATCTTAATTGACTTGAAAGAAGGAAAAAGAAATAATATATGAATTTCAATAAATTTGAATTCAAGAAATTAGAAGACTGATTAACAAATTCAAAACAATAACTAATAAAATTATAAAATTAAGATCATCAATTACCTTACACAAACAACTTACAAAATTTGTATAATAAGTAATATTTTCTACTTGTCATAAATTATTATTAGCTATGAGGGCAGCAGTTACTTTGGTGAAATACAAAGCTTTTAATTGTTAAGAAACCAATTTGTTTTAATAAGAAACAAAAATCCCGGGATTCATATTTTAAAACCCCGAATACCAGGATTTGCAAATCCAGACCTGCTTGGCATCCCTACTCATCACACAAACATATGTATATGAAACAAGGTGACCATAATGTTTGGTTTGTGTTGAATTTATTGGCAACGCAAAGTCAACAGTTTAGTTGGAACAAACTTATTTTTTAGCCCATCAAATAATTCATTTAGGGCCATTATTACAACTTGCCTTTAATGTTCTTAATAATAAAAGGTAACTTTAATTAAAGTGAGGAATACAACTTCCTTGTAAAATAAAATAATTTTTTTTTCAAAATATGGCAATACCAGTTAAAAACCGATTACTTTTGACAAATTACTGACAAGAAACAGTAAATTTTTTGTGTCTGTGAAAATATTTGTTTGTGAAAAAAATATAAATCAAACGTCTGCTTTCCATTTTTGTTTATCAAATTATTTATTCGCAAAACAAAACTAAAATTAATTTATTTTTCATGAAGTTGTCAATTTTTCAGAACATATGGCAACTTCAAATACATAAACCTCACTATAAAATTAAAGGCCTTTAGCTTATCGGTCGGTTTAGATTAAAGTAAAGTTATAATAACCAATTACTTCTTATCTGTCCGATAACATCATACCTTTAACTATTGCCAAGTTGTAATAATGGGACTTAATATGAGATGTTTAAAATAGTAACTATAATATGGTTGATACAATATAAGAATTTTTGTTATTGAAATTCGAATTTTGCAACAGCAACTGAAATATGTGTTTAACACAATATTTTTAACGGTTTTGGAATTCCTTTGCTATTACATAGAATATTTTACATGAACTGCTTTTTGTAGGTTATGCACATTCTTTAATCAACCAAACCATTTGAAATGCCTAAAAGTATATTAAATTTCACACAAAAAACTAACTAATAAGCACTTTAATCAAGACATTCCACTCTACAACAGCAATTAAAACTTTTAAGTTTTTTTCACACAAAAACACTTTTCATATTCAAACATTGAAGTACATACAATTTAATTTTGTTAAAGTTTTTTTTTAGTAAAAGCCACTTGTTGACAACCAGACGACACCCTGTCTTTGTTGTGGCTTCTGCTTTGTCAATTGTAATAAATATTCAATGGCTTTATAAATATTTATATAAATCTGGCCATCTTGCTTAAATATAAAGAAGTTTTTTGTTGTTATTAAATTAAATTTATATGCAGTTTTCTTCTGTATTACTTTTTAGTTCTTTTATATTAGACAGTGTTGTCAATTTACGTGCGAACTGACTAAAACACGCTACTCTTCAGCTGAAATTTAATGATATCAACAACCTTGGACTTACCGGGAGAATATTTTTGTACGCTGATGACCTATGTTTATTATAACCATATAAGAATGAACTAGTACTAAAAACATATGCCGAAAGAGATGCGCTGTTAATATCTGAATACGCACGACTTAACAAACTGGTACTGAATGCTACTAAAACAAAGTTCATTCGGTTTAAAGCGCAGTCAAATCATATTGAACAAAATTGTGTAATTTTTGTTGATGGAAAAGAAATAGAAGAGGTTTCTGTCATTAAATACCTTGAGATCCATATACAGAACAACCTATCCTGGAAGTCGCATATAGATCAACTAAAACGTAAATTATCATCGGCCATTGGATATTTATATAAGATGAGAAACAAACTCAATAGACATACAAAGCTGCTTATCTATCAATCTTTAATTCAAAGCCATCTGAATTACCTTGTACTTATATATGGACATAAAAGGAACTCCGATATAAAATCTTTGCAAGTATTCCAAAATAAGTCATTGAAGCTGATATATAACCTTCCCAGATCATACCCTACCTTGGACTTATATAAAAAGATTGCTAAAGGTATTATGCCTATTTTCGGCCTTCATAGTTTGCAGTTACTAATTTATGTTTATAAAGTATTGCATAACATAGGATATCACAGTATCCGATTGGAAACCGGTCATCATAATTTCAATACAAGACACCGTACTGATCTCAGTGTAGTAAGATGTCGCTTAGAAACTACAAAACAGCGAATTCAATACTTGGGTAGTGTGGAATATAACAAATTACCACAATTTGTTAAAAAGGCTGAAACAATATCAATTTACAAAAAGAGATTAAAAGAATATTTATATGAAAACTTGGAAATGCTTCTGCTATAAATGCTATTAAGTTAGAATCATTTTTTTATAATTTAATAAAAAATCAATGAATATGTAAAAAATTTTGTAAAAATAGTTGCTAGCTTGCCTCTATAATGTCCTAGTGGCGCTGAGGCACGAACTTCCAATATAAATTAAATATTTTGAATAATAATAAATAAATAAAAAAAAAAAAAAAAAAAAATTGGAAGATCGAAAATTTATTAAATAAATAAAGGATTTTAGAAATAGCCCGGCACTTACGAGTCCAGTAACCAGACTACAGACAAGACTAGAGACGAGATATTAAACAAGACAACAGTCCTCTTTTTAAGAGGAAACAGAGACGAGACTGGGCAGGGGACTTAATAAGAGATTAGTGATGAAACTAGGTACGAAACAAGGGACGTGACTGGAGATTTCACTGGATATAAGACTACTTACGTGACTAGAAACGATTCTGAAGACGTGGCTAGAGACCAAAGCCGAATGAGGCGCATGTACCTCCTTACTAAACTTCTGAATATTTCTGTCTAAAGTAGTTTATTAGCAAAGGTTTTTACAGTGAATACTTTAGTTGAAAAATACTTCCTTTAAAACAATTTGAAAAATCTCTATCTGCCAAAAGAAGCAGATTCTGTTAAAATAATAACATCCCAGCCAATAAAGAAAATTAGTGGCAATTGAATAAAGAGAAAGAAGCGAAAAATGCAACTTGAGTTAAAAGCACTAAATTAGCTTTAAGTATGCAACTCTACACGGACGTATTTGACTGCCGTTGCACCAAACAGTTAAGTGTTTGGCAGAAACGTTTTAAAATGCAATTTTGTTGAAAATTAAAAAAAAAACGAGTTTTACTGAAAAAATCACTTTGCAAAAACCAATTTTTAGTTTTTAGTGCCAAAACGGGTTTTAAAGAAAACAGGTTTTAGTGCAAAAAAACGATTTTTAGTGAAAAACTGTTTTCGAATAAAAAACGGCTTTTACTCCGAAAAGCGGATTTTAATGAAAATCGTTTTTTAGGAAAAACCCAGTTTTAGTGCAAAAATCGCTTTTTAGTGAAAAATGGCTTAAGTTCAATAACGATAAAGGTGTTTAGAGTATACACGGTTTTTTTTAGTGAAAATGTTTTTTTAGTAAATGTATAAAAATGCATAATTTCCACCATTATATTAAAATATAGTAAAGACTTTTGTAGAAAACAAAATTTTTTTTTAATATATAATTTGTTTACGTTACACTTAAGAATATATTTATAATTATCTGTTTAACACTTCTAACCACACATATAATCTTAATCTATGGTCTTCACTTCGTCATGCTTTTTTCAATATAGTCCCTTCTGTTGTATGAAAACTTACAAAAAGCGTCACGATCCATTTTACGTAATTTTCTGTCACAATTTATCACTAAATTTGACGGTAAACTTTTATGGTTGTATACTTTAAAATAAATTTGGTAGCACTTTTTTGGCGCATGCGCAGTGATGGTGCATGTTGCTACTGAACACTAGATGGCGTTGTATATAAAATATTAGAAAATTAATTAAATAAAATGCTTATTTAATATAAATGAAATGAACTTTGGTGAATTTTATGGATAAGAAAAAATTTCTAGTAAAAATGCACTTGAAAACGAATTTAAAAAGCAACGAAATTGTAAATTTGACACAATTTGACTGATTTTAAATGGCTAGAATATTAGAAAAACAGTGGCAACTAATTTTTACTTTTACTGTGACTATAAAATACTCGAAAACACAGCTTTGATTAGCTAGTTCATTAGCATAAAGTTCAATAAAATTGTTCACTATTATTTATTAGTTATGAAAAGGGACTAGTATTCTAATGAATAAAGACCTTATTATTTATGGGCGTTGGTTAATTGTACATATATCAAAACTTTTAAACATTGTTTTTACCAACTTATTTTTACCCCCTTATATAAACATATTTTCTTATTCACCCCTATCGTGAATAAAAATTCCACATGAAATTTGTTCCCTTTTCACATTTTTCCTATTAAAATTCAATGTTAAAAAATAAAAGGGAACAAATTTCATGTGGAATTTTTATTCACGATAGGGGTGATTTTTTTTTTGTTTTTTTTTTTTCAAAAAATAATCTTTGAAATATGTATATATTTTATAAAACTTGCTTTTCATACAAAAAACATTTTTCTTTTATATTTATTATATGTATACATAACTCATGTAATTTCATCACACCCTAAAGTTAAGAAAATAAAATAAAAATAGATCATAAAATAACATAAAAAATAATTATGTATGTATATATAATAAATTTATAAAATTTTACCAAAATCCTAAATAAAAAACTAACAATTTACAAAAACTACCAAATAATAATAAAAATAATTATTCATAATAATTATCAACAAATATCCAGAAAAAAAAACAAACAAACCTAACTACCGAACTACAGCCATAACTGACAATAAAATAAAGTTAAAGAATAAAAGGAAAAAGAAAATTATTTAATAATTTTATAGTTTTCCTTGACAAATAAAAAGAAAATTGCAGTTAATTGAAAACTTAAATTAGCCAACAAAATTAAATGTTAAACTTAAAATTAATAAAGACTTTAAGAAAATCTAACAAGGAAGATGTGAAAATATTTTAGTTTTTTTTGTTGTATAAAACTAAATTTTAAGGTTTTTTTTTAGTTAGTAGCCGGTCTCTGGTTCCTGTTTCAAAGTCATGCGATAGGAGTCACCATCATGCATGGAGTTGAGCATATAACTAGAGGAGGTGGGCGTGGCGGTGGTGGGGGGCAAATTTGGCGGTATAGCTGTTAAAGCTTCGGAAGGTCTTATTTTCAAAGAGGCTCTTCTTAGCATTTCATCGGAGGAGCCCTCCGCACTTCGATTGTATTCATTTAAGGTCATTTCGACGGGATTACGTATTACAGTATTATTGCCACCATTTGAGGTGTCGTTAGTATTCTCGGATCTTTGGTAGGGATGATTGCGATTAGAGTTGTGTGTGTGCTGTAGATTACCCTGATTTAGATTGGAGTTTTGATTGTGCGGCGAATGGGGTGATTGATGTGGAGTCATATTAGACTGCTGTTGCAAGTGTCCTAGTAATGAAGAGTTATTTAAAGAATTTACACTGGCTCTGCCATTGCTATATGAGTCCATATAATTGCTCTGTCTGCTTTGCTCGTCCACCTCTAAACGCTCATTGTCATTGAGCAGCGGCGAGTTATTGTCCCTGCTCATTTGTTGATTCTGCTGGCCAGCAGCTGACGACACATTGTGTGAACGATTGGAGATTGGAGGAGCGCACAGGCTAAAGTGGCCATTAATCGTAGAGCCGTCAATTAATGGTGGAATTAATTGAGCATCTAAACTACTATCCATACAACTGGACATGGTATCGTGTGATAAATGATGTGTACTCGTGGGCGATGACAGCACATCCAAGCTGGAAGTCACTTGACTGATATCTAGGCCGTGGCTTCCTCCATAATTGTTTAGATTAGGCGGTGTCAAGGGAGAATTATTATCGGCTAGTTCACCTGGCAATAAAAGAGGCATTTGTTTAGTTTATAGAAATTCTAGATTTCAGTTAAGTGTGAATTTTACCTCCTAATAACATTTCCTGCAGCAATGAATCAATGTGGGCTACACCAAAAATTTTGGCAAATTGTATTTGTTCGATCATTTGCATGGTTATTGACTGCAAAACTGGTAAAATAAGTAAAATTTCTCCAAAACGGCCACGCGACTCATATTGGCGATCGGATACATAGTCCTCCAAATTGTTAAGAATCTGATGGCGCAATGTTTTGATGCGCTGGGGTTCATTTAAGCCACGAGCATCTAAGAGAAAACATTATTTATTTTTGTATACCTAAATTTCAAATAAATTTTTATATTTAACTAGAAGTAAACCTTCGAATAAAAAAATTTTATAAAAAATGTTTACAATAATACTCGCAAGAGGAAAAATTCTCATTCAATTATTTATTAATGTTTAAAAATATACTTTAATAAAATTAAAATAGAACTTTTCAAAAAGTACTTCAGTAAAAAAGTACGTTTTTCAAAAGCTACTTTATTAAAATGTTACTTCTTCTAAAGGTGCTTCATAAAAGTATTACTTTTTCAAAAGGTGCTTTATAAAATTACTACTTTTTTCAAAAAGTACTTGACTAAATTAGTACTTTTTTCAAAAAGTACTTGACTAAATTAGTACTTTTTTCAAAAAGTACTTGACTAAATTAGAACTTACTCAAAAGGTGCTTTATAAAATTAATACTTTTTTCAAAAAGTACTTGACTTAATTAGTAGTTTTTCAAAAGGTACTTTTTTAAATTCTTACTTTTTTTAAAGTAACTTTATTAAATTAATAGTTTTTCAAAAGTCACTTTTTATAAAAGCCTCATTAAAGTGCTTGTAAAAGTACTTTTGTTCTTTTTGAAAAAGTACCTTTTCAGTATTGATCATTTTTCTAATAAAACAAAAAAGAAAATTAGAATAATAATTTTCAACTAAAACTTACTGGGATCGAAGAACACCAAAGCCTTAATGCAGGCCAATTCGGTATCATCTATATTAACATCTTTCAACCCCATTACAAGTTCATCGATAATGCGAGCTCCTATACGTGATATGTCCAGATTTGGCGATACCCTCGGATCTACTTAACATTAAAGCCAACATTAGTAAATTATAGTTTCATCTTTTTTTTTGCGTTTAACTAAATCTAAACCTACCCGGACAATGTTTGGTTATAACACAATTGTTGCTCAGCAACAAAACATCTTTTAAATGCATTGAACGTCTCGACAAGCCCAACAGTAAATGCTCACCGGCATGGGCCCTTAACAAGGCCACCTGATCATCCAATTGCAGCTCATTAAAGGCTGGTATATGTTTGGCCCATTCCACTAAAGTCAGCAACTGTTGTTTCATTGACTCACACACATCATTGATACTGGCAAATTGTTTGGTGGAGAGATCTTCGTTGGCATTGGTTTCCATGGCAGCACCGGCTTTTGATTGACGACTTTCCAATTCGGCCTTCACCAAAGAAATCACTGAGAGGCCATTGCCGGGATCAGGATCATCGTTAGAGGTACGCCGACAACTAATGCGATCTCTTTCGTTTTGTACGGCCTCCTTTTTCATGCCAGCCTTGAAACATTTGCGCAAACGGCAGTAGCGGCACTGATTACGTTTGTCCTTGTCCACCACACAATTGCGGGAAAATCTGTGAAAATATTAGTTCATATTAATAAAAGAATTATTAAAAAATGTTGGGTAAAACCCAAATACCTGCAGGTATATTGATGATTTTTGCGCACACTGCGCCGAAAGAACCCTTTACAGCCATCACAGCTGGAAGCACCATAATGTTTCCCCGTGGCACGATCACCACATATTGCACACACTGTTGATGATTGCTGTGAATTGCTATTATTGCTACTGTTGTTATTGTTATTATTATTATTGATGTTAGAAAATGTGGTATTGTTGCCCGAGTTATTGTTGTTGCCTATACTACCCGTACTTAAGGGGGAATTGGCATTACTTTGATTACTATTGCTATTGTGGCCCAAGGCGGCCAAAGGACTTAAAGCCTGGGCCACTGGACTATGCACCATGGTGTTGGTAGCTGATGACAGAGCATCCGAATGTATCATGTGATTCTCAGCTTCTGCAATTAAAAATAGGAAATATTTTTGTTTTTTATTACAAATAATTTAAATAAACTATTTAATGGGAATTGAAATATTTATTTTTTTAAGTTATATTTGTGAAAGTAGTTTCTTTCTGTTATGGTTTCTTTAATGAACTTTTTATTTTCTCTTGAGAGTCTGAGAATAAGAGTAAAAGTGCCCTAGGTTTAATTTAAGTGTTTTGTAATTATTTAAATAAATATTTAATTATTTTTGTCATACAATTTATTTAGATTTTTTATGTGATGTTTTTGTTATTAGTTTTTTTTTTAATGTTCTTAAGTACTTTTATTTAATTGCTTTAATTAAAAACATTCGCTCTATTAAGAAGAGAACAATTAATTGTTTTATTAAAGTTTACTTAAGACGACTTTTGTTTATAGCTACACACTATGAAAACAACTGTAGTAAAACTAGTACTTCCAAGGAAGTTGTTTAAAAGAAAAAGGTTTTTAATTAATTGTTAAAGAAATTTGGTCTTAAGATGAATCTCAGTTTTGCAATATTACTAAGGCCTCGTTTTCAACATAATGTTAAACATTACAAGATCTATCGACTAGTTAAACTTTCCAGTTCCTTTAGTTTCATGAGATGTTTTTCTTAGAAATTAATCTTAATCACAAAGGGATTTTCTTTATACTTTTAATTTCACTATAGTTTCAGAAAGGTACTTTATTAAAATAGAACTTTTCCCAATGACACTTTATTACAATGGTACTTTTTCAAAAAGTACTTTATTAAAATAGAACGTTTGGCAAATATAATTTATTAAAATTGTTCTTTTTAAAGGATATTTTATTACAATAGTACTTTTTCAAAATGTACTTTATTAAAATAATACCTTTTCCAATAATACTTTATTAAAATTGTCCTTTTTTATTAATTTATTAAATAGTACTTTATTACAATGTTTACTTTTTCAAAAGGTACTTTATTAAAATAGTTCTTTTTTATTGTATTAAATAGTACCTTTTCAAAAAGTATTTTATTAAATAGTACCTTTTCAAAAGGTACTTTATTAAAATAGAACTTTCCCCAATAATACTTTATTAAAATTGTACTTTTTCAAAAAGTACTTTATTAAAATAGTACGTTTTGCAATGACAATTTATTAAAATTGTTTTTTAAAGATATTTTATTAAAATAGTACGTTTTCAGAAGGTTTTTTATTAAAATATTTATTTTAAAGGATATTTTATTACAATAGTACTTTTTCCAAATGTGCCTTTATTAAAATAATACCTTTTCCAATAATACAGGGTAGGCCAACTTGGACTGACTGATTTGAAATGCTTATAACTTTTGCATTTTTAATTTAATACTCAATTGAACATCTCCAGAACATCGCTACGACGTATTCTAAAAGTTGATCTGAAGATGTTTCCATATAAAATTCAATTGGCCCAAGAATTATTGCCGAGGGATGCACCACAACGGCTACAATATGCCAATAGAGTTCAAATCATTCAGTCAAACTTGGCCCACCCTGTACTTTATTAAAATCGTTCTTTTTTATTAATTTATTAAATAGTACTTTATTAAAATGTTTACTTTTTCAACAGGTACTTTATTAAAATAGTTATTTTTTATTGTATTAAATAGTACTTTTTCAAAAAGTATATTATTAAATAGTACCTTTTCAAACGGTACTTTATTTATATAGCATCTTTTCCAATGATACTTTATTAAAATTGTTATTTTTTATTATTTTATAAATAGTACTTTATTAAAATAGTACTTTTTTAAAAGGTACTTTATTATAGTTGTTCTTTATTAAAATAGTATTTTTTCCAATGATACTTTATTAAAATTGTTCTTTTTCAAAGGGTATTTTATTAAAATAGTACCTTTTCGTACCTTTTGAAAAGGTACTATTTTAATAAAATATTTTACTATTTTAAATTGTACTTTACTAAAAAATGTAATAATTTTTTTATTGCAGATTCATCACATAGCACAACATCAAGTTTTAAGAATTATTAATATGGTAAGTTTTTTTATTATTATTTTCCAAAATTTAAATACTTTTTATCCTGAATTCTAAATAATAAAACTTGGATAAAGAATAATCTAAACAGTTTTATCGCTTGTGTTGCCTGAATTAATGTTTATTTAAAAATAAAAGTAAGATTAAAAGTAAAATAAGTATTTCTCTCAAAAGTACTAAGTAATTTAGTACCAGTTTTTAAAAATACCTTTCTAATAAATTCTTAGCAATATTAAAAAGTTAGCAACGAACAAGCCTTATGTATCCCAATCATTTAAAACAAATGTGTCAAGTTTGAACAATTTATCATTCTTTTAAATAAAGAATTTTGGAAACAAATTCCTACAATTTGTTTGCCAACAATGTGTTAGCACTTGCCCGCCCAATACCCTATTAATAAACCCAGACATTTTTTTAAATAAACAAAAAAAAGTATAAACATTTAAGCTAATAATAGATAATACATCTTTCAAATAGCAATTGAAACACTTTCTTAAGGTAATAATTGCTTTAAAAACCATTTGTTAAGTAACTAACATGTTTGTTAAACATTAATAACTGCTTTAATAATTTATAAGAGTTAATAAATATATAATATTGAATCATAAATCTGTTTAATTTGTTGTCAATTGCATGTGCAATTGCAAAAGTTGTGAAAATCATCATTACAGGGCACATTCAGAAGTTATACAAATTGATTGCTAAAATATTGTTAAATAAGTTGTTGTTATTGTGATTTAGCAAAGCTTATGTTCACAACTGGTATTAAAATATATAATTTTTATGTGTGTGTGTTTTTTTAATTTTTAACCAACAAACTTTTGTCTCATCTTAACGAGTTAATGAAAAATTGTCCGTAAACGTCAGAATAGGGTAATATCGGTTCAAATAAGTGAGAGCAGTAGTGTGTATTTGTGAACAAAAGATAAAAATTGCTTGATCATCATGATCATGTTAAAAAGAAAAATATTATAAAAGCACAATAATTTCAATGTTAAAAACTTGAGAAACTAAATATGTAAACTACAAACAAATCATATGGCTAAAGAAATAAGTAATATGTATGTAATAATAATAAAATAGAGCAGAGGTAGGAAATGTGTGTATCTTTCAAGTGTTGGTGACTTTGTTTACGATTTCAATTTACAAATAGATTTTCATCCATTTAACAAGAAATAGAAAGAAAAAATGCAAAGAACCACCACACACAATGCAATTAAAAAAAATCCTGTGCATTTGTATGGCATAATTTAAATAGTCTGTTTTATTGCCTGTATTGTGGGTTGGTTACATACTTGTATTAGTTTGTTAATTCCTGCCTAGTGCTTGTCAATAGTCATTGTAAGATACAGCAAATTATGTTTTCAATTCGGCAATTTAATGAAATTCAAAGCTGGGGCCAAATTACCGCATTCGTGATCGAATGAGCTATCGTATCGAAAAATGATTTCGATATCGAAATTATGATAAAATGTACTAAATTTCTTGCTCGATATCGTATGCCATAATCTCAAATAAGAAAATTACGATCAATTTTACTCGATATCGAATGCGGTAATTTGGCCCCTGATTAAGTTATTTCTACCATACTTTGTAAGTGTGTGTGTGTAAATCACGCTTACGTTCAGATTATTAGTTTAGAAAGTTTGCTATTGAAAATCAGCAAAATCATTACGGTAGAAAAAGAGTGAGACAACCTCATAATAATTGGAAATTTTAACTAAAAACTATTTTCATTATTCATATAAAGTAATATGAGTTCCTTAGATTATTGTTGTAATTTACCGCGATTCATGCATGACTCATGATAACCTACAGATTTTTTTCCCATAGTGGGCTAAAAGTAGGAAATATTAAAGGAAAAAATAATTAATTTTCTAATTAAAAACCTACAATAATATAAAACAAAAACATCAACATCCAACTAATGGCCAGTTTTTAACTTAAAAATTAAAGTGTGTTTAAACCTAAGTTCTGTTTAAATACCAAATTCATTTTTATAGATCATATCGACTGTTCAATTCCAAACCATGCTATGTCGACTTAGCATGTTTTTAATTTGTTTGCGTTTTTGAATTTAGATTTTTTCAACTTAAATTCAATCAATAGTTATAAACAACAAAGTTCTACCGCATATGGTTTTTTAGATATCGCCTGTAAACTTTAGGAGCTTTTCCTGCAAAACTCACTTTTTCGACTTAGCATTAGGAATTGGAATTGTGCTGTCGATATTTAAATATAACTTAAATCAATAACTACATCCATTTAAATCAGTCTCGGGCACACACATACTCACTCATATCTGCTAGTGTTGGAAGCAGCAAAAAACAAACGACAAACGATTTTAGAATTTTTATTTGATTTGAATTTTTTTTTTGCAAATTTGCAAAATTAAATTATAATTTATTTAATAATACATATTTATATTATTTTATTATTTAATATTATTTGTATATTTTTTCTTTCGTTGTTAATTAGTTTATCATTAAATTTTAATATTAATAATTAAAAACGAAAGAAAATAATATTAAATAATAAAATAATATATGTATTAATTAAATATTTTTTGACTTACAATGCGATGACAAATCATACTTCATTAAACATTTTGCTTTGAGTGTACTCAAAAAAATGTGCAGCGAGATCAGGGAGGTTACTCTCTATTGCGATGCGAAAGCAAATTCGATGCGATAAGCGTACATATTGTATGTATGGCAATAGTGAGACAGCGAAACAGGTTTTAGTATACGTGTGTCAACGTCGCACACACAGTATTTTGTTCCTATGCACGCGTGTATAGCAAGCGCCCGAGACTGATTTAAATACAACTTAAGTTTTTCATACTACCATATGATTTTGACAGTTCTGCAAATTATAAAAATTGCGCATTGAAGTTTTTTTTATTATTTGATAAAAAATATTCAATAAATAAACTCGCCGTGAATAAAAACATTGTGCTTATTATTATCAATATCAACTAATACCAACTAAAACAATGAATTTAGAAGAAGAGGATATGAATGATGCAGCTTTTGTGCATTTAGTTTACAACAATTTGTAAACTAAATATGAAATCAGCTGTTAAATGAAGAAGTTGTTTATATTTTTTTGACATTCAATAGTGCTGCCATACTTTTAAATACCAAACTTAATTTGAGACTGAAAAAATTAAACTGTATTTAAATACAATTTAAGTTTAAGGAAAAATTAACTAATTTCGTATTTAAATATCAAGTTAAAAACTGGCCATAAGAGACTTAATTTAAATGTATGTTAGTTGTTGATTTAGTTAAATTTCTCTTGATGACAATTGTTGCAACTAAGCAACATCATCATCGTCATGGTGATTAACTATCATTATTATTAGTTGAGTATTTTATAAACATCAAATAATCTAAAATAAAAAAAAAACTGTTGTTTAACTGGTCGCCGCGTCACATTCCAAAGTTCAACACTTTAAAGTGTCTGTCAGAATGGCAAATGATAGTGTGACTGACTTGCTGGCTGACTAGGCGTTATTGTTTATTCAGTGATACCATGATACCAGAACACAAAACGTTACTCTTTTTTCATATATATACTTGCATAGCATATTTTATTCCATTTATTTATTTCTTTTGTATGGTATTGGTCACTTTAGTTTATATTTTTTTCATATACGAGTACATATGTATGTACATATGTACATCATACCCTACTACACACTATGTGCATATGTATACTTTATTGTTGCAGTTTTATTATTTTAAATTCATTTTAATTTAATCAATCACATAAATTTGCATACATTTCTATTTTACAGTGAGTGTGGTGCATAATTTCTTTTATTTATTTTATTTCTTTCTTTTCTTTTAGTTAAACATTTCATTTAAAATTAACACATTTCTCAATTATGTAGTATAAATAAATTAAAAAAAAAAAAAAGAATGAAGTACAAAAAAATTTTAATTTTGTTTCTATAGTAGAAAATCGCGTGAAGCTCCTGCCTTAATAATAAATTAAAACAAAAAATTATACGTTAAAGCTTGAGGTCCACAACTCGCGTCTACGCGTTTCACGCGTTCTAAGCAACTGTCAAAAAAGTAGAATCAATGTACATTGTATGTTTTAAGTTACACACTCAAAAGCGTTGACGCTTGAAACGCGAAAAGTTCGTTTACTTTCTACATTTGAACGCGTCGCAAGTGGCGAACAGCAAACAGCAAATTTATTTTAAAGGTGATGTCACTAAAAAAAAATGACAGTTGAAAAACCATTTTTTATATGATTTTGACAAACAAACCGATAAAAAAAAACTTCATATAAAAACAAAATTAGCTGGGCTTACGGCATCACCTCCGAAAGTAAAGGGTGTCCCAACTAGAACGCAATTTTTAAATTTTCAATAAAACAGATATTAAAAAAAAATCGTGAAACTTTATTATGTCGTAAAGTAGACAGAATGAGGTTATGTATGGAACAAGATATCGTGCAGATGGCGGCCGTGGATTTGCTGGCACACACGCGATCTTTTAATAAATTTTTCAATGACCTTTTTGCATAAATGCTACGGTAATTCATTAATGCACCGTCCAATTTCCTCTTTTAAGGCTTGAGTCGTCGTCGGCTTATTTGCGTAAACCATCGACTTTAAAAAACCCCAAAGAAAAAAATCTAAAAGTGTTAAATCGCACGATCTAGGCGGCCAATTCTGGTCTCCAAAACGCGAAATAACACGACCGGGAAATGACTGATGCATTTTCTCTGGCTGTATGACATGTGGCGCCGTCCTGTTGAAACCAAAGGCCCTCCACATTCATTTCTTTAATTCTAGGCAAGAAAAAACTGGTTATCATTTCACGATGCCGAACACCATTGACACCATTGCGTTCTAGTTGGAGACCCTTTACATACATATATATGTATATATAAAACACAAATGATTGAGGCGAAAAATCTTCGCATGTAACTTGAAATACTTGACGTTTAAAACATTTAGAAAGCTTAAAACGCATTGACGCCAAAACGCGAGTTGTGGACCTCCAGCTTTATGTTGGTGTTGTTGATTATGAAGGTTGGTTTGTTTGTTGGACTATTTTTAGATTACTTGTACGTGCATATGAATTTTTTTAATTTTATCTTGGAGCCTCCTCATCATACTTAAATATGATCGAACAGACCTATTTTTAGTTTCAAAAATAAAGTAATACTTTATGTTATTTTCTGTTTTTTTTTATTGCTCTAGATTATACGAGTGATATGTGAGCCCAATAGCCAGTTAATGTAGGAAAATGTTAAAATTTGTTTGAAAATATAGTTGTAACTTCGTATAAAAAGTTAGACTACCCAGCAAACTTTTATTGAATGGAAATCATTCAGTTCTAGTTCAGAGTTAAGTTTAGATTCCAGTTCAGGTTCTAGTTACGATTCAAGGTCAGTTTCTAGTTCAAGTTCTAGATCTGAGTTAAGTTTCAGATGCTAATACAGGTTCTAGTTCAAGTTCTAATTCAGATTCTGCTTTAGGTTCTAAATTGGAATTAAGTTCAGATTCTACTTCAAGTTTTAGTTCAGTTTCTAGTTCAAGTTCTAAATCTGAGTTAAGTTCAGATTCTAATACAGGTTCTAATTCGGATTCAGATTCTGGTTCAGGTTCTAAATTGGAATTAAGTTCAGATTCTACTTCAAGTTTTAGTTCAGGTTCTAAATCTGAGTTAAGTTCAGATTCTAATACAGGTTCTAATTCGGATTCAGATTCTGGTTCAGGTTCTAAATTGGAATTAAGTTCAGATTCTACTTCAAGTTTTAGTTCAGGTTCTAGTTCAGGTTCTAATTCAGATTCTTGCCAGGTTTTAGTTGAGTTTACTTAAGCAAGTTTTTAAAAAATTAAATACCTAAATACAAGATTAATCCCGCTTTTGAATTTATAAATCCAGGATTTATAAATCCAAACAAAAGTATGTCGCAGAAATAAAGGTGAAAGAATTGAAATTAATTTTGGATTATCAAACTCGAACGCATTAACTCGAAAGTGTCTACGGTTTTTGGAATGGGAAATTCATAGAAAAAAGCTGTTACTGATTAAAAAGCTCAACAGATGACAAAAGAAGAATTTGTTTTACTAAAACAAATAGTTAACAGAAGAAGCCCTTTGTAGCACAGATATAAATCTCTGCTGTTGTTGCTCTTTTATTAAGGCCTGAAGAGATATAGAAAAGTGATTGCATATTAAGCGATGAACTGGTGAATAAATAAAACCAAGAAAGAAGCATGATTTATTCAACACTTTTAAATTTTTAAAAACAATTTAAGAATGAGTTTGATAATGATATGTCCCGGTTTACATTATGAAATTTTTGTCGTATCTTTTTTAAAATTGTATTTGCGTCTACATTGTGAGATTTTTGTTGCAGCGATTTCTTATGGATGTATGCATGTTTTCATACATGTTTTGACAATTCCTTTTTGAAAAATTATAGAAACCATTAAAAATAAAAGCTGGTCGAAACACAATAACAAATGTCTAAATGAACTACGAATGAGGGAACAAAGCGTGCCTCACGAGTACATGCATATGTATACGACTCACCGCTCTCGCCAACAAAGCAAGAATCGCAGCAACAAAAGTTTCATAATGTAAACCGGGACTATAGAAATCAGCATTGTCAACTTTGAAATTTCAAAACGCACCAAAATGGAGAAAAAAACGCACCAAGTTAAGAATTTCGTTTTTGTTTCAAATATTTATTAAATTAATTTTAAATTTTTTAATATTATAAATTCTATGAAAAACTTTTTATCAACGATTATTAGTAAAAGTAATAATAGTACAAGCCTTTTTTTTAATAAATGAAGAAATAAAGATAAAATAAGCATTTAACCACTCAAAATTTAACTCACAATATGATATTCGGAACTTAAGTACTAATTGGTAAAATAGCTAATTTCAGTACATATTTGGTACTTTTTTTATATATTTTTGTTTTGTAGTTAAAGTACTTCTATTTGATTTTTTGCAATAAAATTTGTTAGGATTCCACTGGTACTCTAACCCTGGTTGTTCGTCTACAGTTCAGTAGACCAAACCATCAGGTTATACAAGAATTTTTATTTACATGTTTGAAATGTTAATTTGATTTTCAAACACAGATTTTTGAAGAATTTGATTTCATTTATCATACATTCGTATTTAAAATACAATTTTTCATCGTATAGATTTCATGAGTTATGAATTATTAAAAAACTGCAATTAAAAATTAGTAAAAATAAAGAGTTCATCACATTTTCGAAAAAATTAAAAAACGCACCGAAATACACAAAAAAAATTTTGCAGTGTTAAATGAAATGGTGCTCAAACAGGTGTATTTTATTGTAGAAAGATTTTTGCTCACACTGAAACAAAAAGTTGTGTTAAATTTGCTTTGGTGCCATCAAAAATTTAAAAAAAGCGCACCGCGCACCAACTAAAGAATTTTTCGCAACAAAAATTTAAAAAAGCACCAAAAATTGTGCGAAACGCACCAAGTTGACAACGCTAATAGAAATGTTTGTTATTAGTTTCGTTCGGTTGATGGCGAAACGACTGAAATAATGAATGTAATTAACCCCCTGTTTCACGATGTCGAAAGATAACGTTCGCTTAGATAAGACTTAAGACACAAACTTGATTGTGGAAAAATTGAGTAAAAAAAATAGATACGATAAAAAGTTTGTGTCTTAAGTCTTATCTAAGCGAACGTTATCTTTCGACATCGTGAAATAGGCCATAAAATTGTATGTAGTAAAAGAGTGAGAAAGGATTGTTTATGCAATCCATCCGAAATGCCGGGATTTAAAAAACCAGTACCGTTTGGCCTCCCTAGTCATTGCACAACACTTGTAAGTAAAACAAATGGTTTAGTCCACTGGTAGGGTTAAGCTCTTTGTAACAAGTTTCGTAGGTGGATTTAGTGTATACTAATGCTATACTAGCTTAAAGGAATATTAGCAGTAATGACATGCAATTAGCAACTTTTGTCACACACAATTCCCTGGAAAAGAATAAATCATCACCTACCTGTTTGTTGTTACAATGAAATAACTAATAATAATACAATAATATGCTAAAGATTATATTAATTTGGCACGTTCGATTATATATTTTTATTGCATTATTTGTTTTATTATTATCATTATCATTTTTTAAGTTTTTTTGTTTAATTATTTTACTTTTTGTTTTGTTTTAAATACTAAGTAAATTGTCTTGTAACTAACCACTCGTAATCATACTTAAATGTTTATAAACTGGTACAGACAGTACCTCTACAACGTAGTTTTTTGTTGTTGTACGTTCGTTTTTTTAAATCTATTTTTTTTATATGTTATTTTATTTTTAAAGTCATTTAATTTCAGTGTTTTGCTTTTTCGTTGTTGTTTTTATTTATTTATTTTAAACAGAAAATAAATAAAGAAAAATAAAATATTTTAACGATGAATTTGATCTTTGACACGCATATTTTAACGACGTGTATGCATATGAGTTTCATGTTGTAAAAATTGAATTTCAAACTAAATACTAAAAAAGGCAAACACAAACGTTTAGTGACGAGTGTTGTTGACTCACTTTGACAGTGAGCAACAGCAGTGGCCAGCAGTATTTTTGACTGCTGCTGCTCTTTATTATACGAAAACTCTAAAGACAGTCAACTATTTTCGAAGAAATTTGTTTACATGAGACAATTTTATGACATCAAGTGTTTTTCCAATATTTGCACAAATGTCAGCAGGACTAAATTAGCAAGTTGCCAACGTATCAGCAGCATGAAAATTTTGTGATTTTGTTTAGCAGACATTTGATCTACAATGAACATATTTTTGATTCAAATGCTGACTAAATCTTCCACTACTTTTATCACCCACTGTAACTAGAATATAGAGGATCGATCATTAAAACAACTTGACCAATACACAAAACTATACACACACACACAAATACAAGTTAGGTAGAACATTCCCAGCATACCATTCTAGGAGCGCTTCGAAAAAGGAGTCAGAAAAGAGTCCAACTAAAAAGCATTTTCAGAGCGAAAGAAAAAGGAGTCAGAAAAGAGTCCAACTAAAAAGCATTTTCGAAGCGAAAGAAAAATTTGCTTAAAAAAGAATTTTTTTTTTCCATTTTTATATATTATTTTATTCTATTTTCTTCGACCTTTTTAATGATTTTTATTAAATAATTTTTAAACTTGAGGTCCCTTTATAAAAAACAAAAAAGTGACCTCAAGCTTAAACATTATTTAATAAAAATCATTAAAAAGGTCGAAGAAAATAGAATAAAATAATATATTTTATTCAAATGTATTCCATTTTATTTTTTTTACTGTAAATACAATTTATTTAATTTTTCCCCATTTTTAATTTAATTTGTTTGTAAATGACTTTCCTTTTTGTTTAAGTAAAAACAATTAAAAAAAATAATAAATGTGAACTTTTAATTTTTTGTATTTCAAATTGCAATGACTCTTTTCTGATATGATGTAAGAGCTCTTTCAGAGCCCAAAAGAACCCTCATAAAAGACTCTTTTCTAACATTATCTAAGAGCTCTTTCTGACGGACCATTTTCGAATGTAATGAGCCTCTTTTCTGAAGGTTTTCGGAGCAATAATGATTGTTTTTTGGGCTCATGAAGAGTATGAACGCTCCGGAAAAGGTGTCAGAAAAGACTCTTGCTGGGAACTCGACCAATACACTAAACTATACTCACACACACAAATACAAGTTAGGTATAACCCAGCATACCATTTTAGGAGCGCTCCGAAAAAGGAGTCAGAAAATAGTCCAACTGAAGAGCATTTTCGGAGCGAAAGAAAAATTTGCTTGTTACTGTCCTGAGTCGGCACGCAGTATGACTCAGAAATTCCACTTAATTATGTGTGTACCAAAGCGTTGTTCTCCTGCTATTTGTGCTTTGAACAAAAAAAAACATAGCTGTACCACACAAGAATGATAAAAACAAGTTTACACAGAGCCCAAGAAAAACCTCATAAAAGACTCTTTTCTGGCATTATCTAAGAGCTCTTTAAGAGCCCAAAAAAACTCTCATAAAAGACTCTTTTCTGACATTATCTAAGAGCTCTTTCTGACAGACCATTTTCGAATGTAACTACCCTCTTTTCTGAAGGTTTTCGGAGCAATTATGATTGTTTTTTGGGCTCATAAAGAGCGTTAACGCTCCGAAAAAGGTGTCAGAAAAGACACCTTGTTTTTATCATTCTTGTGTGGTACAGCTTTGCTTTTTTTTTTTTTTGTTCAAAGCACAAATAACAGGACAACAACGCTTTGGTACACACATAATTAAGTGGAATTTCTGAGTCATACTGCGTGCCGACTCAGGACAGTAACAAGCAAATTTTTCTTTCGCTCCGAAAATGCTCTTTTGTTGGACTCTTTTCTGACTCCTTTTTCGGAGCGCTCCTAGAATGGTATGCTGGGTTCAGTCTAACATACAACTCATACTTGTATTTGATCGCTTGTTCATGATTTTAGTTTAATTTTAATAAAACTACAAGTGCATGTGTTGTTTTTATAATTTATTAGTATTTGTGCTTTAAAAAAAAAAAATAGCAACAACTATAAGCTTACAATAAAATTCCAATATATTGCCAATGATAACAACTGATAAGACGAGTATGAGTTGCATGTATTTATTATGTCGGGTTAACAAATATTTTTTTTATAAATTTGTTTTGCTTAATTTAATAGTTGTATAATAATACATACATATTCGTATGTGTAGGTAAGCAACTGTGAGTGTTGAACAAAAATATAAAAAAAATACTAAATAAAATTATTGATTAATACTTGTGGCCACACAAACATTTAAAATCCAGGGCTAATTTTGAAACCATTAAGAAAAATGTTTGCCAAAAAGCGTATTTAATATAAATGTTTATAGTCGTTCTTATTATTTATTATTTATTTATTTATTTTTATAAATATGTATGCTATTTATATGTTAAAAAATGTCTCTTTTTGTACCTGCGTATATAGCAAAAAAAAAAAAAAAAGAAAAAAAAAACAAGTAAAAGTAGTCAAACCAAAACAACCATGAAATACCCTACAGCTAGCTGTTAAGCGGACGAAATTTATTAATAGTCAGTTCCCTTTTCAATTGAGTTCTAGAAAATGTTTAGCATTTTTCATCTAATAAATTATAGCTCAAGATGTTTGTTGACATCATATGATATTGTAAATGATAATGAGACTATGACTGTTTTTGTAGCATAATTTCAAAATTTCTGTTTAAATTTTGATTCAAAATTATTTGGGTAAAAATTTTGGCTAAATTTCAACATCTGAATTTACAATAGTTGTACAAGTGTTGTTGAGCATTTTTACATATATAAATATTTTATACAACACCTACGACATTTTTACATATTTTTTCGATTGTTGCATGAAAGTTTAAGTGTTGCCAAAAGTTAAAGTATTTATATCAACATATAAATGACTCATTTTAGTTAAAAAAAAAAAAAAATAACCAAATCAAAACAAATTTTAAATAAGAAAATAAATTTAATAAATAAAAAATTTTAATAGTGTTGAAAACACCAAAGATTTGTTTTAATTTTAGGAAATATTCATTTTTTAGGTTTTCTTTATATTTTGTTAAACTATTTTTATTTTGTCATTTTGAAGCGTTCGTCTGCTGCTTAAAATTGTGTTCACAATCAAATATGTAGTTATATCATACAATGTACAACATACAACATCCCTTGCGAATTAAACAAATACTTTTTTTTAGTAAATATTTTGGTTTAAATTTGTTCATGCAAATTGTGGGTTAATATTGTTTTGGTAGCTATTATCGTGCTAATTACTATTTCATCAATAGTGAAAACCAACCTTTAAAAATCTGATTTGCTTGTGAAATTTTGTTTCCTAATACATATAAACTTAATAACGACTAATTAACATACATTGCAATGATTTTATACTCTCTAAATTAGCTAGAATTTATTAAATAACTACAGGAGTATATGTACAGCCATGTCACAGAATTTAATTCCGTTCCGTATTTTACTTCTATAGTAAAAGTAAAATGAAAATTTTTTTCGCAATGAAACCTAGAAATGCTTAAAATTACAATTCCACATAGCTTAATTTGCTGGTGTGGTTTTATTTCGAAAAAATTGTTCCTTGTACTTTTTCTATAAAGCAAAATACAGAATTAATTTCACTTTCGAACGGAATTAAATTCTGTGACATGGCTGTTTGTCTGATATTTAAGTACTTAGTTATTGGAAAACTCTTTGAATATATTCCATTCTCAAGTCATCGTAATGTGTACACGAACAATTTTAATTTGACAATACAAACAAAATGTACAATTCTCATTCAGTTAAGAATATATTAGTAATATGTAAGTACATATGTATTTATATTTTCGTCTAAGCATCAGTTTACAATTGTACTATACTGAACTAGAATTGAAGTAAAACCACACTAGAGCTGAATTAGAACTGAATTAAAACTGAAATGAAATTGAACTAAAACTATGAGCTATGGGTTATATAAATTAAAAATGCGCGATTCGTATCTTTTGAACGCGTTTTAGTTTGTTTTTATTCTCACTTAGTTAGCGAACATTACAGTGTTTAACCAACAAAGTTTATTTTGCTTCGATAAATGTCGAATTTTGTGTCAACAAAACGTCATATGCAGGAAGCAGTGATGCCAACTTTTGGGACTCAAAACGCGTAAACATTTTTGAAAAAAGGGCTAAATGGAACAAGAATCCATATAAAATGCAAAAAAAGAAAATTGGCCCTAAACTAAAAAACGCGTAAGTCTAGGACGTTTTAGCCCGTTATTAATTTTTGCTCGATATGGCTACATTTTAGTTTTTTCGTACTCTTTCTTCCTTTAATCTAATAATATAGAAATAATGTTATTGGTAATAACCCATTCCTTAAACCATAGATTATATCTGTTATATCTGTGCCTTAAAGTGTCCAGTTTTGCCATACACATATTGACATATCCGTACTCAAACGCAGAAGTTGAGAGGAGTTTTAGTGTCCTGAATTTAGTCAAAAATAAAATTAGTAACACAATATCATTAAATAGGTGTAAAAGTTTAATACACATTAAATGTAGCCTAAACAGAGATAATGTATGTTGTTCAAACTACAAAATACCTGTCGAAGTGTGCTCAAAAATTAATTCGAATGAAACATATAAAAAACTTAAATATTTTATTGATAGTGTCTAATGGATTGAAAATTATGATGAACAAGAAATCGTAATTTTGTTCAGTAACGACCATGTATTTAACCTATCTTATTTATTAAAATGCAATATGAAATGTAATTGAAATATTTATCTCATGGTAGTAATTTTTTTCTAATAAATTATTTTATAAAAATGTGTTTGTTGTTTTGATTTTTAAAAGAAACATTTTATAATTTAACCTCTTTTCGCTTTAAACGGATTTTTTTTCCAATTTGGTCCTTTTTAGACCTTTTTTCAAAAATGTTTACGCGTTTTGAGTCTCAAAAGTTGGCATCACTGCTACCGACTGCTCACCGAAGCTTATGCTGAATGTGTTCCTTCGGCAATTCAGAAGTGGTGATTTTGACACGAAAGACAGAGAACGCTCAGGGCAGACAAAAAAGGGACCAAAATGGTTTCATCATGACAAAGCTCGGCCACTATTTGCTACGATCTCTGCAGAACGCCCACTCTGGGGTGCTCTTCACTTCAGAACCGGGCCTGGTTCTTGCTTAGCCTCAAAAGATGGAAAAATGTCACAACTAAAAATGGTCAAATACTTTCAATACATTTTATGCCATTATTGAGCTCAATATTCCATATAAAATCTCAATTAATTATTGCGCAATAAGTACGAAATTGTTATAATATTGAGTAAGATTTCGAATGCAACACTGTTCACAACTGTGTTTAGTGAACAAAATGGTATAAAATGGCAAATGGCAACAAAAGAAAACCAAAAGAAATCATTGAAAAGTCAATGTAAAGGTAAGTTTGTTTACATAGAAACACATTGTAATGTTTTCCAACTGTCAAATGGATTATTGAGCAAGCTGAAAATTGCCTGAACACTTAAAATAATATTGTCAATTAACCGAATATTGACTCAATTAAGTTTCATATCTGAACACAGTATAATAGAATAGGACTTATGTGCGTATTTAAATCTCAAAAAGTTTTGTTTTTAAAGTTTAAATCGCATTTGCTATTTTGCAAGTCAAGGCTGTGTCTCGTTAAGACGACCATGTCTTTGCGTATCAAGTGAAATAATTTGTATATAAATCCAAGTTGAACGGCAGTTCAATTAAATAGCAATTATCTACAATTTGAAGTCATTGTAGACCACTTTTTTTGCATGCTGCCTGCTAGATTTTTTTATTTCACTCTTTATCTTTAACATTTTCGAAAACAAATTATACATAAATATAAAAACATCTTTTTGTTTTTGTTTATTTATTTTTTTTTTTTTTGTTTTTATCTAGCAGCAGTTTAAATTAAGCTTTTCCATAAAGCAAATAAATAATAAACTAAATACATACACAAGTACTTATATGATATTGTGGATATTGTTGTTGTTAGATAATTAACTATTTTTAGGTGGTGCTGGTTGTGATGTATGATACGTATTATAGAAATATATTAATCGCTTAAGTCAGTGTATTCTGAAATACCTATAGTGTGCAATTAGAATTTTCCTTGAACTACACTGTGGCAAATAATCAACTACGTTTTTATTTCTTTATATTGTTCGTGCTAATTAACAGCTTTTATTGCTTTTGCCACTAAATGCTTTTTATTTTTTTGCTAAAGTTTTTTTTTTCAAATCTTTATTTTCATTAACCTGTTGTTTAGATTTTGCATACATTCATTCTTATTGTAGACTGTTGCTGTTTGTGTGATTGAATGTTACATACAGCAGCCTTTCTGCCTATTTGGAACTGCTCCTCAGAGATAATATGTTTTTTTTTGTTTAGTTATTTGCTCTGCTCATAAATTAATTATAATATGTACTTAATAATTTGCAATAAAAATGTATAATTACTTGTGCTAGACAACACTTTTGCTTTTTTTTTCTCGTTATTTAAATCAGTAGTTGTTGTTTTATATTTTTTTTTTTTTTTTTTTTTTTGGGAGATTTTTTGTTTCATTCAAACATGTGGAGTTAATGGGGTCAAATTTTCTGGTTTATTTTTGTTTGGTGTTTATTGTAGTTGTTTTTAACCTTTTGCTGATCTTTTTCTTAACAATTTTAACTAACAAATAATAATTTATGTGGATTTTTTAATTGTTTTCAAGCATTTTAGTTTATGTTTAATATATGTAAATTAAACATCTTAATTAAATAAATTGTTCTAATAATAGTTTTTTGTTTTGTGTTAAAGATCAAGCTTTAAGCCAAGTGCTGTAAATATTAAAAATTTTAAGAATTTTATATTTTAAAAACCTATGAAAATATAATAAAACTCCGAAAAAGTTAAATTATGGGCAAAAATGACTTCCTAGGTAATAAAAATTAAATGAGATTTTTTGATTAAAACCCAATTTGAATCATATTTGGCAGTTTGTGTTCAGTTCGGTAAACAATTATAAATTTGAAGCCACCCATTACAAAACTACTTCCAAGTAATAAGTTCAACCCCCTGGCCCACGATAAAGTTCGCTTAGATAAGACTTAAGACACAAACTTGATTGTAGAATCAACAAACTTGATTGAGTAAAAAAAATAGATACGATAAAAAGTTTGTGTCTTCAGTCTTATCTAAGCGAACGTTATCGTTCGACATCGTGAGCCAGGGGGCAAGTGTTTAATAATATGTATTTGTCATTAACTTTCATGGCGCATAATTTCCGAACATTTTTGCAATTCAACTAAAAACTTAATTTTTTGCTAACTATTTTATTGTTTATAATTCTTTTAATATCTAAAAGACGACAACAAATTAAACACAAAGTAGTTATAATAACAAACAAATTAAGATGTTTAATAACTATTCGACATGTTGTCAGTTTAGTTTTTTTTTTTTTTTTTTTTTTTTTGTTGTTTGCCAGTTATTTATTAGTTGAAATAATGTTTTTTATTATTTCTAATTGCCATTCCATTCATTTGCGCTTATTAAATGAGAATTAAAAAATAACTTATAATAAAAAAAAATATCATCTACAAACCATATTTATATATGATTAAAACGCATACAATTAACAATAATATCTATAGTTAATTGTTTCTATTGGCGTAATGTTCTAGATTTATTTGTTTTTGCTTATTTTAATAGACAGAACCAATTACATCTTTTAATGGATTCAAAAGAATTGCTCAAGATTTAGTGGGCTATTAAAGTTAGAATCTTATGAAGTAATATGCCAATTTTGTAAAAAAAAAAATTAACAATTATTTGTTACTGATTATTTGAATATGTTCAAGGTTAATTTATGGTGTCACAATAAAACTTTGTTATATGGGAACGTGTGAAATTTGTTTATTAGTTGGCATATATGAATCGTTAAATGGTGGTATAACTAATGTGATTTAAATTCTGTTGCCTACTTGTGCTTTTTGTTACTATACTTATTAAATTGCATACTTTCAGGCAGTGTTTAATTCAGGCAAATCAGTTTAGCTGTTGCATTTTTTAAATACTTAAGTAAACTGCTTGTACACAAGTATAATTCAACTGTTTACCATTAATTTATTAGTTTAAATTAAAAATCATTTAAAATCTTTTGCAGGCATTGCATTAATTTTCATTTATAAATTGTATTAGTTTGTTTATAAATAATGTTTACTTTATAATAATAATTTAATATCTGCTAAAATATCTGTTATTTTCATCTAAATGCCTTTCTATACTTTTGTGTTGCCTATTTCAGAGTTTGATTCTAAAACCACTTGGCCTTTTTAGCAAAACAATTCTCTGCAGGTATTTCTATTTATTAAAAAAAGTTGTGAACGAAAATAGTTGAAATTTTGTTGATTTGCAACAACAAAAGCAAACAAATATAATCAAAAATCATAAATTAATGGGTGATTGAAATCTCTGTTGGACACTCTACTCTGTTCACACTTGCTTGAATGGTTTTTTTTTTCTGTAGTAATTTAGATTTGTTTTCATGCTTTCTGCACATGTTATCAACTGATAAGAAATGCAACAGAAAAAAAAACGCATAAAAAACTGAAACTGTTGAAAAAGTGTTTACTACTGCTAAATTTATTTTTATTTCTCTTATTAACTTCTAAACATGATGGCAAAACCAAATTCTTTTTGGGTTTAATAGTAAATGTTGCTATGTTGTCATTGAGTTTAATTAAATGTTGACATTTTGACAAACAAATTAGAAAAATCCCTGTTTTATTAATAATGTAAACTAAATGCTACAAAAAATCAGAGATAACCTTTGATAATATTAATTTAATTTAATTAAATATTCATTTATTACATTCATTAATTTATTAATTTAATTAAATTTAAAACAAGTTTTGGAAGAAAGTTTCAAATTGAAAATCAGCTAAATCGCAGTAGTAAAAATAAAGTTAAGAACGATAATGTGAGACCACCTTATTTTATTTAGAAAAAACTCTTGGAAATTAAAAATTTAGCACTATCTATAAATATATAATACGTATATGTACTCATAGTAATATCGGAAAATTTCAAATACAATAATTTTTTCCCGATTATTCTAGAATTTTTTATTTATAGTTGGTACCAACAATTTATTTCTGTTTAATAAAAAAATAAAGCATACTTTTAGGCATTAGTTGAAATAGTAAAAGCATAAATAATAATATTTATTAACATTGTTAATAATTTCTATATAAACAATATTATAAGTATTTATGGCAACAATTATTGTAAAAGAATTAATTAAACTCTATTGAGAAGTGTTTTTTAAAAAAGCTAGCAATAAAATTTTCTCTGCCATAGAAATAACTTAATAAATTTCCTTCTTAAAACCGGGAGAGGAAGATTGTTTTAACAAGAACTGCATTAAACTGCTAAGTAGTATAATATTTTTTAGTGTAGCTTTTTATAGATCATATCAGTATTTTTGATAACGCCCTGTACTTTTTATCGCCCGATGTCATTGGAGTGTTAAAAGAAATACAAAAAGAGTAAAAAAAGTAAATTGTTGATGACTATATAAAGATTATGAAAGATTATGAGAAAAAAAAAAACAGAAATAAAAGATTATTTTTGGGTGAAAAAAACTGCAAATATAAAAATGCACAAAGAGAAATTTTCAAAATTTTTTACAAAATGTAATAATTAGACAAAAAAATATTACTTTCAAAATATTGCACAGGATTTTTGAGCATACTCATATTAGCGATGATCACATTTTCAACTTAATAGATTTGATTATCATCAACATTGGCAAATTTGGGCCAGACAAACTATACATATGCCAATTAATGTAATTTTCTGGACCCTAGAAGTGATTCTGCTTCTTGAGCATCCATTGCTGTGACACATTCTTTTAAGAAATATTGAAATATCTTAATATCTAATTGAATTTCCTAACCAAATTGCTTGCGGAAAGTTTCTTCTTAATTGACTGACTTTATTAATTTCAACTAATATGTGGGATGTTTTGTTGTGCCAACAGCCAATAATAACTTACTTCCTGCTAAACTCACTGCTAAATTTAAATTGTTAGTAATCAATTAATTATTTTCTTAATTTCCATATTTAAATGAAATTTTTAGCTGCATTAAATTAACAATTTAAAACAATTTCTTGGATTGTTTGTCCCGGGAATTTCAATTGTTATGATTTTCTTTGCGGGATCCCGGGAAATATAAAAACTGGCAAGTCGCTCCTTAAACTTAAAAAAGGAGTTAAAATTTGTTGAAGGAACCGGTCAAAGAACTCAAAATATTGAATACTTGTTTAATGCACTTTTAACTATTCGTCCAACTTCGGTAGAAAGTGCACGAGTTTTTTCAGTAATGGGGCAATTTGTAAATAAAATCAGAAATAGACTTTCTGACGACTCAATAGTGTGTTAAAAAGTTATTTCCTAAGCCTTTAAAATTTTAGTATAGTTATTTAAAATATGTTGTATATTTTATGAATTAAATTTTAAATTTTTTGATCTCATATCTCGAGTACCTGAAATTGTTTTTTTTTTACTATCTATATATATAAAAGTGAATGTGTGTCGTTATGTTTATTATTATTAGTTTGAAGTCTATAGACGGCTAAACGGCTGAACCGATTTGCTTAAAATTTACACAGTATATTTCTGTATGTCTGGAAGGAGCTATAGGCTACTTTTTTTTTTGGAAATTTTAAGTGGGCGTGGTACCTCCCATACAAAGTTAATTTTAAAAAATACGGGTAGCGAAGCACACCGGGTTTTAGCTAGTTTTTTATAAATTAAATTTTTATGTTTATGTCTCTTTTTTATCTAGTATCTAGAGCATAATAATACGAAACTTACATTTTAAAGCGTAATGTAATAATTCAAGTTCCTCTTTCAATTAAAACTAATTTTTTTAGTACCTTGTTTTATCCCTCACGTTTTTTTAATAAAAGATTTTTCATAAATAAAGACAAATTTACGTTTTATTTTTTCTATGGAGCGGGATCCGGGGAAATTTTTTGTAATTTCCGCAAAAAACTGCGGGAAAAAACTCTACTTATAACAGATTTCGCGGAAAAACTTAATTTTTGTTTATATAGGCGGATGATTAATATTAATTAAGAGGATGTTAGAGTTAAATGTGTATAACTTTGCTAATTTCTGTTTGATTTTTAAATTTAATACTGCATAGGAAAGCTAATTTATCAAGCTAAATATAAATGTAGCTTATTTTATATTTACGAATTAATAAATATAAGAATATCTTAAACAAACATTTTTTTATATAAAAACAAAAGGTTCAATTTAGTTTTTTTTTGGGGGGGTTTAAAATAAAGATTTATGAAATTATTTAAAAAACTTATATTAACGTTTGATGTGTCAAACGATTTTGCTTTACTGCTTACTTTATGCAGAATTTTATGATCCCAAATGATTTTTTTTTTTGTTCACTAACTTAATTTTTTAAGTGTATCAGTTGCTTTTTAATATTGTAATACTCTTAATACATTTTTGATATTTTTGGTGAAAATACCAACAAAAAAACTACAAGTTTTGATAACAGTAATTTACAATATTCAAACATATAAAGCATATAAAGAGACATAAATACTTATATAAATATATGTACACATATGTACATCGTTAAATATCTACATTAGGGTGTCCCATTCCAAAAAAAAATTTGGGGATCATTCTTAATTTGAATACTCATAAGGCTAAGAATTTTTGAGATTTTTTTCCGATTTTTCGGAGGTGGTTTAGAGGTCGCGCAAATTGATTTTGTACCAAAAATCGACCTTTTTGGGCTTTTTTTGAATTTTGGTTGAAAATTGGTAAAAAAATAGATATTTCTTCAGCTTTTGAGTCAATATTATTAAAGAAAATTTTCTGATCTTTAATTTTATGTGCATAAATAATAAGATTCGTCAGGGATTTTCCACATTTTGATACATTATATAACAGTTTTTCGTAAATTTTTAGCAAATATGAAAAAAAATGCTTTATAACTTTTAAAATTTGTATGAAGACTAAAAAAACTAATGATGCAGTTTAAAAGATTATGAAGTTTTAAATAAATTAGCGAAAAAAATGAATTTTCTCTCACCGTTCTCGAGTTATACCCTTTTAAAGCTTTGTACACATTGTATGAAATGTATAATACTATAAGGTGTGTACTAGGTTTGCATTGCTTTAAACTTTAAATAATTGGATTTAGAAAATGTAAATAAATTACCAAAAAAAAAACAATATAAAAGCTTTTATGCTAGAGCCCTCTCGCAGTAATTAGCAGTCACTATATATATAAAATCTGAAGTTTTATTGCTCCGGTAAGTTGAAATTGTCATAAAGTAGTCCAAGAAATATTGGGTAATATTTTTTTAAAATAGATATGCCTTTGTCGAATACAAGGAATGTGTGGTATGTGGGCAAAATTAAAAAAAGACCTGATATTTTTGGCATGCCGCCATCATATGATGGAACTAGTTGCTGGATCAGCGTTGAAGGCCCTTAATATTGAGGATCAAATTACATCCCCACAAATTAAAATTTTCGTCACTCTTCAGGGAAGGTGGGATTCCATTGATAAAAAAAATTTTCGGATTGTATAAACCACGAAATTGTTGGAAAAATTATTCCGGAGTTCATACGAAAAGATCTAATTATTTTTGTAAAAGGGCAGCTAGAGAATATGCAACCAAGGGAAGATTATAAAGAAATGCTGCAACTGAGCCTTATTTTTTTGGGTGATAGACCTGAGCCCTATCCAACCATAAAATCTCCTGGAGCCATTAACCGAGCTCGCTGGATGATGAAAATTATATACTCTCTAAAAATATGCATTTTTCGAAACCAGCTACAACCTTTCATTCAAAATTCAAAAATTGATGCCTTGCTGGAGTTTACCTCATTTATTTTAAGAGTATATATTAAAAATTGGTACCTATGCCAATGTCCCCGATACGCTCCTCTCAATGACCTTAGACTTTTGAAACAATTGTATGATGCAAACCTACTTCACACCTTATAGTATTATACATTTCATACAATGTGTACAAAGCTTTAAAAGGGTATAACTCGAGAACGGTCAGAGAAAATTCATTTTTTTTTCGCTAATTTATTTAAAACTTCATAATCTTTTAAACTGCATCATTAGTTTTTTTAGTCTTCATACAAATTTTAAAAGTTATAAAGCATTTTTTTTCATATTTGCTAAAAATTTACGAAAAACTGTTATATAATGTATCAAAATGTGGAAAATCCCTGAGGAATCTTATTATTTATGCACATAAAATTAAAGATCGGAAAATATTCTTTAAGAATATTTACTCAGAAGCCGAAAAATATCGATTGTTTTAGCAATTTTCAATAATAATTCAATAAAAGTCAAAAACGCTAGATTTTTGGTACAAAATCAGTTTGCGCGACCTCTAAAGCACTTCTGAAAAATCTAATAAAATTCTCAAAAAAACTTTACCTAATGAGTATCCAAATTAGGAAAGATCTTCCGAGAAAATCCAAATTTTTATTTTTTTTGGGACAACCTAATCTACATACTATGTACATTTCTATATAGTTCTTATAATCGTTTAGTATCGTGCAAAGTTGGCTTCTTGTATAAAAGTATGATGTATGCAGTATGTATAAGTTTCTGTATAGCATGTCTGTATTATCACTGTTTATAATTGTTTTATTTCGTTTGTATTTTATGTTGTTGGTTTTATTACTATTGTCATTATTAATTTGTGTAGTTGAAACACAATAATTTTACATACGATTGACTAAATTAATATATGGTTTGTTGTTAGATGTCAAAACTACATACTTGAATACCCTTAACATTTTACGGGCTCTGTCAAGGTTGCTTGTTGTTGGATGAAGTAATGTTTAGAGTATGATAAGAAAGAAATTATTAATAATCACTGAAATAATATTAGTTAAATAGTTGTTTTTTTACTATAATAATTATTATTTATTTGTTATTTAATACTTAATTTAAAAAATAAGTTTGGAAAGTTACACAGCTAACAATTAAAAACATAATAAGATAAACAAAATAATAAACTTCGGTGAATCACGGTGTTTTTTTTTAAATAAAACATTAAAAAATTCAAAATCTCACATGATTTGCTTTAACAATCCTCAGCAGACAGTAATTAATAAATAAAAAAATTCCTCTAAAATAAGTTGGTTAGTAAAAAGAAAAAAAAGACAATATTATAATTATAACGTGTAGGAAGGTATAGTCGGTCAAGCCCGATCATATAATACCCTACAGCCAGTATATACATAAAACAGGTTTTCAGAAATTTAGTGGTAGAACTTCTCTGCATTTTGTGTTAAATTTTATCTCGATATAAAGAATTTGATTTTCGAAGGGGATATTATACGGGAGCTTTGACTAATAAAAGACCGACCGTTCTAAAATTAGGTGCCATAAGTCATGTATTTATGAAACTTTTGTGTGTTGAATTTTATTTGGATACTAACATTTATGGTCATTAAAGTGGCTTTCGTAAATGGATCTTATATGGGAGCTATGACTAATTATGGGCCAATCATCTTAAAATTTAGCCGAATGCTTTATGTAAAGGGAGTCCCAACTAGAACGCAATTTTTAAATTTGGCTTTGTTTGATATTTGAACAATTGTTATTGTTTGCTAGTAGCAGGTATGAGGTTAGTAAAAATGGAGTGCTACACGAACGCATTCTCATTGTGAAATTGTTTTACCAAAATGGTGAAAGTTTTGCGGAAATAATGAATGTGGAGGGCATCTGATTTCAACAAGACGTCGCCACATGTCATACAGCCAGAGAAACTATTCAATTGGTGCATCAGTCATTTCCCGGTCGTGATATTTTGCGTTTTGGAGTGCGATTTAACACCTTTAGATTTTCTTCTTTGGGGTTTTTTGAAGTCGATGGTTTATGCGAATAAGCCGACGACGACTCAAGCCTTAAAAGAGGAAATTGGACGGTGCATTAATGAAATACCGTAGCATTTATGCTAAAAGGTCATTGAAAATTTCATTAAAAGATCGCGTGTGTGTCAGCAATGCCGCGGCGGCCATCTGCACGATTTCTTGTTCCATACATAACCTCATTCTGTCTACTTTACGACATAATAAACTTTCACGATTTTTTTTTTAAATATCTGTGTTTTATTTAAAATTTAAAAATTGTGTTCTAGTTGGGACACCCTTTATATATGAAACATATTACTCTTTAAGGTGATTTTCTGACCTGGGGTTATATGGGAGCTATGGTTAATTATGAACCGATATGCACAAAAAGTTGTACGTATAATAAGCCTTCATTTAAAACTTATTTGTGGTGAATTTTGTTTGTATACGTTTATAAATGCGGCATTTATGACCGATAAACCTCTATATCGGGAGGTCATTTATAAGGGGCTTACGTAAAATAATGGACCGATTTCAACCAATTTCAATTAAACTTTATCGAACAATTTTCCAAATTGCGACCAGTAATCTGTGCACAAGCTTTACATGCACAGCCAGCCAGCCAGCTAGACGCACGGACTTCATTAAATCGACTCGGGATGTGATTCTCAGCCGACCGGTATACTTTAAGGTGGGTGTTGCACTAATATTTATTATGAGCACAAAGCTAATATACCCCTACGCATACTATGCCCACTATTATTAAGGTAGTCTGTGTCTAGTCTGTTTGTTAGTTTACAGTCAAGTTGAAAAATGTTGAGTTAGTTTTTCTTCTTTATATAAATAATAAAACTTTACAGTTTCAGAACTATACGATTAGAAACTTTATAAGAAATTAAGGCCAGTGCTAGAGTACTCTTGTTATTTATGGGTTGTCGACTATTTGGGTTGCCTCTATTTATAAACTATTATATATAAACATTCATATTCTTTTTATACCCTTCACCATCGTGAGAAGGGTATATATAAGTTTGTCATTCCGTGTGTAATTTCCACAAAAAAATTTTCCGACCCTATAAAGTATATATATTCTGGATCCTTATAGATAGCGAAGTCGATTAAGCCATGTCCGTCTGTCTGTCTGTCTGTCTGTCTGTCTGTCTGTCTGTCTGTTGAAATCAGTTTTTTGAAGTCCCCAGATATACTCGGGATCCAAACCTTCAATAATTCTGTCAGAAGTGCTTTCGAGAAGTTTGCTATTTAAAATCAGCAAAATCGGTTTAGGTTAACCAGAGTTATGAACCTATATGTGAGACCACCTCCATAAAAATTTCATATTTTTCATCCATTTTATTGCAATATTTTGAAAACTATTGCAGATAATACCATGAAATTTTGTATACGTTGTTTGTACTATAAAAGAAGAAAGTGTGCGGAAAATAGTAAGAATCGGTCCATGATTTCTTATAGCCCCCATACAAATATATATATTCCCGAAATATGGCTTAATGATAAATAAATGCCTATAAAATTGGAATATCAAGACAAAATTCAGCAAAAATAAGTTTTATACAAAAAGAAATCTCAAAACGAAATTTTTTTTTAATTCGGTCCATGTTTGACCATAGACCCCATATAAAGTCCACTTCCGAAATTCACTTAAATACGCATAAAACAGATATAAATAATGTTAAACGGCTAAAATTTTACATAAATACTCTTTATAGGCAAATAAATTGCTGTACTAAATTTTATGGTGGTCGGCCCAGAACTGGTCATAGCTCCCATACAAGGACCACATCTGAAAAAGAGATTTTTCCCTATATATATTGTATAAATATCGGTACCGACTCAAAACTTTGCACAGATCATTTTAATATATACAAAAATCATCCCACAAAATTTTGTGAATTTCGGTCTATTTTTAACCGTATGCCCCATATAAAGCCCTCTTCCGAAAATCACTTTAATACCCATAAATCGCTTATAAATAAGGGTACCAATCCAAAATTTTACACGGATCATTTACATACATGCCTAAATCTAACTGCTGGATTTTGAGAATATCGGTCCATATTTGACTATATCCCCCACATAAGGTCCACTCTCGAAATCCACGTTAATACTAATATATATCGTATATATACCGTTATTATGTTGAAATTCGACGTGAAATATCCTCATATGCATGAAAATAACTGTTCAAAAATTTAAGAAGATCGGCCCATAATTTGTCATACCTGCCATATAGAACCATTTCCAAAAAACAAATAAATTCGGGTCAAAAAATATTCTTTTCGGATTTAACCCATATTCGGTCCATATTTTATAATCATGATATATATCGTTGGAAAGGTATTTTTAATACCTTTTATTTAATGTATTACAAATTATCAGACACCCAGTAGTTCCCGAGATATAGGCCTATATATTTTCAACTTTAAGGGCCCGCCCCCTCGAAAATAGGCGTGACCGGCAACAATTTTTTTTTTGCTGGTATCTCCTCTAAAAGCCCTATTTGATTTTGTTTTTTTTTTTTTTTTTTTTTGAGCAAATCACTAAAACCGAATTGTACCCCTTTTTTATACTCTGTTTGTTAAGTTACACTGAAGATTATTATAAACTCTGTAAATTATGGTAAGAATTGGTAATTAAATCAATTAAAAATGGTGAAAATTACACAAAATTTCCAAATATTTAACATAAATTATGTTGGTCGTAAAATTGTCTTTCAAACAATATATCAAATACTAATAAACTTTTCACTAAGACTGAATAGAAAACACAGAATTAGGATATTCTAGTCTAGTGTAGTTTCTGTATTTCTTATTACGCTTAGGTGAAGGGTATTTAAGATTCGGCATAGCCGAATATAGCACTCTTACTTGTTAATAATATTTTTCTTTTTTTAATATGATTTTTTTTTTTTTGTATTTTTGAAATAGTTTTTTATTTAACAAACACTTGTTGCCAAGATTTAATAATTATCATTTATATTGCTAAATGTATAAACAAAAAAGCTATTTTTAGTATTAGATAGCTTTGTTTTGTTTTGTTTCTTTTAAAATGTTGAAAATGTTTGATTTTATTTTTTAATCTGCTTAGGAATCTAAACATAACGTTTTCCAAACAATTTAAATAGTAATTTTACCAATTTTAACAAAAATTGTTTTGATTTAAATGTCTCTTCTCTAATTAGTGTCTATTTATAGTGTCTTCGCTTAAATGTGGAAAACAAAATGGCGTTTTTCAATGCATACTCGTATGATACCTAAGCTAGTAAATATTACTAGCTTAGCTGATTTCTTATATAGCTATAAGAACAAATTTGCCATAAAACAAAATGTCTATTAAGATGCTTTACTTTTTTGCCATTTAACTTAATTCAAGCAGTGATTAACACTCATATCCACCAGAGGGCGAACATGCTGTAAATAACGCGAATATCAATGAAGTTCATAAAAATGTATGTAATAAGAAACACCATTAATTGCTAGTTGAATAAAAATAAATACAGAAAGTGATAATGCGTCATAAAATCTATATGTATTTCATGTTTTCTCTATGCCGAACACAATTGGCCCAAAACCATTTGTTTTGATCTTAGTGAAAAAGTAGTATTAGACTCGCATCGAATCATTGTTGCAGATCTTTAAACACATCTGCTGTTGTTGAAACTTCTTCCTTGGGGAAAAATTGCCAATGGTTTAGCTATCACTGACAATCTACGGTCCAGTGCAAATCGTGTCTACTCTTCTACTTAAAGAAAATAGAAGGCTAAATGTCTGCTACATTTATATACTAATCTTACTTTAAATTATATATAATTTCCAGCAAGTCTGATCTAGGAGAGAGTTTTAAATGATTGAATAAACTCTCTATGGAATTCAAATGGCTGTGATAGCCTTAATGGTACATACATACATACCTACTTGATGGTACATACTATTCAATTTACTTATTTCCTTTTGTTTTCTTCTCCTATTTTCGGCGTCTTATACTACGTGAAGTTGCTTGCATGCTGAATTGCATTAAACAGTATAAACTTGATGGTAAATGACACAAAAATTGATACGAGTGTGATCAAAATGGCAGGTTCAAAAGAGATTTGAACAAAAATTGATCAGCTAAAACTGAAACGTGTAAAAGAAAGAGCTCATACTTTTGAAGTTTAAAATTTTAAAGATTTGGATATAGTTTATTTGAGACTAGTGTATATTAAGGTGGTCCCGTTTGTATGGAGAAAAAATAAGGTATCGATCCGCAATTTTATTTTGGGGCCAACCTAGTGTATATGTCTTTAAATTATTTCAGTAATTCTTTATATTATACATAAGTTTAACTTCATATTCAACTGATTCTATACAGAATGACCTACGAATTTATAATATATTTGGTTATTTATTGTCATAATTTTGCGAGTCTAACGTTTTTTACAGTTAATAAATGAAGTTCAAAATTTGAATCTAAGACGAATGCACTCGCAATTAAACCATTTTTGAAATTCTTAATTTTACAAGTCTAAGTCTAACTTCTTTCTATATAGAAAACGGCCCATGAATTTCTAATTCATTTGGTCATTTATCAGATGGGGAATATCAGATTTTTTGGGTTCAAATTTAATAAAAATATAAAAGAAAATCTGGAAATTTCCAAAATTATTTAAAAAACAGGGGGCTAATTCTGGCAGTCGTGATCGAAATTTATTTCGACAGTGAAAAATTTTCAAATGATGGTACTCGATACGAATCGAATCGATTCATTGCTTCAGTGTTGTAAACAAAACTTAAATAAGTACGTATTACAACACTGAATAAAATAAAAGAAAATGTAAACAAAAAACATATGGTTCTGCAAATAATTACTTGAGCAAAATTTTTTAAAAAGATTATTCTAAATTAAAAATGTTTTTTTACTCATCGTCTTCTGATTCTGACGATATTGAAAACATTAATGACATAAGAAATAAGGGGTTGGAGGTCCCCTTAAAATTGACAAATATTGTATTTATTTATACATATGTATTTATGTATGTATGTGTTTTTCTAGATTCAAAAGACGTTTTAGGCTCACAAAGGAAGCATGGGTAAAATTATTTTGAATATTTTTCACCTAAAAGTAATAAAATTATTAATATTATGATATTTTTTTAAAGTAAGTAACAAATTTTTTACTAACATTTTCTTTTTTTCTTCTGTTTGCTAAAAAAAAAAACGTTATTTCGAATGCTTCTTTGCTTACGAGTAAAAACACGCAAGGTTGCGTTCGAATGATCATTAGAAATTTCGATACATTTTATTCGCTATCGAATAAGGGAAACCCAGATGTTAAAAAATTCAAACGTTCGAATGAAAATTTATTCGCATACGAATGCGAGAATTAGCCCCCAGGTCTCAAGTATTGTGCAGTAACAGTTAAGCAGACAAAATTCTCTTACTTTTATGGCAATTTAAAAGCAGACTTTAAATTTAAATTTACAAATTTTAATTAAAATGATTTACATATAAAGCAAAACAATTTAAACAGATATTTACCTATCATGTGTAATAAATGATCCTCAAACATATAGGAATCGTCGAAGCTATTGCCTGTTATAATTTCCGTTTTCATTTTGAGCATATTCGGTAACATTGGCTACCAGGTCCACAGCGAAAAAGAAAAACCCAAAATATGTAGATAATATTGTAGATATGATATTTGTTTATCAGTCTATTTTTTTTATTTATTTATTTATATTGACTCTAACTGCTTAGATGAATTATGTTTTTGTACTTTTTTCTGTTTGTTTGTTGTATTAAATGCATTCATTAGAATGATTTTTATTTTGAAATATTGTTGTTGCTTTTATTTAAATAGAAATCACCTTATCACTTGCATATGTTTAAACTGTAAAGTATGGCGGTATGTCTGTGTGACTGTGTGTGTGTGCTGTTTAAAATGGTTATAAGGAGAAGTTGTTGGTTGAAATCTTAAAGCAAATTAACTGCTCAGCTATGTAAATTTAGACAACAACAGGCGCGCACTTAAGAAATCTTTAATAAATATTTGCTCTTTATTTTTTTATTATTATTTTTTGTTGTAGTTTGTATTTATTTATTTTATTTTTTTATTTAATTGTTGTTTTCTATTTTTATGTGTGTTGTTGTTTTGTTTTTGTATTTAACTGTTAATTTTTGCGTTTATTTTTGTCAATATTAGATAGACGTTTAGATAGTTGTCTATGCATTTGCCAAAAGCTGGGCAGCTAAAGAATTCTTAAAGATCAGCATTTTTGTTTGTATATTCATATATGTATGTATGTATGTAGAAATATAATAATAATAAAACTATTTTACTGGATTTATTAAAAGTTTTACTGTTTTTTTTTTAGTTTAAATTGTTAGTTTATTTTAATTCTTAATTTATTATTTTTCTTAGAAACTTTTCGACAACACTTAATGAAAGAGATCCTTGATCCTTTTTGTGACAATTTTTTTAGAATCTTATTGATTTTCTCTTCAATTTTTATACATTTTTTGTTTTTATTTTCTTGTTGGTTTTTAATGTTTTACACTTGGTTTCATTTTATATTCTTAAAAATCAAAACTGAAAAAAAAATTCGAAAGCTACGAAATTCGTTAAAAATCCGCAAAAATAGAAAAAATTATCACCAATCTAAATACACGATCGTTATGTTCTAACGCAAAATGCCGACTAAATCTATAGAAATGTTGTAGACACGTACTAAACTGTATTTTATTGTGTCTTGTTGTATTTTTTTCATTTCATTTCATTTCATTGTTGTTGCTGTTGTTGGCTGATAGCAGCAGTATAAATGAATTGATCGTCAGAGTTGGCGAAAAAATAAATAATTAAAATAATAATAATAATATAAATAAACCAACAAAAATTGTTAACAAAACTACGATTACAAACAACTGGTCTGGGTGGCTGGCAGTCAGTCAGCTTGGCATGCAGCACAAATCACATCGTCTTCGGTTAATACTACGACTGCTAATTCCTAGCAATAGCAACACTAACCATATCAGTAGCAAATCTAAGATCGCCGGCCCCTTAAACAAAAAAGTCAAAGCAACAACAACAGCAACACAAAAAAGAATTTTATTAAAATACATAGAAAACAATCAAGAGAGAGAATTTTCTTGCTCTTGCTCAAAGAAAACTAAAAACTAAAGAAAGAAAAAAAAAACAACAATCCGACAAGTGCTGTTGCTATTATTTTTGCTGTTGCTGCCGGTGCTGGTGCTGGTGATGTTGCTGTTGTTGATTGTTGTTATTGCACACTTTATAATAAATAGCTTTACAACTTAATAAAAGCAGCAAAATAAACAAAATTCAAATAAAATAAAATAAAATTCAAAAAGATATGTCTTATCAAAATAAATGCTTAGACGCACACAAACACTCTTTCCTTTGCCACTGTATAGGTATCATTTGTATATTTACTTGTCTTACTCTAGGTACATACATACAAATGTTGTCTATGCAAACACCCATATTCTAACGTGCATACACTCCCCGAGACTAAACACTTCCATACATATGTATGTATGTATGTTTGACATAAAATAATTTTTTTTTTATGACATGAAAAATACTCGTATATACTTTTTCAATATGTATGTGTGTTAATTATGAGATCAACAACAACAGCAATAATCATTAAATATGTTTATTTTTATATTTTTGTTTTATTTTAAGAAAATAAAAAAAAATCTACAAGTCATGCTAAATGCAGAAAAGACAGACAAGGTTCTGAATGGTTGATTTAAAGTCCTGCTAAAAGCAATGTTTTATGTTAATGTAATACCAAACAGGAAATTGGATATGGTTAAACTGTTCTTATAATAAGCAAATCATTTCCTGGCATTGAAAAAGTTTAAGCAATCGAGATTATGAAAACTATTGCCCTGAAACAAAATAATCGATCTGGGAGTTAATTCGTCAGATATCGAGAAGTTACAAGCGTAGTATTTTATGGTAATTATGGTCTTCAAAATCTGGTGATAATTTACTGCTATAAAAATAAATATCTATGTGGACTTTGCGCAGGTAAAAATAATTTAGGGTCTCAAACTGAACATTTAAACTTTTGTTATTATCATAAGTATTTAATAATGAAATATTGATTTTAAGCGGAGTAAACTAGAAGCCAAGCTGGCTGTTTGGTTTGCAGAGATCCATTTGTCATCTCCGAGTGGCGACAATGATGGACATATATATATCTCTTGATGTCCATATCAACTACCATTTCTAAAAAGAAAGCCCAAAAAAATACAAACGATCTATTTGCAGAGTGCATTATTCTACAAAAATCAATCTAGAAAATGTGCAAGTATGTGCATATTTTTCAATATTATTAACTATTAGCTATTAAGGCCCAATAAAACAGTGCGTATTTAAGTGCCATTTATTTTTAAAGTGCATTTAAGTACAAAATTTTGTTTTTCACTGAAAACTTAAATGCTACTTAAATGGCCAACGATGTTCATTTAAGTGCAACTTAAGTTTTAAACATTGAACATATGGTTTTGACATTTGTTTTTGTTTTTTTTTTTTCTTTTCAATCATGCTGCTGTATTTTTTAACAGCGTCCAACAAGAAGTCAAAAGTTGGGACTTCTTTTATCCATACTTATGCCACCAAATTTAATATATAAAATACACAAAATAATAAAACACACAAAACAATACAACAAGTAAACACAAAAACCGAAACACAAAATTGTTGGTAAATTTTATTAAAAAAATCAGCTGTTTTTGAAATATATCGATAATTTTGTTGACATTTCAAAGTGCTACCATATTTTTACCACAAAATCATAACAGCAATTAAGTATGACTGAAAAAATGAATCTGTATTTAAATGCAACTTAAGTTTTTATGAAAATTAACTAAAACTACACTTAAATACGCACTGTTTTATTGGGCCTAAGACTCAGTTAATCAGGTGACGTAAGCACAAAACAAGAGTTATCAGTCTGGAGACAATGATCTACAACTACAATTTCTAACAAGAAGGTCGTAAGTGTCATAAACTTAAACGAATTTAGCATGAGCTTCAAGTACGTTGATAGCAAGTATGAATTCGAGCTTAACTTAAGTTTGGGATTAGTCCAATCTCGGCCTACTTAAATCAATCTTGTATCAATTTAAGATTTTGCATTCTTAAATCAAACATGTGTATCAAAAAGGCCGTTATGATTTAAAATTTATTCTTTTTAACCTTTAGGTTCAAATATGACACCTAAATTACACTTCTTATTCAGTCATTTGGATATTTTCCCCACCAATACGCCGAATATAGTGTGTAAGCAATGAAGATGAAAAGATTGTCGTTCCACAAAATCCCTAATAAAAACTATATTTTTCATCCGATTTTTTACAAATTACGCTTAAAATATTAGTAATTAAATAAACTATTTGGATAAAAAATAAAACATTCCAGATATTAACTGTAACATAGAAAAAAAATTAAATAAAAAAGAAAAATTTTGAAAAAAACGTAAAAAATAGGCAAATTTCGAACTTTGAGGTGCCATAACTCAGCTATTTCTTATCAGATAGAAATTTGCAGCATATCGGCTCCACAAGGGTTTGAATGGGACCATACACCGAAAAACACAAAAGTACCGTTATCTAAAAAACGGTACTTAGAAAAAAAAATTACAGCGTTTTTCGTGTTCAGGAGGTCCCAATTAACTTATCTAGGCAAGTGGCGTTCTTGGTATTTTTCCAAATTAAAAATTTGTAAAGCAGTGTTATGCACGAATGCACAACATATTTATCAGGCGAGGTATTACTACATATGCAGCAACACAATTGTGATCATCACTTTATAAAGATTTTCTAATAATCTTCAACCCATATCTAAAGGTTTTTTCATATGAAGTTATTTTTTACAAACAACTCTCATACTACATTCACACCTACACAAAATCTAGTAGATTTTAATTAAAATCTTAAAGAAAATTTTTGGCGTTTACACTACTACTTTTTGACATATTGTTGGATTTCGTTTTCATAATAAAAACAGCTGATTGAAAAAGAAAATAAATTATATTGTAAACTTTTAGTAACAAAAATGAAGAGACAAAAACAAATTCTATTATATTTTACATCCAGATCTGAAAAAAAACAATCGGAATTTACATTTTTGCGTAAAAAAAACAGCAGCATTTGTTAAACATAAGGTTTCAAAAACTTCTGCAAATGTACTACACGCAATTATTATATAGGAGGTTGGAATGGACACACGTAAGTATGGGAAATATATGGCTATTCCTTCTACATTCATCGAAGCTCTCCAATGTGTTCTGCCAAAGTGTTATTAAAAGAGCCTCTTCGTTTGTATTCCACTACTTCTTCTTTTTGTAGGTACGTTTTCTGTAAATTAAGCTCGCTTGTAGTATTACAGTTTATATTAATATAATAATTTACATACGGTGTAGTTTGCAGCAAATTTATTTTATATCCCGCTCTTTATTATTTTTTTAAATTTATTTTTGTGCAACTGTCAAAATTTTCTTGTTCAGTGCTGTATTTTTTAGTACTTTAGTATGAAATGCAGAGTTGTATTGCAAGATTTCGTGAGATTTTGCCAAAATCTCGTGACGAACTAGATTTTTGTTTTGTATGGGAAATCTAGTAGAAATGAACAAGATTTCACTCAAAATCCCTTAAGTACTAGATTTTGCGTAGGTGTAAATGTAGTATCAGGTTTAATTTAATATTTCGTCTGGACAAAAATGAACTGAGTTGCCAATAGGTTACATTTTTCGTACAAATTATAATGACTTGTGTATGTATTTCAATGGCCACCATCAGCAAAAGCAACTTTTTTTTCATTAATTTTGAATACACTCTATTTTAAAATACATTATTTTATATTTGATTTTTGACACTTAAAAACCAAAGCAAAATAAATCAATGGCCGCAGTATTACCACTTGTAAAACTAATAGATTTTATTCACATATGGCAGCTTTGATTTTCCAGACAAATCGTGCGAAATGAGTGAATCGTGTCAGTAAAAAATTTGTTTGCAGATTTTTGTGGAAATTTAACTAGACTTGGTGAAAATGGGGGTAAAACTGTAAAATGGTATTGCAATCGGTAGAAATTATAGATTTATTTAATTTTTTATTCCAAATTCCCGCACTGTGTGCTGTTTATTTGCCTGCGACTGTAAACATATGCAAGTAGTTGTTAATCAGCCCAATCATGAATAAAAATTTCACGGTAGTTTTTTCCCTTTTATTTTTTTTTTAACATTGAATTTGAATAGGAAAAACGGGAATAGGGAAAAATCTCCCGCGGAATTTTTATTCATGATTGGGCTGATAATTTCAATGTTTAATGTAAGAAAGACAATGCAGAATATTGACAAATATTTGTTCAGCTAGTTAATGAATTAATTTATATAAACATTTAAGTTGTTTGTGATAACTCAAACAACTTAAATAAATGAACTACCAGTTTTAAACCAAAAAAAGTCCTTGAAGAACTCTAAAAATGGGACAATTATATATTCACAAAATCTGTTTATTATATACGTTCCCTAATTTGTTATTATCTCACAATACAATTTCATTACTGCTTTTCAGTTAGCAGTCTTGGCAATTATAAAAAAAAACATGTTTATTTGTGACAAATGCATATTTTTTATCGGCTTTTAGCAGTCATAAGATTAATTTACAAAATTTAAATGAGCTGGGGAAATGTAACTTCAAAAACAAAACATGGATATAAACGTATGAATCATAATTTTTTTTATAAAAACAAAAATAAAAAAATCCAGCTAGTTTTTGTAGTACAAAAACAAATAAAAAGTAACTTATATGTGCAGTTGAGTTTATTTTTTCATTCCGACACTATTTTCCACTCTTGTAATAAACGCACCAACCCCGCCCCACCACTCACCCATCCAAGCAACACTGGATAAACAGCAAATGCAATTTTTGTTTTTAATGAAACAAAATAAAAAAAATGTAAGAAATAAACTGAAACTGCTGAACAACAATAATTGTTGTTGTCGTCAGAAAACATATTTATACTCGCTTTTACATTAACAAACAAAATGCAAAAATAAAAATGTTTTTTTTTTGTTTTGTTTGTTTGTTTTATTTTTTGCTTAATAAAATAAAATGCTTGTCATGTTCATGTAAAAAATCGTGCATTGCCTGGCTGACTAAGTTGTGTATAAGTAAGGGCTTCCAAATGCAGGGCTTTGATATGTTATTTCTTTATTTTTTTTTAACTCATACCCAGGCATGTAATACATTACAAAACATTGAATACAGTGAAGAGTAAAATAAATTCATTTTGTTTAGTTAGTAACAATAAAAGGTTATTAAAGTTCAAATAGCCGGCATTTTATTCTTTGGTTCATTTTTAATTAATTCAATTGAAATAAAACACTTTATTTAAAAAAAATTCCTAAACCGAAATAACACAATTGTTTACTAAAGTTTTTATTTACCCTATTTAGTTAGTAAAGGGACTACAATCAACTGCCCAGAATTGTTTGACTTGTTTTGCTACATTTAAATTTCATATAAAAATCCAAAATTATTTCACTGTCTGCGGTCCATCAATCATTATTCAAAGGACATACCCGTACACGTTCCATATTTTGGTGTTATTTTTATTGTTTTTTGTAGGCACTCAAACAAGTTCAATTTTATGTCAATAGATTATACCGTTTTTCAGACTAGACGACCATTTTTTGTTGTTTTATAGCTAAAACCGTGATGCCGATAATAATATTTCTTTGTATATATGATCAGTATAACAAAATTAACATATCTATACCCTACACCATCATAGTGGGAAGGGTATATTGGATTTGTGCTGATGTTTGTATCGCCCAGAAATATTAGTTCAACACCCACCTTACGATCGACTCAGAATCGCTTTCTGAGTCGATTTAATGATGCCCGTCTGTCCGTCCATCTGGCTGGCTGTCCATGTAAAGCTTGTGCGCAGAGTACAGGTCGCAATTTTGAAGATATTTTGATAAAAAGGATGGATGGGATTGAAACTGGTGGAAACCGGTCCATTATTTCACCTGGCCCCCTTACAAATGTCCTCCCGAAATTGGGGTTTACTGTTCATAAATGTTTGAATTATGAAAGTATTCAAACGAACTTCATCACAAATAGGGCATATAAAATTACCGAAATTTGCTTTTACCGGTAAACGGTAAATTTTTTATTTAAAAACCGGTTTATCGGTAATTTACCGGTAATTCTGTTTAATTTTAAGTTTATCAGTAACGAGTAAAATAAATGCTTAAAATTGTGTAAAGAGAAATATATATTGTTATATATTAAAGTAATAAAACGTTTAATGCATTGTTCAACAAAGTTATTTAAAATAAATGTAATTATTTATAAAACAAAATAAGAATGTTAAAATATATTATATCATTAAGAGAAAATTTTAATGATATTTTCTATTAGTTAGGCTTAAGTTCATTGAATTTAATTTTCATTAAATTATTTTTACTGAAGAAGGAATTGTTTAACAACTTGAAAAATTTTTATTTTTGATAATTTTTCTGACTAGGATTCGAACCTGGGTTGTTGGTTGAATAGAAAATATCAAAAAAAAAAATTGAAATATTAACAGTTCAACAAAAATACTACTAGAAAATTTTAATTTTTGAATAGATCTGCGTGTGTATTAAAAAAATGCTCGCAATAGGCAAATGGTGTCAATTGTATTGTCATTAAGGCTGGTTCTAATTTTTGTGCAAATTAACCCTGCTGCAGAAAAAGCTCTTTCTGATTCCACACTCGTCGGCTTTACTGTCAAGAGGTGGTTGAACGCTATCGTCAGATACTTTCCACGCTTTTGTTCTTTTTCAAGGAGTGCGATTTCTTTTTTTATTACTTTTGTTAAAATCGTGGTATTGGTTACGTTGGAAATTTTATTCAATTTTATTTTATTTTGATTTTTAATGGCCAATTGTAGCCTGTCTTTCATTGTTAACTGGGTTGATTCAGGGATTTCTTCTACATCATCAGAAGACTCGTTTGAATCATTTGTCGAGTTACATTCATTTCTCATGTTTAATATAGAACGAAGCGTCACAATAGTTTGTATCAATGAAGGTTTATGTAGTTTTAACCTAATAATAAAAAATATAACATTTTATATTTAAATTTAACTTCAATTGGAATGAAATATTTATCAACAATTACCGAAATTGCCGGTATTTTTCTTTTAAATTTACCGGTAAATTCGGTAATCAATACGACCGGTAAAACCGGAAAACCGGTTAACCGTTTACCGGGAATGTAACCCCTAATCACAAATGAGTGGTAAATGAAGCCAAATTACATCTACGAATTTTGTGCAGATCGGTCCATAATTAGTCGTAGCTCCCATATAAGTTCCACTTCCGAAGATTACTTTAAAGAGAATAACTCTCTCAAAAATGTTGGTATCCAAATAATATTTAAGGCAATAATATTTAAAAATAATACGGTACAATTTTATTATGATCGTTCCATAATTAGTCGAAACTGCCATATAAGACCCTCTCCGTAATTCACTTTAAGCTCCAGAAATCGTTTAAAAGTATTTATATCAAGATAAAGTTTAACACATATGCACAGACACCATGACAGTAAATTTTTGGATAATCGGTCCACAATAGGTCATATTTCCCATATAGCGCACATTTCTGAAAAACTGTTTTATACATATACTGGGTGTAGGGTATTATATGGTCGGGCTATACTTTCTTACTTGTTTTGTTTAATTTTGGCGACAGTAGAACTTTCTATTGAAATCTGTTTAGCATTACCACTTTCGTTTGACACTGTTACAGTGCGAGAGTGTGAACTTACTTTAGACTCCTACACCTTACATTTTAAATACACTTGGTATGACAAAAGTAAATAAGAGCCTACATGGAGTATTTTCCCCAAAATAGAGAAGAATACTAAAGAATCTGAATACTTCAATATTTATTACTTTTCCTTGAATTTTTTTTCTTCAACAACCTGAGCTAAGGATTGCAATTGCACACAATTTACTGCCAATAAAGAGACTGTTACACTATGAAAGACTTGATTTTACTAATGTAAAGTCTGTGTGCCTTTAGTAGGGTATTTAAAATGCTGCTTGTTTAACTTAATGTAAAAATTAATCAGTAAAATAAAAAACAGAATGGTGTTTTGCATATGTTGGTGTTTTTGCAAAGCACTCAAAGACCGAGCTCATGGTATCTTTTTTTTCTTTTTTTTTTTATTTCTTTTTTTGTTCTTTGGGGCTAGTGGGGGTAATCGAGTCAGAAACCAGCCAGCCAGCCACATGCGACAACAAGTAGTCAGTCAGTCATTCATTCAGCCCCAGTGTTTTTCTTAAGAATTATGGAAATTAGTCACATCGGTAGGAAAAAAAGCGCACAAAAGTATTAAAACAAAATCGAACAAAAAATAATAATAATACGAGTATGTATGTATTTAAGTCTTTATTATTTGTTGTTGCATTAAATTGTTATTGCCGTTGATATGTTTGAGCGGTACACGTGATCCCATATGCAGGCAGATATGTAAATATGTAAGTTTAATTTATATTGATCTTACTTTACAAAAAAAAAAATTAATAAATAAATAAAAATAAAACTGTGTCAATTTCAGTTTTACAAGTCATTTGCTAAGCAAATGCAACAATTAAATTTAAATTGTTTGAGAATAGAAAAAAATAGTTGTTTTATTTAATTTGTTTTAGTATTTATCATGCATTAGGTATTAGAGCTGCATAAATATTTGAAACGGGTTGTTATAAAATTGAGAATTTGAGAATTAAGGTTCTATACAAATTTTCTCAGGAATTCAAGGGAATTATATAGTATATCGAATTTCGAAATAATTCGAAATGTAGCAAATATACATAAAAGTTCTTTGAGATTTCTAGAATCTCAAATCAAAAAGTCACTTAGAAACTCAAAATCACGTATAAATAAAAAGAAAATCGCCATTCGCAAAGTTAAAAGTGGCAGACAACACAATCATACGTAAATTGATGAATAGTATATTCAGGACATGTTGTATAAACAGGATAATACAAGCGCACACAGCAGTCTGTGTAAACAATCCACAGACTCTAAAAGCTGGCAAAGAGAGTGCTAGAATATATCTCGAAGAAAGGTTCCATAAATGGAGGAGCGCTAGGACATTATAAAAAAAAACGGTTGTCAAGGACAAGATCCCTTATTTCGAAAACAAATTTCTGACTTCTTTCCTTTGGTTTTTTAAGTCATTGACACTTTAAGAAGGAATATCCCACAAGAATTCTTATCCAAATTTTGCGAACAGAACTCAGCGGATGGCCCTTAATCAGGCAATGTAATGTGTTGTAAGTATGAAAATTGGAGTGGGAGTTTGAATATTCCGACAATAAAGACGTTTGCAGGTAGTTTATACTTAATAGAACACAAATGCATGAAGTCTTGTGTATCCAGAATATGATAATATCGAACAGTGAAACACAACCTACATTACAATGGCTAATATAGTTGCAGACACGACAGAGAGTAAGGAGATCCAAGAATGTAATAAGATCAAATGGTGTCAAGTATTTCCTACAACGTTATAGAACCCTAGACTTTTAAAGGCTTATTTCGATATTACACAGAATACTGCCTTGAACAACAAGAGCTTCTCATTCCTTAATAATTGCTAATAAAGCAATATGATATTCAGAGATTGTCAATGGATCTTAATTAATCGTATCATTCCATATGGGTAGTTCCATAAAAATGTCAACCACGACCAAAAAAATAAGAGTACTGGAAAACTGTTTCTAATATGATTTAATAAGAGAAAATTATTCGATTTTTCATAATATGGAAGCATTTACAGGTTATTGGAATTTTAAAACTCAAAAATGGAAGAGAAAAACTGAATGTCTATTCGACTCAGTTTTTACAAATAAAATAAATTATTTTCTCTTTGCTATTAACTAACAGCCTTATGCAAAAAAAATTAAAGTAGACTTCAAATGTACTTTAAGAAAATTTTGTATGAAAATTTTGTCTAAAAGCACACTTCAAACCTACTTTATTTTTTTTTTTTGCATACGGCAGTAAATTAATAGATTTGAAACATTACAATTACACCTTAAAAATAAATTTGCACTAACAAATAACTATAATAATGAGATAAACGAGAAGTTAGACCTTTTGATGGTATTCTAATGTCACGTACGTTATGCAAAAACATTGTTTAACTATATCATTTGTATATGGGCTGTCGCAGCTAAAGAAGATTACAATTCTAAAATAAGAATTCTTCCAATTAAAGATATTAACTAAAATTTCCTTTTCAAACGGAATAAAAAAAGTTATTACCTTTTAAAGTTTGTCGCATACGTTATTGTAAGTACGATAATTTAAATTAAATGCATCAAAATCAATGTTACATGCAAATTTTCTATTTAGATTATTTTAAATAGTCGTAAAACCATGAAACATTATTTATATCCTTTAACTGACGAGGTGAAATGTTTGGACATAGTTAATGACGTGGTGGTAACTTTTACCCCTCTTAATTTTATTAAAAACAATTGATAAAAAAATATTTTTTTATAATTATTTGCTTTTTAGAAATAAGCCACTACATTTTTAATTACAAAAAATAAGGAAAATAAAAAATATTTTTATTTGTTTAAACAAAACAGTTACTTTATTTCACAAACCTTTTTTTGAAGAGAGTTTTTTAAAAAAAATGTAAAGAGAGTGTAAAATTTACCACCACCTTTAACCACAGTTAAAGGATATAGGAGAAAATTTGTCACGTACGTTATTATGTTTTCCTTTTATATAGAACTAACCAGAGATGATTTCTCTTTAAATATTAAAGGTTTGTAAAGCAACATTATTTAGCTTATTTTAGGAATTTTTAAAGAAAAGAAAAACTCGCATGATTCGCAGACTTTCGCATTAACGTAAATATGCATTAAAACCACTTCCATTTTTGTCACGTACGTTATCACCTTATTCTGATCGGATATTTTCGACACCAAAGTTTCGAAGCTGCCCATTTTTTTCTCAAACATAGAAGCTTTTGATTGCAACATAACTGTAATATTGTTTTTCATTAACTTCTATTTTTGTGAGATTTATATTACTCCATATGCGTACAAATGTCACGTATGGCTGTATGAAAATACCCATATGTCATTGAGAGGTCAGCAGATTTTAAAATTTATACGGTGAAATATCAACAAATATGATGAAAACTCTAGAAAATTCAAAATCTGACAGTATTTTCTTGAAATTACTCAGCCGTCGACTTTTTCAATTTGAGAATGGTGTTGTCCTTTGAAACAATACTAATGGAAAATATTGTTATTATTTGCACTCGAGAAAAATTATAGTTTTACATGATCACCGTAATCAGTTCAATATTATTACAATATTATTTAACAATATTATGGTGACTTTAATTATGTGTAGGATTGCAACAGTCACTTTACCAAAAATATTTAATAATTATAATCATATATATGATCACTGCAAGTGCAAGTGCAAGTAAGTAGTAACTGTAACATATTGTGGTTGCCGCAAACATATTAAAAAAAATTATTATTAAAAAACTTGTAATAATGTTGAAATGTTTGCGGTGATCATGTAAAACTATAATTTGTCACTTAATTGGCTTAGAGAAATAATTTAGCAGGTGTTTTAAAAGGCATAATGGAACCAATTGGCGAAATAATTCAAGATGCAGATTAATTGAGATTATCAATATTGGCATCCACTGGAACATTAAAGTGAAATATTGTACCACGCCCCTCTAAAAAAGGCTTGGTATTCCTAAAACTTCTCTGTCTCTGCTGATTTTTGGCTTTTGTGAGAAAAACGTCTGAGTCCATAAAAGCCGTAATAAACGAATTAATACATATATTGTAGTTTTATATAAATAATATTGCTTAATTATATGTATGTAATGTATGTAAGACAAGACAGACAGACCCATTAACAAATGACACTGATATACAAGTATGTTTGTCTGTAAGTATAAATGTTTCATCTTTGTGAGTGTAAATACTCGTAGTATGTATGAATTAGGTTATCAACCAGACAGTATTCATTGCTCAATGCAAAGCCCATGAAATAATCATACTCGTATATGTTTATTACATTTTAAAAAGAAAAATATGTCTTAATATTTAGTTATAAAATGCAAAAATCTTTAGCAAAATAATATATAAACAAATAGATTTCTTATAAACTGCAACTGCAACAACAAACTACTTGTTATAAATGGTCTATAACAAACTAATTTGACTTTAAATTTAAAAGCTATTTTATAATTTAATTTAACTTACCATTTTCCTCCTGATTATCGCTTATCGACTCCATGCTTATAATATTTTCCTGTTTTTTAATTGCAATCACTTGTACATTTGTGTTTAACTCCTCCTCATGACCCTTCATTGTACAATTCCCTTCATATCTTTAGCACGATCTTATCAAACAAAATTTTGAAACTGTCTATGCTGGCCTCACAACTGTAAAATAAATGAATGCATTTTTTTTATTATAAAGATTATGATTAAACGAGTATTATTGAACAACAAAAAAAAAAATGAAATAAAAAAAATATGATAAGCAATTAAATGTGTTTATAAAATATTAATAATTGTTTTAATGCGACATGCAACTTGAGTTTTTTTTTAACGATTTCTTTTTTATTTTTTTTATACCTATAATTAACAATGCTCTATTATTCGTAAATAAATTAGCAATCAATTGTTCTTTTGTCCAGTTGTTACGAGTGTCAGTATGTGTAAAATAAGTTTGCTTAGTCGTAAATTATAATTGATAAGAAATTAATAAATCCTTAGGAAAGACTTGAAGGAGTCAATTCATTGGAGAGAAATTTTGCCAGAAATTAAAGGTTTATAAAGCAGCTGAATTTCTCATAGTGTTGGTAATATGTCAACAGGGCCGGATCACAGTGCAAATGTATATAATAATAATTAAAGAGAAGCTATCAAAACTGGCTGACACCCTTCAAATTTCTCATACTTCTTGACAAAACTCAGCACTACAAAATCAACATAAAGTCAATAGCACTAAATTGCTGTAGCATGGAAATATATATGTATGCAGGTATATAATTGATCTTTTATCAGAATACAGGTGGTAATAGCAATAATTGCTAACCTGAATATACAACTTTGATTCTCCGACATTATTTGCAAGCAAGACTCATTTCTTCTCAAGAATCATTTCTTTGTCTTATCGCTCATTACTCGAAATTGCCTGTAAACACTTTTTAAAACAATAAAATCATATTACACTTGTAAATGAATTATGCCCAGTCATAATTGCAATATAAATATAATAACAGAAATGTACTTTGCACCATTGCAGTAAATTCGTAATTATTTATAGATTATTCAGAAATAACACTTTTCCAGCCCTGTTGTTAAATGAGTAATAACTGGCCTCTAGACTAGGAAGTGTAACAAAAACAAACTTATTATTTTCGTTTTATACCTTGTATACAATAATAAAGAAAGGCAAATTAATTTACTACGTCTCCAATTTCCGGAAACTGTACATTTCTTAAAAAATATTAAATTTTGTAGGAATACTATAAATCCTGACTGCATTTTTTTTAAGTACTTATTTATTTGAAAATAATAAACACAAGTTTATGTTTAAAAGAAAAACTAACCCCTGGCTCACGATATCGAACGATAACGTTGCCTTAGATAAGACTTAAGACACAAACTTTTTATCGTATCTATTTTTTACTCAATCAAGTTTGCTTATTCCACAATCAAGTGTGTGTCTTAAGTCTTATGTAAGCGAACGTTATCGTTCGACATCGTGGGCCAGGGGGTAACTTCTTTGTAGTGCTTGTCAAAAGTTTAGACAAACGTCTGAATTAATACAAAATATTTGGTTGCTGGTGACTTTGAGTGTCGTACGTTGAATTAGATAAATGCTGTCAAAGAATTCGTCTTATGACCGTCAGAACATCTCTGCTTAGTAAATTCAATAAGGTTTTTGGATGACAACGAATATCCTTTAGAAACATACGTGTGTGTTATCAATATATCTGCTATACTTGAGAGAATGTTGATATTGAAAATCAGTAAAACAGCTCAATAACTAGCTGAGTTATGAACAAAACGCCCACACAGCCTGTAATTCTGTAATTAACGGCTCCAGATGTGTCACAGATCTTATAGTTTAAGATAAAAGGTCTTATATAGTTTATTATTAAGCCTACGAAACGTTTTATAAAAAAGTTACGAATAAATAAAACGTTTTTGTGATGAAAAGGACGATTGATAAAAACGTTTTAATCAACCACCCAAAACCGTTTAGATTTTTATAAAAAAAAGTTTTTCACAATCGAAAAGTATTTTCAACGCAAAAATGTTTGGTATCACAGAAAAAACATTATTTCACCAAAATAAGTTTTTTTCACCTAAAACAGTTTTTCCGTTTTCACAGAAAAAACGGAAAAACTGAAACCGGTTTTATCCTCAAACAGTTTTATCGGTAAAAAAAAAACATTTTTCATTTGTACCTAAAACCTAATTGTATAAAAAGTAATTTTTCATCTTAAACCGTTATGTACTGGAAACGGTTTTTTGCCTGAAGCCGTTTTCATCACCTAAAACTAGTTGGAAAATAGTACTTTCCCACAAAATCGTTTTTCACTTAAATCGTGTTGTATGAAAATCCGTTTTATATCAAAAACCAATTTATATCACCTAAAACCGTTCTTAATCACGAAGGACGTATTTAACTATAAAAGACAATTTTTCATATAAAAAAGTTTTTATCGAAAATCGATTTCCTTAAAAAAAACGTTTTCATTATGGTTTTTACCTTAAACCGTTTGTGTAGCTAAAACTCGGCAATTTTTTTCAATTAAAATTCCTTACTTTACGCAAAGCAGTTATTTTAACAAACAATATTTTTCGCTATAAAAGAGTTTTTCATTTAAAATCCTTGTTCACCAAGAACCGTTTTTCACCACATAATCGTTTTCATTGTTTAAGGGTTTTTAGCTTAATTTTTTTTCGCTAAAATTGGTTTTTAAAACAATAACTAGTTCTTTTCGACAAAAGCCCTTTCCTAACAAAAAATGAAACGATTTTTGCAACAAAACGTTTTCCGATAAAAAAGACGTTTTTAACAAAAAATTTTCAATTTTCAACTAAAAACATTTTTGAATGAAAAGCCTAGTAAACCTAGAACTGATTGTTAGCAAAACCAGTTTTCATTTAAAAATATTTATTACCTAAACCGTTTTTCTCCAAAACCGTTTTCACACTTAAAATATTTTGCAACAAAAACAACCCCAAAAATTACAAATTAGAAATAGATTTTCTTTAGAAAAAAAATGTGGCTCTTTTTGCAAAATTCGTTTTCTCTTTCTACAAAAATTCAAGGTTAGCTATTGATTTGAAGCCTTTAAAAGATAAAGTTACTGATAATTTGGGGAAAAAAACTAATTCGTTTTTTACTGAAAAGTGTTTTAAATACTGTAACTTGTTTCTATAATCAAAGAAAAACTTTTTCACATCAATCCAAATATTTATGCTTATTTCAAAATTATCTAAACAATCGATCATAAACTAATTATCGGTTGCTATAATCAAAAAATAAAAGTTGGAAACTTTGTAAACTTTTTACACTCTTCAAGTAACTAATGGCGTTTTCTATTCTGGCAAAAATGTTACACGTTTTTCCCATTTCGCATCTTTTTTAATTTTTTTGTGTTCTTTTCTGAAAAAATGTCAACACTGCTAAAGTGTAGTGTGTTCTTTTCTATAAATGTAACACTATAAATTTAAAAAATGGTGCACCTTTCACACTCTGTATTTTTAGAGGGGGAGAATCGCACGCTAAAACAGCTAACCAGTGATGCCAACTTGAGATTAAAAACGCGTAAACATTTTTGAAAAAAGGGCTAAATGGAAAAAATCCATATAAAACCACATCCAATTTTCTTTTTTTTTCGCGTTTTGAGTGACTAAAATCCGGCTAAATCTAGCCCGAAAAGGGCTCAGTTGGAATCGCTGCAGCTGACATTTGTGTTAAGAAACAAAAAAGATATATACAAAATGGAAAATATTACTACTTTTTTATGTGCTGAAAAAATTTTGGATGACTTGTTGGATTCATCTTCATCATCTGATGATGATAAATTATTTTATATGATTATGGAAAGAAATCCACAACCGCGAGTGAGAGGCTTTGTAGAGAACGTAATTAATGAATACTCTGAAGTTGATGTATGTCAAATTTCAAAGCACTATATCTCCTACTTCTTATATATGTAATGTACATATGTTTATATTATTTTTATAGTTTAAGAAGAATTTTCGTATTAGTCGGGAAGTTGCCATTGGTCTTTTTGATAAATATTCATTATCTTATTTCAAGCGATCTTACCAGGGAGCTATCTGCTTCTTCTTTTTTAACAAAAAAAAACAAAAACAGCTGTACATGAAAAAAAGTGTTACACTGTTGTAATTTTATGTTGTATTCTGACCATTAAAAATGCGACATCTTTAAAATGTGGGGTAAACATTATAAAAATGTACATAATAAAAGTGTAACATTTTATTTCAGAAAAGAAAACACCATAAGTTATTTTGCCCCAACCAAGTAGTGCTGGCAAAGTATTGAGTAATGGGTACCGAGTATCGAGTATTTGCCCTTTTTTTGGATACTCAATACTCAAAAGCAGTTACTCGATACTTTCTGAGTTGTATTTTTTAACAAGTTTTTTTTAATCTTTAATCAAAACAAAGCATTAATTTTTCAAAGAATTTATTTTAATTATTTCTTAAGTTGTTGTTAAGGTTGAATTAAAAGTTAGCTTTACATTTATTTTTGATTTAATAATAAAATACATGCAAAACCAATAATAGTTGAAAATCTATTTTTATTTTTTGAGGAAACTACTTCAATTTGCAGATAAAAACTATGCGTTAAAATTACAAAAAATCCGTTAAAAGTATCGAGTAGTATTGAGTACCCAAATGAAAAGTATTGAATATTATTGAGTAATGGAAAGTAGTAGAATTTGCCAGCACTACAACCAAGTCTTTTAAATGTTTTATATTTTTTTTTTTTCAAAATATTTTTTTTATTGCTCTTATTATTATTAGAGCAATATTAAGAGAGCAACTAAATGCATACAAGCCTAAATTTATACAACCATCCTACCAACTACATTTAATCGCTCGGGTAGCAAAAGAAGTATGAAAATAAAAACACACCAATTATTTGATAAGAACAATATTTTTCAAGTGGCAACAACAATTTGTTTGTACATTTCATTATTTATCAGACATTTAGCTGGTAAAGCGATATGGACCCCATTGGTTGGTATATAGTTGTGTTATTTTTAGTTTTCTTTTCTTAGGGGAAAACAATAAAGATAATACTACTCGAACATCGGGTTTAAGGCGTACTCGTACAGGTATGGCAATGAAAGTGAAATTGAAAATTAAGTCCATACCAGTAAAGTTAAAGTACTTATTTAATAGAGTATTGTTTTATTAGAAACTTTGTTGCTGTAAAAATTCTATAGAATCTGATAACATTTTTAGCGCAGTATATTATATTTACAAATTTCATAGAATTTAACTTTTGATATCAAATAGTTTTATTCGACTGTTTGACTCATTTTGTTGGATAATGGACACACGAATTTCTTATCAGTATTATATAAATTCTAAGACAAAATTTTTAAAGTTCCGTAAATCGCCTGATATTGGTAAATATAAAAATTTAAAATAAAGAATAAAAAATAATAAAAGACATAAATAAATGACAATTTTTGTTACATTTATTTTTTTAATGCGATTAATTATTTTAAATATTTGTTATGTCTGAAAAGCAACATTCATTTAAGGTGCGGTCACATTTGGCAAATATTTACAGCATCAAATAAATTAAAACTAAATATTTGTTGTGCTTGGGCCTAAATAAGAAAAGTTCAATATATGTTATTTAGTGTATTTATTATTAGAGAAAATTTATTATTGCGGCTTGAGTTTTTAATCAATAATTCAAGAATACCATGTTAATTATATTTTTAGACAATTGGCATATTGAAATGCATTTTCTGCCCTGCCAAGGGAGTCAACAGCAATGTTTATTGTCCATTTGTTTCTTCAGTGTGGCCAATAATTGGCAAATATTTGCCAAGTGTGACCGTACCTTTAGTATTGCAAGAACTGTAATCATATTCATTATGTTCAGATAGGAACCGATAGGATTGGCAAAAGAAATATACATTTGGGTTATAAAATGCTATTAAACTCATTTAGAGTGTAAGTCCGCTTTCACACTCTTCAATTCTGACTCGCCAAGGCAAGTATTTTTAGATGAGAAGGGAAAAGAGAATAAAAGGGATACAAACCGTAAAACCGGATTTTGGAGGTGTCCGGCACATTTCACTATTGGAATCTTGTTTTACTCGACAAGCCCTACAAGAAAAATAATATCGGGTCCCAGGTTTTTTGTACTGTCGCACCGTGTTATTGATTAACCCCTTTATTCAAAAACGATTATTAAATTTAACAAACGTTTGCATATAAAAATTTGCTTAATAAACGTTTGCTAAATTTAATAATCGTTTATGAATAAGGGGGTAAAATTTTAATATATGTATAATTATTTCCAATTAGTTGTCGCAGTCAAATTGAAGAAAATTGTTTTAAATATTTAAAATATAATTAAGATAGAATGATAAAATAAATGGAAAAATGTTTAAAACTAAAATGTTTTAAACATTACTTTTATGGTTTGCAAAGTCTTTGCAATTAGTTGTCAACAGCTGCTGTATATATGACAATGTCATGTAAAATGTTGCAACTGGAACCGGTCTCTACCTCTGAGTAAGCAATTACATGACTACTTCTGTAAGAGTTGCTTCCATCTAGAGTACATATTTACAATCATGGTGAGTGCAAATCGACAACAAATACAACACAAAACAGAAACAACAGGCATTTTGTTTGTGTAAAATAATGTACTACTGTCAAAGTACTTGAAAAAGTATTACTTTTGACATAACTAAATTGTAAACAAAGTCAGTCAGCTGGGCTTCTGCACTCACCTTGTATACTTGCACCATATTTACAATTTTAAAGTTGCATTATGAGAATTGTATGATCGCAAATAGCAGATTGATTAAGTTCAAAATTAAATTGACAACAAACCGGTTTAATTTATAAATAGTCTGAATAAATATGTATGCACATACTAGCAGTAGTTTTCTAAGTATTCTGAACAAATATTGTTGAGTAAACATTTCAGTTGGACACACCCCCAAAGTCAATTAATGTCACTAATGAATTCTTTATTTTGTTTGATTTTTTTTTTTTTTTTATTTGCTTAAATTCTCTGTAACACGTCACTATTTTAAGCATCATACAAACAAACAAAGTACATATGTATGTATGTACATGTCACAATGTTTTTCTTGTACCTACTCACCTTTTTGTTGTTGCAAATGTTTAAAAATAAAACTTAACAAAAATATTGCACTGGGTTTTTTCTGTTTAATTATTTTATTTGTTAAGTTAAATGTTCTTTAAGGATTTTTGTTGTTGTTGCTGCTGCTAAAGATTTGCGTAACAATGACAGACAATGTTGTTGTGGTTTGTGTGTTTTCTTAAGCGAAGTTTTTCAATTGATGTTGTTTGTTTATTGTAGGTTTTTGTTAAAATCTTCTCTGAACTTGTTTGGTTTGGTTGTTTTGTGAAAATATTATTCAAAACACACACTTGTTGTTTTTGTTGTTGTTTCGATAATAAACAACAATTCTACTAGAATAGATTAAATACAACAAATTAAGAACAAAAATTAAATTAAAAAAAAAACATTATTAATCATTTTTATTTTATTTTTCAATTTTGTTTTCTTTTATTGTTTTGTTTTGTACAATTTTCTTGGTTCTTTTTTTTAATATTTTTATTTATTGCTGTTGTTGTGGGCTTTTGCTGGCGGTATTTGTTTTGTTTTGTTAAACAATTTTTATTTTATTTATATTTTTTGATTAAATTTGATTTCACCGCACTAACACTGTTTACAGTTGGCCCCATAATAATTATCATACAGACAGGCAAACGGAGACAGACACACATTCATTTACTCTCACTTGATGCATGTATGTATGTTTGTATTTTATTTTCTTTTCGTTTTTGTATATATGTATGTATGTATGAATTATATATATTTGTATTAATGGACATATACCTATATGTAAGAGTGTGTTGTTGTTTGTTTGTTTTTGCCTAGAATGAACGATCTCGTAACTTGTGTTGATGTAGTTTGACTAGCTCTCACTTACTATTAAAACAGCTAAAGCTAAATTTGCTTGACTCTTTTCAATGAACAGACTCGCACATTTCCAAACCCCCCACTAGCTCAGTAGCTAGTGCACGGACTCTCTTTTGGTTTAACATTCTGTTAAAGCTTTTAACATAACATAAAACTAGTTGGTTTTATAGAATTAGTACATATGTACTTTGATTTAAATGTTTGTCATAAACTTTTACCTACAATTTTCTTAATTTTTCAACAGATTTTCAATAATTCTTACAATTCTTTTATGTCATATTTAAGTTTTTCATAGATCATTTTTATTTTAATTGTTATCTATTAGCAAATTTTCACTTTCATTGAAATGTGATATGTATTTTGTTGCAAATTTAGTAATGTTAAGCAGTTGTGTATGTTAAAAAGAGTTTTATTAAAACTAGTAAAACCACAAAATCACCGTCGTCATAACTTACTAAATGTATCTTGCCAGCTTGCAAAATAAAGGAAATTTCATTGCAGTAGTCTATAGTTGACTGAACTCTGGTACATATATCGTTTTGCTACTTATATTTTTTTCTTTTTGTTACTGCTGTAGTTGTTGCTGTTGAGACAGACAATTTAACACACTATACTATACCAATATACATACATATGTACATATGTATGTAAGCTGACGAGGGCAAGCTGAAAAGTCTTATCAACAGCAACAGTTTGTAGGAAAGTTTTGTTGTAACAAGTGTTACAAAGTGTTCGGCTTGATGTTGACATTCTGTAAGTCGGCTTTATGTGTTAGATTAATTAAAAATTTAACTTTTATTTGATTTAACGATGGACGTCATGTACAACTGTTGACAACTAATTGGAAATGCTCTTTTCATATTACAGCTTGAGGAGATTTTAAAAAATAATAATTTGCAGTTCTTTGATTTCGCACAGAAAGAAAAACTAAGCGGAAAGAAATATCGCTCGATATATAAAATGTAATTATTCATTCCTGCGGCATGCCGCAATACTGTCTGTGTAGAACTGACACCGCAAAAAGGAAAAATACCGCAGCAACGGAATGAATAATTTCAAATTATTCTTCCGCACAAACAATTGTTTTAATAAATTTTTTTATGTTTCGTTTTTGTTCATTTCCTATTGCCTTTTTAATTTAGTTAAAATATTAAAATATGTAATGTACTCATAGGAAACGAGGCAGCTAATTGGAAACGTGAGATTATTATTATATTATTATTAGTGTTTAGAGCTGTGTCGTTCATGAACGAACGGGTTAAAATGAACGGATCACTTCATTGAACGGAATGAGACGGTCATTTAACTGAACGGTTTTCGTTCAATAGTGTATGGATCAATTTCGTTCAGCTGCTGTTTATTAAAAGCCAAGAAGAAAATCACATTCAATAAGGGTTGTATTCATTCGTTCAAAGTGAACGAATTGAATGAACGAATCAATCTCGGATAAATGAACGAAAATGACCGGTCACTGAAATGAACGACCGGGCACAACTCTATTAGTGTTAATTTGATAAAAAAATTTCATAGATTTTCGGAAATTTAATATCATTATTTTTAAAATGAATGCAAGTGAACGGCTAATCAGTAGAAGTATGTGCTTTAGAGCGACAAAATAAAGATTAATCGCATTAGGCCTGATAGCCTAAGGTATGTACATATATGAGAAATACAATTAATCAAGAATTTAACCCTCGTTTTGTTTCACGGGTAGTTATGGTATGCGGATATTTCTCCTGGAATGGTATTGGCCCAATTCACAGTATTGAAGTTATTCAGACATGTGATTGAAATCGAAAACGAAAACGAATAAGTGTTGGAAGTACATTTTAATGCATTTCTAATCTAATTTTTAAAATTTTTCTTTTAAGATTTTCTTTAGTAGCACAATATCTTTATATGTATTTTATGTGATAAAAGTTTTTCAATACAGAAATATTAAGAAAAAATTTAATACTAAAACTCATTCGTTTTTGTTTTCGATTTCCATCACATGTCCGATTTTCAATAAGGACAAATACTAAATGCTGTATTGTTGCCGTGGTCGAAGGATTATTTGCTTGTTAATTCCAACAAGACAATGATCCAAAGAACATGCCGAAGCTTAGCAAAAAAAAAAAAAACTTTTTGTGGACAAATTCCCTTAATGTTCTGGAATGGCCATTATCCAGTACAGACCTAAACCCCTAAACAGAGGTGTAATCGCTTCCAATTAGATATCTCAGCCAAATTTAAGAAAATTTGTTTAAATATTTAAAGCATAATTAGGTTGGATAATTTCTTTAGTTACTTTTATAACTTCGTTAACGTTTTTAAACATTAAAAGAAATTTGCTAAAATATGTGGAAAAATGTTTGGGATATTACTTTTTATGAGTTGCAAAGCGTTTCCAATTAGTCATTTTTTCAGCGTTTGGGTTACAGCCGTCTCAATTTTCATTAACTAAAATAGTAAATAATGAAAACTGAAACTACTGCCCCTATTGCCGTTCTCAACTCAACTAAGTTTGGTCGTCTGTCAGTCAACCCGACTTTAACTCTACATTAATTCTACTACATTTAAGTTGTGAATGGCAATACCGATTTATGAAAGACGACCAAATTATTAAAAAAGTTGTGAACCGCAATAGGGGCATACTTCTCCTTCTGCCCTCCTAAATAAGAGCAGTAATAGTTATTGTTATTGGCACTTATTATTTTTTCACTTACAAAACACATTCGTACATAAATTAACACTCACAAACACATTGTTTTCTATTATTTTTTCCGTATTCCTTATTATTTTCCCCCATTTATTCTTTGATTTAATGGTTGTTTTTATTTCAAACTTCTATTGGACTTACAGTTACAATAATTTGTTCAGTAATTTACAATTTGCGGTGTTTTTATTATATTAAATCAACTGAATGCGTAACAACACACAAAAAAAAACGCATAAATTTATTTAAAAAAATTAAAAGCTCTTTCGCTGTAGTTTACAACTCAACATGGGGTTTAATAACACGATCTCTTTTAAAACGTTTCTCTTAAATTGTTTTTTTTATTACAATGTCTGTCGCTGGATTTTGTGCAGAATACTTATCATTAAATAATTTCTGGTATCCTCAATGGGATTTGGATTTATTAAAAAAAAAACTAAATTACTAAACTTTGTAATTTATAACAAACACTAGCTAGCGTTGTTAACCTTTTAGTTTAGTACTAAATGTTTTTTCTTTAGATAAATTGCGTAAATTTCTACGCCAAATATTTGCATTGATTAAACAGCAAAAACAAATTAAATAAAGCGATAGAAATGCCAGACTGCAACAACAAAATTTACACACACAAAAAAAGTCTGGCGATCGGTAAAAATTCGTATTTGTATATACATATGTACAACAAACACACGCACACACTTGTTTAAAACTTTAACACACCATATTATATTTTATAAACAATCAACCAACCACACCAAAACTCGAAAAACACTTACTCAGTTGAGTCAACAACAACCTCAATGGTAATTTGCAACCGAATTATTGATTGTATTTTGTATTGTATTTTATTCAAGCTTTTATATTTTGACAGCCCCAGCCAGTGAAAGAGAGCGCGAGTGTGATCAGGAGAGCCTCTTTGACATTGTTTGGTTTTTGTTTATTGCTTATTTCTGACAGCACTATAACATGGCCCACCAAACTCTTGCTTACACTGAGGTTGTCTTTTTCCTATTAGTTCAACTGTCAACTAACATGATTAATGTTCTTTACATTAAACTAGTTAAAAAGAGACAGCTAGCTATAGCTGTACGTACTCTAATACGAGAACAGCTGTTGTTAACATAACAAAGCTTTGCTGTTGTTGGCAAAAGCTGTTGACTTTTGTTTAAATAAAATGTAGAATACTTTTAAGTGTCAAATTAAAATAATATTCAGTTTATGTAGAATTTGTTTCAAATTAATTTAATTATTAATTTTATTTCTTAAACTGTTTGTTTTGTTCATTATCATTTACTAAATTTATCTAATAAATTGTTTATGTATAATAATTTGCCGGGGCTGAGGGTCTCTTTTTAAAGAGTTTAAGTTAATTTTAAGCTTGTAATTAATAAATTATGAGAAATAAAAAAAAAAAACACAAGTAAGAAAAAAAAATTAAAATTTCTTTTTAAACATGTGTTTGTTACTATTAGTTAGTATTTACAATTAAGGCATTTGTTGTAGTTAAATGTCAATTTTCTTTTCGAACCAAAAAAAAAATCACAAATCAACAAAATTTAAAAAATAAAAAATAAAACTAAAAATTAACTAAATCTTAATTAATGTGAAAAAATAGATAATTGTTTTGTTATTGTTTAGCTTGGTAGGGGTTATAGTTAAATGTCACGTATTTTTTTATTTATTTTTGTTTTCTATTTAAAAAATGACACTGCCCTGCAGTTTCATTTAATTATTCATAACGTCTGGAATTGTAGGATTGTATTTTTTCAACGGTACACTCTAGAGCTGCCTTAATATCATTGAAAACGGGTACACCCTGGCGTTTGGCTAAATCAATCAAATAGGAACGACCACGATTATAGTCCTTAATGGCGGTTGAAGTGAGCTAAAAAATATAAAAGAAAATAGTAACAAAATTAAATAAATAAATAATGAATTATCACAGATGTAAATAAAAATTCGTTAAAAGAACTTTTCCACCGAAAAATTGCAAATAAATATTTTATCCATAGAATTACTTAAAAACATATTTTCATCAAAAAGTTCTCATTAAAGAATTTAAGTGCAATTCCCTAAAAAATTTCAATAAAATATTCTCAAAAAAGAATTTAAAAAATAAAATTTTTTATTTTAAAAATAATATTCTCAAATTTAAATATAAAATTCCCAATTGGAAATATAAAATTCTCAATTTTAAAAATAAAATTCTCAAAAAGATATGATATACATATTTTCAAAAATAAATCTCTAAAATGATATTTGCAGAAAAATATTTCTAAAGAGACATACAATTTCCGAAGAGAAAAAAAATCTCTGTAAAGAACTTCCCACAAAAGAATTTTTCCACCAATTCTTCCGTAAAAAGTCTAATAAAACAATTTCTCCACAGAAATTTTTCAAAAGAATTTAATAATTTAAATTCCAAAGTGAATTAAAAAATACGCAAAAAATAATTTTTCAACAAAAAAAAAAAAAAAAGAAAAAAAAAATGCGGAAACAAGAATTATTTTTAAATAAAAGAAATTCTTCATAAACAATTCAATGAATACTATTGTAAAGTAATTTTAGAAAATTAACAACTTGGAATTCATTGTCTACCCTACCAAGGGTGTCATCAGCAATGTTCGTTATTCAAGATATACTTGTAAACATCACTCCAATTTGTCAATAATATTTCAAACCAAATATACTTATAAACCAAAAAAAAAAAAAAAATTCAACTAACCTTTTCATTACCAATAACACAGTCATTGGGTAACATTTGCACAGCCAACACCACATTGTACATCAAACCAATGCAGTGGGCTGCCAGAGTCATGGGGGCGAGAGAGCGTGTTTCATTAGTGATCACAAACAGCAGTACTCGGCTTGAGTCCAAAATAGAGGGATTAAAGAGATTCGTACGTACGGGCGACAAAGTCCAACTAAGAGATTCCTCAGCAATTGTCACCTCCTCGACTTCTTCGGCCGTCTTATTGCCGCTATTGGTGCGACATTTTCGTCGGGTACGCATAAAATTAGCTGCTGTTGCTGTGGGCGTTCCTCTGCGCACTCTCCAACTGGCTGACGATGATGATGACGATGGACCAGCGGTGTCATCGTCCTCCTGCTGCTGCTGTATTTTGCTGTCGGGTAAATCCAATTGACTAGGATTAATGGATTCATGTAGAGAGGGCAGATGATAGGAAATCCCTTTGGCCTTCAGATACGGTATGGCCAGCTCTTGACGCCATTTGGTGCGCAGAACACAACTGCCTCCCAAATAGACTTCACGGAAATCGGGCATGGTGTAGCCTAGAGAGGGATCACAGCAGTTTACGGAATTTATAGAGCTGCTGCTGGAAAAAACCGAATCATTGGAATCACTTTCCTCTTCCGGAGCGGCAGCATGTGAAGTGTTGTCGATGTTGAGCTGCGATTGAGCTGTGAAAGCCGAAGTTTGAGATTGTAGGGTTTGAGTAGTGGTTACTTCAGTGGTTTCAATAGTTTCCACATTTAGTAAAACATGTTGTTTTGGATTACCTAATTGAGCTTGTGAACGCGAGCGCAAAGGCTCTATGGGCTGGGGCGATGAGGTGCCGCTGTCACGATTGCGCGTTAAAAGATCGTTCAAATTCAGAGCACGCTCTTCACTGCTGGGCACACTGGTATTGCTGGATGTACGTGAAATATTCTTGCTAAAGTAGCTAATGGCGAAAGAGTCCTCACCTAAAGAAATCCGAAAATATAGAGTTTTTAATATTTACATATTTGCATAAGTGATACGCACTTACCTTGCAAATTTGCTAAATAGACTGGCGGTGGTGGTACATTGGTGCCCTTTATAGGTGAAATGCAGCCACTTTCATGTATCTCTTGCTGCAACACCGATAAGTAGGCCGATATAACACAGAATAGATTGAAATCTATATGATCTAATTGAGAGCTATTGACTTTAGGATGATGCTGATGCTGCTGCTGTTGTTGTTGAGCACACAATGTAGGGTTGGTGTTGTTGTTTTGTTTTTGAGAGTTTGTACTATGTTTGTTAATGCTGTTGTTGTCATTGATCAAAACTATTAGGGCTTGCCGTTGAGCCGCAATGATTTTATTTAAATTGTCCGTGTTAACAAGACTTTGAGCATAGCCCAAATATAAAAGAGCTTGTTGACACTGTTCAACAGTGATCAGATCGTATATGGGATTGACACGATCAAAAGCACCACGTATAACACTGCAGGAAGAGAAGAAAAACAAATGGTTTTAACAATGATTTCCCCTATTTAAATGTACTGAATTTAAATGTACTGAATTGAATTTAAATAAGTTCTTGGAACAAAAATGTCTCAAACATCTGGAAGTGGTCTTTTTCAGGATTCAAGAATGAAAGAAATTTCTTTAAATTTTATCAAATCTGGACAGAGTAAGAAATTGTTGTAGGAACATTTTAAGTTTATATTTCAACTGTTTTGAAAAATTTGATGGAACAATCCTTAGAGTAGTTCCGAGATCAAAAGAAACTGCTATGAATATGATTATAAAGAAAAGTATAAACTATTTCTCTAAAAAATGTCTCAAACTATTTAGATCACTATTTATTAAGTTATTCTGGCATCCCAAAGATCTTTTCGGAATCAAGGAAAAAGTTTATTACTAGAATCCTACAATGTACAATGCACACTGATTTCGGTAAAGTTTTTGCTTTATACTTACACTAATATTGAAGCTATATTCGATGGAGGATCCCTAAAACCGGCTAAAATTTCCTTGGTACGCTGGAGGCCAGAAGGTATATTACTGAGCACGGGCAAACCACGACGCGTAACTAATTCGCGTAAAATCTGTTGATTGCGTGTTAAATCAATATACTCCCTAAACAAAAAGACACAAAAAATAAATGAGTTAACAAATAATTAATGTAAACAAGAGAAAGGAAAACCTACTGCTGTGATATACGCTCATTGAGTATGCACTGATTCGGTTTATACGGATGCAGCACCAGCACCAGCTGCTTGCAGTTTTGACCCGCTATGTGTGCCGCCTCAATGGCACCAGCAGACGCGCGTGTTTCTGAATCCATAACGAAAAATAGTACCCGCGCTTTTTCCTTTGCACGATGCTCCAATTCAATGAGATCTGGCGTCCAATCGGAAACTTGCTGTAATTTAAAATTTAGAATTTATTCGATTTGAAAGTCAAAACTGTGCCCGGGATATATTTACCGGATTATAAAAGGAAATGCCCAGTTCATTTAAAGCAGGTATGGCTACGTCAGCTCGCCAGGTTGTGGGATTACAGCTACCACCCAAAAACACTTCAACGGGTGTAGTGTTGGTGCTGGGTTCGCTGGTTGTCTGTTTTCCCAATCTTTTGCAGTCTTCCACGTTACTTAAAGATTTTGTACTGCGCAACTCACTTCCCGGAAAGCTGCAATTTGTATTTGTATGTGTGCTGGCATCATGTTTATTTGTGGCTGTTGTTGTGTTAGAGGCTGTATTCACGCTGTCATTATTATCAGCCAATACATTATCATCATTGTGTAGAGAGCCCAGTAAGTTAGGTTTGTCACAGTAGCCTGGCGATGTGGAGCCAAACGAAGATGTACTAAAGAAAATAAATAAAAAATTATATTTTGTTTAAGAAATGGAAACAGGAAATTGGTTTTAGTCAAAAAAAAAACTACCGAAATCTTTTGAGGTCTGCTGCTAGAACACAAAACTCGCCAAAAGTTAAACCATTTGATTGTCGGCTGCCTTTGCGAGCCAACATTTTTGCTGTTTGCAACATGTCGCTTACTGAAAATTAGCAAGAATAATTAGTTTTAGAGTTGCAGTCTGTGTTTAAAAAAAAAAAAAAAATACAAACTTTGCTTGTCATTTGGATGAAAACTTAGCTCCTGAAAAAGTTCTTGTGTGCGTTCGGCTGGTACCACATTGCATCTTGCTTTGGCACGCCAGGCAGCTAACACCTCACTAAAATTACAAAACAATAAGAAAACAAAAATTAGTATTAAAAAGATCGTCTAAAGTAAAGTAAATGAGAAGTAACCTAAAGTATAAAGATGTTGTGGTAATATGTTCTACATTTTCAGTGTTGTTAGACTCGCTGAGTTTGTTTGGCAAAGTAAAGGCCTGACAGTGTGTATTCAAACTGAAGCGAAATGATAGAAATATACAAAAAATCAATTGCATCATTTTGAACGGCCAGCTAACACATTGAAAACATTTTACGCCAACATACAGCCTTTTTTTTTTTTTTTTGTTTTGTTTTGAAATTGGGCTCTAATTATTTTTGTTTATTAAAACCAAACGCCCAATACACGCCAATAGAGTTTGTAGTGAAACAGTCAATAACATTTGCAGCAGAACAACAACAATTGAAATCCGAAATCATGCATTCAACTTGTTGACAATGTAAAAGCAAACACATTCTCTTTTCATTCCCCAATTATTTTTTTTTTAACTTCACTGCAGTTTCAAGTTTTCAAAAAATAAAAAAAAACGAAACGTCTTCCCTAACACACAGTAGAATTAGAACTACATTGACTAAACAGACGAATAAACATGCAAACGTATTTGGGAGCAGGCGTATTTTCTACAAAAATTAATAGATTTATAATACAAATTTATCAGTGAAAAGGAAAAGCAACAAAAATAATGTAAATAGATTTCAAAATAACAAGAAATTTTCTTTCTTTGGGTTATGGAGAACTGGGAAAAGCACTTCTCTGTAGAAAATTGAATATATAAGAATGAGAAAATTTCCAAAAACCTCGGTTAAAAAGATCTTTAGAAGATTGTTTATTAACATATGTATAATGTATTAGGTTTGTTGTGTCAGTTGATCGGATCATGAAAAGAGTATTAATAGACCGTGTAAAAGTTGATGTTCAGGGCCAAACCAAACCAATACGAGTATGGGGATCATATAAACAAATTCAACAAATCCAACAAATCGTGTTAAAACGTACTACTTAGGATCGAAGACCTGAGTTCAGTTAACGCAGGGCAATGGCGGAGCAGTTTGGGTTTAAATATTTAGAAAAACATAATCTGGAGAATTGAATTTTGTATGTCAAACTCTTTGTTTGTTACCAACATTATGCCGAACTTAGTATAATCTCTCCTACTGCACTGTGCAAAATATAGAAATTATTTGCGTCACTCAATAACGATAGAAAGAAGATGGCAATTTGAATTTCTTATCAGTTTTTTTGTATGTATTTATTAAGAAACACAACAGACCTACGGTGGCTGTAATCTAAGCAAAAATTTTATAATGGCATCACCCACAGTATAATTCCCTATAACTGAAATAGACATTTAAACTAAAACGGACTTTGGTTGCCTCTACTAAAAATTTGTTGCACATGTATCTTGTTAAATAGCAAAAGCATTAACAAGTTACTAAACTTTTTAAGTCAAATGATGTTGGTTTGCCAACAACATAACTTCAAGAAATCTTAGTGGATTATTACCGGGAAATTCCCGAAAAAGTTCGACAAACAGTTTAGTCTGATCTACAATTAGTTAATTATAAATCCGCCGCAACATTAAAGACACGTGTAGGAATATAAGGGATTTTCAACAAGGCTGAGTAACTTTTACTTCATGAGCCGTGACGACAACAATTAGATCTACACACTGTTAATCTGCAGATTAACTTAATCAGCGGTAGTTGTATCAACCGTAAAACAACTTGAACTCTTTATCACTCTTTGGTATAAGTGAAAATGTCATTCCAGGTCTTTTCATTTTAAAACAATTTATGATTTGAGTTCCTAGTGTGAAAGAGCTTAATGAGAGAAGCTTCTTTTAATTCTAAAGCAATCACAAAGATTTATCTTAGTTTAAAAGAATCACAGGTCTAACTGTCATTACAATGAAGGAGCAAAAATTTTGTAATGATCAAATTCTTTCATTTATTTATTAAAAGATAAAGCTCAGTTCTTATGATGTTAAACCTTTGTTCAATAGAATACCAGCTCCACTACTAATATTGTGACTCGTATTCCAATGTTGAGACTTTTTTGAATATGCTTTAAATCTGAAATTGATGATTATTTCTTAAAAACATGGAATAATTCTAATCAAAAAAGAAAACTAGTAAACTACTGCTGAAACATCCAAGGATTCCAAATTTATTCGTATTCTTAAGAAGCAGCTTAATATTCCCCAATTTCTAAATTTTAATATCATTCCAAATTCCATTCCTTCCAATTAAATTCATTTAAATGTTAAACCAATCTTCAGTTTAAAGGATCGATATTATGCAATAGCTGCTATATTTAGAGTGCCAAAGGAAGCCAGTAAGAATAAGTTTCTAATTGGATTTAAAACTTTAACAAAACAATTGTCCATAGGGCTTATATCATAGTCGCGTTCAGAGAAGCTGAAATTAAGACTCTAAGACAACGAAATTTGTAGCGTAAGATCAATTGGTCGCTGCAGTGTTCCTTGTGATCGTTATTCCAAAATCTGTATCTTTCAATTTATTCTTTTCAGCAGCAGAAATAAAATTCAGCTGGTAAAAACGAAATACGATTGAAATTGTTATCACCCGATCTAAATACAGCCAGAACTTGAAAATTCGGTTGATTGGCAATAAATTTTGTTGGCACAGAATATAATCTTGTTCGTAGTTCGCTCATAGACTTTGTAAAATCCATCTAAAGTTGTGCTGCAACTGATATTAAAAGATCGACATTGAATCTCTAACTGAGAACTGAGCAACTCATTTCGAGGTTTGATGGTGAAGCTGCATTCTCCACCAAAGTGTTTCTTCGAAAGTATTCAGATTTCAGTCATGTTCATAGTTTCCTTGAGGATGGACTTTGTAACAGACATCTCAAATATATAGTTGTACCAGAAAATATTTATGTTTTAAAGCTATATTTATGTTTTAAAGAGGGACTCTTAATTATCCTGATATGCAAATAAAAAAGACTGATACCTTAATTCCTCGAAAAGAAACATAACGATCTATCAATAAGTCCCCGTTTACACAGTCGAACATTTGGAAAAAAAAAACATTTAGCTTGGTAGAAAATTACGGGTGGAGAAGAGAGAATCAATTTTGTGTTCGTTACTCGGTGAATATGCTTTGTTGACATTTTCTTTGCTGGAATTTACTACAAATTATTACACAGCACGAATAAGAGAAATGTTGAAAAAGCAAATAATAATGAAATGTGTGAATGAAAAAACAAAAGAGAATTCCAGATGGTTTTCTTCCAAATGTTCGACTGTGTAAACGGGGACTTATTGATAGATCGTTATGTTTCTTTTCGAGGAACTAAGGTATCAGTCTTTTAAGTATTTTTTATTTGCATATCAGGATAATTAAGAGAATTTGTTTGCGTTAGAGAGTTCATAATTTTACAGTTGAGGAAGATCTCGTTTGGATTATTTTACTCGATTACGCTGCTTAAAAAGACACGTGAAAACTCCTAGCTGAAGAATCTTTGAATATTGGCCTAAAATTAAGCAATAAATCTTGCAAGACTATGCAAATCTAACAAAAACTTTGAAGGGAAAAGCTCTCTTAAAGAAATGTTCAGTTTTATTTTAGAACAATTAAGCAAAGCGGTGTATAAAACTCAATTCGGAAGGTTTCTTCACCATTTATTTGCTAGACATCTTGAGAATTATAAAGCCAACTCTTATATTATCTAACAAGTGAGTAGCGAAAACAATAAACTGAGAGATAATCACCCCTATAGTGAATAAAAATTCCACATGAAATTTGTTCCCTTTTCACATTTGTCCTATTAGAATTCAATGTTAAAAAAATAAAAGGGAACAAATTTCATGTGGAATTTTTATTCACGATAGGGGTGAATCTGTCGATATAAGGCAGCCATTTAGAACACCAAAAAAAAACGATGTACGGAATCTTATGACTGCTTTTATTTGCATTAATATACAAAGCCACAGATCATGCTTGGACACCCTGTGTCACAGCATTGGACATTGTTTTCTCTTGTCATCATCCAACACCTCAACATCATCGTTATTATTATTATTTTCCATAAAAAATAATATCTGCAACCATTAATAATGAAACTATTTTCTGTTTTTGGTAAAATGTGTGGTTGTACATGGCCCTGTTTGACTAGTTTCGTTTCGATGTTAGGCTCTTTTTAATAGTTTCAGCTGTACAATAAAGTGGAGGTGTCTTAAAATGTTTAGCTACAAACAACTACATCCAACTAAGTCATTGGAAATACAAGATTCCAACATTAATAATTTGTTAACGAAACGTTTTATATTTATGTATTTCCAGTTTAAACCAAAATAGTTTTCTAAACAAATCAAATCACAAATAATTTATGCTAATTTTGCAAAAATTTCAAATAAAACAAAAACATATTACGATCAAAATTAGCAGCACCAGCGTCACAAAATCAATAAACAACATAATTTGAGCGTGTAAATAAAAATTAATGAATGAGTGATTGCTAAACTATTTTGTCCAAGTGTTTATAAGTTAGATTGTCGAAACATGACATAATCAGCTCGTATTAGAGTTTCTGTTTAAATGAAGGGGCTAATAAATATTTTTGCAACTTAATGAGTCGGAGTCTTGGAAACCTACAAAAAATTCGAAAGTTCAACTTAAATCGTTTAAATACATATATGAAGATTTCTATTTTGTTTTAGTGAAAAACTGAAACAGAAACAAATTGCTGGTAAATGTTTAAACTTAGTTACGCTTTGCTTTTGACTATTTTTATAAATTTTTAAAATAAATTGACCTCTTGACCTAATGAACTTTTAAAACTTCTATAAGAAAGTTTGCCAAACAAAAATTAAAACAGCAGTGATAATATTTGTTTAAAAGTGTATTTCATGCACAAACATTTATCCAAGCGTTCGTCTAAAAGCATAACCACTCAGTTTAGCACAAATTTGTTTGACGTTGTTTGCTGTTACAAATGTTTTGCAAGATCAAACATCATCAAATAAAAAAGAACTTAGTATTTGTTGTGTCTTGTTCTAAATAAACAAACGAATTCAAATATAGTTCATTCTTTTTCTGCAAATATTTGCCAAGTGTGACTTTGTTCAATGGAGAAATATTTAAATAAATATTTTGCACACAATCATTAAGCTGTTTGTTCCTCTAAAAGTCTACAATTTATTTATGTATTTATGAATTAATTGTAATGTTTTTGTTGATTGTTGTTGCCAATTGCTGTTGTTGATTCTGCTGACGCTATAGCTGTTGTTGTTGCTGTTGTTGTATATGCTGCTACCATTTGTTGTTGGTTACCGCTGTTGGCTTGCAAAACAGGAGGGACGCGTTTCAATAAGAATCAACCACAAAAATAATCGATGATGAGGTCATAACTAATAATAAAAATGACTTTAGGCACACACACACATATACAATCACATAAACACACTCATACTCATACATATATACGTTAACGTATACACAGACACAGTTATAGTAATTCATTCACACACACACTCTCTCACCGTTCTAAAGAGCAAAACATTAAATGGTTAAACAAAATACCAGACCTCAGAGTTATGAGAGAGTTCAACAGCCATGTGAGTAACAGAAAATCGAAGCGCAAATATTATTTCACACAGATACTGCTGCTACACACACAGATACACACTCATACAGAACATTTTTATAAAGGTTTTTTTCTTTGGAGAGCAACAGTATGCGAAACGTAAAAACAGCTGTTTGCTTGTTTTCTAGTTGTTGTTGTCAATATACATTTTACGGTTAATTGAGTGCAGATATTTAAAATAATGAAATCATCAATTAACAAGTTGTATAGCTCTAGATAGTATGTGATATGTGAAAAGTAAAGCAATTTCAACATTTTAACACTGTTACTTTGAATCATTGCAGTTTGTTTATGTCAAGCACACTTTTGTTCACTTTTTGGTTTGTTTTGGCTGGAAGGACCAGAAAAGATCTCCTTTCAATTGTGAGAAAGAAATATAATCGGTAAAGATGATCAAACTAAGCAACAATATTTTCGAACTAAACTAATTCAAACCAAATTACTAAGCAACAAATCTTTTGAATATTTGACTAAGCATTTAGAGACCATATTTTGGAGTTATCGCATCTTGAGTATTTCCATAAGTTTCCTATTTTTCCATTTGTGATGATAAGTAATAGCAATCATGTACAAACAAATCTTGAGAATAAATGAAATTATTATGCATGAATTATTATAATTTGTTTTCTCCCTTTCAACCAGAGGTCAGTGATTTGGTTCGAAGGACCATAACAAACGGTTTTGTATGTTATTAAATGTGTCTAATATAAACCCTTTTTGAGTGTAATGAGGGTGCTGTAGCTTAATTGGTTAGCGCATTTGATCATTAAGCATGAGTTGGTATTTGTAACCCGGGTTCGATTCCCAGCCGCTGCTATCTATCATAACTAATATTTATCACAGCATCCTCCTCCTTCGGTGGTATAGCATTCAAACGCCACCGAAGTAAAATAATGAAATAAAGGCTATAAAATCAAGCTTTAAAAATAATGTGCCTACTTTTCTACCAGAGGCGCTGCAATGCTGCTCTAAAACAAACATAATGCGTAATTGCAGAGTAGTGATAGAAAGCTTTCTTCTACTTTCATCACCTTTACGGCTTCCATCTATCCCCTTTCCAAAGAAAGTAACGTAATTATATATAGTCATATTAATTTCCTTTTGGTAATTTCATAACAATTTGGACAATTTGACAACAAAACTGACATAGTGAAAACCAAGCATAAGTGTTACTTCCCTTCAAAAAAAAAAAAAAAAAAAAAAACACCTATTTTGTCTTTTTCTGATTTGTCTTATTTTTACTTCCAAATAGATTTTGTGGCTCTTAACAAAAGGTGAGTTTTTGATCTATGAATTTTTATAGTTCGATTACTCATTCTCAAACAGGTGCTATTACTTTGACTCAAAGAACAATAACAAACACTTTTATTATAACAAACAAACACTTTTCTATAGAATTTTATCAAAAGTCTAAAGAAATATACATTTCTGTACAATAGTTTTAAAATAAATACACTTTTCTATAGAATAGAGTCTATATAGAAACACTTTCGTTTATAATAGAGTCCGAATAAAGACACTTTTGTGCAGCATAGTTTGAAATTTAGATACGTTACTATAAAATATTGCACGATATAAATCTGTAATATACTTCCGTTTCATTTACTAATTTTTCCATAGAATAGCGATTAAAGTTTTCAAAAAAAAAAAAAAAAAAGGTGTTATCAAATTAAAGAATACATTCCTTTTCAACACTGCAAAATAAAAGGGTGTGCTATATATAACAAACTTGTGAGTTGCTTTAACAGAATACTAAACAAATTTATAATAATTTCTTATTCCAACAGCCAGTGCTTTATTCCTGCTCTTTAATGTTTACCAAACAACAATTAACAATCTCTTTAATTGTTAACCATACAAGGAATAATCCATTAAATGTATTGATACCTACATATATAGTTTAATAAACAAATTGTTTGCCTACTCTGCTAAACAATTACGAGTAAGTATTGTATAAAAAACAAAATTTAGAGAAACCCTAGAAAAGAGAAAGAGCTGGGAGGGAGCATTAATAAAACAATAGTTTCCTAAAAGCACATTTTTTGAAGGCTGTGATTGCGCGCACGTTCTTTTTTTACACCGCACACTAAAAATTAAACAAACAAAAGAGCTACATACATATGAAAAGAGAATGACAAAACTTTTAAATATCTGTCTTTAGAACAACAAAATATAAAAAGACAAAATTAAAAAAAAACTACTTAATAAATTTATAATTAAATAACGAACAAAACAATAACGCACTTCAGATAAAACACACAAAATTTATAACTAAATATTTAACAATGTACGTTTTACGACTGTTTATTGTACTGGGTATCTTGTGGTTAATGACAGTCACTCATCAGTCATACACCATACGCTGATAATGTACAATAAACATTTGCATTCATTCATTCCTTGATACGTGTTCATTCACTACTCCATCCATCCATCTATCTATTCATTCATTCCCCTTGGAAATGTTTTGAAACAATTTATTTTTATTTTCTTTCTTTTGTCGTTGTTTTAAATTAGATATAATTTATTCTTGGTAGCGTCTCACAGGAAATAACAGCATGGTGACGTTGAAGGCTGTAATTTGTAATTCTCAGTTAGAGAATCTCTATCCACACATATTGAGATTTGCAAATAAATGTTTGCAGACAATAGGAATTTATAGTTTCTTGATTTTTCTATAGTTTTACTGTTGTTTTACTCAAGTTTGTAAAGAAGTGTAAAGTTACAGAATATACAAAACTAATTTATAAAAATTGTAATAAGATTTTCGAAATCTGTTGCTCTTAAAATAAGAAGTAATGATTAACCGACAGACAAGCAAACGGCCTAAATTAAAATACTATTCTATAGAAAATTATCTAAATGAAGACACTATATTACAGAAAAGTGCATTAATAAAGACACTAATCGATAGAAAAGTGTCTAAACGAAGACACTCTTATATATAAAGGTGTCTAAATAAAGACTTTATTCTATAGAAAGTTGTCAAAATGAAGACTCTATTGTATAGAAAAGTTTGTAACTGAAGGCACTATTCTATAGAAAGTTGTCTAAGTGAAGACACTATTCTACAAAAAAGTGCATTAATAAAGACATTAATCGATAGAAAAGTGTCTAAACGAAGACACTCTTATATATAAAGGTGTCTAAATGAAGACTTTATTCTATAGAAAGTTGTCAAAATGAAGACTCTATTGTATAGAAAAGTTTGTAACTGAAGGCACTCTTCTATAGAAAGTTGTCTAAGTGAAGACACTATTCTATAGTAAAGTGTCTAAATAAGGGCAAAGAAAAGTGTCGAAAAAAACGAAAATTTTTTAAAAAGAAAAAGTGAAAATTTCTTTGAGGACTCTCTCACATTTTGGTGCATATCACTTGTAGTATTTAACCGATTTCACTGATATTTAATAGCAAACTGCTTAGAAGAACGGCGAACATTCTACATCAAAATCAATTTATTCGGATTTGTATTTTGGATGTTAAACATGATTGCAACTAACAGGCGGACAGAATTTTTAAGGTATAAAACCAATTGGTGGATTACGAATAATAGTTAAAATTTTCTTGGTTTTAATTTTCATTTGCTCTTATAGGTTTATTAAATAGGCTCACAATTTATTCCATTACTAAAGTTCTACTGAATCGATTTTGCTGTCACGCAATACCAAACTATTTAGAAGCATGACAAACATATTCCTTAAAAATCTTTTATATTAGTTTTGTATTTTTGGAAAGCAGCCTGTGATTGCAACTAACATAATTTTTAATTGTTTATTACAATTCAAGTTGCTTACATAATTTAGTACAATTTCTTTAATTATAAAAATATTCACCCCTATCGTGAATAAAAATTCCACATGAAATTTGTTCCCTTTTCACATTTTTCCTACTAAAATTCAATGTTAAAAAAATAAAAGGGAACAAATTTCATGTGGAATTTTTATTCACGATAGGGGTGATTTTAATGTTTTAGTAATTAAAATAAACTTAAGGGTTTATTTATACGCAACACCACCTGCCATTAATATCCAAACCCCCATCCAACAAAAACACACTTTTTTACAACTTTTTAATTGTTATACACCAACCAGAAAATGACATCAACTCTATTTTGTTGCCATAAAATGCTTCAATTCATTCAATATTGTCAAATTTATTTATGTTTCGTTGCGTATGGCGTTTTTTTTCGAACACTTTATTTTTTTTTTTTTATTTTTTTTTTTTTTTGAATTTATAATTGAATACAACCTCAACTACAACAACATCAACAACATGAATAGTGATGATGATGATGATATCACATTTACTATAAATATTTATGTTGCTATATTGTTTAATTTGTTAATTGTTGTTATATGGTTTTTGGCACAAAGAAGAAATTACTACGGCGAATTAAAAAAAGAACGATTTGTAAAGTAAATATCAAAATAAACATGACTAGAATGCCTGTTTCTTCTTGCTGGTAAAACTACCAAAGTCTTTTATTGAACTGAACAGATTCGTCACAACTCACCTGCAATTTAGCTTTAGATTTTTTTTACTGCTTTTACATTTAACACAATAATTTAATAGATAAATATAAATTTGTTATGATGGAATTCTGATAATAACACAAAGAATGGAAGACTCATACACTCACACGTTGTATTAGGCGTACAGCTCTATTTACACTATAATCTTATCAATCAATTTGCACAATTTATGTTTAAACAACAACAACTATTGCCAAGATAAATAAATATGTACTTTGTTTAATATTACATATTATTAATTTGTGAAGGTAACAATTCCTAAATAAGTATGTATCACATAAAAATGTTTTGTGTTAAATAATTAAAATGAAAACTATGCTCTTTCGTTTAGCTGGCGTTTCAAAACAGTGAAGTGGACTTTTATAGTAATGAAAACAATCTGAAATATTAATATTGAAACTTAGCCAGCAAGTTGCTTTAGCTGCAATAAGTAGCTGCCTGAATATTGTCAGAAATTGTGAGATAATCGTGGTAAACAACAATTACACCAACAATAAGTACAACATCATATTAGCAATAATATTTATTAAAAGCGATTAAATAATAATCTGTAATTTGAGTATAACAAACACCAACGAATGCAACGAAATTGAGTGAGTATGAGTTAGTGCTGGCAAAGTATTGAGTAATACTGTGTTCAGATATGAAACTTAATTGAGTCAATATTCGGTTAATTGACAATATTATTTTAAGTGTTCAGGCAAACGCAATTTTCAGCTTGCTCAATAATCATTTGACAGTTGGAAAACAATACAAAAAATACTCTAAATGGTTGTTGTGTTTCTATGTAAACAAACTTACCTTCACATTGATTTTTCAATGATTTCTTTTGTTTTATTTTGTTGACATTTGGCATTTTATACAATTTTGTTCACTAAACATAGTTGTGAACAGTGTTGCATTCGAAATCTTACTCAATATTATAACAATTTCGTACTTATTGCGCAATAATTAATTGAGATTTTATATGGAATATTGAGCTCAATAATGGTGTTAATTGCGATAAAGGCAATTAAGGTACATATGTGTATGCGAGTATCGAGTATTTGCCCTTTTTTTTGGGATACTCGATACTTTCTGAGTTGTATTTTTAAGCAAGTTGAGTGGGTAAAATAGTGCATAAAAATACATCACTGTATAAAAAGACAACAATCTGTAAGCTACAAAATTTAACCAACCGCCGATATAAAGCTGTCTATTATTTCTTAAGTTGTTGTTAACGTTGAATTAAAAATTAGCTTTACATTTATTTTTGATTTAATAATAAAAGACATACAAAACCAATAATAATTGAAGATCTATTTTTATTTTTTTGAAGAAACTACTTCAATTTGCAGATAAAAACTATGCGTTACAATTACAAAAAATCCGTTAAAAGTATCGAGTAGTATTGAGTACCCAAATGAAAAGTATTGAATAGTATTGAGTAATTGAAAGTATTAGAATTTGCCAGCACTAGTATGAGAGTATTAATTTGTTCATTTAAACAAAAAGAAAATTTGTAAAAAAAAAAAAATATTGATTGGTAGGTAGTTACATCTATCTACATACATACATATCTATCTATCTATCTATATATCTGTCTGTGTACAGGTATTATGTAATACGTTTTAATTTAATAATAAATATTGACAATTACACTTATTAATTTACCTTTAACTCACTCACTCTCTTGTTGTTGTTGTTGTTTATTTACTACAATATATCTCCTCAAGCTTTTTGAATCGATGTTTTGTTTGTACTGGGTAGTCACGAATTGATGTCATAATTATTTATTTATATTTTTTTAATTCATTTATTTATTATTTTGTTAAAAGAAGAAAACACATTATTCACAGACATGCAGTCAGAAAGGGCACGGTTTATTTTTGACATTTTCAAGTGTTTTAATTATTTATGAAATAATTAATTTCAAAATTTGCAGCCTGTTTTTATAAACTGCATTAAATTCTAAAAATTTAAGAAAAAAACCTGGTAATCACTTAAGCACAATTAGTGAATAACTTACTTTTGCATTACTTAGAAGTAGTCAAATAATAATTTATTTAAATCATTGCCTGTAACTGCTTTAGTAATACATATTATGATTATTATAAGCAGTTTGGTAAGTCCTTACCAGAGAACAGAAAGAGACCATTCACATTTGCTAACCATTCGCAAATTCATTGCTTTTGCATTGCTTTTACTCGACAATAATAAAAATGTGCATTGCTGTTTGTTTACTCATTCCATATTACTGTTTGCTATTTTACATTCCCATTTTGTTATGCGGTTATACATCAAGCAACGAAATAATTCAATGCCACATGAAAAAAACTAAAAACATTCACACCATTCGTCCAGTATTCGTTGCTTTCAGTGAATGAAAACATAAAGAAAGAGCAAAAACAATACAAAACCTAATGAGAAAATAAATATTTTTTGGTTGTTGCTTTATGTGCGATTTGTTGACAGTAAAGTTTGATATTTTTTGTTAGTATGTACAACTTATACAATCAGCATTGAAACCATTCATACCAATCGTTAATCATTCGTACCAATCATTAAGTATTCGTTGCTTTTGGGAGTATACGTTTACATTTGTACAAGACATGCAATGCAAGCATCATTTTTCGTTACACTCCGTTTTGTGAATAATGGCATGTATTGCTTTACGGAATTGATTTATGTTGTCAACATGAGGTTCGGTTTTCGTGATTGTATTCAAAATCTAAAATTAACCAATCAATCCGTTCTCTGGTCCTTAGCTCCAATTACATTATTTTAAAAAGATGTTGTCGTCAAGTACTTACCGCAAACCTTTACAAAAATTATTTGCATTTATTTTTTATGAGTTACAGGGGTGACAATATTGACGTTTTAAAAGAGCTATAATCAGCTGATAAGGCATTTCTCTTGAAAAGAAAAGAAACCTATTTTGTGGTAATATGTTGGTAAGCAAAGCACAACACGAATTTTGTGATTTCATTAACAGTTACTAAATTGTATTTCAATAATTGTTATACTTTGTGGAGTTTGTCTGGTGTCCTGGCCATTTGTGAGATTAAGTTTGTTTTGTACATTTGAATGAATGAAATTACGGAATATTTTTGGTATTTATACACTACTAATTACATGAACAATTTATTTACAATATTTATACCTAAATAAACAAGAATAAATAAACTCGTATTTTTTATGACGTAGAAATATAATGTGCATTTGTTAGATATAAAGGCAGTTTTTTTTTTAAGATTGTAACAAATATTACAAAAATACTCTGTGCACCGAAAATGAATTTTATTATTATATTCTCAACGAAAGAGACAAATATGTATAAAACTTGATTATCTTCCGTTTCGTGACACCTCTGTATAATCTGTGACTTTGACGGATGTCATTTATGAATTTTGAAGAAAATATATAATAATGTGTATAACAGTTTTTCTTAAGAAAATAATGTGTATAACAGTTTTTTCTATTAAAAAATATTGTGTATAACAGTTTTTTCATAGGAAAATATTATTTATAACAGTTTTTTCTTTACCATAACCATAACAGTTTTTCTTTAGAACATATTGAGAATAGTAATTTTTTCTTAAGAGTTTTTTCTTTAAAAAATATTATGTATAACAGTTTTGTCTAAAAATGGTTTTCTTTTGTTTCCCACTGTAATTTTATTTTATACAATATGTAAATAAAATAATATTAGTTATTATTTATGACCAATTACAGATTTCTATTAAGGTTTGGATATTATCCCTACGGGCTAATTTCAATCAATTATATTTTTTTTTTTCTTTAAATGATGTAAATGAAACAATTTACTTCATCAATTTGCTCTACGTTTTGTCGATGTGGGTTTTCGAATTCTTCGGGAGCTATTTTATTAAGTTAATTTATCTTATATTACATATTTTCTATAAAATTGTGCTAATTAGTTGACCACATAGTTATTTCCGATTTTATATAGTTAATCCTGTCATGAATAAAAAGATTAACCCCCTGGCCCACGATGTCGAACGATAACGTTTGCTTAGATAAGACTTAAGACACACACTTGATTGTGGAATAAACCAACTTGCAGAGTTTCACCTCAAACAAAAGTGTGCTATTTGTTGGTTGCACAACTGTTTGTATTTTGTGTAAATACATTGAAAACATTACAAAGAAATTAATTTATCGACTTAGATCATTTGGAAAACAAAAGCAATAGCAACAACAACAACAAAAACAAAAGAGTAACGAAATGAAAAACGCCACACTCGTACATAAAAATAAAAATAACAAAATAAATATGTATTACGTTATTTTAGCATTTAGTTTTTGTTGTTATTTTATTTTGTTTCTACAATATTTTTTATTTGTAGGAAGAAGGTAATGGTCTGGGTCTAGTGGGTCTGGTTGATTTGTTACCATTCAGCCAACCACAATAATAAAAACACACATGATGTCATACAGCTACTACGACATTTTTATGTAGGTACATACTTTAAATTCAAGTTGTCAGTTACCACAAGAAATTCTACACAAACATGTAGATATGTTTGAAATAAAATAACATAAAATAAAATGCACGGTTTCTATAGTAAAAGTAATTTCCAAAAATTGTTATTTATTGATATTTATTAGTTAGAGAATGCAAGAGTTTGTGTTTAGCTATGTGTCCACGATGGTCAGATATTACAAAGTTGTCAGCAAAATATGCAGGAAATGTCTAACAACCATGTAAACTTAAAATGTTTGCCTTCCAACGTTGTAAGAAAAAGCATTTTCAGTATATTGGAAGACAAAAATATTGTCAGATAGACCGATAGACCAGGTGATATAGTGCCGGAATATCAGTCAAAGGGTTGCGAGTTCGATTCCCGCCAAAGACTCTGGGTGTTTTCTGCAGATAAGCCAAAAGCTTCGCAGTTTGTGTTTGTTAACTAATTAAAAAAAAAAAAAAAGACATTTAACAATCATGTAAACACACAATTTTGTCATTGTCATTGTTTTAAGACAATTGACAAACACTTTTCATTGTCATATGTGCAAAGTTTATGCATCTGCCAATGGCAGCATTGTCATAGAAATTATTTCTAAATGCAACTCTGAATATACATAAATAATAAACAAACAAGTGTGCATTGATACAATTTTTGAAAAAAGTGGAAGAATATTAAAGAATTAAATTAAAGTGTGCATTAATAAAATTTTTAAACACACACACAGAGCTGCAAAACGAATTTGACAATGCCACACAACAATCTGACAACCGTGTAAACTGACAACTTCGGTTGACAGATAAATTCATTGTGTGACAATTGTGTGCAAATGAAATTGTTAGTTTTCTTACAGTCGTGTAAACTGACAATTTACATTTTGCTATAAATTTTTCAATGTCAGTACATTGATAGCACATTGGTAGATATGACAACGTTGTAATATCTGACCATCGTGGACACATAGCTTTTGTTTGTTTGTTTTTTTTTTTTTTTGCTTTCAACGGTCTAGAAATTAAAGTGTTTGTAAATATTTATTTTGAATGGGTGCAAAATTTAAATTTTATTTTCTTTTTTATTTATTTTATTAAACAAAGGCAATATTTAAAAAAGAATTATGTTTTTTTTCTTATTTTATATGTGGGTGGGTGTGTTAATGACTTTGAAAATGAACAGCGTATTTGAAATATTTATTTCAAATCTTCTACACATGTAACCTTCTTCCTTTTTACTTTTTGACTAATTGAGGTATTCAGTGTAGATAAAATTTTTACATATTTTTAGTTTATTTTAGGAAACAAAATTGAAAGTCAATTTAGATTTTTATAGGCAATTTATATTACTATGTAATGAGCATAAATATTTTGGCAAAATTAAGCAACAGACTTAAAAGTACTTTGATAACTTCGCTTGAAATTTCTATGAAGAAAAAAATTAAAATCTATAAAACACTTTTTTCAAAAAAAAAAAAAAAAATATATTTTGTATAACAGTTTTTTTCTATAGAAAATAAAAAGTATTCTATAGAATTCGATGGAAAATATTGTGTTTTTACCATTGAAAATATTGTGTTTAATAGTATTTTCGTTATTATTTATTATAATATTACGTATAAAAGTTTTTTTATGGGAAGTATTGCGTATATCAGTATTTTCTTCAGAAAATTTTGTGTATAACAGTTTTTCCATCGGTAATATTGTGTATAACAGTTTTTTTTCCATCGTAAATATTGTGTATTAGTTATTTTCTTTAGAAAATATTGTGTGTAAGTTTTTACTTTAGAAATATTGTGTATAACAGTTTTTTTCTTAAGAGAATATTGTGTATAACAGTTTTTTTTTATAGAAAATATTGTTATAACAATTAAATGTATAACATTTGTTTTTGTTTTAATTTCTGTCATATTGTTTAAATTTTACGATCGTCCGTACTGAGGGTTAAAAAATAGGAAGTGATCACACCTAATTATCATTATCTTTTCGTTTAAGATTTCTAGGACATGTTTTGCATAATTTATAAACAATTTTTATCCAGAACCCTAAGTCGAAAAACCAATATGTATGTATGTATATGTATATACCACAATTCTTTGTTTCATAAACAAAAAACATTTGTATAAGGAAAGGTCAGTGATCACTAATCTGTGCAATAAAATAAACTGATCAATAAAGGAAAAAATGTCTGTTTTTTGTTTTTGCAATTAAATTGCAATGAAACAGGAAATTAATTTCATTTAACAAAAAAAAACATCATCAGTAGTATTAATAATTTTTTGTTTAACGATTAACTCAATTGAAATGTCTGCTTAATAAATGTTTATATGACAGATCATTTCATTTATTTATGACCATTTATTAAGCTTAGGGGTCAATGAAATCTTTACTCTGATTGAATTGAATACTTCAGCAATTTTGCATTTTATTTTTTTTTTTTGTTTGTTTGTTTGTTTTTACATGATCATTAATTGGTTGCTGGTGTTATTTTTATTGTTATTGCACATAAGTGCATATGTATACAGATGTATATGTATGTATGCATGTATGTACATAATATGTATCTACTGTATTAATTAAAATGCAACACGCGCTTAATGCCTAAAAGATCAAGTTCAATGATATCGTCGTCGATTATTTTTAATAATTTTTTTTTATTTTTGCTCACGAAGGAAAAAAAATTGTAAAAAGAAGAGGCATACAACAATAATTTGTTTACTAAATGGTTTTTGTTGCTGCTGTTTTGTTGTTGTTCTGATGGTGGTGATTCTAAAATAATAAAAACGAGAATGAAAGAAGCAACAACAGTAACAACAACCAAAACACATTTAACGATCAAAACATGATTTAAAATAACGATGACAGAATAAAATACCACACTGACGACGCTACTGCACCAATATCACACACTGACGTTGCGATTGTTCAGCGCTTGAAATAAATGAATTCTTTAAAATGTTTTGCAATCTAGAAACGCCATAAAGCCTTAAATTATGTGTGTGTTTAAACTAAAAGCAAAAGAAACTGGTGGGTGAGGATTGTGTGGCTGGATAATACTCTCTTATCATGTCCAGATAACAGAGATCTTTTTAAGTAAGTTAACAGTAAACTCTGACATATAGCCCCCGGAAAAAGACGTTTACTTCATGAGACATTTTCTGATCGTCTTGGTTTCGGTGCTTCGAACTTCCCCTCTAAATCATGAGATTCAACTTTATTTATTTCTTTTTTTATATCTTTTTTGTGTTTATTTGTAGTAAAAGATCTATTTCAATAAGCTCACAACCATTCCTACATTGAAGTAGGAAATTAATGAACGAAATTTAGCAAAAGAAGATTAATGCACCAAAATTGTTTAATAATTCTACAGTTTTATTCTATATTTAGCGTAATACTCTTAATCCATTGGTCCACCAATTTGTTTTATGCCATAAAAAAGTCTGACTGTTAGTTGCAAACGCGTTTACCTCGAAGAAAACAAAACCGACTTTTATGCTGAACGTTTGTTTTTATTCGAAACAGTTTGGTATTAAATATGTATCAGCAAAATCGGTCAATTAGAATTAGAGTTATTAACCTAAATGTGAAACATCCTGTTTTTACTTTTTTTTTGTAAGGTTATCTGACATTTTGTTGTATAACTACAGTTTTAATGGTTTGATTTTGCGGATACTCAATACCAAAAAAAAAAACTACCAAAACTAGAAATTGTGCTCGATCTACGCTATATAGGGTGAAAAACCATTAGTTCAGAGATTTCTGAGAAATTTAACATTTTCTACCTACCACTTTTTTACTAAGATAATTCTATAAAAGCAGATACCATCGATTCTTCATAAATAAATATTATTTTTATTTAATATCTACAAAGTGTATTAATTTCTATATATTATCTGAATGATCGGTATGTATATATGTATATATCGCTATATATTATCTAAATGATAAAGATATATTCCTTATTTTGTAAAAGTGTTTAGTCCTTTTTCATGGCCATTTTCTATGATTTCTTGCTGTTTAATGAAAATAACGTGTGCATAATTTAAACAAAATATGCATAAATATGTGAAAAATATAAAATTTGTTTGAGGTTGTCTCACATTTTGTGACATAACTCCTGTTGTACTCAACTGATTTTTCTTATATTCAATAGCAAACTACTTAGAAGAATGGAAAACATAAAGCATACCAAATCGCTTTACACGGTTTCGTGCTCTAGAAGTGGTCATAATTGAAACGAACAGACGGTTAAACCTTTTAATTGTTGACAGAATTCTTTCTTATTTAAAAAGTTCTAAACACTAAACAGTAAAAAACTTTCTGCATAAATTTTAAACGAATTCATACCTTCAAGCCACTGCACCGGTCACAAGTAAAAACGCAACAACAGCAGAAAAAAGTGCAGCAAAAACAAATACATAAAGAAAACAATAATCATAAAAAAACAGCAAACACAAATTTACTATAAATTAAAGTCTTAAAAAAAAGGAAAACAAGTGGAAGATGATAATGATGATGAGAAAAAAAAATAAAATAAATAAATAAAAAAAATCAAGTGAAAATATTTTAAAATAATATGGACATAAGCAATAAAGTGTAAAATAATATTATAAATAAATAAAGTTTTAAATAATAAACAATAAGCGAAAGAAAAAACCACATACCCCAAATATAATTGTGCATGATCCATTGGAGTTTCTAGATGATTGTGAACATTTAGGGTTTGGGGGCGCATACTGGATGATAAAGGTGATGATGTGGCCGCTGTGGGCAATAAAGCAGAGGTGGAACTACTGCGATAGGTGGTGCGTATGCTGGTTATGCTGCAGCAGGTGGTTTCCGCCAACGCAGTTTTGCAATTCAAACAGGGTGACACCACTTTCGTTAAGAGGGCTACTGTGGCTGACGGGGTAACAGCTGTTTGTTTTGTGGGGGTTTGTTGGTGTTGTTGGTGCATTCGATTTTTATTAAGTTTTTTGCCGCCATTTAAGAATTTACAATTATTTGGGGAGGACGTATGCCGGGAGCCGCCGCTACTATTCACAGCTGCTGTAGTGGTTTTAGCTCTCAAACCCATTTTGGATTTTTTTCTAATTAAGAAATTGAAGAGTTGCAATATAGAGAGACAGTGCAATATACTTATGTATGTAGATGTGTACGGGTAAAATATAAATAGTATAACAGTATTTAAAGTATTTGCTTTAAACTGTCAATTACTTCAAATATTTTTCTTTTAACACGTTTAATTAAGGGCAGTAGGTACTTATGTAGGTATTTACAGCAAATAGATGGCGGCTGTTTGTTTTTTTTTTTCAATTTTATTTAAGATGTTGCTAGTAAAATTGTGTTTTAAATTTTGTCGCTTTAGTAATTGTTTTAAACATTTTGTCTAAGTTATTTTTGTTTTTATAAATGCCTTTAAATTAAGAAAAACAAATAATTTTTCGATTCTAAATTATATACATATGTATGTATGTATACCTACAACATATACGTACACACTTTATACAGTTTTTTTTTATTTATTTATTTATTTATTTTTCATTTTCTTCTTTAATTCACTGTCAAAAGTTTAAAAAAAAATAATAAACATTTTTTTTAGTCAAGAACTCAATAAATTATCAAAAACACACACACACAGAAACGTCACCAAAGCAGAAAAGTATATGCATATGTACATATGTATGTATGTATAGTATAAGTAGTTTTATTAGAGAGTCCTCTCTGTTTTTAAGCAGTTGACTGCTGCGTTTTTAAAGCGCCCACCGAGACGTCGGCGTCTTTAAGTTTAGAGTATGAGTAAAGAGGTGATTTTATTACTACATACTTCTTTGCTTAATTTATTGGTTTTTCTATGTCATTCCTTCATTGGACCGTTAATAGCATTGTTTGTTTGCTTTTAATAGCGTTGTAGGTATTTTTAATTTTATACAAGAATTTATTTTCTATGAAAGAAAAATGCGTACTTTTGACTTTAACCACGCGTTTTCTACGGCGCAGCGTACGCGTCTTATATTTTGTTGTTTATATTATTTTGTTTTTTTTTTCTAGTTCTTCAACTTTAATGTTGTTGCTTCTTTAAAGTCTAATTTTAGAAATGATTTTAGCAACGAATATCATCACTTCGAACACGTTCAAACCGAAATAAAAAAAAAATTTATTTTGATTTTACTTGATTGTTTTGTTGTTGTTGATTTAAAAGTTCAACCTTTAAATAATAAAATTATAACGAACAGAAAACAAAAAGAAAAAAGTGGAAAAAATTAGCGCGTTTATGCCTGAAGTCTCCGAAGGCAAATGTACGAATGGGCTAGAGTTGTGTCGTTCATGAACGACCTAGTTCAATTGAACTATTCACTTATATGAACGATGTGATGTCGTTCAGTCTTTTCGTTCTTTTTTGTTCAGTTGTTCTTTTTGTTCAGTTGTTCGTTCTTTTTGTTCACTTGTTCTTTTTGTTCAGTTGTTCAGTTCATTTAGTTCAGTTCATATCGTTCAGTTCATTTAGTTCAGTTCATATCGTTCAGTTCATTTAGTTCAGTTCATATCGTTCAGTTCATTTAGTTCAGTTCATTTTGTCTTTTTGTTCAGATGCAGTGTTGCCACTACCAAAAAAATTTTGTAACCAAAAAGTTACCAAATGAGAAAAAAATAACCAACATTTTTTTATAATTATTTAGTTTGTTTTTTGACCTTTTATTTTTCAGGTGATAATTCTTCGGTTTCATCTTCTTCAATAAAAACCTAAACCGAAGTTAAAAAATATTATTGCATTTAAATAGATTCAAATATGAAAAAATAAAAATACTTCTTATCCATTTCGCATTTGTTTAAAATAATTTAATGCGCGTTTTTTTCGTGTATGACAATTCAAAGAAATTTTTACATAAAAATTTTTACGTAAAAAAACGTGTTTATAACAACGTTTATTTTTAAATAATATTAAAAAGCAAAAAAATAAGCAAATTTATCAAATTAAATAGACAACAAAACATTTATATTTTTGATTCCCCATAAAATTACCAAAATGAAAAAAAGTTCACATCTACACATTGAAGAAAAAATAACCATTTTTGGTTAAAAATAACCAAAACGGCAACGCTGATTTACACATTTGTTATGCTTTTTTTTAAAAAATTCATTTAGTTGAGCAAGCGATGAGAATGCATGCGGATGATCATCGCATTTTTTTTCAGAAATTTAGTAAGCATTTTTGTTGGTTCTTGTTAGACGAAGCATAGCAAACACACGCGATTCAATTACAATTGAACACGAAAAATAAAAAACTGCTTTAGATGGACTTATTTTTGTTTTTTTTTTAAATACCTGTTCTAGAATTATTTTTTAATATTGATAATTGTTATATACGGTCCCTGATGTTTTTTCTTTAGGTGTTTATATCTGGCATAAACTTTCTTTTTTTTTCTTATATTAAGTGTTAGACAATATGTTTGCTGGGCAAAATCTCTTACCAATACATCTTCATTATTATTTTTGAACACAACTGGTGTAAATATACAAGGTGAGTGCAAATCGGCAACACAATCAGCGTTGCCACGACCAAAAAAATTTTGTAACCAAAATGTAAAAAAAAAGTAACCAAAAGCAAAAAAAAGTAACCAAAATTTTTATATATTTAAAATTTTATTTTATTTATACTTCAGCTAAAAAATATATATGTAAAATATAAATTAACCATTGCATTTCAGTTTCTAGTTTAGTCTTATAATTAGGTACAATTGAAAGAAAAAAATAATTCAGCAATAACAATATTAATAAAAACCAAATGTAATTAATTTCATTAGATTTGTTACAAAACACTAGTAGATAAAGTTTAAGTAGATGAGGCTAAAAATCTGTCTTGAATGTTCTTAGATGATTTATCCATATAGCGAACGACTAGAACTAGTGATTTCTTTGTGGATACGTATGTTGTTTCGTCTACTATTAACGAAAACTTTCCTAACATTTCTGTTAATTGAGTTGCTTTACCTGCCACATTTAATGTGTTTCGCAATTTTGAGAGTCGGGACAGCGCTCCTCTAATAAGCCTGGTAGATAGTCCATTAATAAAAAAAGGCAAATTGTGGGTAATAAGAAACATTACTAATGTTAGCTCTGTTTGGTGCACTTGCTTATTAAGAGTTTCTTTTTGAGAACTTGCAAATGTTGTTTTTATTTTCCACATTTTGCTTATGACACTTTTTTTGTGTGCTTTCGTAAATAACTTACGTGATTTGGAATTTTTTTTCACAGGCAGCGCAGAAACAACATCGATCTTTGTTTCTTAGCCACGGAAACTCATCCAACCACAATACACAGAATTTTCTTTTCGTGCTGTTAAAATATTATTTAAAAAAAGTTATTGAAATTGAATGCAAATATGCCTATTCTCATCATCACTTCCAGAAGATAACTCGACATTATTAGTTTTACTTTGAGCAGCCTTTTTAAATAAAAATCTAACAAAAATAAAAATTGTGCTTAAAACCAATATTATTATTTTTTAATTCGAAGTACATACAAACTTATCCATTTTTTACGAAAGAAACCCAATCTTAACTATTTAAAAAACACTTTATTAATTAAAAATTAAATAGCACGCTAATTTGTAAAAAGCTTTTTTTGGTTTTCTGATAAAAAACATAATTTATGAATGTTTATTAAGGTCCGTTCATATCTAAAACAAAAGAATAATTAACTTGCTCCGATGTCAAACATCAATATGAAAATGCATTTAGTAGCATGTTTTTAGATGGTTTTTGTGAAGAACCTTTTACTCGTTCAACAATACAATGATTGTGTTTGTTATGTTTGGAGACAGGCATGTATTTTTTTGTAATCTTGTGTTTAGTGTTTTATTTTTAAAACACTTAAAATGTGGTAGTTTAGTTTATCACCAAAATTAGTGGTAAAAATTAAGTCAAAGTAAAAACAATGTAAAAAATGGTTACTTTTGTGTTAAAAAAAAGTAACCAAAACGGAAAAAAAGTACACAAGTACACATTGGAAAAAAAAGTAACCAATTTTGGTTAAAAGTAACCAAAACGGCAACGCTGAACACAATACAGAAACAACAGGCATTTTTGTTTGTGTATAACAATGTACTACTGTCAAAAACACTTGAAAAAGTATTACTTTTGACATAAGTAACTTGTAAAGAAACTCTGTCAGCTGGGCTCTTGCACTCACTTTATAAATTACTACACACATTAGAAAATTTTCGAGTGGCAATATTGAACAAAATGAATAAAAGTCAATTGAATAAAAGACCAAGTGAACGAAAAGAACAAACACAGAAAAACTGATAGAAAAGAAACAACTATAGTATAGTGAGTTCATTTAGTTGCATGCAGCGTTACCATTTGTCAAGTTTACACTTTTTTTTTGCAAGTTTTTTGAGATGCCAAAAAGTTTTAAATTTATCGGGTAAAAATAAGTTTTTGAAAAAATATAAACATATAAAAGAAAAGGCTTTAAATGTAAATAAGAAATAAATTTATAAATGTATGTGATATTTTTTAAAGATCTCATGTTTTTGGCTTAAGTCGGTTTTAGTAACTTTTTCCAAATCACTATAAAAATTTTATCACTAATAGAATTTTAAATTCTGATTAAAATAAAAAAATGGGGCTTGTAATATATTTAGCTATATCTTGAAAACTACATTTTTTTATTAGACGATATATATATCAATAGGCATTTTAATTTTAAATGTTTGTGTTTTCTTTTAAAATTTTGGTACTTTTGTAGCAAAAAAAAATTTTGGAAACGTAGTTCTTTTTATCAGATATAAGAAGTTTTTAAAAAATATATATGGTAACGCTGGTTGCATACTATATAAACCTGAACTAAATGAATTGAACTAAATGAACTGAACGATATAGTACAAATGAACTGAACTAAATGAACTGAACGATATAGTTCAGTTCATTTAGTTCAGTTCATATCATAACTAAATGAACTGAACGATATAGTTCAGTTCATTTAGTTCAGTTCATATCGTTCAGTTCATTTAGTTCAGTTCATTTAGTTCAGGTTTATATAGTATGCAACCAGCGTTACCATATATATTTTTTTAAAAACTGCATGATGCAACTAAATGAACTCACTATACTATAGTTGTTTCTTTTCTATCAGTTTTTCTGTATGTTTGTTCTTTTCGTTCACGTCTTTTATTCAATTGACTTTTATTCATTTTGTTCAATATTGCCACTCGAAAATTTTCTAATGTGTGTAGTAATTTATAAAGTGAGTGCAAGAGCCCAGCTGACCGAGTTTCTTTACAAGTTACTTATGTCAAAAGTAATACTTTTTCAAGTGTTTTTGACAGTAGTACATTATTTTACACAAACAAAAATGCCTGTTGATTCTGTATTGTGTTGCCGATTTGCACTCACCTTGTATATTTACACCAGTTGTGTTCAAAAATAATAATGAAGATGTATTGGTGAGAGATTTTGCCTAGCAAACATATTGTCGAACACTTAATATAAGAAAAAAAAAGAAAGTGTATGCCAGATATAAACACCTAAAGAAAAAACATCAGGGACCGTATATAACAATTATCAATATTAAAAAATAATTCTAGAACAGTTATTAAAAAAAAACCATAATAAGTCCATCTAAAGCATTTTTTTATTTTTCGTGTTTAATTGTAATTGAACCGCGTGTGTTTGCTATGCTTCGTCCAACAAGAAGCAACAACAATGTTTAATAAATTTCTGAAAAAAAATGTCAATAACCATCCGCATGTGTTCACATCGCTTGCTCAACGACGACTAAATGAATTTTTAAAAAGAGCATAACAAATGTGTAAATCAGCACCATGATACAATCAGCTGTTCAGTGAACAACTGAACGAAAAGAACGACCTAGTTCACTTTTTTCAACTGAACTAAAATGAACAATCACTCAAATGAACGATTAAGCCCAAGCCTAGAATGGGCCAGGCAATTGTTTTGTATGAATGAAGACTGTGGTGCCTCGTTCATACGAGTGTTTGTTTTGAATAAAAAAAAACTGCAACAACACGACTACAACAAATCATTGTTAATAACAGTGATGGAAAAATTAAAAATTGAAATGATACTGACCATCAACAAAAAGAGTACTTTTGTCAACATTTTGGTACTTTTTAGCAAACATATATTTTTATTCAAAAATAAAATTAAAAATCCATTTAAAAATAATTAAAAAATAAAATTAATTCAGTTTAATAAAAAAAAAACTATTATAACAACAAACTAAAATTTAATTAATTTTTATGTAAAAATATATGTATGTTTCAAAAATTTCTTTACGTGCAACAAAATCTCTTGATCGTCACAAAATATCTTGAGCGTCACACGTAGTTTTTTTTTTCTTAAAACGCTTATAATTGCAGTTTTTTTTTAATACATTGTTACAAGCCTATTACTTTGCAAGTAACCTCTAAGCTCAAGTCTTTTTTTAACAAAAATTTACATATTTTCATCTTAAAATTATTAAAATTCTTCATTATTATTATTTTAATCTTAACTTCTTTTGAATTTTTCTTCTAACTTAAAATTATTGTTATATATCTAAATAATTGTATTTATATTATCGAATTGTTAGTAGTGCTGCTAATTTTGGCCCCATGGGATTGCGGCATATTTTCGAAATAAATAAATAAATAAATAAAAAAAATAATTAAAAAAAAAAATTTTTAAAATAACTAGTCACGTAAAAAAAAATAAAAATCAAGGTGAATCATGATTTTGTGTTTATAATCGAAAAGGTGATTTTCGCAAAAGTCATTCTTGAGAAATTAAAGAACATCGTAGTAAGATTGAATTTAAAATATTTTTGCATTTTTAGCGATTTGTTATACATATTTGGCGTGTGACGCTCAAGATAGAAATCATAGAAAACCTAAAAAAAATCCAAAAATATTGATTTTTGAGAGCCTAAAAGTAACACCGGATTCTTCATCAATTTCTACATAAATTGGCCACTCTTACAGGCGAATTGAAAAAAACTCGTTGTGTACGTTTTTTTGAAATTGACCCATATGTTTACTTTTGTAGATTAGCTTATCCCAGATTAAATAAATAACATGAATAACGAATTTGTGCATTCCTTATGTTCTTGTTTTGAAGACAATGTTGTCAATGACGCTGGATTTCTAAACAGCGAACAAAGCAAAACAAACAAAGAGTACTAAATCTGATGTGGGGGTACTGTGGTATTTTTGTTGTGAAAAAGTACTGAAATAGTACAATAGTATTGAATTTTCCATCACTGGTTAATAATAAGCAGAACAGTGATGGAAAATGTTTTTTAAATTTTGTACCAACTATATAAATAAAATGTACTTTTTAGATCTCCACGGTACCATTTGTAATATTTTTTAAATAATAATAAAGCTTAAGCACAAATTTACTTTATCATTCCTTATAAAAGGAATGATTAAACAATTTTATACTAGATTAGTATTGATTTTTTGCAAGTGATAAAAATGAATACGGTGTAAGACTTCTTCAAAGAATCATTATTTAACTTCTGGTGATATAATAAATGCTACAAAACTGATCTCTATTGAAAAATTCTACCAGATAAAGCGTTTGTTTACGATATGCAACTAGTGTTCCACGAAGAAAGAAAGGCAAAGAAACAGAGTGCGTTTCGTAATAAAATGTTTCCTGTAAATTATCTTTATTTGGGATTTGTCTGTATTTGTTTAAATATAGAGTATGAGGGCCACTTCTGAATCTTTAAGAATATTATTTACGTTTATTATCACAATTATCTAAAGCATTCTTATTTATGAAGTATCGAATTATTTCCGAAAAGTTCACCTTGTTAAATATACATATACCTACATATGTATGTACATACATATATTCGTGCATCCTTCGCTTGTATTTCCAAAATTACTAAAAGAATAGAAGAAATAAAAGAGTTAACTTCTAACGATTTTGAAATCCTTATTAACTACATTTTAAACTTTAGTTTTTGGATTCAGCCTAAAAATCATTTAATGTGAATTAATATGTCAGAGGCTCCGCTCCCATTGCTCGATAATTCAACCAACAATTTCTTGTCGTAATAATCGTCTATTAGATGCATATTTAAAGATCGAATTGATATAAGTTCGAAAATATTCATGAAATTTAATAAAATCTCTTTTAAGTTACTATTTATAACTTAAATGATATATTTATATACTTCATTTGGAATACCAAATTTTGATGCAAAAGTATTTTGAAATTGTACCAAATGTCTCGTGGTAGTACCATGGTACCAACTGTGTCTATAATGTATCAAAAAAAAAAGTACAAATGTACCCTGTTTGCCAACACTGGTGCAGAAATCTGTTTGGATCTGTGTGTTGTTGACTTTTTTACGTGAGAGCAAAATTCATTGTCGAGATGGTAGTGGTAACTGCTAAAAATTAGAGATGCCAGAAATTATTGTTCAGTTAAACCTAATTTGGAATTTGTAAATCTCACAAATAAAGCATAAAGTCGAAGGAACAAAAACTAAAAGAATTAAACCCTTTTAAGGCTAACCTCCCTTCCGTATACTGAAAAGTATACATTTAATTGTAATTTAATTGGAAAATGGTGATTGATTTTTTGTGCAGAAACTTTCACTTTATTAGGACGCTTTTCTAGAAAGGCGAACTAATGTAAGTAACTGTGATTCGATATTCATATCAAAGATAGGTCTTCATTTACTTGAAATATCTTTCTAATAACACATTACTTTGAACTGATTGCTTTGTAGGATACAGAGACCGTTTCTACTTCATAAACTGTCTAGTATGTTCTAGAATGGGAAAATTGAGACCATTTGCACGATTTGTAAAAAAAATCACTCAACTAATCTAAGTCAGAGAGATCACAAAATTAGTCCAACAGTTGTTATAATAATATTCTCTGGAGATTGATTTGCTAATGAATGAATTGTTTCTCGCACATCTCAAAAAAACAGAAATATCTTCACGTTCTTCGATCTTGATTCTTCTATTCCATAATTACTGTTGTGTTAAGAAAGATCTATTGCCTCTGTTGTGTTTTGATGAATCCAGATTTCCCACCACAGTGTTAAACATCAAAACTAATTTTAATCTTGCTAAGTCCAAATACCTCTACCAAATTGTGGCCGGCTCCCAACCCTAAACTCAACAGCGGTTTCGTAAATTTGTTTGCTAAGATGAGAAAAACCATTTAAATCATTGCAATTTGTGTCTGAAGGCTTCGGATAATACAACAATATATAAATGTGGCTCTTGATTGCTTCAAAATGTCCCTCTATAACAGATCTTAAATCTGGAAATATCTTTACCGTTCCATTATTGTTATTTGTTATGGAACATCCTATTAGTTTGTTAGAAAACTTTAGAGAATTAATTATCAAACACGAATCTTGTCGACAACGATTGTGATTCGAACAACTTCTACAAGATTTTTGCAGTTAACAAGAAACTACTTATGAAAAAAAAAATAGAGAATGTTTTCAAAAACTACAATGCTCTAAATGGGCATTGATCGTGCTGCTTTTCATTTAGAAACAATGAAAAGCTTTGCAACTTATTTTCGATTAAGATAATTTTTGACCACAACAATGCAACTCATATAAATTATGCCAATCAATTGACTATTTGATCATTTGAACTAGACTATTTTATGCCCGATCAATTGGCGATCGAAGTGGCTAAAATTAAAATAACTTGGTTGTCTTTGTTTTGATTGTGTATATAAACCATATGTATTTGCTGGATACTGTCTACAAATTGAAACATTTTTGAAAATTATGTTAGTAGCAAACATTTTGTTAAAATTCTCATTTATAAATTGTTGATATTTGTATTTGATGACGTAAGCGAACATGCTTTCTATTAGAAATAGTCTTGTTTACACTTCTCACTTTAGGAGTTTTACAAAGATCACAGGTTAATTATCTGAACATCAACTGACTAGTGAAAATCAGTTAAGATCAGTGTGACCATTTCAGCATTTTTGCGGCTAAATTTAGCTTATTTTATTTTATTTTGATTTAGCCGCAAAATTTTACATTTAACATTTGGCATTTTATCCTGAAGATACCTTAATTAGTGTCGTTCTTCAGTTCAAAGTTGTATTATTTATACAAAAAATTTTATTATTTTTTAATCAAATTTTAACAAATTATTTCAAAAAAGTATTTTAAAAAATGTAGCACAGTTTTTGGCATTTTAAAACACGTTAGAAATATTTTAGCTTATTTTTAAACTGATTTAGCCGCTTAACATTGTGAGATCTGGTCACACTGGTAAATATTAATCTTATAATTAAGAAGATTATTGGACACTTAAATAACTCTGAATTGATTATTTTAAATTCTAAGGACCAACGTATGAACCTAAGTGAGCTGTACTAAATATGGCTGCCTGCTGACTTAACTTAAATGTAATAATTTTCTTCAATATTTATTGTTTCATTAAGGCGATATTTTTTTGTTGTCTCTAAAACTAAATAATACTGTAAATAAAACTGACACTTATATCTGTCTTTGTTTCGTTTTTATTCTTTTTTTTTTCTAAATATTTTTAAAATAATCCAATAACGCTGAATCATTATCTTTACATTAATTACTATTCCCATGCTATTAGCATGATCATTTAAGCAAATGTTATTCATTTCAAACGTTTAAAAAGTCATAAAGAAAATTTATTCGCTAATAAAAAAGCCAGCTAATAATAAAAACACATGTTTCCATTTTGATCTATAGCAGCAAATTTAATAAAAACAATTGCGTTCTGCGTTTAGACTTGAATTCCTAAGTAAATTAATTAAGTCATTTAAATTATTGTTTGTCAGACAATGAAATAATGTCTCAAAACAAGTCATTAGATGACAAAGCTCAAGTTTTAATTAAAACATATGTATTAATAACATTGACATTTTGTAATAGAAAAAATAGCAATGTATATATGGAAGGGGTGGGAATTGCATGTAAATAAAGGCTGTAACACACAAAATAATTATTACTTTCAATACACTGAATTGCAACCTGTTAAAGCGAAGTTCTTTCTTATTTCCCCAACTTTTCGCTAAAAATGCTTCATCCGGCATCTCTTTATTTCAAAATTCTCATGACTCTACATTTTCTTTGCTGACTTAACTCAATTATTTTCTATGCGCCTGTATGAGTCTGAGAATTTGTCGGTAAAACAAATTGAAAATCTTTAGTACCACGAAAGTACATACGTACCTTTTTGTATCTAATCGAAGAGAGAGAGAGAAAAAAGTAATAATTTTCCCAGCATTTATAAAATAAACTCTTGCTGTGCAACCTGTCTTTTTTATCTACAAATGGAAAATGCTTTAGATTCTTATCGAATTTAGCCTTTATACACAGCCGTTACATGATCCTTATTTTGACACCAAAAAACCTGGTTTAAAATCTGGCAAATGCTTTAAAAGAAAACATAATGCACATTTAACACTTGCAGTGATAAACGGTTTTGTATCTATTGAAAATTATTCCCATATTCCAAAGGAATTTGTTACCTGTTTTCTCAGTGTGCAAGAAGTGTTTTTTTTTTTGTCTAAGATGAGGGAGAACTGAAAAGCGTTTCAGTTTCGAACTGTGTTTTAAAAGTATTTAAAAAATCGAGTTGGTAATTTTTCAATAAATCATTTCAGTGGGACTAAAAACAAAAAGTCTGTGTGAAAAGATTTTATTATATTTTTGCCTTACTTTGAAAGAGCCTAGATGTCTGCCGCATTTGTTAGAAATCATGTGACATCTTTGGCATTTCTGTTCATAATGTTCATTTCTATTTCATCGCGGTGCCTAAAATATTCTATGGATCGATTATAATACATACAAGACCTAGAAACAGTTGAGAAATTGTGTTGTCCTAGAGAAAACTCTAACGTGGATGATTAACGTAAATCTATCGATCAAAGAGAATAGAGCGTGTATGATCTTAGAAATCATGTGGCCAATATCAGATTTCAGTATCGGAAGTATGCTTACCAATATTCAATCCAATATATGTATGACAGGTATGAAAATGAATCTGATAACATGATTATTGTATACGTTCTATAATGTAATTTTGTTGTGTACTACCACTCATGTTGATATAAGTAGATAATGAGCGATCTCAATTAAGTTATAAGTATCGAAAGTTATTATTAGCAACAAGATTTATACGATCCCTGCTATCTCCAATAACCCTTTTTAAGTTAAAAATTTAGTAACCAAATGAATCCAACTCATTGAAGTTGTGGTTATTGCGATCTCCATAAAGTTTTAACATGATCTTATGTTCATTTACTCTAACCATCTTTGTTGATCTTTTAGATGTAAATACGGAATTTATTGCGACTCTTGAAATGTCGTTCTAAGCTGCTGTGTATAAGTTGTCATAAAAAAAAAAAAAAAAAAAATACTAGACATCTTTAGGTCCATAAATTCTTCCATGTCTCAAGTAAATCTCCCCATTTTAAGGTTATTTATGCTAAGCATATACTTAGGATATTCTGGCCTGTCACAATATCCAATCAGGACCTGTGGAACTTAACCAATCAAGTTCCTTTAAACATGAATGTCCGATTACGTAAATACAATTGGCTTGGACACACAATGAGAAAGCCAGTGAATGATTTGACTCGACAGTCCGTTGAATATAACCCCCAAGGGTCCAGAAGACCTGGCAGACCTGCAAATACTTGGAGACGCCAAATTGAGAACGAGTTGAACGAGCATGAGGTGTCTTGGAGTGAAATGAAAATTATGTCTACTGATAGAACACAATGGAGAACATTTGTTGCGGCCCTATGTTCCACTGGGAATTAAAGGATTAAATATATGCTAAGCACACCATTATTTGGGAACCTTGAACCTATAGCAAAATATGGCTGTAAACTTTGGCGGTTACTTTAAATTATTTGGGCGAATTGCGGGTTAAAGGTTAATTTCATAATGTTAAAGTCGACTTAATCCAAAAAGTTTCATTACGATTTGCTTTACATTTACATACATGGTTAATTACAAGGGTTTATTCTGACATGTCTGGGGATAAATTCAGATCTATTGGAAATGAAGAAGACTAATAAAGTTAAGACGAATTTAGGCGATTACTATTGGATCATATTGAATTTTAAGACAAAAACTACCCTGATTATGAAATGAAATGAAAATAACTCATATTATTTAAAGAAAACTACTTAATTTACCAAGTCTAAAGTCAACGGCAAAAACATTTAATCTGACAATATGGAAATCTCAGAATGAAACGTATATTTTGGAAGAATTGTAAACATTTTTATTAAAGTGTCTTGTATCTTAGAAGAACTTTTCAGCCTGCCCTCATTTCTACCAAAACCAGGTTTGTTTTGTCAGCCGACAAAATATTTTCAAGTTTTTTAGTTTTTAAAGTGTCTAAACCAGGAGTGCCCAAAAGTTGCTTATGTAAGAGCAAACACCAATACATTTAAATAAAAACTAATTTTTATTCAGTATTTTTTGTTGTAAAAGCCAATACATACAAAGAAACAACACACTTTTTTAAACGGTATCATACGTTAAACAAAAACAAAATCTACATTGATAATCGCAGTCACCAATGTTTACCAGGGGCGTTACTCTCTATTGCGATGCGAAAGCAAATTCGATGCGTAATAGTATCAATTTGTACGCTTATCGCATCGAATTTGCTTTCGCATCGCAATACTAAAGTGTTGTTCCTTTGCGCTTGCGTGTATAAAGTGAAGTACGACCAAAAAAAAAACGAATAAGGCAAAGTTGTTTGTGTATTTCGTATTGCTAGTGCTGAGTGCAGTAATGCGTATACAAAACACACAGCCTATACCTAAGAGTTTTTACAAATACAAAAGAGCACCAAGAGTATAGGGCTTGGGCACTCCTGGTCTAAATTAACAATTAAGTTTGAGTGATAAATAAGTGTATTTTGTATCTACATATATGAATGAATTTTATAAAAGTGTTGTCTACACAGATATGTCAGAAGAATGCTCACACAACCATACAACATACAAATGTGTGCTTATCTAAAGCAAACAAATACGGCCTTCGTTAAACCGTTTACATACATTTGCGGTTTTATTTCCGTTATTTTCAATTATGACAGTATTTAGGCTGCTATTATTATTTCTATAATATTTTTTTTATCTGCAAAAATACACAAAAAAACACACTTAGTGCAGAGCATATTTAAGTATCTGAAAACGACATGTACATATTTCTTTTTAAAATAAAACTTAAGTTGAATCAAACGCCTTTGCTGAAATTGCTGCATAGAAAAATAAAACATTGTTACTTTTATTTAATTTTGGGGGCCCCAATAACGAGCCACTTTGCAGGCGTTATTAGTGTTTGGCTGTGTGCTCTACTCTACTCTAATTTAATTAAATAGTAACGGTAAACATTTGTATTCATATCTCGCTGAAATTGTGTGTGTGTGTGTTTGAAGGACAACATTATGTTTCTGTTGCTGATTATCTTGAGAATATGGGTGACACATAATAAAAAAAATCAATTCAATTATAAAACAACTAAGAGTGCTATATTCGGCTATGCCGAATCTTATATACCCTTCACCTTTGTTGTAAATGCATAATTACATTATATACCTACATTCATATATATGTATATGTATGTATCTGTGTATTATATTAATACACTTTGTATGATAGTTTTTTATGGACGGATTTTGCTGATTTTAAATAGCAAGCTTTACGAAAGCATGTTTGACAGAATTATTGAAGATTTGGATCCCGAAGATATCAAGGGACATCAGAAAATTGATTTCAACAGACAGACATGGCTTAATAGACTCCAGAATATATATACTTTATAGTGTCGGAAAATTATATTGTGGAAATTACAAACGGAATGACAAACTTATATATACATACCCTTCTCATGAAGGTGAAGGGTATAATTAAACATTTTAAGCAAGCACAGTAGTTCGATTGATATGTTTTACGTTGGAAGTGTGACGGAATTTATAAACATAAAACCGTCATTTAATTGATTGATGATTAATGTGACAATTCTTGCTATTAAAGACAAGCAGCCTCCAGCTTAATTTGATCCAAAAACATTGTCAAACCTTTGCACGTTTTTATAGACAGTGTATTTTATTAACACTAATTTGGTTATGATTTGCTCTTAAGTAGGAGAAAATCCTGTCAGAATCTATAAATAAATAGCAGGATTGTTTAAAATTTAAAAAGAGAAGTTAGTCACTTAAATGGGACTGTAATGGGTAATGTTTATATTAGTCAGTAAGTAACTAACTTTGACATTTGCATCGCAAAGTTGTTAACAAAAAACATATAGAATTACTACTACATTGGAATTAGGTCTCATTAATGTGATCTATGATTCAACGCTATTTGTTCGTTGAATCATCGCTTGCATAGAAGTGGAAACAATGAGACATATGTAAATGGAATTTCTTTTACTTAAAAAACAAAGGAGAAAACCAGATATGAATACAAAGAAAAAGTTTTATTATCATTCCAATTTAGTTATAGGAACCAAATTATCTATTTCTTTTAAAATTAATTTTTTTCTCACACAAATTGTCTAATGGTGCATCCCCGATTGATGCTACTGCCATTGGAAACAAATTACGATAACATCATTTATAATACTTTCAATCTGCTGAATCAATATTAACATGAATCAAACAATCTAAGTAGATTTAGATGAGCAGTCGGATATATGAGAGGTATGAAAAGTAAACTGACCGCATGCGGATCGCAAAGATCTATGATGTAATTACACTGGGCATGATGACAGTAAGTAATGAACGAATTGAGTTCGTTATAATGGAAATTTCGCACGGTATCGAAAGTTATTATTAGCGGCATGATTTTTACGAATTCTACTGTGTATAAGATAAACTTGTATGTGACCAAATGAATTCCGGAATTCTTGGAGAGAAATCAAATCATTGATGTTGTGGTTTCTATGATCTCCATAAAATATCAACGTGATCTTATGTTATTTTATCCCAAAAACATCTTTTTCGTCATACGGATGCAAAGGAGTAATTTATTGCGAATGTTTGTGTTACCAAACAATCCAGATACTGTTCTATGATTACTTGTAACAGTTGAATGTAAAATTCACAGCAGAAAATATTGTTAACAATCAGAAGATGCTGATTTTCAACCATTTCAATAAAGTATTTTGAAAACTTTTCATTGTAATATAATATAATCCCTGAACATTAATTGCAATCTTTAAACGTTCCAAAGCGTCGATCCTTCACTGCAGATGTAAGATTGAATAATTTCTGCCATAACTCTGCGATTTCATAGATAGAGATTTCATCTCTTGGTTAACATCCCAGAAACAATGCTATATACCTTCAGTGGTGGTAGCTTAGTTTACTAAAGTAGTTGTCATTCTGAGTTTAGTATTTAAAAGTTTCGGAAAGTGGAACCAATAATAAAATATCTATGCTAGTCTACTAGGACACGAGGTTAAGAGTACATATTTGAGACATTTAACGTGTAGTTGGAGATTGTCCAAAGAGTTTCATTGTGATTTTGTCTTAATCGCTAAAACTTTCATATTTTATAACTAATGCTTATTTATGTAAATAACATACATATGTAAAGGGTGTCCCAACTAGAACGCAGTTTTTAACTTTGGCGCCATTCGAAGTGTCATTGTTTGACATTGAACAATTGTTATTGTTTGCTAGTAGAAGGTACGAGGTTAGTAAAAATGGTGTGCTGCACGAATGAACAACGCATTCTCATTGTGAAATTGTTTTACCAAAATGGTGAAAGTTTTGCGGCTACAGTTCGCAAAATGCTCCAAAAGAGTCAACTGTAAAGAGATTAATGGATAAATTTGCCGAAACTGGGTCTGTTAGTGATGTAAAGACAACAACGCGCCTTCGACCAGGTCGATGGACCGAAAATGTCACAGCTGTACGTGATGATGTCGCTCAAACTCCATCCACCTCAATTCGACACCGAGCTCAGCAAATTGGTGTCTCCAAATCCACTATACAGCGAATTTTGACGAAAGATTTGCATCTTCATGTATACAAAGTTCAATTGACTCAGGAACTGAAGCCAGCTGACCATGGACAGCGAAGGGAGTTCGTTAATTGGGTATTGGAGAGACAAAATGAAAATGTTGATTTTGCCGATAAAATCATCTTCAGTGACGAGGCCCATTTCCATCTTGATGGCTTCGTCAATAGGCAGAATTGTCGCATTTGGGGTGAGGAAAATCCTCGAATGATTCACGAGAAGCAAATGCATCCTCAACGTGTCACTGTGTGGTGTGCCTAGTGTGGTATTACTCACAAACAAAATAAAATAAAACACGTCCGGAGGAGTCGGAGAATGTAATAAGGACATGGGGTCACCAAATTTGTGGTATTACTCACAAACAAAATAAAATAAAACACCTCCGACTCAAATAGCTTTTGAAAATTGATAACAATTAAAAAATTTTTATTAAGAAAATAAAATTAAAATCAAAAGTTACTAAACAAATTTAGAAATTAAAAAACAAAGTATAAAATTTAAAATATGTGTTACAGTAAATGCCACACTAGAATTGAAGAAATGAATGTGGAGGGCATGTGGTTTCAACAAGACGGCGCCACATGTCATACAGACAGAGAAACAATTCAATTGCTGCATCAGTCATTTCCCGGTCGTGTTATTTCGCGTTTTGGAGACCAGAATTTGCCGCTTAGATCGCAGGATTTAACACCTTCAGATTTTTTTCTTTGGGGTTTTTTGAAGTCGATGGTTTACGCGAATAATCCGGCGACGCGTCGCGTTAATGAAATACCGCAGCATTTATGCAAAAAGGTAATTCAAAATTTCATTAAAAGATCGCATGTGTGCCAGCAAAGTCGCGGCGGCCATCTGCACGATATCTTGTTCCATATATAACCTCATTATGTCTACTTTACGATATAATAAAGTTTCATGATTTTTTTTTTTTTTGTAAATATCTGTGCTTTATCTAAAATTTAAAAATTGCGTTCTAGTTGGGACACCCTTTACATATACCTATTATGTTTTAAATTAAATAAGATAAAGTGACTTTTGACATTCAGCAGCATTTCAGAATTTATAAATAACTAAACCTTGACATTACACAAATAAATTGTAAAAGCTACATACATATATACCTACATACATACTTACATACTATGTAGCTATACATACAAGGTGGCGCAAAAGTAATCCTCCTATCAAAAAATGCTATAAATTTTGCGATTGGCCCCTAATGTCAGCGGCGGCCATTTACATGACATCATATTCTCGACTTGATGTAAAAAAAATTAAAAGACCAAATAAAAATAATCCACAAGAAGAATCAAAGTTTTTCATTTTTTTTTTTAATTACAGCCAAAAAACATCGGAAGTTTACTTTTGCGCCACCTTGTACATAGAAAGGTAAAAAATAACAAATTAATTTCTTTAACAATATCAAAAATTTAAGTTATCATTTGTAAAATTAAATCACGGTTTGTGTTTTTAAACAAGACAAAATCAATTCATGTCTTTATTAGAGAATGAGTAATTTACACAGATAATTTTTAGGATTTGCGACTAGGTCAATGGCCCAAAATCTGTTTAATCGGCCTCAAATGAACCACAGTATGAGCACACTCGTGTGTGTTTTGTTTACTACTCAATTTTTTGTGTGTACTCAGGGCTGCCAGATGAATTTTGGAAAAAAATCGTCAAAACCCCGATAAAAAAAATCGTTAATTAGTTCATTGAGTTTCATTTATCCAACGTATACAGATAATTATTTTCAAAGAATTTCATATTTTGGTTTTATTTAAATTTATTTGGCTAAATATTCTTTCGCGGTGCGTTAAAATAGGAGAGATTCCTGAATAATTTCCCTGTTCATGTAATTCAGCACTTAAATAAGTAATTTCTACTATCCTTACTCAATATTATTTGGAATTTTTATTCTTAAACTAATAGTTGTCGTCTCAAAAAAGAGAGAATTTATTACCAAAAACAATAATAAAAAATTAAATGATAGAAAATTTTAATAATTCAGAAAATCACCGCTTTGATATTTTTGAAACAAAAAATCGTCAATATGACGATAAATAGTCAAATCTGGCAGCTATGGTGATACTTTGTAAATATTTTTCTATGTACTTATGCTCTTTAAATGTTTATCTTATTTGTAGCTTTTTATGTTGGTTTTAGGCATCTGTTCCGCCCTCCATCCGTCTTTGTGTTTTCAAAATTCAAACCATACACGTTTTTCCTACTTTTTGTTTGTGTTTTTTTTATACCCTACACCACCATAATAGGGAGGGCATATTAGATTTGTGCTGATGTTTGTAACGCCCAGAAATCGACTCAGATTCACTTTCTGAGTCGATTTAACGATGTCCGTCCATCTGGCTGGCTGTTCATGTAAAGCTTGTGCACAGTTTACAGGTCGCAATTTTGAAGATATTTCGTTAAAATTTTGTATGTGATATTTTTCGGCCCAAGGATGGATAGGATTGAAACTGGTGGAAATCGGTCCATTATTTCACCTGGCCCCAATGATCATAAATGTTTGAATTATGCAAGTATCTAAACAAATTTCATTACAAATGAGTGGTATATAAAGCCAAATCACATCTACGAATTTTGTGCAGATCGGTCCATAATTACTCGTAGCTCCCATATAAGGCACACTTCCGAAAATCACTTTAAAGAGAATAACTCTCTCAAAAATGGTGTTATCCAAATAATATCTAACGCAAATATATTTCATATGTATAAAAATAATACGGTCCAATTTTATTATGATCGGTCCATAATTAGTCGAAACTGCCATTTACGACCCTCTCCGTAATTCACTATAAGCTCCATAAATCTTTTAAAAGTATTTATGTGTATCGAGAAAAAGTTTAACACATATAATACTTATATTCACAGAAATCATAGCACTCAATTTTTGGATGATCGGTCATCAATAGGTTATATCTCCCATATAACACCCATTTCAGAAATACTGTTTTCTACATATACTGGGTGTAGGGTATTATATGCTCGGGCTTGACCGACTGACTATACTTTCGTACTTGTTTTTTTTTTTATTATTTTTTGTTTTTGCTGCTCACAGGTCTTTTGACATTTTGATATTTTTTCTCTGTGCTTTTTTCTGCTGTTCGAAAAGCCGTTTAGCGCTTACGTCATTTACGAAAATAACACCACCAGCAAAACCATCGATTGTTGCTGTTGTTATTTTCGTTAAATACTCAACAAACAACAAATATAGCAGAGAGTGAAGAATCTATTCGTTCGCTGCGCAAATGAGACGACGAACGTAGAGAAATTGTTGGTTGGTCTGAATTCAGTGTAGCCAGATATATGTACATACATATGTATAAAGCTAAAAAATGTTAAAATTGAACAAAATATTGGCAATTTTTTTAAAACTATTGCAGGAATCTTCAAAACTGCAATGGTTTCTCGAAGCCTTTAGAGTTTAGTTATAATTTGATATAGGTATGCGTTAACTTTCAATGATTGATTCTGTCATATCTTGGATCAATATCAGCTACATGCAGCTTTCTCTTTAAAAAAATCTCAGAACTTTCTGTTTTCGTCTGGAACTTATGCAGATACGCTTCTGAGTATAGTTGTAGGCAATAGTTGGTGATACCAAAATTAGAACCGGACCTTTAAAATATCAAGCATAAGACATGTTATTTTACCTTATTTTACGTCTTGTTTGTAATTTAAATACTAGGTTTTATGTCGAATTCCCTATCTACAGCTTAGAATTCATCCAACAGATCTTATTTTATAAATTCCATTGTTTGCACTCCGGTAATTCATAAAGAACCACCCACGAATTGTCGAGTTACCTTCTGCGATTTCAAATTTGTTTTCCAACTCAAACAGTTGGCTGCTGGCAAAGACATTATATGCGATTGTTATTGCTGACTCCTAATAAATCGTTGAAAAAACTCTATCTGGCAACATTGTAAATAGTAGTAGTTCAACTACTACACCGTCACCCCTTTGTCCACGACCCCTTGTTGTGTTTAAGGTATTTTTCTACTGAACAAAGTGGAAAAACGTATTAAGGGGGACAAGTAAGCACCGTGTGTGTGTGTGTTTTTGTATATGGAGGCACGAATTTTTTGTAGTTATTTTTTATTGATTTATTTTCTATTTTTTTCAATCAAAACTTGAGTAGGTATTTATTCCAATTTTTAGTCTGACTAGATAATTACATTTACATTTCGGAAAATTAAACAGAAACTTGAAAGTTAGTTACCTGAAAAATATTTTTGCAGTTTTCATTTTCTGCAACGAAAAAAATACAAAAAAATCCGTGAGACGTTATTTTGTCTGATTGTTGTTACGGAATGTTGGTGATGATAATTAATTCTTCTTTGTATAACAGATAAACATATGTTAAATTTCGAGTTTGGAAATGTTTTCTTTTAAAGATTACACAAATATTTTTGTTACTAATTATTGAACATGAATTTATTGATATTTTATACAAAAACAAACAGCTCGAACAATGGGCACACGCAAATCCAATTATGAATCACCAGCAGCAGCAAAGCATTAAAAACACAACAATAAAATAATTGACAAATTTTATATGTTAAAAGAAGCTTAATTATTTATTTATTCATTATTATTGTTATTATTTTCTTCCACATTTACGTTTTCTTTTTCTTGTTTAATTTTTCTTTTTCCACATTTTTATTATCTTTTCATTATTTTCACACAATGTTTTTTTATTTTGTTGTTAATTTTCAAGGGGGAAAACGACTTTCCCCATAGCAAATTTTCTGTTTCGTGTGTGTTCAAGAATTTAAGAAATATTAAACTAAAATAATAAATTTAGTCTGTGATAATAAATGCAGCTACAAATTAATTAATCTTTCTTTATTTATTTTTAATTGAAAACCAGAACAAAACACACAATCACACGTACATTGTAATTTGTTTCTTTCACAGATATAACCAGATTCGTCAAAACTGACGTTTTCCAAAGTGTTGTATCAGCAGTGCTTAACCTGGTAATGTGATAGAGAAAAAAAAACGCTACATGCGTATAGCAATGAGTTGAAGAAAACAGCTATACATTACTTTGTTACCATATGATTAAAACTAAAATAAAACGTGTGCAAAGATAGCGTCGATTATTAATTTTAAAATATTAACTATATTAGCGATTTTGGGAATTCAGAAAAATGGAAATTTAAAAATACTCAAAGTATTTCAATGGAAAATCATAAAAACACAAACAATAGGATTAGAAATTCAGAACAGAAATTTAATTTATAAAAATAAAAAATATTTTATAAACTGAATGGAAATTGAAAGTATATTCCCACTGAAATTAATAAATAAAACAGAACATTTTTGTAGGAAATTAAAATCAAAAAACGTGAATAAACAGTACTATGTCCCAGTAATCAAATTTCATGTTGGTCACTTTCGATATTTCAACTTCTTACTCAACAATATGCACAATCACACATATTTTGACATTTTTAATAATAAAACCAATAGTATTCAGCGTAAGCATATCTCGTTAACTATTCAGCGTGTGATATGTTTGCCAGAAATTACTGCATATTATTGGGTTAATAACCGCATATTATTGAATAAATAATTAAATCAGCCGCAATTTGTGTTAACAACATCTGTAATATTACGAATATTAATGTTTGCGCATTTTATACCCAGTAAAAAATATATGGATTAATCCATAATCGAGCAATAAAGGAGTAATGACTTGTTCATCCATTTGGAGTAATAAGCGAGCTATCAAAACTTTTTTTGTTTTGTTGTCTATGCCTCGCTTAATACTCCAAATAGATCAATGAGGGATGTATCAGTTCGTTTTGGGTTTTTTTTTTTCTTTGACATAACTGTAAAATATTTTCGTTTTGTTTTTCTATTTAGAGCTAGTTTCTGGGATATAGATAAAAATCAGACAATTTTTTGCACGGAAAACTTTCTATATTCAGTGGGATTCGTTGCTCAATTCCGTCAATTCATTTCCGGTGATGCCACTCAAATTCAAGAAAACGGGATTGCAAATTTCATTTCCGCCGTTGCTATTTTTCGAGGCTTTCTTGTTTTTGTAAAAAATAACCAAATTTGTATTTATTTTCTTTTAGGAGACAAAAGCGATTACTCCCTCTGTCGTCATTTTCAAGATCAAAGGGAGTACTCCATAAGGAGCTTAAAAGGAGTACTCGTGTCTGCGGACATGCTGTGTTAAAAATCCCATGAGGTTCAGAGTTTTATGGAGTAATCCATTACTCGCAAAGGAGCGCTCCAGGATTACTCTTTGGATGATCCTATTTTTTACTGGGTATATTGTTTGTTTTTCCGTATGTGTTTTGTATTGGGATGTATTTTTTTCATATTTTTGTTTACATCTTTTTTTTTGTTGATCTGAAAAGAACACAAAAATGTTAATTGTTATGGGAAAATAATAATAATGAATAGTGACATATTTACCTGTGTAGTCCATTGAGTTTTTGCTGTCCTTAAAAGGTCTAAATATTATAAATTAAATAAAAACTAAATACAAATAAATTTGTTGTAATTTTTTTGTTTTGTAAATGTCTAAATGGGTTAGTGTGAATGTCAGCTGTATGATAGTACTTAGCATTGGCAACGCGTGTAATTTGTGTACAGGGTTGTATTTTTCATTCAATATTAAATTGTTGGGTTTTAGCGTTATATGTAAAATTTTTACGTATTTATGAATGAAAAATAGACGTTTTGATTTTTACCCGGCATTTACACATGCAAGTTCGAAAAAGTCAATACATTCACACTTTTTTACTAATACACTCACATTTTTTCACTTGCAGAGCTAGTCGAGTTTTTCGAATAAGTTTTCGTATATAATACGTACACGGCACTTGCATGCAAGTACTTGCATGTGTAAAGGCAGGGCTATGCGAGACTGGGGCCAAATTACCGCATTCGTGATCGAATGAATTATCGTATCGAAAATGATTTCGATATCGAAATTATGATAAAATGTACTAAATTTATTGTTCGATATCGAATGCCATAATCTCAAATAAGAAAATTACGATAAATTTTACTCGATATCGAATGCGGTAATTTGGCCCCTGGTAGTCAGAAATGGGCTATGGAGGGTATTTTGCGATCCTAGAAATTTGAGAAACCACGGAAAAATAATATGCCATCATCGCGGCATATATATTTATAAAAGATGTCGGCTATAAAAAGTATATTAGATATATATTCTCATATATGTAATCGAATATATACATACATATATAGTGAGAGTAAAATTGGCAACAGCGATTTCATTAAGGCTAACGAAAATATTAAAATGTCCTTATAGTCAAGAACGAAGTGGCAAAGATAAGACGTGACGCGGCGTGATAAGTTGTAAAGTAAAAGAAGTAGTGCTCGGGGCAAAAAAAAAAAAAAAATTAATAATTTTAAATATTTAGATGAAAAAAAACGTAAGTTTCTTTTAATGAAAATACATCAAGATTTATGTGAAAATCAAAAAATTATGTACATATAAATATATCTTTATAGCTGGCTATTTTCACGAGACTCAAATTTCCTAGATGTCTATACCCGAGTCGCACAGGCGGAAAATAGCCAGGTAAAATTAAATTAAAAACATTTTTAAGTAACCTTGAAATCTCAACGAACAAATTAGAAAATTTTAAAAATCCACAAAATACCAATAAAAACAAATGCAGAACAAAACTCTAAAGTACATAGTTAATACTATCGCGTCATAAATACGGCCACCAGAATATACTAAATAATAATAAAAACAAAATCATCAAAAAAAAAAAAAAACGATAAATAGTTTAAGTTAGATTTAAGCTTAAAGGTGCCTTGTGAACAAAAAAATTATAAGTGTAATGTGTGTGTGTCGTTCTTGTGTTTATATACACTTCTCCCTCTAAAGTACCTTAAAACAAAAAAATAAATTACAAAGGAAAAATTTTTAAGAACAAGGTTCGCTAGATCCCAGTTTGTACCCATTAAACAAAAGAAAATAGAGTGTCTGATATATTATCTTAGGGAGCTCCTTCAGGTAGAGTAAACGTATGACATATTTGATGAATCCGTGATTTAGAACAAAATTAAACTTGAGATCTATGGAAGAGAAGGGAAAATTTTATATGAATATATGTAGGTTATGTTTTATTGTTGTAGGTTAAGTCTATTTAATTCATTATTTATTTAATTAATATATACATATTATAAAAAATTACGTAATTTTATATTAAATTAATGATGAAGTGTTCTCTTAATTAAAGAAGGTTGTAAGTGGAGAAGTGGTCAGGCAGATTTTGGGTCGTATATAAATCTGTTCGGATGCAACTACGACATGGTCGGGAGGGCAAAAGAGACGAACAACTGTCTTAGAATTGTTCATGTGGTATAGTAAGTGTAGGTATAGTAAGTATATGTGGTATAGTAAGTGTAGGACAAGCACCTGGCGAGAGGGTTGGGATCTGCCTGAGACAAACATGCCAAATCTAGTTGGAAACCACAGATATAATCTATGTTGGAAACCTCGCCAGGCAAAACGATCCGTACTAGAGTTGTAAAAGTATTGGGTATTTAGGTACCGAGTACCCGATACCACATAATTTTTCGAGTACTCAATACCAAAAAGTACCTACCCGTTACTTTTTACTTAAAGATATGCAACATGCAACAAAATACAACAGAAAATAACAATGTCTACAAAAAGAAGTTGTTTTTGGCTTCATTTTAAAGAAACTAAAGAAAATAAAGCTAAATGCAATATATGCAAAAAAGAAATTTCTTTCAAAGGTAAAAATATTTAAAATAAATAGATTGTAAAATTATTAATTATTTTTTATTTAAGGTGGCGGAACCTCAAACCTTAAAACAGATAAAAAAGGCATTTTTAAAATCTTTCAGAGATAATTAACAAAAAACTTAAAATAAAAAAATTACGTTAAATTGTAGTTAAAAGTATCGGGTAGTATCGAGTACCCATTTAAAAAGTATCGAGTAGTAACCGGTACTTAAAAGTAACTGGATTTTACAACACTAATCCGTACCAGTTTCTTTATGTCGATTGTAACTATACAAGGTGAGTGTAGTAACACAGCTGACTGACTTTGTTTACAATTTACTTGCATAAGTCAAAAGTAATACTTTTTCAAGGCTTTTTGACAGCAGTACATTATTTTACACAAACAAACTGCCTTTTGTTTCTGTATTGTGTTGTATTTGTTGTCGATTTGCACTTACCTTGTATAATTACACCATGACGGCAAACGGCATAGATTAGTACTAGATGCGACACGGCGCAATTAAAATATGTCAAAGTGGCATCACACATTTAATCCCATCGTAAGTAAGAGATAGCAAATTTTTTGTAATTTGTATTGCTATCCTTATTTTTCGATGGGGTTAATTGAAGTTTTTACTGTTTACATTTATTTGTGAAAAATTTCTTCAATTTAACGCGAGAAATTTTTGTTGTGCCATTGAATAAAGCCAGTTGGATTTCATCCAACAAGTATTAAATAGCTGCAAAGACATTATAACAAGTAAGTATTTCTATAACAAACAAGTTTTTGTTTTTTCAATGATATTCATAATATAGAACTACTTGTGGACAGAAGTACTAACATGAAACAATGCAGCTAATTGGACCAATTCTTCACAGGATACACGGTAAGTAGTTCTAAGTGTTTGAAAAGATAAAATTTTAAATAATTAATCTTTTTTTAAGGAAAATATTTCGTTTAAGGATACCTACTTGTGAAAAATAAAATGCGGGAAGTAACTTGCCACTGGATAATGTTATCTGCAAAAAATATTTAATTTAATAATTTATATTTTTGTCTTTACATCTGGTACACAGTGAGGTAATGTAACATGATTGTGAAGTACGAATAGCCCGCGTTATTAACGAAAAAGTTTTAAAAAAAATTCACCAATTGGCTTATTTTGGATGATGAAACATATGTTAACAAAAAAGCTACCGGAATTAAAAATATAAATATACAAATTTTGTATAAAGGCAATAGTTTGGCAATTTACATTTGTGGTCTGAAGACAACCTCTTTTGTCAACTCACTATGACTTTGCAAATTTGAGAACTATACTACTACTCCACTTTAACTTTCCCTCAATTGCATTTAAACCAAATGTATCTAACGACTTCCTATTCACTGTATAATCAAATTATTCTAAGGGTTTAGAGCCACATGCATTGAAACTACATACAAAAAAACTACGGCCGGCCGTAAAATTAACAAATAAAACAATGACGTACACAACACACATACATACATATAATAAAACACATTACACAATTTGGAAAACAAACTTATACAAATTTTAATTGGTAATACTTTTGTCAATTGGAACTTATGTCGGATATACACAGGGAATTTTACATTTTGAACGGAAAATTAATGCATACAAATTGCAAAATCTTGAAATTGAAATCAAAAGCACTTACCTGGTAGGATGCTTCGGAAAGCTTTTGCAGCCATTCAATACTTTTTGGATGAAATCCAACTGACTTCACTCAATGGCACAACAAAAATTGGCGAAAAATTATAATTTTTCTCAAACTGAAGAAAATTTTTACAAATATGTAAATGTAAACAATAAATTTTCAATTAACCCCATCGATAAATAAGGATAGCCATACATATTAAAAACAAATTTATTATCCCTTACTTACAATGGGATTAAATGTGTGATGCCACTTTAACACATTTTAATTGCGTCACTGACCGCTTGGTGGCCGTGTCGCATCTAGTCTTATCTATGTGAAATATTTCATATGGCAACAGTGTGAAATAGACAAAAACATTAAAATATTACAGTGTTACCAAGTTGACAACTCTATAATAGGAAATAAACAACATATTTATTTAATCTACTTGTATAACTTTCCATCAATTGTTTACAAAGTTTTAAACAATTACAATTTCCAATTAGGAAAGTCTTGAAGCTGGTAACTCTTAACTCTGTAGTCCAAAACTGTGGTAAATTCCGCCAACCCTGGTTATTATCCAGCTGATGTTAGCTAACAGCCAATAGAGGGCGCATATTTTTTAGAGATGACAAAATTTTCTCCAATAATTCCCGTATTCTTTTACACGAAGCAATTTTTAAGCTAAGTTGTTTACCTTTTAGACATTGTGATGAGAAGAAGATAAGATGAGTGTACACATTTGATTGTTCTAGCAATTCGTGTTACTCTCTTATTCGTATGTGTTACTCTCTTACAAATTTGTGTCTACTCAGTATTTCATATATGTACAGCGTTGCCACAACCAACACTGAAATAAAAAATAACCAAAATTGGAGAAAAATTAACCAATTTTTTTTTATTCATTTACATATTTGTAACAAATTCAAGTTTTAATAAAAAAGAAACATATAAAAATTGCTAAAAACAATATGTTTGTTTAGTGACTAAACACTTTTACAAATTTGTAAAAATTGTTACAAATATTTTTGAAATTTTTTACAAAAAAGTTTATTTATATATACAAATACGTTAAAAATTTCTTCAAAATTTAATTTTAAACTTGTCCGGCTAATTTGATATTTACTAAATAAATATTCTTACATTTTTTATCTATATATATAAAAGTGAATGTGTGTCGTTATGTTTATTATTATTAGTTTGAAGTCTATAGACGGCTAAACGGCTGAACCGATTTGCTTGAAATTTTCACAGTATATTTCTGTATGTCTGGAAGGAGCTATAGGCTACTTTTTTTTGGAAATTTTAAGTGGGCGTGGTACCTCCCATACAAAGTTAATTTTAAAAAATACGGGTAGCGAAGCACACCGGGTTTTAGCTAGTTATCAATAAAAATAACCAAAATGAAAAAAATTACACATTTGCACACTGAAAAAAAAATTAACCAAATTTGGTTAAAATTAACCAAAACAGCAACGCGCTTGCGTGTATAGAGTGAAGTACGACAAAAAAACAAATAAGGCAAAGTTGTTTGTGTATTTCGTATTGCTAGTGCTGAGTACTATAATGAGTATACAAAACACACAGCCTATACGTAAGAGTTTTTACAAATACAAAAGAGCACCATGAGTATAGGGCTTGGCCACTCCTGATGTAGATTTTGTTTTTGTTTAACGTACCCAACAAACCAAAAGGCTTTAAAAATCATTTGTAACAAACTTACTACCATAAGCGTTACGTTTCCAAAACTGTTATGATAATTATTGTAAAAGGCTTGTTAACAATTATTTTATCAAGAAAATTGAACCCCTGTGATAATATTTCTAGTTGAAACTTACAACAAGTTTAGAAGCGCAATTATGAAATAAGCTTACTGGAAAATATTTTTAAATTAAAAGCCATAAAAAGTAATATACTATATATAGTATTTATACATATATTAATGCATTCGTTTTTTTAATTTTATAGATGCCGCAATTTCTATAGGATTGGGTGAAGACGAGTTTATAAAATGTACAAAATCATTTTTCCAATTTGCCAAAAATAGACAAATATGCAAAACTAAATAGTACAAGGAAAAGTCTAAAATTGTAAAGAATTAAAGTTATATGTAAATTGTTTATTAGTTTTGCTATATCTTACTATTTTCATGAATTTCGTTTGTTTGCTTTTTATATTTTTAAGAATATTTTAAATTTTTCATTTAACTTCTATCATAAGTTTTATACATATAAATATGAAAAACATGAAAAAAATAATTAAAAATAAAAATATATAAAATTTAAAAAGAATTATTTTAATTGAATTTATAAGCTTATAAAAATCTTACAAAAATAAGCTTACTTTAATCATGTTTCAAAAACTATTTTCCAGTAAGCTTATTTCATAATTGCGCTTCTAAACTTGTTGTAAGTATCAACTAGAAATATTATCACAAGGGTTCAATTTTCTTGATAAAATAATTGTTAACAAGCCTTTTACAATAATTATCATAACAGTTTTGCAAACGTAACGCTTATGGTAGTAAGTTTGTTACAAACGATTTTTAAAGCCTTTTGGTTTGTTGGGATTGGTTTGTAGGGATATGATACCGTTTAAAAATGTGTGTTGTTTCTTTGTATGTATTGGTTTTTACAACAAAAAATACTGAATAAAAATTTGTTTTTATTTAAATGTATTGGTGTTTGCACTTACATAGGCAACTTTTGGGCACTCCTGATGTACACAGCTGACTGACTTTGTTTACAATTTACTTACATATTTCAAAAATAATACTTTTGAAGTGTTTTCGAGCGTAGTACATTCTTGCACTGACCTTGTATAATTACACCATGCATATGTACATTAGCTATGACATAGTGATATATGAAAATTTTTGCAACAATATTTTGAAGTGCTACCGCCTTTTATTTTGTTAGGCTTGGAAAAAAACAGACGGGACAAAAAATGGGGGATTTTGGTTGAGGATAAATGGCGCCTCATCGAGGTCAAAGTTCAAGGTAAAAGTAAAAAAATTAATAAAATGTCCAATAACTGCGGCGGAGTCGCCCCTAGAGTAGTAAAATGTTAGACTGACCCCCATTAATTTTTCCTCTCCAACATTTTTGTAGAACATACTTACACCCTATCTTCGCTCCTTAAGGGACTTGCCCTACAAAAGTTAGAGTTTTATAAATTTTACCCCCATCGACCTAACAAGTTTCAGGGCGCCTCTGGAGAATTCAAATGTATGACCAACCCCCAATAATTTTTCCTCCCCAACATTTTTGTAGAACATACTTATACCATATCTCTGCTCCTTAGGGTACTTTCCCTTCAAATACAGATTTATAATTTTGCCCTCTGACCTAACTATTTTAATTGCGCCTCTGGAGGATTCAAATGTATGACCAACCCCCATTGATTTTTCCTCCCCAATATTTTTGTAGAACATACTTATACCCTATCTCTGCTCCTTAGGGTACTTTCCCTTCAAATACAGATTTATAATTTTGCCCTCTGGACCTAACTATTTTAATTGCACCTTTGGAGGAGTCAATTGATTTTTCTCACACAACATTTTTGTGAAAGACACCCACCTTCTATATCTGGTTCTTAGAATACTTCCCTTCAAATAAGGTTTTATAAATTTGCCTCCTCGTCTTAACTACTTTCAGGGTGCTTCTGAAGGAGTCAAATGTATATTCCAAACCTTTTTCTCTGCTCTTTAAGGTACCTTAAATATACAAATTTTTTTTATATAAATTTTGTTCCTATTGTTCTAAGTGGTTCCAATACAAAAAACCAGTTTTATGTATCTTTGATATTTGTATTAAATTGAGTTCAATTACAAGTTTGAGTGCGATATGTATGTATGTAAGTATTTTATTTTAATTTAATAATTTATTTTTGTAATAAAGAGGATATTTTTTCCTATTTTCGGCAACGACTTGCAGTAGAAATATTTTTTCTTCCTCGTTGCGGCACAAAATATTGTTATAGTCCTCTATTCGTATAGTCCTCTTTCGGCAGAATCGTTGACAACATGCAATTTTTACAGTGTTTGTAGTGCTTGTTGGTAGTCTTTTCCCAAGTTTCTGGATCACTATCAAGAAAATCTTTTGACAATCCGAGGCGAGGAAAAATTTTTCCTGTGTCTGATGTAACATAATGACTCAAATTTTTTTTTTTAATAAAGGTTTTCTCATAGAAATATCATCTTGTACATCTTTGATAACTTTAATAATTGTTTTTGAATTTAACGCAAATTTCAACTTTTACAATATTATTCGTCCACCCTATCGTTATATGTATGTTAAAAATTTATAAATAAACAATAAATTATGTCTCAAAATCCAGGTGCCACATTTTATTTGTTTAAAGTAGGAAGTACATCAATATTAAATAATATGAATAAATGTAATTCACTTAAACCAAATTCTGAGTAGTTTAATTAATAGGAAATGCCAGTTTTGTCCTTGATCCAGTCCAAGTAGCTGGTGACACGGGTGAAGGCAGCGGGATAACCCTTGGTACAGCCCTTTCTAGAAAAGAAAGAAGTCACACCAATTTGCACCTTGCTGGATTCCAACACCAATGGGCCGCCGGAATCACCCTCGCAGATGGAAACAGCACCGTGAGTGGAGACGCAAATATTGTTGGGGGTGAGCCTGGTAGGAAAGGCTACGGCACACTCGACATTGTCGATGACTTCCATGCGGGCCCATTGTAAATCGTCGGGAAAATCAGGAGCAGTGTCGGAAACAAGACCCCAACCAGACGCAAAAGCCTTACTACCGACATAAGCAGAGTAAGAGCTGGCGATGACGGGCAATTTAACGGGTTGGATATTATTGGTGAAACAGGTGGTGGGGATCCTGATCAAGGAAATATCGTTCTTCAGAGATTTTCTGATAAACTCAGGGTGGGGGAAGATATTACTGGAACTGACGGTGTATTCAACTTCAGCCTCTTGATATTCAGTGGAACCCAGGAACACTTTGGCAGACTTTCCACCATCGGTACAGTGGCCAGCAGTCAATACCCATTCCTCGCCGATCAAAGAACCACCACAAAAGAATAATTTGTTATTTTCATTCTTCGTTAATAGACCAACTTGATATGGGAATTGAGCGGGAGTGGCTTTTGCACCATTGGAAATACCCAACTTGGAATTTTCCATACGAAAGGCAGAGGTGGTGGAGAAAGCCAAAGCCAAAGCGAAAACGATTAAGAATTTCATCTTGTTTTACAAAGTGATTCAAACAACTGATGCTTGTTGCCGTTCCACAACATATTTATATAGTCTGCAGCTTAAAAAATTAATATATATTCATATTCCTAAAACTCATGATTAAAATAATATTTATAAGCAAAAAATTAAATACAATGTAATGTTTAATTGTTGATTTAGCTGAAAAAAACAGAAACAAAAGGTAAATATAGCTCTTGAATTTGTTTATTTCCTACATCTATTATGTTTAAGTTATAGTTATTTATTTGTTAATAACAAATTTGGAAAAATAATAATTAACACATGTTGGGAGATAATAGGTATTTATTAAAGGCGTAGATTTTATTGTGTAATTATTTCCAAAGCAATTTATTATTGTAGAACCTGAGGGTGGCATTACCAATGGTCTGGATTCTAATGTCTATCAATTTCCATATCATTGAGAAGCAGGACAGAAGTGATTCTGAGTCAATCGGTATACTTTAAGGTGGGTGGGTGTTGGACCAATATTTATGGGCGTTAAAAACATCCGGACAAATCCAATATACCTCCCCCCAATATGCTGGTGTAGGGTAGAAAAAGCAAAGTTTTCTATCGTAAAAGAATAGTAATGGAAGCACTAAAGCGCATAGAGGCAAATACAAAACAGGATATTTCACTAATGGATTGCATTATTCATATAAAAATAAGCTCGGAATATTGACGTCAGTAATTAATATATAACGAATTGCTTTAAAAAACTGGATTTGGTCAATATTTTGAAGCATTGATAAAATTATCTTGAAGTAGATACGGTGCTTTGCACAACTGGCTTTCCTACACATGATGTTATTGCCTTGAATCAGAGAATCCAATCCAATCCAAAGCGGAACATATAGTGATGGCGAGTTTTCGGTGGAAGAAACTATTCATCAGCCTTCCAAGAATGATGTAAAAAAATTCTTTCCGAACATTGAATTTATATTTGCAAGCAAATGACACTACAAATGATGAACACCATTAGGCTTTGAGCAAATTAGAGTCATTTTTACTGAAAACAACAAAAGAAAGTACATATACAGTACGAGCTCGATTTGCGCAACCGAAAGGAAACCGGGGTTGTTGCTTTTACCGAAAAGTTGTCATAACCGACCACTAAAAATCTTATATAAAAACTCACCACTCTTGAACTCAAAGTCATTAAATTTAACATGAGAAAATAACTTATAAAAACAAAAGTAATAAAATTAATGTTTTGTTCATAAATAAAAAGCAAAACAAAAAATTATTTTCGTACTTATTTTTACACGTGTATATATACATACATATTTATGAAAATTCTCTTTATGAAAATAAGTACATATGATTAAACCTTTAGTTTAAGGAGAAAAATGATGAAATTTTTGTTTGAGTTTTAGACTTTTTAGCCTTTTGGAAAATCGCAGATTCCTTTATTTCTTGAAGAGCGATTAATTTTTCATACGAAATGTCATTTTCTGTTGCCCATGTCAATGGACTTGATGACATCATCTACTTTAACTTTTTGTTTTTGTTCAGTTTGTATTGTTTCTACAATTTCTTCGTCTGAAACGTCAATATCTACATTTTCCTTCTCTGAATAGTCTTCTCTGATCCATTCGGCAATTTCATTATCTGTTAAGTTAATATCCGTCATAACATCCTGCAACAAATTTGAAATGGATGGTGTAATTGAAGCCTCTTCTGCCATCTGGTCCGGTAACATAATCAATGGTAGATCGTCTTCGTCAGTCCAGTGTTCATTTTTTGACATTAAAACGTTCCAACATTTCTTAATGGCGACGGTAGAAACTCTGTCCCATGCATTAGCTAAAATAATAACTGCCATACGAAAACTGAAAGCTTTAAGTTTTTTTTTCCAAATCTGTGCCTTTTGTGCCAATTAAATGTGTTAAAAGGTTTTTTTATAGTATTGTTTTGTTAAATTTATTGCATTCTGATCTAGCGGTTGAAGTAAAGCTGTGCAATTTGGTGGCAGGCACATTATGACAAAGTTTCCATCATAGCTTTTGAGCTCGTTATTTTTAGGATGACATGGTGCGTTGTCTATTAGTAATAACGCTTTTTTTGGAAGACCTTTGGAGCGAAGAAATTCAGTTACCAATTATTAAAAGAAGGATACGAACTAAAAAAAACACTTTTTCTAATATAACCGATTAATATACAAACCTCAGGCACAATCACGTTTTTAAACCAATCTTCGAAAACGACATAAGTCATCCATGCATTTTTGGTTCCTCTGTAATGGACAGGCTTGTTATTAAAGTTCTTAAACGCACGTGGATTCTCTGATTTTCCAATAACAAATAATTTCAGTTTATGTGATCCGCTTGCATTCACACATGGCAAAAATGTTATCCTTTCTTTAGAAACCTAGCGTCCTGGTGCTGACTTTTCATTTAAACTTACTAGAGTTGAATTTGGTAGAAGTCGTCGCAGTTGTAAATCTGATCAGGAACTAATCCTAGTTCATTGATCTTAGTAGTAAATTCTTCTAAAAAAGGATCTACACTCTCCACCTTATTTGACAGCTTTTCTCCGCATATTTTTAATCTGCGTATACCATGTCGCTTTTTGAAATTCTTTACCCATCCAAGGCTAGCATTAAAGGTTCCAGGTTTTTCTCTCAATTTGTTATGGAAAAATAGGGCTTTCGATTTTAAAATTTCCTCAGAAACTGGAACGTTATTCACTCTCTGTTTTAAAAACCATTTATATAAGAGTTTTTCCATTCGTGGGTACTCAGCTGCTTTAAGTGTTATTCGTTTTCCTGTACCGGATTCAGTGTTTCTAGCAAATTTTTTTATCTCATGCTCATTTTTTTTAATTCTGCTTACTGTGGATTTGTTAATTTTGTAATCAATACATATCTTTTTAACAGATTCTGCAAGTTGCAATTTGCTTAAAATTTCTAATTTTTGTTTAATTGTTAGCTTAACCACTTTTTTTATAACTCCCATGTTTGCTAAAATAATGTTTACTTTAAAATGATCTTTACTTGACTCAAAAAACGCAAAGAACTGAAACCAAAACAAAAAACTAACTGTAAATTAACAGACAACGTTTTTCCATATAAAGAAAGAGAAAAGAGAACAAAATAAATAAAAAGTATGAGCACTGACGTGTGAAAAACATTCTTAAGATGGATTATTTGCTGTAACTTTAAGTACTCCTTAAAACTACGTTTCTGTAAAAATAAATTCAAAGAGAAAAATACTTTACATTTTATAACACAAAAAGTTGCACTTATCAAGACTGTTTTTTTTTTTTTTTGAAAAAGTTGCACTTATAAAGACTGTAATGTTAAAAATTTGCCTGTTGCGCTAATCGGGGTGTTGCAGTTATCGGTGGTTGCGCAAATCGAGCTCGTACTGTATATTAATTGCAAAGACTTACTAGACTTCTAGGTAGTGCTGGCAAATTCTACTACTTTCCATTTTATGCACTATTTTACCCACTCAACTTGCTTAAAAATACAATTCAGAAAGTATCGAGTAACTACTTCTGAGTATTTTTTTTTTTTTTTGAAAGCACTACTTCTGGGCTAAAGTTTACAACTACAGCGATGCAGCTGGAGCATTTCATTTTAAAGAGATTGCTTTGACCGTTCTTATTATGTTGATCATTCCGACTAGTAACGCTTGCGTGGAAAGGGTGTATGAAAAAGAGGTTTACGACCTTATAAATATACATATGTATGTATGTAAATAAAAGTACGTATGTATGTACATCAGAGATGTGCATGAATACCATTCAAATGACATATTTATTATTTTGTAAAAGTGAAGACTGAGTTAGCACTATACATAACTAAACGAAAGCTGTCATTGCATGATTCACCACAGCAAGTGGTTTGTTACAAAATGCATATAATTGCTTGTTTATTCTGTAAGCTCTTACCATTCACAAAAGCATTGAATCAGTATGAGTGTTATGAATATATAGGGTGTTTTTTTTACAGGTTTGTTTTTCGAAAAGAGATAAAACTGGCATTTTGTGGTCAAATCTGGCAACTCTAATGTCATTTATGTTCAGTTTGGTTTGCCATTTCATCATGAACAGGTTGACAAAAGAACAACGCTTGCAAATCGTGCAAATTTATTTCTAAAATAACGGTTCAGTTCGCAAAGTTTACCGCAAGCTCCGTCCATTTTATGGTCGACATAATCGTTCATCAGAGCAATTAATTCCGTTAACCATGGATCGTTTTCGCACTACGTTTACTCTATGTGATAATACGCATCCGCAGAGACGTCGAACAGTGCGCACCGAAGAAACAATTGCCGCTGTAGAGCAAAGTGTTGAAGAGGACCCGAATTAATGGAGACCGGTATAGAGCCATGATAACCGACTATTTTGTTCCCGAATTGAATGGCATGAATGTGGATGAGTTGTGGTTCCAACAAGACGGCGCTACATGCCACACAGCGCACGCCACAATCGATTTATTGAAAGAAACATTCGATGAGCGCATAATTTCGCGGAATGGACCTGTCAATTGGCCGCCAAGATCGTGTGATTTGACACCATTGGATTATTTTCTTTGGGGATATGTGAAGTCGCTCGTCTACGCCAACAAACCAGAAACGTTAGGGGAATTGGAAGCCAACATTCGTAGCGTTATTCCCGACATACGGCCCCATATGCTCGAAAAAGTGGTTGAAAATTGGACCTGTAGAATTAGCTTTATTCGAGCCAGCCGCGGCGGCCACATGCTTGAAATCATATTTAAACATTAATGGCATAAAATTATCCTTCCAATAAAGCCAAATTGATGGTCATTAAAACGATTTTCTTGTGTTTTATTTCAATTCGAAGTTCTATACCTCTCAAAAAAACACCCTATACGAAGAGCTTTTTGAGTAAATATACACTTTACTATATTTATCGCATATTCTTTTTAATTTTATTTGATAGTGCTTAAACATATGTATTATTATAGGGATAGTAATAATGATAATGATAGAAAAAATAAGTACAAATTTCAGCCATTTTTCAGAGGTTAGCAAAAGAAATAATGTAATACTTCATGTTCAATATTTTATTATTTAAAGATAAATATATGTATGTATTTGTTGTTTTTATAAATTATTGTAATATCCCAAATTTTACTTCTGCTTTGTTTATTTTTTACAATACGGAAAACACCGTTTTCAATATTTTTTATTATTTCGGAGTTCATCTTGAAAACTTATTTAAAAAAATTAACGCACTGATTTTGCACTATGCAATCTGAGCTTTTATGAATCATTTGATTGTTTTGCTTACAAATCAAAACACAGTTATAATTTTTGATTCGTTATTGCTAACGGCGTTTAAAGAGTGATTGAGAAAATGACAAGCAATTAGGAGAGCGCAAACACTGCAAGCAATGTTATTAGCACATGTTGATGATTGAAAACAAAACAAAAACAGTGAGTTCATACATATAGGAAAAAAGTGAATCAACTCGTGTACATCTCTGATGTACATACATGCATAGATATCTATATTGATCTCAATTTTATGTGTATTATATGTTGATAAACTGATAAAAAAGTAAAAACTAATTTTATTTATAATCATCATAAATGCAAAATAAAATTTTAATTTTAAAAATTTGACTCTGGCGACCTTTTTTACGATTTTTGTATTTTTTGGCAACTGTTTTGCTGATGTAGGTGAAAACAAAACTGACACTGGTTATGACATGATCTTAATGAAGAAATATTAAATTTAATATTAATATATTAAATAATAATATTAATATTAAATTACAGAATAAAAACCTAAACTATAAATAGATGTCCAGCAGAAATATTTTTAAAAATATGAAAAGTGAAAATTAAATATTTTTAACTCTATTTGAAAACTCTTCCTCATACAAAAATGATCTTGTACATCTTTGATAACTTTAATAATTGTTGTTGAATTTGGAACGCAAATTGCAATGTTTACAAAATTATGTTTCCACCATATAAATAAACAACAAATTAAATATGTCTCAAAATCAAGGTTTCACATTTTATTTGCTTAAAGTAGTACATCAATATTATATATCGAGTTCACTTAAACGAAATTCTGAGTAGTTTAATTAATAGGAAATGCCAGTTGTCTCCTTGATCCAGTCCAAGTAGCCTGTGACACGGGTGAAAACAGCAGGAAGGCTCTTGGTACAACCTTCATCAGAAAAGAAAGAAGTCACACCAATTTGGACATTGCCGGATTCCAACACCAATGGGCCGCCGGAATCACCGTGGCAGATGGAAACTGCACCGGGAGTAGAGACGCAAAGACTGGTGGAGCTGATCATTGAACCAAAGGTTCTGTAACATTCGATATTATTGATGACTTCATTGCGGGCCCATCGTAATTCGTCGGAAAATCCAGTAGCAGTGTCGGAAATAAGACCCCAACCGGACGCAATAGCCTTAAGACCGACATAATCAGGGTAACGGCCGCCAAGGGTGGGCAATTTAACGGGTTTAATTTTTGGAGTTTCAGCGGTGCAGGGGATCCTGATCAAGGAAATATCGTTCTTCAAAGTTTTTCTGACAAAGCCAGGGTGGGGGATGATATCGCTGGAACTGACGGTGTGTTCAATTTCAGCCTTTCTCCTTCCGTTGGAACCCAGGTACACAATAACAGACTTTGCACCATCGCTACAGTGGCCACCAGTTAATACCCATTCCTGGCCAATCAAAGAACCACCACAAAAGAATGCGCTGTCATCGTCCTCTTCAAATAATAGACCAACTTGATATTTGAATTGAGCGGGAGTGGCTTTTTCACCATTGGAAATACCTAACTTAGAATTTGCCATACGAAAGGCAGCGGTGGTGGTAAAAGCCAAAGCCAAAGCGAAAACGATTAAGAATTTCATCTTGTTTTACAAAGTGATTCAAACAAATGATGCTTGTTGCCGTTCCGCAACATATTTATATAGTCTGCAGCTTAAAAAATTAATACATATTATTCGTATTCCTAAAACTCATGATTAAAATAATATTTATAAGCAAAAAATTAAATACAATGTAATGTTTAATTGTTGATTTAGCTGAAAAAAAACAGAAACAAAAGGTAAATATAGCTCTTGAATTTGTTTATTTCCTACATCTATTATGTTTAAGTTATAGTTATTTATTTGTTAATAACAAATTTGGAAAAATAATAATTTATTAAATGCGTAGATCTTATTGTTTAAACATTTCCAAGGCAATTTATTACAGTCGAACCTGAGGCTCGCATTATCAATAGTCAGAATTCTACTGCCTATCAATTTTCATATCATTGACAATCACTTTTATTATGTAGACATTACAAACATTACAAATGCCAAAATACATATTTTAATCCGAGTTAAGGCTCGGATAATAATTTTTTAATTTTTCATAATCATCAGCTGGATCTACGAATAAAGACCGTAATATAAATGAAAGAAGTTCAATTTACTTGTCTCTTGCTAGAATGAAATCAAAGATATGCTACCAAAAATAACATCAAGAAATAAATTTCCAGTTCAGAGAATATTAGCTTCTGAGTTATGACTGGTTTGTAATGTGTAGATAATAATTTCTGTATAAAAGTGTTTGTCCATGACATGGAAATTGATAGACAGTGGAATTCTGACCATCGGTAATGTCACCCTCAGATTCTACGCCTCTCAAATATTATCTTCCAACATATGTCAACTAGAATTTTCCAAATTTGTTATTAACAAATAAATAAGTATAACTTAAACACAATATAGGAAATAAACAAATTCAAGAGCTATATTTCTGTTTTTTTTTCAGCTAAATCAACAATTAAACATTAAACTACATTTAATTTCTTTTATACATATTTGTGCAATTCACAACTGAAGTTGTAGTGTCGTAGGAGTTGTACGTCGTCTAAATTTAATTATTTATTTATTGCTTCAATAACCTAGCCTAAGGGAGCTTAATCTGTCACAGATTTCTTCTTAAATACATAATAGCTTTTACTAAAAATACACATAAAAATTTAATTTCAAATACAAAATTTAAAGAATAATATTAAAATAAACTAAATATTTATAATTGTTCGAATCCAATTGAAACAAAATTCTTCGAAACATAAAACAATAAAACATGTTGTAAAAAAAGAAAGTTTTCAACGGTTTTACAAAAATATTCTAGGTACAAATATGTCATAGAAACAATCAGCCAAGACGGAAATGCAGAAGTAAAATCCTTGTATCAAAGAAAATAACTAGAGCAAGATAGATTAGAGACTCAAAAAAATAGCAAGAACTCGCCTGCAGGCCAATTTAAAACCATCAGAAGGTCAATTGTTCAACTTGGTACTTTATTAAATTTTTGGTGCGAAAAATTCTTTAGTTGGTGCGCGGTGCTCTTTTTTTTAAATTTTGGTGCGCTTTTTAATTTTTGCTGGCACCAAAGCAAATTCAACACAACATTTTGTTTCTTTTGTGAGAAAAAATCTTTCTGCAATAAAATACACCTGTTTGAGTACCATTTCATTCGGTGCGTTTTTTAATTTTTTTTCGAAAATGTGATGAAATCTTTATTTTACTAATTTTTAATTGCAGTTTTTTAATAATTCATAACTCATGAAATCTATACGATGAAAAATTGTATTTTAAATACGAATGTATGATAAATGAAATCAAATTCTTCAAAAATCTGTGTTTGAAAATCAAATTAAAATTTCAAACATGTAAATAAAAATTCTTGTATAACCTGATGGTTTGGTCTACTGAACTGTAGACGAACAACCAGGGTTAGAGTACCAGTGGAATCCTAACAAATTTTATTGAAAAAAAAATCAAATAGAAGTACTTTAACTACAAAGCAAAAATATATAAAAAAAAAGGCTTTTAATATTATTACTTTTACTAATAATCGTTGATAAAAAGTTTTTTATAGAATTTATGATATTAAAAAATTTCAAATTAATTCAATAAATATTTGAAACAAAAACGAAATTCTTAACTTGATGCGTTTTTTTGTAAATGGTGAGCTTTTTTCTCCATTTTGGTGCGTTTTGAAATTTCAAAGTTGACAACGCTGCACACCAGTGTTGCCAGTGAAATTCTTTTAATTAATTTTTCAACTTCACATTTTAAAAAGGTGTAGACGAGGCTTTTCCGCCTGGAATATTAGATTAAATTCGTTTAAAAGTTCCAAAGTGTATGACATAAATACCAAATAAATTTTCGTAATGTCATTACTCAAAAAAATATTTTATTTTTGTACATTTTTCGTACAGATTTAAAAGATACGAAAAATGTCAGGATTATGAAGTCATCAAAAGATACGAAAAATGTATCTTTCGTATCCTACTGGCATCACTGGCCCACACATCATCCGTAAATTCACTTCCATGTGATTTTTTAAATGGTGCAATAACCAAGTGACATTGCACAGTAGTCCATACGTGAGTTCCATGTGCAATGTTTCACGTTTCATAAATGTTATAATTTGAAATTCTTTAAAGTTTGTATTTTAAATTGTATTTTTAAATGCATTTTTTATTTATTTAATTATTTATTTAATACCCTGTACAATAAAACTAAAAGTTTTATAATTACAGTACAAGAAGAGTCTTACGTGAAAAAGTATGTAGACTCTACATTGTAGAGTAAAATGACAACATCTTATAAAATATAATGAAAATAAAATTAAATAAAATAAGTTAAAAGTTAATAAAAAATAATAATTATAGTAAAGTAGGTATATATAAACTTATTCACTAAAGTAGTTATATACGGATTTTCTAAATTCCGCTGTGTTGCTCAAAAACTGTATTCTTGATGGTAGCGAGTCCCAAAGAGCCCATTAAAAAGACAAGATGGTTCATTTGTAAAAATAATTAGTTAATTTTTCCTTAAACTTAAATTGTATTTAAATACAGTTTAATTTTTTCAGTCTCAAATTAAGTTTGGTATTTAAAAGTATGGCAGCACTATTGAATGTCAAAAAAATATAAACAACTTCTTCATTTAACAGCTGATTTCATATTTAGTTTACAAATTGTTGTAAACTAAATGGACAAAAGCTGCATCATTCATATCCTCTTCATCTAAATTCATTGTTTTAGTTGATATTGACAATGTTTTTATTCACGGCGAGTTTATTTATTAAATATTTTTTATCAAATAATAAAAAAAATTTCAATGCGCAATTTTCATAATTTGCAGAACTGTCAAAATCATATGGTAGTAGGAAAAACTAAAGTTGTATTTAAATGGACGTAGTCAGTAATTTAAGTTATATTTAAATATCATCTATAAAAATGAATTTGCTATTTAAACAGAACTTAAGTTTAAACACACTTTAATTTTTAAGTTAAAAACTGGCCATTAGTTTTATTGACAATCTCAATAGTCTGGTTATTTATCTTCCAACATGTGTCAACTAGAATTTTTCCAAATTTATTATTAACAAATAAATAACTATAACTTAAACATAATAGTTGTAGGAAATAAACAAATTCAAGAGCTATATTTACCTTTTGTTTCTGTTTTTTCAGCTAAATCAACAATTAAACATTAAATTTTTTGCCTATAAATATTATTTTAATCATGAGTTTTAGGAATATGAATATATATTAATTTTTTAAGCTGCAGACTATATAAATATGTTGCGGAACGGCAACAAGCATCAGTTGTTTGAATCACTCTCTAAAACAAGATGAAATTCTTAATCGTTTTCGCTTTGGCTTTGGCTTTCTCCACCACCTCTGCCTTTCGGTGAACTAATTGCCCAAGGGTGGGCAATTTAACGGGTTTAATTTTTGGAGTTTCAGCGGTGCAGGGGATCCTGATCAAGGAAATATCGTTCTTCAAAGTTTTTCTGACAAAGCCAGGGTGGGGGATGATATCGCTGGAACTGACGGTGTGTTCAATTTCAGCCTTTCTCCTTCCGTTGGAACCCAGGTACACAATAACAGACTTTGCACCATCGCTACAGTGGCCACCAGTTAATACCCATTCCTGGCCAATCAAAGAACCACCACAAAAGAATGCGCTGTCATCGTCCTCTTCAAATAATAGACCAACTTGATATTTGAATTGAGCGGGAGTGGCTTTTTCACCATTGGAAATACCTAACTTAGAATTTGCCATACGAAAGGCAGCGGTGGTGGTAAAAGCCAAAGCCAAAGCGAAAACGATTAAGAATTTCATCTTGTTTTACAAAGTGATTCAAACAAATGATGCTTGTTGCCGTTCCGCAACATATTTATATAGTCTGCAGCTTAAAAAATTAATACATATTATTCGTATTCCTAAAACTCATGATTAAAATAATATTTATAAGCAAAAAATTAAATACAATGTAATGTTTAATTGTTGATTTAGCTGAAAAAAAACAGAAACAAAAGGTAAATATAGCTCTTGAATTTGTTTATTTCCTACATCTATTATGTTTAAGTTATAGTTATTTATTTGTTAATAACAAATTTGGAAAAATAATAATTTATTAAATGCGTAGATCTTATTGTTTAAACATTTCCAAGGCAATTTATTACAGTCGAACCTGAGGCTCGCATTATCAATAGTCAGAATTCTACTGCCTATCAATTTTCATATCATTGACAATCACTTTTATTATGTAGACATTACAAACATTACAAATGCCAAAATACATATTTTAATCCGAGTTAAGGCTCGGATAATAATTTTTTAATTTTTCATAATCATCAGCTGGATCTACGAATAAAGACCGTAATATAAATGAAAGAAGTTCAATTTACTTGTCTCTTGCTAGAATGAAATCAAAGATATGCTACCAAAAATAACATCAAGAAATAAATTTCCAGTTCAGAGAATATTAGCTTCTGAGTTATGACTGGTTTGTAATGTGTAGATAATAATTTCTGTATAAAAGTGTTTGTCCATGACATGGAAATTGATAGACAGTGGAATTCTGACCATCGGTAATGTCACCCTCAGATTCTACGCCTCTCAAATATTATCTTCCAACATATGTCAACTAGAATTTTCCAAATTTGTTATTAACAAATAAATAAGTATAACTTAAACACAATATAGGAAATAAACAAATTCAAGAGCTATATTTCTGTTTTTTTTTCAGCTAAATCAACAATTAAACATTAAACTACATTTAATTTCTTTTATACATATTTGTGCAATTCACAACTGAAGTTGTAGTGTCGTAGGAGTTGTACGTCGTCTAAATTTAATTATTTATTTATTGCTTCAATAACCTAGCCTAAGGGAGCTTAATCTGTCACAGATTTCTTCTTAAATACATAATAGCTTTTACTAAAAATACACATAAAAATTTAATTTCAAATACAAAATTTAAAGAATAATATTAAAATAAACTAAATATTTATAATTGTTCGAATCCAATTGAAACAAAATTCTTCGAAACATAAAACAATAAAACATGTTGTAAAAAAAGAAAGTTTTCAACGGTTTTACAAAAATATTCTAGGTACAAATATGTCATAGAAACAATCAGCCAAGACGGAAATGCAGAAGTAAAATCCTTGTATCAAAGAAAATAACTAGAGCAAGATAGATTAGAGACTCAAAAAAATAGCAAGAACTCGCCTGCAGGCCAATTTAAAACCATCAGAAGGTCAATTGTTCAACTTGGTACTTTATTAAATTTTTGGTGCGAAAAATTCTTTAGTTGGTGCGCGGTGCTCTTTTTTTTAAATTTTGGTGCGCTTTTTAATTTTTGCTGGCACCAAAGCAAATTCAACACAACATTTTGTTTCTTTTGTGAGAAAAAATCTTTCTGCAATAAAATACACCTGTTTGAGTACCATTTCATTCGGTGCGTTTTTTAATTTTTTTTCGAAAATGTGATGAAATCTTTATTTTACTAATTTTTAATTGCAGTTTTTTAATAATTCATAACTCATGAAATCTATACGATGAAAAATTGTATTTTAAATACGAATGTATGATAAATGAAATCAAATTCTTCAAAAATCTGTGTTTGAAAATCAAATTAAAATTTCAAACATGTAAATAAAAATTCTTGTATAACCTGATGGTTTGGTCTACTGAACTGTAGACGAACAACCAGGGTTAGAGTACCAGTGGAATCCTAACAAATTTTATTGAAAAAAAAATCAAATAGAAGTACTTTAACTACAAAGCAAAAATATATAAAAAAAAAGGCTTTTAATATTATTACTTTTACTAATAATCGTTGATAAAAAGTTTTTTATAGAATTTATGATATTAAAAAATTTCAAATTAATTCAATAAATATTTGAAACAAAAACGAAATTCTTAACTTGATGCGTTTTTTTGTAAATGGTGAGCTTTTTTCTCCATTTTGGTGCGTTTTGAAATTTCAAAGTTGACAACGCTGCACACCAGTGTTGCCAGTGAAATTCTTTTAATTAATTTTTCAACTTCACATTTTAAAAAGGTGTAGACGAGGCTTTTCCGCCTGGAATATTAGATTAAATTCGTTTAAAAGTTCCAAAGTGTATGACATAAATACCAAATAAATTTTCGTAATGTCATTACTCAAAAAAATATTTTATTTTTGTACATTTTTCGTACAGATTTAAAAGATACGAAAAATGTCAGGATTATGAAGTCATCAAAAGATACGAAAAATGTATCTTTCGTATCCTACTGGCATCACTGGCCCACACATCATCCGTAAATTCACTTCCATGTGATTTTTTAAATGGTGCAATAACCAAGTGACATTGCACAGTAGTCCATACGTGAGTTCCATGTGCAATGTTTCACGTTTCATAAATGTTATAATTTGAAATTCTTTAAAGTTTGTATTTTAAATTGTATTTTTAAATGCATTTTTTATTTATTTAATTATTTATTTAATACCCTGTACAATAAAACTAAAAGTTTTATAATTACAGTACAAGAAGAGTCTTACGTGAAAAAGTATGTAGACTCTACATTGTAGAGTAAAATGACAACATCTTATAAAATATAATGAAAATAAAATTAAATAAAATAAGTTAAAAGTTAATAAAAAATAATAATTATAGTAAAGTAGGTATATATAAACTTATTCACTAAAGTAGTTATATACGGATTTTCTAAATTCCGCTGTGTTGCTCAAAAACTGTATTCTTGATGGTAGCGAGTCCCAAAGAGCCCATTAAAAAGACAAGATGGTTCATTTGTAAAAATAATTAGTTAATTTTTCCTTAAACTTAAATTGTATTTAAATACAGTTTAATTTTTTCAGTCTCAAATTAAGTTTGGTATTTAAAAGTATGGCAGCACTATTGAATGTCAAAAAAATATAAACAACTTCTTCATTTAACAGCTGATTTCATATTTAGTTTACAAATTGTTGTAAACTAAATGGACAAAAGCTGCATCATTCATATCCTCTTCATCTAAATTCATTGTTTTAGTTGATATTGACAATGTTTTTATTCACGGCGAGTTTATTTATTAAATATTTTTTATCAAATAATAAAAAAAATTTCAATGCGCAATTTTCATAATTTGCAGAACTGTCAAAATCATATGGTAGTAGGAAAAACTAAAGTTGTATTTAAATGGACGTAGTCAGTAATTTAAGTTATATTTAAATATCATCTATAAAAATGAATTTGCTATTTAAACAGAACTTAAGTTTAAACACACTTTAATTTTTAAGTTAAAAACTGGCCATTAGTTTTATTGACAATCTCAATAGTCTGGTTATTTATCTTCCAACATGTGTCAACTAGAATTTTTCCAAATTTATTATTAACAAATAAATAACTATAACTTAAACATAATAGTTGTAGGAAATAAACAAATTCAAGAGCTATATTTACCTTTTGTTTCTGTTTTTTCAGCTAAATCAACAATTAAACATTAAATTTTTTGCCTATAAATATTATTTTAATCATGAGTTTTAGGAATATGAATATATATTAATTTTTTAAGCTGCAGACTATATAAATATGTTGCGGAACGGCAACAAGCATCAGTTGTTTGAATCACTCTCTAAAACAAGATGAAATTCTTAATCGTTTTCGCTTTGGCTTTGGCTTTCTCCACCACCTCTGCCTTTCGTATGGAAAATTCCAAGTTGGGTATTTCCAATGGTGCAAAAGCCACTCCCGCTCAATTCCAATATCAAGTTGGTCTATTAACGAAGGATGAAAATAACAAATCATTCTTTTGTGGTGGTTCTTTGATAGGCAAGGAATGGGTATTGACTGCTGGCCACTGTACCGATGGTGGAAAGTCTGTCAAAGTGTTCCTGGGTTCCACTGAATATCAAGAGGCTGAAGTTGAACACACCGTCAGTTCCAGTAATATCTTCCCCCACCCTGAGTTTATCAGAAAAACTTTAAAGAACTTAAGCAAATGGTTTTCATTTTAAATCCGGGTTAAGTAACAGTGAAGGCGTTTGTCGCAGTGATATGAATCTCTGCCGATATTGCACTTTTGTTGAAGCTCAAAGAGATATCACAAAGTGATTGCATACTAAGCAATGAACTGGTGAAATCAGAAATCAAGGATGATTTACTTGAAAGTTTTAAATTTATTGCAAGAAAAAATTCAAAATTGAAGTGTGAATTTCATAAAGAAATATAAATATGTATTTGTTATTAGAAATGAATTAAAAACGTTGATTGCGAAACCAATGAAATAATCAATGTAAATGAAACATGTAAAAGCCCCCACAACACCTTATAATGTCTGTAATTATATGGAATCAAATATTGAGTAAAGCTCCCTTTAGACGGCAAAAAGAGCAAAAAAAATATGTTTCTGCAAATGTCAGCCTGCATTTACAGTGTAAAATTTTCAATTGAACATGTTCTATTTTCATCTGAAAAAGCATCTGCAACCAGCTGTTTTGCTAGTCAATTGTTTATGGCGCCAAGAACATAGGGGCATATTCAGAAATCGTAACTAAAGTCGAAACTTATTAAACAGAAACTAAAAAGTAGTTCACAAATAGGTAAAGATCTGCTTTCAGCTGTTAAAAGAAATGCAACACTGCATTTAGTAGATTTTTGTTGACGAAAAACACATCTCTAGCATGGTGAAATCACTACAAGGTGACATCAAGATTACAACAATACAAAAACCATAGAAACAATATAGTAGTTTTGTTTTTGTTTTTATGTTTGTAATGTCAAAAACAGCTGACTATTGTTTACAAACATTTCTATAGAAAAAAAATGAATACATACAATTTGTAATTTCAAGATGATACATGTGTTTTTTTATACAGTGGCGAGCACACATGGTCGATGTTTTTTTATAACTATGACTTAAAACCGAATAAACTCTCAAATTTTTAAAACAAATAATGTTTTTTATTTAAAATTTTAAATAAATAAAACAAATATGAAAATAAATTGAAATTCATTAATTATTAAAGCGAATGTGAAGTTTAGGGTAAATTTATGTGAAATGGCAATGTATCCACTTTTGCACGTTAAAGTTCGTTTAATCTGGCAGCAGATTCTCCACTTCTTAGCAATTTCGCGGGCTGAGTAATTATTATTTGGAATACCCACCACTTGGTTTTCTAAAAAGTCTATTTACAGTAAAAAAAAAAGAAAATGGAATTCATTGAAATTTTTCTTTCGTTCCGAAAATGCTCTTTAGTTGGACTCTTTTTTGACTCATTTTTCGGAGCGCTCCTAGAATGATATGCTGGGATGTGCCTTAACTTTAGCAACATTTTGTGAGACTCCAGCAACATGTTGCGTGACATGTTTCTATATCGTTTTATTTATCAAAAAATATTATACAAAAATACTAAAAATTTAAAATGTTAAGTTTCTTAACTAAAGTTCTTCAGTTGTTTTCAATTAATAAAATAAAATAAAATAAAATAAACAACGTAAAACTGAATTCAGACTATGATTATTAATCACTTACTTTTTGTTGAGAGTAATATAAATTTTATATTTTATTTTACATTTAAAAAAAAAATAATAAGCAGACAAGACAATTAATCCATTTGCAAAATTGTTTTTACGCACACAAAAGCTTTAAACAGTTGACGTTGGTGCTACTTGTAAATACACATGCAGGACTATTGTTTTAAATTTTCGTGCGCTTACACCAACACATGTAAATATTTATTTATATGTTTGTGTAAGTTTGCAAGTTTGGTGTTTTTGTTGTCATTTAACACATTTTTATGTTTTTTTTTTTTTAGTAATTTCTTAATTACTACTGACGATGTTGATGCTGATGACGACAACAACAACAACAACAACAACGCTGTGTGAGTGAGTGAATGTGACGCCTGTTTGCTACTTGGCCATGGATTAACTTTTTACGGAGACCAACTTCTTATATACGAGTATGTACATATTTATTGTTTATATTAAGATGGGGTGTATTGTTCTGTTAAGTCCGCTTCCTTAATTGCAATTAACTGCCAAATTAATGGCAGTCAGGAGCATGTGTGTATATTTCTGTATATAAATATTACAGAGCTTTTACTTGGCTGGCTCTTAATTGTAGCGTCTAAACTTTTTACCTTCTTTTAATGGACTCAGCACTTAACTTGTTTGTTTGTTGTTGCTGTTGCTTATTTTTTTTTCTTTCAACATCATTTTCAGTATTATAAAGCAACATTATGCGGGACTAAAACAATACATAAGAAATATATAAAAGCAACAATAGAAATAAGGTGCCAAGATGTGTGTACTCGTATATAAGTTCCATGGAACACTTAATTTGTATGCTCTCTTTATAAATATACATTCATATGTACATATGTATGTACGAGTATGTGCAAATAAATGCAAGTTGCATGATGCATCATCATCATCTCTAAAACACCAATTAACATTTTACTCATGTTTGTACTTGTGTATCCTTCTTATTACATCTCATATATACCTATGTACATAAATATGTACACCTTAATGAAGTCTAATGACAAAGTCCTTTAGCAAATGAATGGCCACCTCCCACCTCTCCCCTTTGCAAACACTTTGCAAGCGGTGAAACAAAATTATAAAAATTGTTGATGAAAAAAAAATAAATAAAAGAAATTTTAATAAATAAGTAGTGATGTGGTTGCGGCGTTTGTTACAAATCATTAAGGCATATCTTAACTTGCGTAAGTGGGCAAATTGAAAAGGTTAATCGGATTTGCAATAGTTTCCTTTTGAATCAAACAATTTGTGTAATTTGAAAATTCGATGTTAAGTTTGAAAAGTTTTAAATATTCGTGTAGTTATTATATTAAAATAACTATAAAGCGTTTTTTATTTTACAATATTTTTAAATTTCAACTTAAGCTCGAAAAATCAAACTTAATTACATGTAGTCGCTTCTGAAAAAATTAAAATATTTGAATTTTTCTTATATTTTGCATTGTTTTCGAATTTCAAAATCAAAATTTTTGAATAAAATTTAAAATTTTTGTAGAATTTGTGTTTAAATTTTTATCTAGTTTCATAATATGTAAATTTTTGTAAATTTCGAAAATTCGAACTTAAGTTCGAAAATTTTTTGGGCATGCAAAGATATTATTTAAAACATGTAGCTTCCGAAAAAGTAATATATTTTAATTTTTCTTACATTTTACATAGTTTTCGAATTTCGAAATTAAAATATTTTAATAAAACTCTAAAATTTTGTAAAATTTTTATATATGTAGTTTATGAAAAATCTATTTTTCGCATTTAAATTTGCTTCTATATTCCAAAATTCGAACTTAAATTAACTTAGGACATGCCAAAATCTTGTTTAAAACTTGTAGCTTCTATATGAAATAAAATATTTGAAATTTTCTTGTATAGATATTACAATGTTCTCAAATTTAGAAATAAAAATTTTGGTATAAAATTTTAAAATTTTGTTAAATTTTTATTAAGTGTTTATTCAGGTTTCCGAAATTAAAATCTTTGTCTCTATTCAAAAATTCGAACTTAAATGCGAGAATTTTTAAGCATGTCAAAATTTCATTCGAAACGTGTAGTTTCTGAAAACAGTAAAATGTTTGAATTTTTCTTATATTTTACATTGTTTTCGAATTTTGAAATTAAAATTGTTGAATAAAATTTGAAAATAAAATTATTGAATTTAAAATTTTTGTAAACATTTCATAGCATAATATAATAACATAATTTGACTTAAAATTTAACTCTTATTTGAATTTCGAAATTAATGTTTTTCGAAATCTCTATTCAAGTTTTTATCTCAAAATATGTAAATTTTTGCTGTGTTTTAAATTGGAACTTAACTTTGAAAATCTTTTAAACATTCTGAAATAATATTATAAAGCTATTTTTATTAAAAATTTTGAAATTGAGAAAATTTTCGATTTTCTAAACATTTACAATCAGATTTTGAATGTTGTCTTTGAATTGAATAATAATAGTTTCTTTTCGAATTATTTGAAAAACAAAAGTTTTCTTTTCTAAAATTAAATTAAAATTAAAATTTTTGATTTTTATTTTCAACATAATTATAAAACCAACCACCCTCTCCTTTGCATTTTTAACATAGTATTATTTATTTGTTTTAGCACTTTTTCTTAATTAAAAATTCAGTTTAAATAAATATTTTCTTAATGAGCAAGAGCAAAGAAATTAATGCCTTAATTAATGGCGAATATTATTTTATGAAAAACATTCTTAAATTAAAAGTTTGCGTCTGAATTAAACTAAATTCACACAAATATTCCTGTTGGAGTAGCAGTTGGCTGCAAGGTACATTATGGAATCACAGCCATCCAAAAAAAATGTCCAAATTCTGTTTTATTTAAACACAATAAAACCTTAATCAAGACATCACAAAACATGCGAAAGGCCTTTAAGGAAAATATAAAACATTGTAAACTTTCTGCGTTGTTTTTTTTTTGGTTTGCCAAATTAAATTTGATGTTTCAAAATCTCCAGTAAATTACAACTGCAATTATGATCCTTGGTAATATGGAGTAGACAGGGCAAACCGTGTGTGTGGTCAGTAATTGAATTACGTACCCAAAAGTAAATTAAACTGAAAAGAAAAGGGTTTTTTTTGGAGTGCTGCATGTAACTTGCCAAGACAAGATTTTTGTTAAACATAAAAAGGATGCAGCCGCACAGTCAGTTGCTTTCTAGCTGGAGCCTTATGTACCTGTTTTCTTTGGCAAACTTATAACAGCAACATGTTAAATTATGCAAACCTTACAACAAACATCATTTATTTTTATTATTAAAAGTTGTTTGATGGTCTTGATTTGTTCGAATTTGAGAGTTAAGGGAGTAGAGGGTGTTGGTAACTAAATTGTTCTCGGTTGAGAGTGTGAGAGAGTGTGTTTTTTTGTTCGTTGATGTTTGTTTTTCTTTGCTATTTACCCCTTAGGCGTTAACTTGTAGCATTAAGTTGCAAATTGAATTATTTAAGCATTAAATTTTATTTATTTTAAGGGTGCATGCATAAGGCTCTAGGCTGTTTTTTTTTCTAGTTTCATTGTTGTTGTTATTGCAAGGTTTTGTGTATATCTACTGTTGGACTGGTGTTGCAAAGCAGTTTGTTTGTTTGTCTATTTAAGAATATGTTTAATGTCCAATTAAATTTCAAGCATCGTCGATTTTTCGAAAAATCATATTTTCATTGTGGGAACTATTTTTTTTTAAGTTTACATTCTTTTGGATATTTTTTTGCTATTGTATACATATTAGACATAAATAAAATATAAAAAAGGCAAAGTTATTTAAATTTTCTAATAAATTTATTTATATTTTCTTCTATTTAATTATGTTTCTAAAGTTCAAATTAAAAATTTCTTCATAAAATCTTAAAGTTTTCTTTATTTTGATAAACTTTCTTCTTAAGTTACGGAATATGTAATTTTTGGCCATGTTTGAAAATTCGAACATAAGTTCGAAAATTTTTTAACATATCGATATACTTCTTGGAACATATAGATTATCATAAAATAATAATAAATTGAATTTTCTTCTAGGTTGTCACATTTTCGAATTTCGAAGTTAAAGATTTTGAATAAGATTTTAAAATTTTGTGGAGATTTTTATTAAATTTTGAACCTAGTTTCAGAATATGTAATATTTAGCGAAAATATTTAAACATGTCAAAATATTTCATAGAAAATATGGTTTTCAGTAAAAAAAGAATAAATTGGATTACACTCAATTTTTACATATGTATCTTCGAATTTCGCAAGTAGAGATTTTAAATAAAATTTTAAAGTTTTTTGAAAGTTTCATTATATTTCTTATCTAGTTTCAGACAAGACTTAGATCAGTAACAAAATAATACTTGGAATAATAAAATAAAAATAATTTGTTTTCCTTATTACGTTTGCGAATTTAAAAATTAAAGATTTTAAATAAAATTTTGTAGCACCGCTTTGTTCGTATAATTTCTTGACATTTTCATATGAATCTAGTTAGCACAAAAATTTCACACATCTGTAATTTCTACTATTTTACTCTAGACTCTGCATTTTTTATTTTTTTTTTGCTAAATATGTTGTTTCTGGCAGAAAGGAGTTAATATGTTGAAGATAAACAAATTTGATAATAAACAGATACATAATAAATAGTGTAAAATACGTAGAGTTACGGTATGTGTGGAAAACAACACACTAAGGTAAACAACGTAAGTTTTTTAAAGCTAAGCGTTATGATTGTTAGTACATTCTATTAAAGTTGAAAGTCTGAATTTTCTTCAATTTTATCCTGTTTTAAAATTTGGATCTTAAAATCTCTGAGGAATATTAAAACGTTTGAGGAATTTTTTTTTATTTTTTTGATCAAAACTCTTATGAAAAGGGTAAACAGATTTTTTCCTTAAATGATTTAATTTGATTTGTATGTACATATGTATGTTTAACCATGGATTCTTTTTTGAATATCTAAATTATTCATCCCTTTAGTGTTAAAGTATGTTTGTTTTAATGTGAGAAGTTTTTAATTTCCAACTATTTTCTTGTCACTTTCGAACGTATCATTGTTAAGTTAAATTTTTAAATAACTTAAGTAAACTAGGAACGTTGACAACACCTCAAATCAATCTCTAAATCTGTTGAATAATGGCTTTTTATACTATTAAATACAAATACAGTTATGTTTATATAAAGAGTGCCAATAATATTATACAAAACAAGTAAGAGTACTATATTCGGCTATGCCGAATCTTATATACCCTTCACCTTTGTTGTGGATGCATAATTATATTATGCATAATTATGTCGATAAACATCTGTTGATGAATTTGTTCGTAACAATATTAATACACTTTGTGTGATCAACGCCACCTGTTGATGAAATTATTCGTAACAATATTAATACACTTAGTTTTTTTTTGATGAAATTTTCAGAGGTTGTCTCGGATTTTTGCTCATACCTCCGTTATTTATGGGCGGATTTTGCTGATTTTAAATAGCAAACTTCTCGGTAGCATATTTGATAGAATTATTGAAGAGTTGGATCCCCAAGATATCTGAGGACTTCAGAAAATTGATTTCAACAGACAGACAGACGGACATGTCTTAATAAACTCCGCTATCTATAAGGATCCAGAATATATATACTTTATAGGGTCGGAAAATTATATTGTGGAAATGACAAACAGAATGACAAACTTATATATACCCTTCTCATGAAGTTTAAGAGTATAAAAATAAGAAAATACTATGTTTCCTATTCGGTTCCTTCAAAATATCTTATATTTGCCATAAAAATTCTATTGCAAAAATGTTTTTTATATCTTTCAAATGAACTTTAAATCCATGCTATTAACTCAATCTCCACTGTACATGACAATGTAAATATAAATGTCACCCTTTGCCTGCAGCCTTACATCCTTGTATTTACAATTTATATTGTTTTTCTCTTTTTTTTTCATTTCTATCTAGACAGGACAGTGACATGACATTTTAAATTCACGATATGTTGCTGTCATTGTTGGTCTTATGGCACGTTTCTTAGACACGTGGCCAAATAGAAAAAAATCCCTTACAGAAATCTAGCTGATCACTCGCTACTTTAAATTTAAATCTAATCAAATTGATTTCCTAGAAGCTTTATTTCATGTCTTATTTGTATGCCCTTAAAGGACTCACTTAATTTAATGTTGTCACCAAAAAAAAAATATAGATACATATATAAAAAGTAAATGAAACGCCCTTTCTAACCATTGACATTACCACCTTCTCCATTAGGGTTTGGTGTCGAAACTCACGTGTAGATTTTAAAATTTTGTATGTTTTATGTAAGAGTGTGCTTTTTTTTTTTTATATCGATGTGACAAGTGTTGTGACAACATTTATCGATGGTACGTTTTGTTATGCTTAATGCAAATGAATTTATTGAGTGGTTGTTTTTGGTTTTTTTTTTTAAATAAAAGAGACGTGAACGTAGTAAATTAGTTCAATTTGTTTATGCCCCTGGCATTTAAGAGAGGTGAGTGAGTGATTTTTTTTATTGATTTGATAGCTTAATTAGTTGTCCAAAGCATGTCCTTATTTATATTACGGAAATCGTAGTATTTTGAAAAGGTCTTTTGAATTTTCTACAGCAGGATATTTTAACCCCAGATTTGTTTCATTCGGTTTTAATTTCCAATACAGATACATTAGCGCCTGTTATGATTCCCTTCTGGGCATCCTACCAGCGATAACTTCACTGCAAAGTATGTACTCTTATACAAGGTGGCGCAAAAGTAATCCTCCTATCAGAAAATGCTATAAATTTTGCGAAGCCCCTGTCAGTTCTGTTTTGACATTTGTGTAGTAAACACATGCGAAATACACGTTAATAAACAATGTTACGCTATACTGCTCCAGAACGTGGAATATTGCTGACTATTTATTTGACCAATAATCGGTCGGTGACATCCAAAAACATCGGAAGTTTACTTTTGCGCCACCTTGTACTATGATCAACGCTTCGGGAATTTTTCTGATGTCCTTGCTATTATATAGATTAACCAATACCTGCACCGGTTTATAGACATAATTATACGATCATGAAACTGTTTATCTGATATGATGGCTATTGGTATATACCTGAATCCTTGCACATCAATCAAGGCTGTGGTGCTCTTGGTAGGAATTCGATTAGGTATCAGTTAAGCGCTGATCTGCCTCATAATAGCTACTGCAGAACATATTTGGACGAGAAGGAAAATTAATCTTTTTGAGCGATCACCAGCAGTACAGATTGCTTCATGGACGTAATCGTGCACTTATTTTGGAATATTGAAGTGTTATCAATTTTATCTGAGCAGGAATCCCGCTCTCGGTAATCCCGCTTTAGTAAGATCATTAAGAGTCTAAAACCGAAACTTTCAGTTGATGCATATTCTTTGTTGGGAGAACATTAATTCATTTGGTCGATCCCTATGTATTACTAGTTTTATTCTATAGGAACTAATACTACGTAAGAGAGAGCCATTAATCAGAAAAATATTCGCTCTCCCCATATCAAATAAGATAGCGAAGTTACGTATAATCCAAGTGGGGTAACGTTATACGAAGTGAAAACAGGTAGATACTTCAATTTGTTTTAAGAGGCTTGACTTCTAGATCTGATATGGGCCGTTAAAGTCTCCTGAACGCAGACATGGATATCAGGATAATGAATTGGTGCCCGATAGACTAGGCGATAGTGTGCTGGACTCTCAGTTAGCGGGTAGCGGGTTCGATTCCCGCCAAAGACTCTGGGTGTTTTCTGCAGATAAGCCAAAAAGCTTCGCAGTTTGTGTTTGTTAATTATATTTAAAAAATAAAAAAAACTGTTCATTAAAGACTTTCAAAAAAAGATTTCTTCAATGGTACTTGCATGATACTTGCCCAAAATCGGTAGAATTATTTTCCTTTTGGGTACGGAATTGTAAAATGTTGTGAATTCAAGTTATCCTCTTCAACACAAGTTTCAGTTCTTTAAATGATCTATTGTTTTGTTAGTTTGGATTGGTACCCCAGAAGTCATAACGGATGCCTGATAACTGCTCATTATGTTTTACCTTTATGCTCGAAATGTTCCAAGAATTATTTTCCTTGTACTCTTCAAATCTTCCCTAGAACTTTTCTTAGTTATGTTTAAAGTGGATTAATATCATTAGTGTAACATAAGTATGTATGTATGTATGTATGTAGACATTATGCTGCATTGTTAAAGGTGCTGCCTAATTAAGGATATTGAGCAAATACATTTGTGCCTCAACTTATTTGTAAAGTATTTACGAACTACATAGTAGTGTATTAGAGTGAAAGTTGTAAATTGAATTGATCCATTTGTTGTTAAGAAATTCATTTAGTTTGTTTTATATATTTTTAATGTATTTGGAATTCTTATTGATGTGTGTTAGAAGTACGTGCATATTAAAAACAATTTACATGTTTTATATGTGAGATATAAAAAAAATTCAAAGCTGTCATTGAAACATTTAGAGTGATTTGCTTTGGTACTGCTACAGCTATCGTTGGACACGTTTTTGCCTAATGGAGTTGCCTGTTCGCTTGCTTGAGTTCGAGTAGCGTGAATTTAAATTAAATTAAGTTAAATTAAATAAATTGTAACATTTTTATTAAGACCATTAAGGAGGCATCAGCCATACATACATCCAGCCAGTCAGTCAGTCAGTCAGCCATCCAAGCGTTTGTATGAAACAAACGTGCATTAGCTTGCTGTTCTTCGCTCTGGTTTGTTAAGAGTTTTCTCGGTTTTTTTTTATTTTTAAGAGCGGCATATAGTAGCAATCTGCTGCTACTTACTAATACTACTTTTCTGTGAAGGAGTATCTGTGTATGTGTGTGTGTGTGTATGATACATCTCATGCATTGCGCTCACTCAAGTGTTTCATGTGAGTCCTAAAGCGTTCAAATCTGAAAGGGTTTAGTGTTCCGCATACGTTTCACATAACACTTCAAATCAATTGAAATGTTGATACGTCGACCACTTATACTGAACACATTCACACATACATACATACATACTAGTATAAGAACATTTCGTAACGTTACGCAAGTGTTGCAAGTATGTTAGTTAAGTGTATCAAAATCTTGCTTGTAAAGAAGTGCAGAGCAAAAACTATAAAAAAAAACAAGTTAAAGAAGTAGAATAAGAACAAGAGGAAGATGTCTAAAAGCAGCTCTTAATATTAGTTGGGGCATGCCACATTCATAAACACACACACGCACACATACTCACTTAATATTGTAAATAAAACACATACCTAACAAAAACTTTAAATTAAATCTTTTTTTAAATTGTAATTTAATAGAGTGTTTCAAAAACAAGATTCTGTTTTTTTTTTTAGAATTTAGTTGCTGCTGTTGTTGCAAGTTTTATTTTATAAGGTGTGTTGCCAGCAAACAAACAAATATCCTTATTACGCATTTTGACTTTTTATATTTTATTAATTTTTTATAATTTCTTGTTGTTAGGTCTTCAGTTGTATTAAATGAAATGTTGGCAATGTTTTTTTTGGCCAGTAGGTTTTGGTGGGTTTATTATCTTAGCGCGTTAAAATATTATTATTATAAAAAAGTATAAATACAAAAAAAAAAAAAAAAAAGTAAAACAGGAACTCAAGTATTCTTCAAAATGCAAGCGCTTCGCCGCGTTTTTATGATGTTGTTGAGAACGAACGAACGAACGATATTGTTGTTAATGATGATGATGACGCTGATGTTGCAGCTTGTACTTGAAACAACTCGGCACTCTTAAATGAAGTTTGCTACACTGTGTTTTTTTTTTATATTTCATACAAGAATTTCTATGTGTTAGGGTTTGAGTTGTTGGGTGAGGTTTCTCAACCATCCCACCAACCAAGTTCACTCAGTTTTTATTTTATTTTTTGACTTGTATACAGCCAGTCTTAGCTTTTATATAACAACACTTTCAAAAATCTTAAAATTGTGATTTTTGTATCCTACTCTAATATTTATGGGATGCAGGGTAAAATGAATTTATATTATTATTTAAATTGTTGGTTTGTTTGCAACAAAAAAGTAATTTCCATTTTTAAAACAATTTATCATAAAATTTATATAAAAAGCTTTTGTCACCCAAAAGCTTTTTTAACCCAAAAAAATGTTTCATAAGAAGTAATTTGTTTTTATTTCAAATGTTAAGATTTCATTATCAAAAGCTTCATTCATCAAAAGTTTTTCGAAATTCATCGTAAAAATTAATATTTTACAGAATATTTAATAATATTTTACAGAAATCAGATCTTCATTAAGCTTTCTCCACAATTTGCCATTAAACAGCTTTTTTTTTGATACAAAACAGCTTTTTCAAATAAAATCTTTTAATTTTTAATTTAATATAAAAAAGCTTTTTTTAAAAGCCTTATTTCAATTTCAAATTTTAAATTTTTAAAAAGCTTTTACATCATCAAAACCAAAATTATTTTTTCATCATACAAAAATGTTGTTTGTTAACAAAGCTTTTTGCATTATCAAACACGTATTTCTAAAAAAAAAAATTTTCATTAAAAAAGCCTTTTCAAAAAACATAACTTAAAGATTTTTAAAAAAAAAGCTTTTTTTCCAACAAAAGTTTATTTAAAAAAAATGTTTTTGACATTGTTTAACTACAAACGTGTTATTTCAGCATTAAAAGCCTTTCCTTGCATTTATTTATTTTATAGTTTATTCTAATCGACCCAACCGAACTCAAATCTCTTGTGTTTGCGTGTGCGAGTTTGTATAAATAACTCCAGTGCTTTAAAGTAGCACGATTTAATCACAATTTATATTTTTGTTTGAGTTATGTTTATTCCTCGGTGCTTCTCTTACTCTTTGCCACTGCAACATGATACACTTCAAATATTAATTTATACTCGTATTTATAAGTGTGTGTGTTTGTGTGTTCTTTAGAATTTCGGTCAACAAAACAAGAAATGTCTTGGGTTACAGTTGTAAATTAGAAATAAATTTGTTAAAATAACAATATTTTCAATAAACAAATAATAATAATGATGATGACAATATCATTATTTTATTTTTCCCCAATAATAAATAAAAATGGCACAAATGACGTTATTGTTTGTTTTATAAAACAGCTGCTGTTTGTCGCACAAACAATTTAAAATGTTTTCTACTTAATGTTTGTTTATTTTGTCAAAAAAATTTATTAAGTGATGCATGAAAAAAAGCAAACTAAAACTTAAAACTTTTGACATTTGGCGGAACAAACAGTTTTGATTTTTTTTTAGAACTTTTATTTGGGGGGGCGCAACACACAAGTTGGCTTGACTTGTGCAAAAGTGACAAATCGCGATTTCCTTATTTGGTTTTTTCAGCATATTTTCCTTTTTCCATTATTGCTTTAAAATGTTGTTTGATGGTGAAAGTTCATGAGGCAGGAAAAAATCAACATATATTTTTTTTTTATAACATCCTTTATAATCTTCTTAACAAATTTATACATGTATATTGGCAAGTATTTTTACATACACACCTATGCCCGCCGGAAGTTGGCTCAAGTATTGTTGTGTGAGTGTGTCTATATGTCTGTGTAAACAGCAATAATGCCGCCACTCTTTAACCACATGTATTTTCCGTGTTTTTCATCATCTTCGTATTTTTCTTATAGAAATTCTATTGTTGGCTTCATGTGTGTAAGACAAGTTTTCTAACGCATAAATGTTCACCTTCGTATTCATGTTTAAGCGTTTTTTGTTGTTACATATATAAAAAACGCTTTGTTGCGTTTTGACACGTGAAGTTAATTTATTTTCATGTTATGTACAAATATGTATGTGTGAAATTTAACAGTCTGACTTACCAGATAAAATTTAATAGTTTTGCAGGTAAAGAGAGAAAATTTATACATATAGATATAAAGGAATTTGTGTCTACTTTTAAAATGTATATAAATCTTTCAAGTACATACTTACATATTTATGTATGCCTATAGTATTAAACAAAAACCTTAAAATTATAAAATATTGGTTCAAAATGCAAACTATAAAAGATTTTTAGCAATCGGGGTTTTCTAATTTGATATTTACGATTTTATTTAATTTTATATATTTAGAAGTTATATTTTTATTACAATTTACAAACTTTCATGCTATTCTCATTATATAGACTTATTATGATCCGCTTGAACAATAAGTTAATATTCTGAAAGTTTGGGTCTTATTGTATAATTTTTACCAATATTGGTTTCAAGTATTATAGAAGAATGGAGGAATTTCTAAGTTATTTTTCCAAGTTTTGTTTGAATTCCACTTTTACCTTTACTAAAATCATTTATAATTTTATACTTTTAAACATTTTATACTTTTATACTTTTAACTTTTATGCTTTTATACTTTTATATTTTTGTACTTTTATACTTTTATATTTTTATACTTTTAACTTTTATGCTTTTAAACTTTTATATTTTTATACTTTTATATTTTTATACTTTTATGCTTTTATAATTTTATACTTTTATACTTTTAACTTTTATGCTTTTAAACTTTTATATTTTTATACTTTTATGCTTTTATAATTTTATAATTTAATACTTTTATATTTTTATACTTTTATGCATTTATACCTTTATATTTTTCTTTTATAATTTTATACTTTTATGCTATTATAATTTTATATTTTTATACTTTTATGAATTTATATTTTTTAATTTTAAACTTTTATATAATTATTATTGTGCCGACTGGTAATTTTTCAGATTTCAAAACCAGTTAAAAAAACAGTTTTAAATCATTATTTGTTTTCCCATAAATTTTGTATGTATTTCCTTGAGTTGTTAGTTTTTAACTTTTTAGCAAATTTGTGAAAATCAATGACTCAAGCATAATTTAACAGGAGTTGTGATACTCAATGTTTTCTTTTCCACAGTCACTGTATTTAAAAAAAAAACTCATAAAACAAGGTGGTGAAAGACTTTATCGATGTGAAAATAACTTTGTAAAAAATAACCCAAGGCTGGCTACAAATGTCAATATACATGAGTTTGATATTCCACAAATCCTAATATAGATTCGGCTAATCTTAAATAGCATATGAAGAAAAATCTGTTCACACTATTTACCCTTTTACTTTTCATTTCAGTATTATTCAATTTATATTGGTTTTAAATTTAAGTTTTTTTATATTGTACTTTAAACTTCTGCTGTGTGTGAAAACAACACAGAGAAACTTTATATCGTACAAATGCTCCCGGGAGTACAATATTTAATATGTGTTTTATAATATTTTTCTGCCATTTGCACGCAAAAATCAAACAATCCTTCGTACATCGCACCGTGCTTAGCGCAATGAAAAAGTATTTATCGCCAACAAAAGATGCAACCCCTTTTTTGTTTTCTTATACTTTTTGTATTTTACCAGAGACATGAGGAATAAAAAAGCAGCTGAAAATATATTTCATACTTAATTTTTACATCCACAACTTGGTCGGTTCTTGGTTAAACACCCTCAAGTCCTCCCAGGTTGTTAATAAGTATGGCAGAGTAGATTGTGTTGCTGTGGACTTGTGTGCTTGTCACATCAACGTCATAAACATCATCATGGACCTAACTAATGTTGTTGTACAACTGTAAGCAGTTGTATGTTGTAGGAATACACCATCATCCTCAATCGCAATGTCATCATCATAATCATCAACATTATTGTCATCATCATTATATTACAATTGCGAATGGAAGATGTTTGCTAGTGTGTGACTCTGTAGAAGAGAGAGAGTTTATCGATGTACACTGAGACAAAATTAAAAAATATAAAAGCATAAAAGTAAAAGATTATAAAGGTTAAAAAGTATAAAAGTATAAAATGATATAAGAGTATAAAATCATAAAAGTATAAAAGTATAAAAGTATAAAAGTATAAAATCATAAAAGTATAAAAGTATAAAAGTATAAAAGTATAAAAGTATAAAAGTATAAAAGTATAAAAGTATAAAAGTATAAAAGTATAAAAGTATAAAAGTATAAAAGTATAAAAGTATAAAAGTATAAAAGTATAAAAGTATAAAAGTATAAAAGTATAAAAGTATAAAAGTATAAAAGTATAAAAGTATAAAAGTATAAAAGTATAAAAGTATAAAAGTATAAAAGTATAAAAGTATAAAAGTATAAAAGTATAAAAGTATAAAAGTATAAAAGTATAAAAGTATAAAAGTATAAAAGTATAAAAGTATAAAAGTATAAAAGTATAAAAGTATAAAAGTATAAAAGTATAAAAGTATAAAAGTATAAAGTATGAAAGTATAAAAGTATAAAAGTATAAAAGTATAAAAGTATAAAAGTATAAAAGTATAAAAGTATAAAAGTATAAAAGTATAAAAGTATAAAAATATAAATGATATAAGAGGTATAATAGCATAAAAGTATAAAAGTATAAAGGTATAAAAGTATAAAAGTTTAAAAGTATAAAAGTATAAAAGTATAAAAGTATAAAAGTATAAAAGTATAAAAGTATAAAAGTATAAAAGTATAAAAGTATAAAAGTATAAAAGTATAAAAGTATAAAAGTATAAAAGTATAAAAGTATAAAAGTATAAAAGTATAAAAGTATAAAAGTATAAAAGTATAAAAGTATAAAAATATAAAAATATAAAATGATGTAAGTATAAAAGTATTCTGTTTGTCTACTTTATTTTCTCACAATTTAAAGTCAATTTATACAGGTCATACATGTTTTTCTAAATTTAAAGTCTATCCTTTCTTTCTGTGCATTTTTTAAGTGTTTATATGGTATAGTCGTATATATGTTCAACGCTTTATATCCCATTTTATTTTGTTTTTACTTGTTTAAGCAGCTGCTTTACAATTACACCAATCCACTGATTTCCATTATGACTTCTTTCGCTAAAATTGTGTGTTCCTCTCAAGTTTGTAAAAGACCGGGGTGGAGAAACTCACAAACTCTACAAAGTCTTCCCAAAAATAATGTTTGCTGTAATTGTTGTTGTATTACACAATTTTGTTGCTTAATACCTTTGGGAACCACAATATTATTTTATAGATTTTTTTTCCTCTGCCCATATTCCTAAATACATTTATGAATAGATAGACTTTTTGGTTACAGAGCTTTAATTTCTACTCGTATATCTAAAGTTAACAACGAATTAACGATGCTAAGGATTGTCACATGATAAAAAATACTATTACTTCTGGTATACTCGTAGTATTTTACGATTTGCTAGAAGGGGTGTAGTGTGTGTGTGTGTGTATTTGAAGGGGGAGTTGTTGGGTGTTAAGAGCGACAATTGCTTATAAATTAAATTAATGACTTGATGTTGTAGTTGTTGCTATTTTTGTTACTAACAAACAGATCTACGTGTATCTCTCGGAACGTGTGTATTTTTGTTTGCCTCCCTTTCACTGAGAAATGTTGTGTGCATTTTGGCTGAAATTTTAATAATTGCATTTGAATTATTTGTTTTTTTGCGATTGAGCCTTATAAATCAAGTTTAAGTTTTTTCATATCGTTTAAAATTAATGTTAAAATATTTTATGTTTGACAGAAATATAGACCATTGTTTGCCATGGCCCTATATGTGTTTATATGTTTTTATGATGATTTAATTTATTGATTTTTTCAAGTTTCATTTGAATTGCATTGTTTTGGTAGACAAATTTTCTGAAATTAGCTGGCAGCTATGTGACATTTTTCTTGCTATTTAAATTGGCATTGCAGGAACGATTGAACGGGGTTCATACAAATATTTTATTCAATTTTAATTAACCAATTTCAGTACATTTAAATAATCTTAATGTAAGTAATGTCCCAGCTTATTCTTGGTAGAATCTAACATTGATAAAAGCAAATATCATTCATCATTCGATAGGCAACTATGTTTGAATTTAAATTGAAAAATTTTTAATCTTTCATTAGTTTTATTTTTCATTAAAAATGTGTGTAAATCTAGAATTTGAACTAGAACTAGAATTTGAATTGTTATTGCAAAGATAAAAGTTTACTTTTCAAATGATGCAAATCAAATTCAACATTAATGTATAATTTAAAGTAAGTTTGTTAAAGTTATAACATGGCAATGACACATTTTTTTTTGCTATTCATGTAAATCATAGTTGACATATTGAAATTCTAGTACTTTAAAGAGAATTTATAAAAGTTTCTAAGAATTGATTTTATTTATATACAAAAACAACATACATACAAGTATGTATGCCCTTTATACTACAATATAGATTTATTTAAAAAAAAATCTTTCCTTATGTTCAAAGCTATGAAAAATGTTTTCTATTAAAATGCTAAAAAATCATCGACATTTTGATTTACGCATGTCCTCTACCCAGCTTTTTTTCTGTTGTTGTTAAGTTTTACAAAAACATGCACATAATTGAACTGTATCGAATACGATAAAAACTTCTTTTGTTTTTATTGCATGAGTAGAAAAAAACAGCAAAAAAAAAAAAAAAAAGGAAAATCTCAACAAAAAACCTGATGATACTTACTAACACTTGAACAATTTGGAACGTTAATTTCAGCAGCTATACACACAAACAAGCACACACACACACACACACACACAGATACATACTAAGGATACAAATACTCTCATTTTGTTTTTAACCAAAATTCCAGCTAGACGAGACACGAAAGCTTTAATAAGTTTTACAAACAAACACAGATACTTACAAATACAGCAGCAGTTTTTTTTATTTTTATTATTTTGGGGAGCATGCGCCCTCTTTTTGTAGTTGTTGCTGCTTTTGGCCCCCCTTAAATGAGTTTCATTTATTATAGTTCTCTTGGTTTGCCTGTAGTGTGTGTGAGTGTGTTGAATCTGCTGAGAAAAACTCCATTTTGATAAATTTTTCATTTGACAGTTAAGCCAAATAAGTTAACCAACATTGAAAGGGTTTGTTTTGTTAACGTTTTCTGTTTTTTTTTATTCTTCTTCTATTTTCACTATAAATAATATCAAATTGTAACACACAAAAATATAAATAAAGATTTTGTTAAAATTTTGGTTGCATTAAAAATGTATTTAACATGCATATGTACATATGTATGTTCAGCACAATATTTGCTGGCTTTATTTTGTTTTTTGGCGTACAAAGGTTTGCCAATATTTTCAGTGCTTAAATAGCTAAAGGGCTATTTGCTGTTTCGTTATGAATACGAAAATAGTTTTGTGTTGTACTTGTGCATTATGAAACAAAGTCCCCTGTAGGCTGCTTGTACTCTACTGCATAAGCTACTAGTTTGGTTAGTAAATATTAAATTTATGGTGAGGTTTGTGGTTAAATATATCTATATGGTGGTTTATTAAACTAGCAAAAACATACTGTTCAATGACTATCACATATCGTCTGCATTACTTTGAAGTAGTTGAATAATGACTTATTTATTATTATGTTATTATAAACAGTTATTTATTACTATTTAGAGGTGAGTTCCTGTCTCTAATGATATCACCTTGCAAAAATATTGTTTTAAAATTAATATTTTTACTCATTAATTAAGGAATATTAAGCAGTGGGTAATAAGTGGGTTGCTTATAAATAGCAACTTAAATAAGTCATTACCATGTTCGCTTACAAATTGCGACTTAAACAAGTTATTACTAACGAATCAATTACAAATTGTTTTTAAAAAAATTATTCTTAATTTTTCTAATTAAGAAAATCGGTCTCACTGTGTTTTTTTTTATAGCCTGTTCAGATATGAAACTTTATTGAGTCAATATTCGGTTAATTGACAATATTATTTTAAGTGTTCAGGCAAACGCAATTTTCAGCTTGCTCAATAATCATTTGACAATTGGAAAACAATACAAAAAATACTCTATATGGTTGTTGTGTTTCTATGTAAACAAACTTATCTACACATTGACTTTTCAATGAATTCTTTTGTTTTCTTTTGTTGACATTTGCCATTTTATACAATTTTGTTCACTAAACACAGTTGTGAACAGTGTTGCATTCGAAATCTTACTCAATATTATAAAAATTTTGTACTAATTGCGCAATAATTAATTGAGATTTTATATAGAATATTGAGCTCAATAATGGCGTTAATTGCGATTAACGCAATTAAGGTGCATATATGAACACGCTATTAGACATGAACGAAAGAGTTGAAAAAAAATTATTTCTTTATAATAAATTCAATTTAAGTTTTTTTTCTCACCACTTAAAAATTTTAAAGGTTTTTGCAAATACAATTTTTCATTTTCAAGTTCTCATTTTTCAGCATAACCTGAGTTTGCAGGTTTTTATTTCTTATGCGGGAATAAAAAATCTAAACATATTTTATATCAGTTGAAAGAGAATTGAGTCTACTTTTAAACAATGTATAAATTTCTCTTATACTTCAATGTTTGTTTAATATTATAAACGATTTTTTTAACAAATTTTTAAAATTCGATTTTTATTTTTTACTTGAACTATGACCCAAATTTGTTCGTATCAGTTATTGATTTAAACAGGACTTTTATGTGTATTATAGAGTGATAAAAGATTAACATATAAATAGTTGTCTTAAGGTACGATCACACAAATGCAAATATTTACTCAAAAAAGCGTTTTTAGCACAAATTTGTTTGACAATGTTTAATCTTTCAAATAAGCACAAGAATTATAACAAATTTTATTTATTTGTTACTTCCTTTAATTAAAATTACAAATCGTAATGGTTTTAAGCTAGAACAATTTTAAATTTTTTTAAAATCCTAAGAAAATCTGACCCACTGCGTAATTTTTAGACAAGAAGAAACTAGAAGAAAATTATTGGCTGTATATGTACATATATTTAATTACTCCTTCTAATAATTTAGAAATTCGTGAAAGATGTTTCGTCACAGACTAAAAAATTTTAAAGTTTAGTAGAAATAAAACGAATATTCTTAGGGCGCGTTTTCACTATGTCATTTTTGTTGTCAAATTGTCCAAATTGTTGGCAATTTTATGAAAACGGGTTGTCATATGGCGTCATTTATGTTTGCAATCATGATAGATGACATAGATGACGCCATATGACAACCCGTTTTCATAAAATTGCCAATAATTTGGACAATTTGACAACAATTTGGCAATAAAAATGACATAGTGAAAACGCGCTCTTATTGTTTTTTTTAACCCTACACTATCATACTGGGGAGGGTATACTGGAATTGTGCTGTAAACTTTAAGTATACCAATCGACTCAAAATCACTTTTTCAGTCGATTTAACAATGTCCGTCCGTCCGACTGTAAATTTGTGCTTTAAGTACAGGTTGCAATTTTGAAGATATTTTGATCAAATTTAGTATATGAGCTTATTTCTTTTTAAGGACGATTGTGATTGAAATTGGTTAAAATCGGTACATTATTTCTATTAGACCCCATATAAATGTCTAGAACTTTATCGTTCACAAATGTTTCATGAAATCAAGTATCCAAAGAAATTTTGCAACTAATTTTTTATATATAAAACTTGAGCACTTCCAGTGCTGATATTCAGCCGGTTCGGACCGGTGCTCTCGAACCGGTTGTTAAAATTTTAAAAATTTTCCGTACCGGTTGTTGCATATTCACCCTTATCGTGAAAAAAATTCCACATGAAATTTGTTCCCTTTTATTTTTTAACATTGAATTTTAATAGGAAAAATGTGAAAAGGGAACAAATTTCATGTGAAATTTTTATTCACGATAGGGGTGATTATGTTTTTTGCTTTAACGGTTTTATATAATGTGTATTAATCAAGGTGATATAGTCTCGGCAACAAACACAATATTGTTCAGTTTTTCATTGTCCAAACGTACAAACAAATGATTTTATTTTAGTCATACATTGGATTCTTGGATGATGGTGTTTTCGATAGCGTTTTCTTCAATCTTTTGAGAAAAAAATAAAACAATTTTTTTTGACTTTTATTTTGCAAAATCAAAACTATTTTTTGTTAAAAACGTAACTTTTTTTTATTAAACGAAAGTTTATATCATTTTCTTCAAGAGGCTTGTGGTCTGTTACTGGGATGCGACTTTAAAATTTTCGCTATTTTTATCAAAATTTGGCAAAAATATAATTTTTTTAAGCGAACCCGTTGTTAATTGTTTCGAATATCACCACTGAGCACATCTACAATTTTTGTGCAGATCGGCCTATAATTGCCCATAGCCCCAATTTCGAAAACCACTTTAACAACTATTAATCTCTTAAAAAATGTTATCAAAAAAAAAAAAAAATCTAAATTCAAACAAGTTGAATTTAATGACAAATTTAACAAGTTTCGCAAATATTCATGATGTATTGCTCTGAGTGCCGAACACTATTTTAAAGATATTTTTAATTATATTTTATTTAAACCACCACCAAACTTGTAATTGTTTTTCTTGCTTAATTTTATTTCAGAAATAGTTTTGCCTTTTCTATAAAAACCTGCAACTATAACTCAACTATCTGTTCTATAATTTCTCTTCTTAAAAGCTGAGATTTTTATACAGTCTAGTAACTATATATTATGTATTAGTTACATAAAACATGAACACGTGCACATATTTTTATGGCCATTTTTTGTTGTTGTCAATATGTAATATTCTTTGCCCAAAACGTTCCTTGGAATCTATAATAAAAAGAATAGTTGAATAAGCTGAACATACAATACATACTCACTCGTACATATGAATTTATATATTTATGAGTTTTTATGGAATGTCACGTTGTTCAATTACTTGTAAAGAAGCGTAAGAAAAATATTGTTGGCAAAAAGTTAAAGTTAAATATTTGACATGGATGTGGAAATTAATTCCACTCCATAAATATGTCAATGCTTGGGTCAGATTTAAACAGATACACATACATTTACTACATACTAAAACAAATATGTATCTACATTGATTTTTATGTGTGTGAAGACGTGAGTGTAAGTTTTTTTGTAAAAAAAAAAACAATATTTTGCTACAATGCAATTGTTGTGTTTATATTTTTAATATGCCTCAAATCATAGACATTTTTTTGAACGATTAAATCTCAGCGTGACCGTATTATCTACACCAATAACTCACTTTGCGTTTCAAAAGAACAACAATTATTTTTGAATAATGCTTTATTTTTTATGTGATCAAATAAGCTTTTTGTTTTTGTCTCAATTACCATTTTACTAAATGGTATTCTATGAGCAACTTGATTTTCAATCCAAATAGAAAGCAAGGAGTCCATTTTGATCATCATCGTTTTAGCATCTAATACGATGTTCAGACATGCATTTTTAATTGAGTCAATTATTGGTTAATTAAAAATTGTTCACACATGCTCAATATTGTTAATTTAATTAGCGTTTATACATTTATTTGGTTTTAATGTTATATTTCAGCCTAAAAATATTCTTTATTAATGTAAAAGCGAAACAACTGCCATTTTAGTTATTACTTGTCACAGGGTTGTATTTTTAATTTTAACAATTATTAGAACAATTAACTGATAATGAAGCAATTACCTTCATTGAAATTTATGTACGGATAATTAAATTCAATTTGGGCATTAATTAAAAATTTCAATTAAAAATTCATATAATGATGTTGCAGATTTTGGAAAAATTTCAAAAAAAAAAAAATTAAAGATTCGAAACCAAAACAAGGCAACCTCGAAAATCTAACGACCCCCAATGTAAATTAGTACTAATAAAAAAAAAAAAAAAAAAACTAAGCGGCGCAAAGCGAGGTATTGGTGTATAGGTACATAGTATATCCCAATAAGCACAAATTTTTTGTGAATTCCAATGTTGGAATTCCAGTGTGAATCGAAGCTTGAATTACATTTAAAATCCATCCTCTTTCCAGTCTGTTTGAAGTTTGTTAAAAAACAACATCAAATTTGTTTTACGCATATGTTAATAATGGCACAGAGTTGATGCAAATCATTGGCGGCGGTGCTGAAGATGATTTTATAATTAAATTTTCAGAGAACAGGTTCAGTTCAACTGGAATTACACTATTATTTAAGGCTGGAATTACACTGTAAATGCACTGTTTTGTTCGACTGTAATTCAATGGTTAATTTTGCTGGATTCGCTATTGAATTCAACTGTGTTTCAACTGTAATTCAACACTGGAAATTGGAAATTGTGACTGGATTTCAAATGTAATTCCACTTGAATTCCAGCCAAAATGCTTATTGGGATGTATACATTGTTGTGTGCTGTAGTAAATGTTTCAAGTTTGTTTTTAAATATTTTCATAGTTTTTTGTTGCATATTTTTAGGGTTTGTGTTTAGTAATTGCTACACGTAGCTAATTTTAAACAGCCATGACCTTACAAATAGCATACTTTATGGCTATTTATTTTTTGGAAAACAAAATCCTACATAGTCCGTTGTAGAGTTCAATACAGTGCTAAGAAAGCTGTATATTCTTTAAACAAAAGAAAACACATTTTATTCGTTTACAAACTGTTTTTGAAAATGTAATTTTCCAATGTACATTTACAAATATTAAAATATTACAAAATGTCTAATACAGTTTGGAGTTTGTAATTTATGCTAATGCTTGAAAATTGGAACTTAAGCTTGAAAAATGTTTTAACTGATTTGAAACTGATGCTCCAGAATGCAAACATTTTCAAAAACTCGAAATTTGGGCTATTAATAATATCCGTGAAATTGTGATTATTGAAACACATTTGTAGAAAAGTTAATTATATTAGCATGTTATTTATAGTACAACCTGAAAATATCAATCAAGTTAAGTTTATTAAATGCTTTATAGATTATTTTCTAAATAAATAAAACTCATGGCCAAACTTCTGTGATTATATGCAACTGCTTTTAAAACAAATTAGTTCTACACAAATTTCATTGCGGCGATTTAATGAGTAATATACAAAATCTGTTAATATTCTCATGATTATTTTTAATGATAATCTTTACGAAATACCACCAACCCCTGTTACAATAAAATCATAATGTTCCCTCTTGCCAGCGAGTATCATTTTCCATCATTAGCCTCTGCCACATAAACATTGCATGTCTAAACGTAGTAGTAATCTGTCAATTTGATTTAATTGTATTTAATGGTTTCTTAAAATCAAATTAATCACTTGAAATATTTGTTAAGCGTCCACTATTACACATTTGCCATAAGTATACATAAATAAATAAATAAATAAATAATACTACGAATCATTAATAAATCCTACAAATTAAAAACCCACAAATATCTTGTACTATAAATTATCTATGGCGGAAATATTTGTTTAATTTGGGGGGTTTTTCAGAAATTAAATGCTGCAGTTTTGTATGTACGGCTTGCATGCAAGATTCACCGAGGAACAGACAGACAGACAGACAGTAATAATGTCTGCAAATGATGCGACTGCTGTTCAACATTGTTTTTGTCATTTTGCCCACAGAATTGTAGCCTGATACATCTTTTTGTTTCAAATCGTGTATTTCTCATCTAAATATTGTGGTTTTTATAAGGTTAAACAATAACAAAATGTCGTTAACATCCTGCATGTCTGCTGTATGCATTTGAATATACGAGGGTTGCATGACAAATCTTTGGCTGGAATACAATACAAGCAAGGAAAAATGTCTTGTATTTAACAGGCACTCAATAGAATGAAATAAAATGAGATTGGTGTGACTAAATCTACAGATTATCTACAAAACTCCTGTTGATATTGAAATTATGAGGGAACATTATGTATATATATACGAAAAATCAAGGTGAATTTATACTAGGTGACAGCATAGCGCCAGCTGATTATTCATGGTGAAATTGAAAATGCCAAACAGTTGTTTACAAATAGTCAAAGTTTATTGTTTGTATTGTTGTATTGTTTGTTTTCTGTATTTTATGCCAGATGTTTTTGACAGTAACGAAAGTTTTTACACAAACAAAAATGCCTGTTGTTCTTGCCTTGTTGTAATTGTTGTATCAATGCTGTCACCTAGTATTTAATTTCACCATGCGAAAAATATTACATGGCTAAAGGATTCAATTTAAAAATACGACTATTTAGGCATTCGAGTAGATGTTGGCTCATATGCTAACAAATTTGAATAATCATAATGAAAAAATGATAGCGGGTGATTTTAAAGCTCGAGATCCAAAACAGGAAGCCGTATCTTTCGGACATGAATTGGTGCTGGGAAATAATGGTAATATACCAGCACTCAATGCGAGGGGAAGACTTATGAGTAGTTTCTTAGTAAGAGATATGGTATAAATAATTGTGACCCTGAGAATTTTTTCAGTTAATTGCTCAGATTTTACCAATTCTCAAATCAAATAAATGCCCAGAAAATCTCTCAGTAAATAGATATATCTTTTCAAGACAAACGGAAAAATACTTGAAATATTTATATACAACCGACTGCTATCAATTGTCGAGAAGAGAGAAGGTTTGTCAAACCGATAATATGGATTCCAAAAGGTAAGATCAGTCAATCGACTCCTCTCAGGTTGTACAGACTCAGTATGCTTGGTAATGTGAAAACGCCCGAACAGCAGTAAAAGGTAGAGAGGTAACAATAATAACTCTTTATCTGCAGAATACATTAATTTAAGCAGTCTAATAAACATTAATAGAAACGTCACATAGATTCCGCAGACCAGACTACCTTACAAGAACAATAACTATTTATGTCACAAACAGGAAGTTATGCTACCGCACAGATGACGGTGTTACAAATAACAGCTTTACAGAAATGTTCCACAATGTTCCACAGTATTTAGCTCCTTATCGTGTGGAGCTTAATATTCCATTTTATATGAATCTATTAGAGGTGCAGAGGTACACGTAAACATGAAAGAGAAGTGACAATAATATCATGATAGAATATATGGAGAGTAAGTCTTAAAGTCTGGACTCCCCGGAATAAATGCGCTCTTCAAAGCAACCAGAAGGTCCTGATAATGTTATATGTATTTTACTCTCCTCGTTTTAGATAAGATAAGTTGTAAAGACAGAACATGCGGTTGGAATATAATTTAATGTAAGGAAAAACTGTGAAGTAATATGCAAACTAATAAAATGTATCCATAGAATGGGAGAGTAGCTGAGAAGAGAGTTTCCAATTAAAGACACATAGTCTAAATATCCGACTATCCTGTCCTGAGATGAAATATCTCTATAGACAGTGCCACAGGGATTTAATATGTTGAAGAAGTGAGAATTTGACATATATCTCGTTGTGGGAGAATTCATGTAAAGTCCATTGAATCTTGTGCTTGATCCTTGGTTTTTATTTATGGTTAAAGCGCTAGTATGGAGAGATGAACTCAATTCCTTACAAGATATATTAGCTACTTGCACCGTTTCGGTCATGACCCAGATTTCACGTTTGCATTGCAGAGATTTTTGGGACACCCAGTATAAAATATGTAGATTTTAGGAAGCTAAAAAGAAACGTAATTGCAGCTGTATTCGATTATTGAGAAGCCTTGCTACTAAGCAATAGTAAGTGATTATATTTGAAATGTTTTATGCTTGAATATAATCGATAATAAATGAAAACCTTACAAAGAAGCTGGTTGTAAGAAAGAAAAAAAAAAAGAATTCTTGAACTATTGATTATACTATAATACCTTACAAGAAAGCAGGTTGTATTGCAGAGACATGCTTCAGATATATAAAAATCATGCCTTATAGAAGCAGGTTGTAAGGGGAGTTTAGCTTCTATCCCTTACAAAAATGTTTGCAGTTAAGCCAAAAATTATATTGCTGTGCAGATAAAATAAAGCAGTTTGTGTTTTATATTTCTCTTACCACCCGCTTACAAATATCTAACTGTGTGACATCTACATATGTAGTCAGTTGGCTTGCACTGGTGTCTGTGACTGTCTCGTAAAATACTCGTTTATTTTAAGAGACACGATGCCATTTGCCTTGTTGCATTGTTCTAGATGTTGTATTGTTTAAATCAGATTCATAAATTCTTGACTATAGATTTGTTTCTATTGTGATTTGAGATTTGTGTGACTGTTTTGGGTGCCTGTAAAAGTGTTTGTGTAAATGGCTATGTGTGTGCGAGAGAGTGTTTGTTGTGTAGGGTCAGTATGCGGGTCAATAGCATTTACAGTTTATTATTGTTATTACTGGTATTAATATTGTTTACAAATGTTTACTACGTACATACGTGTATATTCAGACATACACACATGAATATAAATTATTTATGTCTATTTGTTTAATTGTCCTATAATGTGTGTTTATTTATCTAATTATGCGTAATTTTTGTTTATTTTTTAATTTTTTTTTGGGACACATCATCGTCAATCGGTTCACAGATGACCTTTATTTTCTTGGTCATTTAAGGGTCAAGATCACTTTGCATGCGGGAGATTTCTTCTTTCTTTTTTTGAGAATTGTTATATTTTGGTCTTAGCAGTTATTGATGATTCTTAAATTAATTTGAATAATACAATATATAATTTTGTCATTTGTATAGTAATCCAATATAAGGCAATGTACTTGTATATTACATACATATGTCTGTACATGCATATTTTATGTGTTAAAATCAAAGACCATTCTTCCCTGTTTAAGGCATAATAGAAAATTCAATAACAAATAGCCATTAGTTTTAGGGTTTCCTTGATTTTCTTTTAGAAATTATTAGGGTAAATAATAAAATTCTATAAAAATGTATAAAAAAATAAGAATCTAGTGGTCAGGGGTTTGTGTATTCCTTCCTTAACATAAACGTTATCAAAGAACGGTAAATGATAATACTGCACTGTTACCACAAACATTCCTAGAGCGAATTCTCTTTGTAACCACAAGAATGTTTGTGAGAAAAAAAAACGCCAACAAAATTTATTATTATTGGTTTATATTCATTTTAATATTGTTTTATTCGTTACGCCCTTATAAAAATGTCTCCTTTTTTTATCAATATAAAATCTATAAAAAGTTATTAGTTTTTTTTTGGGTTTATTTCTGTAAAGATATTTTTTGAATATTAATGAAATATTCGTTAATTCTGTGCAATAAAAGAAAATAAGTAACATTAATAGGCAAATTAGAGGGGATTGCGTAAAAAAAATGATATACAAAATGTCACTCTAGGAAATTAAAATTGGGCTAGATTGAAAAGAATAGCCTCCATTTACTTCAGGTTTTGCATGCGGGAGATTTCTTTCCCAGTTTAATCTTTAATTCAAAACTTCTGTTTAATGTAATTTTGTTTAATATTTAGCATGCTGGAGTATTGTTAATAGAACTCCTATCTAAAGACTTGGTTAATAATTGTAAAAGTCCTATGCTGTGGTATGAAAATATGGAGGTTAATGTTAAGACTTATCAAATCTAAATTCGTTTAACAACTTTGCATCAGTTGCTAAGGTTGCAATCAACTTTTCATAATTTCCTAAGTGGTTTAAAAATGTTCCTTCATTCGATATTCCATCTGTCTGGAAGTCCGGATGGCCGACCATTTGTTCATGTCAAACTTTGGTTTTCGGAATTTGGAAGATATTTCTATAAAATTTAGGACAGCTTCCTTGTGAGCAGTTTTGCAGCTCCTGCTTATAATCTGTTTCCAGAAGGCATGATTTTTATATGTGACCCGGCCTATGAAAAGGTGGCTTATGACTCAAACAAAAAATTTTCCACTTTTTTTTTTTTTTTTTGGTTTCGATAGTTTTTGAGACGCTCTTTCACGTGATGAAAGTGTTGAGTCCTCGAACCAGCCGCCATTGCAGATATGATATCATAATATTATTCTTGTTTTGTCCAACACATACTGACGTAATGCATTGTTTATGTTTAACAGCTGTGTCTCGCAATTTTTGTTTTGAGTCATAAGCCACCTTTTTATAGGCCGGGTCACATATATGAAATTCCTACTTGGAAGCCTGTCTCTACAAGCTGCTTCATGGTAAGGGATTAGAAAAAGTGCAATAATTTTTTAATTTTTTCGCTTGCAATCTGCTTCGAAGCCTTTTGAAATTGTCTTAACGGTAACCACAATATGGTTAAGTTACGATTCAGATGATTACTACAATCATATAAACAATTGTATAAACTATGTAAATACTTGCGGCAATCATGTTTATGATGAATCTGTCTACCACAATTTGTTGCTCTTTGAATATGATAGCGAACAACATAATATGGTATAATCTTTCGTCGTACAACTGATCACCATAAACATTAAGTAATTTCTATAATCATATATATGATTGCTATAATCATATGAATAGTAACTTAACCATTTTATGGTTGCCGAAATCATATAAATAATTACAGTAACCATAATATTTAAAATAAAAAATATTGAAATAGTTGTGGTAAACTTGCACAACGATATTTTTTCTCTGCGTGTAGTCATGTCTAGATGTTTGAAAATTAGATTCCTACAATATTGAAGATTTAGTTCAGGCATTTATATATTTCTTGAACTTGAAACTTTTCATTTAAGTATGTAGCTCATATTAGCACTTGAAAACACTCTAAATTAGTACTTCTACTTCCTGTTACTTTGCTATCAGTTTTTCTTTTTAAATTTTATCTACATTCATTTAATTTTAAAGATTTTTTGTATTCTCGTTTTTTTATTTTTTGGCCATTTGTTTCTTTGGTTTATTGCTGCAATGTTTTCGACTATTTGTTTATTAAGATTTTGTATCTTTGTACTTTAAGGACAAAACCTGACCCCGACAGTGATTTGTCCAAAACAATTTCCTTCCTTAATCGCAATGTGTATATCGAAAGCTTTTATCTTGTTTGAACGTAAACGAAAACGTTGGATTTGAGAGCAAGTAAGTAAGATTTTATGGCGTACTTTGGGGGTAAGTCTGTTTTGGATGTTCTAAGTGAAAAGCCAAAGTACAGTAGAGATCAAATAATTAGCGTAAGTAAGGTAAAATTAGAAAGGAAAAGGCCAGAGTAATTTCTAAAGGAGAAAAACATGATAAAATAGGTATGCTATGAATATATACTCGTACATATATGCTTTGTATGTTGTAGTAGAGAAAATTATGTGACTGTACCACTGCTCTGCATAAGAAGATGGACCGCTTTGAAAGCCTCTCAACTGAATTGAAGGAGATGGGATGCTGGGTGAATGGATGGATTTGTTCAATATATATTAAAGTAAACTTTAGACTTGAAACTTATGATGAATGCTAAACCAATTCAAACACAAAACTTAGTGCTACTCACCTCTCCTCCACTGTTATAATTTGCTACATACATTAGCGTATGTATAAATGTAGCTGCTTAGGAGAAATTTTCGTTTCATTTTTTATGTTGCTTTATTTTTTGCGCCATTTGTTATTTGGTCATTTGGTATCTCTGCAACAATAGAAAAAGTCTTGCTCAAACAACAAAAATAAAAGCCGAAATAAAAAATAAGATAAATTAGAAAAAAATATCCCGGAATCGTTACTGTTGATGTTATGGGGTAGATAGCCAACGAAATGAGAAATTGGGTAAAAAAATAGAACGTATAATAAAACAGATACACAGTCCAAACGAATGTTTTCTAAAAGTAAACTTAAACAAAAATGTGATGATGTTTACGTGTATTTGCGGCTGTGTTTTTAGATCCATTAGATATACTTAAACAACATGATGACACGACAAGATATAAATAGAAGAAAAAAAAAAAAAAACTAAAATAAATAAAAAAAAATTAAGTGAACCATATATACAATACAAAAAAAAAAAGCTTACAAATACACACACAAACACCGAATTTTAAGAGGAGGTTTTGTTTTTTACTGACACTCTAGATTTCCTAGTCCTAAAGCAAGGACTTTAAACATATATACATATACGTATCTATGTATGTACGCATACGAGTATGTATGAATAAATATATACCAACAGATTGTCAAGTATTTGCTTAAACATTGTTACAAATATCCAGTTCAATGCTTGAAATACTTGCAAAACGAGAAAAAAAAACCTACAAAAAATACAAACTTCAAGTGGTTTCTTATTTTTATGTATCGATGACACTCTGCGTTTACCAACGGAAACGTATGTCAACACAGAGCTTGCTTGAGCCTGAAACAAAAAATATATGGTGAATTTCACGTCAAATGACCAAATTTTAAAAATCGATGTCTTCCGATTTGGATAAAATTTGCACCAAAGTTAGTACTATTGGATAGTAGACCAGACACAAATTTTGAGAAAAAAGGGCCCAATTGAAAAAAATTAAAAAAAAAAATAATTAAAAAAAAATATATTTTTGGACTAATTAAAAAAATAGCTATCTAAAGTCCTTTGGACAATTTTTGCTAGGATCAATAGGTGAAAATATCCAACTTTGACCCCCTCTAACTCCGGTACTTCTGGACTGATAGAGCTGGAAAGTTGTGTCTGTGGTGCAAATTTCATCCAAATCGGATGACATCGATTTTTAAAATTGCGTCACTTGACGTGAAATTCACCATATAAAAAAAATAGTTGCAAAAAATTTACAAAAAAAAAAAAAAAAATAAAAACTCTGCACTCACAGTACTTGTGTAATGAAAAACAATCAAGTCACTTTGTAACCATGTTAGTAACCACTTTGATGATGCTGTTTTTTTGTGTTTACTTTTTACAGCTACAAATGCTAATGAAACACACCCGGTGGGCTGGCGGGTTGCAACCAACCAGCCAACCAACCAAACAAACAACCACTTAACAACTGTTGTTTTGTTTTGTCTTTAAAACTTTAAACACGAAATTATACATTTTGTTTAGATTACACTAGATTAGAGCATGTTAATATGTTGTTATTCTGTCTGTTTGTAGAACAAAACAGTAGGAGGGTAAGTAATCAAGATTTGTTTATGAAATTACTTAAATAGAGTAGATTTCTCTAAAATATGCTCATTCGTGTATAATTTCATAAAATTATATGAACTCTAAGAGAACGTTGCTGTATCGAGGTCTGATTATTTTATACATCAAATTTCTTCATCAAATAAATACAACAAAATTTTTTCTAATAGCCTGTTCAGCGATCTCGAACGATAACGTTCGCTTAGATAAGACTTAAGACACAAACTTGATTGTGGAATAAACAAACTTGATTGAGTAAAAAATAGATACGATAAAAAGTTTGTGTCTTAAGTCTTATCTAAGCGAACGTTATCGTTCGAGATCGCTAAACAGGCTATAATCGTGCTTCTATTATTACATCCAATTTTCGTGACAATCGCAGTTTTTTCTTATATTTAATTTTCAAGTTAATGTTAGTTCTTTTATACCCAATTTCCAAGTCAATCCTGCTTATTTAACATCTCCATTCTGGGTTTCTTATACCTCCAATTTCCAAGTTGTAATAATAATATCTAATATCTAATCTTCGAGTCGATCTTGGTTCTATAATACATCAAATTTCCATGTCAATCTTGGTGCTTTTACACATCTAATTTCCAAGTAAAACTTCTTTAACATTGCCTCCAATTAGTTTTTTTGCACTTCCAATTTCCATGGGTGCCCTGATAGACTAGGCGATAGTGTGCCAGACTATCAGTCAGAGGGTTGCGGGTTCGATTCCCGCCAAAGACTCTGGGTGTTTTCTGCAGATAAGCCAAAAGCTTCGCAGTTTGTGTTTATTAATTATAAAAAAAACCGTGGTTCCTTCTAATTCCAAGTAATTCCTAGTTGTTTTACATCTAATTTTCAAGTAAATTCCGGTTCTTTCTCTTGTATAATTTACAAGTCAATATTCGTTCTTTTATACCTCCAATTTTCAAGTCAATCTTAGTGGTTTTATTTCCAATTTCCAAAAAAAAAAAAAATCGGTGTTTTTACTCAAGTCTAATTTTCAAGTCAATCATGTGATACTTCCTTGACAAGCGTGGTTCCTTTCAAGTTAATATTATTTCCTTTACACTTTAAATTTCCAAGTCAATCGTGGTTATTTCTTAAGTCAATCTTTTCCAATTTTCATGACAATCATGGTTCTTTACTAATTTTAATCTTTAAGTCGATCTTAGTGGCTTTACACTTCCTATTTCCATGGCCAATCGTGCGTCTTTCTGAAATCTAATTTCCAAGTCAATCTTAGTTCTTTTTTTTTAATTCCAAATCAATGCTCGGTTTTTACTCTTCCAAGTCAATCGTAGTGATTTGTTATGTCTAATTTCCACGTCAAACTTAGTTCTTTTACACTTCCAATTTCCCAGTCAATCGCAAATTCTTTCTTGAGTGTAATTTCCACGACAATCTTAGTGCCATTACTCTTCCTATTTCCATGAGAATCGTGGTTCTTTCTTAGGTCTAATTTCCAAATCAATTACAGGCCTTTTACACTTCCCAGTTCAAGTTAATATTAGTTCCTTTACACTTTAAATTTCCAAGTCAATCGTGGTTATTTCTTAAGTCCACCTTTTCGAACTTTCATGACAATCATGGATCTTTCTGAAATCTAATTTCCAAGTCAATCTTAGTTCTTTTTTTAATTCCGAATCAATGTTCGGTTTTTACTCTTCCAAGTCAATCGTGGTTAATTGTTATGTCTAATTTTCAAGTCAATCTTAGTTTTTTTTACAATTGGAATTTCCATGACAATCATGGTTCTTTCCTAATTCAAATTTCCAAGACAATCTTACACTTCCTACTTCCTTCCATAGTTTTTATTTTATTCCTTCTTGGTTTTTATAATTCTACATTTTCCATGGCAATCGCGGTTCTTTCTTATATCTAATTTCCCGTGTTTTAAAGTGCGATATGTTCAAACAAATTCTGAAAGATTTAAATATTTTGCCAGACAAAATCTTAGATATTACCACAAACTGCCCACCCTCCTGCATGTAAATTATTATTATTGTCATTGATATAACAAATGCAATTACTAGATGTATGTAAATTCTCTGATAAAATAAACAAAAACCTTTGAAAATAAAAATGTTTAGAGCACATACACTATTTATCTGTTGCTTAAAATCACAACAAATTAAATCAGATTATGAATATGTTTATGATGTCGCTACTGATGTTCAGCAAGTATCATCCAGTGATGACAATCATTTGGACACAAATTAAACTCAGCTGGAACTACTACTCGTACACATTATTTTTGCGGTTCATAGGTGGTTACAACAAAACAAAAACAACGAATAGAAATTATATCTTACCTAATCATTTGACTGTAAGACTGCCAGACTCTAATTGTACTCACGTAAGGGTTCCTTTTGTTCACATTCACCCCCCATTCCTGTAAGAAATCATAAACAAAATCTTTTTTCCTTTTACTTTTTCATACTCTTTTGTGTGGTATGAAAAATTAATTTGATTTGGTGGTTGCAAGTAATTATGTCACATTAATTTTATGAAAATATTTGCAAAGTATTTATCAAATAAGGCGAGGGTGTCCTCCAAAAAAAAAAAAAAAAAAAAAAAAAAAAGATGGAATGAAATGTCGTCCTTACTGTGCCAACCAAATCAAATGTTTTTAAGGTTATTATTGCTACGTTTCTATGTTTGTATTTTTAAACCCTTAAATATATTTTATCCGTTTTTTTTTTTTGTTTTTTATTACAACATTCCACGCGCAAGCCAAGAGTGCTGAAATATCTACAATTGACAACTTCATCACCAGGGTGCAATTACAATTAAAAAAATGAAATCAAAATAATAAAATGAGTAGATGATGATGATGATGAAAAAACGAAAACATATTTCATAAATTTGAATTATGGTGCTGATGATGACAGTTTTATCATTCCTTGCATGTATTTTTATGATTTATTAATATTGTAAAAACTGAAAATATTTGCCGGCAAATGTCATGGAAAATAAGCCAAAAAGGAGTGTATGGCAGGCAGTAAAGCCTTTAAAACAGAAAAAAAGGAGTCCCAACTAATTAAGTGTATTCATTTGAATTTGATTGTTATAGATTATTTTAGGAATATTTTTAATTATTTAAATGCAAAGTTACGGCTTTTCAATCATCAAAAGCTTTAAATGATCGATTAGGGTTAATTAATGAAAAAATCCAGGGAAATTGTTATGAGAAAGGCAGGCACTACAATTACAGTGGTAAGCAAAACTGTTTGGATGTTTTGCATTAAGGAAGCAAGGTAATGAAAATAATACAAATATCTATATTTATTATCAAATACAGTCATGTGAAAAATAATGGGGACTGTTGTATTCGCCGTCTTTGGTACTTCCGTATTCATATAAAATGAAAGAATCAGTGATAAAAGAGAGTTGTTTGCACTGATTGTAAACGTCATTAAGAAATCCTGTTACAATTTCTACTGTTTAAGAAAAAATAAATCGTTTAAACATGAAAGAATTTACGATTTTTTATCCGGTTGTAAATAAATTGTAAGTTTGTGTGGGCACTGTCTCTATTATTTTTCACATGACTGTAGGTATGTGTATTTTTATGTTAAATTATAAAGCACAAAAACTCACATAACTTGCTGCAAAAAAAAAAAATCACTATTCGGACACTTTTGCAGAGTACAAGAAATAAATATTCAAAAATTGTTATTATCCCTGAAGAAGAATAGCGAAATATTGGATATAAAAATAAATATATAGAACATTTTTATATAAATACTAAAAGTGACCTAATTGCTTGATAGTATCACGATATTTATTGCTCTGTTAAAATGTAACGATATTTGACCCGTTGTTTTTTTTTTTTTTGTTTTGTTTTGTTTGTTGCGATCTCGTTATCAAGCTTTTATTGCTCTATTTGTGCATTATTGTTTGACCTGTGCAGTGATGAACTCTATTTTTAAATAAAAAATTAAAAGATCATTTAGATCTTTTATTTGACCTTTTTCCAATATTCTAGAATTTCTTTTTTTCAAGCAATTAGGTCACTTTTAGTATTTATATAAAAATGTTCTATATATTTATTTTTATATCCAATATTTCGCTATTCTTCTTCAGGGATAATAACAATTTTTGAATTATAATAAAATAATGACCTAATTGCTTGACAAAAAAGAAATTATAGAAAATTAAAAGATCTTTAAAAATGAGAAAAACGCCAACTGACAATGTGATAAATTTGTTGCAAAATAATTATTTATGCCGTAAAATTGCTGAAAAATTAAATTAAAGTAAATCTTGAAATAATAACCAAGGGGGTCGACCAAGACTGCTTTCTGATGGTGATGCCCGACAGGTAATAAGGACATTAAGACCCCGAAAATGCTGCAAAAAGTATTGGTGAGGCATTAAAAGCCAGCACTTTCCGATAGAAATGTGAAAAACGCCTTCATTTCTGTAAAACCCAGAAAAAAGTTGGACAGTAGATGACTGGAAACGGGTTATTTAGAACGACGAAGAATACTATTGGCATAGGCCGCATGAGCGAATAGAAAAGCACCATTCTTAATGCAAAACATGCGGATAGTTTTGCTTCCCACTGTATGTTTATGGATGCTTTTAGACAACAATAACATAGATTAGAGAATATGACTAGAGACTATTCTAGAGGCTATGATAAGAGACTATGACTAAAAACTATGAGAAGTTACTATTACAGAAGACTATGACTGAAGAATGTGACTAGAGACTATGACTAAAGATTACGAGAAAACACTATTACTAAAGACTATGACTAAAGAATGTGAGTAGACCAGATGACTATGACTAGTCACTATTCTATAGGCTATGATAAGAGACTTTGACTTTGACTAAAAACTATGAGAAGTGACTATTACAGAAGACTATCCCCCTGGCCCACGATGTCGAACGATAACGTTCGCTTAGATAAGACTTAAGACACAAACTTGATTGTGAAATAAACAAACTTAATTGAATAAAAAATAGATACGATAAAAAGTTTGTGTCTTAAGTCTTATTTAAGCGACGTTATCGTTCGACATCGTGGGCCAGGAGGTATGACTAAAGAATGTGACTAGAGACTATGACAGTAACTTAAAGTACCGTATTTGCCGGACAATAAGATGCATCGGACCATAAGACGCACCCTGATTTTAGGTCAAATTTTCAGAATAAAAAGGTGCGTCTTATTGGTAATTACTTCTGCTAAAAATAATTTTCAGTTGTTTAATATTTCTTGTAATTGTTTGAGTGTTTAATAAAACGTTTTTGTATTTTTTACGACTTTAAAATATCTTATAATTCAAGGAAAATGTTAAATATTTCCCAATTTCTGTGTAAGTTTTGCATGTTCCCCAAGTAAAGCCCCTAAAAGGCGGTGCGACACCAATAACTGAAATAATATGATTTATGCATACCAATGTTTTGTTTGTTCTTTTTTTTTTATCAGTTCCAAATATTTATGACTTTATTAGAATATTTGTGTGTGTTTTTTTTTCATACTAAAATGAAGCTGTCTTGACTGGGTACGATGGCGTGTAGGATGAGTCAGTCTGCTTTATGGATTTGTATGTAAAATACTTGCAAAAACGTGCAATTATTTAAGGTTGCGGTAAATCTGTTGCAAAATATTATTTATTTATTTATTTGCAATAATCTGTTTTTTGTTGGTGGTGGTGTTGTTGTTGTTGTTATTGTTGTATATTTCGAGGACACATGGCAGTATGAATAAATAATTTTTTCGATCCATGCGTTGTTTTTTTCTTTTTTTTTGAAGCACCTAACAATAAAAATAATTCAAGGGGAAGTAGTCAGTCAGTCAGGCTGACTGTTTTCCATATATGAGGTAGAATCATGATGATAAATCCAGCCTCAATCACGTTCTAAAGTGAAATTCATAAATTCATCATAAACGAGAGAGGCGTGACTTTAAAGATAGCAATATTTATTATAAACAACAGCAACAAAATAAGTAACAATTTATTGATTTAAACCAAAAAAAAAATTCAACAAAACAATTATCTATATATTGTGAAATGATGATTTAAATTGTGTTGCATAACGGATACATGACAAATATGGAAATCATTAAATGCCTCGTGAATAATAAACTAATTTATTATATTTTATTATAATTATGCTATACAATTTATTTATTTTCTAGCGTTTGTTATTTGGAAAAAAGGATGCAACAAATACAATTTTTTATAATAATAAATTAATAAAAATAATTGTGTGCAAACACAGGGAAATAATTACTCACTCATACACCCATAATTTTGAGCGAATAATTATGAATTTATAAAAACAAGGAAGTTGTTGGCATGATTACTATTCAACGAAAACGAATTTGAAATACACTTTCCTTCATTAAAGTTTTTGTATCTTTTTATGAATGCAAGTACTTTTTTTAACGGGTACTTTTTTAAAAATTTACATATTTAAATAGAACGTTTTTAAAAGGGAATTTTGTTAAAAGACAATTTTTTAAAAAGGTACTTTTTTCAATAAAATATAGTTTTTGAAAAGGTACTCTAAAAAAACATTTTTTCAAATGGTATTTTTTAAAAAGGTACTTTTTTCAATGAAATATAGTTTTTGAAAAGGTACTCTAAAAAAACATTTTTTCAAATGGTACTTTTTAAAAAGGTACTTTTTTCAATGAAATATATTTTTTGAAAATGTACTCTAAAAAAATATTTTTTCAAATGGTACTTTTTAAAAAGGTACATTTTTAAAAAGGTACTTTTTAAAGAAGCTACTTTTTAATAAGTTACTTTTATGGAAATAAGCTTTAAGATACTTTTCTTTAAATATACATTTTAAATGGTACTTTTTTGAAAAATGAACTAGAAAATTATTTTTCGCAAAAGTTTGTTCAAACGACACTTTTTGCAAACATATTCTATTTGTTGGGAAATTAATGTGAATTCAGTTTATTCATGCTTAAAAATCTATTTAAAATGTTACTTACCAACTACTTCACTTATTTACCATCAAGTCTGATCTGTAGTAAATTTTATTTGTTACAAAAAAAAAAAAAAAAACCAAAAACCATTGAACAATAAACAATTAACAGAATCAAATCATGCTTAGAATGCCATTAATTTATGGCATAAATAGGAACTCATTTTCAAGGTCATTAGAATTGTACATTATGCATTTTAAACAATGAATCTAAAAAAGGGAGTTTTATGTGTTATTCTTGCTGCTCTTTGTTGAAGGCTCATTGAAAATAGTTGTTAAAGAGAAGTGCTAGCATAAAGGATGTCATAAATTGCCAAAAATAATTGCATTCAAAAACACAAAAGCTGTGTGGATATGCACATAAATAGATATACTATAGATATGTAAGTAGTTGCTGGAAAGGCGTACTGGAGGAGGGGAAGGGGAAGGGGTCATATACATACATAATATGTCCTACACACACATATTCCCAATAGTTTAAGCCATTTTAAGTGCATGTCCAGTCAAACAGACAGATAGATATGTTAGACAGACTAGTATCATTATTATTCTACTACTGTCACTACTATTCAGCTGCTACTCGTGCTCGTTTTAGTTATTTATTAATTCTATGTATGGGATGCAATGGCTGGCTGGTTCGTACAACTAAAAATAATCAACAACAACTACAACTACACGGAGTATGATTGTTTGAATAAATACAAAAAACAAAACGTAAACTAAACAGATGAAAAAAAAACACAATGACGCTGGTTTGCTTTACAAAATGTCAATGTTTCCGTTTTTGCCGCTTATTGTGTCCACGCGCCATTGCTCTCCATCAAACATGCAATAGAGTTTTAAATATATGGACCGAGCCGCAGAACAGGCGGAGGCCCAACAGGAAATTATCAATAAATACGAGCACAACACCAACGTTCATAAACTCCAGACGAAATACTATGTTTGTATGTATGTAAAGCAAATATAAAAATGTGATGGAAAAAGCAGATACTCAAATTTGGAGCATTTTATTGGGCTATTCTTGCACTTGATACAAAAATCAAGAGAGTTATATTAAATTTATCGTGGTGTTTGAAACATATAAAAAGGCCTCATATATTTACATACCTACATACGAGTATGTATGTATTTATTCTTATGTGTGGAGGAAAATTAAAATTTAAACCAATTATTTTCAAAACTTAAGTCACATTTGCTTCTGCGCTCAATTTCAAATCACCTTTTTACTGGGGAAAAGAATAATACAGACATGTGAAATGTATATCAGGGACCGTAACTCTTATGACTTATCAAAAAAATCAAGAAATAAGAGTTATTTTTGATTTTTATATTTTTAGATAGAAAATAAGAGTTATTTTTGATTTTTATATTTTTAAATGAAAAATAAAAGTTATTTTTGATTTTTATATTTTTAAATGAAAAATAACTTATTTTTGATTTTTATATTTTTATATCAATAATAGAAATCAATTCAAAATTCGTGACATAGGTACGTGGTACGCCACCTGTTGAAGAAAACTTATTTGTAATAGATGAAAGCTCCGTTGCAAGCTGTCGATCTGTTTTAGCAGACGGTTTAAGGTCAATTGAGATGAATTATTCGTCTTCGGACGACGATGATACTCCTACGACAATAAATGACAGCGTCCGCAAAGCTTATTTTGAAATAGACAATTACAATGAAAAGCGTTTCGATACTTCTGCTAATTTATTGGAATATTGGGAGAACAAAAAATTTGTGTTTCCATGGCTTCGAAAATTAGCTTTAATTGTTCATTCTGTACCTGCCACTCAAGTCAGTGTAGAAAGGTCATTTTCAGCATTCAGATTAATATTGGGAGATTTGAGATATAATTTATCTGAGGAACATTTAAAATCAATTATGATGGTAAAATTGAACACCTGAAAACGACCTCTTAACACTGACTTGAATGGCAGCCAAAACTTATAAGCTATTTCTATGCATTCATGTTTTTATAGCTGATAATGGATAAGTCGCATAATAAATTATATTCATACAGAAATTTGAATGAAGCAGCATATTATAATACATACGGCATCAACAAATAAATAAGAGGTTTGAATTGATTTTTATTTGATATAAAAATATAAAAATCAAAAATAACGTTTATTTTTCATTTAAAAATATAAAAATCAAAAATAACTTTTATTTTTCATTTAAAAATATAAAAATCAAAAATAACTCTTATTTTTGATTGTTAAAATAAAAATCAAAAATTTAAAAATCATGCAATATGTTGGATGCATTTCGCCTAAGAATCATGATGGTGTAATTAAAAGTTTTCTACGATGTTCATTTATGTATGATTTATTTCTTCAAAAATTGAAAAATAACTCTTATTTCCGGTCCCTGATGTATATATATTTATCGAGTTGTAATGATAATTTTATCTACACTCTGAAACTAAGCAAGTTTTAAAGATTTGGTAAATGATATCATAATCATAGGCTGTCCTAGAATTCAACTGTAGCATTTGAAAGAGGTACTGGCATAAAGTAGAATGTAGAACTAGCGGCATTATAGTAGGAAGACTTATTTGAGGCTGCCTCACTACAGGATAGATTTGACTGATTTTCAATACTAAACTTTCTGGGAGAATGGTTAACGATTTCATGTAAATCTTGTTAATTTTGGTTTTTAATTTTCGACATGAGAACGTTTTACACAGACAGATATAGCTCAATCGACTTGAATATTTCTCAAAGTTACACACGGCATGACAAACGTTCAGTGATGTAGGATAAAATTCGGAGTTAAAATTTTAATGTTTAATGTTGTTTCTTTTGATTATTTTGTTGGGAGATTTTTTACGTTCGGGCTGTGATTAATTAAATTTAAATCGAATTAAATCGACATTTTTTTTTTTTTTTTTTAATATAATTAACAAACACAAACTGCGAAGCTTTTTGGCTTATCTGCAGAATCGAACCCGCAACCCTTTGACTGATAGTTCTGCAAACTATCGCCTAGCCTATCAGGGCTCCCAAGTGAGAGTTCATATTACCAAGATTGGGTTGTTTTTTTCTTATTTTTTCTAATTCAATATTTTGTTTCAGTCAATCAAGGAGAAAGCTTGTCTAGTCCTTGGTTATTTCTTAAAAGACTTTAGCAAACAAATGTTGGTGTAATATTATGAAATGTTCGAATGTGAATAAATAGGAAATCAATTGCTTCGGGCGGGATTTTTCACATCTTTGATCAGGTCTATTTATTAAAGGCCTGTCCTATTTTGTTACAAAAATCTACATCTTAGTTTCAATTTACACGAAGCAATTGTTTAAGCCAAGCTGAGTATCTTTTAGACATCGGGATGAGGGGAAGATCAGACGAGTACACACTTGATTGTGCTAGCAACTCGTTTTACTCTCTTATTCGTATTACATATGTGTATACAAACGTGTTTATTCTCTCAAATAAAAATACGAGCGATTTAAGAAACTTAATTGATGAAATTTTAAGGAAAAAATTGTATCAATATTTTCAACAAAAATTGCTTCGTGTAAATTGGGACTTGTAGTGTAGTACAAATAAAATTCTGCTTTGCCTAGCCTAAAATATTTAGCTTTTTTCGTAATTGAACCATTTGTAATATATTTAAGCACCACATTCCCTTCTAATACATTTATTGATATTGACCCAAACGGTTGTAATGCAAGTAAGAGACACACAGCTAGAGAGTGGGGATGAAAGCCATAAAATACACCCAAAAAATCATTATAAGGCGACGGAAGCATCATTATCATAAATTATCATTTTGTAGGAATTGCATCCGGTAGCAAATGAATGAATATGAACGAATAAAAATAGTAACAGCAATAATATTTAAATAATTTCCTTGCAGTAAAAGTAAATATAAAGCAGACAAATTAAGCTGGAATAACAAAAAATTGTTATTGTTGCAATAATTTTTCAAAATTGATTTGTTAAGTAAAGTTTCCATTTAAAATTATTTTGTGCTTTTTCCTAAAATAAATATGTTTAAGCACAAGAAAGGTAATCATGTTGTAAATTTACTTTTTGTAATCGATTTTTACAAACAAATATTTAAGCATCCTTAGAAATGTTTGTATGTGGACAAATTTAAATCAACAATCAAAATTTGTTATTCTTGGCTTTTGTTTGGGGCGGTGGAAGATTAGGCTTTTGCTTGAATATGACAAAGAAATAAAAAAATTCAAAAGAACGAAACCAATCATATTTGCAGACTATTATAAAATGTATTTATTACTATGTGTGTTTTAAAGAAACCTCTCAACTTTAAAGTAAAACCTTAGAAATTAGAAACAAATTACCTGATGCTTTGGTGTCTGAAAGAAATTTTATTTTTTTTTATTTTAAGGTAAAAACTGCAGTGTTTTTAAAAAAACATATCAGTATGGTAAACAATAATACTTAAAGCCAGAAGATATATCAACATCGAATCCAAGACGGTACAAAAAATGCCATTATTTCTGCACTCTATTGCTAAAATGTTCTTCACTAAAAAAGGTACGTTACTAAAAAGATATTGTATTAATTTTGTTTTGGAAGGTACTATTTTAATAATGTAGTTTTCAAATGGATTTTTTTTAAAAATTATGTTTTTGAAAAGATAATGGTGAAAATAAAGTTTTGAAAACGGTACTTTTTTATGAATGTTGTTGGTAAGAAGGTACTTTTTTAAAAAGCAGTTTTTGTAAGAGTATTTCGTTAAAAATCGAGTTTTTCAAAAGGTACTTTCAAAAAGATCGAGTTTTTAAAAGATACTTTTTTAAAAAGGAAATTTCTGAAATGGTACTTTTTTAAAAAGGAAATTTCTGAAATGGTACTTTTTTAAAAATTAACTTTTAAAAATCTTCTTAAAAATGAGGTTTTTAAAAAGTTACTTTTTTAAAGATCGAGTTTTTTAAAAGAAACTTTTTTAAAAAGGAAATTTCTGAAATGGTACTTTTTTAAAAATTAACTTTTAAAAAACTTCTTAAAAATGAGGTTTTTTAAAAGTTACCTTTTTAAAGATCGAGTTTTCTAAAAGGTACTTTTTTTAAAAGGAAATTTCTGAAATGGTACTTTTTTAAAAATTAACTTTTAAAAAACTTCTTAAAAATGAGGTTTTTAAAAAGTTACTTTTTTAAAGATCGAGTTTTTTAAAAGGTACTTTTTTAAAAAGGAAATTTCTGAAATGGTACTTTTTTAAAAATTAACTTTTAAAAAACTTCTTAAAAATGAGGTTTTTAAAAAGTTACTTTTTTAAAGATCGAGTTTTTTAAAAGGTACTTTTTTAAAAAGGAAATTTCTGAAATGGTACTTTTTTATAAATTAACTTTTAAAAAACTTCTTAGAAATAAGGTTTTTAAAAAGGTGCTTTTTTAAAGATCTAGTTTTTAAAAAGATATTTTCTGTAAGATCGAGTTTTTAAAAAGGTTCTTTCTAAAAATTAGGCTTTTAAAATGGTACTTCTTTATAAAAGAATTTAACTTTTTAAAAAATTAAATTTTTAAAATATTACATTTTAAAAATTAAGTTTAAGTTAAGTAAATTTTTATTAAATAATTTTTAAGCTTGAGGTCACTTTTTTGTTTTTTATAAAAGATTTTTTAATTCTTATATATAATTCAGAAAGGGGTTGACAAAACAACCCCCTTCAAACTTATATCAAAAAATTTTTACACATAGAAAATTTTTATAATATTAAATTAACTCCTGAAGAATATTTCCAAAGGAAATCAAAATATTGAGTGAATTATATATAAGAATTAAAAAATCTTTTATAAAAAACAAAAAAGTGACCTCAAGCTTAAAACTTATTTAATAAAAATCATTAAAAAGGTCGAAGAATATAGAAGAAAATTGTTAAGTAAATTTTTAAAATAGTTCTTTTTTAAAAATTAAGGTTTTAAAATGGTACTTTTTATAAATGAACTTTTAAAAAGGTACTTTTTTGAAAATGAAGGTTTTAAAATGTACTTTGTATAAATGACCTTTTAAGGAGGTACTTTTTTGAAAATTAAATTTTCAAAATGGTACTTTTTAGAAATGAACTTTTATAAAGGTACTTTTTGAAAATTAAGTTTTTAAAATGGTACTTTCTTAAAAATTAACTCTGTAAAAAGGTACTTTTTAAAAGTAAATTTTTTAAAGTTTGAAAAAGTAAAATTAAACTTTTTATATAGAAATTACCTTTGTCTTTAATTGCTCTTTAAATACGAGTACACCTCATAAAAGTATTTTTCTCACACACACATTTTGTCACACAAATAATAATTGGCTTTTAAATGAAAGTTTTTATTTTTGCTTGTTAACGTTAATTTTAATTTCCTTACAGTTGGCAAAAATTATTAAGCCAGAGATGACAAAAAAAAAAAAAAAAAAATAGATGCAGAGGAAAAGGAAAAACTCTTTAGACATTTTCTTGTGCGGTGTTGTTGTCGTCACCTATTGTGGTAATCATCTTTTAACAAGTATTCTAGTCTTTGGCGAAAAAAGCATAAAATTTTGTAAAAAGATTTTTCTAAACTGTGTGCAGTTTTTATGAACAAGTTAAAGTTAAATAAGATTTTTTCTTGCGCTGCTGCCATTATCATTACAAAAAGCCATTTGGTATATATCACGTCATTGTGTCCAGTCCACTCAACGTGGCTTGCTACTTCAAATTAGCATTAGTCATGAATAATGCAAACTAAAAGAGGGAGTGTGAGAGTTTAAAAATAGAGGTAAGTTCGTTGTGTAGGTATTTTGCCTTAAAGAAATTTTGTTGTATTTCCTTGAGTTATCCTTTGTCGCCATTTTGTTACAAAATGGGCTTTCACCTCTCGTTCCCCAGCTGCCTGTGCTAAAGCTCATTAAAACTGTTCAACTGACGCCAGTTTTTCTTTTTCTTCTGTTAAATGTTGTTGGTTTGGTTGTTTTTTTTTTGTTCATCTTATTAAATGAATTCAAAATTAGATGACACCATCCGTGCGTAAATAAAAATTTTCGCAACGCACTTCTTGTTAAGTTAAGGAGTAAGCGCGTTAAAGTTGAGCTGATTTCTTTTTTCCTTTTCCTGTTGTTTAGCTGTACTTTTAGTATCCTCCGCCTACTCTCTCTGGTTGCCACCATTTTGTTCCCACAACTTGTTTTATTATTTCGTGCGATAGAATTCTTAAGTAAAACTTTATGTTTGTTGCTAAAAATTGAACAAAAATCTTTAGTTCTTCTTGTTTTTTTTTTGTTTTTTGTTAATTTTCTGTTGTTGTAGTAAAAGTTGTTGAATAAAGCCAAGTGTGAAGGGGTTGTGCGCGTTCCGTTTTCGTTGGAGTAAAAGTATTAAGATGATGATGGGTTGCTTCTTAACTTAACTTGTTTGTTTCTTTATCGCGTTTCTTTTGGATTTTTTTCTTCTGCTGTTTTTTACTTTTTGCAAGTGGCAAAGTTTTCTCGTTATAAGTTTTGTAGCCTTTGTGAACACGTTTTCTTATAGTTGGCAAAACTTTCGCTATACTCTAGCAGCTTCAGCAGCAGCAGCACTGACACCCTATCCTTAAGACAGGCCTTGTTTTTGTCTTTTCTTAGCATCGTGTACACATCAACCTCCTCTGCCATTTGTATCCTACATTTGTTTTTTTCTTTTTTAACGAATATTTTGGTTTGAATAAACAAACTGTTTCCAAGGCAGCCCTAGTTAGTGTTGGCATTGCTCGAATGGCTGTTACGACTTTTGTTGGCTTTCTTCGCATAATTTGGTTAAAATCTATCCAAGTGTTGTTGCCTAGAGTTCAAAACTTTTTCTCCTGTTCTTATACTCGGCAGCAGTGCAGTGATGCCAGGAAATTTCCTTAAAACTCCTATATCAGGGGAAAAATTCCAAATAGAAGAATAACAGATCTATGACTTGACAATCACAGCACATTAAGTGGTTTTCCCCAGACAAGGGCATCACTGGCGTTTAGTGCAAATCTGCTGCATGCCAGCAGTTCAAATTAAATATTGTTTTTCATAAATATTCTGCATTTCTTTAGGTTTCTTGTTAGATAAGCTAACTTGAATTGTGTGGCTTGCATTGTTATTTCAGCGTCAATATCTATATGTTGGCGATTTCAGTCTGTCTGTCTTTCTTTTTCTGCCCGACTGTCGTGAAATCATTAAAACACATCTGCAGTATTATCAAACTGCAAAAGTACACTTTAAATTCTTGCAAATGAGCAGCATATGACAATAGTTTGTTTTGTTACAATAATAAAAATGCAAAAATTTTTGGCAATTTTCTTTAGAATAAAAACTTGTTGTATAGCAGCATCACGGCAAAAATAAAATCATAATCATCCTCTTTGACTTTCCGGTTACCTGAATAACAAAATATGCAACATGGTTGCAAGATAATTTTGTAAAACATTATTATTTTTTTGATCGTTAAATAAACCAACAAACTTTTTCTTAATAAATTTATTATTAACTTTAACTTAGCAAAAAAAAAAATAAAAAATAAGCATTAGGAGTTGGCAAAAATAACGTTAATTATTATTTAATTTATATTAATGGCAATGTCATGTCATATAAATTTTGTCTTCAAGTTGGGTTTGTTAGACATCATTTGCAAACCAGAAAAAACCTTAAAAATGTAGAAAGTAAAAAAATGTTGTTTGAAAGGTATTGTTGAAAGCAATTGATGACACTCGATGATCTTTTGCTGAAGCATGATAAATGTTGCTGAATGATTAAAGATTTGTGAACGACTTTTTTTTTACATGACTGCGGTTTTGTTGGACTCTTGAGCTGCTGACATAAACAACTCACTACTCATTCGCTTTTCGCCTGTCTGGCTGTTCTTAAGCTTCAACTCACACACGTAAGTAAGTAAATATACATTCAATTGTTGTCCAATGGGCGTTGATTGATTTAAGTTTTGTGGCTTGTCTTTATTTGCCAACCATCAATTATAATCACCAATTCATTATCTGTTTGGCATTCTTTTGCGCTGTTCGTTGGCCTGTCACAAAAACTCTTTATGAATAATTAAAACGAGAGCTGTGTAAGTAAGACACAGTTTTTGGTTTAAATAAAATTCCGTACGAAAGAGCTAATTTTCGTATCAGTTGGCAGTGCAATACAGTGCAAAAGCTTGTCAACCGAAAATATGCAAAGCAATAAGAAACCTATTGAAAAGTGCATAATTCGGCATAAAACAAGTTAAACAGTGGGATAGAAAAGTCATGCTACAAACACATTATAATTGCAAATATACTTAGATTTAAATGTAATACAAAAAATGTAAATGTAAATATCTTAGAAGACTTTTTGATATCTTCAAATTGTACGTATAGTTTTATTAACCACTGTATTCAAATACATAGCTAGTCAGATATTCGGTAACAGAGCTAATTTGCTTTCTGAATGCGTTTCATTTCGGTTAAATTTTTCCTATTTGCTACGTAGCAATGCTTACGTTAAAGCCAAATACATGTACATACATACATTCCCAGAGTCACATATATGTATCGAATGCATCCATATGTACCTGTAAATAAGATGTTTTCCATACATACTCGTACAATATTCATACTAATGTATGTTCATATTTATGTATGCAAAAACATAATCGCAATCAACATTCATATGAAATGCAGTTTTTAAACAGCAAAAAAGACGCTGTCAAAGACGAATGGTTCTCATGTTGCTGCTAAAGCTACTACTGATGATGATGGTGATGGTGATGAAAAGGCAGCCAGTCATTTAATATGCTGATTATTTTCCAACAAACAAATGGCTGGCTGAGAATTGATAGGTAAAACGAAAGGGAATGAAAGTAGCACTACAGTTAAGGGGTTTTAATGGATGCATTACTAGGGATAACGAGGGAGATGTGAGATGTAATATGGCAAACAGTTTTTATATAGAAAAGTGTTTTATAGAAGACAATTTTCATATAGAAAATGGTTTTATGAAAGTGTTAGAAGATAATTGTCATATAGAAAAGTGTCTTATAGAAGACAATTTTAATATAGAAAAGTGTCTTATAGAAGACAATTTTCATATAGAAAAGTGTCTTATAGAAGACAATTTTCATACAGAAAAGTGTCTTAGAGAAGACAATTTTCATAAAGAAAAGTGTCTTATAGAAAACAATTTTCATATAGAAAAGTGTCTTAGAGAAGACAATTTTCATACAGAAAAGTGTCTTCGAGAAGACAATTTTAATATAGAAAAGTGTCTTATAGAAGACAATTTTTATATAGAAAAGTGTTCTATAGAAGACAATTTTTATACAGAAAAGTGTGTGTCTTATACAAGGTGGCGCAAAAGTAATCCTCCTATCGGAAAATGCTATAAATTTTGCGAGGCCCCTAATGTCAATTCTGTTTTGACATTTGTATAGTAAACACATGCGAAATACACATTAATAAACAATGTTACGCTACACTGCTCCATAACGCGGAATATTGCTGACTATTTATTTGACCAATAATCGGTCGGTGACAGCCAAAAAACATTGGAAGTTTACTTTTGCGCCACCTTGTAGAAAAAAATTTTCATATAAAAGATTTTCGTACATACAGAAAAGTGTTTTATAGAAGATAATTTTCATATAGAAAAGTGTCTTATAGAAGACAATTTCTATACAGAAAAGTGTCTTCTGAAATAAAATTTTCATACAGAAAAGTGTCTTGTGGAAGAAAATTTTCAAACAGAAAAGTATCTTATGGAGGAAATTGTTAAAGACGAAAGTCTCTTATAGAAGACAATTTTCATAGTTTGCCAAAATGTTGTCCCTTCTGTGCTCCTATTTCTAACCAAAAGTCCTCACACCACCCTCTCTAATCTTAACTTTAGTGGGTGTTGCATCCGAATCTTCTTCAGCAAACATGCATGTGTGGTGGTGTTTAAACATGCATGCTGCCAGTTTGCCAAAGTTTCTTCCCTCATTGCTTCAGTTGTGTTGTTTGTGTTTTTTCTTTTTTTTGTTTGGTGTGATGCTGATAATCTTCCCTGCCAATTAGGGAAATTGTGTGCTATTTCCAATTTTAAAATTCACTGCTCTTCTTATTAGGACATGAGTAGAGCGCGCCAACAAAAACATAAAAAAATAAGTGAACAACCGAATAAACATCATAAAAAAAGTTGAAGAAAATACAGTCTTACAAAGAAGGGAACTTCGTTTTTTTTTGTGCAATACAAACGCTAATATGCCAACATGCCCCAGCAGCTTTCTCAACGTTTTATAATGTATGCAGCAAGTTGCTGGTTGAATTTTTTGGCGCGATTTTCTATTTGTTTGTTTGCTGAGTCTAGTTACGAGTATGTGAGAGAAACCCAGGAGGAAATGTGTGAAATCTTGCAAAAGACCTATTGATAATAAAATTTATTTCACGCAAAAAATATTTTGTCTTTAAAGTCTTTTAAATGAATCATCGATAGTGATTGAATGACAATAAGAGGGAATGTCATCAGTTTGTCAGCATTTCTGTCTTGTTATATTTGATGACAGAAATACATAAAAGTAAGCGTGTGTTATTATAGGTAGAAGCTAGAATTTGGGAAAGACTAGACAGAAAATGCTTAAATTTAGTCTTAATGAAAGTCATAAGTAGTCAGGGCTACTGCTGACAACATGCTGACTTTATCATGATTAAGTGCATTAGAAAAAAGGAATATGTGGATGAAAGACAGAACTGTTTTCTTTACAGATAATTTTTAGATTGAAACTGAGTATACAGCAATATTGCTGACAATATGCTGACTTTATCATTTCGGAGACAACAGAAGGTCTTTAGAATTTGTATGTGAAAGTCGAGAAAAGTCTTAATATGTCCATGGACTAGTTGGAACAGTATTTTTCGCTAGATAATGTTTAAATTGAGACTTTAGTAAAAGTCTGGAGTATAACGAAGTGTATGGGAAAGTCAGAATTCCAAATGTTATTTTTCGCTAGAGAAGAGCTGACACTACATCGATTTCATCTAGCTTGAATACCAATAAGTACATTAGAAAGTAATCGTATACTAGACTTGGGAATTAGTCTGAAAGAAATCACTTTTTATGTCTCACCCGAAATTTCCAACCAGTCATTGGTATATGTGAGAAATAGTATGTATATGTGTGTAGCAGCATACATGTATGTGTGAACGCTTTGTTGGTTTTTTTTAAGCCACTTTGCATTTGTGGTGATGAATTTCAAGCGAATGCCGAATTTGATGCGCGTTAGAACTATTGAAGATGAGAATTTTTCCATTAGCAAAATGGAGGCTATTCCTGATTTAATGAGCCATGCACTAATGGATTTCATGTTGTTGTTGTTCTTATACTTCAGCAGCACCATCATCATCATTATCATCATCGTCATCGTCATTACCATCTACTACAAACTTTTATTAAGAATGATGAAATTGCTGGCTGTTGAGGATGATGACGATGAGCATGATTGTGTTGTTTGTTTGATTGGATGGTTGGCGGGTTGGTTGGCTGGCTGGCTGGCTGTCTGTTTAGATGGAACGAGTACAATGATGTTATACTATACAACAAGTTCTTTATTTAAATAGAAAATAATGCAGATTCAAGAAGAATCATTAAAATAATGCATGCGTGGTTTGTTGTTTGCCAAAGTATAAGAAGAACAAATAACAAAAAAAAAAAAAAACTTTTCAATATAAGATGAAAATCTGTGCAATTACAGATGGTGGCAAAATTAGCAGCATTAAAAACACACTCATGTACTTGTATGCAAATGTTGAATATACGAGTATATAGAACAATATCAATGATTATAATCATTTAAAAACAATTTAGTTTTATTGTTTTCTGTTTGAGCATAAAACATAAATGCATTTTTAAATACTTGCTAAATATTACATAATAATACAATAAAAACATATTTCAAACAATTGACATACTTGTCACAATAATTTGTTTTGAAGAAATGTATAAATAAATGTTTTGTTTTAAGAACTTGTGTATTTAGAAGCATTAACTGCTTCTCCTTGAAATGGTGGCTTTTAATAAAAAATAAACCAGCAAAAAACTGCTCGTTTTATGCGAAATTAAATTTTGAGTGTTTGTTTAATGTGTGTGAGCGTGTTTGGGTTTACTTGGACATTACTTACCATTACATACCATGTGGCTCTTATTACAAAGGCAAGTTAGGCCTTCGAAGATTGAAGGGTGCTTTTCTTCACCCACCAACAAAAAAAAAAAAAAAATAGAAAAAATTGAAGGAAATGAAAAAATTGCTACATTAAATTTAATTTTAGTACCGCATTTTTTATATATATATATATTTTTGGTCTACATTTCTCTAATATTCACAAGTCATTGACGAAAACCCACAAAAACAAAGTGTGTTTATTTAAAGGATATTTTCCTAAATAAAAACTCACAGCGTTAAGCTTGTAAGCATTTTCATTTTTTCTAAAATTTAATTTCATTTTTTTAGGTTGATTTTTTTCCTGTTTTGTAATCTTTTTTTTTTAAGAATTTGGCCCTTTAACATAAAATTTCATTTTATTACCGTACAATGATGAAGAAAAATTAATAAAACAGAAAAAATACTTGTAATAATATCAGTGAATAAATGCCTTAGAGTGTGCTGTGAAGTCACGTAGAGTTTAAATTGTGTAAGTGTAAATAAAATTCAAACATAATAGATAGAATTTTAAAAGGAATATGTTTAAATTGAAGCTAACCTTCTAGAGGTTTATAAATGTAGAATAATTTATATCGTAACAAAACCCTGACCTGTAACTTTTATCTTTATTAATTTAGGAAGAAGATTTGCTTGCAAAAAGAAATTGGAATCGATTTAAGGATGTCTGTTGGTATACGTGGTTGAAATACATTTATTCAAGCCTCCAGTTATCAATATATTAAACAATTATAACAGATAAACTCGCTTCGAAATCCGTGTGAAGTATCAGAAAAAAAGAACTCAATTAAAATAGAGAAATCAAAATTAATATTAAAGGAAACACAAATATGAAATTGGGCAAATACAAAATTATGTTAAGAAATTAAAATTATATGCATGTATGTATGTATACGATTGAAGCTAAATTTGGAATATTTTATTAGAGTAGTGAAAGCCTTATGATTGAACCTAAAATTGTCGTATTGAAAGGCCTGCGATTAAAGCTAAAAGTGGATTATTAACATAATTAATCTAATATTAATGCTAATATTGATTAATAATAATTAATAAAATTTATGATTGAAGCTAAAATTTTAGTTTTAAAAAACATACGATGAAAATTAAAATTGGGGTATTTATTTGACACACACGATTAAAGCAAAAATATCTACGATTGAAACTAAAATTCTAATATTAACATACCTTTGCTTGAAGATATAAAGCGAGAATTGAGAGACATGTGATTAATGCTAACACTAGAAGAATTACAATTGAAGATTAAATTGGACTTGTAAAAAACAACTAAGATTGGCGGCGTATTAAAAGATTCATGTTTGAATCTAAAACTGGCGTTTTTAAAGTATTTTAAATAAAATCAGAAATTCATTAAAAATTCAAAAGTTCACAAAAAATTAAAATTTTTAGTAAAAAATCAACATTTAACTAAAAATTAAAAATTTATAAAATTTATTTTCAGTGAAAATTGCAAATTTTTATTACAAAATAGTGACAAATCAAAATATTACTAATAATAAAAAAAATTCACTAAAAATACAAAATTTCACTAAAAATTCTAAATTTCACAAAAGTTAAAAATTTCACTAAAAATAAAATGTTTACAAAAAATTCAAAATTATACTAAAAATACAAAATTTCACTCAAAAATTAAAATTTCACTAAAAATTCTAAATTTCACAAAAGTTAAAAATTTCACTCAAAATAAAATTTTCACCAAAATTTCACTAAAAATACAAAATTTCACTCAAAATCAAAATTTCTCAAAAAATTCAAAATATTACTAAATATACAAAGTGATATAAAAATCAAAATATCACTCAAAATTCAAAATTTTACTAAAAATTCAAAATATTGCAAAAATTTAAAATTTCACTAAAAAATAAAATTTTCACTAAAATTTAAAAACTTCACTAAAATTCAATATAATCAGCTTTATTATGAGTGTCGTTTTCTTTTTACGACAACGACTCTTTCGTAATACAAAATTTCACTAGAGTTTCAAAATTTCACTAAAAATTCAAAATTTATTAAAAATAAAATTTTCACTTAAATTTCAAAATTTCAATAAAAGTTCAAAATTTCACTAAAAGTTCAAAATTTCACTAAAAATGCAAAATATTACTAAATATACAAAATTGCATTTAAAAGTCAAAATAAAAATTTTACTAAATTTTCAAAAATTCACTAAAATTGAATATATGTGCATACATATTACCAAAAATACAAAATTTCACTAGAGTTTCAACATTTCACTAAAAATTTAAAATTTCACTCAAAAATCAAAATTTCACTCAAAATTCAAAATTTTACTAAAAATACCAAAATTCAAATTTTCAATATAAATAAAATTTTCACCAAAATTTCACTAAAAATACAAAATTTCACTCAAAATCAAAATTTCTCTAAAAAATTCAAAATATTACTAAATATACAAAGTGATATAAAAATCAAAATATCACTCAAAATTCAAAAGTGTACTAAAAATTCAAAATATTACAAAAATTTAAAATTTCACTAAAAAATAAAATTTTCACTAAAATTTAAAAACTTCACTAAAATTCAATATAATCAGCCTTATTATGAGTGTCGTTTTCTTTTTACGACAACGACTCTTTCGTAATACAAAATTTCACTAGAGTTTCAAAATTTCACTAAAAATTCAAAATTTCTTAAAAATAAAATTTTCACTTAAATTTCAAAATTTCAATACAAGTTCAAAATTTCACTAAAAATGCAAAATATTACTAAATATACAAAATTGCATTTAAAAGTCAAAATAAAAATTTTACTAAATTTTCAAAAATTCACTAAAATTGAATATATGTGCATACATATTACCAAAAATACAAAATTTCACTAGAGTTTCAACATTTCACTAAAAATTTAAAATTTCACTCAAAAATCAAAATTTCACTCAAAATTCAAAATTTTACTAAAAATACCAAAATTCAAATTTTCAATATAAATAAAATTGTCACTAAAATTTCACTAAAAATTCAAAATTATACTAAAAGTACAAAATTTCATTTAAAAATCAAAATCAAAATTTCACTCAAAATTCAAAATTTCACTAAAAATTAAAAATTTTCACATAAAATACAAATTTTCATTAAAAATTCAATTGTAATGAAAGTTCCGTTTATACCGACTGATTTCTGATTCTGATTTTGACAATTGATTGATTGCTCCCAACTTATTTAATTAAATCTTCGAGCATATGTTTACTAAGCAGAACTTTGACAGGACATTAAGTATGAAATTGCTTATACATTTCAAGATTATTGCTCTGCCGTCAACCATTATAGTAGTAATCATAAGATAAAGAAATTATTTCAGATAAGCAATGGCTGATAAGTTCTTAATGATTATTTAGCAATGAAAGCTTTTTACTGGGTTCTTAGCGGAATTTAGATTTCAATGATTATCAAGAATATTCGCACACATTTTAGTTTATTACTATTGGTCATTCTAGAATCAGTAACAGTAACATTTTTGAAGAACGTGGAATGACCAACAGGTTGCAATTGAAGACTAGTCTTAATGATATGGGTATTAGATCTGTTGTAGTAAGTTAGTCTATCACTGAGAGTGTTGCAAGTTTACTATCAGCATATACCTCAATTTAAATTCTCAAAAAAATGACCCTTTGTTGTACACTGAATAAAGAGGATTTGGATTATTTACAACCTTCTAAGCCGTTAATCATTAATTTATATGTTGTTTTTGACAAAGTGGACTTAATTAAAAAAAAATGCATTTCAATATACACAAAAATGTCGAAAGGTACGAGTTGTTGATTGCTTAAAAAACCAAATATTTTTGTTTATATCTGCACAAACCTACATACGAGTACATATGTATGTACATACATAATTATGGTATGGTGGTGCTATGACCATAAATTTAAAAGCTTGATAACTAAAAAGTTCTTCCCTACATCATCACAAAATAACCGTGTAAATAAATACAGTGACAGCTAACAAAAAAGCACAACCTGAAGATGATTATATATCTTTTAACTATGCGCCTACTAAAATTTATTTTACAAGGATTTGTTTCCTTATATGTATATGGTCATAGATATTATCTTATTTACTTAGATATGTATTGCCATAAATCGTTACAAATTTCTAAAATTAGCTCCTAATGATTGCATCTCACGCCAAGTGCTAATTATCTAACTGCGGCTGTTATAAAACATGTATTTCATAATATGCATGAAATCAGGCTAACGAATACTCGTATATGAACATACCAATCGTAGTAATGTGTATTGCCACCACATGCATATATGTATGAATATATACATATGTATGTATGTATGTACGAGTATATATGCATATGTGTGGACATTTTGTTATAAATGCATGTGTTGCTGTTGTTGCATGAGTATACTAGAGTTGTAAATAAGCAACGGTGTTTCTACTGCTATATACTATACTGTGGCATCATATATTGTACATGTGTATGTATGCTTGCATGTTTGGAGTAACCATCAGCAGTTGTACACTGGAGAATAGTATGTGGCAACTAACGGTAGCAATAAATCGCTAAAAGCAAATAAATCAGAATACATATGAAAAAATGCCAGTGCTTTTGGCTTCGTTTTCGACTTTATTTACAAACTCATGCATCAGTTAAATCCTTTTAGTACTGCAACGCAAACAAGGATAAAAACATAAAAGTCATGCAAACATTGCATACACTCACAAACACACACGTGTTCTAAAGCCACTAAAGACACTGAAGGAAATATGGGAAAAGGAAATCACAGACATTTTCGAATTTTTTGAAAAATTTTGGTCCTGAAATAATTAAATTTTATGAAATTGTAGGCATCAATTGCAGATATCTTAATGCACCAATATTCGCTTTACTCATGGATCTATTTAATGCTCAAATTTAAGCTTACATCTTTAGTTTATTACATATACATATTTTGACTTAAATCGAAGGCCCCTTGAAACTTCAATTTTAATTTCAGTTGTTGGTATATAAACTCACCAATTTTAGCTTATATCAAAAGTTATTTAATAATCCAGTTTTAGCTTTACTCATAAGTCTTTAATTACTCAAAATGTTTGCATTAACAATAGGTCTTTTGATACTCCAATTTTGGCTTTCATCGCAGGTCTTTTGAATCTCAAATCTTACACTCAGAATATTATTACAGTAACGGACTGTAGTTTATTTAGGAAGTATTTCGTGCAGTTGTTTTTAACTAAATAAACATTTAAAATTGTAAGAAAATTTATTTTTAACTGAATCTAACATTTATTCAAAAAACTAAGTGCACATTAATACGGATTTTCAGTTGCATTTGATATTGACAGTTGTTTACGTCAAATTATTTTGTATGTAAAATTAAATGAAACTGTAATTTAAAATAACTGAAAATTTACTTAAAAACCGATCTACTTATTTTCATTTAATTTTAACAAAAAGTTCATTTAATTTTAAATGTTAAAATAGCTGACTTAACTATCAAAAGAAAAAGTCACGACTTCCGTGAAAATAAAAGATTTTTCCTTTGTTTATGCTATTTTTACTATCAAAAATTAAACTGTGAATTCCTTTAAAAACAAATGAATTTTCAGTTATTTTATATATGTAATTTAACTACCAAAAAATTGTTGCGTGTAGCATAATAATAATAATTCCATATTCTATGTTATAATTCTCAAACAGTCAATGTGAATTTTAATATAAGATATGTATAGATATTTTACGGAAGCTATGATATGATATAGACCGACCCTTAGAAAATTAGTTCAAGTTATTTTCAGTTATTTTATGTATTTTACATATCAAAAAACTAACCACAAATTCCGTAAAATGAAAGGAATTTTTTAGTTAAAATACATAAAATAACTAACTAGTTAAATACATAAAATAACTAAAATACATTAAATAACTGAAAATTCTTTTGATTTTACGCAATTTGTGGTTAGTTATTTTTTACTTAAGTAAAACAGAAATCACTGAAAAATAGAGGTGGAGAAACATCGATGTTTGCTACCACCGATGTTTTCGATGTTTTTAAGCGAAACATCGATGTAACATCGATGTTTCTGAAGAAAATATACATATTATTGTAAAGTATGCAAAATGAACGTGCAAATGAAATACACCAAACTGGTAAAAATAATAGTAATTAAAATAAATAAAATATTAAATATAAAATTTTATTTATTGAATAAAATAAAAAAATATAACATTGTAATTTATAGGTTAAAATAATAAAACGTTTCACAAACGTATTTAAAAATGAGAGATCGTGTATAAAAAATAGAGATCGAAAACTTCTTTACAAATTTTCAAAAATTGACTGGTTTTATTAACATAAGTTTATCGACCACGAGCAGCTTGAGGCGCGTTCGCCGATCGGAAATAATTTGCCCAGCCTTGCTGAACATTCGTTTCGACTCGCAGGAAGTTGCCGGAACACATAAATATTTTTTTGCTAGCTCTTTGATAGCCACCATACCTTCTGCATTCGTCTAAAAAAAGAGGTTTATTAATTTAAAATATTAAGTATAAATACATTTATTAAATTAACCTTCCAAAACAAAAGAGGATCGCATTCTTCTGGTTCATTTATATTTTCCAGGTGCTGTCTCAAAATTACAATGGCATCCGCTCGCGATTATTTTATTTTTGACTTAATTTTGTTTTGCAAAAAAGAAAAATGGGGTTTTTGAGAAGATTCGGGTTAGTGGCTGCTCCCGTGGAGTTCTTGACAAAACGGTGTACATCTCCTGCTCAAAAGCCTTAACTGCCTGATCTGCATTTGAAACCGACTTAAAACCATCCTTTTTAAATCGAGGATCTATTAGGGTTGCTATGCGGGGAACAGTCCTTGATTCGTAGTGTGCAAATCTATCACTTAAACGGCTACTTAGCATTTCGAAGGCACAGACAACTTCTGCAGTTTTAAGATTAGGTCTTAAGTTTTGCAATTTTTGATGCAGCTCGCATCTTAGAGGAATGGCCAGAGAAATTGTTGCATTTTTGCTGCCAGAAATAGCCAGAGTTGCATCTTGAAATGGAGCGAGAAGTTCCGTAAGCTCCTTCAAAGTATCGATTTCCTCTGCCGAAAATGGAACCGCAGCCTTAGATGTACATAATAAAACAGATGATAGTGCTTCCTTCGTTTCTAAAAGTCGTTTTATCATTTGCAACGCACTGTTCCATCGTGTTGGCACTTCCTGCACCACTTTGCATCACACACGTTTGCTTTAAATTTTACTTACTTTTAAAATGTTTCTCCATTTTTGATAGATAACCCCACGGTAGCCACCACCACGAAACAAATTTTCTACATAAAATACATATTAAAAAAGTTATAAAGTAGAAATTAATAAAATTTCAGTTAATCCTTACCTTTTGCGTGTTTTCTTTCAACTTGTCGATTTTTATAGAGGTGACAAAGAAAACATCGATAGTCTTCGTCAAACATCGATGTTTACCAAAAATGCAAAAACATCGATACATCGAAAGTACCATCGATGTTTTCTCCACCTCTACTGAAAAATCAGTTATATCTGCGGATTTTGGGGTAAATTTTTCGATAGTAAAAATAGTAGAAATAAAGAAAAAATCATTTATTTTTATAGGTTAGATCAGTTAATTTTTTAACATTAAAAATTAACTGAACCTTTCATGTAATTTAAATGAAAAATGAGTTGACCGGTTTTTAAATGAATGTTCATTTATTTTAAATAACATTTTCAGTTAATTTTACCTACAAAATATTTTGAGTGTAGCTTCAATCTTATGTCTTTTCATACTCAAATTTTAGCCTCAATCCTAAAGCTTTTAATTCGCCAATTTAAGCTTTACCAGTAGTCCAATTTTATCTTCTATTGTAGATATTTTAATACTTAAATTTTAACTCTAATCGTTGGTTCTTTTCAATATTTTAAGGCTAGCTTAAGTTGAGTGCCTTTTAACATTCGAATTTTATTTTCAATCATAGATCTTTTAATATTTCTATTAAGCTTCACCATTTTTGATAATAGGACATTAACTATTCCAAAATTAGCTTCAATCCCGGATCTTTCAATACTTAAATTTAGCTGCACTTGTACGTCTTTTAATATTTCAAGTTAAGCTTCAATTGCAGGCCTGTATTACTCTATATTTGGCTCTTTCAATACTTCAATAGAAGTTTTTTCAATATTCCAATTAAAGTTTATTTAATACAGAATAATTAGTATTTAGTTGAACTGTTAATATTTAATTTTGATATTTCTTTTAGTTAGGCTTGAGTTCATTAAATTTAATTTTCATTAAATTATTTTATTTATTAAGTTTCTTTAATACTTCAATTAAAGTTTATTCAATACTCCAATTTTTTTTTCGCTTTTTAAAAAGAGAAGTAACACTCAGGCAATTAATGTGCCTATATATACTTGCGTTACTTTCTTTGGAAAGGGAATAGTTGAAGAAGTAAAGGTGGTGAAGGAACAAATCTTTTTTTTATATCACAACTCTGCAATTGGACATTATGTTTGTTTTTAGTGCAGAATTGCAGCGCCTCTGGTGGTGAGTAGGTGCATTAATGTTAAAGCCTTTATTTAATTATTTCACTTCGATGGCGTTTAAATGCTACACCACCGAAGGAGGGCGCTGTGATAAATATTAGTTATGATGGAGAGAAAGGAAAACTAATAATTATCAGAAACTGATGTTGTTTGAGTGGCAGCGGCTGGGAATCCAACTCATGCTTAATCAATTAAGCTACAGCACCCTGACTTCAATTAAGGTTCTTTTAATATCTTAGATCTTCTATGATTTCAGTTTTGCCTACAGTTTAATTTTAGCTTCAGTTGAAGTTCTTTTAATACTCCAATTTTAGTTTCAATCATAATGCTTGGTTTTCACTATGTCATTTTTGTTGTCAAATTGTGTAAATTGTAGGCAATTGTATGAAAACGGGTTGTCATATGCAATCAATCATGATTGCAAACATATATGACGCCACATGACAACCCGTTTTCATATTTGACAACAAAAATGACGTAGTGAAAACGCGGCCTAAGTCATTTATTACTTTAATTTTATCATCAATCGGTAATCTTGCTCCAAAATTTCTTTAAGTGTTTTGTCCCTGCATATGGTACTTGTATGTAAATATTATATGCATATATTTATTTATAAATGTTTAAATATAAGTCTATATTTTCCTATTTAAGTTTTACTTGAATTCTTCAACAGCAAACCAGCGTTAATACACTGCATTTAAACAATTTTTTCTTTTGGTATACGAGTATGTTCGCTGGAAATTAAAATTTGAGTTAGAAATTGAATTTGTTGCTCTTCAACAATTGTAGAAAATATTGTTCACAAACATTAAACTCAACACTTGCAGTTTTGAAAATTTACATTAAAAAGGCAGACAGTCTACAGTCTAAAAAATGAAATTATGCAAAAGACACAAAGAAATTCTCTCTCGAAACACACACACACACACAGCAAGAAACAATGCCACACAAAATCATGGTTGGCCGCAAAATCCCAAAAGTCTAGTGTGGCGTAAAAACAGTGTAAGAGTTAAAGGAAGAAAGCATTAAAAAAGAAGGATACGCCAAAATGACACAAAAATGCAGGGGATTCAAACAAAATCTTAAACAAAAAGAAATAAAAATAAATTAAAAAATAATTTATTACCCAAAACCAAAAAATGAATGAGAGTTAAAGGCATTTGAGAATTCAAACGCATACATACATATGTACTCGTATGTGGATAACAAAACATAAATTAATATTTATAACTTAACACCCGTGTAACATGCGGTACTATGATGACAACCTTCTTAGTTTGAGGGAAAAATACCTTCAAAATCTAAGAAGGATTTTTGAAAATGATCTTAAACTTGTAATAAATTTTTATTTATTACACACAAACGACCCTTGTTTTTAAATGCCACTCGACTCCTATTTCTGGTTGAGTTGTTATTGTAGCTACATTTGATTACTAACTCACCTTTGGGGGTTATTTTTGCTCAACCCAAAGAAAGGCAGATCAGCAAGCGGAATGGAATGTATAGCTATTTATTTGACATTATTTATTGGCCATAGATCATCTTTAAGAATCGTTTTTATTTTTGGCAATTGTTGAATTATAATTATAAATCTTTTTTATGGACATGTTAAGGAAGTTTTATCAAGCATATGCCATAAATTAAAAAACCTTAACCAGTTGTTTATGTCCTTTTTGGTGGCAAAAAAAAAAAAAACCTGATGATTTATTTGTGTATTTATTGCATTAATAAGCATGTAGACGAAATTGTTTTTACTTTCACAAGTAAAGGAAATTAATTTCTCATCACTGTAATAATTATGTGTGTATGTGTATTTGAAAAGATCCTGGATTTAAATATGACTAGAGTTTTTTTTGAATACGAGCAAATGAAAAATCACAGTATTCTAAGAATTATTTAATTGCCCTTAAATAGAAGTGTGAATTGCGATCGCTTTTCTTTTTGAATTTTTAATACCCCAGTTTTAGATTTTATCGTTTATATGCCTTTGATATCGTAGATCTCTCAATATTCCCTCCAGTTTAAGCTTCTATTGCTTTTTTACAATACAGTCAAACTAGCTTAAAACGTACTTCTTTTAATATTAAAGTTTTAACTTCAAATGTCGACCTTTTAATACTATAACTCAAGAGTCAATTGTAGGGCTTTTAGTTTTCCAATTTTTGCTTTAAATGTGGATCTTTAAATATCGCAATTTAAGAGTAAATCGCTTTAATAATCTTTTTAATACTCAAATTTTAAGTTCAATCCAAATTCCAAATTAGCTTCAATCGTAAATAATAATAATCCGATATTAGATTCAATCGTAAATGTTTTAATATTCCATTTCGCGATTTTAGCTTCAATTGCAGATCTCAAACTCAAATTAATTCTATCATAGATCTATTAATATTTAAATTTTAACTTCAACTTCAATCGTAGATGTTTCAAGACTCCAAATTGAGGTCTTTTCTATAATCCAACTTTAGATTCCAGTCAAATATCTTTTGTATATTTTAATTTTAGTTTCAATCACAGATCTTTTAATATTCCAATTTTAGTTTGAATCGTAGGGGTTTTAATACTTTAATTTTAGCTTCAATCATAGTTCTTTTAATACTCCAATTTCAGTCGTAGTTATTTGTATTCTGGTCACCAAATTTAGCTGCAATAGTAAATCTTTCAATTCTGATCTTTAATTTAAGTTAGTTTAAGCTTCAATCGCCGCACAGTGGCTCAGGTTTGTTTTTCATCAGTCAAAAATCTGTAACTTTTGAACCGATGGAGATATTTTAGTTTTTTTTTTTGTGAGGAGAAAACATCTTGATTTTTTTCTCCAGTTTTAACTTTATTAAAATCGGTTTAGCTGAGAAATTTAAGGTCAAATTGCAGACTTTGTTAAATTTAAATATTATTATAAAAAAAGTTACAAGCAGCAATAAGACCCAGGATAATTTTGTGAACCGGTATCCACTTTATAAATGCTGCCATAGGTTCCATTAGCACCGGTTCCAGGAGAACCGGTCTTCTATTGTTTATTTTCTTTTTTTATTTAAGTAATAATAGGGACAAAAAAAATTTAATTTTATACTTAAATAACAATAAAAGGAAATTATAAAAAGGTTTAAAACAATTATGGAAGTACTTGCGTGCAATGAACAAATTAATGCTAGAAAATTTGGTGATTATGCCAATGAAACTGCACGAATATATAATACCAAATATCATTGGCACAAAATGTCTGCAACAGTTCACAAAATTCTTTCTCATGGAGAGGATGTAATTAAGTATTATTTAGTACTACTTGGAGATCTATCAGAGGAAGCTCAGGAAAAATGGAACAAAGATTACAGATTTTATAGAGAGCACAATATCAGAAAAACATCACGAAATTTAACAAATGAAGATCTATTTAATATATTATTGGCAACGTCAGTCCCGCTCATTTCTTGCATTCGAAATCAATGGAAAATAGAACATCTGAATGCAAACTGAATGCCCTGTTTGTCGGTAAAAAAAGTGTCAAAAAAAGTGTTATTTAAGTATAAAATGAAATTTTTTGTCCTTATTATTATTTAAATAAAAAAAGAAAATAAACAATAAAAACCCGGTTCTATTGGAACCGGTTCTAATGCAACATATTGCAGAATTGATAAAGTGGATACGGGTTCACAAAATTATCATGAGATCTTTTGTGCAGCCTTGAAGTTTCATCATGTTAGATTTAGGCTATGTATAAAGACAATTATTTTGTTAGATGAGAGATCAAATACATTCCCTGGGGCCATAAAGGCCCTTCCGAGCCATCTTGTTCTGCGTATTGCCAGCATTGGACAGTCGCAAAGAATATGTTCAGAGGTTTCGGCTTCAAGTTCACAAAACCTACACTGATCATTCGCAACATTACCTAAAGTAAATTGGTGATATCTAAAGCTACCGTGTCCTGTGAATAATCCAGTAAGTAATCTCAATTCGCCCTTTCCGAGCGATAGCAACAATTGAGATCTTCGCTTAGACAGAGTAATAAACCTTTTGGACTGTCTAAGTCCTGGCAGGTTGTTCCAAAACTAGAGAAAATTCAAGATGTTTTCTCTTCACCAAAAAATTACTGAAATATCTCCATCGGTTCAAAAGTTACAGTTTTTTGGCCGATGAAAAACGATGCTGAGCCACTGTGCGCCGGTCTTTTAATATTGCAATTTCTGACTTATTCTGTTCCTTAATATTATAATATTCTAATTTCGACCACAAGCTAATTTTAGCTTCAATCGCATGTCTTTTAAACCATTAGTTGCAGTTAAACATTTATATTTTCTTAAGCGTGGTTAGTGTCTCTTAGTTTCGCGCCTTAAACAATTATTATTTCTTCGAGCTATGAGTACAAGTACATTCTATGATTAACATATTCCTATTCGTGTGTTTTTTTTTGTACAACATTTTCCAACATAATATTTTCTCACCCTAAATTAAACGATATTATTAAGTTAAATCCTTTATTGATGAAATGCATTAACATCCTTACGATATTGTCTGAGCCTGTTCAGCAAATTGTTGTGTTTTGCATATTAAGGGGAAAAATCGCAAAAAGCTGAAATAAAAAAGCACAATAAAAAAACACACAAATCTAAATTACTAGTGTGAATAGAACAATGATGATTTTGTCACTGCAACAAAATCAACAATAAAAAAAATGATGTATTTATTGCACAGTGAGGAGAGCAATCAAGAGTCTGTTTAGTTAAGGATTATCCGCTGCAATGTGTTGAATTATCAAATGATGACGACAACAATTGTTGCTGCTTTTGTTTACTGGAATTTTTTGCTGTTAATGCTAGTAGCAATATTGCCTGATGGAGTGCCGATATGAGTGAGGCTGCTGTTATGTTTGCTGATGCTGGTACTGCCACTGCACAATAGTAATCTCCTAGAAAGTGGCTGCAAGTGTCAAAAGCGACACTAACTTAAAACAATAGAGGAATTAAAATTTTCATATGTTTAGGCAAAACTAGAAAAAATGTTATACGGAAGTAAAAGCTGTTGAGAGTGAGTTTGATTAAAAAAAAAGAAGAGTAGTTTTAAAATCCTGTGATATCTTTTGGCTAAAATATTAGTAAAGTTTATTTGAGTTACAAAAATAAACCAAAAATTTATACCTTATTTTGGCAGGATGGGTTGGTGGAGTTAGTAAAAACTAATCTGGTGGAGTGGTGTGATTTTGACAATGATTACATACGAATGTTTTAGAAATCTAAACTGTTTTAGGTAGCACGGGCATAAAGCCCATTCTATGTTGGTTTGCTTGTTATACTCTTAAGAGTCTGAGCCGACTTAAGTTCTTTGATTTCTATGGCTGTAACTTTAACACAGGCTCTCATACACAGTACGTATGTACATATGTACTTACAAACAAATATTTGTATTTGTACCACCTTTTGTTGCTGTTTTACACGGGGTATAAGGCTCACTCCTTCTTTAGAAATACATACAATACTATACAAGTTTTTGGGTGCTTTGGTCGTTTTTATTAAGTTCGCCACGGGAATCTTTAATCTCTACGGGCTCTTGTGTTTATATACCTACATACATACATATGTATATACATACGTATAGTACATATTGTATATACAATACACGGAGTTTTGTTGTTGACACATGTATGTGTAGAGTATGAACATACTCGTACATGCATATGTATGAAAACGTTTTACTTCTGTTAGGCAAGTACAAACAGTAGAGAGCAAAATTGTTTTTCTAAAGAAGAAAATGTTCTTTAATAAATTTATGTTAGCGAGAAATTTTTTATAGAAAACTTATGCCAGCGATTGAATTTCCTAGAGGAAACTCATGTCAGCGATATATTTTCTTGCGAAAACTTATGTCAGCGATAGATTTTCGTTGGGAAACTCATGTCTGCGTTTAATTTTTATAGAAAATTTATGTCAGCGATTGAATTTCCTAGAGGAAACTCATGTCAGCGATAAATTTTCCTAGGAAGTTCATATCAGCGATAAATTTTCTATAAAAAACTCATGTCAGCGATATATTTTCTTTGGAAAACTTATATTAGCAATACATTTTCTTGTGGAAAAACTTATGTCAGCGATAAATTTTATTTGGAAAACTCATGTCAGCGTTAAATTTTTTATAGAAAATTTATGTCAGCGATATATTTTCGTTGGAGAACTTATATTAGCCATTAATTTTTATTTGGACACTTTTGTCAGTGATAATGTTTCTTTAGAAAACTCATGTCAGCAATAAATTTTATTTAGAAAACTCATGTCTGCGTTTAATTTTTTATAGAAAACTTATGTCAGCGATTGAATTTCCTAGATATATTTTCTTTGGGAAACTTATATTAGCAATACATTTTCTTGTGGAAAAATATATGTCAGCGATAAATTTTATTTGGAAAACTCATGTCAGCGTGAAATTTTTTATAGAAAATTTATGTCAGCGATATATTTACGTTAGAGAACTTATATTAGCAATACATTTTCTTTTGGACAACTTTTGTCAGTGATAAAGTTTCTTTCGAAAACATGTGTCGGGGATAAATTTCATATAGAAAACTCATATCAGCGATAAATTTTCTTGCGAAAACTTAAGACAGCGATAAATTCTATTTAGAAAACTCATGTCTGCGTTTAATTTTTTATAGAAAATTTATGTCAGCGATTAAATTTCCTAGAGGAAACTCATGTCAGCGATAAATTTTGTTGTGAAAACTTAAGACAGCGATAGATTTTCGTTGGGATACTCATGTCTGCGTTTAATTTTTATAGAAAATTTATGTCAGCGATTGAATTTCCTAGAGGAAACTCATGTCATGTCTTTGGAAAACTTATATTAGCAATACATTTTCTTGTGGAAAAACATATGTCAGCGATAAATTTTATTTGGAAAACTCATGTCAGCGTTAAATTTTTTATAGGAAATTTATGTCAGCGATATATTTTCGTTGGAGAACATATATTAGCAATTCATTTTCTTTTGGACACTTTTGTCAGTGATAAAGTTTCTTTAGAAAACTGATGTAAGCGATAACTTTTCTTGCAAAAATATAATACAATGATAGATTTGTTAAAAAAATTTCCTAGAAAGTTCATATCAGCGATAAATTTTCTTTCGAAAACTTGTGCCAACGATAAACTTTCTGTGCAATACTTGGGTCAACAATAAATTTTCTTTGCAAAACTTATGTCAGTGATAAATTGTCTAAGCAAGGCTATAAATTTTTTATGGAACACTTATGTTTGCTGTAAATATTTATTAGATTGATTATTATTGGGGATAAATATTCTATAGAAAACTTATGCTATTGATAAATTTTTGTTAATTTTTTAAAATTTTTTTTTTTTACTTTTTATTTGCTCACCACTGTTACATACATTTGCAACATACGTACATATGTATGTATATTAGCAAATCTCTTTAACTAAGAGTTCTAATGCAAAAATTATTTAATATTTCTTATTTAAACAGATATTTCATTTAGTATTTCCTATTTTTCATTATTTTTTGGCAAACGAAAGAGTGGTAGTTAATCCGTCCATTTATGAGCTGCTCTGGGCACAAATGTGAATTTAATTTAGTTGTAACTTATAAGCGGCATATTGTTGCGGAAGTGTTGGATATTGTGGTTAATACCAAAACTGTGTTTGTTACTGGCATTATAGAACAAAGAGCAGCTGCAGCAGTAGCATCAAATCTATTAAAATGTTACTTCTAACGAAACTGAAACATTTATGCCATGTTCAAATTTAATATGAACATACTGTTATGGGGTGCAAAGTGTTGTTGTCTAAATGATTATGAGCGAATATTAACTTATAAAACAGACACTCACACCTAACTACACATCGAAAACTAGTAAAAGAAGTAACACATTCACACTTAAGCCTTTGTAGGAAGCTTAGGTAAGCTTAAATCATACTTTTGGGTTTCCTGGCTTCTGGCAAAGTGAAATTAGTGTAAGCAAGGGGGGGGGGTGGTTGGTTGAGTATTAGAGTGATACATGTACTTGGTTATGCTGGGTCTTGTTAAAAGATGCACAGATAATCCAACTTTGATTAAGTAATTTCTGCTCACAATACATTTGGTGTCAAAATCCCGTTTATATTGTTGTTCTCGTTTATATTTTTGCACTTTTTTCTCAAAAAAAAAAAAAAAAAAAATAAAGCAGAGTTAGCAAAAAAAAGAGTAAGGGTGATTATCACTGTTTGCCAGCTTCAGACTGATGATTCTTTCGTCTTTCAAAACATCCTCATGCACAATTGAATGATGGAATGAATGAAAGAATGACGACTGGCTGTGTATGTTACTGTGTGTTGAAATGAATAAATGAAAAAGTCCTCATATGAAATTGAAATTACGCGAAATTGACGCAATTGTTATTTATTTACTCTCTACCGGTACTCGTTTCGTTGTCATTGTCGATTGTGACTAGTAGTAGAAATTAATATTTTGCACCATTGGGGGTTTTAATACAGTCGCGTTAAATCACATAAGAAGCTTTTCTTTTTTTTTTTTTTTTGTTTATTTAAATTGTATGCCATTGATGTTTAAATATTACGGATTTGTTTTCCCCCTTTTTTATAGCTAAAGTCCCAAATGCAAACGAAAGAAGCAAAGCAAAGCAAAAAAAAAGAAATATGTTTAATAAGGCACAATTTTACAAATTAATTGAATATGTGCTACATTATTTTTCATTATTATGAGCAAGAGTTTTAAGCAAAAAAAAATCATGTTCAAACTAAGACTTTATTAAACATCAAATGAAACTTTGACTGGTTACTTACTGACAAAAACCATACAAGTGTATAATACGACAAGTGTAATGTGATGTAAAATTCATTAGAATTTTTAAAAGCATGAGTTTTAGATTTAAAGTGTGTTAGAAAAGCAACTGTTAGTTAAAATTTTGAAGAAACAGTTAAGAAACTATTTTAAAGTGTTTTGGTTTTATATACATATTCTATAGAACTTATCAATGACTTGAATTTTCTAAAAACAAAATTATCACTGACATAATTTTTCCATTGAAAATGTATCGCTGACATAAATTGTTTGGAAAAACTTTTTCGCTGACATACATTTTCTAGAAGATTTATCGCTAACATATAATGTCTCTAAAAAATTTTCCGCTGACATAAATTGTCACTATAAAATTTATTAATTTCTGCAGATAAGCCAAAAAGCTTCGCAGTTCGTGTTTGTTAATTATTTAAAAAAAAAAAAACAAACATTTTCTCTAGAAATTTAATCACTGATAGACGTTTTCTTTAGAATTATTATCGCTGACATTAATTTTTAAAACAAAAAGTGATTCTGCTTCTGTGATACTTAGTTTAATATAATTTAATTATACTTTGATATTTTTATTTTTATTTATATTTTTGCAATTGTTTTGTTTAATTAAATTTATGTTTTATGTTGTGTTTATGTAAAACAGAATGTGTGTTAAATATTCTAAATGCAGAACTATTGACGACAGATTATATATCTAATAAAATAATATTATGAAATAATCTTTTATTTGCATAGAATACATGACCTTAATAAGCCCGATTTAGAATTTTCTAAACAAATCAATAATAAAATAAGGAAAAGGTCGATAAAAAACTTAAATATATAAAAGGAATTTTAATTAAATCCATGAAGAAAATGGATTTAATTAAGTGTCTGTTACATATTGGCAATTTAAAAAGGCACAAATTAAAAATGCTCTTGAACTAAGTTTTCTCCAGTAGATTTATCCCTGACATAATATATCTTTAAAAATGTAACGTTGTATCGTTTACTCCCAACAGATTTTTTTTGCTGACACACACATTATCTGCAAAATTTATCGCTCACATAAATTTTTTCCACAAAATGTACTGCTGACATAAATTTTCTGTGGAAATTGTATCGCTGACATAAATTTTTTAAACAAAATGTACTGCTGATATAAATATTCTGTGGAAATTGTGTCGCTGACATAAATTTTTTAAACAAAATGTACCACTGACATAAATTTTCTGTGGAAATTGTATCGCTGACGAAGTTTTCTCTACAAAATTTATTGCTAAAAAAGTTGTCTCTATAAGTTTTATTGCGGACATAAGTTTTCTATAGAAAATTTATCGCTGACATAAGTTTTCCCCTAAAAGATTTCTTGCTGACACACATATTGTCCGCAAAATTTATCGCTGACATAAATTTTTTCCACAAAATGTACTGCTGACATAAATTTTCTGTGGAAATTGTATCGCTGACATAAGTGTTTTAAAGAAAATTTATCGCTGACATAAGTTTTCTCTCAAAAAAGATTTATTGCTGACACACATATTATCCCCAAAATGTACCGCTAACATAAATTTTCTCTACAAAACTTATTGCTGAGATAAGTTTTCTGCAAAAAAATATTTGCCATTAATCAGCTAGTATTGCAACACCCTTTACAAGCATTCCTTATTTCATGTTTTAATAATATATGTATAAAAGTCATTAAAATAATAAAAAAATAATATTAAAAGCAGATCTACCAAACAAGAAAAGCTATAGCAAAGCTCCACACTACACAACTGTACAGAGCAGTGGAAATCATTAAAAGGTACTTAAAAAATCATCTTAAATGACATATCACATCTGTTAAACTCACAACAAATTGAAAGAAAAACTCTCATTAAACCAGGCATAAATAATTAACAAAACAATTTATTTTCAAGGATATATGTACATACAAATGTAACACATACATATGTACGTGCACACAAACACATTTTCACACAAGGATAAACCTGTATTAGTGTTTGAGTATAAATAAATATTAAAAGCAGTAATTGCTGGCTTTTGCTTTTTGAATGTTACAAAAATTAAAAGATGAAAATAAAAAATCAGCATCATTACAATATTATAGAAATTTGTTTGGTGACTCCAAAGCCATATAAGTAGTGTTGGCAGCAGTTTGGGCCCACTCCTTTGCTCAAGCATTAGTTTACGAATCATTAAAAGCAAACAATCCTTTCAAATGTTGTTATTCTTTTTTTGTTTTCTTTAACATTTTTTCATCAAGCTGCAAACAAACATCACACCGTATCACATCAACAACATCAAATCACATCATTAGTGGACATCATGTAAACATTTTTACAAAATACTTAAGCTTTTTTTTCTCTCTTTTGCATTTTGTTGCTAACATCCAACCATATTAATATTTACATGGTTGGATACTGGGGTTTTTAATGCATCATAAATCTGTGGCGAGCCAGTGTTTAGAATTTAGTATTTTCTATTTAAGTATGTGTGCGTGTTTGTTGGTTTGATGATGAAATGCCTGCACGTGTGGTTCATTTGTCCGCAAAAACCCTGTAATTAATTGCTGTAGCGGTTTCATAAATATAGAAAAAAAGTAAATATCTGCTCTGCTAGATGTTTACATACCCCAGGTCTTACTGAACCTAAAAATACACACACTTAAAATTGTCGTCGTTTTAAGCTGTTTTGTTTGATTTGACTATGACTACACTTCTCAAGTAAAGAAAGAATGAAAGAAAACGGCTTGAAAACCATGTTAGCCATAAACATAATCAAGCCAAACGAGTGTGTTGGCAAACAAAAATGCATGTAAAGAAATTAATGAAAGTATAATAAAGTAAAATGTCCGGAAATTAAAATTGCACAAAAAATAATAAAAAAAAAATGTATTAAACAATGTAAACAATTGCTGCTGTTAAACGGGCAGTGTTTTGCCAGAAGTGAAATCTTAAGAATTTGTTAACATTCTTAAACATATCGACTGGTTAAACTGAGCAGTAGTTGAGGTCAGCTTTAAGTTTCTAAACATATTTAAATGAATGTCATTACCCTGGTAAATAAGACATAATGAAAATAAAACCACAAATGTTGGATATACATAATTCACTTAATGGATAAATGGAGATCTTACTTTTTTCAGTGAGAAATTTTTCCAAAGAAAAGATTACAGACAAATAAAATTTCCAGAGAAAACTGATGTCTGCAATAAATTCTTCTTTTAAAAATTTATGTCCGCGATAAATTTTCTAAAGAAAACTTTTGCCAGCGATAAATATTACAGAGAAACAAATTTTCCCAAGAAAACTTATGTCAGCGATAAATATTGCAGAGAAATAAAATTGCCAGCGATAAATACTCCAAGGAAATACATTTTCTAGATAAAACTTCTGTCAGTGATAGATATTGTGGAAAAAACTTCTGTCAGCGAAAATATTCCAGAGAAAAAAATTTTCCTGAGAAAACTTATGTCAGAGAAATAAAATTTCCAGAAAAAACTTATGTCAGCGATAAATAGTCCAGAGAAAACTTATGTCAGAGAAATATATTTTCTAGATAAAACTTCTGTCTGCATTAAATATTCCAGAGAATGAAAATAATACCACAAATGTTGGATATACATAATTCACTAAATGGATAAATGGAGATCTTACTTTTTTCAGTGAGAAATTTTTCCAAAGAAAATTTATGTCTGCAATTACAGCCGATAAATATTACAGAGAAATAAAATTTCCGGAGAAAACTGATGTCTGCAATAAATTTTTCTTTTAAAAATTTATGTCCGCGATAAATTTTCTAAAGAAAAGTTTTGGGAGTGATAAATTTTCCAAAGAAATAAATTTTCCAGAGAAAATTTCTGTCTGCGTTAAATATTCCAGCAAAAACTTTTGTCAGCGATAAATATTCCAGAGAAACAAATTTTCCCAAGAAAACTTATGTCAGCGATAAATATTCCAGAGAAACAAATTTTGCCAAGAAAACTTATGTCAGCGATAAACAGTCCAGAGAAATACATTTTCTAGATAAAACTTCTGTTAGTGATAAATATTGTGTAAACAATTTCGGAACAAATCGGTTTTAGTGACTTTGCTCAAAAAAAAATTCATCAAATAGGGCTTTTAGAGGAGATACCAGCAAAAAAAATTTGTTGGCGGTCAAGCCTATTTACGAGGGGGCGGGCCCGTAAATTTGAAAATATATAGGCCTATATCTCGGGAACGGGTGTCTGATAATTTGTAATGCATTAGAAAAAAGATATTAAAAATACATTTCCAACGATAGATATCATGATTATAAACTATGGACCGAATATGGGTTAAATCCGAAAAGAATATTTTTTGATCCGAATTTTTCTTAATATCTAAAACAAAAATTAAAAAAAATGTCAATATAAGTGTTATTTTTAAATAGCCAAGACATTAACCCCCTGTCCCACGATGTCGAACGATAACGTTCGCTTATATAAGACTTAAGACACAAACTTTTTATCGTATCTATTTTTTACTCAATCAAGTTTGTTTATTCCACAATCAAGTTTATGTCTTAAGTCTTATCTAAGCGAACATTATCGTTCGACATCGTGGGCCAGGGGGTAAGCTTTAATTTAAGGTATCATATGTGTCTGTAGGTATCATAGAATTATAAGATCTGAAAAATTAAAAAAACACATTTCTTCAAAATTTTGTATACAGGATAGGATTTTTTCCTCTATGGTATACAGAATAGCGGCTTCGCATAGTACAGATTGTATTTTTTATGGTGAAATATCATAATCTTTCTTTAATATCTTCAGATTTGTTTTACCTACATGGTCATGTTATACCTTAAATCAAAGCTTAATTTCTTGACTTGAAAGTATTGTAATTTATCTACTTACTCATATAGACCTTTTTCCCGGATTTTTTAGATTTTTTAAAAAAATTTCGGATCAAAAAATAATTTTGCGAAATTTATCAATATCAAATATAGGTCATGTTACATAACGTTGGAAAGGTCTTTAAAATACCTAGCATTTTATATATATATCGTCTAATAAAAAAATGTAGTTTTCAAGATATAGCCAAATATATTACAAACTGTGCCCACTCGAAAATAGGCGTGACCGCCCCAATTTATTTTTTATTTTAATCAGAATTTAAAATTCTATTACTGATAAAATTTTGATAGTCTTTTGAAAAAGTCACTAATACCGACTTAAGCCAAAACTTCTGTCAGCGAAAATATTCCAGAGAAATAAATTTTCCTGAAAAAAACATCTGTCAGCAATAATTTTTCTATAAACTTTGAATTAGGAGCATCCTTTCCACAGTTTTCATCGAATTAGAAAGCATTAATTACAAATCTAGTAGCTCTTCTGATCTCCTCCTCCGCCACTTTCCATAATTTAAAAATTTTCCTTAAATATCAATCATGTTCAATATTAATGAAATTTTCTGCAAATCAAAGTAATTCGTTTACAATACATCCATGTAATGAAAGTGAAATTCAACTAACAAAGTGTGTTAGTAAAAGAAAACCATTTTCAGCTTTGTATGTTGTCCCAAAAATAAGAAAAGGAAAACTAAACAGGTGGTGTTGCCTGTTCATTATTACTTTAATTCTATGGAAAACATTAATTTGCAAAACAAAAGGAATTTTAATTAAATCCATGGAGAAAAAGTGTCTAGCAAAATTTTAGTCTCTGCCACCTTTTGGGAGTTTAAAAAGGCACAAATTACAAATGCACTTGAACTAAATCACAACAATAATTTGAAGAAAACAAAAACGCCAAGAAAGAGAAGGCGTCAACTCCTTTTCATCAGATTCATAAATGTAGTGGCATAAGAAGATGTAGAAAAAATCATACAAAAGCATTTCCGGCCTCGTCATATTTAACACAATAGTTAAAATGGCAGGCTGGCAGCATCAGAAACATAATAATGTTTAAATACCTTATTTTTGGCACAAGGGGTATTACTCTTGTTTTTTTTTTTTGCTGCTATCAAAACATTAAAAGTCTATCAAGTTATTAAATTTATAAAGTGCTGCTGCTAGGCAAGAAATCAAAAAAAAAATTCTGCCAACAAAAAAAAAAAAAAAAAAAAAAAATCACCATCACGTATGATTACGCACATTGTTTTGCTAAGAGTTGAGAGTTGTGTGTGAGGCTGATGAAAATTAAAATTCCTTACATACAACTGCAAAAAAAGGGAACAGTTTTGGGCTAAAACATCAGCTGGGAGTAAAGTATGAGAACAACTACAACAAAACAACGTGATTACTTTACACAATCAAAACAGCAAAGCAGCAACCAAACCAAACCAAACATCATGTCAGTACTTTTCCTTTGCTCAGGGGTTGCTAAACATTTGTACTTACAAATTTTGATTCCAAGAATCAACTCTATTGCAAATCAGCAATAATACTCCATCTACCACACTTCACATCATCATGTACGTTCGCAAAGTTGTTGTCGCTAACATGTGTGTGGGCGTATAGTCCGAAACGCCTCCTCATCAGAATCCAATCAAATTAACCAAGACCGCACTGAGTTCACTAGCTGTAATAGCAAGAACAACAGCAACAACAACAACATCAATAGCCATGATAACATCGACAACTAGAACGACATACATACATACAGACGGACAGACAGACGTTAATTTAAATTTGATTTGCTTCTGGTCTGCTTAGGAAACATGAACTACCAACGCCATTATTATCATCTTCATCACAATCATCACCATCATCATAAACATCGTCCTCATCAATGACGGCTCACTGTTGCTTGCCACTGCTGCTGAGCTGTGTGTTTGTTTACCCTAAGACTTCATTAGGTCAAAACATGCCACAAGGGGGACGAACCAACTTAATCAGGGTAAAACTATTAATTAAATACCAATTCATTTCCGCACAACGTATTAAACTTAGACACACACACACACACACTCATATTCACGCACTACTATACATACACATGTATGCAGCCATTCATTTATACGCAATACACAGCTTATGCAAAAAAAAAAACTAACTCCCCCATTAACAAATATGTATTAGAAGGGGAAGTATACCCATTTCTATAAACTATCGTTTCGAAGATCTTTGAGGAAACTAACTGCAGGAAATTAGCAATTCTTGTTATCTAATTTATCTATTTTTACATTTATTTAAACTGAAAAAAACATGTGCTACCAAATCTGAACAGCTTGTCTTTACAAAGATCTTACACAACTATATCTGCTTCTCTGAACGTTATTATCACTAAATTAATTTTAATATACTTTATCATAAATTCAGTATGAAAGTGGCAGGTCTAAGGGATTTGAATAAACAATTCAAAGCTGTTCTGTAATTTCTACTCATGTTCTATAATAGTGCATTTACACTTGTAATTTTCAAACTAGTTTATGATCATAAGCTACTTTCATAACCCATACCGTTTACATCAGCATTTTTGACAGTTAAGTGGTTTATCTTTGACAAGTCATAAAACAGCTGACTTTAATATTAAACATTTAATAAAAATATGGACGTTGTTATGAAAAAAAAAATTTTAAATTTGTGTTTTTCATCCAGGATGAATAAAATTCAATTACAGTTTCTTTTTTTAAAGAAAACTTTTTTTTATTTTTGAGCAAATGTCAAATGATTCCAGCGTTGCCAGAAAAATGTTGAAAAAACAGAGTTGCATTAGCAGAAACTGTTTTTGATTTGTATGGATAAACAAGTTTCTCAAACTAGTTTATCACCATAAACAACTTATAAGTAGTTTATGGCGTAGGTAAAAAAGATGAGTTTCAAATTAAGCGAATTTCTTATAAGTTTTACATAATTTGCTATCACGTCATCTCACAATGCCTTTAAGGGCAAAAGAAAGGCGAAATTTTGTACCAGAAAATAGTACAATATGCAAACAGATAAAAAGAGCCTATTCATTATAAAATATATTGGAGACTAAAAGGAGTTTTAAATTATTTATTAATTAAATTACTACTCTTGCTCAATTGTTGTTTATTTAAAAGAAATTTTAAAGAATTCGTTAGTATTAAACAAATTAAATATGTATTCACATTATGAAAAATAGCTTTACGAATTTTGTACTTTTTAGACCTCCACGGTACCATTTTTATTATTTATTATTAACAAGTATACGCAGAGAAAAAATATTGTTGTGCATGTTTACCACAACTATTTAAATATTTTTAAACAGTTTTTTAAAATATTATGGTCATGGCAATTATTTATATGATTTCTGAAACCATGATGTGGGTAAGTAACCATTCACATGATTAAATCCATCATATATATGATTATAGCAATTATGTAATGTTTATGGTAATCAGTTTTATGATGAAAGATTATACCATATTGTGTTGTTATCTATCATAATCAAAGAGCAACAAATTATGATAAATGAATTCATCATAAACATGATTGCAACAAATATAAACACAGTTACTACAATACATAACATAACCATATTATGGTTACCGCAATCATATATATAATTATGGTGACCATAACATTGTTGAAAAACTTGTAAAAATGTTGACATTGTTGTGGTAAACATGTACAACCATATTTTTTCTCTGTGTGTAAGAGTGCTATATTCGGCTATGCTGAACTTTATATACCCTTCACCATTGTTGTGGATTAATAATTATATTATATACATACATATACATATATATTATATTAATACACTTTGTTTGATAGTTTTTTTGATGAAAATTTCAGAGGTTGTCTCGGATTTTTGCTCATATCTCCGTTATTTATGGACGGATTTTGCTGATTTTAAATAGCAAACTTCTCAAAAGCATGTCTGACAGAATTATTAAAGATTTGGATCCCGAAGATATCTGAAGACTTAAGAAAATTGATTTCAACAGACAGACAGACGGACATGGCTCAATAGACTCCACCATTTATCCAGAATATATATACTTTATAAGGTAGGAAGGTGAAAAATAAAACTTACGGCAACATTTTTAACATTACCTTATATGTATAACAAATGTTTAAACAATTTTATACTCGATATAACGAACGACCAAATTTCGATCTCTAATGGAAATTGAGTGTTGATACCTAGAAAAAAAAAACAACCAATATTTCAGTTAATTTAATTGCTTTAAAAATCAAACTCATAGGCAGATTTATTGCAAAGAAGTATATTTGGTGCAAGAATTCTAAATGAAGCAGAAGAGAAATTATCATATCGAAATTGTCGTACTGCTATCAGATAAAATATTTGTTCACGCTACAAAACTAGTGCTCCAGCAAGAAGAATAGAGTAACAATTTTAATTTGCAGTTATTCATCTGAAACAAAGAAAATTATACCTTTTCTACTTGTAAAGAGAAAGAAATAAAGCTCGTTTCGTAATAAATTACCTTCTTTCAAATAAATCATATTTATGTCACACCGCTTAAAATATATTAAAAAATAAATCTCGATTTATGGAACTTTTCTATATAACGAATAGACTTGAGAATATATCGTTCGTTATACTGGGATTTGCCTGGACTTGTTTAAAAATATTATTAGTCATAGTTGAAATAGAATTTTAAATCTATGTCCCGGATCACACACTGCCACTTTTGCTGCGCAACTTTTGAGTTTGTGGATGAGAGGGGAAAAAACAGAGAGAGAGAGAGAGAGAGGGGACCACTCTTCTTTCCCCTCTCATCCACAAACTCAAAAGTTGTGCAGCAAAAGTGGCAGTGTGTGATCCGGGACTATAAGAACATTTTCCTCGTTTATTATCACGATTAGCTACTCGTATAACATAGTCTAAAAAAAGTAGAAACTTGATGATAAAGAGCACGAGAAGTGAAGATACGCGTGTGAACAAAAACTGAAACGTGTGAAACAGCACTAAATAATTTTATTGTAAAAATTATAAATAAAAATATAAATAAAGATATGACTAAATTAAGGATAAAAGACAGTTGTTTTTAATTTTTCATTTGCACTTAAATTATTTTCATCAACAAATTTTCACAAACATTTTGTTTCACCAAAAATGTCTGACTAAAACAGAATCACAGAAACATGACACAAATTTCCCTAAAATATATTTTCCCTAAAAAGTTCAATTCCATTTAAGCAGACTATTTTACTAGAGAAATTTATTAAGCAAAGTTTCTCATTAAAGAAAAAAAAAATAACTACTATATTCTTCACTTAGTTGTCATAACCAAATTTGCAGCGAATCGAATGATTCGATGATAGTAACTGAACTGAACTGAGTAACTGAATGATTCGTTTGATAAGAAAAACTACATACTTAAAGCATCCATTTTCATTGTGTAAGTTAAATATCAAATGTTGTAAATAAAATTACGAGTTGAATTCATTTTCTTTTTTCTTAATCGGAAAACTATTTATCCATTATTGAAATTGAATTACAAGTAGAACCTTAACAATCACCAAATAATTTAACAAACCATTAAAAGTTCTCCAATTACATACACAGGAGTCTCATAATTATTTAACTCCTACCACTGCTCCTTATTAGCACAATTTCCCAGGCAAGTAAGCATTTGTGTATGGACGTGTATTTGTCATAACTCTTCAATTTCCCAGGAGGTGCCAATATGCGTGCCCAAATGTGGAAAATTGCATAAATACAATTAGAGCTTAGCTAAAGGTGATGACGACAATGATGATGTATGTAGATGTTGATGAGAATGCTAATACTCGTACAAGTGATGATTATGATGCTGATGATGTTGTTAAGCGCTAATTAAAAGCACCCCTAGAGCCTTATTGCATCGTTGAGTTTAACAAAAACGTATTTAAACGTAATTAATTGCAATGTTTTCCTTATTTTTTCCGATTCTGCTGCTGCTGATGCTGCTGCTGCTAATGTAAATGCTGCTGTTTATATTAGTTCATGTTGTTGTTGTTGCTGTTGCTGTTGTTATTATTATAATGTGCTCCTAGGAGCACTTTATAGCTTAAAAAACAGCATTATTGTCCCTATTCTTATAGTCTCATTAGCTGCACATCGAGTGCTTAAAAAGCCCGTAGGGATCTATTTAACTTTTCTAACACATATAAGCCAGTCTCAGTCTCTGTCTCATAAAACACACAAGCTCACACAGAAAGTTCAGTCAGTACACAGTTCTCAATTCTTTCTATTCTTTGCCATTCAACGGTTTTCGTTAAGTTCAGTTCAGTTAACTAAACGTGTGTAACGAGATGCAGCAAAAAAGAAAGAATGAAAGAAGAAAATACAAAACCTCAATCGTTGCTCGCTGGTGTTGTCAACGTCATCACAACAACATTTTTGTCCATTGTCAATTTGCACTTTGTCGCACATAGAAGAAAAACAACAACAACATAAACAACTACCCCATTAACGTTAAGAGCCTTCACAAAAACAGCAACAGCAGCAACAGCAAATGTATGTGTAATTTCACCTTTTTCATTAAGAAAAACAATAATAACAACAACTAGAAAAATTATCGCAATGCGGGTAAAAATCAAGAAAAACTGCTGCACATTAAGGCGATATTCAAATGTTTTGTAAAAAGTGTGTGAGTATGCATTTGCATAACCTGTATGACACATGCATACATATGAGTATGTATGCACATATACATATACTTATTTACAAATAAATGAATTTTTATTTGAAAGACGGATGAAGTGCTCTAGCTACAGGTGTTACTCCATAATCAATAACCAATGTTGAAAGTTATTTCCCATGTGCATTACAATTGCTGGTAAATGATGTCATGGAAACGGAAGTTGAAGCAATTTTTAAATGGTGATGACTTCCGTTTTGAAGATAAAGCTGACGATATCATGTAGGATATTGGAAAAGAACTTAGAAAACTTGATTGAAGTTTTAAATTCAGAAAAAAAATTTGTAGTGTCGTCAGTGATAAAAATACGGTATATCACTGTTTCTCAGTGATACTTTTTTCGTCTACAAAATAAAACTGTGATACTTTTCCCGCCAGTGATGAAAATAGGATATATTACTGTTGCTCAGTCTATGCCAACGAAATATCACTGTGATACTTCTCCCGTCTAAGAAATATCAATTTGACACCTTTTCCGCCTAAGAAATATCACTGTGATACATTTCCCGCTTACGAAATATCGCTGTTATACTTGCCTGCCTGTGAAATATCACTGTGATACTTTTTCCGTTTGAGAAATATTAATGTGATACTTTTTCCGCCTACAAAATATCACTGTGATACTTTTCCAATCTAAGAAATATCACTGTAAAACTTTTAATGCCTACGAAATATCTCTGCGATACTAGACCTGCCTAAAAAATATCACTGTCATACTTTTGCCGTCTAAGAAATATCAATGTGATACTTTTCCCGTCTAAGAAATATCACTTTGACACCTTTTCCGCCTAAGAAATATCACTGTGATAATCGTCCACGATATATCACTGCCTGTGAAACATCACTTTTCCCGTCTAAGAAATATCACTGGGATACTTTTTCCGTTTGAGAAATATTAATGTGATACTTTTTCCGCCTACAAAATATAACTGTGATACTTTTCCAATCTAAGAAATATCACTGTAATACTTTTAATGCCTACGAAATATCTCTGCGATACTAGACCTGCCTAAAAAATATCACTGTCATACTTTTGCCGTCTAAGAAATATCAATGTGATACTTTTCCCGTCTAAGAAATATTACTGTGATAATCGTCCACGATATATCACTGCCTGTGAAACATCACTTTTCCCGTCTAAAAAAATATCACTGTAATACCTTTAATGCCTACGAAATATCTCTGCAATACTAGTCCTGTCTAAGAAATATCACTGTGATACTTTTCCAGTCTCGAAAGTATAACCGTTTCGCAGTAATACATATGTACATATGTATGTGCGCCTAGAAAAACTTACTTACTTGTAGTGTTATACTTATACATATGTACATACATAGTATGTATTTATTCAAGTTTCCACTGTATCTTTCCACTTACAAAGTAGTTGTGTGAATAGTTTTTTTTAGTTGTTGTTGTTGCTTTGTGTTTTCTTCTTGTGTTTTTGTTGTTGCTGTTTTTTATTAGTGCTAATGTTCGCTGATGAAAAACTTTTATAATTTCAAAATATTGCACTCTTGGCACATGACACTCACTCACACAACAACAACAACAAAAACAAGTATAGAAACAACAAAACAACTATTACACACCAACACTAACTAACAGCAACTAAAACTACTACTACGTGCCTGTATGTATACAAACTTGTAATGCGACAAAATGGTTGATTTTTTTGTAAGAGTGTTTTGTGTTGCCTGCTTTTATGAGCACTTGCTTTTTTCAGATCTTTTGGAGTTGTTTTTCAGTGGGGGTAGTAGTTGGTGCTTTTAAATAAGTGTAGAGAAGTGGTGGTGGTGGTGTTGTATGTTTTCTGTTACAGGCACAGTCCTTGACGCTGCATCAACTTTGAAAGAGGACTCCAATGAGTAATTAAAACATTTTCACATTTAGCCAACAACAAGAAAACTGACTCATAAAGAAGTTGTTTTTTTTTAATTTTGCTTGTATTTGTATAGCATTTTAAAAACATATTTTTACTTGGCACCTTATAACAATTATTGCCACAACAGCAATTGCAATAAACTGAAATATGAAGAAGAAAAAAAAACACCAATGCACAAGTAAAAGCCAGCATGTTGCATGTTGAGTACAAGCAGCAATGTAATTCAAAAGAGAAAGAGACACTTCTTAAGTATGTTTAACATATTTAACATTTTTTTTTTTAAATTAAACAAGCCACAGCCATGATAGAAAATGAAGTAACAAAAAAAAAAACAACAACAAGATTTTTAATTAACCAAAACACTAAGTAACATGTCATGTCAGGTTACAACACAAGACACCTACTTTTATTATTGGTTATAAAAAGCAAGACAACTGAACTGAAGTGTCAAGAGTCACAAATAGACATAAACTCGTACTTGTACTCGTACGATTAAATAATTGCATTAAAGCACATACAAATTTCTCTGTCTTACTATATTATCATCATTTGCCAACTGCTACTAAAACACTGCAAAAATATAACCCCCGGTAGCATTTGGAAAAAAATCATAATTGAAACATCGATTAATTACGCCTTTTGGCTTTTTTATTAAACCCATAATGAGGTGATTATGATTAAACAAAAACATTTCAAAATACGTATTAAACCGAACAGAAAAAAACGAAACAGAAATCATAAAGAATATTACAGAAATCACAAACAAAAAAAAAAAAATAAAAGAAAACTTTACATCAAAGCAAAATCTAGCGCCATTAATGTCTGTCTGTTTGTTTGTTTGTCATTTAAAGGAAACAGAAAATTCATCACAATATTTGTCTGTGTTTTTATTCATAAGCACTACCAGCAAATGGGGGTTATATTGAAGATGTTATAAGAGCTGTAACACTATGAAGTATTAGGCTCAGAACCGGACGGACACTAGAACTGACAGTCGAATTTAAACTTGTGCCATGTCAAGGCATTGCCAAGGCACGGTGTTTATGGTAAGACATGAATAAGTAACGAATTATCTACAGAAATAAAGCAAAATACAACACTGCAGCAGAGTCGTATTTTGTCTGACAGGTTCTCGTAAATATGGCATCACGAAAAATAATTATTTTGCGACTTCCGGCTAAAAACACGTTTTGTCGGTCTCTTGTGATCTTGACCTGCGAGGAGGAAGTTGTAAGCGGCAAAATTTTCACCAATCCTGATACAACAACATCATTAGAGGCGACTGGAAGAGAGTTTGGTGGATGGATTGATGACAGTCGAAGTGAAGGGGAATGCGCCAACAACGGACTCTGAGGTGATCCTCAAGCATCCGCACAATTCCACCAGTGGCATTCACCCAAGCCCATCGACACATGTCCAAAAACATCATCATCGACACATCCACACAATACCAGCAGTGTCCGCACCAAAATCTTCATCGGCGGCACGCAGACATATTCCAGCATCCGCACAATTCCACCAGTGGCATTCACCCAAGCACATCAAGGGCACCCTCATCAAATGTTGAGTTTCATTCTCGCATAATTTGCAACTACATCCTCACAGGACTTACAAGCAGCGTCCGCACTAAAACAGCATAAGCGGCGCACACACACGCACACCAGCGTTCGCTTAAAATCATCCTCATCAGCGGCACACATACACGCACATTCTAGCCGTGCCAGCTCAAAAACCTCATCAGCGGCGCACACACATACAGCCGCAGCGCCCGCGCAAAAACAGCACCAGTGGCGAAAACACACTAGCAGCGTCTGTACAAAGTCATCATAAATGGCGCACACACACGCATCCGCAAAGAATCATTAGTGGCGCGCACACATGCAACTCTAGCAGAGAACGCACACACGCACACCAGCGTCCGCATAAAATCATTCTCATCAGCGGAGCATTCACACACGTTAGCAGCGTTCGCACTAAAAACATCGTCAGTGGCGCTAAAACATTCCAGTAGCGTCCGTAAAGAACCATCAGTGTCGCTCACACGCGCAATTCTAGAAGAGAACGCGCACACACGTACACCAGCAGCGTACGCACAAAACTTCGAGCTCCATACCCCTTAATTTACCAGTCCATTCACACGAAGTCTACAACAGCGTCAGCATCTGTAAGGAAAAATTACAACAAATATACACCACGGCAAAATCATCATCGAATGTACAACGGTGTCATCCATCAAATGCACAACAAATCTACAACGGACGATGCAGCAAAATTCTCAACTAAGACTACAACAAGAACACCATCAACATCAAGAGGATAACAGATAAGTAAAATGTTTAATAATTATGACCAAATCTGGAATAGTTCTTAATCGGGGTACCGATTGTTAGAAATTTCTTTTTATTAAAGTATATTGAATTGTTGTAAAAAAAAAACAGGATAGACAATTAATTGGGTTAGCCGTTTAATTTTTTTTGACAGGGAAATTAGTAAATAGACCCGAGAATCGGAAAAGGTTAGAGTAATGAAAAGGTTTTTAGGGTTACAAGTGAGGAATTGAGAAAGATAATAAAACTGAACAGTCCAGATCGTAAAGTTTAAATAGGGTAAAATAAATTTTCAAATTAAAACAAAATTTAAATTTGAAAGAAAATTCTAACTAGAAATCAAAAATTTAAAATTAAAATAAATTTGAAAATTAAAATAAAGTTTTAATTAAAGTTTAAAATTAAAATAAAATTTAAATTTGAAAGAAAATTTTAACTTGAAATCAAAATCTAAAATTTAAATAAATTTGAAAATTAAAATAAAATTTTAATAAAAATTTAAAATTAAAAATAAAATTTTAATTTAAAATCAGAATTTAAAATTAAAATAAATTTAAAACTTGAAAGAAAATTTTAAATTCAAATCAAAATTTAAAATTAAAATAAATTTCAAACTTAAAATAGAATTTAAAAACTAAAATAAGAAAAAAAAATGTTTACGAATTAAAATAAGCTTTAAGATTAAAATAAGATTTAAAAATTAAAATAAGAAGAAAAAGAAAAAAAATTAAAATAAAAAAAAAAAGGAGGTGTATTCTGCCAGGGTTTGCGAAGCATTTCAGAGGTTTAAATTTTTGTAATTGAAGTTTGAGGCCATGGCCTTGGTCGGTTAATTTTTGAAGGAAGTATGCTTAAGCATCAAGACGTGGCAAAATATGCGCCCTTTTTCTTTTCTTTGCCAATCCAAATAATCTAAATAATGTAGATAATATAAATAATCTAGGTAATAGTCCAAGAAATCGGGATAATTGAAATAATCTAAGTAATTTAAGACACCTTATTATTGTATTACTACATCAATATATAGTTGTATAGAGTAGATATTAAGTTGAAAAATAAGAAAATCTGAATTGTAATAAAAATAAGAGTGGAATTAATTACACTAGGATGATTAAGATTGAATTTTATACCTATGTTTAAATTAATGATGGAGGGATGAAAGGGTAAGGTAGGTATTTGAATGGTGAGAATATCGATTAGGGGTAGCTATTAATTAAGGCTAACATGCTACCATGGTCGAGCATCAGGATGGATGCTGAGGGAGGGCCAGCCAGGGATTGAATTCCATCTTAATCCCAGTATAAAGGTATAGTATCTCTTGTGTGGTTCATTCGCGTCTCGGTTTCGATTTATTGTTACGCCCCATTATATATTTGTATTTAGGCAATGCACTGGTACATTAAAATAATGTTCCATGCCCATCCATTAGCAACGAACACCCGCCCATGCCCGACGAGTCATAGCCCGGCTGAAAATTTGTTAGTTACCAGTGTGACTAGTGGATGAGCACACGAATCGTGCAAGTGGCAGTGGCCATTAGCATTTGTGATACGTGACATATATTTTATGGCGCCCAACGTGGGGCCTGAAATGTGATTCGTGACAGATATTTTATGGCGCCCAACGTGGGGCCTGAAATGTGATTCGTGACAGATATTTTATGGCGCCCAACGTGGGGCCTGAAATGTGATTCGTGACAGATATTTTATGGCGCCCAACGTGGGGCCCGACCAATCCAACGTGGGGCCCGACCAATCCAACGTGGGGCCCGACAAATAGATCGTTTTATAATTTTTTTATCTTGAGCGTTTGTAAAGTTTGAAAATATTAGTAAAAGCACTTGTGATTGTCTGGCGCTACGTAATCGATTTTTCGTAAGTCATGACTGATGAAACATCAGTTCATTCGCGACGATGAGTTCGGTTAGGGAAGTTTGGCGATGACTATAAGTCATAGTAATTGGGATCCGTCCGTGATTACTATTCGCGATAAGATTCGGAAACTTTGGCCAGCGAGGAAAGTAGCGTTTGTCCGTGTGTTTGTGTTACAAGACCGCGCTGCGACGTTAACTTTCACTCATGACGGCAATCATGCAGAACTAACATTCGCAAATATCGAAAATAGAACCAAGAGAAACAATACCTTTAATTTTTTTTAGAATTTTCACCATCCAAATACCAACCCAACATTGAAGTTTAGTAATTTAGATTTTTTTTATTGACTCTATTTTAATTTGATTTGATTTCTGTAAAATTTAGGTTGTATACATTAAGAGCCAAATACCAATTGATCATATACAATTTTTATTATTACCAATATTATGTATTTCTAATCGTAGTTTTAGAAAATTTTTGTTCATTTTTATTATTTTATTTTAACTTTTATTTCACCAAGATACACCTATACATATATTTCTTTTTGAAAATTGATAAATATTGGTGTCGAAAGTTTTTATCGATTTGAGATTACGCGTTTGACGCTTAAATTGATTCTCCGGTAATTGAAATTACATTGTCCATATTATTTCACCCAATTACAATTTCGTTTGGAACTTGGTTTGGTTTATTTTGATTTTTTTGAATTGTCGGTAAAACGGTAACTAAGAAGTTTTCCTGCCTACATAAATTTTATATGTTTAGAGGGAGTTTTTTTTGGACAAATTACCCATTAGAGCGGTCAAGCAATTGTTGGTGAGACGTATTGCGGAACTTGTTAGATAGATAGCTTCGAAAAGGAAAAATTTGTTTTTTTTGATTTAGAGAATAGTAGTGGGAAGTTGACAATACTTGAGAACATACTTAGTATTTAATAGTAAGGACCAGAAGCGGATTAAATACTGTCAACAAAATGGGACCAAGCGATACTGCAGAGGGAATTACGACCACCACCACTTCGTCAGCGAACACGATAACCACCTCGGCTATGGTTCACTCTCAGTCAGCACACCAACGGATGACACCAGTTATTGGTTTAGGAATGGGGGAAGCTGGACAAAACATCTCGGTAGTACCTGAAGAAAACGAGCAGAACTCATCCATGGCTAACTCGCCAATGAACAGTTCAATAACCTCTCCTGAGTATAGCAGCATTACAGCCATCGGAGTCCAAAGGGAGTTCAGAGCAGCGAACAATATTCAACAGAGACCAATTAGGTTGGGAGAGACACTCAGAGCCACTGAAGGACTGAGGCAATTAGAAATTCGTAGGTCAGTAGATGCGAGGGTAGAAGAGTTGATACCAGCTATAGTACAGGCGACAGTGAGCGCAATGTCACAGGCAAGCGGATCGGGAGGAGCCCAAGTAAATCAAAACATTACTCAACAGCGGTTAGGTAACTTGAGGCAGTCGCAGATGCATCGTCAACCACCACCAAGAAGAAATTCGGCGAACAACTACCAAGCGAGTATGCCCCAGAGTCATCATTACCAAGACATCGGACATATAGCACCACCTTACGGTCACAGGAATTTTCCTGCTGATAATCATCAAGCACCACCTTACGGCCACAGGAATAATTTTTCAGCTGGTGATAATCATCAAGCACATTATGCTGACATACAACCACCAAGGCATGCACCACGGGATCACCGGAATAATTATGGCGAGGCATGGAGCCGAATTGATAAGTGGGGATTACAATTCGACGGGACGACAAAGACACCAAGCGTCGAAGATTTCGTGTTTAGGGTAGAGACACTTCAGTCAGATTATGGGTGCTCCTGGACAGAAGTAATTCGAAGTTTTCACCATCTATTAAGTGGACCAGCATTAGATTGGTTATGGGATTATAGGCGTATGAATACGACACTAAGTGACTGGCCAACCCTTAAGAGCGCTTTAATTAGATATTTTCACCGCTACGAAAGCGATTTCGATATTCAACGGAAGATTCTGGATCGGAGACAACAGCCATTGGAATCAGTTGATGATTTCTGCAACGCAGTGATTCGACTGAGAAACCAACAAACTAACCCAATGGGAGAACAAGATTTAGTAGAAATTTTGAAAAGTAATCTGAGACCAGCCTTATCACAACTTTTGTTTGCCATACGACCATTAGGATTGAGTCAGTTTAGAACTGAAGGAAGAAGAGCCGAGAGCCTGTTGAACAGTCAACGAGTAAACAATCCGAAATACCTAGGGAAGCATATTAATCAACTAGATATGGAAGATGAATTGTTAGATAATGAGATTTCAGTTAGTGCATTGACAAAGTCGGTTCGTAAACTCGTGTGCTGGAATTGTAAAGTCGAAGGCCATATGTTTATGGATTGTCCATCGGAGCGTAGAAGGCTATTTTGTTTCAAGTGTGGTTACGATAATACGGTAACTCCTAAATGTCCAGTCTGTCAGGGAAACAGAGTGGCGAACAATCCTCGTACTGGGATGGAGGGTCGTTCGAGAAATGTAGCAACCCAGGTTCAACAAACACCGACTACACCACCAACGAATCAGTCGAACCTCAACTTGTAATAGAAGCACCACCAACAGATTTCGCCACCGAATCGTCCGCCGATCAACAGACAGAGCCCAGTTCTATCGAAGATGTTACAACCACACAACCGATTGAAATTTTGATGAATGAACAACAGAAAACATCCGAACACACTAATGAAGTCGAACTTGACATTAGAAAGCCATACCACGTAAGGTTAAAAGAATATGAAGCTGCTAGAGAGAGAATTTTCGGTACACCATCAAGAAGAATTATTAAGACCAGGCAGCGTTATAAGGAACGGAGAGAGATCCGGAAAGAAATAGCTTCAGCCACACTAATTGAAATGTCGGATCGAAGGATCTATACCACCATCACTGTTAATGGAGTAGAGATACAAGGACTGCTTGACAGCGGGGCCACAGTCTCTTGCCTAGGTGAAGGATGCCTTGATCTCGTAGAAGAAGCAAAGCTGGTGATACATCCGTATATTTCGAAGATTTTTACAGCTGATGGCAGAGCCAACCAAATTATAGGACGCGTAAGGGCGTTGATAGATTTTAATGGGCGTTCAGAATACGTGAATTTCTACCTTGTTCCTTCCTTAAAACAGAAACTATTTTTAGGCGTAGATTTCTTGAGATTATTTAACGTTTTTCGCTTTGAGATCAATAGTATATCGACTAATGAGTCGCTAGCCGACTTTCCGAGTAGACACACTTTAACACCTGCGCAAGAACAAAGGTTGGACAAAGTCATACGCGAATTTCCTTCATTCGCACAAAAAGGACTTGGGAAAACGTCGTTGGAAACACATTTTATAGACACAGGAGTGGCTATTCCATTCAAAGAAAAATACTATCCAATTTCACCGGCGGTACAGCAGCTAATGTATGCTGAGCTAGACCGCATGATTTCTCTGGGTGTAATAGAGGCAAGTGAAAGTCCGTGGAATAATAGGGTCACATTCGTCCAAAAAGGTGAAAAAGTACGGATATGTCTAGATGCAAGACGGCTGAATGCAGTCACTACCAAGGATGCATATCCACTACCCATTATTGATGGATTACTAAGCAGACTGGGAGATACACATTTCATCTCCAGTGTTGATTTGAAGGACGCGTTTTGGCAGATACCGCTAGCAGTCTCCAGTAGAGAAAAGACGGCGTTCACGGTACCTGGAAGGCCTTTGTATCATTTTACGGTAATGCCGTTTGGGTTGTGTAATGCAGCTCAGCGGTTATGCCGTTTAATGGACAAAGTCATCCCCGCGCGCCTTCGCGAGCGTGTTTTCGTTTACTTGGATGATCTACTAGTTGTATCTGCTACCTTCGCGGAACACCTCGAGCTCTTAAGAGAAGTGGCAATTTGTTTGTCTAGCGCTGGGTTGACCATCAATGTAGAAAAGTCCAAATTTTGCTGCAAAGAACTTAAATATTTAGGATATGTTGTGGGAGGAGGAATTCTTAGACCTGACCCAGACAAGATAGCAGCAATACAGAATTTTAGCTATCCAACTACACCAAAGCAAGTAAGGAGTTTTATGGGGACCACCGGATGGTATCGACGATTCATAAATGATTATGCTACCATCACAGCGCCGATTTCAGAAACTCTTAAAAAAACAAAAAAATTTGAATTTACGGAAGAAGCAAAACTAGCGTTCGACAAATTGATACAGTGTCTTAGCACAAGTCCAGTTTTAACCCACCCGGACTTTACGAAAACTTTTTTTATACAGTGCGATGCGTCTGACGTTGGAATCGGTGCAGTCATATTTCAAGAAGACACTGAAGGAGGCGAACATCCAATCGCATATTATTCTAGAAAATTAACAGCAGCTCAGAGAAACTACTCGGTAACTGAACGGGAATGCTTAGCGGTAGTGTCAGCGATAAAGAAATTCCGCCCATACATCGAGTTAATGCAGTTCGTAGTGATCACGGATCATTATAGCCTTAAATGGCTCATGTCGCAGAAAGACCTTAGCGGCAGACTAGCGCGATGGAGTTTACAACTACAGACATTTAGTTTTCAAATTCAACACAGGAAAGGTTCACAGAATGTCGTACCTGACGCGTTATCGCGGTACACTGTAGACGCGTTAGATGATTTTGGTTCATTCTTGGTTGATTTAAATTCGCCAGAGTTTAGCTCTGACGATTATAAAGAGTTAGTGCGTGTAGTTCAGGAAGAGAAATCGAGCTTACCAGATGTGAAAGCGGTTGACAATTTTGTGTACAAGAGAACAAATATGTACAATGGCGATATTTTGCTAGAAGATCATGCTTGGAAATTGTGGGTGCCTGCATCGTTAACCGAAAGCATTATTGAAAAAGCTCATAGCCCGCCCAGTATGGCTCATGGAGGCATCGCAAAGACGATTCGGAGAATTAGAGAATATTTTTATTGGCCTCATTTGAACATCCAAGTTCGAAACTTCGTTAATCGTTGTGACCTTTGCAAGGAATGCAAACCAGCCAATACCATACTCAAACCACCTATGGGAAAAGAAGCTGACGCGACCAGACCTTTTCAGCGTATTTATATAGATTTTTTGGGGCCGTACGTTCGTTCGAAGCGTGGTAATTGTTTTATTTTTATTGTATTGGATTATGTAACCAAGTTCGTGTTGTTGAAGGCAATGTCGAGAGCAAATGCCCGGAATGTCGTGGATTTTCTAGTTAAAGAAGTTTTTTATAAGTTTGGTTGTCCAGAAACTATAGTTTCTGATAACGGACCACAATTTGTGGGAAAAGAGTTTGCTGATTTGATGAAGACCTTCGGTATAAATCACTGCAAGACAGGAGTTTATGCACCTCAAGCTAACGCGTCAGAGCGTGTTAATCAATCTATTCTATCCGCTATTCGTTCTTATTTGGGAGAAAATCACAATGAGTGGGATCTACACCTCTGCGAAATTGAATGCGCGCTTCGGTCAGCAGTACACGCAGCCATTGGTATGACTCCATACTTCGCTTTATTTGGCACTAACATGATTACCCACGCATCGGCATACAAGATAGCCAGAAAATTAAAGATTGTTGATGAACCTGATATCAGATTTGAGAACCGAAATGATTTTATGGAAATAGTGAGAGAGAAACTAAAAGAAGGGCTACACAAAAGCTATGAAGCTAATGCTAGGAGATACAACATACGAGCCAGGATTGGTAAGTTTAAAGTAGGACAGGAAGTATTCCGTCGAAATTTCCAGTTGTCTGATTTCGCTAAGCAAATATCTGCAAAACTGTGTCGGAAATTCCTCAAGTGTAGAATTGTCCGAATGGTTGGAAACAGCCTGTATGAGGTAGAAACTCTACAAGGGAAACCATTGGGGGTCTTTCATGCTAAAGACCTGAAAGCATAGCGCAATCACATTGCGAATATGATAAAACTGATCAACACCAGGAAGGTGTGTAGTGTGCCATGTCAAGGCATTGCCAAGGCACGGTGTTTATGGTAAGACATGAATAAGTAACGAATTATCTACAGAAATAAAGCAAAATACAACACTGCAGCAGAGTCGTATTTTGTCTGACAGGTTCTCGTAAATATGGCATCACGAAAAATAATTATTTTGCGACTTCCGGCTAAAAACACGTTTTGTCGGTCTCTTGTGATCTTGACCTGCGAGGAGGAAGTTGTAAGCGGCAAAATTTTCACCAATCCTGATACAACAACATCATTAGAGGCGACTGGAAGAGAGTTTGGTGGATGGATTGATGACAGTCGAAGTGAAGGGGAATGCGCCAACAACGGACTCTGAGGTGATCCTCAAGCATCCGCACAATTCCACCAGTGGCATTCACCCAAGCCCATCGACACATGTCCAAAAACATCATCATCGACACATCCACACAATACCAGCAGTGTCCGCACCAAAATCTTCATCGGCGGCACGCAGACATATTCCAGCATCCGCACAATTCCACCAGTGGCATTCACCCAAGCACATCAAGGGCACCCTCATCAAATGTTGAGTTTCATTCTCGCATAATTTGCAACTACATCCTCACAGGACTTACAAGCAGCGTCCGCACTAAAACAGCATAAGCGGCGCACACACACGCACACCAGCGTTCGCTTAAAATCATCCTCATCAGCGGCACACATACACGCACATTCTAGCCGTGCCAGCTCAAAAACCTCATCAGCGGCGCACACACATACAGCCGCAGCGCCCGCGCAAAAACAGCACCAGTGGCGAAAACACACTAGCAGCGTCTGTACAAAGTCATCATAAATGGCGCACACACACGCATCCGCAAAGAATCATTAGTGGCGCGCACACATGCAACTCTAGCAGAGAACGCACACACGCACACCAGCGTCCGCATAAAATCATTCTCATCAGCGGAGCATTCACACACGTTAGCAGCGTTCGCACTAAAAACATCGTCAGTGGCGCTAAAACATTCCAGTAGCGTCCGTAAAGAACCATCAGTGTCGCTCACACGCGCAATTCTAGAAGAGAACGCGCACACACGTACACCAGCAGCGTACGCACAAAACTTCGAGCTCCATACCCCTTAATTTACCAGTCCATTCACACGAAGTCTACAACAGCGTCAGCATCTGTAAGGAAAAATTACAACAAATATACACCACGGCAAAATCATCATCGAATGTACAACGGTGTCATCCATCAAATGCACAACAAATCTACAACGGACGATGCAGCAAAATTCTCAACTAAGACTACAACAAGAACACCATCAACATCAAGAGGATAACAGATAAGTAAAATGTTTAATAATTATGACCAAATCTGGAATAGTTCTTAATCGGGGTACCGATTGTTAGAAATTTCTTTTTATTAAAGTATATTGAATTGTTGTAAAAAAAAAACAGGATAGACAATTAATTGGGTTAGCCGTTTAATTTTTTTTGACAGGGAAATTAGTAAATAGACCCGAGAATCGGAAAAGGTTAGAGTAATGAAAAGGTTTTTAGGGTTACAAGTGAGGAATTGAGAAAGATAATAAAACTGAACAGTCCAGATCGTAAAGTTTAAATAGGGTAAAATAAATTTTCAAATTAAAACAAAATTTAAATTTGAAAGAAAATTCTAACTAGAAATCAAAAATTTAAAATTAAAATAAATTTGAAAATTAAAATAAAGTTTTAATTAAAGTTTAAAATTAAAATAAAATTTAAATTTGAAAGAAAATTTTAACTTGAAATCAAAATCTAAAATTTAAATAAATTTGAAAATTAAAATAAAATTTTAATAAAAATTTAAAATTAAAAATAAAATTTTAATTTAAAATCAGAATTTAAAATTAAAATAAATTTAAAACTTGAAAGAAAATTTTAAATTCAAATCAAAATTTAAAATTAAAATAAATTTCAAACTTAAAATAGAATTTAAAAACTAAAATAAGAAAAAAAAATGTTTACGAATTAAAATAAGCTTTAAGATTAAAATAAGATTTAAAAATTAAAATAAGAAGAAAAAGAAAAAAAATTAAAATAAAAAAAAAAGGAGGTGTATTCTGCCAGGGTTTGCGAAGCATTTCAGAGGTTTAAATTTTTGTAATTGAAGTTTGAGGCCATGGCCTTGGTCGGTTAATTTTTGAAGGAAGTATGCTTAAGCATCAAGACGTGGCAAAATATGCGCCCTTTTTCTTTTCTTTGCCAATCCAAATAATCTAAATAATGTAGATAATATAAATAATCTAGGTAATAGTCCAAGAAATCGGGATAATTGAAATAATCTAAGTAATTTAAGACACCTTATTATTGTATTACTACATCAATATATAGTTGTATAGAGTAGATATTAAGTTGAAAAATAAGAAAATCTGAATTGTAATAAAAATAAGAGTGGAATTAATTACACTAGGATGATTAAGATTGAATTTTATACCTATGTTTAAATTAATGATGGAGGGATGAAAGGGTAAGGTAGGTATTTGAATGGTGAGAATATCGATTAGGGGTAGCTATTAATTAAGGCTAACATGCTACCATGGTCGAGCATCAGGATGGATGCTGAGGGAGGGCCAGCCAGGGATTGAATTCCATCTTAATCCCAGTATAAAGGTATAGTATCTCTTGTGTGGTTCATTCGCGTCTCGGTTTCGATTTATTGTTACGCCCCATTATATATTTGTATTTAGGCAATGCACTGGTACATTAAAATAATGTTCCATGCCCATCCATTAGCAACGAACACCCGCCCATGCCCGACGAGTCATAGCCCGGCTGAAAATTTGTTAGTTACCAGTGTGACTAGTGGATGAGCACACGAATCGTGCAAGTGGCAGTGGCCATTAGCATTTGTGATACGTGACATATATTTTATGGCGCCCAACGTGGGGCCTGAAATGTGATTCGTGACAGATATTTTATGGCGCCCAACGTGGGGCCTGAAATGTGATTCGTGACAAACTAAAATTGAACAAGAACCAAAATAGAATTAAAATTATAACTGACACTGGATTCAGCACTAGATCTGAACTGCAATCTACACTGGAACTGACTCTAGAATTGACAAAAGCACTGACACTAGTTAGAACCTGCTCTAGAATTGAAATGGAACCAGAAATTAAGTAAATATATATTTGTAAATTGTTCCTATTGAATAATGTAGGGTACATGAGCTTTTAGACACAACCTATTACATTCCTCATCTCTCATCTCTCAATTTTACATTTAGCTGGGAAACATTAACTTCGGATGACACTAGGAAACATCAGATTGGGTAATAATTTTTTTATTCATGCTGCAGTTGTTGTTGTTTGTTGTTTTTATTACATGCCATAGAGGAGATGCTGATGTTGCTAATAGAAACATCAAAGTGTTGAAGCTTACGAATTGTTTTTACACACCGGATGAACGAGTTGTTGCTGTTGTCGTTTGTGTTGTGTTGTTGTTGTTTTTGATTGCAACTGTTTTCGCGCTTTTGATGTGTGTGTTTTTTTTTCGGTTTCACTCCCCTTAAAAAGCAGAGCCGGAAAGTACAATCCTCTTTAACTGGAAATAACTAAGTTGTTTAGACAATAATATTAATTCTATTAAATTATAAAAATACAACAAGGTCTTTGATAGCTGCTTTGTTATAAATGTTTGTGTCTGGTTAATCAATTTAATTGCATTTTAATTAATAAGCATTTAAAACGGGCTCTTGAAAGTTGTTTTATATGTTTTTTTTTTTGAAAATGACCCACATTTTATTGTTATTAGATTGATAGATTGATATAATATGTAGACAATAGGAATACATATTTAGATAGCTAAACTGGTTTGATTTAAATTTGTTATATGAAAAGCTTTGCATTTTAAATTTCTAAGTTTATTGAACGTTTTAACATATATATGGTGAATTTCACGTCAAGTGACCCAATTTTAAAAATCGATGTCTTTCGATTTGCATGAAATTTGCACCAAGGTTAGTACTATTGGATAGTAGGCCCGACACAAATTTTCAGCTCTATTAGTCCAGAAGTGAGTGCCAGAGTTAGAGGGGGTCAAAGTTGGATATTTTGGAAAATGTTGGTCATACAGGGTTTTTTTTAAATGAGTGTTACTTTTCACCTATTGGTCCTAGCAAATATTGTTCAAAGGACTTTAGATAGCTAATTCTTCAATCATTTGAAAAATTTTTTTTTTTAATTTTTAAAATTTTTTTTTGAATGAGAATTTTTCCTCTTGCGAGTATTAATTGTAAAAATTTTTATAAAATTTTTTATTCGAAGGTTTACTTCTAGTTAAACAAATAAATTTCAAATAAACTAGAAGTAAACCTTCAAATAAAAAATTTTATAAACATTTTTTTTTATATGAGAATTATTCCTCTTGCGAGTATTATGTTATCGTAATAAATTTCAAATTTTTTCTATTTAACTTTGAAGTAAACTTTCGAATAAACAAAATTTTTTTAAAAAATTTTTTACATTTTTTTTTTTTTAATTTTTTTTTCTTAATTTTTGAATTTATTTGTTTACTCTTGTCAAACGGGCACAAACAATTAGGCAGAGCTCAGATTTACTCGATTTTACTCGCGAGTGAAAAACACTCGCGAAGAAGAGTACTCGAAGAGTACGAGTGTTACAAAAAGTTTACTCTCCACTCGTTTGTTTTAGGTGGGAGTACTCGCGAGTACTCCTTTTTAAAAATTAAGAGTGGGAGTAAAAATCTTCGAAATAGAGTGAGAGTTTACTCTTAAGAGTGAAATCGAGTGGAAAAATAGAAACTGTTTGTCTTTGCTGACTTGTGTGTGCGTGTGGTTTTTGTTACTTTTTCAGTCTTTCTCATACAGTGCGCGTGTGCGGAGCAATTAGTTGGTTTTATAATAAAAGTTGTATTATATTTTTAAAAGTTTACTTATATTTTCTATATTATAATGAACAATAAAGACATAAATAATGAAACACGAAAATATTTTCGTTATGACAGTGAATCGTAATCTTCGAGAAATCTTCTTCGCGAGCATTTTTGTACACAAAAACCACCGGTCCCTAACAATACATTCTGCTGCTTTTCTCTTCTCGACCTCCCAGTCCTCCCTCGTCAGTCACCTTTCCCCACCATAGTCTATACTTGCTACTACACACGCGCACACAAATTGGCAAAAACGAACAGTTTCTATTTTCCACTGTATGAGAAAGACTGAAAGAGTACTCGGCAAGAGTATAATCTGCTCGATTTCGAGTGTATTTTACTCGCACTCGAAATCGAGCGAAGCATATGCGCTCTTATTCGAGTGGCATAGAAAAATAGAGTATACTCGATTTTTTTTTTCACTCGCAGGAGTACTCGCGCTCGAATTCGAGCGAGTTTCACTCTCTACTCGAATTCGAGCGAAGATTTCGGAGCTCTGCAATTAGGAAGCTTTAGCTTTCATATATTTCTATAAATTTGAAACTTCTGCATCGCATCTGTTAAAGAATCAGAAGCATGTTAGGTAAATTTACCAGTTCTATTGTCAGTTCTGCTTCAATTTGTTCAAGTTTTAGTTCAGATATAGTTTAAAATGTTAGCTCAGTTCAGGGGCCAAATAACCGCATTCGATATCAAGTAAAATTTATCGTAATTTTCTTATTTGAGATAATGGCATTCGATATCGAGCAAGAAATTTAGTACATTTTATCATAATTACGATATCGAAATCATTTTTCGATACGATAGCTCTCATTCGATCACGAATGCGGTAATTTGGTTCCTGGTGTCAGTTCAACAGATAGTTTTGCGGTCAGTTTTGTTTGACTTTGACTCAATTGGCAAGCTCTTGTCAGATTTTAGTTTAGATCTGCTTCTATTCGTTTCAATTTGAATTCAGTTATTGTGTCAGTTTCTAATTTAAGTTCTAGAGATAGTTCTTATGTTAGTTCTATTCATCTTCGACTCTATTCTTGTTCAAAATTTTAACCTTTAACAATTCTTGTGTTGTTGCAAGAAATAGTTTTTGTTTCAGTTTTTTTTTTTTTTGGAACTTCTACTCAATTGTCAGGTTTTTTGTGTCAGGTCTAATTAAATTTGTTTCAATTTTAGTGCAGACCTGAGTCAAGTAGTTTCAGTTAAAATTCAAATTTAGTTTAGTTCTACTGTCAAATTTTATTTTCAGTTGTATTTGGACCCAATTGGCAAGTTTTTTCGTCGGTTAGTTTGTTTTCACACGTTTCAGTTTTGGTTGTTTGAGGCAAATATTTTTGGGTGAGAAGGGAAAAGTCAATTTTATTATTTCCATTTTTTTCTATTTTTTGTGTCTTATTTTAAGTGAAGTTGTTTATATGTTGTAGAGTTGTGCCCGGTCGTTCATTTCAGTGACCGGTCATTTTCGTTCATTTATCCGAGACTGATTCGTTCATTCAATTCGTTCAATCGTTCACTTTGAACGAATGAATACAACCTTTATTGAATGTGATTTTCTTCTTGTCTTTTGACAAACAGCAGCTGCACGAAATTGATCCGTACACTATTGAACGAAAACCGTTCAGTTAAATGACCGGCTCATTTCGTTCAATGAATTGATCCGTTCATTATAAGCCGTTGACTTGCATGATGATAAAGAGCACGAAAATTGAAGATACACGTGTGAACGAAATGGCAGGTTCAAAACAGAATTGATCAAAAACTGTTTAGCTAAAACTAAAGTTTTATTTTGGTTTAATTTGTATCAGTTAAAGTTTAGATCTCCTTCAAGGTTTCTGTTAGTTCTAGAAATAGCTTTTGTGTCAGTTGTGTTTAACTTTAACTCAATTTCCAAGTTATCGTGTTGGTTGTGGTTCAATTCGTTTCAGCTAAAGTTCAGTTTTAGTTCAGTTATGGTGTAATTTTTACCTGCAGTTCTAGGGATAGTTTAAATGTTGACTTAAGTTGCAAGTTATTGAGTCAGTTTCAGTTCAATCTGTTTCTGTTAAAGTTTAGTTTTAGTTCAGTTATGTTGTCATTTCCAACTACTGTTCCAGGGATAGTTTCTGTGTCTGTTATACTTTAGTTTAGTTTGGCAATATGTTTTAAGATTTTAGCAGGTAAATATAAAAATAAAGTCTGTTACTTTTATGGCCGAATTCTCAGTCATTAGTTAACCATTGGTAAACTAATATACTAACTGTTCTTTAACTAATACTTGTTATTCTTATGGCAAACTAAGCATTGCGAATAAAGAATCATTAGTTAAGCCTTTGTCATTAGCTAACTAAAGACTGTGAATTCGGCCATTAGAGTCAGAATTTTGTATAAAATTAAACATATGTGGAAGGTGACGGTTGCTATTCTTTATTTTTGTATTAATTTCCTCTTGTCGAGTTAATATGTTTAACATGTTCTTTTACCAATTTCATTTATTTGGAATTCATTACAATATTAACACAGTCGAACTTCCCTATAATGAATCTTGACGGGACCAGAAAATCACTTCATTATATAGAAACTTCATTATACAGAAATTATATTTTCTCCCACTTTTTATTTAAAATAATTAGGTATATTAGTTTGGGTTACACTTTTCCATTGGTATTGATGTGGCTTTCTTCTTTTCCTCTTTTGGGAATCCCCTCATAATGTGTGGCATCTTTCTCGGTACACAGAGTTGTTAGTATGCGTAACAGAAAATTGTTTGAAAAATTCATTATATGGAGACAAAAACGCATGCGAGTCAAATATTACACCTGCAAAATTGCTTCATTGTATAGAAAACTTCATTGTATGGAAATTCATTATAAGGAGATCAAAAACAATGAAATTGGAACGGAAAAAGTTGTGTGTTTGAAATCAATTCATAATGGGGAGAGCTTCATTGTAAAGAAGTTCACTATAGAGAAGTTCGACTGTAATTATAAGCAACAAATCGTCATTGCCTTTGGCTTGTATTGGTTTCAATGTCTGATTGTGTATATAAGTATGTATGTATGTATGAGCAACATAATTATTGTTAAATGCTGTCTCAAGGCTAAGTGCAGCCAAAAAACAAACAAATTGAAAATACTACTACATACTATGTTTTTGTTTGTTCAAATACTAACTTTTTCCCCTGCAACATTTAACCTCTAGTTTACATGACTATTAAAATATTTTTTTTTTTTTTACAAAATGTTGTTTTTAAACAAAGTTTTTAGTTTATTGTTGTTTATCCAATATTTTTGCTGCTGTTATTTTGAACATACAATTTGCTGCATATAGTTGTATGTGTGTGAGTTTTGGTACAATATGTCTGGTGTAAACCAAATATTTCCCGCCACATATAAATTTTTATTATTTTTCCTTTTTTTTTTTTTGGAGAATATGAAAAACTTTTTCTTTACATTAATCTCACACGCTTTTAAACAAATAACATATTTATTATACTTTCTGGCCAACAAACAAACGAAACCTCAACTAGGCAACAACAACAAAAAAAAAAAAAACACCAAAAAAACAAAAAAAAAAAAAAAACGTTATAATGATAGAAAAGGGAAAAAGTTCACTTAATGGTTTTTAAAAGTTGGTTTATTTGATTGTTGTTGTTTTTGTTTTTTACTTAGCTAAATGCTTTTAGTAACTTTTAAAAGTTAAATATTTTCCTAAAATGTTTGTTTATATGTTGTTGTTTCGTTACGTAAAGTTTCGTTTTTTTTTTGTTTGTAATTTCCAAGCAGCAAATAACAATTTATTAAATTGCCGGTAAAATAAGCACAAACACCTTGTTGTAAAAAGCAACAAAAACATCTTTTGTATTTTGAAAAACATTTGCCTGTGAATTTCTATTGATTAGTCTATAATTTTTCCATGCAATGAAACGAAATCATTGTCGGCTCTTAGACGAAAAAAAAAAATAAAAACACAGAACATTTTAAACAGCAAATAAGGAAAAGGAAAATGACGATGATGATTATGATTATCTAGGGTAGCAATTGCTAAAGTTTGAAGGCGTATACTCAATGTGAGCGAGTATTCGTATAATGATGATAATGAATGATACTCCGCTCTTACTCCATGGCAACTAAATATCATAGTAGATGTCGATGAAGTGTTTGTTGTATGCACTTGTTATGTTATTTTTTTTTTGTAGATTTTTTTTTATAATTTTAGCCAAGACGGAAGTTATGTAACGCTTGCGTTTGCTGTAGATTTTGATCCTGAAATTGTATTGCTGGTTGTATTGGTTCGTTCATTTTGTCTGTGGGTCCTTGAGTTGTTGTTGTTGTGTGGCATAGAGTTCCGCCGTACTAATTGTTAACGCTTGGCTCATTTTGACTTTCATCATTCGGCACCCAGCTTTACTGTTTTTTTTTTGGCGGATTTTTTTCCTCCGTTGTTACGTTTGTATATATATATTGTTTTGTTTTATATAGAGTCTGGCCTGCCGGTGTGTTGTGATGAATCTTATTCGTGTTTGTGCGGTAGTCGATTAAAATTGTAGAAGTATAGTAGCAAATCAGTTCACCAGAGTCATAATTTCCTTAAAAGTATTCAGTTCAAATGTCAGTTTTAGTCCCGGTTCTAATACGAATTCTAGTGTTATTTCTTTTGCCAGTTCGAAAATCAATTCTGGTCTTAGTTCTAGTCTTAGTTCTAAGTGTCGGTTTTAGTTCTTACCTGATGAAACAGTAAAAAAGAAGCTGCCATAACATTAATATCAAACAGCACCATTTCCACTACAAATTAAAGTTGTGTAGCGAGTTTGTAATTCGTTTGTCTTAATACTAAAACCGCTTACTTGTTTGTTTGAGTAACCGATTAACTTGCATACTGACACTAATATGACATTCATACAGCATGATGTTTTTTTGTCATCTCTCTACTTTGTACTGCGGCAATGTAACAATATTTTTTTTGCCGTATCACAGCGATACATAAACACATAGAAATTCACACTGAAGCTCGTTGAGTTCAGTTCAGTTGTCGTGGGTAAATGATACCATGATTCTTTCCATTTGGACGCTTCTGAACATGATGATGATTATTTGAATTTTTTTTTTCTGGTACAAGTAAGTATGATTGTTGGTTTGTTTCTATTCGCTTTCGCATTCCCATTCGCAATCGTATGTATTTAAATCTAGATAAGTTAAAGATTCTACTACGTGTTTATGAATGTTTGAGAGTGTGTAGAGAATATAGATGTATGTGTGTGTGTGTGTGTGTGTGTGTGTATTTGTAGGGTTTAAGAGGATTTTAAGAAACTGCTCTTTAGAGCTGCTTGGGTGATTACGTTGTGAGTAAAAAGTCTGAAGTACTACATCAAGTGCTTTACTTGCGAGCAGTAAACCTCTGCAAGTGGTTGGCTCTACTTCCTCTTTATTTTTTATGTGAGTGTTTTTTTTCCCAGGATTTCTAGAGCTCGTACTCCTTATTGCAGGATGTATGGATGTATGAGATTCGTCAATGTAACCTTGATTTTAATGATTTTTTTTTTGTTTTAAATTGTTGTTGTTTTTTTTTTTTTTTTTGATACAAACATCATTAGAGAATTTCGTTACCTTAATATAAGAAGGCCCCAACTCATCAAAAACACTTTTTACAGGAGAAGGAAAAAACTTAATAAGAGCTGAAATAATATAGCTACACAAATGTTGTCAAAAAACTTCTATATTTAAATTAAACGAGGAATTCAGATTGAAATACATATGTATATATTTGTAATTTTTATGGATGTTATATGAGTTAGGGCTTTTTGTATTCGTATTTTATGAAAGAAATAGTGAGATAGGGCTTTTTGAAAAGAATAATTTAACTCAAAATTGTATTTAAATTCATGGTTTTAAAACAAATTAAAAAAGGCAAAATACATTAAATTGTAAAAATTAGATAATTGTAGATAGTATTTAGATTTGATATGGTAAATTATCATAAAAGTAATGACAGTCTTTGGGCAGAAACTGCTTAAGATCTTGTAAGTGATCCCACTTCTTTTTCGATATTCACCTTTCACTCGCTTCACTTTATTGCTTTTGTACTTCCATTCCGATTGATTTGGATTAATTCTCCTAGTACGGATACTATCATTACCGACATTCATATTTTCAGTTTTTATACTTTCACAACACACGCGTACACCTTATATGCACAATTATAACGCACAAATGAAAATAAACGGCTCTTGCTCTATCAGTTATACACAATGTAAAACAACAACAATTCTAGAAATGCAATGCCTACTTTGTACGTTTCTGCAGAAATGTATGATTGTGTGTATGAGTTAGGGCTTTTTTTCTTCAGAAAAATTGTGTGTATGAGTTAGGGCTTTTTGTGTTCTGCTTATAACGTCTTTATTTTTTATCTAATTTGCTTGAAATTTTAATAGAATGTGTATTAGCAACCATTCTACAAGAATCAATCAAAAAACGAATTTCCAAAAATAATGAGTTGGGGCCTTCTTATATTAAGGTAACGATTTGCTTACTTACATATTTTGTAACCTGTTGTTTTAAATTGTAAAATGCCAGCGACTTTTCTTTTTCATTTGTATAAGAAAGAATCAATTCGTATTTTTAAATTAAACAAACAAACAATATACTGATTGTCTTTACTTTAATTTATATAAAGGCAGCAAGAGCAGCAGCAGTAGTATTTATCTATTTTCATTAGAATAACAGGCCAGTAGTAGACAAAATGATGGAACTTAAAGCCCACACACTCTTAAATGAAAATATGATATTGCGAACGTTTTTTCTGGGATAGATAGATGGATGAATTGATGCTTGGCTGTGTGACTGACTGACTGGCTGGTTGGCTGGTTGGCTGGATGAAAGTCATTGCTGTTTCAGTGATTTCATTTCAGAATTTTTTTTTTTTTAATTTTCTTACTTTTTTTATTGTACTGTTGATGATGAGTTTCTACACAGCCACACCATGATGCTCATGTTAAAGCTGATGTGGCACAAGCTGATGATGGTGATGAAATTAAATTGGGGAAACTTTTTTCCTTCTTCTTCATCGTCTTCATAAAAATGATGGCAGCCATCAGCTAAAACATCGCCGCGACTTAACGTTAGAACTCTTAAATTAAAAAAATATAAAGTTTCTTTACGTTTGTTGGAAAGGGAAGGTACCGTTAAACAGGCAGTGAATGTGTATGATGAAATCTATAGCCTGGATAAACTAAATAACTTTTTTAGCCAGAAATTTATTTAACAGATACATATGCATATCTAGAGAGAAAAATTTTTAAAAAATTGACATATTTTTTTCCAACAATGAGATGTATTTCTGTCTAGAAAGAAAAATATTTTTAAAAAATTGACAGATTTCTGTCTAGAGAGTCACAGATTTCTGTCTATAGATATATTTCTAACAAAGAGACATATTTCTGTCTAGAGCAAAAAATATCTCTAACAAAGTGACAGATTTCTGTCTGGAGAGAGAATATATTTCTAACAAAGAGACATATTTCTGTCTAGAGCAAAAAATATCTCTAACAAAGTGACAGATTTCTGTCTAGAGAGAGAATATATTTCTAACAAAGATAAATATTTCTGTCTAGAGAGAAAAATATCTTCAAAAAATAGACATATTTCTGTCTAGCGAAAATATATTTCTAACAAAGAGACATTTTTCGGTCTAGAGAGAAAAATATCTCTAACAAAGTAACAGATTTCTGTCTACATAGAAAAATATTTCCAACAATGAGATATATTTCTGTCTAGAGCAAAAAATATCCCTAAAAAAGAGACATATTTCTGTCTAGAGCGAAAAATATCTCTAAAAAAGAGACATATTTCTGTCTAGAGAGAAAAATATTTTTAAAAAAAGTGACAGATTTCAGTCTAGAGAGAAAAATATCTCTAACAAAGGGACATATTTCTGTCTAGAGAGAAAAATATCTCCAAAAAATTGACATATTACTGTCTAGCGAAAATATATTTCTAACAAAGAGACATATTTCTGTTTAGAGCAAAAAATATCTCTAACAAAGAGACATATTTCTGTCTAGAGAGAAAAATAGACATATTTCTGTCTAGTGAAAATATATTTCTAACAAAGAGACATATTTCTGTCTAGAGAGAAAAATATCTTCAAAAAATAGACATATTTCTGTCTAGTGAAAATATATTTCTAACAAAGAGACATATTTCTGTTTAGAGCAAAAAATATCTCTAACAAAGAGACATATTTCTGTCTAGAGAGAAAAATATCTCCAAAAAATTGACATATTACTATCTAGAGAATATATATTTCTAACAAAGAGACATATTTCTGTCTAGAGAGAAAAATATCTTCAAAAAATAGACATATTTCTGTCTAGTGAAAATATATTTCTAACAAAGAGACAGATTTCTGTCTAGAGCAAAAAATATCTCTAACAAAGAGACATATTTCTGTCTAGAGAGAAACATTTTTAAAAAATTTTCATATTTTTTTTAGATAGAAAAATATTTCCAACAATGAGATATATTTCTGTCTAGAGCGAAAAATATCTCTAAAAAAGAGACATATTTCTGTCTAGGGAGAAAAATATTTTTAAAAAAAGTGACAGATTTTAGTCTAGAGAGAAAAATATCTCTAACAAAGGGACATATTTCTGTCTAGAGAGAAAAATATCTCCAAAAAATTGACATATTACTGTCTAGCGAAAATATATTTCTAACAAAGAGACATATTTCTGTTTAAAGCAAAAAATAACTCTATCAAAGAGACATATTTCTGTTTAGAGCAAAAAATATCTTTAACAAAGTGACAGATTTCTGTCCACACAAAAAAATATTTCCAAAAAAATAGATATATTTCTGTCTAGGGAAAATATATTTCTAACAAACAGACAGATTTCTGTCTATACAGAAAAATACTTAAAAATTCTTCGATTTTTAAGACTGTGCTCCGCACTTCACCCTCACTGTATTACTTCATCTCTGACATTCTAGTGGTTTGATGGATTTTTGATTTAAAGATAGAAAATTTTTTAACTTAAACTTAATTTTAAGCAAAAATCTATAGAAATTTACTTTTTGCTTTCTGTGTAGCAGAATAAACCTTTATTTTTTCTCCACTACTTGCTCTGCATAAACTGAAATGTAATGAAAATCCCGTAAAAAAAAAGTAAAACTCAAAGTCGTAGTAAAGCACAAGATATAAAACGAAGAAATAGAAGCAGGAAGAGGGTGAAGGAGTAGAAGCCGGAGAAAATGTTTTGTAAAGTTTTGCAATTTTAATTAAGTTTCGAAAACGTTTTATATCAAACATACATTTAATCACACTGACTTTGTCAGTCTCATGGGCAGATTCAAACAAAAACACAAACACTCTTACAGACACATAAACATACACGCACACACACAAACGCGCATAAAACTTTCGTTATTTTAATGTAACATACGTTGTTTGTATGTATTTTGTACATACAGCCATCATCATCAGCAACATCAGCAACAACGTACAAAAATAATAATAAAAACAAAAATTGTAATGTTAAAATACAACAAACTACTGAAGCAGACAACTGTGTATTATCAAAGTCGCGCACTCTTCAATTAAAAAAATAATAAATAAAAACAACAACAACACGAACCAGAGTAGAAAAAGCTCAGAGTGCAACATACACAAATAATATTGAAAGAATGAAAAAGTAGCAAACATTTTACACAAACACACAAACATACAGGGACAAACTTTTATAAAATTTATTTATTTATTTGTATAAAGTTTGTTTGTTTGTTTGTTTGTTTTTATATGTAAGTGTAGGTATATATACATATGTTTGTTTGCTGGCTGTATGTATATGTATTCGTATATTAAAATTTTTAACACAAAAAGTTGACAGCCATGAAAAGGCAAAATAAACTAAAAAAATTTTAATATTTTTTCATTTAATTTGTTGCGAAAAAGTTTTTTTTTTTTTTTTGAAGAATATATTGCAGGATTATTACGAATACTTTCAAATTTGCAGCAGTTTGGAATCTTTCTGTAAAAAAGATTTATTCTTGTCAGTTTGTGAAAATAATTGTTTCTAAAGAATATAATTTGCCCATAATTTGTTGATTTTAATTTAAGTCGAAGCTTTACAAAACAGTTTTAATAGTAATATTTATGTGTATATTCTTTTCAATATCCAAAACTATTATTAATATTCGGCACACAGGATCACTCAGTTTTAGGTTCATTCAGTAAAAATAATTTAATGAAAAATTAAATTTAATGAACTCGAGCCGAAATAGAAGTAATATCAATGTACTAAAAATTGCAATGTTATGAGCCACTTTCTCAATTTCAAAATATTAGTATTTTTAATACATTTTGCTAAAAAGTAATATTTTTAGCAGAATTTTTAAAAAAAAAATACTTGCTATTTATGAATATTGAACTAAATTTTGTATAAGATTAAGTTTTGTAACCTGTTGAAAATAGTTCTTTCTTTTTTTTTGAGTACTTTTTGAAAAAAGTTGTATTTTTTTAATTTTTTTTTTAGAAAATACAAATTTTATAAAAAAGTGCAATTTTAAATTTTGAAAATACATAGTAGTATTTTGAGTACTTTTTTGAAAAAGTAGTATTTTAATTTCTTTAAAAACTACAAATAAAAGTAGTAGTAAAAAATATGTTAATACATTATCTTAAAAAAAAAGTACTATTTTGCTAATTTTGAAATAGTAGTATTTTACATACTTTTTGCAAAAAGTAGTAGTTTGAAAAGAATTTGAAATTGCAATTTAAATATTTTAAAACTAAAAGATTTTACTGATTATTAAGTATTTGTTTTTGTATAATTTTAACAAATTTTAAAAGCAGTAGTATATTTGTTACCATTTGGAAAGGATTAAGGATTTAAGTTTTTTCTATGAAAAATCGATTCCAAGCTAAAAATATGAGTGATTCCAGATTGTCACAATTTTCTCATTTAAACCAATATTTTAGAAATTTTAACATTTTATATGAAACCTCTGATTTTGAGATACAAATATTATTGATTACAGATATTAAGGAAATTTTTATTTTTTATATTAAAAATTTGAAATAGAAATATAAGTGATTACAGATTAACACCCTCTTCCTCTTTAAGTGCATATTTGCAAAGTTTCAAGTCTTTTTATGGTACATATTTCGATATTTTCATGGAACTATAAAATAACTAGTATCGAAATTGAAAAAGGAGGATACTATGTGATCAGTTATCTTATATTCATAAATCGACATTTGTATAGTAGTTTTCAAGTCCTGATTTATTAAATCTAAATTTTCCAAGTTTCTCCTCTTTTAAAATGTTTATTACTTGTCAAAAATTCTTAATAAGCACTTTATCTCAATAGCATAGAAATAGCAATTTACATAATTATATTAATTTTGTATAACTTTAGCAATTCATTTTTATATAAATCAATTTGAACTTATTAAAACCCAAAACTCGTAATTTTTTTCCATTCCCTTTAACCCACCATAAAGACCAGCTTATTACTCATGTCTGCGTAATATTATTTGTTAATTCTTCACCTCCCCCCCCAAAAAGAAAAAAAAAATACCTACCGACAATATCAAAATTATCACGTTCATAATTTAATGGTTTTCTGTATTACGTTCCATGTTTTCTTTCGGTTTATTTCTTCTTTCCCTTAACGTTTTTCCTGCACAGGACACTTCTCAGTGGAGCAAGTCAAATAATGAATGAACGTAACAAGTTGAAATATAAATGAAATGCGAAAAAAGAAATGTTACAACGAAATACACAAAAGTTCCATTTGCCAAACCGGATGCAACTCCACGCACTGTTTTACTACTTTCGTCTCGTTGACTGTAACTAAGGAAGCAGTTCGCAATTGTGATTAATTGCAAAAAAAAAAAAAAATACAAAAAATTGTTGGAAAATGAAATGGACATTTCTCGTTTTGCGTCTTCCACTCTGTCTCCTGTTAGTCTTTGGGACAAATAAAATTAAATGCTAAACGTCTGGCAGTCATTAAACAAATGTAACATTTTCCTTAAGGTATGAATAAAACTTTAAACATTTTGAAGAGAAGAGAATGTTGTTTTAGTGAAAAATTTAAATAACTGCAGGACTATGGATGGCTAAGGTAGACTTAATAGGACTGTAAGGTCAGTGGAGTGGATTTGCAATTGCGCAAATGTTTAAACATATTGTGTTCTTTGGCAGCCATTTATATCTCCAATGTTTGACAAAGAAGTAGTTTTCAGATCAGAACCACACCAGAACTACTCTAATTGAAAAAAAAACTAAATAATTGATAAATTATTTCGGTAGGCTAACACTTTTATTAGCATTCTTTGTGACGTTCGAAGGCAGATAAAATGCACACTGTGAATCAAATATAGATCGTATCAAGTCTTTTGGCTTGTCTACAGATACACCAACAGCCTTTGGCGGGAATTGAATCTGCAATGATCAGCTTGTTAGTCCAGCAATTTACTGTTGAGTTTTATGTCGAAAAAGTTTCCTTGATCATGTAAATAGATGTTGATTTTGCTCATCTTCCCGATTATACTGTACAAATTAATGTTTATTTTGCAATTTTTTGCATTTCAACTGAATATGTCAGTCACTATGTCTGTATCCTTTAAAGATTTAGGATTTTGCTTTCATTTGCATTAAAATGATGATGATGACGATTCTGTGTCCATACAACTGCTGGCTGCTGTTTAACTCTTCAGCAAACGGTCTACAGTTGACGAATAGTTTCATTTACAATGATTTTTTTTTTGTAATCAGTTAAATGCACGTTTCCAGTTGGATAATCAAAACTTTATCAAGATTATTTCACTGATATTTTATCAAGATTTACAGGGTGCGTGTGTGTGTGTGAATCTAATGTTGAATTTGCTATTCTAATACAAATACACAGCAAGCAACAGTCAATTCTAACTTGCAAATACAGTCTCTCTCAGCTATAGAAATACACATTTAAATGTTTTCTTGTCAAACTTAAATACAGACGAGGTAGAGAGTTAAAAAGAGAAAGAGTCTGACCACCTTTTAATACCCTTTCGTTGTGCACGGACGAGTGCGTTACTTATGCGTTCAAAGAAAATCAATCTCGAATCTCAACTAAGCTAAATTATCATTAAATTTATCAGTTTATAAAACACAACACAGTGTATATGCATCTGTTTAAGTAAGTGTGTGTGTATGGGTGTGTGTGTGAGTGTGTCAGAGTTAAATTTTATATAGATTTAATTTGTGTACATAAGGTAGAAAAATCAGTAAAATAAAGGGGGAGTTTATTGGGTTGTAGTTTATTTAAACAATCTGTATAATGTATGTGAGATTCTCTGTCTGTCTGTCTGTTTGATCGACCGTCCTTCCTTCTGTTTATCTAGCTGTATGTTGATTGTATTTGCTTTAATATAATATTTTTTTTAAAGCGCGAAGATTAGATGATTGCTTCAATATGTTCGGAATATTCATCGTATGATATGGACACAAATTTACCAACACGTAGCCATAGTTATTGCTAAATACACGCATGAAAATTAGTTAATAAACATTATAATACTGCAACATTTTTTTTAAACTATTTTTTATAAACCCGGTTAAAAAGTTGCACAGAAATTTATATGGAATTCTAAAATAGCAACTTATACAATATGATTGCTTATCTTAATTTAACAAACAATTTGAACCAAAGTAATTTGTATTAAAAAGCCTTAATGCAAAGTTTATCAAATAAACAAATATAGAAACAAATGTATTCTAAGTTTAACCCACTAACCGCCAAAATAACACCAAAAGTGACAATTAAAAAAAAAAGTTAATTTTTTTTATTCATTGTACATAAAATTAACATAAAAGTATAACAAATTTAAGAAAAATTATAAGTGGGTGGAGTAGGGTGGGTGTATTTAACTGGGTACTGAGGCGGTTTATATGTGAAAAATTTCAAAGCAATTTTTTTCAATGCATTTCGGGATAGTGACCTATACCATCTTGAGAAAATCCTGGGATCAATGACGATGAAAGTCGAGCTTTATTTTACATGTTTTGGCGTAAGTAGTACCTTGCAATGGAACGTCGGAATAAAAGTTGAAACTTTTTCATTGCAACATCTGCTAATGGCTGAATTTTAAACATTTTGTCCCTGGTAGTGGCAGCCTTCGTCAATTTTCACAAGATGAAGATTCTTTTTTATATCTCGATATCTTTGTGTAGACATTGATTTTAATATAATTTCTTTTCCAACATCTTCATCGTAAGCACTTAAATTTTTTATTGGTTTAAAGCTCCAGTTTGTGGCAGTTGATATTTATAAAGTCATATTTTTCTGTTTAAAGTTTTCGGGTGTACTCAATTGAGTACAGCGGCGGTAAATGGGTTAATAGTTAAGTTATGGTAAAAAGTTCGAGTCTATATTTACTAATTATATAAAACTTTCATTTAGTTAAACTAGATTTAAACTCATAAAAGTTTATTATTTAAAGTCTACTCTAAAATAGTATTTGAAAATAAAAATCAATCGCTAATCTTTATTTTTCCTTAGTTAAACTCTGTATAAACTTAATCACTTTCTGCCGTATTCATAAAAAATAAAGTACAGTGGGTGGCCAAATTATTAGTTATGCTTGGTTTTCACTATGTCAGTTTTGTTGTCAAATTGTCCAATTTGTTATGAAATTACCAACAATTTGGACAATTTGACAACAAAACTGACATAGTGAAAACCAAGCATTACACTATATTAATTAAGATTCAACCGCTGTTAATACGTATATTAATTTCTTTCTTGTACCAAATTTTTTCGTATTTTAATTCTGGTAATACTGTTAAATATTTTGTGCAGTGTCAACAATGATTGGTGACATTAGAGTCCAGTTGTAGATCATTATCTGTCATTCTGCTCTGAAGTGTGAAATATGCAATGTTGCTTAAATGGATTAAAGTCTGGCATCACGATGAAGAACTAAAAGAAAATGTTCAAAAATGCATTCAGAGCATGCGAAAAAGGCTGCAAGCTGTAATTGATGCCAAGGAAGGTTCTATGAAATATTAAGATTTGTTTTCAAAAATTTTTGTAATATTTCTTTTCCTTAAATATATATTTTTAAAACAAAAGACTTTATTTTTAATTGAATTAGAAACACTTAATTTACCTAAAAGAACAAATAAAGGGATAAATTTCCACTATTTTAGAATGTTATACGGCTTCAAACTAAACAATTTTGCATGTGTAACTAATAATTTGGCCACACACTGCAGGTTTGAAGTGTGCTTTTAGACAAAATTTTCATACAAAATTTTCTTAAAGTACATTTGAAGTCTACTTTAATTTTTTCTAAATAAGACTGTAAATGTTTAAGATTTAAAACTTAGCTTACATGCAGGAATTTTATTTGATCAAACTAAATAACTAAAATAATCGCTTATAACTTAACTGCCTTCAATAAAGTTCCTTCGCTGATGTTTGCAAAAGCAACTAAAACAAATCACTTAAACTAAATATGTGCTTAGTTAAACTTAGTTTAAACGGTTCGAATCAATTTAATTGAAAGGGATCTTTAAAACTAAAATTTCACTTTCAACAATTTGAAATTTTTCTTTATTCTGTTAAAAAGAAAATTCCAAAATCACCAGCAAAAATATTTGAGTATAATTCATCCCAAGAATTTATGTTCACTGTCACCACTCATTGCATTAAATTCCTTGTTCTTAATATCTGCTTGCTTGCTTGTATAACCAAATTAAATTATCTTCCAGCAGGATACATTTTACAACCCCCCTAGTTTCGGAACGACAGAAGTCAGTGCCGTTTGAAACAACGTGTAGAATGCAAGTAGTATCCTTCGCTGTTGCCGCACACATACGAATATATACAAACACACACACACACACTCGCACACTCGCACACAGCAACAGCAACAATATCATTGGATTTTATAATCTATACAAGGTAATGTGCACGCGTATATGTCTGAGTTTGGCTTCTATTCCAATCAGATTGTTTCCGTTGTATTTTAAATCTCATGTCCTTGTTTCATTGCTACCCACAACCAACTACTGCAACAACATCAGCTAAAACAGCATCATCATCGTCAGTTTTCCTCATGCTCATCATCATTCTGTTAACGTTGTGTAAGTAATGATGGCAGTAAGTAAAATAAGTAAAACGTATGAATTCTTGTCGAGATTGAATTCGTATTAATACGTTTGACCCCCGGGCAATGATGGAAATATCTACTCTGTGTGTGTATGTGTATGTGTGTGTGTATGTGTGTGAGTGAACGTGCGCCTGATTAACATATGTCAACAGAATAATAATAATAAAAAAAAAACAGTAGCTATTGCAAGTTCTTTTTTCTTTTGTATTTTTCAAATTTTCTATAAAGTGGTTTTATTTTCTTTTATACATTATTTTAAAATTTTCAGAAACAATTCGCTGCCACATGTTGCTTTAAATGAAATTGAATTATTTGCTTATTTTGATAAATCATTAAAAGCAGCTTTCGAGCATATTTCATTTGTGAGGATTGTGGAGTGGTTGGAATTGAATTGTGTATTTATTTAATTTCGCAAATCAATTAGATTCGAATTGAAAACATACGAAAGTAGAGCAGCAGGCAAGAAAAGTATGAACAAATCTATGTATGTAGTTTTACTCAATCCAGTTTAATATTTATAGGTGTTATGTATATAGTCAGGTCTTATTTTTAAAGTGCTAGTTGCATTAGTTTCATTGAGATAATCAATCAAAATATTTATGTTACTACTTTTGAACCAGAGCAATTGTACGAGTAAGTGTGTCTAGAGGATCTAGAGTCTTGTAACAAAAAGAAGCGAGATCATATTAGACATGCAACACTGCAAGGTGAGGTGATCTCTCCTTTACTAAGGTTGATTTGATTAACTTGTAAATACTCAGTTAGTGGGATAGTGGGCTACACCATTTCCAATTATATTTTAGAATTTTCTAATTATATTTCAGAAACTTTTAATTTCATTCTAGAAATCTCCATTTATATTTCATAATTTTCTAATTGTATTTCATACACTCAAAAAATTCTGTACGTAAAATTAACTGAAATTGTAATATAAAATAAATGAATAGTCAGTTAAAAACCGGTATACTTAATATTCATTTAATTTTAACGAAAAGTTCATTTAATTTTAAATGTCAAAAATTCAACTCCGAATTCCGTAAAATCAACAGAATTTTCAGTTATTTTATGTATTTTAGTTATTATATTTCCGTATAATATCTACATATACATATCTTATATTAAAATTCACATTGACTGTTTGAGAATTATAACATTTTAAATTAAATGAATTTTTTGTTAAAATGAAATGAAAAATAAGTAGATCGGTTTTTAAGTAAATTTACAGTTTCATTTAATTTTACATACAAAATACTTTAACGTAAACCACTGTCAATATCAAATGCAACTGAAAATCCGTATTAATGTGAACTTTGTTTTTTGAATAAATGTTAGATTCAGTTAAAAATAAATTTTCTTAGAATTTTAAATGTTTATTCAGTTAAAAACAACTGCACGGAATACTTTCAGAATAAACTACATTCCGTTACTGTAATAATATTGTGAGTGTAATTTTCTAATTGTATTTTTTAATTGTAAATTTTTATAGAAATGCAGCTTAAATTTTCTGAAATACAAATGGAAAATTCTGAAATATATTTAGAAATTTCTGAAATACAAAAATTGAAATTTCTGAAATTCAATTGTAAATGGTGTATAAATGAAACTGAGCAAAATACAACTGATTCTGTTTATCACCAACTGCAAAGTGAACTTTCACTATCTAACAAAACCAAATATCTAGATATTACACTGGACTTAAAATTATTATGAAAACTGAATTTAATAATACTGAGATAACAGGGCTACGATCTTTTACTACACCTGTCACAAAATGTTACGCAAAATTGTTTCTAATATTGACTTATGGACATCTTGTTTGTAGGACCGCAATAGATACGAAATATATACAAATATTTAAAAATATATATGATGAATTTCACGTCAAGTGACGCAATTTTAAAAATCAATGTCTTCCGATTTGGATGAAATTTGCAGCAAGGTTAGTACTATTGAATAGTAGGCCAGACACAAATTTGCAGCTCTATCAGTCCAGAAGTGCCGGAGTTAGAGGACATTTTGGTCCATTTTGGTCAGATTTAAAAAAAATTAAAAACAAAATATTTAAAAAAAAAAAAATTAAAAAAAAAAATTTTTAAAATTAAAAAAAAATATTTTTGAAATGATTGAAGATATAGCTATCTAAAGTCCTTTGGACAATATTTGCTAGGACAAATAGGCGAAAAGTTACACTCATTTTAAAAAAACCCTGTATGACCAAAATTTACCAAAATGTCCAACTTTGACCCCCTCTAACTCCGGCACTTCTGGACTGATAAAGCTGAAAATTTGTGCCTGGTCTACTATTCAATAGTACTAACCTTGGTGCAAATTTCATCCAAATCGATTTTTAACATTGGGTCACTTGACGTGAAATTCACCATTTGTATATCAATTGTACCTAATTTAGAGATCTGCTGGTATCGGATTCCAGCAATAATACATCGGATTATTAATTCATTGTTACAATTTTTATTTCTCAATATTGACGATATACCGTGTATAAATAAGCTCTCCTAGAGCCTTAAGCAAAACTTTGAACTCAAAGTGTTTATACCTTGTGCAATGTACAATATTGATGTCCTGGGAGGTATGCAATATTTCCCTGGAAAGAAAATTGAACGTAAAGCTGGCATCTTTGTAGACAGTTATAACAGATCTTTTAACTTAGTCAAACAGTGTTGTTCGGGCTGTAATAAAAAGCTTGCTTCACATTTACATAAATACATATTTAACTTTCTAATAATTAAAATCAAAATATTTATGCTCCCTTCTTACAACATTAATATTTAGCATTAAAATTACTATAATGGTTTAGAGGATATTTGCTTGTCTGATGAAAATGCATTTACATAATATGCAAATTTTTCAACTTGTTGAGATGCTTTACATTCTTTCCTCCTCTTTTTTTTTTGTGCAAAATAACATCCTTAAGTATGCCCTTGTTTTTGAAGAAGTTCAGTTTATTTCAGTGCGGTTGTGTTTTAAAATTGTAAATTTTCTCTAAATATTTCGGTTTGTATGTATTAGAAAATATGGGTGTGTGTGTGTGTGTGTGTGTGAGTATGATTTCTACTCATTAAGATGGCTCTTGAGCCAACGTCGAAGTGAACAAGCGGCAAGCTAATTGAAAATATATATATAAAAAAACACACACACAACAGCAATAATAAAAATAGCAGTGGCAGTGGCAGTGGCAGCAGCAGCAGCCTTAGTATCAGTAGAGGCTGCGAAACAACCAACGTCGCGCTGTAATCAACTCCTGCCACTTCAAGTCAACCAGCCTAACGATAGAATTCACTACAAAAGGAAGCTTGTTGTTGAGTAGTTCATTAATGGCTGGTTGCTATTTTGCTTTTCTTTTGTTTTTTTTTAATATTTTTTTTTATTTTTCATGTTTTTGAAAACGAGAGTTTGGGGGTTTGGCTCACTAACATTACTCACTGACTGACTGTTGACCACTTTCAATGTTGGTTGCCCTTTTTATACTGAAACAACTGCTTGGCTCTGATTTGGCATTAGTACGAGTGTGTGTGTGTGTTTGCTGCACAAGTAGATGTAGTGATTGAACATTAATAGGATTTTTCTTTAAATCAAAACAGACGAAATTTCAACAAAGAACCTTCTCAAATAAAAATTACTTCAAAATAGAATTTGCGCAAAAAAAAAAAAAGAAATGGCAACACTTAAGTACTGAACTCTTTAACTACACTGCATTTAATAATCAGTGCTGCTTTGTTCTTAAAAGAACAGGTAAGGTAGCGCTTTATGCTGCAAGCATATTTTGTTGTATTGGTGAAAATATTTTGTAGTAAGCGTAACTGCAACTTTAACTAGGGGGTTTTTTGTGTTCAGTTATTTAATTGATGCCATTCTTATGCAGCCAGCCAACATGCCAAAGCCCAACGTGCTTTCCTCCTTTATACTTGATGTTATTAATTTACGAGACAATGATGGCGGACAAGTGGTTTATGCTTTGCTTGTTTATGCTGCTGATAGTTAGTTAGCTTGTTAAATATTGAAGGTTGCCAGCGGAGAGAAAAGGAGGATTCCCCAAAAATTAAAAAAAAAATAAACGGGAGGATTTATTTGTTGGTTGGTTGGCTGACTGTTTATATTGGTTACACTACATGTCTCTTAACTCGCATAGAAAATATCTGTATCTGTATGTATATAATATATGTTTGTATGTATATGCTTGTGTTTGCTAGTGAAAATGAAGCTTTTTAATCCGTTTATCTTACTTTGTACACTGATGGACTTGACACACACACAAAAACGTTGGTTGTGTCGTTTAATGCATATTGTTTTTTTCCCACAAATTTATTTCGTCTCCCTACTCTTACCCTTAAACTTCTGCGTTTGTTAGACCATTAGCCATAAACGTCAGAAAATGGAGGGATACCGACAGATAGACAGCCAGCCAGTCTGTTATATGTTTGTTTGACATATAGCCAGTGAGTCATTTTTCCAATTTACTATATATTTTTTTTTTAGCTTTGGCTACCTTCCTTATGCTGGCCAAACATCTCTAAATACTTTATCACACAAAATGGCGGTAATAAATATGTTTGTTTGTATGTATGGCCAGATGTTTGAGTGTAACATAATTTTGTTTTATTTTTGGCTTGTTTGACTATACCCCACAAAACCTACTTTCTGAATGTTACTTTTAATATATATATATATACTTTATATATACTTTATATACATATACATATGTATATATATAAATGTATGTATATATTTTTGGTTGAAAACTTTGGTCAATAGTGTGAACTGTTGTGCCTTCTTGGGGGCCTTAATTCTCAATTCATTAGATTAGATTTTACTCAAATAGAATATGACTAATACATATTATGTCATACAAATTTGTTTTTCTTGGACCAGCTCTCAGGGGATGACCCCTACTTATGCAATGCATTGTGCTGGAACTTGGAAAATAGGTTATGGGAGGAAGGATAGAGGGAGTAGTGTTTGTGAACATTTGACTTGAATTTTTCTATATTGAAAGTGTCAGAGAATACTTCTGCTGGGAGTTTGTTGCACATACGGACAGTACGGCTAAAGAACGAATTTTACCTGTAGTGTGTTGTGCGATTCACTGTCCAGTCGACCACAAATGGATGAGCCCTGACTGAAGAACGTGTATTACGTAAAAAACTGCATGTTTCAGAAACAAGTTCCCTGATTTCAGCAGAACATATTTCATAATAATAGCAATAGACGATGCTCAAACGAATCAATAGAGTTCGATACCCTACTGTCACCGATAAGCATCTTTGCCCTCTCCTATACGCGGTCGACTAACTTTAAAATAGACTTCGAAGCACCGGCCCATACATGAGAGTTATATTCCATTTTCGGTCGAATATAGGTGGTGTAAATAGTAAGAAGATCAGATGGAGTGAAGTATTTTGTACACCATTTATTTATTTACAAAGTATACGAGTATGTATACGAATTATATAAGAGTTTTTTAAATGTTCATACATATCGAGCCATTACCGCCAAAATAATGTATCCCACACCATAATCGATTGTTGTTTTTTTTTATCGAAATCGATAGTTCAACATCATTTAAAATTATTAAAATTAAATGTATTACACAAAACAATATTTACATTATAAATTTCAAAATAATGGCTTTATTCAAACTGATTTTATTTAAAAAAAACCTTCCCCTGTAAAATTTTGAGTTTGTGGGATACATTTTTTCGGCGGTTATGGCTCGATATATACCTTCGATATTTTCAAAAACTTGTTTCTTCCTGAAGAAATTCATTGACTTTCTTACTGGCTTTGTCTTAGACAAAATTATGATACAAAAATTCAATAGTGTTGGATGATTAAGCTGTTCGTATACCAGAACACTTTCAGTATAGGAAAATTCAAATTTTCACAAACACTCCCTCTATCCTCTCTTCCAAGTAGTAGGGGGTCATTATTTTGATGTATTTAGAAAAAAGTGGTTGAGAAGCGGATGAGGCAACCGCCTTATAGTTCAGACCCAATGCTACACTTTCAAAACGTAATCAAAAGATTCTACTTAGCGGGCAACCACGTAAACCAACCAACCAAGGGCATTCGAAATTGGCTTATTTCTTTCTTTGCCTCAAAACTTGAATAGTTCGTTTGGCATATTGTACAAATGTTTAAATATAAAAGCCAAAAAAAAAAATAAAAATCGCATTTGTAAGTTATACACCCAATATTTCAAAATATATTGAGTCGAAAGAAAATTACAATTTTTATTTATAAATAATTTTATTCTATATTCTTCGACCTTTTTAATGATTTTTATTAAATAATTTTTAAGCTTGAGGTCACTTTTTTGTTTTTTATAAAAGATTTTTATTTCTTATATATAATTTACTCAATATTTCGATTTCCTTTGGAAATCTTCTTCAGGAGTTAATTTAATATTATAAAAATTTTCTATGTGTAAAAATTTTTTTGATATAAGTTTGAAAGGGGTTGACAAAATTGAAAACATGTTTTACAGAAAAATAATTTTAAATTTTCGATAATAACATTGAACAGTAAAAAATTATAACAGAAATATACATAGTAACATTTTAAATAATAACATTTTGGAATTATAACATTTTTTAAATACATAAATTGTGTTAATTTCTCCTATTGTTAATATTTATATTTTTGTTCAATAGGTGTCTGTAATTTTGAGCTAAGTTTTCTGTGTCTTTCTTAAAATTTATCCTTCTTTCTGATGGTACATTATTTATATGTAACATTTCTAACATGTATCTTCGTTTTGTATGATTTTCTGTGTTCAATATAGATGTGTTATCAAAATCTGGGTAGTGGTTAAAATCTCTACAATGGGTTGATAAAGCTGTTTTTTGTGTTGAATTATAATTTCTATATTTCTGGTCATGTCTATGTCCTGCTAATCTAGTTTTAAGTTTTGTCCCTGTTGTTCCTATATATATTTTGTTACATTGTCCGTTACTATTACCACCACAAGGAATTTTATATACTAAATTTGACATATCTGTCTTTTCTAATCTATCTTTAGTTTTTGTGAATAATCTTCCTACATTATTATTTACCTTATGTGCCATTTTGTATGTTGTTTTGTTGTATATGTTTAAATGTTCTATTCTTTCTGAAAATCCAGGTATATATGATATTGACTTATAAATTTTTGGTTCTGAAATTCCATTATTAATATAGGATTTCTTTGTATTAAATTGTTTTATAATTGTTTTTGTTAATATAGAAATTATAATTCAACACAAAAAACAGCTTTATCAACCCATTGTAGAGATTTTAACCACTACCCAGATTTTGATAACACATCTATATTGAACACAGAAAATCATACAAAACGAAGATACATGTTAGAAATGTTACATATAAATAATGTACCATCAGAAAGAAGGATAAATTTTAAGAAAGACACAGAAAACTTAGCTCAAAATTACAGACACCTATTGAACAAAAATATAAATATTAACAATAGGAGAAATTAACACAATTTATGTATTTAAAAAATGTTATAATTCCAAAATGTTATTATTTAAAATGTTACTATGTATATTTCTGTTATAATTTTTTACTGTTCAATGTTATTATCGAAAATTTAAAATTATTTTTCTGTAAAACATGTTTTCAATTTTGTCAACCCCTTTCAAACTTATATCAAAAAAATTTTTACACATAGAAAATTTTTATAATATTAAATTAACTCCTGAAGAAGATTTCCAAAGGAAATCGAAATATTGAGTAAATTATATATAAGAAATAAAAATCTTTTATAAAAAACAAAAAAGTGACCTCAAGCTTAAAAATTATTTAATAAAAATTTTTATTTATCAAATATTAATAAAAATCTTTGATATTTCTTTTATTTCGGCTCGAGTTCATTAAATTTAATTTTTATTAAATTATTTTTACTGAAGGTAGGAATTGTTACATGAAAATAATTATTAACATTTATTGATAATTTTTTTCTTGGCTTAGGATTTGAACCTGGGTTGTTGGTTACATATGTTTCGAGAAACACCACTTTCTCTCATCAGAATTCTTTACGTTCTCACCCTCTGCACCACTGCGGTGCCCGCTAGCCAACAGTCAAACATCAATCCTTTAACCAGTGTTACCGGTGGTTCGAAATTTGCTGTAATTATCATTTTTCATTTATTTACATGTTGCCTCCTTTTCTTCAGTTTTTTCGTATTCATGTCAAGACTTCGTCTCGAAAACCTGAACACATTTTTATTATGTTTGTTGTCTACTTTCGTCGACATTTTTTATGTGTACCACTTCGAATCCTAAGCCAAGAAAAATTATCAATAAATTTTAATAATAATTTTCATGTAACAATTCCTATCTTCTGTAAAAATAATTTAATGTAAATTAAATTTAATGAACTCGAGCCGAAATAAAAGAAATATCAAAGATTTAAAATTAACAGTTCAAATAAAAATAATAATTGTTCTTATTAATAAAAATTATTTTTAATCACTCTCAGAAAAATGACTCAATTTAAAAAGATTGAACAAAAATTAAAGTACCAACTTTGACTTTAAAGGCCATTCATTGATATTGCTTTAGTTTAAGTTTGTTTTAACTTATTTTGAAGCCCAAAAGAAATAATTTTTAAAAGTAGATGAATCTTATTTAAAAGGCCCCCAACCTTGCAGTAATCCCTTAAACAGATTGCCCTCTCAAATTATTGCAGAAACAAAAAGCAAGCCAACAAACTCATGGTTACATACTCGTATTTGCTAAAGTGGGTTGTGCGTTCAACATTATTTGGGGATGTTAGCTGGGGGGTAAATTTTTGGAGTGGGTGGTTGTGTTAAGCTGATGATGAAAGTGCCCACAGTGGCAGTAGATGGTGGTGGTGGTGTTTGTGGAGACATGAACACAAGTGGGCGTGAGTGGCTGACTAGAAGTAAGTGTATTTGTTTGTTTGTATGGTAGGAGATCAATAAGTTTGCCATTTTCGTTTATAGTCGTCAGTTTATAAGTTTGGTTGTTGCTCTTGTTGTTGCTGTTGATGTTTTTTCATTATTTTGTTGCTTTTGTTTCGTTCGTTGAGTAGTATTTTGTACTGTTGTTGTCCTTGTTGTTTTTGTTGTTGGTTTTATTTCATGTCCTCTTGCCGCCTTCATCGGCATCCGTAGATGGATGAGCAAATTGAAACTGTGGACTCAAATTGACATGGCAAGTTGTAAGTAGATTATTTTTGATTGATTTTTTATTTTCAGTTTTTTTTTTTATTTTTATATTTATTTTTTGCTTTTTTGTATTTTTCGAATTAGTTTTTACTTTCTGCTTTTATGTGTAAGAGTTTGTGCTGCGTTATTTATTATATAAAAATAAAGTTGATGACGGTTTTCAGTTTTATATGATTTAAACGTTAATATTATTTTTCAATTAAAAAATAAAATCTTAGCAGTGGGAATTGAAATTTTTGGTTATTAATAAAACTTCTTGGGACAAAATGGAAATGGAAATGGGGATGTGGGAGTCTTATGGTCTTTGATGTTTTAATTAATTGATATTTATGTATTTATGCAGACAATGAGCTATTGTATGCTGTAATGCTGATTAAATTTATCCGCCATTCAAGAAAATTTATTCTTTTCAGGAAATTTCTTTTAACAATATTTTCTTTTGCAAACTAAAATGAAAATTAATATGTAAATTAGCAAAATTGTAAAAACAAGATTAAATACACAATTTCGGGAATATGTTGAAGGTCATAGTGGTGGACCAGTTAATTTTATCCTTTTAGTGTCTGCAAACTATGTACATTGCTACTGAACACTTAAAAATTATAACAATTAATCTACGCCATTCCTTGAAAACTACAAATATTGTAAGGTTGTTAACTTAAAAATTAACGCAAATATTTGAAACTTGCTTGAGCTAGTAAAATAAACTTTTCAAATGAAAGCTATAAAAAGTATAAAATTACGCTTAATAAAGCTTAAAAGTGCCGGGCTTCCTTATAGCAGAACAATCATTACAAAAGTTCTGCCAAACCTAAAAAATCTTGCAAGTCTTCTTTAGCAAAACAAAAGAAACTGCCATATCAATGTTGTCAATTATTGACAATGTCACCAAATATTTCGGTGACCACTGGAGTGTATGAAACGAAGGATTAATATTAATAAACAGAAGCGTGCACAATATGATAACAACTATCAGCCATTGTAGCGTTAAAAGTAAGATAAAACCATCAAATAAATATGATTTCTTTTGATTTTTGGGGTAAGAGGTGTATTGAGAGTATAGCGTATGACACATCAATGTCAGTCACATCATTTATGTAACACGAAGTTATTGTGTCTATTAGACAGACGTTATTGAATGTAACTAATAGTTACAAGATGTAACAACAAGATAAAATTAATTTTTGTCATAGTTCATCAATCTATTGGCCAAAAATATCTAGTTAAATGCATGTGGTTGGTCATTAACTGTATGCTAGGGATTTTATTTAGCGAGGGCAGGCTGAAAAGTTGTTGGAAACTTTAACATGGTTTGCCATTATCTTTCCAGTCTCCACAACATTCATTTGCAAGTTTATAAAAAAAACACTTTTTCTTTGGAAAATGTTAGGTTAACCCAAAAGCTTTTAATTAAAAAAAAAATCATTTATATGGTAAAATTCAAAAACTTTGTTTTATGAGTTAAAATATTTTTTTTTATAGATATGCCTCTTGCTACTAAGTGACCACAAAGCTCTTAATGGAAATGGTCTAAAGTTTGTTTTGAGGAAAAATAAAAAAAAACTCCAGTTTGAAAAAAAAAAATAAATAAAAAAATGGGGGAAAATGAAAATGATACATGTGCCAAATCTTGAAAAATTCTATTCTTGAGTTAAAAAATATTTTTTTTGATAGATATCCCACTCGCATCCCATTAAGCGATTATAAAGGCCTTAAAGGAAAAAAGGCCCAAATTAAAAAAAAATTAAAAAAATAATAATTTTTAAAAATTTTTAAAAATTAAAAAAAAATATTTTTGGAATGATTTAAGAAATAGCTATCTAAAGTCCTTTCGGCAATTTTTGCTAGGACCAATAGGTGAAAAGTTACACTCATTTTAAAAAAAGCCTGTATGACCAAAATGTCCAACTCTGAGCCCCTCTAACTCCGGCAGTTCTGGAATGATAGAGCTGAAAATTTTGATCTGGCATACCATCCAATAGTACTAACGTTCGTGCAAATTTCATCTAAATCGGATGACATCGATTTTAAAAATTTGGTCTCAACGTGAAATTGCCCATATTTAAGCTGTTTCTTCAGCAACAGAACAAGTTACTTTTTATTAGAAAAATAGTTAAAAAAGCTTTCATAGAAACCATTTGTTTCTCCATAAAAAATATTTTTTATCGGAAAATATGTAAATCTTTTATCACCAAAATAGCTTTTGCATAAACAAATTTGTTTTTTTTTTAGCATAAAGCTTTCCAGCTTTTTTATCAACAAATTACAAAATTTAAGAGATTTAAAGAAGATTTGACAAGCTTTGGATATTGTCCTGTATTACTGTAACTATTTTCCAGATTGTCCTCGTTTAATAGTGTAGTGACAGCAAATGTCACATGGTGTAGTATGCGTTGCGGTTAATGGTGGTGATGGCCAAGCATCACAATATTACTGACGCGATGACTCCCACTCGTTTAAAGAAGCCCAACAATGAAGCACTTGAAAGGTTCCACCAAGACTACACATTACCTTCTCGTTCAGTTCAGTTCAGTTCAATTCAAATCAGCTCAGTTTAGTTTTGTTGTTTTTTTTTACATTGATTAAGTAGCTTGCTATGTGTGTGTGTGCTTGTGTATAAGATTGGCTGGCTGGCAGTAGTTGAGGCGTTGCTGTGCATCAGGTTGCACGTGGCATGTTGCTGTAATTTTGTTAAGTGAAAATATGCCCGCTGTGAGGCACGCGTTTATAACACGATATTTTTCGGTCGGACGTTACTTTATTGTCTTACACTCTCTGACATAGTCTGTCAAATATTTCTGTCATGTATTCATCTATCTAAATAGCTTGGTATCATAGTCATCGTCATCGTCAACATCATCATCAACATCATCTTTGTTTACCCACTGACAGTGGTCAATTAAATTTTGACTTTGCTTAGAAATTAACTCTTCTGGGTAACTGAAGATTTTGTTTTAATTTATGAAATTTTTTCTTACGTTTCCTTTCTTCCAGGTTAATTTCAATTTATTTTATTTTTTTTTATTTTTTTTTGCATTCTTATTTAGATGTACACATCCTCTGTAGTTTGGTTTCGTTGTAACTCCTCCATTTCCTGTTATTTACCATAATAAATCGATTAAGACAGGAGGTTGGCTGAGCTGGGTGGCGGTTAGCTGGGGTGCTAAGTTGTCTGTGGTTGTGGTGGCGTGTATGTTTGTTTGTTCGGTGCGTTAGTGTAAATAGGTATTATGCAACGCTTAGTTGAACTGAGCTGAGCTGTTTACTGATGGCATATTTAATAATCATGTTGCCTTCGGTTTGATTCGTTTTGTGTGTGTGTGTGTGTGTGTGTGTGTATGCAGAGTGTACATCGCATACATCATTTTGTCTCAATATTTATATTCATATTCATACCATTTTCCTGCTAACAGTGAAAAGCTCTGGGAATGATGTGTTTTATTATATAATGCCGATGACGTTGATTATTCTAATATTGTGTTAATAATCATTGTATGTATTTGTATATGTGTATGTGTTTGTATTTGCGTAGGACCAGATGATTTTTTTTTTACTCTGTTGTCTCCTTTTTCCCCCTTTCATTTTGGGTTTAACAACAAACAGGACTGGATTCAAAATGATTGATAGCTTTTTATGGTTGCTGCTACTGATGCTGATGATGATGATGATGATGATGATGATGTTGTGCTTATATTAATGTTGCTGTTACATACTTGCTGTTGTTGTTGTTGTCATTTCTGGACCTATGTTGCCGTAATAAATCTCCTTATATTTTCATTATTGTTTATCATTTGTGTGACATGCGATTGTTGTTATACAAACTCACATAAATATGTACAACCAAACTCATACTGTATGTCGGCAGTGTGTGTCTGACATGGTTAAAACATAAATTTTAATATGGAAAACATCAGTTTGCGTCATATTAAAGTGTTCGCACCATAATTCCATTGTGGTTATCTATTGGAGATTGAAACAATTTGCAATTAATGCTGGCTGATGGTGACAAATAGAACACTCTCTATTTTTAACTACTTTTGTGCAATTAAAACAGAATCTGCTGTACAATAATCAGCCTTATTATGAGTGTCGTTTTCTTTTTACGACAACGACTGTTGCGTAATAGATTAAAGAAACAAATTTAATTTTATCTTTAATCTATTACGAAAGAGTCGTTTTTTTTTGCAATGTTTATTTAATATATATTTAGAATAAAAATTACAAACTCCAAATAAACAAAAAGTACCTTGATAATTTTTTTTTATATACAAAGTCCCATTTTAAAGAGCACTCAAGTATAAGACGTATTTGTTATTACGAAAGAGTCGTTGTCGTAAAAAGAAAACGACACTCATAATAAGGCTGAATATGTATTTTACATTATCAAACAGAGGTTTGTTTTAGTTGTGAAATAATACACATCCAAATGTGTTAAGTTCCAAAAATATAAAATAAAAAATAATTCGACAAAGCACTTCGTATCATTATAAATCATATCAAAAAGTTATAAAAAAAACTGCAATAACAGATTAAAAATTGGAATTTAACAATAAAAATTTTACCAGAATTTACCTTTTAAAGATTATCTGCTGTATTCATAAAAAATTAAGTAGGTTTGAAGTGTGCTTTTAGGCAAAATATTCATACAAAATTTTCTTAAAGTACATTTGTAGTATACTTTAATTTTTTGTGAATAAGGGTATATGTATTTTGTTACAACAAGTGTTTTTAAAACAAAATAGGGAATCGATGCGTATGAATAATATTTAATACAATTAGGGACATCTAGGCGAATTAGTGATTTGTGATGATCATACGTATAGCCCTCCCACGCTATTTACCACAAGTAATGTTGATAACACAGTACAACAGCCAATCTGGGGGGTGAGAAATTCCAAGTCAGGGTGATGGTACTAGGTCAGTATAGTAAAACCCTCAAAGGGTTTGGCGTTCGTATGTGTCAGTTTTTTTTTATGACCTTTTAAATTTGTTCCTTATCTTGATGTTTTTTCGCTTAGTTGTAACATTTTGGAGATGCAAAAGGGCCAACAGTGGAGTCACACATTGACATTATGTGTGGTTCAGAAACTGATGATAGCGATGAATGCGATGCCTCTAGTCCCGAACAACCACCATCGAAAAAGTCTAGGCAATATTTATTAAAATAAATAAAAATAAATAAATAAAATAAAAATAGAAAATTATAAAAATGTTTACTTAATTTTTTTTAGTAGTTTATGGCCAGAAGTCTGGAGTTATTGAGGAAAATTTATAAAAAAGGCGATAAATGACACTTTTTTGAATAAAAATAAAAATGGGATACCTTCACTTAATTGTAAATAAATAAATAAATAAATTCTTAATTTTTCTAAATTTGTTTCATCAAAATCGGACAAGTGGTTCTCGAGTTATGTTAAACTACGTTTTTGCCAAAATGTTACAACTAAGCGAAAAAACATCAAGATAAGGAAAAAATTTAAAAGGTCATAAAAAAAACTGACACATACGAACGCCAAACCCTTTGAGGGTTTTACTATACTGACCTAGTACCATCACCCTGACTTGGAATGTCTCACCCCCAAGACAATAACCCCAAAAATGTTCCACAGTGTAATTTGCCGAAAAGTTAAGCTAGATTTACACGATTGAAGGCATTTTGAAGTCTTATTAAAATTTTGAAAATTTTTTTTGATGTTCTATTTACACGTTTCAAAAATTTGATCAAAATATTCTTTTAATATATTTCAGTAAAAAATAATTTAATATAAATTAAATTTAATGAACTCGAGCCTAAATAAAGAAATATAAAATATTTCAAAATCTTTTGATAAAAATTTGACCAAAATTTATATTGAAGCTAATTTACACTATTGGTAAACTTTTTATATTGAAAATATTGCTTCTTTTGTGAAATAATTTATTACATATTATAAAAAAACAATCAAGGAAGAGTAGCTGATAATAACAGAAGAAAACAAAAGGAGCATAGGGTTCGACCTTTTTTTTTGCAAGGTATGTCTCTTTTAGGGAGTGATTGTTAAGGAATGATCCTGACTTATACAAAAACTTTGTGCGAATGTCACCAGACGATTTTGATTATTTGCTTAATCTCGTCACCCCATCAATAGAAAAGCCTAATATTAATATGCGGGAATCTTTATGTGCCGGAAAACGCCTGGCAATTACTTTGAGATTTTTACCGACTGGGGACAGTTACCCAAGTCTAATGTTCTTGTTTAAAAGATCAAGATCATCGATATGTAATATTGTGCCTGAAATCTGTGCTGCATTATATAAATTATTAAAAGATGAAGTTTTAAAGGTAAAACCTAATTAATTAAATAAAAAAACATATAAAAAATAATATCTATTGGTACAGATGCCAGCAACAGAAGAGGAGGAATGGTAGAGTATTTGCCAAAGTATAAATAAAATGTGGAATTTTGCCAATTCAATCGGGGCATTAGATGGAAAAAACTGGACAATGTATAACCATATAAGTACATATATAAAATAGGGACATAATACTGCAGCAAATAATAACACTGAGCTCGATTTTGAGACCTTCTTTTTTTTTACCGACAAACGGGGCACCTAGTGGGTAAAGCTAAATCGAGTATGCCCGCTTTCACACTCTTCAATTCTGACTCGTCAATGCAATAAAAGGGGTACAAACTTGATGGATGCGATCGGCTAATCACCACCGGTTCATTTTAAACTCTACTGATTACAGAAACCAAGTGTTCCAACTTGGAACCATAAGAATCAATATATATATATATTAGATGGAAAAACACATCAATATTATAGCACCAGCACATGTATATGTATTGATATGGTTTTGAATCAAAAGAATGAACATGCTGTCAAATTATTTATTGCCAGATGCGATTTTGATGCTCATTTACACGGCATTAATAAAATCTTCAAAAGTTTTGTTCAATAAATTTTGAAGAAATTTGGCTGTTTACACGAGTTTAAAGCATTTTGAAGAGACATTTTTCAAGAAAATTTCCATCGCGTAAATCTAGCTTTAGTTTATGTACTATCAGCCATGTCACAGAACTCAATTCCGATCGAAAGTGGTTTTGATTCCGTAAATTGAGTGTTTAGAAAACGAAAAACTAATTTTTTTTTTCGGAATGAAACCACTTTAGATTTCTAAAGTGGAATTGTTATTTTTTATTATTTTATACTGAAAAAACTCATACTACTAATTTATAATAACAATTTAAATAATTCATTTTATTATTTCATTGTTGTTTTAATTTCTCATTGATATTTAAATAAAATGTTACGAATTTCAAAGTTGGTGTCAGCAACAAGAAAAATTTTGTCGTTTTCAGATGCATCCCTTAAATTTCTTTTTCGTAGCTTTTCAACTGCGTTTTGATGTCTTTGTTCATTTAAAACAGCAACAATTTAAATTCCGGGCATTTTTGAAAAATTTTGTTCACTTTTTTTAAATTTCTTTATTAGTGCTTTTGTTATACTTTTTATTACAAAAATCATATGTTTTTTGTTCTGGTTACACAACGTTACCATATTTAATTTAAAAAAGAGATTTAAAATTTTTTTGGGAATAAACAAAATCGATCGGAATCTAGAGAACACAAAGTAAAAACGATCGATTTGCGAATACGGAATTGAAACCATTCCGATCGAATTCTGTGACATGCCTGTATGAAAATCTTTGAACAATTTATGATGAAACCAGAAACAATTTTATTATTTAAAAAATGATCACTATTGAAATTGAAATTTCTGACAACTGAAAAGTTTAATATGTTACAAAATTATACACTGAAAGGATTCTAACTATGTAGGGTATACAAATTAATATATGCAGACTGCCACACACACACACATACATATACATACATATGTGGCAAGTGTTTTTTTTTTTGCTCATGTTTTCTTGTGTTCATGCATGAATTATTCTCAGTATAATTTTATATGTACAATATGAATTTTCAATCATTAAGGCTTAATGTTTCTGTTTGCATGAGAAATGCGTTCTTCTCAGCCACTGTAACCTTTCAATCATTATTTCATATGCAGCCGTTAATGATTTTGAAGGCGCTTTATCATAAACTGGAATTAATTTTCCAAAAAAAAAAAAAAAAAAACAAACAAACTTAAACTGTCTTGAATATTTATTAAATTGATTATTATTAGTTTACGCTTCGGAAAATTTCAGGATTTTGTTGGGCTTTTTTTCTTCTGCTTTAACTCAATACAATTCAATACATTTTGTTTGTTTTTGTGTGGAGTTGTTTTTTTTACACAAATTTGATTAGCGTGAGGAAGTGATTAAATATAAGAAATTAAAATGCCTGAAGCGCTTTAAAATTAAATTGGCCGGACGTTTGGTAAATAAACAAATATACCAAACAAAAACACATACAATAGAGTGTGGTGGTGTTTTTTTTTTTTTTATTTTGCGAATACATGCATAAAATAGTAAGTAAATATATAAACATCAGTAGGAGGGACTTATGAAAAGGACTTACTTGTTTCAACTCAATGTATTTGCTGCTAAAGATCTTTTGCCAGTAAACAGCTTCATATCTGCTGTTTCTAGAATGAAAACAAAAAATGTTTGGATTAAAGAGAAATCTTAGTTCACTATTAAAATTTAACATTAAAAAGGTATTTATTTGAATCGTATTTTGTTAATTTTAATTCGAAACACTAGACAGATTAGATCGATATGCAGCATGTTTTGTAAGAAAATTTGTGTTTTAAAGTTACTTTTCAGCCTGTTTTGCCACAAATATTTGTACATAAAACTTTTACATATATATTAAAGGAAACAAGTGTTTGCTTGTGTAAACACACGCACACTCCCACTCTCCCTCCCCCTCTCACTCATTGGTCTCTATGATTATGTTTACATAAGGAAATGTTGCATATACATAAACACACACATAGAAATACTTACACACATGCCCTTAATATTAGTTATTAATAATTAATAAGCGCGAATAAACACACAACAAAAACAACTTAATCTTGGTTGATTGTGGAGCATGGGGTGCAGGTGGCACCCACCATTGCTTTAGTTTCTCTCCTCCTGCCATACATACAATTTTATTTTTGTCATAAAATGATTTGCTTGTCCTTTGAATATAAATGAATATTACTTGGTTTGTCCTGAGGCAAGGGAAAGGCTACGTGATGACGACATATTGACATTTAAGCATTTTTATAAATGTTTCTTGTGCCATGTACCAAAAAAAAAAACTCATTTTATATTCTGAGAAGGTTTATAGTTTGTAACTAAAATATTGAAATTTTAATTTCACTTAAATGTCAATTTCTTGTGTAGATTCTTACAATTTTTGTTGTATAGCCCAAAAAACATGGGTTGTGTAACAAAAGGGATTCCCTTAGAGAGCTTTTATAAAATAAAGTTTAAGCATTCTAATGTTCTCCTCTCACCTTATTGGGTTTTTATTGTAAAAACGTAAACAAAAAAATAATATTTTTAAAAACAAAATATTCGTTTTCCGAAATTGTACTACAGTCGATCCATGTTTCTAAATCACAATATACGTTGCTGGACAGTGCTTTAAAATATCTTTAATTTGTATGTACATATATGCTATACACAGAACATGGTATTAATGATATAGGCAAAAAGAATGCTGACATATTTTTTCAAGGCAGTCATGGTTTTTTGCCATTTTGTTGATTTTCAATTCTATAATTTCTATATTCAATGTCCTGATACTTTTTTCCTGATATGTATATACTTCTTTAGTGTTTATAAATAAATAAAAATTTATAATTTCAAAAACAAAATATTTTTGCTGAAATTGACCCACTGTACATGCATATTCTTAAGTCATGGTATAAGTTACCGGAAAGCCAATTTAAATATCTCTAATCTGGTATATATATTGTCTAAGTGTATAATTTAGTAAACAAGATATAGGCAAGCATATTTTTGACGTATTTTATTTAAGATAGTCATGATTTTTTGCTTATATCTTAGCCATTTATTTAACGATTTATTTGAATTTAATTAATAAAGTTTCTAGGACTATACTTGATTTAACGATACTACATTAGGTTAGCTAGAATATCTAAAACTTGTGGAAAACGTATTTACACTAACACATGCAGAACGACTTTCCTAGCAAATGTTGCATTAAAATTAGCACGTTGACAAAAGCTTACGACTGGACAACAAAATCAACAGAGTGAAATTTGTTTTTCATTTATTTATTTTAAATAACCCCTGAAGATGGTCAACAAAGTTGACCGAAATATTGGGAATAAAATAAAATAAAGAAAAATTTTTAAAACAAAATATTTTTATATTTTTCATTTAAAAATTTGTTACCTTATGACCTTATGCCGAACAAAATTTACAAACAACAAAACTAAAGGTCAACAATTTATAATTTTATACAAATTAGCAACTGTTTTAAATGAAGACTCTAAAAAGGCAAAGTGGGATAGTTGTAGATAGTCTTCTTCGTGCCAAGGCATACTGTTGTTCGTTGTCGTGCCAACTTTTATAAATCCTGCTTTTCTAAAACAGTTTGCAATTGTCTCACATTTTACATTGACATTCCACACTTTGCTTAAGTTTCGTATGGCATCCAGCAAATTTATGGGCGTGTGAGGTTTTTGTCCTCCATTTGTAATAAAATTTTTGTCAAAATGCAGTTTCTGTAATGCGTTTTAATGTTACAAATTATGCCCTGATCCATTGGCTGAAGTAACGAAGTCATGTTGGGTGGAAAATAAGCAATTTCAATATTTTTCAATTGGTCCTTTACATCCCTAGGGTGCGCAGCACAGTTGTCAACAAAAAGCAAAACATTTCTTTGTCGAGAAGCAAACTTTCGGTCCAATTTTAAGAGCCATTTCAAGAAACTCTTGCTTGCCATGCTTTCGTATTAAATTCATAATCCACGTCTAGGGATTTGATTCCTTTGAAGCATCTAGGATTCCTGGCCTTTCTTATGAAAAGCAATTTCACTTTCGCCGATCTGTTCATATTGCATGACACCATAACAGTAATTCTCTCTTTTCTGTTTCCCCCTCCCCCCAAAACACTTCTCATTTTTAAACGCCATCGTTTTATTTGGTAAGCACTTAAAAAACGTGAAAGATATCGTTTTCGTCATATTTTTCTGACAATTTTGGCAAGACATTCGCTACCCATTCATCTCGATTCTGGATGCTGGCGGCAGCACTTTCACCACACAATGTTTTTGGAATAATGCCGTGACGATTTTTAAATTTTTCATGCCAGCCTATACTTGCTTCAAATTATCCATGGCCCAGTGCTGCCAGTATTTTTCTAGAGCTTATCCTCAATTTTTGATTTGTCATCCCCAAACTGATTTTTTTTTTATTCAAATTTTTTTTTTTGTAAAATTTTATGCATTATGTTTTTTTTTTAAATTAGAATTTGCAGCCATTGTAAACGGTAGAAACCATCAACTATAAATAATATCACACATTTTTAGACTTGTGCGTCTGTTTTAGCTCAAAAAACTTTCTTGTTACCATCAGTTATAAAAAAAATTCCCAAAAAATCCCGTAAAATTGTGTTGTCATCCCCAACAAATTCCCGGATCCCCAAGATGAAATTTTTATCCCAAATCACGAAAAAAAATCCTCAATTTGGGAATAAATCCCCTAAACTGATAACGCTGCCATGGCGCAATGCTTCAGCGAATCGTTTTGCTTTTTCTCTCAGTATTGGTCCAGACCACGTGCGGCGAATACCCATTTTAGCATTGCTTCGTCAATATCCTCAAAGGTACACGTTAGAAGCTTCTTGTGTTTAATACTGGATGCATTATCTGTGACACTGGTTAAAAGCTTATCCTTGTTTTTTAAAATCGTAGATAAGCTACTGGAAGAAATTCCAAATTGTTTATAAATGTCTCTTTTTTTTGAAGTTCGTTATATGCAGATTGAAAACGCTTCAATCTAAAAGTTACGGTCGCAAAAATGCTTCGTTATAAGGAAATATTCAAACACTCAAAGTAGATCTAAAACACAGTGTTCTCACAATTGCTTCGCAATAAAGAAAATTCGTTATATAGGAGTTCGTTATAGAGAGTTTCGACTGTATATTCCTATATCCAATAAATTTTAAACTATCCAAAAATCTTAACACTTTTCACTTGTACTTTTAAGAATTTATGAAAGTCTTTGTTTTTTAAGGCATACCCTTATCAGCTTCTAGAAAACAGAGTATACAATTTATGTAGTAGTTTCGTTTTCATAAATCATATTTATCCAGCACCACACAAACTTATATATATACATACATATATAAAACTAAAACATATGGTATATAGAATAAACATATGTATGTATGTATGTATATACATATACATATACATATGTACTATATCTGTACATATGTATATAAAGGGAAAGCTAAAAGTATCTGCTGTTAAATTGTAATTGTTATAAAGTACAAATAAATCTTATGATTTTGTAGAGGCCATCAAGTGTTTTCATTTTCTCTCACTTTTACATACATACATATGTATGTATATAACACATACATACATTTGTATACATAATCTCTCATACATGCACAACTATATGAAATTTCTTGTTATATCCGTTGGATGACAATATCCTAATTGGTTTTTTGGGAATTAATTTTCTTTTATATGAAAAAAAAAATATTGCAAAATAAAATGAAATCTTTTATACCTGCGTCAATGTTTGTCTGAAAAATGTCACCCATCCTAATATTTTTTTTTTATTATTATAAACGAGTTTGATGATTTTTATGAAACATATTATGGATCCATGTAAACTTGACAAGCTGTTTGAAAAAAAACATTATATTTTATTAAGAAATGTAATGATTAGGAACTTGTATTGAAGTCAAGTTTAGTGCCATCAATAAAATCTAGATGCTTCTCGTGTGGTTTCAAATTAAACACAAAAGTTGTTTTGTATACCAATAAAATTACAAATTCTTTGAATCTGAAAACTAGTTTTCTAACCAATGATTTATACACTTGAAATTGTCAACCTCGAAACTAGTGATATTATGACAGCTTTAACTAATAAATACATATTTTTCAGCAAAGTTCCATACTGTTTTTTTTTAACAAGAACTTTGTTTTTCAACTGTGGCATATTAAAATACAGTGAAAGTTTTGACATTAAATTTCGTTCGAAATTGCAAAAAATAATTTTTTATCTGAATACATTGCATTTGGGCTTCTGAAAATCTAAAACCAATTGTTGAGCCACATATTACATTGTCATTACAGAATAAAAATATGTCTTATTAAAATATGTAGTTTAAAATTTTTTAATAAAGAATAATAAAGTAACAAGAAAATAAATTGAATTATTATTATTATTTTCTTGATATTTTCTCACATTTTGCATGATAACTATCTTTCTTTTAAACCGATTTTAAATGGAATCTACAACGAAAAAGGCAGACTATCTGCTTTTAGTGCAGATAAATTAGAATTAGCGCAGAACTAGATTTTCAACAAGCATACCTACAAAATTATGAAAGAGGGTTTGCTCAATTATTGTCAAAAAATCAACCTCCACAGTCCCCAGACTTCAATACAATTGAGCACCTGGAATATCTGGAAAAAAAAAAATTAGTTAAAGAAATATTTTTTTAAAGGCAGTAAAACCGAATGAATGGGACAAAATTTCTCCTGATGTCACTAAAAATCTGTTTGATTCTATGTCCAGAAGATGATTAGTTAGCTGGTAATAAGGAAAAAAAATACTACAAATAAAATACACTATGCAACAGTCAAAATCGGGATGGGATGAAACCAACGGGAAATGTTATATCGGTAAAAAAGAAGTTATACGTGTCCCGGATATATTGATTTGAAGTTAGTAACTATCATATAGGGGAAATTGTCACCTTTGGTTGCATTAAATAACTAAATAATATATTTTACAAGAAAAGCAATTTTACTTGCACTAGAACCACCAAGATATTCAGTTCTTACTTGAATTTTATAATTACCGTAAAACTAAATAATTGAAAGTTGTACATAATTACTTTGAAATTAAAGATTTACTATTAATAATTACCATTCTTACCATCAACATATCAAACATTGAGGAATTCAAATAAAGGAAACCGAATTGTATTTGTATGAGTTTTGTCATCTAACCCTTAAATTTCTCTCAACCCACAATTATAATTATTCAATTTCTGAGTAATTATAATTATATCTTTATTATAGATTACCCACAATTAATCTTGTTATAGATCAACCGCCTTTCTCATCATCATATTAGTTAATATCCATAATAGATATTCTATAATACACCCAAAAGTATTCAATATCTGTTTACTTTATTTTGAAGCGAAAAATCCGACTTCATGTGGCAATTGTCTAAGGAAAAGCAACAAAATCAAGTTTTATGTAAAGTGAAACTCAAAACCGTATTTAGGTGTCATAATTTCTGTAGATATGAAACATATTTGTGTTGAATATTATTTGGATACCAAAATTTTCAATTGTGGTCCTTATATGGGAGCTATAGTCAATTATGGAACGATCTGCACAAAATTTATAGATGTGATTAGGCTTCATGTACACATACAATTTATTAGAGGCGAAATTTGTTTGGCTACGTGCATAAATAAAACATTTATGACCGATAAATCTTATTACGGTAGGGACCTTGAATGAAGGCTAGGTGAAATAATGGATCGATTGGAACGAAATTCAATCTCAACCGTGTTTGGGCCGAACAAAGTTCTCATACTTTATTTTATAAACTCGAACAATTAAGGAAATGACAAACAAAAGTTAATAATAATTTGTAGAAATATGTTATGTATTTTGCACTTGAAAGTATTTTACGATCACACTTGACAAATATTTACTCAAAAAAGCGTAACCACTTGTTTTAGCACATATTTGTTTGACGTTGCAAACTCTTACAAGAGTTTTGCAAGAACAAACATCTTCAAATAAAATAAAACTAAATATTTGTTGTGTCTTGTGCTAAATAAACAAAGTGTTTTTAAATAAATAAACAAGTTCAAATATATTTTATTTAGTGGTTACGTCTTATTCGGCAAATATTTGGCAAGAGTGACCGCACCTTTACCCGGGGTTTATGAGCCCAAAAAACAATCATAATTGCTCCGAAAAGCTTTAGAAAAGAGGGTCATTGCATTCGAAAATGGTCCGTCAGAAAGAGCTCTTAGATAATGCCAGAAAAGAGTCTTTAATGAGGCTTTTCTTGGGCTCTGTGTAATCTTGTTTTTATCATTCTTGTGTGGTACAGCTATTTTTTTTTTGTTGAAAGCACAAATAACAGGAGAACAACGCTTTGGTACACACATAATTAAGTGGAATTTCTGAGTCATACTGCGTGCCGACTCAGGACAGTAACAAGCAAATTTTTCTTTCGCTACGAAAATGCTCTTTAGTTGGACTCTTTTCTGACTCATTTTTTCGGAGCGCTCCTAGAATGGTATGCTGGGTCAATACACTTTTTTACTAACACAATCACACAAGCAGGCACTTGCAGCTCACCTGCAAGTGAATTTAGCTGGACAGTGATTTTTTGACACTTTCAGCAATAAAGTGACAGAAAGGTAAACAGAAAAAATAAATTTAATGGATTGTGGTAAAATAATTAATAAATATTTAACTTATTTTATGTATATTTGTAAAAAAAAAATAATTTTTTTTTTTTGCAAATATGAAAAAAAAGTGTATTGATGTCATTTTACAAAATAATAATAATAAATTGTAATAATTATTTGCCTACAATTATACTCATGTGAAGGCCATGGCAACTCTTGGTAATCAAATGCAAACTTTGTGCGCCATTTGTTAATTTAAACTAATTTTTTGAAGGTTTACGCTTTGACAACATTTTGAAAATGAACTTTCACTGTCCTGTGTAAACAGTAATGCTACTTGCAAATGATACGAGTTTTTCGAATAAGTTTTCGTATATAATACGCACACAGTACTCGCATGCAAGTACTTGCATGTGTAAAGGCAGGATTAGAATTACATAAAAACTCACAGCAAATGGTCAAATTAACCCCCTGGCCCACAATGTCGAACGATAACGTTCGCTTAGATAAGACTTAAGACACAAACTTGATTGTGGAATAAACAAACTTGATTGAGTAAAAAATAGATACGATAAAAAGTTTGTGTCTTAAGTCTTATCTAAGCGAACATTATCGTTCGACATCGTCGGCCAGGGTTTAAGTGTCTCTGCCTATTAAACGTACAGAGGAAGCATTTGTGTACAAATCTAGTATGATAATCATAAAAATTATTTTACTACTTTATGTTACAGCTTTATTTTGATAGCCACATCTCCAAATCGAGAAATAAGGCGACTTGGAAATTTCTCGCCTTTGTTGGCAAATTCATATCTGTGAATTTTGCAACATCCTTTACTTTATATGAGTTTTAAAATGAATAATTTGAATTGTGGTTAAAAGAAATTACACTTTCCTTAATAAAAGTAGCAAAAAAAAAAGTTGAAAAGTTTGTTCGCTTCTAGACCGTTTTGATTAATGTTTAATAACAAACTATCTAGGACATTGACAAACATTCCAAGTTAATAATAATTTGTAAATGTTATGTGCTTTGTACATGAGAGTGTTTTACACAGACATACCTGCTTAAATCGCTTTAGAATTACATAAAAACTTATAAGACAGGGTAAACATTAAAAGGCTCAATCCCTGAAACTTATGTACATGTGAAACCTTTGTCTACAAAATTTCTCTGAAAATCTTACATATCGGTATTGCAAATGAAATACATTGCTTTAGTATTTTAAATCTTTAATATGTTTGGGTCTCTCTATAGTTTTGCTACAAATAACTTTAAATATATTATCCTTACTGTTCGTTTTGTTTTCTACACATATTAGGGAATATTATGGAAAGTAGCCCTTGAATAATTTTAACAGATTAATTTTAAACAATAAAACTAAAGCTTCATTTTTCCTGATTTTATTTTTTAGGAAAATAAAAAGTTGCGTGTTGCTTTTTGTAACATGTGCGTTTAAAATAAAGAAATAGTCGACATTATTGTTAATGTTGTTTGTTGGTGTTGCTGTTGCTGGTAGTAATAAAAGTAATAAATAAAATGACAGCATTTTATTAAAAGACAAGAAATCCTTTTTTATAAAAGTTCTTTGTCCTGCTGCTGCTGCTGCTTCTCGTTCTAGCAAAATATATCGAGATTTAAAAAGTGTGTGTGTTTTGTGCTGGTAGTGTTAGTATGTAGTAGTAAATATTAAACAATCAAAATCTGGTTGGTTCTTTTACATGTATTTATATCTTGAGTAAAGGTAGTTGTACTACTTGCCTTGAATCTTGGATTTCCTGCTGTATTCCGAAATAACAACAAAACAAAAACAGAACAGAACAAAACAAAAAAAAAAAAAAAAACTTAAACATGCAAACTTTTAAAGTTTTTTTTTTGTGGTTCTCAAAAAGGCAAAACAAAAACCCAAGATTGGATATTTGTTGTTGCTAGGAACTACTCTACGAGTAGTAGTGGTACATGTTTTTTTATACATTCATGTGTTTTATATGAATCTAAGAAGGCTGTGTGATAAGTTTGTTTACTCTGAGATGGATCAACTGGAGGCGGAGGAAATTCAAAATGATTATAAGACTATTGAAATGTATGTAGATAGGTAGGATGATTTTCAAAGGCCCCAGTTATCTTGGTCGATCAGAAAATATGCTTTTCTGTTCTGTTTTTCAAAACAAAATAAAACAAAGAGTTTATATGAAACTCCTTTAAATGTTTATTGTATTGGTAAGAGTAAGTACCCAGTAAAAAATAGGATCATCCAAAGAGTAATCCTGGAGCACTCCTTTGCGAGTAATAGATTACTCCATAAAACTCCGAACCTCATAGGATTTTTAACACAGCATGTCCGCAGACACGAATACTCCTTTTAAGCTCCTTATGGAGTACTCCCTTTGATCTTGAAAATGACGACAGAGGGAGTAATCGTTTTTGTCTACTAAAAGAGCATAAATACAAATTTGGTTATTTTTAAAAAAAAAAACAAGAAAGTCTCGAAAAATAGCAACGGCGGAAATTAAATTTGCAATCCCGTTTTCTTGAATTTGAGTGGCGTCACCGGAAATGAATTGAGGGAATTGAGGAAATTTTTTAACAGCAACGAAAATAAGCAACGAATCCCACTGAATATAAAAAGTTTTCCGTGCAAAAAATTGTCTGATTTTTATCTTTATCCCAGAAACTAGCTCTAAATAGAAAAACAAAACGAAAATATTTTACAGTTATGTCAAAGAAAAAAAAACCAAAACGAACTGATTCATTGATCCATTTTGAGTATTAAGCGAGGCATAGACAACAAAACAGAAAAAAGCTTATTACTCCAAATGGATGAACAAGTCATTATTCCTTTATTACTCGATTATGGATTAATCCATATATTTTTACTGGGTAGGTAAAAGACAGCCTTCATTATTTTATAAACTTATTTCACACTCGACCTATGGGGAAGTTTTTACTTTCGACTGCCAGCCATAAATCATACACAGGGGCGAACACAAAGATTTGGCTGGCTGGCTGGCTGGTTGTTGGCTCATCTTTAAGTATTCTTGTGCTGTTTGGCTTGTTCTAGTTGCACAACTGCCACATAGCAAGCAGCAGAGTAGCGTTTTAGTACAAGTATTTTGTTTTTGTTGTTTTGCATTTGCTGGTGTTTGTAATATTGTTGGCATTGTTTTCTAAGACAACATTTCCTGAATTTACCTTCTCGCCAGTCGTACTGGCATCATAAATTTGTTCGACTTAACACAATTTTGTTTTTTGCAGTTTCTTAAAAAAGTAAAACAAAGTCAAGCCAAAAGCTTTACAACTAGTTGTTGTTGTTGTTGCTGTTGTTTTTGTTATTTGTTCACTCTAAACTTCTTAAGATTTATGTGTGTGTGTGTGTGTGTGTGTTGGCATATTTTATATTATATTTAGTATTTGCCAGATACACACGAAGGAAACAGCAAATCGTGTAAGATTTAAATAACGCGAATATCTACAAACACACACACACACACACATATACATATAAATCTACTAGTTATATGTATAAAAAAGCCACCCGAGGTTTCTACATCATTTAAGGAATTGCCTGCAATTTGCAGGGATTTTCTTGCTGATTTCCAAAAAAGCTTTATGGAGTGCGTACTCGTATATATGTAAAAAATACAAATATATGTATGTGTGTATGTACACATGTACCTATAAATAAGTATGTCTTTGTAGCTAAAGTTTTAGCTATGTCTTTAATTTTAGGGGTAGTGTGTGGCAAAGAATTGCTTTGCTCTGTCTGTTGTTCGGTCTGTCTGTCTGTCTGTTTGTGTGAGTTTGTTTGCAAATGGGGAAACACAAATCTGACGAAGGATGTCCTTAAAAACATTTTGCGTCTGTTGTTTGTTTTTGAACGCTTGGAAATTATGTTTACTTAAGATTTTGTGGATAATTTTTTCAACTTCTTGTACTCGTATGTTGCTTTATACATACATACATACGTAAATACTTCTATAAAATACACTTATTTTATATTCACATACATACATATCTATTCACGTACACAAATATTTATTATGTCTTTGGCTGGGTGCTTTGCTTTGCTGCTGTTCTTTATCGTGCGCTGTTGTTGCTTTTATTGCCTGCACTGTAAAAGGATGTGTCGTTGCTGCTTTGAAACTCAAGTCTTTGTAGACATAAATAGTCATTAGGAGATGAAAAAAAAATTAATTGCAAACGGAAATTTATTAGTTTAATATTTTATTGCAACAAACTTGTGTCTCCCATGGTCTTGACACCGCAGCAAGAGGAAGTGAATTAAGAAAATATAGGAAGTTTAAAAGTAATTTCAAGTAATCAGTACAAATTTGGGAGATTTGGGATTTACCTGTACTTATTTAATATAAAAAGTAACTATAGTTTGATAACTATAGTTACAAATAGCTATTAATTAATTTTGAATAAAGAAAAGCAGTTACACAGTAAATATCAGATTTTTATTTGTGAATTATATATTATAAATATGTATTATTAACAATACGTTTTATTTGAATTTGCAGAACAATTTTGTGTAGGGTTGAGGGGGCACATTTATACCCGGGGCAATTTTGAACTATGTTGATAAAATCTCAGTTTAACATTTTTTCCGACCCTTAACCGAGTTTTTCACATGACCACCTTGTTTTCTAGCAACGTTAACAACTTTTGCTAGTTTTTTCAGTCGTCGACCGAATGTAGTTGGGTGAACAAGTTTTCGCAGTGCCATTGTAATTTTTTTTATTTTATTTTTTTGTAAGAGTTTAAGAAGTATTCAGTGATCGTTTTCTTTCGTGAAAGAAATTTATTGCAGTCCAAAATTCATTTCAAACAAAATTAAGTTAAGTTATTTGATATTTATGTAAAAAAAAATATTTATTATAAATTTCCGTGAAATGGCATGCCAGTTCAGGTTTGAACAAAGAAAAAGGGGGCACCTTTGAACATGTTAATTTATCAACCGAAGTACCAAACATTGTTGATTCTCTCTTATTTTCTGAAAATGACGAATCCAATGCTGGTCATGATGTTTTAAAGGAAAGTGTAATGTCACCTGAAATCGCAAGGCCTTTGCCGTCTTAATAATATAAAACTTATTTTTGATCTGAATTTTTTTTATTCTTTAATTGTTAATGTTTATGTTTTTCTTATTATATATATAAAAAATATAACTGTTTATGTTATTTTTGGACATAAGCGCTACAAGAAAAAATTGCCGTTCAAAACTGCCCCAGCCTAGTTTAAAGCACATTTGAACACTATGGCCCATAATCATAGTCATAGAAAAAGCATACTTTAAGCAAAAGCATGCTTTTGTTTTAAATTCAGAACAAAATTTATATGTTTTTGTTGTTTAAAAGTCTACTTTTACTTAAAGTATGCTTTTTCTGTGACTATGATTATGGGCCAATGACTTCATCCATTAAAAAAATAAAAAAAAAATATAATTCGAACTAAAAATAAGTTACTTGTAGACTTAAGCTAAAGTTTATTTCCATATATATTAGTTGAATTATGTGGTTCGAAAGCAAAAAGTGTTCTAAGGTGCCCCCCTCTCCACTAATATAATTAGGGAAAGCGAACTTTGCTCTTGGGAAATTCAAATCAGACATTGCTGTTTGCATTGTCTGTCTGTTTGTTTGTTTGTGTGTGGAAAACACTCTCATGTTCAAAATTTTAAAGCGATTTTATTTATGTTTAACGAGAATATTTTAAACTGTTCTAAGTAGTTTCGTATTGAAAATCCGTTAAAGCGGTTAAATATTAAAGTAGTTATGCCACACAATGCAAGGCAACTTAAAAAAATGCTTTTCATATATTATTAGTTAATTTAAAAAAAAATAATCCATATTTATAATCTGGTAAACTGGTTTCCCAATTTGTTCGCTTTTTTAAACGTTCTTTTTAAAAATCAGAAAAAACATTGTTGCTTGCATTTGCTTCATTTCAGGGAATTAAATGTAATATTAATGAAAATATTTCTAATGAAATGTATTTGTTAAGTTTTTGCTAAACGCTTGATATAAATATAACCCAGGGATAGTGAATATCATGACAGTATTCAACACTTAACGAGCACACAACACAGGTACCAAATGGAATAGTGCTGCAAATATAAATAAAAAAAAAAAATTCCTTTATCAAGCTGCTCATTTTAGCAACGCCACTGCCCCACCATTGATTACTAACTAGTCTGCTAACATTTGCCCTACCTTCCTTCAAATTCATATACGAGTACATGTTAATTAACAGCAAAAAGTCTTTACTCTTTTCTTTTTATTTTTTTTATTCTTATTTTTCGGGGTCTTTACAAATATTTGCTTTAATTGGCCTTTTGAGAGTCTCTATTTAAATATTTCTCTTTATCAGAGACAGCATAGATTTCTTTCATATTGGATTTTATTTGCAGGAACTCAATGAGGCAAAAGTGTTGTTGAATCAATACGATTTTTTTTTTTAAATAAAATAAAGAAAATCATCATCATCAACATGCTGCATACACATACATACTCGTCCATAGATAACTAAATGTGTTCCGTACTTGTTGGTGATTCCATACAAATATCAAACATTGGACATACAAACATGCATATGCATGTTAAATGAACTTTCGCTAGACTTTAATAGATGGAGAGTTTAGTTAAATTTTTCTTATTTTTTTTCGATTTATTTATGTTTTTGGAGGTGGCAGGGGTTATAGATAACAGCAGTTAGTTTCTTCGTCATCATCTGCAGCCGCCATTCAGTTTGAGTTTGTCTGTCAGTCAGAGTCAGCAAGTCATTCATTTTGTATGTTTCCCAACCTTCCATCCATCCATCCATCCATCCTTCATTGGTTTATTTAATATCTTACTCATACTTGTGCCACTGTACTACTACTACTACTAGTTCCGACTACTCATTGCACGAGAATTTTTCCTCACTTCTTCATTCCAATTTACAATTTTTCATTTATTTCTTTTTTGTTAGTGTGTTTTTTTTATATACATTATACGTTATTTTCTTTAGTTCTTTGATTTGTTTTTCATGAAGTGAAACATTCAAGTTTCCTGCTGTTAGTATCCAATTAAAATCGAAAATTAAATGTCAGACTAACAGCAAAAGAGTTTGGGAATGCAAAAAATTGAAAAAAAAAATCCAAATATTCAACAAAAATAATTTAAGAGGCAGACGGCAGCAGGAGGAAGAGGTAGTAAAAAAAAGCAATGCAATTTCAATGTGTGTGGTTAATGAAGGAAGCAACGGTTAAACGAGGGAATACTTCATATCAACCTTGATTTATTATCCAGTTATAAACCAATTCAATTAACTCAAAAAAAGAAAAAGGAAGATAGTTTAACTTTTAGTAATAAGCCAACTTGTAGCACAAATTGTTAAATAATTTATTAAATTTTAAGATCTATTTAAGATATGTATGTGTATTAGACATCTTGGGACATCTTCAGCTTCTGACATTTCCACATTTTCCGTAAATGATGTTTCTTTGTCTTCTCTTTCAGACAACTGTTCATCATCCACAATATCGTCGAAAATAGATGAGATATATTTAACTTTGTCTTCATCTAATAAATGTTTGTATTATCTTTGTGATAACAACTCCAATTTATGCGACATTCTTACTTGAACAATATACCAAAATAAGTTAGTGAGGGCAGTTTCCGCTAAACCTATGGGACTTAAAATAAAACACTTAATTAATTTATTTTTTTATTATATACATACATACATATACACATTTGCAACATCTGTGTGTATAATCCATATATTTGAATTTGAAACCATAATTTTTAGTACAAAAGTCTGAAAATATGCAAAGGGGTACCGGGGTATCTGGTTATTGACTAACGCATATTTTGTGGGTTATTGACCGTAGGGTTAATAAATTTCCTGCATAAATTTTACCAAAATTTCTTTCTCACACTTTATAGTCGTGAAACTACTGATTTTTACAACAATATTTGTCAAGCTAAATTACATTTATAGAAAACATTTTATAAACCACATTATAAGACAACCGCCAAATTCTGGGATTTTTTTTAACTGTTTTGCTTTGTTTTGTTTTTATAAAATAAATCGTATATATTTTAAACTTTTACTTTATTTTTTAATTTGTTCTGAAAATGCTTGACAATGTAGCTAAATATTGGAGACAATATACATATAAAAATAATTCTGAAATCAAGCTCAATAGATTATTATTATTATTGAAATAATAAATGAATTATTAAATTAAATTATAAATTAATTTTTTACCATATTTTAAATCTTAAATCTTATCTTATTCAACTTATAAATCATAAAAGAGTCAATTTTTTTTATATAGAAATTATATACAGAGTAATCCAGCACTTAGTAACCATTTATTAGTAAAAAAATTACTTCATAGTTATTTTCAAGAATATTCCAAGAACTTGTTTTCTTTTTACCAAATTTTCCTTTATGTGTATTAAACTAATCAGAAATAATACTTATACTTTCAACACAACCCAATTGCATACTTTTAGGCTTTAATAAATATATTTGTTAACTATATAAGATTTCGTTTAAGACTTGCAGGAAATGATGAAAGATTTACATACTATATTTTTTCCACACTTTTTAACCCAGGAGTGCCCACGCCCTATACTCTTGGTGCTCTTTTGTGTTTGTCAAAACTCTTAGGTATAGGCTGTGTGTTTTGTATACTCATTACAGCACTCAGCACTAGCAATACGAAATACCTAAACAACTTTGTCTTATTTGTTTTTTTGTCGTACTTTACACTATACACGCAAGCGCAAAGCAACAACACTTTCGTATGCTCTACTGGTAAACATTGGTGACTGCGATCGTCAATGTAGATTTTGTTTTTGTTTAACGTATGATACCGTTTAAAAAAGTGTGTTGTTTCTTTGTATGTATTGGCTTTTACAACAAAAAATACTGAATAAAAATTAGTTTTTATTTAAATGTATTGGTGTTTGCTCTTACATAAGCAACTTTTGGGCACTCCTGCTTTAAACTATTAAATAGTTAACTGCAGCACTTCTTAGAGAAGTACAATTTCATAACATACGAAATAGAAAGTAAAGCGTAGTCTTTAGAAGCTACGTAGTTAGAATTACTGAAAAAGTCAAAACAATTATATTTCTAGTTAAATTTGTGCGCTATATCTTTATAAAATACTTTGAAACTACTTCAAATAAATTAGTCAGAAAATTTTCAACAATATTTAAAAAAATTCATTCTTTCAGTTGCTATTTTTTCAGCATTTGTCAACCGTAAATTTTATTACTTTTTAAAATCTGTGCAAGTTCTTTCCAAAATGTTGTAAATTAATTAAGCCCACTTGAAGTTGCCACAAACTGATTCGCATATTGCCTCATTAGTATATTCGCGGGACTTTTTTGCTAAAAAAAAAATTACCCATCATTTCGAATTCTTCATTCTTCTGCAGTTGTCACTAACATTACAGTCTATTTTTTTTCTTTTATTAAAAAATTTTTTAATAAATGAGAATTTTTCCTCTTGCGAGTATTAAACAATTTTAAAAAAAAATTTTATTCGAAGTAAAAACTTCAAGTCAAATATATAATTTGTTTGAAAAGTGTACAATAATAAATAATAGTGTATAATTGTTTTCAAACAAATTATATAATTGACTTGAAGTTTTTACTTCGAATAAAATTATTTGTTTTTTTTTTTTAATTTTTTATTTACAAGTTTTTTTTTTGGTGCTATTTATATGCCTCAGCGTCTAATGCCATTATTGAGGCATTATTACAAAAGTACCTTTTGTAAAAAATCAATTATGTTTGTCTCCTGGTGGCTGTGTGAGGTGACCACTGATATTTTATATATTGTAAAGAAAGGTTATGTTTGATCAAGAAAAAATTACTTATCAATTCCCGCTCTTTCCAATTATCTGGAGGTTCAAGCTTCGAGGTCATTTAACTTTCCAACACTATATTAAATACAATATTACAATTCTAATGATTAACAGTGTCTTCTAATATGGACAGAAATCAATCGAAATACGAAGCAACAATACTATTATCCCAAATAGAAAGTGTCATCAGCTAAACAAGACCAAATCGATAAATTATTTCTAAATGCCGGTTAAATAATGATAGATTTCGCATAGCCACCTAATCCACGTTTGTTGGACAACGACCTGCTGAAATGGCTTTTGGTCTTTCTTATCTGGAGTTGAAATCTTTTTGAAGATAGCAAACATTTGTATTTAATATTTGGCATCTCTAATTGTTAATTAAAGGAAACGAATTTTGAGAAATTAATCATCTTAGTGCCTCTGGTATAAGTTGAATACATTGCTTAAAAAAGAGCTATAAATTTGAGATATTTACAAGGTTCCGCAAACTCACATTTGCCTTCTGCGAATAAACTTTAATTACATAGTTTTTCCAATTGTGTGAAAGACAAGTGGATTTGTTATAATGTAATGTATGTGTAATTAATAGAAATTTTTTGGACCATTTAAAAGCCTTGATACTGATTCGACTTGATACGACTTTCATATTAAAATATATCAATCCGTTTTTCGCTCTCCTGAAAAGTTCAAAATATGTAATATGAAATTAAAGCATTGTTCAACTAAAATCCGTTCGCTTAAATGCTTTTTTTTTTTGTATTAACAAACACAAACACCCAGAGTCTTTGGCGGGAATCGAAACCGCAATCCTTTGACTCATAGGCCGGCACTCTATCGCCTAGTCTATCGGGGCACTTTAATATTTATGTAACTAGAAAGCCATAGAATAGTTTTAACCCATAATTAGATATTAAAAGAAGAAACTAAAATTATTTTCCTCTTATAAAAATCCGTTTGTTGTGATTTGTGATACAAATTTTTATGACTTTAATCTAACAAATAAAATACTTTTTTGTTTGTCCTGGAAAGTTTCAAATAATACAAAATTATGTTCAATTTTTATTTACATACATAAGTAATTAATTAACTTTTTTAATACATTCAATATTTGTTGTGTTACCAGACAATTATTAATTTGTTTGTGCCTTTTACCTACACACATATATACTCGTGCATTCATTTACATATACTCGTATAGGTACATACATATATTTTGTATACCTACATATGTGTGTATGTATATTTGAATGATTTTTCCAGCTGAATAGTTACTGTGTTAATGTCTTAGGAAAACGCAAACCAACAACCAACCTTCCAGGCTTAATTACAATTGACCTCCTGAGGAAGAAGTAGATATAAAATCAGTTTTTATGTTTAACTCTTCCACGAACACGACATCATTAATAATCTTATTTAGCATAATGTTTAATAATTTTTGTTTGAGTTTCTTGTTTTCATTAAGTTTAATCAAGTAAGAGTTTGTGGCAGTTTACTGCTGTCAAAATAGTTATTTTAGGAAAAACTCATTATCTTGGGCGCATTAGCAAATGACGCCGTTCTGTCTGCGCAGATCTATACAAGGTGAAGCCAAGTGAGGCAGACAGAGTGGCTGGCTGCAGCGCCAGACATAGAGGCGCGTTATTAAACCCTAAAACTTGCTTGCAAACGAACGAACGAACTAACGAACGAACGAACAAACGATCGATCTATCCATCCTGCTGTTTCCACAGTCATCTATCATTTTTCTTCATGTGTTTTCTTATTTGTATTTATATATGTATTTATGAATTGTAAAGTCTTGTTTTGATTTTTGAACACCTGAGTGCCCTTTGTATGATGAGTGTGTGTTTTTTGTTTTTGTATTTGTTTAAAAACTGCGCATGTGTAACGTGTTGAAATTGCGCATTACTTGCTTGGGTTTAGGATTTGTTCTTCATTTCAACATTTTTCGAAACATTACCTTTTCTTTCTTTGCTGTTTTGTATTTTGTTTGGAAAGAAAACAAAGAGATTTCTTTGAAAAAGTACTTAAAGGTAAAATAAGCCACTACCTGTTGCCAGCAGAGCCTTCTTAAACAATGTACGAGTACATACATATATACATAGTTATTTTCAATAATGAAAATCCTTTTATTCTTTTTTTTTTCCCCTGACAATTTGTAATAAAAAAAATAGCGGTTTACTAGTTGAGATTTGTTTATTTTTTTTTTTTATTTTCCTATAGAATTTTTCAAGTACTCGTACTATACCTATTTATAGCTGAGGATTTAAGGGTGCTGCAGTATTTATTTAATTCATTGTTTTATTTATTTATTTTTATTGCCCAGATAATTACTTACATGTGATATTTTTCAATGAATTTTTTGGTTGGTTAAAAAGTCATTGGCTTCGTCTTGCAATTGCATAAAGAAAAACCTTTAAATTGTTAAAGATAAAGATTGTGTTAGAATTCTGCATTTGTTGTCCTAATGACTGCTTTTCGTTTCGTTGAAAATCAATAATATTTGTTGTCACAATTTCTGGCTGTAGAGCATGTTTTACAATTATCTTTGTCGTTAGTGTTGAAAGGATGTTGGAAGATTTTGACGCATTGATAAGCAGCCTGCCTGGTGCTGGCAAAAATGCATTTACAGACACGTTTGCAGCTTTATACCAGAACTTTGCAATTTACCCTAACAACATATGCATAACCATAAAGGTATTTGAAGTCGTAAATTATAGTTCAGTTGAAGTTAGTTAGTTGGTAGAAGCCAAAAAAAAAAAAGAAAAAAGCTCTGAACACTCATAAATCTTGTGCTTCTTTTATGAGCTGCCATACTTGTGACATACAAACATAAACACGCAGTTTTAAAAGTAGCAGCAAATATGAGAAGAAAAACACAAATTATAAATATGATTTTCCCTTTCCAAAAAGTCCTGCAACTCCCCTCTCCTGCCCCGTGAAGTAAATTTCAAGTGTGCTACTGCCACTAACTACTAGTCATATATTTTTTTTAAATAAATCAGGCGTCCCAAAGTCTTGTCTTGTAAAGTGTTTCATTTCTGTTTTCTTGTTTGCAGGTCTAAAGGTTTTGGTTTTGGTTTTTTGGTTGTTGGTTGAATTCGGTTGCGTGCTCTATCGAAATTTGATTTGGCGCATCCACACGCACAGCCAAACAACGAACAGAAAAACAATCGATAACTACTCTACTATAGACAGACAGGCAGACTGACTGGCTGACAGTGCAGCTAGTTTGACACACAGTAAAATTTCGTAATGAATAACGCAGCAAACGAAAGTATAACTGAATGAATGAATGACTGCTGACATGTAGTAACAGTCAAAACGATAAATTATGTTTGAAAGCTGATGATGAAAATTATGATCACATTGTACATACTGCGTACGACTTTGTACAAACTGCTGATGATGATAACTTTTTGTATACATGACAGCTGTACTCTACTCTTTACTCACTCAGCCACTCACTCACTCACTCCAAACCGTGAAAATATAAAACAAAAAATGGAATAATAAAAAAATTTATTTACTGCCTCATGCGTATCATAAAAACTACAACAAAAACAGCAGCAGCAACAACAACAACTTTATTCATGTATAACATGCAACAACGTGTAACAACCGACATAACAAAAACAAATACCAACATACCTCTGCTAACTCTGCCAAATATCTATCTATTCATATTTAATCAAAACCCATAAAAAAATAAACCAAACGAAAAATCCTTTTACTTTTTACGGGCCAGCCAAGCAGCCATCAATCCGTCCATCTATCGATCTCTGTTAGGCATAATTTTACGACCACCTTTGAGTTTTAATGCCCAGCGTAAATAAAGGGACAGACAATCAGTCATCATATGACTCCGGCGCACAGTCACTGTATCTTAAGGTGTGAATTCAGGTTATATATTTTATGGTTTTGATATTTTTACGACATTCCGTTTGACGCTTTACACTCACTGTAGGGCTAATACGAAATGCTTAAGAGTAATTTATTAGAGGAAAAAAAAAAATAAATTAGTAAAACATAGCCCTGATGTCTGGCGTTGTTGTTCAATAAAGCATTTGACAGTTGAGTAGAAAGGCAGAGAAAAGATCTCATTAAACATGGCATGAAATGTGCAATTCTTTAAGTAATCTAAGTTTACATTCTGTTGGTTTCAAGCAGCTGAAAGTTAATTTAAAGCTGATTAATCTTCAAGGTGTTTTTGTCATCGAGACAGTTTGTTTTCAACTATAACTCAATACATTTTTTTTTTGGTTAAATTTCGGTGTTTAGAATGGTTATTGAGCATTCCAAAAATATTAAAGTTTTTCTAGATTTTCAATTATAAACGGAAAATCTTTAGTATCGCCTTAAGTTGTTAGGATAGAAATGCTGCAGCTAAACAAGAATCTGTACTTCAACAACATTCGAAACATTATTTTACCACAACCTTTAAAGGATTTAAAATAAATCGCTGCATTCGTTTATTTGCCATGGATTACTTTTTGCAGGGCTATGTTAAAGCTAGAGTCTATACACAGCCTATCAAATCGATTACATGCTTCAAACTCAAAATTCATGACGTTATTAATGAAATATATATTTGCATTCATACTCGAAATTTGTTCAGAATATTATTGAACATTTTCATGGTGGATATTATTATTTATGTACATATATTTGTCAAATCTAACCCCCTGGCCCACGATGTCGAACGATAACGTTCGCTTAGATAAGACTTAAGACACAAACTTGATTGTGGAATAAACAAACTTGATTGAGTAAAAAATAGATACGATAAAAAGTGTGTGTCTTAAGTCTTATCTAAGCGAACGTTATCATTCGACATCGTGGGACAGGGAGTAACTCTTTTTCAATACAATAAACATTTGAGTAATTTTCATATAAATTATTTGTTGTATTTTGTTGTAAAAAACAAATTTCTTGTTGAAAACCCCTTTACAATCATGGCTTTGCTGTGTTCCGCAAATCATGGTTGATAAAATTGAAACTGCATATTTTGAATCACCGACTATTTGTCCCCTTTGGAAACGGCTGCGTTGCTTGGCTTCCTACTAATAACGATACTAAATGGGCAGATTGGAAAGAAATCAAAATGCAGGTCAACTCAAGTTGCAATTCTTAAAATGGCCCAAATAATTCTTCAAGTTGTTCTCATTTAGCAATCTGCTGATCTCATGATTTAATTTAGCGATCGATTTGGTATTTGGACTAACAACACTCTCATCTGCGACTCCTGCTACTTTTGCTGGATAAATTGTCAATCAGTTGAAATGTAACGAACGGCTGATGATAGTTTGGAAAAACGTTCAATGGTCACTTAATAAGTTAAGATCATTGGGCAGGTGATCGCAAAACTCTTTGTAGCCATGTCAGTCTAGTTTCTTTGATATTAGTAATTAAGCCGCTCAGACAAACGATTATGGGTAAGTGGAAACTATTGCTCGCCCGGACTAGAATATCAGAGCTTATGTGCGCGATAAAGTGGCCTAGAACCAGATGTGTATTCGATAAAGAATCTGATTGTAAGACAAAACGAAGACATTGTAAAGCTCTATTCAGAAATGTGAAGTGTATGTTCATTCTATCAGTGGAAATATAAATATATTCACAAGCCGTTAATTTGAGAAACTTATTCATCATATCGTCGGTAACAAATATATACATATATTAAAATTTGTCAACGGATTCTTCCGTTATTAGAGATCATGAGAGAATGCTTATGGCTTTCTTGTAAATAGTCAACTGTTTTTTGTCTCTCCAGAAAAATTTAAAAAAACACATGCACTACATATGTTTTTTGAAAACAAAATGACGATATGCTCTCTCTCTTTCTCTGTGTACTGATCAATTCTTTATTTTTGATGATACAAAACCAGGGAGTGAAGCAATCTTTGTTTATTTGACTTGATGTCACATGATAGAGTCTGACTTGATAGTGATTAGTTTCATCGATTAACTTGTTAAAGATTTTCCCCCCACCAAAAAACTTCACAAATACAAATGTTAGGAGCCTGATCCAAACACCATATATCTGTGTTTTAAAATAAATTAAAAATATCGTAAGCCCCCCATTAACTCAAGAACCTACATATGTATATGCTGAATATAACTGGCAGTCTTTGGTTTTATGTTGGAAAATTAGTTTTTTTATTTTGCTTGAAAAAGAATCTATCGCATTGCAAAGGCCTTAAAAATATTTTTTTTTTTTATATGTATTGTCTGTGTACAAAACTAAGTATTCCTGCTACATATTTCCTAAAATTGAGATAATCAATTTATTTTGCTCACATTTCCGCCATTTATGGACCCATTTTACAGATTTTAAATACCAAGATTTTCAAACGTATAGCCATCGGCGTAGATAGCCCGGTCTGGGGGTGGCTAAGCCCCTCCCAGAAAAAATTTAGCCACCCCCAGAATTTTTATTCTTTTATTGCAAATTTTGGCAGAAGATATTCTTAATATATTTTGTAAACAAAATAGGAAACTAATCTTCGACTGAAACTAACTATTTTTATTAATTATATTTTTTATTACTTTTATTATTAATACAAATTAGTTTAAGTGTTTTACTTTATTTTTTTAATGTTAATTAAATGACTGAATTTATTTTTTTAATTGACAATGTGATGATAAAAACCTGAAATATACTTTAATTTTTTTTGTTTATTTAGTTTTAAACTTTAATTTAATGTTATATGTATTATAAAAATGTTTAATACTCTTTATTTTTTTAATAAAAATAAAAAAGCACAATTTTTTTTACCGTAAAGGGCTAGAGACCCCCCCAGGAAAAATGCCTAGCTACGCCGATGCGTATAGCTGATATATTTATACAATATTTGTGTTCTTAAGATGACTAAGGCCTCTGGAAAATTGATTTAAACTAACATAGAATTTATACAATATTAAAAGTTGTTTTAGTAACAAATATATTAATACATTTTAAAATACAAAGCTGTTGATTATATGTTTTTATATAAAATACAAAATTTGTTACTTGTAAACATTACAAAATAAACAGATTTTAAAGAACGCCAGCCATAAAAAAGGATTCTGAATGATTACTTATATTTTGCATAAAATTTGCATTGACTGTTAAGATGCTACAATTATACGATACGAGCTATTGTGAGGCAAAAATCGTTTTACAAATAAAGTTGGTGAATGTTTTGTAAAGAGATTATTCTTCATCTGAAACCATGATTTTGAAATGCAAAGCTGTTCACACCTTTCAAAAGTTCGTCTTTATCAGTGACACCAAATCACATAAATTAAAATTTGTTTTTGTTTGTTTGGCATTTTTTCCACTCAAAAGCAGTTCCAAGCTGCCAGAGATGTGTGATGCACGTGTGAAAAAACAAAAGACACTATATGGCAATAGTTGTATTATAATCTTTTGTAAAAATTATTTTATTTATATTTCTGTATAAAAACAATATTTATCAATAACATTTATTGTTTACAATTTATTAACGTACGTTTGTCTTTTGTTTTGGCACCTTTGAAAATGATACTAAAGATCGACAATTAAGAAGAAGATCGCGTGCCGCTGCAAAGGAAAACAAATAATGGTGACAGAAAATAGAAGAAGTCAACAGCTGTTGTTTAGACAAATACATAATAGAAAGTTGACCAAATTAAATAAAGATTACAGAAACCGTTTGCTCAAGAGAAATCTTTTATTGATGATAATATTTAAATTTTTACTAAATAATTCAGAGAGTGTAATTTTTATAAAGTTTAGTAAATTTTTAATCGCCTTGAATAAATTCCCTTTAATAAATTCCATTGAAAATGCCCTGAAAAACTCTCTGACAAAAAACAATGATTTTTAAATAAATACCCAGAGCGTTAGAGATCGTGTAGTAGTAATCTACAGAGCGTAGAATTCTACCTTACCAGGTGCTTCATTATATCATCCTGTCATACACCTATCAATCCATCCAACCATCAATCCTCATTCATCCTGCTTTGTAGGTGATTTTCGAGATTTAAGTTTGAGGATTAAAACTGCAAAAAAAAATCAACCCTCATTCGTAGAAACTACCTGCTGCAGCTACAAAGGAATTTCTTAGTATTAATGGCAGTAGGAGGATCAATTGTTCTTAAGTAGTATGAATAAAATTGTGATCCTTTTATCCTTTTTTTTTTGTTGTAATTTTTTTTCACATGATTTATTTTGCTTTTTTCACAACAATGAACTAGTTGAGAAAAATTAATATTTTTCTTTCTTATTTTTTTTTTCAATTTGTGGAAAATACTTATCGATCATTCACAATAATTCTAGGGGAAATTGTTGTTGTGGCTCTTTGTTGAAAAATTGTTTTAATTTAATTTGTGCCAACAGGTTTGTAGTTGGTTTTGGCCAGGTGTTTATTCAATTGAAATGTTTTGAGTTTTGAGTTTTTTTTTTTTTTTTTTTTTTGCAAAAAGAGGAAGATCTTTTATGAACGTTTAATTAGATTTTTTATTGGGAGAAAGTACAGTTGAAAATATAATATTAAAAATATGAGATCGTAAACTGTTTAAACAAAGAAATTCAATTAGAAATGTTTAATATTCTAAAATGTCATTAAGAGTGAGACCTTATTTTGTAGAATATTTCACTAACCCCCTGTCCAACGATGTCGAACGATAACGTTCGCTGAGATAAGACTTAAGACACGAACTTTTTATCGTATCTATTTTTTTACTCAATCAAGTTTGTTTATTCCACAATCAAGTTTGTGTCTTAAGTCTTATCTAAGCGAACGTTATCGTTCGACATCGTGGGCCAGGGGGTAACTTTCTACTGCTGTTAGCGGATTCAAAAAACCAGATTAGACTAAATATTGATGAGGGTATATAGTGCAAAGTACTACCTTTTCAATGATATAATTCTTGTTGCCAAAAATCACGATTAAAAAAAAACTAAGAAAAAAAGGTAACAACTTTCCAATAATATAATTCTCTTCTCCAAAATCGTATTTTTCATTTTCGATACATCTTTCACACATATGTAACTTCCACAACAAGCTCTGTTGCAATAAACGTGATAGACAGACTGCTTTAATACCAACTTCAAATGCTCCAGGTCTATTTGTTCCCCTTTCGCACCCTCTAACATGTGTTAGTTGCAAATGCTCTAACAAAATAAATATCACGTCCATCAAGTTGTTTAATGTAGGGACAGCATAGCTTATAAAACAACAAGTTATACTTATTCCTAAACTCACAGTCCTCACAGGATGTAATGAAAAAAAAAACTGAATATGAAAAAAAAACAGAATTAAGGAAGTCAACATCATCATTTTCATCGAGCATAACTTGGAGCAAGCAAACAACAAATAATTGTGTTTCTGTTCTTTATACAGAAATGCCTTCTCTCTATTTACAAATTCATATTAGCAATCACACATACATACACTTCAGCAAAGTTACATAAACGTATATGCACATAAATATGTATCATAACCCACCTGACCAAACATTCGATATTTAATCAACAACGAATTTATGAAAAACATTCGAGAACGACTAGATATCCCAACCGATTGATATCTAAGAAATTATTGATTCAGCAACATCGATTGAGATTTATTTATTAGTTACATTTCACAAAGATTCATTATTTTCAGAATTCTCCGAAAATTATCTAGAATTATTCAATATTAGAAAAATTCTCCAGAATTCATAAATTTATTTACTCTCGCCACTTGGTTGGTCAGCTGGTATAAACCTTAATATGTAAGTATTTATGCATGTATGTGTGTTAGCATATACAGTATATAATTTTGTGATACCAGTATGTTTGCAGTACCTTAAATCAACTACTTTGCATATGGCTTCAGGTCATAAAGGAAAAACATTTGGGGACATGAATACTTACTATAGTTATACACGTTCATACAAACTTCTGTGCACAAACATTTAATATCTGTTTAGAAATATTTACATGTATTTGTTCGTAAATGAATGTCTGAGTTTTGATCTTTAGGACCTTAAAAATCCCAACTTTAGAATACAAACTCATGTACTCGTATTCACATTATTGTATCGAATTAAAAACAAGTAAAAAAGTATAGTCGGTCAAGAACGATCATATAATACCCTACACCCAGTATATGTATAAAACAGTTTTTCAGAAATGTGCGCTATATGCGAGATATGACCTATTCTGGACCGATCATCCAAAAATTTAGTGCCATGATGTCTATAAATATAAATATTGTGTATATTAAATTTTATCTCGATATAAATACTTTTAAAAGATTTATGGAGGTTAAAGTTGATTACGGGGAGGGTCTTATATGGGAGTTTCGCCTAATTACGGACCGACCATTATAAAATTAGGTGTCATCATTTCTGTATATTATTTGTGTCCAATTTTATTGGATTACCAATATTTTTAAGAAATTTATGATCGTTAAAGTGATTTTCGGAAGTGGGCCTTATATGGGAGCTACGACTAATTATGGACCGATCAGAATAAAATTGTATCGTATTATTTGTATGTATATGAAATATATTTGCGTTGAATATTATCTGGATACCAACATTTTAAGAAGTGGACCTTATATGGGAGCTACGACTAATTATGGACCGATCTGCACAAAATTTATAGATGTGATTTGGCTTCATTTACCACTCAATTGTGATGAAATTTGTTTGGTTCCTTGCATAATTCAAACATTTATAATCAGTAAACCCTAATTTCGGGAGGACATTTGTATGGGGGCTAGGTAAACTAATGGACCGATTTCCACCAGTTTCAATCCCATGCATCCTTGGACCGAAAAAATATTACATACTTACCAAATTTTATCCAAATATCTTCAAAATTACGACCTGTACTCTGCGCACAAGCTTTACATGGACAGCTAGCCAGGCTGACGGACGGATAGACGGACGAACGGACATTGTTAAATCGACTCTGAAAGTGATTCTGAGTCCATCGATATACTTTAAGGTGGGTGTTGGACCAATATTTCTGGGCGTTACAAACATCAGCACAAATCCAATATACTCTCCCCACTAGGGTATAACAAACAAGTAAGAGTACTATATTCGGCTATGCCGAATCTTATATACCCTTTACCTTTGTTGTGGATGCATAATTATATTATATACATACATATATATATTATGTTAATACACTTTGTCTGATAGTTTTTTTGATAAAATGTTCAGAGGTTGTCTCGGATTTTTGCTCATATCTCCGTTATTTATAGACAGATTTTGCTGATTTTTAATAGCAAACTTCTCGAAAGCATTGCTGAATTATTAAAGATTTGGATCCCGAAGATATCTGGGGACTTGAAAAAATTAATTTCAACAGACAGACGGGCATGGCTTAATAGACTCCGCTATCTATAAGAATCCAGAATATAAATACTTTATAGGGTCGGAAAATTATATTGTGGAAATTACACACGGAATGACAAACTTATGTACATATATATGTATACCCTTCTCATGAAGGTGAAGGGTATAAAAATAATAATAACAACAACATCAAGCAACAGCAGTAGTAGAAACAAGAACGAACATGTCTAAAACATAGACAAATCATAAACTTAGACAAACGTTGTTACGAAGAGACTGAGAGTCGGACGCACAGATACATAGATGTGGAGGCATGACTATGAAAGGTATGTTTTAAGTCGAATACTCTGCAATTGTACCAAGTACTACTTTGGATACTTTAATACATAAACAATTCCATACATATACAAATGTATTTGGACATTATACATGCACACATAAGTATATACATACATACATATACAAATAAAGACCAGTGGCAAAAAAGTTTTGCCAATATTTGATTTATTTTGAAAATAGATGTTTTTATTTTAAGTGAAATTGTTGGTTTGAAAAATTACCAAATTGTACCATTTTAAGTATATTTTATTTCATATATACTATTGCCCTTATTCATAAAAATTACAACAGGTTTATAAGAGGTTTATAAAGCAAATTTTGTATAGAAGTTTGCTTTATAAACCTGTTGTAAGTTTTTATGAATAAGGGGGTTAGTATGTATGTATGTATGTATGTATGTATGTATGTATATGTTTATATTGATTACTAATCAGAGATATTGGCAAAACTGTAAATGTAAAAATAACAATTTTGAGGTTTTTTGCTTATACTTCAGCCATTTTGAACTGATTTTATGGATAAAGTAAAATAGTAGATCGTATATTTGATATATTAATACAAGTTTTGGGCGAGTAAGATGACTAGGGGCTTCAAAAAGTTTATTCCAACTAAAATAAGGAAAGAGTTACTTCGTTTTGTGTATTAAATTCTATGCAGATGGGTTCACAAATGAATATGGTAGAAATTATTGGGTGTGTAACCTAAAAATGCAAGACTTTTTTAAATTTGTAGCTTTTATTTTAAAAGATTTGTTCAATATAACCTTATTTAAAGTATTGACCATTGCTAGCTATGACCTGTTGCCATCTTTCTGGCAATACATACTGCGCCAAAAGAACTGCTCAACTTTTGAGGCCAAGAAAGAAATAAGTCAATTTCGGATACCCTATTCTGAAGTGCAGCATATTCCAGCAGAGAGAGTGTTCTGCAGCGATCGAAACAAATGATAGGTGGGCAAGGTCTGTCAAGTCAAATAGAATTATTCTTTGCCTGGAGTTTAGCCGGGTTGCTCATATTTCAATAGAAACTTATAAATCTATTTTACAGCCAAACTGTATAATTCTGACAGCCGGTAATTTACCCCGTAAAGGGGTTTTGAAACAGAACTTTGTTTCTCAACAGGGTCATATTCGAATAAATTGCAAGTTTTGACATTTTACTGGTTGACATATCAGGGGCCAAATTACCGCATTCGATAACGAGTAAAATTGATCGTAATTTTCTTATTTGAGATTATGGCATTCGATATCGAGCAAGAAATTTACTACATTTTATCGTAATTTCGATATCGAAATCATTTTTCGATACGATAGCTCATTCGATCACGAATGCGGTAATTTGGCCCCAGTAGTAAAAGCTTTGACAATTGCAACCTTGAATTCAATTTCGCTTGAAAATTTAAAATATGTGACGCGGCCTATGAAAAGGTGGCTTATGACTCAAAAAAAATTTTCCACTTTTTTTTTTGGTTTCGATAGTTTTTGTGACGCTCTTTCACGTGGTGAAAACTAGAAAGTCCTAACTTGCTTAGAAGTGTACTAAAAATGTAGAGAAAGAAGAGCACAAATGAAAGAAAAACAGAATTTTATGAATTGTTTATCTTTAACAGCTGTGTGTCTTGCAATTTCTTTTTTGAGTCAGAAGCCACCTTTTCATAGGCCGGGTCACATATACCGCCAACACACAATAACTGTGATGAATATTATTGAAATTGAAGATGCAAAACCAATTGATGTTCGTTTTCAGTTAGAATTGCCAATATATTTCTGTCGATTGCTTTCTAAAAACTCTATTGTGGCCAGTCTTTAGAGATAAGTACGTATGTATGTATGTATGTATGTATGTTTAGTAAGAATGCAGTTTAGTTTACTACTGCTGTACTACTCCAAATCTAAATGTTCATCGTTTTTTTTTTTTAGAAAAGAAAGCAATTTAAACAAAAATTTTAATTTAAATGTTTAAAAAAAATGTTTTTTTTTATTTTTCTTTCTTTACATTTTAACCATACATACGACATACTCCTGCACACAAACAAACAAACAAACATATGTATATCCGTCTATACAAAACAAAATCTTTATTAGAGAACATTAGTTAGTGACTGCCACTAGTGGTTATAGCTAGACTAGAATTTTGTTAAAATGTGCTTTCAGGCAGGCATGAATGTAACAACCAAACAAACAACTCACTGGCCGCTCAGTCAGTGTGAGTTAAAGCAGAGTGTTTTTGCATGAGTTTTACATACTCGTTCCTCTCACCGGCTTGCATGTTTAATCTTTCAAGTTTACTTTGTTTTGATTTGTCTCCTCCTCCTCCTGCTCTTTTCCAGACAAACTGACCGGCCATGATGCTTGCAACCTTTTCTCGACAACATACAGTTTTATTTGGATTTCATTAACATTACAAAAATCCTAACGTTTGTAAAAATTTTACTTTGTGGTTTTAATTATTTTTCTTGTAAATCAGATTTTTTTTTATTGTTAATTTTTGGTTTTCATGCTTTACACTTGGTTGTTTTTTCGTTTTTTTTTTAGGAAATCGCAAACAACAAAACAGGATTAATTTCATGTTTAAAAAAAAATAATTTTAACTCTTTTCTGTTGGATTGCTTTAAAATTTCTCTGCTACATATTTATTTTCAAGCAATTTGAGTTACACCCACTAGGGTTTCAAATTTTCAAAAAAAAAAAAAAAAAAAACCAAAAATCTAGAAAGAAAAGTTCGAGATCCTTAGCATTTGTTTTGCACAACAATTACGGTAGTTTTACTTTTGAGATTTGAGAAATATGGCAGGTTTCTCACGATCCTTTCAAAGATTCTGCTTGTATGCACAAAAAAAGAAGTAGGAAAGCAATAATTACGGGCTTAAAATTCCAACTAAAAACACAACTACGTTTCGAGCTCCCTATCAAGATCATTTTTTTTTTATATTCTGCTGCTGCTTATTTTTGTGAATTAAACTAAATACGCAGCAAGGTTCCTTCACGAAAACAGCTCTAATTGCAAAACAACAACAACAACAACAGCAAGCACAACAATTATTATTATGATTACAAAAACAATCACAACGACCCTTATTTCTGCCACAGATTTTGTCATAAAGCTGAAGAAAAAAAAAGAAGGAGAAGTAAGAAAAAAAAAAACATTGCGCTGATATCAAATAAAAGTAATCAGAAACAGCCAGTACAAACATAACAACAACAACTACTACACTTGGGCCTTTAATTCTTTATTGCAATTACTTGTTTGTAGTAAATCTTTACTTATTTTTCGCTCTCGGTCTCTGCTATGTGCGTACTTGAAGATTTGCTGACTGTTTCGGTACAACAAGCCGGAAAAGTCTTCTCAAATTACTCATCATCCATCTCCATGTAGCTGTTATACCCAGCTAAAATTTATAAATACATAAACGTGTAGAAACATAAATACCTCTACATTAATACTTGCAAATGTATTCATTATGGGTAAAAACCGACAGACAGACAGACAGACATGTAGTTTGACTGACAGTTTGCCATACAAAGTATGTATGCTTTATACATACATATACATATTTGTATGTAATTTAAAAGTAGAACATTTTTTCAGAGGGTTCTTTCGTTTACTAGCTAAAAAAAAAAAACATGATCGAATTTACGCAGTAGCTGGCTAAGTATTTAGTCAGGCGATTCACGATCATCATCTTTTAATTGCTCTGAAAATGATCTTTAATATTTACGAAATTTAAATTACATGCCTTAAATTTTAAAATTAATACCAACCAGTAGAGTATCAATGAATGATTTTTGGTTGAAGATAAAATAGAAATTACTAAAATCTAGAATTACCACCCTGCATGATCGATCGATCTACTTGATTAACAAAAATTTAATGAAATTCCTCAACGTTAATAAACATTACAGCAAAAACGCAGTAATACTAACTACATGCCGTCTGTAAGACTTAAGCCTCAGTTAGCCGACTGTAATGGAATGTAAGTGCAACAGTAAGAAACAGCTGATGGATATTGTTATGTGTTAAGTAATGCAAATGGTTATGGAGATGTAAAGTAATGCAACACCGTAATGTATGAATCTGTAAGAAATAGAATTTCCTTACATTTTTACGTCATTACACAACATTCCGTTACAGTCGGCTTACGGAGGCTTTAAGGAAAGGTCACACATGAAAAGAAAATTTGTTTGAATTATTGTGTTTAATTCAAAAACTTCTTTTACTAAGCAATCAAATCACAATAGAGGTGTTGGATCTTACAAAACACTTGTAAGATTATAAGACATATACGAGTACATACACATATACATAATACATACATACGTACATATGTATGGTACATTCTATTACAAGTTTAGATACATTAGGGCAGAATCAAAATTTTTGAAAAATTTATTTATTTATTTATTTATTTATTTATTTATTCTTATTTGTCTATGGAAATGAATTCCTTACAGACAGTTTACAGTTTTATTTAACATAAAGGAATAAAATACATGTAACAAATAATTATGAGTTTAAGAAAACAATTACTAATTTTTTTATGACATTAACATTTAACGAAAAATCAATAAATCTGTACAACTGGTTAAACTGATTACACATTCTTCTTAGGGGATCAGCGTCAGAATAATTGGCTCTATAAAATTTCACAGATAGAGGTACAAAATTACGGGATAAACGTTGCGGAATGTTGAAAGAGATTTCGTTGATTAGAAAACCAGAGCATATATCACCATTAATAACATTCAGGATAAATGATATATTCAGCATAGTTCTACGACTTTTTAATGTAGGAAGCTTAATAAGAGCAAGTCTAGCAGTATATGATGGTAAATTTAATGGGTTGAAATGGAGTCCACGTAAGCAAAATATCAGGAATTGTTTTTGCACAGATTCAATTGTATTGCTGTGAGTAATGAAAATCGGGTCCCATATTATTGAACCGTATTCCAGTATCGGTCGAACAAGTGAAGTAAATAAAGTTTTGGCAATATATGGATCATTAAATTCTTTTGCCCATCGTTTAATAAAGCCTAGAGTACATCTTGCTTTATTTATTATCGTAGAAATATGTGGAACGAAGCTCAGTTTAGGGTCGAATAAAATGCCTAGGTCTAGAAAATTTTGAACCATTTCCACTTTGTAGTTTCCCAGAAAAAAATTTGTTGAAATAGGATTGTGCCTTGTAAAGCGCATTACTTTACATTTCTTTAAGTTAAGTTCCATCAAGTTAAGCTTGCACCATTCATAAAAAGAATCCAAGTCGGTTTGGAGACGTAAGTAATCATAAGGTTGGTTATAGGCCAAGAAAATTTTTACGTCGTCTGCATACATTAAAACATTAGAGAATTTAATTACTTTAGGTAAATCGTTAATAAAAAGAGAGAAAAACAGCGGCCCAAGGTGACTCCCTTGTGGTACTCCAGAACAAACGTTAATTTTATATGAAGACGTATTATTAAAACGAACGGTTTGTGTTCTATTCGACAGATAAGATTGTATCCACTTTACACTAAGTTCTGTAAATCCCAATTTTTGCAGTTTCCGTACGAGAAGTAAATGATTTATTTTGTCAAATGCTTTACTGAAATCAGTATATATAACATCAGTTTGCATCCTTTGAATAAAGCCGCGATTGATGACTGTTGTTAGATGCAGAAGATTTGTAGTAGTAGAGCAAGATTTTTGAAAACCATGTTGAAATGAAGATATTAAATTTGATACTTGATAGTGTAAATGATCGGTTATTAATTTTTCAAAAAGTTTCGGTATAATACTTAGTTTTGCAATACCTCGATAATTTTCGACATCATATTTTCTGCCCGATTTAAATAATGGAACAATATATGATTCCTTCCAGATTGATGGAAAGTATCCATTAATAATAGAAGTGTTAAACAGAAGTGTTAATGGAGGAGCTAAGACTTCGGCGCACTTGATTAATATGTTACTGGGGATATTGTCAGGACCGGAACTATATGAGAACTTAAGCTTTTTAATGCCATTTAGGACTGTAGAAACATCAAGAGACGGTAAGGATATGGATTGATTTTCATCTAATATATATGGGTACTTGACTGTATCATCGTAATTTTTATTAGAGTAGGTGGTCGAAAAAAAGTCCGCAAACATATTACATATAACTTTAACATTATCAGATTCATTTTGTTGATACGACATTACAGCAGGGTAACCGCTTGTCTTTTTCTTTGTGTTAACGAATTTGTAGAATGACTTTGGATCACGTTTCAAGTTATGTTTTATTTTAATTAAATACTGTGAGTAACACACATTATTTAATTGTGTATATTTAGCCCGGCTAACAGTGTAGTTCAAATAATCAGAAGAAGATCCCGAACACTTAAATTTTTTATAAAGTTTATTTTTCTTATTTTTTGCAATAGCCAGCTGTTTGTTATTCCACGGTGGTCCAGAAAATGAAATAAATGTTTGTTTTGGAATACATAAGTTCATAAAATAATGAAGTTTATTATAGAAAATTTCAAATATTTTGTATTTACTTGTTGTTGGATATGCGGGAAGTGTTAAAATGTTAGTCCAGTTTGTATTACCAATAAGTTCATTTAACATGTTGTAGTTAGTTCGTTTGAAACAAAAAACCTTTTCACTAATGACTGACTTTGACGGAATATTTCGAGGTTGCATAAACATAACTACTTCCATAGTAGGATGATACCGGTCTTCAGGTGTTGTTAGTGGAGGAAAACGTTTAATAGAACAGTCATCTTTATCATTTACAAATATTAAGTCCAGAATTTTTGAAAAATCATTCATTATACCGTTAATTTGAAAAAGACCTATGTCATATAATATATTAAAAAACTCTCTCAAGTTTTCGTGGCAATGTGTTTGAACGTAGTACATTCCGTCTGGTAAAAATTCCCAAAAAATAGAGGGTAAGTTAAAGTCGCCCATGACTATGACAGTATCATTCACCTCTGCGGTTTTAGTAACTAATTTAATAGATTCGCTATGTTGATAATATAAAGATGGAGGGGACGAGGGTGGGATATATGAACACGTTAATATTATCCGTTTGTATTTCAATTTAATGATAACTGAAATAAATTCGATATCAAGCGACGAGTTGTGCTCAAAAACTTCAGAATGTAGATTACTCGAAACTGCAATCAGAACTCCACCACCATGAGTACCTCGATCACGACGAAAAATATTATATTTGTTACAGAGAATTTCAGTATTAAGAATAGTGTCATTAAGCCATGTTTCAGTAAATACAATGATGTCATGATTAACGGTAAAACTTTCTAAGTATAAATCAGATAATTTTGTTCTTAGGCCACGAACATTCTGGTAGATTAACGATAATGAGTCAGCACTGTAATTGTTCAGTTTTTTGATTGAATTAATTGATGTTGCGGAAGAACAGCAACATTATTCACTCTCGGATTTCCATTGTAAATATATTCTCTCACCAAGGTATTTTCTGGCCAGAAACTAGGATCGATAAAAGTTTCGAAGAGGTCTGCAGCAACAGTTATTTTAAAGGAAGTAATTGATCTCGGTTGGGAAAATTTGAATTGGTGTAACGAAATACTAACATTACGACCAAGCTTGGAGTTTATATAATATTGGACATCGTCAACAGATGTGCCACTTGCCAAACGGGATATAAAAACAGATTTTTTCGGCGGAATAGCTCGTAGTGGCATACGATTATGATCAATCGGTGTAGTTGTCGGCAATATTGAATTAAGGGGTCTATTACTCGTACCAGCGGCTGGAGAAGGAGCGTTAAATTGTTGTAGTGGAATAGAATTTGGGGACGGAGATAGGTCTGCTACAGCATCATTATTTTTGCCAGAATTTAGATTAGTGGATATTAAAGAACATGTGATTTCAGGTATAGCCGGAGACTTATTTGCCGTTTTCCTCCTTTTTGGTTGGGATGGATCTTGCATTTCAGTAAATTTATCCAAACTTTGGAATTTAGTAAATAGTTCGCCAAATTTTAAAAGCTTGTTTTGCACCGATAAGAAGTCTTTATTTAGTTGTTCGAATTCATCCTTGTAGGTTTTAAAAAACTTATAAAAATCGATATTAATTTTTTTGCAGTGATGGCAGGTCCATTGCAAAGATTTTGCGGGGTCAGCAATCGCGTCAGCGTCACGTGCTTTCAGTCCAGTACATTTTAAATGGTAGTTACCCAAGCATAACCAACATGATACCATTCGATCAGCTCCGGTAATATTACAATTATTGTTTAAACAATCCATATCCGAAAATAAAAAGTTTAAACAAATTGAGGTCCAATGTAAATTGTTTGTTGGGAAAGAATTTTAAAATTCAGAAGTAGATGGCGCCAACGGTACGTTATCATATACACAAACCTAATTGGTTGTATATAAGATTCTGAATATTCAAGTTGTAAAAATTAATAATTAAATGTCGCAGCTGTTTATTAGTTGTAGTTAGTGGTAGTAATCCAAAACAATCATCAGATGAAAATAAAACAAAACAAAAACAAATTTTGTTTTTTGCAGATACAATAAAGTTAATTGAGTACTCGACAAAGATACACAAATTAACTTGTACTTTATACCACGGTCACAGATCAACAGAATTTTGACACTTTACGACAGTTTTATGAATAAACAACACGATGAGAAACCAATTATTTAGAATTTTTACAGAGCGACGGACAATGCGTATGTTTTCTTCTTCAAAGTTGCCAGACTTTCGTTCAGAAATCTGGCATTTCTGAACGATCAGTCGGATTGATAAACTACATTTGTATTTCCTTTCCTCCGGTTTATAGCATGATCAACCCTTGTCTTATCACAATGCAACATTTTATAACTTTTTTTTAGATATTTTGTTATTCGATTGCTATAGAATTTTGCATTTACAATGTTGCTCGACTGTTTGCACTTAATACTGAATACCACTAATGTTTAAAAACACTTAAGCTGGATTTACACGATTGAAATTTTCTTCAAAATTGCTCTTCAAAATGCTTCAAACTCGTGTAAATAGCAAAATTTCTTCAAAATTTATTTATTTAATAGTTATTAAACTATTACACGAGTTTGAAGCATGTTGAAAAGCAATTTTGAAGAAAATTTCAATCGTGTAAATCTAGCTTTAGTATAGTAAAACGTAAAAAAATAATGCAGTTTTACTTTTATAGACATATTTATGTATGTATAAAGTTTGCGCCCATTCTTATGACTACGAAGAAACAAAAGCTACACTTTTATTTTAAATCACAAAATAGGAAATTGTATCTAATTGTTAAAATTTTTAAAAATTATTTTCTTCTAAAAACTAATTTCTTTGACGTTTCGTTACAAAACATTTAGAGAGAACTGTCATACATTAATATTTGTTTAATATACAAACAGCAGTCATTAAGCTCTCTGGCAATTTCATACCGTAACTCTTAAGGAGTGTCCAGTGAAAATATGTAAAACGGGTGTTAAAAACAAAAAAAAAACAAAACTGTGAAAAACATAAAACGAAAATTGACTATTCAATTAAAATTACATTTACAACTAAAAATTCTAGTTAAAAAATACATTAGCAGAGTCTAAGCACCCGTTATGCATATACAGTGGTTGAACAATATTTCTGTTTGCAATTTATTCGAAGCATGATGCCTCAATCCCTGTTGCTGCTGTATATGTCGGTGATCAGAGCTTAACTCACTTACTCGGTGGCGACGTACTCAGTACGTTTCTTGTTTTTTTGCTGTTAATTCCACATCTAACAAACTGTGTGCTTTTTATACCCTCCATCACCATAAGTGATGAATTAAGGTATATATAAGTTTTTCATTGCGTGTGTAACACTGAGAAATACTCATCTGAGAGCCAATAAAATATATATTGTCAGCTAAAATGCCCAAAGACGTAACCCTCGTTATAATAATTTTACAGGAGAAGCAAAAAACGATATAAAATGAAAACTGTTTAATTGAAAATTGCGATATTGTCGTCTATCTTAAGACAAGATGTGAAGAAATCGCCACTATTGTGGCAGTGTGTGATCCGGGACTAAGTCGATTGAGCCATGTCCGTATTTCTGTCTGTCTGTGTAAAACACTCTCACGTCCAAAGGACATAATCGAAATTAATAAAGTTTACAAAAAACCGTTTACAGTTTTCCTAAGCAGTTTGTTATTTAAAATTAGCAAAATCGGTATAGTACAACAAGAGTTATGGATCAAAATGTAAGACAACCTTTTAAAAAAATTTCTTGCTATATTTTTAAATATATTACAGATAATCACATTAAATTTTGTATACGTTGTTTTGATGATAAAAGAAGAAAGTGTGCGGAAAATAGTAAGAACAGGTCCATGATTTCTCATAGCCCCCATACAAAAATCTTCCCGAAATATTGCTCAATTATACATAAAAGCCTACAAAATTGGAATATCAAGACAAAATTCAGCAGAAATAAGTTTCATGCAAAAAGAAATTGCAAAACGCAATTATTTTTCAGTTCGGTCCATGTTTGACCATAGACGCCATATAATGGCCACTTCCAAAATTCATTTCAATACGTATAAAACTGGTATAAATAATGTTAAAAGGTTAAAATTTAACATAAATAATCTTTATAGGCAAATAAATTGTTGTACTAAATTTTATGGTGGTCGGCCCAGAATTGGTCATAGGTCACATATAAGGACCACATCCGAAAAAGCCATTTATCTCTATATATATTGTAGAAATATTGGTATCGACTCAAAACTTTGCACAGATCATTTACATATATACAAAAATCATCCCACAAAGTTTTGTAAATTTTGGTCTATTTTTAACTGTATGCCCCATATAAAGCCCTCTTCCGAAAATCACTTTAATTCTCATAAATCTCTTATAAATAAGGGTACCAATCCAAAATTTTACACGGATCATTTACATACATGCCTAAATCAAACTGCTGTGTTTTGAGAATATCGGTCCATATTTGACTATATCCCCCATATAAGGTCCACTCCCGAAATCCACGTTATTACTAATATATGTAATTCTAAAATTCAACGTGCAATATCCTCATATGCATAAAAATCACTGTTACAAAATTTAAGAAGATCGGGCCATAATTTGTCATAGCTGCCATATAAGAATCATTTCCAAAAATCAAATAAACCCACAAAAATGTCTAATAAATATCGATATCGAACCAACTTTTATGTGGATCAGAAATTTTAATCCAGAAATCATACTAATATCGGTTACACGGCAATGCAATTATGCTACTGGATTTAGTAGCTATCAGTCAATAATTGGCAATAGCTGCCGAATTAAATACACTTCCGAGCATACTAAACAACCATACAACTCTTGTAAAACCACACTAGTAAATACTGGATTTAGCAGTTATTAGTGCATAATTGGTCCACTTCAATTATGCCACCCTTAAATAAATCTTTTCTAAATAATATTATTGAGATCAAATTCAACTAAAAGAAGCCTCACCTTATATCTTATCCTTTTAATACTCTGTTTAATACGCTGTTTTATACTCTGTTTCTTAACTTGTTGTGAATATGAAAAAATGTTTCTTGAATTTTATAAATTGTTAAATTACACTCAATATTATTATGAAAATCAGATAAACTCTGTAAATTATAGAAAGAATCGGTAATTACACAATTATAAATTGTCAATATTTCAAAACATTTATTGTTGGTCGTAAACTTGTCTTTCAAACAATATACGAGTATAAAATAATAATAAAATTTGCACTAAGACTGAATAGAGAACACAAAATAAGGATACTCGTAACCTAGTCCTATCACCAGTGTAGTTTTTATATTTTTTATTACATTTAGGTGCAGGGTATTAAAGATTCGGCACAGCCGAATTTAGCACTCCAACTGGTTTTTTTTTTCTTTATTTGCAATGTTTGCAATATTTTGTGTTCATTTTTCCACCGTGATTGCTTGCGATTCGTTCGTTCGTTCGTTAGTTTATACAAACCCCAAGCGTGTGTTTTTGGTGTGGAACCATGCAAGTACTTTGAGATACAAGAGTACATGTGTTTGTTTTTGTTTTTCAACGCGAATGTTTGTTTATTTTGCGTTGTTTTCGTTGTTGTTGGTTTGTTTGTTTGTTTGCTAAGTAAAGTATCTTTATGCTTCTTAGAAGACTGACGCCATATTACTAAACTTAAATACACATAAATTCTTGTACATACACACATAATCCCATACATATGAGCACTAGCGCCCATTTTGGTTCATTACTTAAGATTGTGCTTGATTGGTTGAAATGACTAGTTCTTTTCTTACAAAACTTTTTCTAATTTTTCGAGGATGCAATTTAAAGTGTTCGAACATTTTAAATAAATAAATAAAACAAAATGTTTCGCAAATGTTTAGATTTGGTTGAGACTATTTCCGAAGCAATGTAAATTTATGGGTTAAAAACTCTTTAACGATGTTGGAGTACAATTTGCAGATACGAAAACTTTTATGCAACTGTGTGTAATAGCTTTGTCTATAGAAAATATTGTTTTTCCATAGAAAATATTCTGTATAACAGTTTTCTCTATAGAAAATGTTTATAGACAATATTTTATTTATAGTCAAGTATAACAGTTTTTTCTATAGAAAATATTGTATATAATAGTATTTTCTATGGAAAATATTCAGTATAACAGTTTTCTTAGTTGTTTTCTTATAGACAGTATTTTGTTTATACACGAAACATTATTTATTATAAGACAAACTGTTATACAGTTTTTCTATAAAAAATATTCTGTATAACATTTTTCTAAAAAATAGCCCGTATAAAAGTTTTTTCTATAGAAACTATTCTGTATAACTACTTTCTCTATAGCAAATATTTTATAATAGTTTTCTATATAAAAAATATTCTGTATAACAGTTTTTTCTATGGAACATTTCCTGCATAACAGTTTTCTCTAAAGAAAATATCATTTAATAACAGTTTTTTTTTCTATGAAAATACACTAATAGATTGAACTCCATTTTAAGCTCTTGGACTTTGGTCATCCATTAATATTTAATTTACAATAAATTCTCTTAAACTCATGAGAATTATTATTAATTTCTATCAAATAACATTTTATTTTGTAAATTTAAACATAAATATGGAAAAATACTTATAAAAACATGCTAAAATATTGAATTGATAATTATTATTATTATAATAATTATGTATTAACAAAATGTGAATTTGTTTAAATAACAACAAAAGACAACAAACAAAAAGTAACAAAAGACTTGTAAAGAAATAAATGTTTGAAGCAAAATTAATTTAATATTTATCGTTTAGACAATACTCGTAGATAAACACAATCGCAAGACAAACTTAAATAAGATATAACTGGATATCGGCATATTTATAGTTTGATACCCTACACCAACACCATATTTAACGATGTTCGTCCGTCTAGCTGGCTGGCTGGCTGTCCATGTAAAGCTTGTGCGCAGATTACAGGTTGCAATTTTTATGAAATTTGGTACATGATGTTCTTCGGCCCAAGGATGATTGAATCGAAATTGATTGAAAACGAACCATTATTGTTTTACATGTCCTCCCGAAATAGAAATTTATAGGTCACAAATATATGATTTATGCACATATCCAAACAAATTTCACCACAAATAAGTTGTACATGAAGCCTAATCATATCTACAAATTTTGTGCACATCGGTCCATAATTGAATATAGCTGCTATATAAGGCTCACTGCATAAAATCACTTTAAAGAGCACAACTCTCTTAAAAATTTTGGTATCGAAATAACATATATACATTAGGGCGGCCCCAAAATAAATTTGCGGATGTTCCCGACTAATATGAAAATCTGATTCATTTTAAGACTAGGTTTCTCAATTTTTTTGTCCTGGGGTCAATATTTGGTGAGCTGGATCAAAGGATAAAAAGGTCCTTTTTAGAGGTTTTTTGATTTTTTTCACATTTCCCCCAAAGGAACTATATGTAAATTTGGTATCATATGAAAGGTCTTTGAGAGGCGCATTCAATGGGTTATCAAAAATTAAAAAAAAAAAAGTTTTTTAAATTCAAAAATTTTGGAAATTTCACACAAAATTTTAGTGTTTTTTTTTTTATTTTTTCATACAGGGTGGGCCAAGTTTGACTGAATGATTTGAACAAAATCAATCTATTGGCATATTGTAGCCGTTGTGGTGCATCCCTCGGCAATAATTCTTGGGCCAATTGATTTTTATATGGAAACATCTTCAGATCAACTTTTAGAATACGTCGTAGCGATGTTCTGGAGATTTTCAATTGAGTAGCTCGTCGACGAGTAGACACAGTTGCATCCGTGTGAACACTTTCTCGTACAGCTTCTATAGCTTGTTCAGTGCGAACAGGACGAACAACATTTCTTCGTGGTTCATTACCCACTGAACCCAAATTCTCAAAACGGGTCTTTAAGCTTCTTATCATGTTTACACTGGGAGCCTCTGCAGTATTAAAATGCTGACGGTATTTTCTTTGTGTTGTAACAATTGATCGTCCGGAAGCATAATAAAATTCAACAATTTTTACACGTTCTTCCACTGAGTATGATGACATTATGAAATTTTATAAAATTCTGTATTATCTGCAAAAAAAAAATTAAAAAAAAATTAAAAATGCAAAAATTATAAGCATTTCAAATCAGTCAGTCCAAGTTGGCCCACCCTGTAGAATTTACTTAAATAAATAGTTGAAATATCTTGATTATAAACATCATGCAATTTAACCCAAATGGGGTTTCCCGTTTTTTTTAAATTCTACCTATTTAAATTTTTATTAATTTTTTTTTTTAAACCTTAAGGGAAGAACTATCTGACAATCTCTGTTAACTCAATTCGTTAATGTAATGGGTATTAAAAAAATGTAAGTTTTATAAGCTAAAAAACGGGTAAACCCATTTGGGTTAAATGGAATGATGTTTATAATCAAGGACAAACAAATTGAGAAACGTAGTCTTAAAATGAATCAAATTTTCATACATCGATACGTTATTTTTTCTCCATACAAATGGGGCCACCCTAATATACATACATAAATATACATAAATCATCTGGCTCAATTTTATGATGATCGGTCCATTATCAGTCATAGCTTCCATATAGTGGGACATTTCTAAAAAACTGTTTTTAAACATATACTGGGTGTAGGGTATTATATGGTCGGGCTTCAGCGGCTATACTTTATTACTTGTTTAAATTGGATTTTTCCCTCTTAATAAATACTTATTTATATATTAATATAGTATAATAATTCGTTTTTACACAAAGAAACTAGCTGCGACCTCAAGCTGTTTGAAATTTGGAATGGCTAAGTAAAAGTATAACTTTTATTTCTTGAAAAGTTTTAATTTTTACATAATAAACACATAAATATCAATAAAGATAAATAAAACAGTATGAAGTTTATATTAAAGGTGTCACAAAACAAACAAAAAAACTATCAATATTTATTATACACACGATCGAGCCATGTCGTTTTGATAACACTTTGAAAATATTCTCGCTCGTTCGTTGGTACCTTTTATTTTTCGGCACTCACCTTTCGGTTTTGTAGTGTTTATCTGCCAGCGATGTTATTGCAGTACGTGTGTGTTTGTTTGTTTGTTGTTTGGCTTCAAGAACTAGTCTAGGGCGAGAAACTTTAACTGAATCTGGTTGACTGGCGGTTGTCCGTTACAGGTTATTTGTGAATGATTATTTTCTTATAGAGTTTACAAATAGAGTATTAATGAAGTGATCGAGATCTACATAAATTTTCAATTTGCCTTCGACCATAACATTTAAAATGTACGTCTTTTTTATATATATATAAAAAAACAAACAAAAAAAGATAAATAAACAAACAAACTAGAGAATAATGGACAGCCGAATGGACGGACGGATAACGAGTCAAATAATCATATGACCAAAAATAGTCACAAACAGCTCCATTATCTTGCGCCATTGAAAAAGTTGTCAAAAATTCTCAGTCAGTTGGAATTTTTAGTTTTCAATCCATACAACAGGTGATTATTTATGGTGTTTGGAAACAAACAACAATGCCATCTTTTGAATATGAAAGAGGGAGCTCTGAAGAAAGTTGTTACATGGTCTACCTGTCCAGCATGACCTGTCACTTTGAACAACACCGATGAATAGAAACACAAATTTTCCATAAAGAAGAGACTTTCAAAGTGGCACAATACCTTGTGTTCATTAGCGTGCTAGTGCCACAATTGAACAAATTTTTTTATTTCTGCTTCAGTTTTAAAGTTAGCAAATGTTGAAATCCACCCCCTGGCCAACGATGTCAAACGACAACGTTCGCTTAGATAAGACTTAAGACACAAACTTGATTGTGAAATAAACAAACTTGATTGAGTAAAAAATAGATACGATAAAAAGTTTGTGTCTTAAGTCTTATCTAAGCAAACGTTGTCGTTCGACATCGTGGGCCAATTTCATCATCGTTTTGGAAAAGAATCATGATACTTCAGAATTATGCAACAATTAAGACTGAAGTTGTTTGATCAAACGATGCTGTAAAGCTTTGTAATGCCAAAAGAACTTTTTAATATTCTTTGCTTATACAAAAGATTCCAAATCAAACAGTTTGAATAAAACAGTTTACATAAAATAAAAAACTGCCATTCTAAAGCAGCACTGCATTAAATTCACTACTTCAGATCTTATCTGTACTTCAAATGTACGCAATACAACATAAATTTCCCTTCTTTGGAAGTTCTTTTTTCACTTTAGGTTTTTTAAATGCTGAAATCTTCATTTAAACTTAAACACCCATTATACAATTGTGTTTGCATTGCGAGTGTATATGTATGTGTATATCGTATTAAAATAAAATTTACATATTAATTTGTTAAATTTATTTCTAAACATAATTTAATATTCTAGTGTCAATCAACATAAACTTAATGATCCGAATTCATTGTTAAAATGATAATTAAAATTGTAATTTTTCAAAAACAAATCGCTGCTCAAGTTCATTACAACTCTAATTAAAGTTAAATATTCACTTAATTAAATACTCGTATACCAAATCAAAATCAGATCTTATGTAGACACTTTGGAAAATTGTTATACATACCTCACTAATATAACTTCTATCCCAGAACTCAGACAGTCCCAATAATTCGTATAACTTCGTCTGCTTCCCTGTGGATTCCACTCCATGTTTATTTGTGTTAGATGCTCTGCAGGAAGACTAAATAGTTAGACTAAATAGAAACGAAGATTTTAAGATCTTACCCCCTTATTCATAAACGATTATTAAATTTAACAAACGTTTATTAAGCAAATTTTTATATTCAAATCTGTCTTAATAAACGTTTGTTAAATTTAATAATCGTTTTTGAATAAGGGGGTTAATGATTAAATCTAACATGTGTCATTGTGGGTAACTTAATTTTTACATCATTTCCAGTAAACAATTTTTGGTCGAAACATATTATATTTATAAGCATGAAGACCATTTTTATCTGAAAGCATACATAAACAAACACAATTAGCTTTTCTAGGGAATTTCACAACTCTTATTAGAATCATTCAAAATTACTGTATGGACGGACCACCATTTATGTCCGATAACACGGCTACTGAGCGATATCGAATATTGATCACTGAATTATTTATTGCCACAATTTCACGAAATAGTAACGATTAGAATGTGATTGCAACAGGACTGCGCTTCGGCACATATATCTGGTGACTTTGTACGCTTTGAAAGATGTATTTTAAGGCCGCCTAAATCTCTCTTTTGCACAGTGTTGCAATTTTAGCACTTTTAGTGCTAGATATAGCAATATTTGTCGAAAAATTTTTTACTATTTTACTCCAAAAAATACTTTTGGAGACATAAAAAATAACTTTTAATAATATTTCAACTAAATTTCTTTCGGTGTGGTAAGTAAATGAACACGAATATTTTTGAATTAATATATGAAATGTAATCTATTAAAAAAAGTCAACAATTGTTATGAAGAAAATTAGAAAAAACTATAATTTATATTTGCAACATTTGAAATAAAAATTGTGTTCTTACATTTAGCACTTATTTTTTCAAGTTTTAGCATATTTTGAAATTCATTTCCTGGCAACACTGCTTTTGCAGCTTTTGAAATTAAAGAGCATAATGCACAGACTCAAAGAGAATATTCAACAATATTGGGAGTATTTATTAGCTGAAGAAATTTATCAATAGCAACTAGCCCAACTAGTGGAACGAGATTCGGTTACAACCAATCTTCTAATGTTTCCTATTTGCTGTGTTTGTCACAGTTGATTGTACCCTAGTGTTTTTGTGTTACCTTCCATTGACATTGCGGAGTGCAAATTAAATGCATTTCTGAGTTCATTACCAGCTCCTTCCCAGAATATTACAATTTAATAAATGTGCATATTAATGAAAGCATGGCATGCAAAGGTTTAACATGAACTACTCCATTAATACGAACAAAAGTCTTCAGCTGTTGCAGGTATTCTTTGCGACATTATATTGTATCATATAAAAGAATAGAGCGAAGGACCAATAATTGCTGGAAAAGATCTGGTATACAAATGCTATTTTACGAGACATCTAAATATTTGTTATGCATTAAGCTATGTGTCCACGATCGTCAGATATTACAACGTTGTCCGAGAAATGTTCAGAAAATGTCTAACAACCATGTAAACTTAAAATGTTTGCCTTCCAACGTTGTAAGAAAAAGCATTTTCAGTACATTGGAAGACAAAAATATTGTCAGACATCTAACAATCGTGTAAAGACACAATTTTGTCATTGTCATTGTTTTAAGACAATTGTCAAACTTTTTTCATTGTCATATGTGCAAAGTTTATGCATCTGCCAATGGCAGCATTGTCATAGAAAAAATTTTTAAATGCAACTCTGTATATAAATAAATAAACAAACAGGTGTGCATTAATAAAATTTGTGAAAAAAGTGGAAGAAAATTAAAGAATTAAATTAAAGAAAATAAAAAATGGATAGCGACATATCTTTTGATGAATCCTGTTTCATAGAGTGCGGATAAAATGGTTTCAATTGCTCTTTTTTGTTCCATGACAATATTTAAAATTTTTATACACACAACGCTGCAAAACTAATTTGACAATGCCACACAACAATCTGACAATTTCGGTTGAAAGATAAATTCATTGTGTGACAATTGTGTGCCAATATAATTGTTAGTTTTCTTACAGTCGTCTAAACTGACAATTTACCTTTTGCTAACAATTTTTCAATGTCATTACATTGCTAGCATATTGCTAGCTCTGACAACGTTGTAATATCTGACGATCGTGTATATATAGCTTTAGAAGTTGTGATTTTACCCAAAAATGGGGAAGTAATTCAAGTTCAAACTTTACTATATCTATACCTGCAATACAAAACCAGTTGTTACAGTGCTTCTGTAAGTACTTGAAATTAATTCGTTATTATAGTCATTACAAATGGGAAAATATAATTATTTCAATTGACTAACACTTTGTTTGCTGGGTTGCTAAATACACCATATTCATTCACTTCAGTCACTACTTACTCGTATCTTTTTTTTTATTACAAAATGTGACAAAAGAAGGGTCAAACAATTGAAGAACATTGAAACATTTAGAAGATAAAGATTCAATCTATTATCGGGATTAGAGGTTTAAGCAATAAACATACAACATATTTGTAATTCTGGCTGTAATGTAACGCCATGCCATGCCATGCCATGCAATGCAATGTAATGTACACCACCTATTGAACGTACAAGCGTAATTTAACAAAGAATAAAAAGAACATGCTGACCACAGCGATAGTTTTGGTTTTCGTATACTTTTTTTTTTTTTTACTATTATTATTATTATAAAACTTACGAGTATTTTGGAAATTGTTTGAGCAATATTCTAACCAATTGAAAGTTTAAGCAAACAAAGGAATTTCAACTGCTCCTAAAAAACATTGAAAAGAGGCAGGCGACGACAGATGTATGAGAGTGTATATGTATGTATGTACGAGTATATTCACATACATACATACATACATACATATTTATATAATGTTTATTGGAATTGTCGCCACAATTCACAATTGCTTTTGAACAATATCTACAAAAAAGCTTAAGCAGCAGTAAGTAAAAAAAAAAATCTACTTAAATTGTCATGGCGAGGGGGTGGGGGTTGGTGTAAGAGCTGTTAAAGCGGGACAGTCGGTATGTAGACAATTATTATTATTATATAGCTACTGCACGTATGCATGTATGTAAGTAAGTAATTGGCAGTAATTTTTTTATTTCAATTTCGTTTGCTGTTTTCCTTCATACTTGCGGTCTAGAAACCATGTAACGAATCAACGTCCGTCTTCAGCTGTATTCTTTACAAAGGCAAACACTTTTCTTTGTTTGCTGAAAATCTTGAAAAAAGAAAAAAAAACCAACTAAATAGAAAATTCGCAAACGTAATGAAATCCAATTAAGGCGTAGGAGCTGAAGGAAATGACAACTTTGTGGTGGCAACTGCGTATTGTTTGAGCGTGTGCTGGGCATTAAAAAAAAAAGAAAAAGAAGAAACATATCGGTATCACACGCTTTTGAAAGGAAATGCATCATCAGCATTTATTTGCCATGGCATGAATTTAATTTGTGAAAATTATCTCCAATTGCTGGCAATTGAGAAATTTCACCTACAAAAACCTAAATAAAAGAAAAGAAATTGCAATGTTTAAAAGTTCTATAGAAAGAAGCAGATTAATCCGATTTAAAATTCAAACAAACATGCTGAAGAAGTTGTAAGAAAAACAAAACAAAAAACAATCTCCACACCAATTAATTAGTAAATTTACACAAACTTTGCCAAAATACACAAAACGGACTAATAAGGAAGTGGTATGGGGCGATATGGGATGTTAAAATCGAGAAAATTATAACAAGTATGCGGAAAGTCTTAAAGAGAGAGTATAAATTAGTTTAAATTTGTTAAAATGTTTAGAATCCACAAGGAGGTTGGTATGAAAGGTAACTGTGAGAACAAGAAATGTTTGCTGTTTAAAAGTTTACTATTGGGTCTCGATTTATTGAAAGATATTGAAAAGAAGTAATAAAGAATGTGGCTTAATATTGTTGAAACAACTCTCTAATGGTTGTCAAAAACATCAGACTTTTGTAAACTGTAATAGATCGTATGGTAAGTTCTTCCTATTCCGATCAACAGTCCGCACTAGCAGGAAATCACTAGTGCAGAAAATTAATAATAAATTTTGAAGAGTACTGGTTCCTGCTCAACCTGCTACTCAACAAAAAATTTTTGATTATGGAACTTCAATTATTACAACTATGACCGATGATCATATTATGGTTATAGCAAAAATAATTAGTTGAACCCAACAATATTATGATTGAGCCCAACCATGTTATGGTTGAGCTTAACTATAATCTTTTCTTTTAACTCAATTAAAATTTAATTATTTTTAAAACTATTAAAAAACTTCTGGTTGATACAACAGTCACTAAAGTTATGGTCACACATGGCAAAAATGTGAGCAAAAAAGCGTAACCTCTTGTTTTAGCACAAATTTGTTGGTTTTAGTTTACTCTTACCAGAGTTTTGCAAGATCAAACGGCATAAAATAAAAGAAAACTAAATTTTTGTTGTGTTCTGGCCTAAATAAACGAAGTTTATTTTAATAAATTAATGAGTTGAAATATATTTATTTAGTGATTACGCCTTTTGCCAAGTGAGACCATATCTTAAGTTAAACATTTTTGGCCGCCTGAGACTCGTTTCGTTCCGCGGCAAATATGTTGTTGAGCAAGTTGTTGAAAGGCGACCAGAAATTTGCTAATAACAATATTTGGTGATAAAAAAATCACAGAAATTTGAATGTGAAACTAATATTGTTACAAACTTCTTTATGAAAAAGATTTTTAATTAAAATTGGATAAAATTTGCTTGCTGGTCGTATTTGGTAGAGGTCGTGATACACTATCCTACACAATCGTACGATTCATTCACTGGAAAATCTGACCGTTTTCTAGCACACTCAAAAACAAATCGCAACAAAGTCTGTTATAGGTGACACACTATTACACAAAAAAGATGCAAAAACAAATTTGTGCTTTAAATCAATGAAGCCGACATTGTTGTTTTCTTATCAGCTGTATTAGAAAATACAACTCTGATCGCATAGAGACTATCATTTTATGAAAATGTTTAAAAACTTTTGCAAGTCGGACAGACTTGTCAAAAAAATCTGTCATTTAGTTAAATTTAGTGTGGCCTCTATCATACTTTATGAACGACTTTATGTACGACTAAATAGGATAGTCAGTAGTGGCCTTAAATAATGAATTTAAGTATAAAACAAATGAAACCGACCAAAGAAATATTCATGTAACTAGTTCTAAGTCTGTTGTCTTTTCTCCAGCTTTACTATTACACAATATCTAAAACATTTAATAACAAACCCCAACAAACTCCCCATCATTATCCTCTTCAAACAACCCACTTTTTCAGAGTAAACTATAAAGTTAGTATATCTACAATATGTTTGTGCTAAAATTTAAAGTTATGCCTTGAAGTGCGAAAATGCATAAACTTGAAACTATCGAAACTTAAGTCAACTGTTTTGCAAAGGCGTTAATGGATAGACAAACTTAATAAAACTAAACTGGGCAGGAAAACTTTGTCCTCATTACCAAAAACAACTACTACAACTATGGACATACAAAACAGTGTCAGTAACAGCACCTCTTTCATTCTCTCTCTCTCTCTCTCTCTCTATATATATTACACTGCATTGTAAGAATGTGTTTTTAGGACCTCTTCATTATACCACTTTTGGCTCAGTCATACAGTTCACAAATTCAAAATGTAAATACAAGCAAAATAGTACCAGAAAAAAAAATGCTAAAAAAGCCAGCAAAATAAAACTGTAGAGAAAGAAAAATAAAATTAAAGAAATTTGCATTGTCCTGCTTGGACTTTTTGTAAACTGTCCAGTAATATGACATATAACTAACTTCGCCAACTGTGACTGCTGTCCGTGTGTAATTGAACGTGGCCAGTTTTTAAAGTTGTTGTTAATAAAGCTTTAGCCAAGACACTTGTAAATGGTCATACGTACTGTATGTCAAGTCATCATAATGGTTGGCTAAGTCAACATTGGTTGTCCTACACAACATAGACAAAGTTCTAAATTCTTTTTTTCTTATTTTCCATATTTTATTTCTGTTCTTTTACTCTCTAGTTTGTCTCAGTCATTCATTTTGCATTTTAGGTTTTTGAAAGATTACATTCTTAAAACAACTGACATTGGTTTTTGTGAGACATCATCGTCATCATCAACTTGTGCTGCATAAAACCTTGCTTCAGTGATGAACCTAACAACAAACAACTGCAGCGATGCCAGTTAAGAAACCAGAGAGATAGAGAAATAATACAAATATTTGACAAATTAAATCAGTAAAGTTGAGTTTAAATTTGTAATAACTATGAATGTATTTAGTTTAGTTATCTTCCATTTCAAAAAAACTTGAAAATTAAGTATATTTAATAATACAAGATTTATTGCCATCGTCGTTAATGAGATGATGATTATGATGATGATGATGAGGAGGTTGGCAAATATTGTACTGTACTCAGGTTTAATTAGAGAAAATTATCCAAAGCTGTGTGCTTGCTGTTGATAAAGATGAAGTGACTTGGCCCATGATAAATATAAAGTATTTATGAAGCAAAAAAAGTAAACATCTTTAAAATTATATACATGATCAACTAAGTACATTAATTCCGTGCCTCAAATCTTTAGATGTGTGTATGTACATATACTGGCATCCATCTATCTACTCATTTTAAATGTGAATAATTTATTTATTTATTTCACAAAAGTCACTTCACTTAAGAAAATTTAAATTGAATTAAATGCAATAACTAAAGCTCATCACATTAGCAAGTACAGTGCTGGGAAAATAGTTTATTGTCAAAAGAAACAATATTGATAGACTTTCAGTATCTACTTGGAAATTTAAGAAATGTTTAAATTTTAAACCCATAAAAAATGAGAATATTAGAATTTAAGTACAAATTAGAGTTGCATTTTGAATTAACCTTTAAATGTACTCTGGGTCTAAAGAAACCAACATTTTTAAAAAGCCATATACATACATGATTTATACAAATGTAAGCAAACTCTATGGATTTGTGAGAAATTTGATGGTTTGAAAATAATATTTAATAAGTGAACAATATTTGCAAAGAATATTTCCCTATGCTTTGTTATAGTTTAAAGACAAAGTTTAAAGGTGAAAGAAATAAATATTGTCCTACTTAAAATTATGCCAGATTATAAACAGCTTAGTTTTATTTGATTGAAAGGTAATTTTAGAATATTTTAGATTTTAAGAAATGAAAATTTATCCTATTATTATTATCAACCTAAAATTTTTCTGGTAAGAAAAGACATGGTTACATCATATCACATGCGGCAAATATACTATTTTCTACGTAATCATGCACAATCATATTTATCAAAGCATGGTACTATAACCATTATATGGTCATACTATCTGATAGGTTTTAAATAAACCACATTGGCGCATATTCAGAAATCGTAACTAAAGTCGAAACTTATTAAACAGAAACTAAAAACTAGTTCACAAATGGTTAAAGATCTTATTCACAAATCATAATTAACTTAGCAACTGCTATCAGCTGTTAAAAGAAATGCAACACTGCATTTAGTAGATTTTTGTTGACGAAAAACACATCTCTAGTTTGTTTTTTTTTTTTTGATTTTTTTTTTTTTTTTTTGGTCGCCAGATGAAAAACTAAATTTAAAGAATTGGTGGCCAAATATGTTAACATCATCGACGACAAGAAGTAAAATCAATCAGTTGTAACTTTTCGTGCTGAAAGTAATCAATTAAGAAAAACTTAAGTTGTGGTGCAAGGGGTCAGATCGCAAAAAGAATTCTGATGAGAGAAAGTGGTGTTTCTCGAAACATATGTAAATTCAACCAACAAAATTTTTTCAAGTTGTAAAACAATTCCTACTTCAGTAAAAATCATTTAATGAAAATTAAATTTAATGAACTCAAAGCCTAACTAAAGAAATATCAAAAATTTAAGTTGGTACTTAAAAAAGTTTAAACTTAAGCTAGATTTACACGATTGAAATTTTCTTCAAAATTGCTCTTCAAAATGCTTCAAACTCGTGTAAATAGCAAAATTTCTTAAAAATGTATTTATGTAATAACTATTATTAACTATAAAATAAATAAATTTTGAAGAATTTTTGATGTTTACACGAGTTTGAAGCATTTTGAAGAAAATTTCAATCGTGTAAATCTAGCTTTAGATATCATTTCTGAATATGCGCCATTATTATTAAACCGCAATCATAATATGATTCTGCTATAACCACAATACAAACTTTACAAAAAAAAACTTAGAAAAAAAACTTATAAATGAAATACTATTTTGCTATACTGTATCGACATTACCAAAGAACTGGGGGTGCTGAATATGGAAGTATGTACACATATTAGTCGTAGTTGATGTTATTGATGTTGTTGTTGTTGTTGTTGCTTCTGTTTATATTTGTAGTAATACGCTCTTTTTTTAAGATATAAATTACCACAGAAGACTCTGTCTTTTTTTTCATATACCTATACATTCATTCATTCATTCATCTACTCTAATTGAGTATATCCGCTTTAAGTATGGCGATTGTCATTTAAAGTCACGAGCACTTATTTGCCTACATACGTATGTACATACATATATTACAAATGAAAATAACTATGGCAGTCACAAGAAGACATTTTTACTTTCAAACATTACTATGCTGCTGCTAAAACTACACAAATAAATCTCAAATATATATTCAACATACTTGTACGAATTTTTACATACTTATTCTAATGTACTAGTTTATAGCTAGCTAGCTAGCTCTTGCTAGCTGTATATTTCCATACATACATACGTAGAGACAATTATAGCACAATACATACTCATAAAACTGACTGACTGGCATACAGACAGACAGACAGACAAACTAAATATACTCGTACTCTTTGGATATACTTACACTCACTGACAATATGAAATTGTCAGACTCATGTATGAAAACTCATGTAACTCATATAGAAGAGAGTCGAGTTAAGTTTTTGCCTGTAAAATTGTTGAAAATAAAATGGCGTTGTAAATTACATGAAATAGGTATTTAAACTTTCTTAACTTTGTTAATAAGTTTTTCTTTTTTGTTGTTGTTGTTGTCTACATGTATGCGTTTCATCTTAAAATGACTGAAGTAGTTTGCTGCTTATATGAGGAGTTAGTGGAGCTTTTGGAAATTTTAATTCACGTTAATCCAAAACATAAGACTTTTAAACTAAATTTACAATTTTTTAGAAGCGTTTTTTCTAAGCCTCTAAATTTTGAAATATAATTTTAAAAAATTTCTAAATTGTAATATTTTTGTGAGACTAGGTGACATATTTATTTATTCATTAATTAAATTGCATTGTTCTTTCAATACAGGGGCCACATTACCGCATTCGATATTGAGTAAAATTTATCGTAATTTTCTTATTTGAGTTTATGGCATTCGATATCGAGCAAGAAATTTATTACATTTTATCATAATTTTTTTTTTTTTTTTTTTTGTTTTGTTTTCTATAGAAAAAACTTTTCTACAGAAAAAATTTATTTGTACAAAATATTTTAAATACATTTCAATTTCGGCCTCAGCGCCGTAAGGCATTATTGAGGCAAGTTGGCAAATTAATTAATTTTAAAAGTACAAATAAAAGACTTAACTTAAAATTAAGATTATTAAATTACAAAAAATATGTATAAAAACTGTTTTACAAAAAATAAAAATTACAAAAGCGTTTCGATGTTGTTAAATAAATGTTGTTTACAAGACGATTTAAATAGTGAAATTCGATTAATTGATTTCAAATCTGCATGTAAATTATTGAATTTTACAGCACCCACGTAATCAAACGTTGCTTGGTAGTTTCTAGTCTACATCGAGGAATTCTTAAATTTGTTCTGTTTCGTGTGTTAAAACTAGATTGCTGTTGAGAAAAATGTCATGCTTTGGTGACCAATATGGTTAATGCATTTAAAAACAAACATTAACACCCGATACACATGCAATCCATAAATTGGTAAAATTGTTTTGCTTATATCTTTGAACAATGTGACAGTTGAATTTAGAATTGGTAGTTTGTAAACAATTTTTAATGCTTTGTTTTGCATGCATTGAAGCGATTTCAGTGAAATGTTATTTTTATTGTAAGCATATATAATTGCTAAGTAATTCAGATGCGATTGAATCAATGATTGAAATATCATCATCATTGATTTAACATCCAGTTTATTTTTTAATTTATATAAAATCCCAATTGCTGGAGCTATTTTCCTTTTTAAGTCGGTTATATGTAAATCCCATGACAAGTTACTTTGCAATGTGATTCCCAAATACTTAACGGAATGGGATTCGTGAACAGCTTTTCCATTAATAATCACGTTGAAATCACTATTTATACTTAAAGCATGTGGTCTAAAGCGTATTAATTTTGTTTTATCAGGGTTAAGAACTAATCGATTTAATCGCGCAAATTCAAATATTAAAGCGGCATCTCTTTCAATTCTTGTTTTAAGTGATAAATCATACTTGTAGGGGTAAAACAAGCACACATCATCTGCAAACATAAAGAGTTGCCCATCTAAATTTAAATTTTTTAAATCATTTAAATATATAGAAAACAAAAGAGGGCCCAATCCACTACCCTGCGGTACACCATAAACAACAGAACCAAGAAAACTGTCCGTGTTGTTTATATTAACATATCGATACCGAAATCATTTTTCGATAGGATAGCTCATTCGATCACGAATGCTGTTTGGCTATGTCCATGGGAAATTTTATTTCTATCAGACCAGCCGTTTAGAAATGTGAAATTTATTTCCAAAAAAATTCGATTCTGCCCCACTGTGCAGTGCAAATAAACTACTATATGTATATGAAATAAAATTTTAGAAAAAATTGTACGCAATGTTCTTAAATGAAATAATTTTATTAAATTTATTAATAAAAACTAAACTTCTTCAAAATCCTCCAAAATTGCGAATTGATATTAAATAGGTACAAGACCTTAATAATAGCACTTTTAATCCTCATTTATCTTTCATTACAATCGAAGACAATTTATGTAATTTTTTGAAAATTAAAAATGTGGGATTTAAAAAATCGATAGAATGAAAATCTTAAATCTCGAGATAAAATTTAACACAAAAAATATTTATATGCATGGAAGCCATGGCACAAAATTTTTGGGTGATCAGACCTAATAGGTCATCGCTTACAATTTTTCATGAACCGGAAAAGGTCTGCTGACAAAAAGTAAATGTTTTGATTAACAGTTGCAATGACAAATCCGAAAATACCAATTTTCTATGGTTTTGAAATGGATTCTGGATTAGATTTGCATATAAATAGATGAGTTCGGTCTTATTATCAATATTCAAATAAAAATTTTACATAAACATTTTTCTTTATTTTTATGGACTACATTAAATGTCCCCATGAAAAACAGTCTGATATCAAATACGAAAATCATGTCCAGAGGAGAAATATAATTTCTACCCAGTTATAAGTTTTTTTTAACAATATTACGGCCACTACAATTATCAAAGTTACCCAGACGTGACCATATACATAATCATATTGTTGAAATGATTACAGTGATCTTGTATATGATCACTGCAATCCTGTATATTATACATATATATTATATGTTATATATGAATGCTGCAATCATGTGAATCGTATCTTTAACATATTATGATTGCAGCAATCATATAAATACTTATAAACACAAACACAATATGTATTGTTTAAAACAAACTTGTAATTAGGTTGATATTATTTTATTTGGGTGCATTCACAAAGAAAATATGAAAATTACATCTAAAGATAAATAAAGATGTGTTTAAAATTTACAAGAAAATCATACATTCCTTTAATATTCATTAAAATTCCATAAAACTATTCAGCGATTTTTCATTTACCACTTCAACATTCTTACAATTATCACAAGTACTCAGTTAATAATGCAACCTATTTCATGGCATTTATAAGTAAAATAAACTTCTCCTGTTTGTTAAAAAATTAATGTTCGCTAAAACCAACTGTTTTAAGATCGAAAACAAATTTATATTTTTTTTAAAGCCAACAACAATTTTTATGAAACTAAACATTTATAAAGAAAATCAATAATTTTGGTAAGTTGTCCCACTAACAAAAGAATAATGGCAATTTTGAATTTCTAAAAGACATAAATATAATCAAAAGTACAATCCAAAACTGGACCGCAGCTACTCATCAACATATTGTTTCAAACACAAGTCAAAAGAACATTACAAAATAATATACAGCAAGCGAAAAAACCAAGTCATACATTGAAAAACAACAAGAAATAATTATTATTGTTATTTAAGAGCATTAATTCATTGTCGATGTCTGGCTGGTTGGCTGGCAGGCGAAGAGGCGATTCCCTTAAAATTGTATTCAATGTATTCTTCTTTTTTTTTGTTTGTTAAAATTTTTGCTATTGTTGTAAAAGCTTTTATTTTGAAAAATCACAGAAAATACCAACAACAACAACAACAGTAACAAAAACAGAAACTTAAAGTTCAATGACACTCTTTCCTTTTCATTTTCCAATTGTTGCACAATCATATACACATACACACATACATATATACATATTCATGTGAGTATGTATAGATATTTTTCCTTTTTTTTGTATTATTATTATTATTGTTGCTATTTCTATTGCTGTTATTGTTGTTCTTGTTGGCCATTGTATTATATATGTTGATGATGATGGTGACGACTGTGGTGATGGCTGGGTGAAGGCAGTCAGTCAGTCAGTCATTCATTCATTGAGTCAGTCATGTTCGGTTCATTTTGGAATGTAAATATTAATGCAATTATTCTTACATACAACATACTTTCACAAAAATATTCTAGTTCATGATTTAACAATTCTCAATGTTTTGTGTTGGTTCAAAAAATATATTTATTTATTTATTCATTCTCATACATACATACATACATATGTATGTATTTCAATTTAACAAGAAAAAGCACCGAAAAATGTTTGTGTAAAATACATATGTACTCGTATATTAAATGTAGGTCAAAATATATTATATACAAAAACATATTAACACGTCCATATATGTACATACATGTACATTAGGGTGGCAACGTTTGTATGGAGAAAATACAAGGCATCGATGTTCCCGACTAGTATGAAAATTTTATTCATTTTAAAACTACGTTTCTCTAATTTTTTGTTTTTTTTTTATTTTTTTCATAGAATTTACTTAAATATATTCTTCCCTATCTGACAATCTCTGTTAACTCAATTCGTTAATGTAATTGGTATTAAAATAACGTAAATTTCATAAGCCAAAAAATGGGAAACCCATTTGGGTTAAATTGCATGATGTTTCTAATCAAGAAATTTCAACTATTTATTTAAGAAAATTCTATGAAAAAATAAAAAAACAATAAAATTTTGTGTAAAATTTTCAAAACTGTTGAATTAAAAAAAATGTTTTTTAATTTTAGATAACCCATTGAATGCGCCTCAAAAATCTCTTTCATATGATACCAAATCTACATATAGTTTCTTTGGAAGAAATGTGAAAAAATTCAAAAAAACCTCTAAAAAGGACCTTTTTATCCTTTGCTCCAGCTCACCAAATATTGACCCCAGGACAAAAAAAATTGAGAAACGTAGTCTTAAAATGAATCAAAATCAAAGAATTCTGATGAAAGATGATGGTTATTCTTGAAACATGTAAATTCAACCCAGGTTCGATCCCCAGCTCAGCCAAGAAAAATTATCAAAAAAAAGTTTAATAAGATTTCATGTTGTAAACACAATTCCTACCTTCAGTAAAAATAATAATTTAATGAAAATTAAATTTAATGAACTCAATCCTGACTAAAAATGTCAAAAATTTAACAGTTCAACTAAAAATAATTATTAATCAAATTTTCATTTAAGTCGGGAGCATCCGCAAATTTATTTTGGGGCCACCCTAATGTACATACATATGTATATTATATACATATAAATACATATATACATGTATGTTTGTATATGAATTCTATTCATATGTATGTTTTTATACATCAGCATTTCTGTATGTTTTTAAATTGTACTTCAGACATTTACACTTCAAATCGTAAATTTTATAACCAAATTTTGTCTGTCTTTAAAGTTTTCAACAACATTTTGTATGCAAATTCAATTATGTTTCGTTTCAGGGTAATCCAGGGAAATTATACATACATATATACCACAGTTTGTTTGCAATACAATTTTTAAGATTTAAGATTTTAGGGAAAATTATTTACTGAATTTGGTTGCAATAAAAAATTGTTATCACTTTGACTTTTAAATCATTCTAGTCAAAATATCTTAGTTTTAAGCAAGCTACTAGTGAGTCTTTACAGAATTCTTATTAGATCTTATGCAGAATATTAATAATGTTTTCATAGCTAATAATGTTTTTATAAAATTACAAAGATAAAAGATACAAATAATCATACTTATAATCAGTCCAAACCTAAAGTTTCTTATTTAAAAACACGCCTAATTCTACAACAAAAATCAATATACATATTTGGTGAAATGATTTACATACTTCGCAAGTTCAATATTTTCTTTATAAGATTTTCGAGCACATCTATAACAGAGTATGATTGTTTTGGTAAATCAACTACGGACATTTACCGAGGAGCGTTACGTTATCAATCATTTCATGTACCTACATCAAGAAGCAATGAGGATACAAGTGTTGATGATTTTAAGTTCAAGCTGACAGTGTTTAAAATTGTTTAAAATTTGCAAATATTAATTTGAATTCATATAATTCACATCAGCTCAAGCTTTATGTTTTTTCCCCGATCTATTTTAAACCCTTTCTATAATAATATCTACCAAATATTGCACCTATTTACATACGCTTACCTATTTTAAGGAATTGTTACAAACGGGCTATGTATTCCTCACATTTCCGATTTGTTTGTTCTCAATGTGTTCTGTAATGTATGTTTCTACGACTTATCCAGACACAAATTAAAATTGCCCAACTCTGCTTTACATCCAAGTTTAACTTTATACAAATTAAAACTCTCCATTGTACAGGGTCGTAAACTAGATGTTATATTAAGACTCTAATCCGTAATCATACATATTACTTCTATTTTCACCAGTCAAGGGACAGGTTTTTAAATTGCATTAAAATTATTACGAACCGAACAAGCAATAAGAAACTGTTTATGTGCATTGAGTTGGGATCCAACCTTTTTAAAACACTAATTCCGGAGGAATTTTGCAACATTAATTAAAGAGCACGAGTTTATTCAGAATATGTTGAAAAATTCGTTAGGATTTTAACGTAATGCTGGGTCTAATTGGAAACTTTGTTATTAAAGAACTGAATTTTTAAAGGAAAGATTTCAGAAGCTAATTGGCAAGCGTTCTTTGCGGCTCACTTTAAAATAATAAAGAAATTTATTCGTTACAATGCCGACACAGTATTTAATCATCTCCATATATAAATAATGTTAAATATACTACAAAAAAAGCTAAATCTTAATTCAGTGATTCGTTTTTCATAAATTTTTAAAATTAAATAAGGGCAAATAAGTTAACATTGGAGATACATCAGCAATAGACATAATAGAAATTGACTTTGTCACCAGCAAATCGTATGTTTTGTACCACATGAGTGGGAATTTTAATTTCTACTTGATATAAGAATGAAATTAGATCAGCATTATAAGGAAACGTTTAGAAATAAACAGGTTGAAGAATAATTGTTAGTTACTATGTATCTTCTTTTAATATTATATATTTTAGTCAAGCTTTTAGTGAAATTGTTTTCAATATTTCAATATCATTATCAATAGATTGTACAAATTAATAATGAATAGTTCAAGTTATCAGTTACGTTACGAGTGTCTTGTATAATAAAATCTTTAGTTATTCTCATGTATAGAACAACGTCGATATCAAAGTCTACTAAATGAAAAAATAATGGGTTCAGTTTAAAATCTACTCATGTTACAATAAATACAATATTCAAATTAATATGTTCCTTGATAAATTTATTAAAAGCAATATGTATACTCGTAGCCTTATACGAGTATTAACTAAATGAACTTTAAATTATGTTGACAATAGAAAAAATGACATAGCTGATATTGTCATCTAAACAAATTAGATGTAGGCTCTTCCCAATAAAGAGGAGGAGGGCCGCGTCGGCTATTATGAACCACTTTGAGCCGATCGAAGTTCTTTAGAAGTTCTTACAGAAGCTTGATAAGTAATTGCCAATATTGTGGTTTATATTCATAAGTAAGTACTGTTGCAGATTTAGTAAATTTGTTCTTTGAAAAAAGAAGTTTTAAAACCAAAATTTTCTAATATAGATTTAGTTCAGGGGGTTTTTTATGCTTCTGGTAGAAAACTGCCTGTAGGAAAATAGTTCTTTAATATCAGGGGCCAAATTACCGCATTCGATATCGAGTAAAATTGATCGTAATTTTCTTATTTGAGATTATGGCATTCCATATCGAGCAAGAAATTTAGTACATTTTATTATAATTTCAATATCGAAAACATTTTTCGATACGATAGATCATTCGATCACAAATGCGGTAATTTGGCCCCAGGTTTCTATCATCATATTATCGTTATCTCCAGCTTTTTATTTTCTAAAATAAATATCAAAAACTTGTATCTCTAAAGATTCTGATATATTATATTACATGTTTTGCTATTTAGTACTGAGGAATTGAATGAGAAATGTGAGGAATAGCTGTCTGCTGTTGAATCGATAGTTTTTGACTAGATACTGATTTATATTACTCAAAAGCGTTAAATATATGTATGTACATATGAAGACTTATCACATGCGTTTATCAAATATAAATAGATGGCATTATTCGATAAGTTTTGTAAAAGAATGGCGACTGCTGACACTGCTTCTGAACTTCACAAATGATTAATTAATACGTTAATACGTTTATAAACATTTCTTTAATTTAATTTAGGAAATATTAGCATTAAATTTTTAAAAATACACATTTTATTTATTTAAAAGTCTGCCAATATTAAACGAGATGATACATATGTATGTATGTACTCGTATATTAAATCTATAGAGAAAAGATATTTATAGACATTTATTTTAGCAAATTATTCAGTCTTTTTTATAAATAAAAGTCTTAAAATCAATACTTTTTGTTTGTTTTAACTATTTAATAATAATAAAAACCTCAAATATTAACAAATAAATATGTACAAAAAAGTATCAAAATAGCTTGTAATTAAATAGCTTGTTTACAAACAAACCAAAAAATAAACAAAACAAAACAAAACAGAGAGTTTTGCTCAATCAGGTTGTTAATAATTCTCTGTATGATTTACTCTCCAAATGTTTACGTGAATTCTTCTCTAGTGACCAGGGTTGTCAGATTTTTTTGAGCTTCGTCGCCAAAACGGATGTAAAAAATCGCCAAAATTCGCCAAAATCCGATTTTGTTCAGTTTTTAAATTTTTTTATTATTTAAAAGATATAAATTTTGTTTACACAAAAAAACCTAGTTCAATTTTTAAGTCAAAAATCACCAAAAATTGAGAAAAAACCAAAAAAATCGCCAAAAATATTTTTTTTTTTAGTTTTTGTTACATTTTTTTTATTTAATTCATTAATTGTTACTTATTAAACAATATTTTAGTAAAACATATACACATTTATATCCGTTTTTGTATTTTTTACTATTTAAAAAATTTTAAAACTTTGTTAAAAGAGAGTTTTAAATTGCATAAAAATGGAGATCATATTTAAAAAACAGTAAAATTAAGTAGATAAGTCTAAAGTTCGTAAACTTCATTCTCAGCGATTTCATTACTAGAGTCTTGACTTTCATACATAGTTGAGTTGAATTTTTTTATCATTTCATTAGTCGGTGTAAACGAATTGCAGCATAATTTGTTTACGTTCATATGATGATTAATTATTCTCAATAGAGCGTCTAAAAGTTCATATTGAATTTTATTACTTAGTCGAGTTTTTGTACAATTCATTATTGAAAAGACCCTTTCAACGCAGACATTACTAGTTGGAACTATCAATATAGTAAGAACGGCCAAAGATATTTTCTTAAAATGCTACGTACCTGCTGTATCGTGATAATCAAAAACTTTTGGCCAAAATTTGTTGGAATTTCGTTATTAAAATAATTATTCCAATTTATGAACGGAAGTTTTCCCCATTGAGTTTCATACACGCCTATTGCTACATTTGGATCCATAAATGGTCTTAATGTTTCTTGAACAACGCCAAATTTAGTTTGAGATAATGTATTCGCACACTTTGAAATAGAAAATTGTCCAAAAGCTTTAAAAAAGTTCATATTTTCTGGTAATCTGCTTATCATCTCTTTTAAAAGTTTTTTTAAATACACAAAACAGTTTTCTTTAAGTACGATTATTTCTACTTCGCTCAATTTCGCATTTCTTAATTCTGTTTCAAACTCTGCTCCAAAATCAATTGCATCTAGAGGCAAAAGTGAATTTGAAGAATCAATAGCTGCATGTAAATCATTGAAAAATTTTTCATTGTTTTCAGTATTATATAAAACAGAAGGTTTGCAAACTTTTGTTGAAAACATAAGAAGTGTACAATACATTTTTTCATGCATGCTTCCTGCATCCATGCTGTCCGATTGAAATTCCAAACTCAGATGATGCATTTCGTTGACAATTGGATTTATAAAAACCAAAAAAAAAAACGATTTTTTTCATCACATAATTTATTATAAATGTTTTGGTGAAAATCGCCAAGAAAATCGCCAGTGATATCAATAATCGCCAAAAAATCGCCATGTCGCCAAACGGAAAATCTCGACGCCAAACACGTTTCAAAATCGCCACGTTTGGCGAGAAATCGCCATATCTGACAGCCCTGCTAGTGACAATAAGTGTTTTTGTGATTTTTTTGTTGTTGTTTATTTATTACTCAAACAAAGAAAGACGCATTGAATTTCGATTTCATTTAATTGTTGTTCTTATTGTTATTGTTGCTGCTATTACACTTACAATTTTACTACAATTTGGTTTTTGTAGTGGATTTTGGTTTTGTATTATTGTTATTAAGGTTGTAGTAGTTGCTGTAGTACAATGTTTTTGGCTTTAAAATACATCTGTACATACATACATACATACATACATACATATGTACATATTGTTTAAATGTTAAGGAAGAAAAAGCAGAAGCAGGAAAATAAAAACAAAAACTGTTGGTGTATAAATAGAGTGAAAATGTTGTTCGTTTGTTTGTTGTAGGTAGTAGATATTTAAATATTTTTTGGTTGGCTCTTTGTTTGGCTTTCTAGAGCGGCGTCTAAGTCTATGACCGTTATATGGCCCGCTTTTGTGTATGTTTTTGCATGTTAAATAATAATAATAACAACAAAAAATTGTTGCTGGATATTTGGTAAAAAGATTTTTTTGTTGCTGTTTTTGGCTGATGGAAATGTGTGGTGGCGAAAATTTGGTTGGTGTATTTATTGTTGTTGTTGCTGTAGTTGTATTATAATGCATTTTGAGACGAGAGTGAGTAGCACTGTACTGCACTCACTCACTGTATGTGCTGCTGTAGTGTCTTTTATTTATATTTTTTCCGCATTCACTTGTTTCGTTATATTTTTGTTGGGAACATTTTTTCTATAACAGAGTTGTATTTTCCATTTTTCTAAAAAATGGCGTTTAAATTGTATTTTTGTATAAGAGTGTGTGTATGTATGTATGTATGTTAAAAAAAAAACAATTTTTGTGTGTTATTTTTTTATTATGTATTTATTTTTTGTTTTGTTTGGTTTCGAGTTGTTTATTTCATTTTATGATGTTGATGATGATGTTGGGTTTTTGTTATTGTTGGCGTTTGTGTTGATACTGCATGAGTATTGTTGTTCCAACGAACAATTAAACTCTTTGCAGTGACCTTGACTTTGTTTCTTTTCAATCGAGGATTTGTACAACTTTGTTTGTTTTGTTCATTCGTTTGCTCTAGCTCATTCATTCATTTATTCATCCATTCATTCATTTACTCAGTCATTCAGTCACTTGTTAACTACTCGCTTATTTTCGCATTGTACTAACAGTCAGCCAGCCAGCCATTCAGCCCATCCAAACAACACACCAGCCAGCCAACCATCCAGGAAGACTGAGACTGAGGCTGCCGTTTCAGCATTGCCGATTGTTTGTGTTGTTTTGTGCTCCCAATAATAATAGTAGCAGTAACAACACACACACACACCATCAATGGCAGAGAACAGCAACAATAAACCATAAGTCAGCAGCAGCAATGTTTTGTATTCCATTGTGTGGCATCAACAACATTAGTATTTGCTCTCTGTCTTCCTCAACATGTTCCAACCATTCTAATGAGTGTCTCTGTATGTGTTTTGTAACTATGTCTGAAACATTTTGTGCCACTGACTGACTGGAGGGGTCTGTCTTTCTTCCTTTTCCTCTTCTTATTTTTTGTGAAATGGAAGTTTTTGTTGCCCTTATGTCGTTTTGTCAAAACTAAATTTTTCCTGTTAAATTTAAATTAAAAAGTTTTATTCACAAACATAAGTACATAAATATATACATACATATGTATATATCTGTCAAAATCTTAAGAGTAAAAGAAGAAAACAGAACAAATATATTTAAGATTTTCACATACAATTTGTGCAAACTTAAAGCTTTTTGAAGTATTTCTAAGTTTTTTTTTTAGCTTTTAAAGCCTAAAACCTTAAAATAACCAATAATTTTTAAATCTATACATACATACATATGTATGTAGGTATTGAATTATTAAAAACTTTTGTTTTAATATCTAAAGAAATATGCAAAGTGTTTTTACTTGTACGACTTTTGCTTGAAAATTAGTTGTGTTGTAATTGCAAAACCTTAGTTTCAAGCTAATAAATCAATATTATTTGTTTGCAGTTCATTGAAAATTTGCAACAAATATTAATAATTCTTAAATTTCTGTGCTAAATTTGAGTGGCAACTTGTTATTTTCCATTTTCTTTCGAAAAATCAAACAAAAAAGCGAATAGAAAAAACTTGGCGAAAATGAAAACCCATCACGTAAACTGTTAAAATGCGGAGAAGTAGAGTAAAAGCTGAAGAAAGCACAGAAAAAAAATACACACATCCATTAAGTTAATAAGAAGAAAAGTAGCGACGCGTTAGTTTTTGTTTCATTTTGGCACAGCAAGTTTGTTAGCGCGATATACAGCAGCAATGAGCAACCACACCAACCGACCGACCTTAAAGTATACACAAGTATACGTTGTACAACACATTCCTTAGCATAAATTTACACAAATACACACACTCATGCACTGTGGCACTCATTTTTTGTCCAATAACGTACATAGTAAATGGTGAGGCAAAAACCACCTAATCTGGCTGGTTGGCCCATTGCCCACCCCCTCTCACTCTCTCTCTTTCACCCTGACACTCTGGTGCTCAGCTCTTTAATAGCCGGCTTTAAATCGTCCATCATCCGTTGGAACAAAACTTTTTGAGAGCACAGCAGGAAATTTGGCAACATGTCTTGCTATAATGGACCAAATCTAAGTAAAAAATTGTGCGTAAATTTTTACAATTTATAGCAAAAGCCTTGGCAATCGTTTGAAAGTTAACTTTTTGTTTTTTTTTGCCAAAAGACAGCAATTTTAATGCAAGATATAAAATTCCAATTGCCTCTCTCTCTTCATTACATTATAAATAAATTTACTGTACCTTTACACGGAGACTCCAAATGCACAGGAGAAAAAGAGACCGAACATCATCATGAAACATAAGTTTGTTGCGTTCTTACTTAAAGTTGATTGGTTCAGGCCCCATGCTAATACAGAGAAACATGCTGCGCAAAATCCAACCCATATTTATATAAACATCAGTAAGAAATGATTTATTTCCCAAGCCAACAACATACAACCAGGGCCAACCACAACTCACACACAACATGAACACTCACTACTCTAGCCCTAGTGTGTGTGCAAGCAGTAGAAACAAAACACCGCACATAGCTGACGCTTTCCCACTTACTGGCTAACATGAACACACTCATATTCTGTACGGTATTCACGAATCACTTACACAAACACACTCGTGTAAGCGATTTCTACGAAGTGTGTGTATTTGTTGTTTGCTAAGAGTGCTCGCTACTCACTCTGCGCTCAAGCACCTCAAACAGGTTTCAAGTTTAGAGTCGTTTAACAGAAAGGTGCTCAATCTAGTGCAGTGTGGAGGTATTTTGTGCGTCGCTTAACGTAAATTTGTGTAAACTTTTTGAAAGAAAAACAAAATTAAATAAAATAAAGAACTAAAACTTGAAATTGTATTAAAAAAATTTTAAAGCAAAATAATAAATTGTGTCCTAAATAATTTACACATAAACGTGTTGTTACTTACGGGTTTACGGTCGCTCGGTTGTTTGTAATGTCAGTTGTCAAACTGACTGACGCCAAGTTAAAATCGGTTTGACGGTATTTCATCCCTATCAAACGTAAAAATCATCATCTCACTCACACACACACACTCTCTGTCTCAACAAACTACTAACGCACGCACACACACAGCTCTTACTTACGCACAAAAATAGATCCAACCAACAACCTCGTTTATAGTCCAACGGTCGGTCTGTCATTCAGACAGTCATACCAAAAAGGTTCTAGTTGCGTATCGCTGCTGTTGTATGTCGTCTACTGCTGCTGCGGCCAACGATTCATGCTACTTACTGCTTGCCGTGTTTGGTTGTATGTGAGTGAGTGCACCAGCTTTCGTCTATGAAGTTTTTCTTCATGGGATTTGCGGGAAATCACGTTTCTGAAAAGATCATTTGTGTTTTGTAATTCGGCGATTCATGTCGTATACAGCGCGTCGCAAATGTTTAAACAATAATACATTCAAATAATAATAAAAAAACATATTAATTCAATTGTATTATACAAGAAAAGAAATCTAAAGATACAAAAAATTAAAAAATAAAATCATTTAACAATAGTTTAATTTTTTTGTTTGTTTTTCTGTTAACGCGCAATCAAACAATTTATTTTTTATTAACTCATAAAAACAAAAGGAATAAAATCCAAGCAAATATTATTGTGAAAAAAAAAAACAAATAATAAAATCCAAACAAAGCTAAAAGTGTTTTAATAAACAAAACAATTGTGCAAAGTATTTCAATAAAATCACAAACAAAATTAGGAAATTTGCACAACAACCAATTTGTTGGGGTATAAAATAAGAAAGAATAAAAAAAAAAAACAAATAAAGGTTTCCAGTATGTCCAAAGAAAACTTGTAATCAAACAAAGTTCAACCAATATTTCTAAAACAAATAAAACTAAAAACAAACATCTTTACAAAACAAAAACTTTAAAAATTAACAAGTGCTGAAAATTATTTAACATAAAAAAAATCAAACTTTTCTACCAGCAGACCTTTAAAGTGCCAAACATATTTAAACATAAACTTAATACACAAAAAAAAAAAAAAAACACAAATAAATTAAAACCAACATGCTTACCATGGAATCAGATATGAAAGGTGGTATACTTCATGCGACTATGCCGCCACATCATACATCGGCTGCCCTACATGGACATGCCACCTCACCTTATAGTGCTTTGGGCCCCCTCATGAACTTGGGCCAATCACACCTGACACAGTCGCATCTATCGCACCACCACCAACATCACATGACTTCACATTTGGCCAGCCAAAGTTCGGCCGCCGGCAATGGCACCTCCAGTGCCTTGAGTTCGCTGCAAAACAGCATGGCCCAGACTTTGAATGGTAATGCGGGACAACAACACAATTCTCCCTTGCACAGCTCCAGCGACTTGAGTCCCACCCAGAGCTCACACACCAGCATAGGCAGTCATCACATGACCTCGCCAGGACAAAATCATCATCACGGCTCACACCACCATTCAGGCGGTATGGGCGGACAAAGTACTCCCCTTAGCTCCAGCGGAAGTTCAGGAGGTGGCAATATCAACAATAATAATTCCTCGGCCGCCAACAAAAATGCCCAAACTGCCGCCGAGCGTGTCAAAAGACCCATGAATGCTTTTATGGTGTGGTCCCGTGGCCAGCGTCGCAAAATGGCCTCGGACAATCCCAAAATGCACAACAGTGAGATTTCTAAACGTTTGGGGGCACAATGGAAGGATCTATCAGAAGCTGAGAAGCGTCCTTTCATCGATGAAGCCAAACGTTTGCGTGCCGTGCACATGAAGGAACATCCCGACTATAAATATCGTCCACGTCGCAAGACAAAAACTCTTACCAAGACCAAGGAGAAGTATCCTTTAGGTGTGGGGGGTCTCTTGCAATCCTCAGAGACCAGCACACCCACCGCCAGAACCAGTTCAGCAAATTCGATCTCGTCGGCAGCCCAACAGGCGGCTAGTGTGAATCGTGATATGTATCCCATGAGTGCTCCCAATGGATATATGCCCAATGGCTACATAATGCACGATCCCTCAGGGGCTGCTTATCAAAGTCAACATGGAGCCTACATGGGCAACTATCATCGCTACGACATGGGACAAATGCATCAGGCTGCTGCAGCAGCGGGTTCCCTCAACTACATGAATGCCGCTGGCGGTGGTTATGGTATGTATGGAACTGTATCCGGTGGCCAGACCTCACCCTACGCCAATATACAGCAACCTGGCTCACCGTATGGTGGAGGCACTGCTCAACCACAACCCGGCTCACCGTACGGACTCTCCGGACAACCTGGTTCTCAAGTCTCCTGCCAAAGTCACAGTCCCAGCGATTCGAGTGTAAAATCTGAACCAGTCTCGCCCAGCCCCATGCATAGCGCGGGCCAGTCATCCGCTCAACAGAATTCCGCCTCCGCCGCCGTTATAACCAACAACAACCACATAATGAAACGGGAATACGTGAGTAGCCAACAGCCGTCATCAGAACTCAACCACCTTATGAATATGTATCACCTGCCCGATGGTATGCAAGCTTCAGCGGCCGCTGCGGCCGCCGCAGCGGAGCACCACCAACGCAACTTAATGCACTACCAAAACAGTTCGCCCGATTTGCAACAGCACCAGGCACACCAACATCATCAGCAGTCGATGCGTAGCATGGCTCCACTGGCCCATATGTGAGAAATGGCAAGTGCATACGGAGGACATACTACGCTGCCAACAATTTCTGCAAGCTCGGAAGTTAACCCCTGCAGCGGACTATCCCTAACAACCATTCCTACCCCGCCGTCTAACCAAACCGGCCAACATCACAACAGCAACAGCAACAACCACAACAACAGTGCAAGGCAACAAGACGAACAGTTGCATTTGGTGGACACCGATGATCCGAACATAAATCACAATACGTCACCGTTAATTGTACAACAACGTCTGCAACAAAACGAACTGTTGTTGTCCAACCACTTGCCGTCTATACATCATCAGTTAAACTCAGGTATTTCTGCAATAGAAAACTTAACAAACGGCGAAGGACGTCCCAATGGTGGTGCGCTGACTATGCAGAGCTTTACAATAAATCAGCTCAATGGACGCTCCAGTCCTACGGCATCGGGTTCTTCCGGTGGGGGCAGCCGGTCATCGGCTCATTCCCTACCCTCACATTCACCCGCATTGCACCTTAGCAACCACAACTCCCAGTATCAGACGCAACATGGCTCGTTAGATCCCTGCAGCCCAACTACGGTCGTGACTTCGGCTGCCATTATGGGCCGTCTAACGGCCGGCTGTGTCGATTCCCTGGGCAATGCTGGTTCTTCAGCCGCCGGTTTTACCACGGTAGATGGCTGCGGTAACGATACCCTATCCTTACTGCAGCATCATCACCACCATCCCCATTCCCATCACTTTTCCTATTCCACCCTAACTCCTCCCCATCATCATCATCACCACCACCACCATCATCCCCATCATCCGCATGATGCACCAGGACTGTTGGATATTTCCACTTTGTAAAATACAAAACAAACAAAAACAAATAATATAATTTAATTTAAACTCAATTGATAAATAGTTTTGGCGTTTTAGTTGTAAATGAAATGAAATGAAAAAAAAAAACAAGCAAACAAAAAACTCGTTAATTAAACGTGTAACGACAAATTACAAATTGTCACGTGTAAATTTAAAACAAATATAAAATAATTTAAACAAAATAGTAATTATACGCTACTAAAAGTAAATATTAACGTTAAACAAATATGTTTATAGAGAAAATAACACACAAAATTATAATGAAAATAAAATTAAATAATAAATGAAAAACAAAAACAAAAAAAAAACAAAAAAAAAACAAGTAATTAAGTATAAAATAATAAAAACAGTACGAGGAAAGCAAAATGAAATAAAATTTAGCCGTAATAGAGAGTATCATACACCAAAAAACCTCATAATTTCCTTCTTTTTTTTTTGTTAAATCGATTAGAACTGAAAATGATGAATGATGGAAGAATGAAAGTGTTAAGAAGAGCTTTATACTTTTTTAAGGCATTTCGGCCAGTTTTCTTTGTGTAGGGCGGTTACTCCGCATTTCGATTCGAAAGCAAAAGCTTTCGAAATACAATGCAAAAAGTATACAAATTCGAATGAATTTCCTTTCGATTCGAAATACGGAGTAACCCCCCAGATTATCATTCAATCAAACACTTACACACACACACACAACATTCCGCCTCATAGCTACATTCCTGAATCTTTTAGATATTTAAAATAACAAAAACAAAAACAAAAAGAATGACAATTAAATTTAATCTTAAACAAAAATAACAAAACAAGACAAATCCACAATGTTTAAAATTTTGTAAAATGTGTGATAAAATGTTAATTATATTTCATAATTATTATTAATTATATTACAAAGTACAGCTTATTTTTATTATTATTATTATTACTATTACTATATTATTAATATTATTATTATTATTAAAATTATTATTATTATTATTAATTTTAAATACTTTTTGTTAATTTGTAATTAGACATTTATTTTATTTTCTCTTTATTATTATTTCAAAATCCCCAACTATATATGTTTAAGTAAAATTCTCTTTTTTTTTATCATGTCTACATAAATAAATATTTTTTTTTTAATTTATTTTATTTAAATTCGAAAAATAAAACACAAACAAATTTCAATGTGTAAAATATTCCATCACAGAAAAACCAACAAGTTGTTTGATTTTCCTAATTTTAGAGTCTGATTTTCTTTTGGTTTTTGTTTAACAAATACAAACTTCAACAATGTTTTCCAGTCACATTTCCCACATTCATTACCCGGCCACTTTTCGCACTTTTATAACTAACTGGTCTCGGGCCGGCTCCGCGTAGCATTAGGTTTTCAAAAAACAATACGAATTTAAGTTGTATATTTTATAATTATTATTAATTAATGAATTAGATTAATATTGCATATAATTATAATTACGCTCAAGATTTATTAAATCTTGAACATTGATCATAAAGCAACACGAAATTCAAATCGTAACATTAACATCAACATCCCATCCTTGTTTCTGCCACAATCCTACACGAAACCAAACAACCAATCGTTCAGTTACGAAAACCAAACAACTCACTCACTCGTTAGATTTAAATTTTAAAATTTAAGCAAATTTAAATTAGAGAAAAAGTCTTTAACAAATAAAAAATAAAAAAAATTAAAAAAAAAACACAAATTTAACTATTATAAAAAAACCAAAAAAAAATCTATAAAGAATAAAACCGAAACAAAAAAAATATAAAAAAACCGAAACAAAAAATAAAAGGAAATGTTTTCAAAAAAAAAAAAAAAAAATCAAAGAAAGTGTTTTTATTTAGTTTCCAAAAATCCGACGGCTTTAAGATCCCACTTATAAAATACGTTGTTTCTTTTAAAAGCTAAAGTTCAATTGCAAATTTAGATTAAATTTTGGTAACTGCAGTCGAATTCTGGGGGAAAAAAGCAACAGCTTTCGAAATACATTATAAAAAGTATAAAAACTCGAATGATTTTCTTTTCGAATCGAAATACCCAATAACCCCTCCTGAATTCCCAATATAAAAAAAATGTAGATGTAGCTAGCAAACTAGTTTTGTTTTGTTTTTTTTTTAACTCGACAAGCACTTTTAACAAGATGTTTATTAATTTTAATTAACACCTTCGATTTTGTACCTCTATTGTTTTCTTAACTAAAGAAAAAGTTTAACCTGTTTTACTATATCTAGATTTCATTCATTAATATTCATTTCATTCATTCTGTGTTCTTTTCTTTTTTTTTTTTTTTTTGTTTTTGTAAATAGAGTGTGACTAGTGGTTTGTTTTATAGGCCCAAAATATTTCACAGCAACTGTTAGAATAAGTTCCCTACTTGTTTGAAATTTGTCAAATTAAGTACTTTTTGATATCCAGGTGTTTCCAAAAGTAAATTTTGTATTTTTAACATCCGTATAAATATCAGCGAAAATTCTACACCATTTCCAATTATATTTCCGAAAATTTAACCTGCATTTTAAATATAATTAGAAACTTGTGAAATGTAATTGGAAATTTCTCAAATATTATGGTTCAATTCACAACATTCTTAAGCTAGATTTTTACGATTGAAATGTTCTTCAAAATTGCTCTTCAAAATGCTTAAAGCTCGTGTAAACAGCAAAATTTCTTTAAAATTTATTTATTTAATAACTATTAATAACTATTCAAAATTTATTTAAATTTATTTCATAACTATTAATAACTATTAAATAAATAAAATTTGAAGAAATTTTGCTGTTTACATGAGCTTGAAGCATTTTGAAGAGCAATTTTGTTTAGTGGAGATTTTTCAATTCATCAGGAAATCTAAGTTTGAAATTAATTTCACCATTTGGTGTGTATTGTATTCCTCGAATGTCCGTCACTTTGGAATCGCCTTTTTCACGACTAGGGCGAATATTCCAAATAAGTAACATCATGACGATTAATGTCATGACTATCAATGGTGTTGATACTCAAAACAACGAGAGTGTAGCCAATGAGAAATATTATTATGTCAATTGGTCAGACTATTCCGCGCGAAACAGTTGATATGTCAACATTGGAAGAAGTGAGATATTACACAAAGATGTGATAAATTGAACTTAGCGCTTTTACTCATCAGTACAAAACAACAACAACAAATGAGATAACTGTATTTTTTTTGTAATCGATGTATTTTTACTTATTGAACACAACTGCATCAAAATCTCATTTTCTAAAAAAGTGGACTTAGAGCCTTTACGTGTTAAGCCAGCGATGTGTATCTCAACGTAAAAATTACTCATTTCAGTTTAAAAAAATTACCAAACGAGTGTAAGTCGAATCATATGATTGCCAAATTTAAAAGATGAAACTAAAATTAGTAAAGAAAAAGGGATATAGACGAAAATGTTTTAATTTTGCAAAATTTTCATTTATTTATGTTTTGTATATTTGTTTTTAAAATATTTTTCTTTTGTCATTTTGGAGATTTGACAACATAAACATGCGGACTTTGCTCAAAATTGTGTTTAGCTGATTGTGATAAAGAACAAGGAATATATTAGAAAACAATAATTTCCCAGTTCAGCTAATTTATAAATTAATAAGACAATATAAGAACCAAAATGGAAACAATACAAGAAACACAATAGAACCGAAAATTTACAAATCAATAAATTATATTTCGCATATATCAGTACGATTGAGGAGTTCAAACATTTTTGATACTGATAAATATAAAATGGCTTACAAGTCTTATAACACATTAGATAAATTATTTAGTAAAACAAAAGATGAAATATCTTGTGACGGAAATGATAAAGAAAATTGTAATAAAGTATATCCCCCTTATTCATAAAAACTTACAACAGGTTTGTATGGAAATTTGCTTTATAAACCACTTATAAACCTGTTGTAACTTTTATGAATTAGGGCATATTTTTTTTTTTTAATAATTAACAAACACACAAACAAAAACTGCGAAGCTTTTGGCTTATCTGCAGAAAAACACCCAGAGTCTTTGGCGGGAATCGAACCCGCCAACCCTTTGACTAATAGTCCGGCACTCTATCGCCTAGTCTATCAGGGCACTCTGTATATATGTGTATAGGTAGCACGAAAAATAAACTAAAAACCAGAATTGCAGGACATAAATCAGACCAAAGATATAGAGACAATATTACTTTACAAAAAACTGCGTTATCTTCTCATTGTAGTAAATTAAAGTGTATTTTTCGTAAGATTCCCAATTAGACAGGATCGCCTCACATCTGACATGATCAATATGGATATAATTCAACCTGAACCAAATATGTCTATGGCTTGTAAAATAATATTGTTTTATACTACATTTTAAATAAGTGAATAGAGTGAGCTCTCCAGTTGTGAATATTACAAAAGTTTGTTTAGTTGATTAAAATAATCAACTGTAATGGTCATCAATACGCAATGTTCACTAAAGTCACATTTTATTTTTTTAAAGGAGATGGTGTAACATGTATTATTAAAATTTTACAAGTGGATAAATAATCTAGTCATGAGTTTGCAGTATAAATCCCAGGCATATGTATATAAAATTCTCTTTCAGTACTATTTGTACTGAAATAAAAATGTAATTAAAGTTATCAATGACCATTGATTTAACAGAGGTATAGGCAACTCAATAGTTTAGCATAAATCATTGATTTGTGCTTATTTAAAAATATTGCAGTTAGCAATAAAATCGTATGTCTAATTCTTTGTCACTGTAAACATATGTGTTAAGCTGTTTTGTTTTGTTCTTTTATTTTACACCATCACAATACAGTGGTAGGTTGGATGCACTGCATTATCATCAAATGTAATTCTACATGATATTGACACAACAACCAGATGAACACATATTTCAAGATATTTATAATATATTTAAATCTAATTTAAATGTCTCCTTATAAGATTGAAATATATTTTTGTAACAAAAAAATCTTTTGTGAAAACTATCAGTGGCCAATTGAAATGCATTAAGATAAACTTAACTTAGAGTAGCGATTTTAATTCCAGCGATTTTCTCGCTATAGTACTAAAAAAAATAATGCATTATAAAAGTATTAACTACCACTTCAATACAACAATGTTCGTGTTCCTTATTCCGCGTCTAAGATCAAAGTCCACTTTAAAGCTAAAATCAAAAATCTTCTTTCTTTTGGCTTTTTGACTTCGAAGTGATAAAACCTATAGTTTCTAAAAATAAAATCTAACCTAATACAGTTACTAGAAAGAAAATCTAGTCTAGCACGGTTACTGGAAGTAAAATCTAGTGTTGCAAGAAAATTTTTTTTAATTCTTCTAAGCAGTGGAAGAGTAATAACCTCCCTCGAGCTATTAGAAAATAGCATACTATATCCATCGTCCATTCATGGGGATACCACCAGGTCTCAACACGTTTTCGAGGTCACAAGGTTATATAATAGGCACTATTGTCTACAGCTTGATACTGAGAATATTAAATTCTTTCGATCTGCATCTGATATAAGGTAGCTATTTACATTATAAACCTACACAAGCGTATATTTTATAAATCACTGATATTTGAAATATTTAGATTAAGATTTACATAACCATTTCCCGACGAAGTTTCAACGTGATTTTTAACAAGTTTCATCATCAACGCTACATCCGAAATATAGATCAACATATAGAAAACTTACATATGTAGTATTTGACAGACATTAGAATGAAAAAGCCATAATTTTATTTAACAAAACTTAACAAAATGTGTCTATTTTCCTAAAACTAATTAACTACAAAAATTTCTAATTTAACTACTGATATTTACTGATATTACAATTTAACTATATTGATAGAAACCTAAAATTGTTAAAATTATTTCCTAAAAGAAAAGCAAAAAGGCTACAATTTGCTAAGACACAATTCTAATAGTAAAATAATAATGAATTTAAAAACTTAAGTATTGCACCAAAATATCAATTTTTTTTTAGAATATAATAGTTTTTCGTTTAAGACGTAGTTCATACGAACTAATTTCAATAATTACTTCCTCTTTTTTTTAATACTTTTAATATCATAAATAATCTACGTAGAACCTAATAACTCATCCTAATATCACCGAAATGTTTTTTTTTTTAAACTTAAAAGCTAAATAAGATTTATCCTTTTTTTTGGGTTGAAACTTTAAAAATTATAATGACTATTTTATTAATCACAATTATCTAATTCTAAATTCCTAATATTATGCATTAACCTAAAATTATCTAAATGAAGTTAGTTATTATGAACCTATACTAATATAAATGGCAATAAACTACTTAATGCAAGTCTATACTTAACATCAACATTTCACAAAAACAAATTCAGCTAATCCACATCAACGAATTCTTGTTGGAGGCCTTCATCAGATCGGTGTGATGCGGTAAGTCATTTACAAATTCTATCTTTATTAATATTCTTGCATTATCATAACTCAAGAAACAGCAGTCAAGTACATTAAAGAATGAGATTCTGTTGAATAACATAATGTTGGTCATGTTAATTACTTAAGTAACATGAGCATTTTATTAGTTGATTACTCTTTACTGTAAATGTTGACTTTTGTTTCTTGCTCTTTATTTTGCCAAAACTTTAAAAGTTAAATTAAGATAATAATTTTAAGTGTGAGCATCACTTTTGTTGTAATTTATATGATATGTAAAGCTTTCATAGATTAGTTTATTAGAATAGCATGATCGTTATTAAAAGAGAAAAAGATATATTTTACAATATGTTCAATAAATAATCAGTTTGTGAATATGGAATTCTAAAGTGAAATCTTTAGGTGTTTTCTTGAAATGAACTGAAAGTTTAATGCTTGATTGATACATTTATGTAGGGGTTTCATTCACATTTGCCTATGAAACTATGGAAGGCGAGGGTTTTGAGGCAGTATCCTTAATAACACCATCAGAGATACATACCATGAGAATAATCGACTAATAACATGAACTTTTTTATTCAAAGTGACTAGATTTGGGGCAGAAATATATGATTTTAGTATACCTAGTCATGCTGGTCCTTACATCTAAAAATTACCTTAAAAATAGGGAGTCTATAACAATAATTGTAATGCAATAGGAATTTAGATAGGGAAGGACCGAACCACCCCAACCCGACTGTTGCTAGCAACTCAATGGCTCCCGCAGTCCTCTCCCTACTAAGTTTTAAATTCACCGAAGCTGATGTTTCTTTTTTTAGAAGACAAATTGCTATTTGGGTCGATTTTGAATTTATGTTGTGGAAACACATATAACTTGTGCATGTTCATTACAAAAAAATGGCGCCCAACGTGGGGCCCGAAGAGACTTAAACGTTTTTTCAGCTCTACATCATCTGAAATTTCTTTTAGAGTTCATAAAACAGGAGAACTTAAAGGTTTTTGGATGTAATTACACTTGCTTTGGGAATAGTATATAGAGTTTTGATGGAATTTTTCGGCTACTTGAGGACATCAGTTTGAGTAGACTGACCGCTTAACGGCTATATATCCTTTCGTAAACTTGTTGAGTTATAACTAAACAATTTTTAGTTCTTCTACTGTTCTGTACGATTATTTAATTATTACTAATTCTTTGAATGCGTTTTCTGCTACACTAGTGTACATACAGGATTTCAAATATAACTCTGCCTGAGAATATTTGACCGATGTGCATTAGAATTTAATTGTTAGAAAAAACAAATTATTTTTTTAGCTACTGTATTTGGATTTAGTGGTAATTTTATTATTGTTCATTACACCATAAACCAGTTTTGTAACCATAGTAGTCGATTTAATTCTATCAACAATCAAGCAAATAAACAGAAGTTCGTTAAAGAAAACACCTATGTCTAAATGTAATTAATTTATATTTTACCAAAATATATATACATATATATTCCTTATATATTTCTAAGGTTAGAAAAAATAATTCTTATTTTTTTAAATAAGTCGCTGAAATTAATTAGAATTTTGTAAACTTGAATTATTGATCAGATTTACCAGAGTTTTTTTTTATAAAATTTTTTCATTCTTCCCAATTTAAGAATTTTGTTTATTGTTCTAATATACGCGAAAGTCGAATTCTGATCATCGATTTCATTAATTTAATATTTTCTTGAGTTTATTTTGAAAGGCCACCCAGAAAATTATATAAAAAAAAAAAAAAAAAAAAAAAGATTTAGCTACTGAAAGAAACTTTAAACCTCTCATCTCTCAGCAAATACGTTCAATATCTAGAATTATTTACTTTATTTTACAATATTGTGGTAAAATTTAAATAACTTCAAAATATTTGAATAAATGCCTAGTGATTCTACCTATGTTATTATAACATCTATTTTATAACCCATTTTTAAACAGAAAGATTATGGTTGAAATAATTTGTTTTTTATTCGAATGAATATTATATATATACGTTGTATATTTTCAATGAATCAAAATTTTAGCATTTTGTTATAATCATTCGGTTAAGGGGCAAAATATATACACATATTATTATCAATATTGACAAAAGTATTTATTAACTATACATTACGGTTTTGGGTTTTAGATGAATTTACAAAAATTTCGGTGATTAAAAAGAAATTTTCATCCATTAGAATACAACATTTCAATTACTTGGCACTGATGAAAGATAATTGCCAGATAATAGAGATTGGTTTTTGTTGTACTAAATAATTTTGTTTTTATGAAATTAAAACAAAAAAAAAAAAAAAAAAAAAAATCGGTTTTTCGTTTAGCTATTGAAGTTATTAATATTCAAAATGTCGGTAGATAGAGAAGCACCTCACCCAAATATTCCACCACCATTGCCTTTGGCACCAATATATATAGAACCCTCTGTTTGTCATTTGTGTAATGAGACAATGGTTGAAGAAGATGATTGTTTAATTATCAACGAGTGTTCACACGCATTTCACAGAGCTTGTATAGATTCGCATCTGTCTACTAGTTCTGAATGTCCTGTATGCAAACGTGCATGTCGACTTTGTGAGTTGCGCAGATTAGTAATAAATACTAAATCTGCTTCACAGGGAGCTACAACTAGAAATAAAGGCAGGGGAGCAATGTCGCGTCATTATAACACTCGAAGTTCGAATCGTAACCTTTTTCAAGAAACGAATTCCGCAAATCTTACCGAGTCGAATATGTCTCAGGAAAGTCAGCATGAGGCAACACAAGTAGATACAAATCAGATTACATTAGATAACAACATAGCAAAAGATATTGTTTTAAATTCTCCATTTCCAAACCGTACTCAAAACCCATCACAAATAATTTTGACACCACCTAACAATAATTCTTCTAATATTGATTATGATCAAATTAACCGATTAATAGAAGCGAGTCTTAGTAGATTCTTACAAAATATGAATGTAATACCACCGGTTAGTAACAATAACACTCAACACAGTAATAATGCTGATAACCAACAGAATTTTTATGGTACTCAACGCCAAACTACACAAACCAATGTTAACAATCCCTATTTATTATCTCCAATGTCTAATTCTAATGGTAGTACAATACATGCTGACAAAGTCACATCGGTCATTCAGAATTGGAACCTCAAATTTGATGGTTCAACCAATGGTTTACATGTGGAAGAGTTTCTTTATCGCATTAAATCGTTGACAAGAGACACATTCAATAGTGATTTTACTATAATATGCAAAAATCTACATATCTTGCTAACAGGAAAGGCACGAGATTGGTACTGGAGGTACCACAAGCAGGTCCAGTCTGTGGATTGGGATGATTTCTGCAATGCCTTAAGATATCAGTACAAGGAATTTAAGAGCTCTTTTGACATTAGAGAAGAAGTAAGGAATAGGAAACAGAGGCCAGGTGAGTCATTTGACTCCTTTTTTGATTCGGTTTTGGCAATCATGGATCGTCTTCCTACACCTATGATCGATTCAGAACTTATAGAAATTTTAGCACGAAATCTACGGCCTGAGATAAGACAAGATTTGTTGTATGTACCGATACACTCAATTTCTCACTTGAGAAAACTGGTACAAATGAGAGAACATTTTGTAAGTGAGGAAAGCGTTCGAAAAAATCTCACTGCACGCAATCAAAATACGGGTATGCAACGCAGATATATTTCAGAAATTGATTTTGCTGATAATGATGTTAAAGATGGTGCTTGTTCCGTTGATGCAATTCATGCGAATGAATCATTGAACAAATGCTGGAATTGTGATGAGATAGGTCACTACTGGGAGAACTGTCTCAAAGAAAGAACCATATTTTGTTATGGTTGTGGCATAAAAAATGTGTATAAGCCTAATTGTGCTAAGTGCGCAGCTAGAAAGCAAAATATTTCAAAAAACTATCGAAATGTGGGTCCTTCAAAGGATCTGAATTGAACCCTTATTCCAAACAAAATTCCCTGCATGATAAATTAATTTCTTCTGTACCAAATCCAAAATGTGACAAAACTACTTTAACTGACTTTGAGGATAGCGTCTTTGATGGTGAGAACCCAAACAAAATTACTTTGCTATGTCGTTCAAATTCAATTGTTAATAAACCAAATATTGAAATATCCAAATTAATAACACCAAAGCTACCCTACCACGAAAGATTTCAACTTTACATTAAAAAACGAAATAAAATATTTAATTTATCAGAAATTTCAAATTATTCAGTATCTAAACCTAAACGGTCTACTGTCCGCCTAAGAAAGTTTTACAAAATGCGAAAAGTGTGTAGAAAACTACTCGTTTCTGCTATCGTGTCAAACCCGAAAGATTTCCGTTATTACGCTAAGGTGAAATTTTTGCAATTTGATGAATATGGTCTACTTGACACCGGGGCCAATATTAGTTGCGTAGGTTCAGATGTAGCAAAAACTGACTTTTCGAAGTTTCCGGGTTATACTAAGTGCAAACATTATGTAAAAACTGCTGATGGTCATTTGCAATCAGTTTGTGGATGGCGGGATGTAGAAATAGTCTTTAAAAATCAATCGAAATCACTTAAACTTTTTATAATACCATCTATAGCGCAAAGGTTGATATTGGGGATCGACTTTGTGAAGTCTTTTGCGTTGTTTCCAGATATAGTTGGGTCTGTAGACATCATTTCTTTAAATAATTTGTCCAATGTGTCGTTGTCCGATCTATCCGTCCTTTCAAGCAAATCCGAAGTCCAGTCCGATGATATTAATAAGTCTAAAACGTCATTAGATGAAAACTCCTACCCACTTTCTAATAGCCAACAGTTGCAGCTTAGTACTGTCATTGACCTATTTCCGAATTTTCAAAAACAAGGGTTAGGGAGAACCAGCCTTATTAGGCACTCAATTGATGTTGGCAATGCCACACCAGTTAAGTCAAGGTTCTATCCGGTTTCTCCCGCGGTTGAGAAACTGATGTATGGTGAACTAGATAGAATGTTGGCGCTAGGGGTGATAGAACCTTCCACATCCCCCTGGAGTTCACCAATGCGTTTGGTCATAAAACCAAACAAAGTCCGTTTATGTCTAGATGCACGAAAGGTTAATGCAGTAACCAAAAAGGATGCATATCCACTTCCAAGCATAGAGGGTATATTCGCAAGACTTCCAAAGGCGAATCTCATAACGAAACTAGATCTGAAGGATGCTTATTGGCAGATTGCCTTGGATGACAAGTCCAAAAGTCTGACAGCATTCACAGTTCCGGGTCGGCCTCTCTACCAGTTTGTAGTTATGCCGTTCGGGCTGTGTAACGCTTCACAGACTATGTGCAGACTTATGGACGAAATCATTCCTCCAGACTTAAGGCACTGTGTTTTTGGGTATCTGGACGATCTAGTTATCGTGTCAGAAAATTTCGAAACCCACCTTGAAATACTGTTACGTATAGCTTCGCAATTTCGAAAAGCTAATTTAACGCTAAACATAGCTAAGTCCGAATTTTGTGTAACATCGGTGAACTATTTGGGGTTCGTGATAGGAAAGGGAGGTATCACAACGGATCCACAAAAGGTCCAAGCGATAAGAGACTGGCCCACTCCGAGAAACTTAAAACAAGTTCGTGGTTTTCTGGGACTGGCGGGATGGTATCGGCGTTTTATTGAAAACTTTTCTTCGGTTGTTTTTCCAATTACCGAGGTATTATCTACCAAGAAAGTATTTAAGTGGACAGAAGAGGCACAGGAAGCTTTCGAAAAAGTCAAAACGTTGCTCACCTCAGCTCCTGTGTTGACAAACCCCGACTTTGGAAAGAAATTCTTCCTTCACTGTGATGCTAGTGATTTCGGAATAGGCGCAGTTCTGGTGCAATTGGACGATGCAGGCCAAGAACGTCCAATTGCATACATGAGTAAGAAGTTAAATTCAGCGCAACGAAATTACAGCGTCACTGAAAGGGAATGTTTGGCTGCGATGGAAGCTATCAAACGATTTCGGTGTTATTTGGAAATGCAGGAGTTCGAGGTGATCACTGACCACTCTAGTTTGCTGTGGTTAATGCGTCAACCTGACCTTAGTGGCCGACTCGCGAGATGGGTGTTTAAGCTGCAGTCATACAAATTTTCAATTAGCCATCGTAAAGGCAAAGATAATGTGGTACCTGATGCGTTGTCAAGAATTCCACAAAATGACATAGCCGCATTAGAACCTGCGGAGCCTGAAATTGACCTTGAATCTCCGCACTTTGCTGACCAGGAATATTTGGATTTGAAACAAAAAGTCACGGATAATTCACCCAAACATCCGGATATTAAAATTATTGATAAGTATATTTATTATCGGACTGATCACTATTCTGGTAATGAGCAACAAGAACAAACGTGTTGGAAACTATGGATCCCAGAAAAGCTACGAAATGACACAATATCCAGAGCACACGATAGTCCCGTTACAGCTCATGGGGGGATGTCAAAAACCCTGGAATTATTGAGGCGAAACTTCTTTTGGCCTGGAATGGTCCGAGATGTCCGCAATTATGTTCGACAGTGTGAAGTGTGCAAATCAACAAAAGCCCCTAACTTTATAATGAAGCCACCAATGGGAAATCAAAATGTATCTATTCGACCATTCCAGCGCATATATATTGATCTCCTAGGACCATACCCACGCAGTAAATCCGGTTTCATTGGCCTATTAATTGTGTTGGATCACTTCAGTAAGTTTCATTGGCTTTGTCCTTTAAAAAAATTTACATCGAATTTAATTCAAGATTTTCTACAGAAGCAAATATTTCATGTATATGGAGTTCCAGAAATAATCGTTAGCGACAATGGTAGCCAGTTTCGTGCCAACGATTTTAATGCTTTCCTGACAGCTAATGGTATAAAACATGTCTACACGGCGTTATATTCCCCCCAGTCCAATGCTTCGGAACGAGTCAATCGATCTCTTATCGCAGGAATTAGAGCTTATTTGAAGACTGACCATCGTCAGTGGGACGAAAAGCTGAGTGAGATCAGTTGTGCCCTTCGAAATTCCTACCATCAATCAATAGATCGTTCACCTTTTTACGCTTTGTTTGGATTTAATATGATAACGCATGCTACTTCATACAATCTGCTACGACAAATACAGCTGCTTGATGAACCGTCCGCTCGTATTGATCATGAAGACAATCTTCAACTTGTACGGCAAAATATTCGAAAATACATTAAACAAGCTCACGACAGAAATGCCCACCAGTATAACCTTCGATCGAAACCTCAAACTTTTCATGTAGGTCAAGAAATATTCCGGCGAAATTTCGCTCAAAGTAATTCTGAAAAGCGTTTCAATGCAAAATTATCACCTATGTTTATTAAGGCTAGAATCAGAGAAAAGGTTGGAAACAACTATTACATACTTGAGGATTTACGGGGAAAGATAATAGGAACCTATCATGGGAAAGACATAAGATCCTAAAACTCCATTTTTCCATTCAATTTTACATCGCAATGCTCTAAAATTGCTTGGTTTTGTAATGGTCATCAATACGCAATGTTCACTAAAGTCACATTTTATTTTTTTAAAGGAGATGGTGTAACATGTATTATTAAAATTTTACAAGTGGATAAATAATCTAGTCATGAGTTTGCAGTATAAATCCCAGGCATATGTATATAAAATTCTCTTTCAGTACTATTTGTACTGAAATAAAAATGTAATTAAAGTTATCAATGACCATTGATTTAACAGAGGTATAGGCAACTCAATAGTTTAGCATAAATCATTGATTTGTGCTTATTTAAAAATATTGCAGTTAGCAATAAAATCGTATGTCTAATTCTTTGTCACTGTAAACATATGTGTTAAGCTGTTTTGTTTTGTTCTTTTATTTTACACCATCACAATACAGTGGTAGGTTGGATGCACTGCATTATCATCAAATGTAATTCTACATGATATTGACACAACAACCAGATGAACACATATTTCAAGATATTTATAATATATTTAAATCTAATTTAAATGTCTCCTTATAAGATTGAAATATATTTTTGTAACAAAAAAATCTTTTGTGAAAACTATCAGTGGCCAATTGAAATGCATTAAGATAAACTTAACTTAGAGTAGCGATTTTAATTCCAGCGATTTTCTCGCTATAGTACTAAAAAAAATAATGCATTATAAAAGTATTAACTACCACTTCAATACAACAATGTTCGTGTTCCTTATTCCGCGTCTAAGATCAAAGTCCACTTTAAAGCTAAAATCAAAAATCTTCTTTCTTTTGGCTTTTTGACTTCGAAGTGATAAAACCTATAGTTTCTAAAAATAAAATCTAACCTAATACAGTTACTAGAAAGAAAATCTAGTCTAGCACGGTTACTGGAAGTAAAATCTAGTGTTGCAAGAAAATTTTTTTTAATTCTTCTAAGCAGTGGAAGAGTAATAACCTCCCTCGAGCTATTAGAAAATAGCATACTATATCCATCGTCCATTCATGGGGATACCACCAGGTCTCAACACGTTTTCGAGGTCACAAGGTTATATAATAGGCACTATTGTCTACAGCTTGATACTGAGAATATTAAATTCTTTCGATCTGCATCTGATATAAGGTAGCTATTTACATTATAAACCTACACAAGCGTATATTTTATAAATCACTGATATTTGAAATATTTAGATTAAGATTTACATAACCATTTCCCGACGAAGTTTCAACGTGATTTTTAACAAGTTTCATCATCAACGCTACATCCGAAATATAGATCAACATATAGAAAACTTACATATGTAGTATTTGACAGACATTAGAATGAAAAAGCCATAATTTTATTTAACAAAACTTAACAAAATGTGTCTATTTTCCTAAAACTAATTAACTACAAAAATTTCTAATTTAACTACTGATATTTACTGATATTACAATTTAACTATATTGATAGAAACCTAAAATTGTTAAAATTATTTCCTAAAAGAAAAGCAAAAAGGCTACAATTTGCTAAGACACAATTCTAATAGTAAAATAATAATGAATTTAAAAACTTAAGTATTGCACCAAAATATCAATTTTTTTTTAGAATATAATAGTTTTTCGTTTAAGACGTAGTTCATACGAACTAATTTCAATAATTACTTCCTCTTTTTTTTAATACTTTTAATATCATAAATAATCTACGTAGAACCTAATAACTCATCCTAATATCACCGAAATGTTTTTTTTTTAAACTTAAAAGCTAAATAAGATTTATCCTTTTTTTTGGGTTGAAACTTTAAAAATTATAATGACTATTTTATTAATCACAATTATCTAATTCTAAATTCCTAATATTATGCATTAACCTAAAATTATCTAAATGAAGTTAGTTATTATGAACCTATACTAATATAAATGGCAATAAACTACTTAATGCAAGTCTATACTTAACATCAACATTTCACAAAAACAAATTCAGCTAATCCACATCAACGAATTCTTGTTGGAGGCCTTCATCAGATCGGTGTGATGCGGTAAGTCATTTACAAATTCTATCTTTATTAATATTCTTGCATTATCATAACTCAAGAAACAGCAGTCAAGTACATTAAAGAATGAGATTCTGTTGAATAACATAATGTTGGTCATGTTAATTACTTAAGTAACATGAGCATTTTATTAGTTGATTACTCTTTACTGTAAATGTTGACTTTTGTTTCTTGCTCTTTATTTTGCCAAAACTTTAAAAGTTAAATTAAGATAATAATTTTAAGTGTGAGCATCACTTTTGTTGTAATTTATATGATATGTAAAGCTTTCATAGATTAGTTTATTAGAATAGCATGATCGTTATTAAAAGAGAAAAAGATATATTTTACAATATGTTCAATAAATAATCAGTTTGTGAATATGGAATTCTAAAGTGAAATCTTTAGGTGTTTTCTTGAAATGAACTGAAAGTTTAATGCTTGATTGATACATTTATGTAGGGGTTTCATTCACATTTGCCTATGAAACTATGGAAGGCGAGGGTTTTGAGGCAGTATCCTTAATAACACCATCAGAGATACATACCATGAGAATAATCGACTAATAACATGAACTTTTTTATTCAAAGTGACTAGATTTGGGGCAGAAATATATGATTTTAGTATACCTAGTCATGCTGGTCCTTACATCTAAAAATTACCTTAAAAATAGGGAGTCTATAACAATAATTGTAATGCAATAGGAATTTAGATAGGGAAGGACCGAACCACCCCAACCCGACTGTTGCTAGCAACTCAATGGCTCCCGCAGTCCTCTCCCTACTAAGTTTTAAATTCACCGAAGCTGATGTTTCTTTTTTTAGAAGACAAATTGCTATTTGGGTCGATTTTGAATTTATGTTGTGGAAACACATATAACTTGTGCATGTTCATTACAAAAAAATGTCACTCTTAAGTAGTTATGTAGGTTTTTTGTTAACCCTTTCATGCCCACTTTTTTCTAGGTGGTGTTAAAAATATGAAACCTTCTTTTTCTGTTTATTTTGGGCTCAGATAAGGTATATACCAAGTTTCGGACACCAGGTCCTTCCAGGAAGGAGTCCAGAGGAAGTTGCTTTTAAGCAACAATGGGCATTAGTGGTATAAAAATTTTAAAAGGAACAAATTTTTTATTTGTTTGTTTTTGTTTTTATAACTAAAATCACATTTTCTTTCAGCCATAGTTCCGATAAAACAATTTTATAATTTCGAAATTCTAATATATTTCAGTTTTACGTGACTCTGTTTTTGGAGAAAAATTTTTTACATGCACTTACTTTGGATTCTTGTCCACAACTAAATGCTTGTTAACATATTTTTTGATGTTTTTGCATTTTATTACTTTAAACGCATAAACAAAAAAAAACCGTTATTCCTTAAATTGCAAAGGCAAAGAAATATTAGGGTTAAAGCCGGCAGATGCTTTGAAGTACTGCCGCCCTGTAAGCAGCCGTATTTATGTCCTTCTGAAGTCCTTAAGTTGCATGAGTTTTATTTGTTCATACTACATAGACAGAAAAAGGCAATCTGTACGATAAAGTTGTCAGGATGTATCCAACATTTTACAACATGGAAATGATAACGACAGCCAATCGCTCACCGACTCTTGTTTTCAATGTTACACCACAAATACTAGCCGTTCTGTAAAATAGCTGTCTAGTTTAGCTATTATTATTCATGATATATCAGATTTTGGACACGCTGTTGTATTAAATCAGGATCAATACAGAGTTCTGGTATTTACAAAAATGCTTTTTTTTTAGTTTGTATTTTTGTTTCCACTATTTGTTTCATTGTGTTGGTGTACGTTGTTTTTAGGAGATTCGTAATTTTAAAGTTACAATGTTGACTATTGATAAAAGCCATAATTTCGGCCCAGATATTTACAATATAGACATAAAATTAGGATGCTTATAATAAGGGCCTCTTCTAATGATAACATCGAACTAAAATAATTTGCTAAAATGTCAATGCTTCAGTAATAAAGAGTCAGTATTAGAGTATTGAAAAAAAATCGCTTTTTTAAAACAGTATTTTTCTGCAAAAGCAGGTTTTTCATTTCAAGTTTTTCACTATTTTTTGATATTTCTTTAGTTAGGCTTGAGTTCATTAAATTTAATTTTCATTAAATTATTTTTACTGAAGGTAGGAATTGTTACATGAAAATTATTATTAAAATTTATTGATAATTTTTCGGCTGAGTTGGGGATTGAACCTGGGTTGTTGAATTTACATGTTTCGAGAACCACCACATTCTCTCCACAACATTATTTGCATTTTTAGCAATCTTAAAATGAAATATTTAATAATCCAAAAAATTCTCTACCTTTTTAAATATGCTGTAATTACAACCATAACAACAACAACAGCAAAAATACAATACATATTTAGTTACATTATTTATGTTATTGCTGTTGTAGTATTAAATGGCCCTTATTCGCGTGATTAATTCAATTGTCGATTGTGTAACATTTCATGTCAATATTGTTTAATAATCATTTTACCCTACACCACCATAGTGGGGAGGGTATATTGGATTTGTGCTGATGTGTGTAACGCCCAGAAATATTGGTCCCACAATTACTTTAAAGTATACTTATCGACTCAGAATCAACGATATCCGTCCGTCTGTCTGGCTGTAAAGCTTGTGCGCAGAGTACAGGTCGCAATTTTGAAGATATTTTGATAAAATTTGGTAGGTGATATTTTTTCGGCCCAAGGACGGATGGGATTGAAACTGGTGGAAATCGGTGCATTATTTCACCTGGCCCCCATACAAAAGTCCTCCCGAAATTGGGGTTTACCGATCATAAATGTTATTCAAACCAAACAAATTTCATCACAAATGAGTTATAAATGAAGCTTAATCACATCTAGAAATTTTATCAAGATCGGTCCATAATAAGTCGTAGCGTCCATATAAGACTCACTTCCGAAAATCACTTTAAACAGCATAACTCTTTTCAAACTGTTGGTATGCAAATAATATTGAACATAAATATGTTTCGTATACATTCATATATTATGGTAGAATTTTATGATGATCGGTCCATAATTAGTCGTAGCTCCCATATAAGGCCCACTTCCGAAAATCACTTTAAAGAGCATAACTCTTTTAAAAATGTTGATATCCAAATAATATTGAACACAAATATGTTTCGTATATATATGTATATATATATAGTGATTTTATGATGATTGGTACATAATTAGTCGTAGCTCCCATATAAGGCCCACTTCTCGAAATCACTTTAAAGCCCATAAATTTCTGAAAAATGTTGGTAACCAAATAAAATTTGACACAAATAAGTTTCTTATATACAGAAATAACGACACCTAATTTTATAATGGTCGGTCCATAAATAGTCGAAACTCCCATATAAGACCCTCTACGTAATTCACATTCATATATCGAGATAAAGTTTAACATACATAATATTTATATTCATCGACATCATGACACTAAATTTTTGGATGGTCGGTCTCCCATATAACGCCCATTTCTGAAAAACTGTTTTATACTTATACTGGGTGTAGTGTATTATATGGTCGGGCTTGACCGACTATACTTTCTTATTTATTTTTTGTTGCGTTTCATTTCATTACAGTATATATTTACTCGTAGTTAATATTTTTTTGCTGCTGCTTATTTACATATGTAATTTATGTTTCGTATTTATTTTATTGCAATTTTATCAACAAAATCATGCAAAAATTTGCATTTGATTGTCGCAAATAGCAAAACACACAGTTTTTGGTGACAAAACTTATTTGTTTAACAACAACAACAAAAAAACATTTAAATTTTTGATTTCACACAAACAAAACACAAACAAATTGTCGATAAAAATTATTATAAATAAAAAACTACATAGAATTGCAATAAAAAAAGTTTTATTTTTTAAATGGGAGTATCAATTGTTGTAGTAAAACGTTATTGATACAGGTAGGTAGGTAAAGACAGACAGACTGATGGACGGACGGTCGATTGGCTGGGGAGACAGTTTTTTTTAATTGCCCATAAAATTAGTTAATTGTATAGAAATGAAATTAATGAAATTTGTAAATTTAATTTATTTATTTTTTCTATAAATTTAATTTAATTCTGTTTGATTTGATTTTAATTTATTTATTTTTTTCTACCCAGAGATATTTGCGAAAAACGACAATGTGTTTTATGGCTGTTGATGATGATAATCATTATTTTATTTGCTGTTTAGCAGAAACACATTCAAATAAAAAACCTAGTAGCTTTAATACCGTGAGATACTTTCAATTTTATTGCTGAGTTTTAAGAATAAAATATAAAAAAATTCCAAATACTATTTGAATTTAAAATTTAAAGGTTTATGCATAACAAGTAGTCAAGTAAAAACTGCAAACAGTTAATGTAGGTTTTAATTAAAACCATAAATTATCTATAAATTTAAGTATAAAATTTTTAACATTTGGAAATCTATAACTGAAGCAGCCTGATTGATAACAAACCGTATTAATTAACAGTCTAATTCATACAAACTTATCAAGGGTTTATAACAGGCTTATAAAGCAAATATCCATACAAAATAAGTTCATGGCCTCTCGCTGTCATATATAGTTGACATTTTTATTATTTTTACGGAAATTTCACTAAATCTGTGAGCAACATAAACACCTGCTCATAGATACATACTCGTACATAATTAGCAGGTAAAAGATGCTACAAAGAGGCCTTCTAAACGGCCTTATTTTGCTGTCACAAGGACTTCCAATCGTTTAAAATTTACACGACGTATCATTGTTACTTAAGGCCTTGCCTACTCGCTACTATTTAAATGTCTGATAGAAGGGCAATTAGAAGGTCTGCCAAGCCTTATGAAAGGTCGGCTAAATCAATAATTTTATTCAGAAAAATGTTCCTTAATAATTCAGCCTAAGACTTTAAAAAAGGGTTTTAAATTAATTTAAAAAAATTGCATGTAGTTTTGTATGTAAAGTACTGCTTCACGCGAACTTTCAGTAAAGAGAAAATTTATGTACGCTCTCTTTATTCATTTTTATTACTCGTATAATAACGTGAGCAAATTAATGTTTGTTGTTGCAGTGACGATATGCAGGAAAAATTGCAAAACCTTTCATGTTTGCTATTGAAAATCATGATTTATTGACATTCTTTTGAAATGCAATTTTGTATGTGTATGAAACTCCTTCTAGAACACCTTCTGAGAGAAGGCATAGTGGAATGAGTATCGAATCTTTTAGAATGTGTAAACAGGTCTTCTATAAGGCCTACAAATGGAAGAACTTGCAATTTTTCCCGCTGTATAGATATATTTGCATAGCCATATGTGTGCAATACATTTATTTTTATACCCTACACCACCATATTGGAATTGTGCTAATGTTTGTAACGCCCAGAAATATTGGTCTAACACCCACCTTAAAGTATAACGATCGACTCAGATTCACTTGCTGAGTCGATTTAACAATGTCCGTCGGTCCGTCCGTCCGTCTGGCTGGCTGGCTGGCTGTCCATGTAAAGCTTGTGCGCAGAGTACAGGTCGCAATTTTGAAGATATTTCGATAAAATTTGGTACATAATATTTTTTCGGCCAAAGGACGGATTAGATTTAAACTAATGGAAATCGGTCCATTATTTCACCTGGCCCCCATACAAATGTCCTCCCGAAATTGGGGTTTACCGATCATAAATCTTTGAATTATGCAAGTATGCAAACAAATTTCACCACAAATGAGTTATAAATGAAGCTTAATCACATCTAGGAATTTTGTCAAGATCGGTACATAATTAGTCGTAGCGTCCATACAAGACTCACTTCCGAAAATCACTTTAAACAGCATAACTCTTTTCAAACTGTTGGTATCCAAATAATATTGAACATAAATATGTTTCGTATACATACATATAATATGGTAGAATTTAATGATGATCGGTCCATAATTAGTCGTAGCTCCCATATAAGGCCCACTTCCGAAAATCACTTTAACGCCCATAAATTTCTGAAATATGTTGGTATCCAAATAAAATTTCACACAAATAAGTTTCTTATATACAGAAATAATGACACCTAATTTTATAATGGTCGGTCCATAATTAGTCGAAGCTCCCATATAAGACCCTCTCCGTAATTCACTTTAACCTCCATATATCTTTTAAAAGTATTTATATCGAGATAAAGTTTAACATATATAATATTTATATTCATAGAGATCATGGCACTAAATTTTTGAATGATAGGTCCACAATGGGTTTTATCTCCCATATAGCGCTCGTTTTGGAAAAAGTGTATACATATTCTGGGTGTAGGGTATTATATGGTCGGGCTTGACCGACTATACCTTCTTACTTATTTTTTTTTTACATTTATAATCTACCATAAAGAATCAGAGAGGTTTAAAAAGAAGAGCCATTAAATCTAAACCAAAAGAGGCGAAGGCGAAATAAAATAATGAACCTCTAAAATCCACGCCTTACACTTAAACACGCATGCATGCTTAGTTCACAATAACACATGCCTGACACCTAATTTAATGTCCTAAATACAGACTTAAATATACATTTATTGAAAACTATCACATGCATGAGTCGCTCCGTAATGTGTCCGTCCAGGCCTTCTTGGTAATACTAATCCTAATACTACTTACACTTTAGTTAAACGAACTATGTACATATACGAGTACATATGTACGAGTATGTATGAGTGCAGCAGCCATAACAACAAAGTGATCAACACTTGTGGGTTCATACATGCAGATGAGTGAGTGACTGAGTAACTGACTGGCTGACTGAGTGTAACTATTCAGTTATAATCATTATTATACTACAGGTACTACAATTATATATATAAATAATATAATAAAATATAAAAAGAGAAAAAGGCTAAAAGGTGATAAAAACAAGGTGATAGATATGTAGATAAATACTTACACACGTACTTAGAGGTTCACGCACACATACACTTGTGACTCACCTATACATACTTATGTACATAATCATACTTATACATAGAAATATTTAGATTGTATGCAAATACATGCATCGTACATAATCTCAATGTCTTGATTGCAATGTTGTTGATTGCAATGTACATATGTATGGGGAAATACAGTTTTGGTTTTAGTTATAGCATATTTACATAGTTTAAACCACATGTCAAAATAACACTCCTTCTGTCCGAAAGTGAAAAAGAAATCACTTGTTTGAAAATTTAAACAGGTTTTGTTCTTGTACCAAATCATTAATACAGGCACCAATATTGTGGCAAAAGAAATCTTTAGAATTGCAACCGCAAAGTTTTTAAAAACACATAGACAGAAAGAAGAAGATTGTCAATTCTTGTTGTAATTAGTTTTGTGTCGATTTAAATACTTGAAAACGTGCATATGATTATTGTCTCAGTAAATCAGCTTAAACTCTACCAAAGAGTATGAACGTCAACCAGATTTAAATTTTACAATAATCTTCATTCTGCAGTTTTTCTTCTTAATGCATTTCCTAAATACTTTTTCAAATTTTTGTTTTACAAATTTATTTTCCATAAGTCTTAATTTACACGAAGCAATTTTTATTGAAAAGATGGAGGCAAATTTTTCCTTTGGTGTTCACACTGCACAATTCTTATTGCTTAAATCGCTCGTACTTTTATTTGAGAGTGTACACACATTTGTATACACATATGTATGTACGAGTAATACAAATAATACAGTAACACGAATTGTTATTACAAATAAGTATGTACTCGTCTTAAAGTTAATCATCTTAGCTTAAAGAGTTGCTTCGAGTAAATTGGGAAGAAACCATTCAGTATTATCAGTTTGTTATTTAGAAGTCTTTAAAAGCTGCAATGGCTCAACGGCTGTCGAGTCTGGTTTCCTAGAAGAGACATATGAATATTTGATCTTCGCGAACTCGCCTCGAAAGGCTTTTTACATTTGGGTTGTTATCCATAGATCTATGATTCTTCATACAGCCTACAGTGGTGATAGAAACAAATTTAGTTTTTAAGATTTCTATAAGCTAATGAATAAGTGAAAATTGTTTGCAAAGCAAATAGGAATTGAAAAAAATATCGCAGATCCAGTAGACAGTAACGAGTTCGAAATGAGCTGCAGTGCAGTTCACAACTTTGTCTACTGTAAGTGCCAGAAGAAGCTATCCAAAATAAGTTATTTATTTGTCATAACTCTAAAGTGAAGAAAAAGATTAGATGGCGGAAATTTTCAATGTATTGAATTCAAATGTAAAGTTAGCTTTGTAAGATGACAAACACATCCTGCATTTTAATACATCGAATTCGAGAGACTATTGGTGAACAGATCTGTAGGCAGGAGTTTCATTTGAGGAGCATTGTAATAGTATTTCAGATTCAAAAATAGGTGAAGCCTAGAATTGTTTTATTATTGTTCTAGTACTAAATTTTTAACTTTAGAATATTTATTTATTGACTATTTTGAGAAGGAATAACGTAGTCTTCAAATCTGGGGCCAAATTACCGCATTCGATATCGAGTAAAATTTATCGTAATTTTTTTATTTGAGATTATGCCCAGCAATGAGTGGATCTCGCACCATTCTTCTGGGGCAACCATCCTTTGACGACTTATCTGAATTTTCAGCTTTGAAGTTGGAGGATATTGACGCTTTTATCAGAAGCAGTAATTGGGTATCTGCGCTCTTTAGGTTTTGGTCTACACGTTTCTCCTTCGCATCTTTCATACTTTTCAACCTCTTACACTCCACTCATCCTACTACTACCCTGCTTACTCTTTTACTCTTTCTCTTCTCTATATAATCTCCTATTCAATCAGGTATCACAATGGGATCAACGATATGGACCTAAGTGGGCCGTAATACACGGCCGCCTGCTAACCTAACCTATTTGAGATTATGGCATTCGATATCGAGCAAGAAATTTAGTACATTTTATTATAATTTCAATATCGAAAACATTTTTCGATACGATAGCTCATTCGATCACAAATGCGTTAATTTGGCCCCTGATTAAGAAATAAGTTGTTGTTTTTCATTTAAGAATTATTACTGCAACGAAAGAAATGGAATTGGTTTGTTTTGAAGAGGATATTGGATATGAAATTGCTTTGGAAAACACTGAATTGATATAAAATATTATTGTTATGATGGTGATGAAACTATTTCATGTGGAAAAGCTAATCAAGTGCTCTTTATAATGCCCTGGCTGCTATATAGGTACCAATGCATAGCTATGCTTCTATGGCAATATTATCTATGTAAATATATCTCACATACATACATATGTACATACATATACATATACGAACATATTTAGATATTTTACATTACTATGCCAAACATAATCATAATAATCACCAATATAAATTTTCTTTTCTTTGTTGCATACAACATTGAATTGTTGTTAGTTTTATTTTACTTTTAGTTAAAAACCTGTTGAATGCAGAAAGAACACGGCACAACTCACATACAATATTACCACATAAAATCATGAATGCAACTAAAATTTACAGCTACTCGTATGTCATACAGCAGCAGCATGCCTGATCTTGGCAAATACAAAAGATAAAATGAGACAGACCGAACAACGAACGACCCTCTTAACAATTAAAATGCCAACATACAAACAAAACTCACAAACTAAACTCACACATGTAAAGGCATCTTCCTCTGCAGCGAATGTGTGTGTAAATAATAATAATGAAGCGGCAACATGAGGCATGGATGAGCGATGAGCGAATGAATGAAATCTCAACTGCATTTAAACTACATAGAGATATCTATGTATAATCATGTAGCTGTAAGTTTAGTGATGTTGCACGTCTACTTTACGCAAAGTAAGGAGGACAAGCTATTAATTGTATCTTTACCCAACTCTCCAATAAGTGCTGAAACCATTTTTTAAAATATTAAAATAATCATAATCATGCGCTGTCTTAATTTCCACACACGCACACTTGTCAAAGTTTTACAAATTTACCATGAATTCTGTGCAATCCGCCATCTTAAGCTGCCATGGGGTGTGCATAAATTATAAAACCCAACAATTTTTACTTTATTTGTAATTTTTATGGTCGAACATTTTGTAACAAACTTAATTTTCTTGTCTACCGTTCTTTGTATGATTTCTTTGTGGACCATGAATTTCTAATACAAATCTAAAACTTTGTATCAATGTAGATGTGTGCACGCACAAAAGCCAGTTTTTTTTTATTTTTTGGTAGTCACTTTGTTTTAAATTCTAAGAAATTTGCATTTGATTTTTTTTTTTTTGCTGTTGTTGATTGTAGTTCGTTCGGTACACGATGTTTAGGAGAAAGAATAAAAAAAACAGAAATAATAAAAATCTCCAAGATAAATGTACATTATAACGTATTGAGTTACAGGCCCGCATAAATAAATTTACAAACGAAAATGTTGTATCGCCAGATTATTACAGCAGCTAAATGAACAAAAAAAAAAAAAAAAAGCACGTAAAATTCCAACGTTTTGATATGTGTGCAAATGAATGTGTTTGTGAGAGGGCGTTTTATTGTAGATAATAAAAAAAGTAAAATACATAATATTAATATGCGCCATAACTGCACTAAGCACAGTGTTATGTTTAGTGAAAAATGTTGCGATAAATTTTAAAAATTATATTAAAGTTAAAAAAAAAAATAACAATTTCAAAACAACTCAGAAATTACAAAAAAATAGCGAAAGTTTTCCAAAAAAAAAAAATCTTCTATTTCAGATAAAATAGATTAAAATCGCCAAATTGAAAAAAAACGCTAAAATCACAAACAGTGTTCAATTACACAAAAAAAATCTCTGATTTAAAAGAAAATATATAAATTAAGCGATTTTTACAAAATCGCTAATTTCGCAAAAAAAACGCCAAAATTCAAACATCTCTTAACAGACAGAAATCGGGAAATTAAAAAAAAAATATTTATTTTTATTTATTTATAAAATTAACTTAAATTAACTACTTAGGCTTTAAGCTCGACTTCATTATAATTATATAATTATATATGGAATGGAAGTGTTCAGGGGATGTGGGAGGGATAATATTGCAGTTACAAGCGGGTATATTGGACATCTTTATTAAATTATATTTCAGACAAAATAGGTTAAAATCGCCAAATCCATACAAAGTCTTCAGTTACACAAAAAATCACTTAGGCTCGGTTTACATGATGATTTTTACGACGTCGTTTTTTATTTATTCTCTTTTGAAGATGCTACGAAAATTTGTTTGCATTTATACGACGTTGTTTTTTAGACGTCGTTTTTTTTACAAATTTTAATTTTTGTTGTAGTCAGGGTTGATTTTCTTGTTGAATCTTCTTTACTTTATTGTTCGTATTAAAAAATTTTCTTTGTCTTTTAACAAATAATTTTAAAAATTTTAAAATCACAAACAGTGTTCAATTACACAAAAAAAATCTATGATTTAAAAGAAAATATATAAATTAAGCGATTGTTACAAAATCGCTAATTTCACAAAAAAAGAAAAAAAAACGCCAAAATTCAAACATCTCTTAACAGACAGAAATCGCGAAATTTAAAAAAAAATTATATTTTAGACAAAATAGATTAAAATCGCCAAATCCACAAAAAGTCTTCAGTTACACAAAAAATCACTTATTTAAGAGAAAAAAAAATATAAATTAAACAAAAAACAAATGCAAACATCTCTAAAGGCGGAAATAGAAAAACTTAAAATTTTTACAAAAACTTTAAATTGACAAAGAATTTAATAATAAAAAAAAATAAAACAATAATTATTTAAAACAAATCATTAAAAAGACCCTGACAAAAATGTGTCTTGACATTTTTGTTCACAACTACACCACCGTGCAAACGTTGGCAATGTGTGTGCAGACGTATTAGTGGCATATCTATGTATATTTATGTACTTATTCGTGCATGTGTGTTTATTACAAACAATTTGATATGGAACCTGCACATTTATTATTGTTCTTTATTCTATCTTTATTTTTTTTTTCATTTTACTTCATATACTATTTATGTATGTATATATTTTGTTTGCCGGAGACGTATTTGAAAACGTTATCACTAGAACTGTGATTTAAACATGCGGTGTAAAATGTTTGTGCAACTTTGCAACAATGTCATATTTGTAAATGCAGCCTAAGAGTGTGTTTGTCTATCTCTCTAGATACGTATGCATGTACATACATATGTATGTATGTTTAAAGTGGAATTTTAAACGCCTGCTTAAATTTAACTGCATAAAATAGGGGTACTGATAAATTTGTCACAGATTTTATTAATAAAATCAAACTTCAAATAGAGTTTAACAGCTAAACTTTAAAAAAAAATTCAAATCAATAATAATTTTAATAAAAATTTGTTACAGGTTATATCAGGTGTATCCTGCAGTCCCTTTGCAAGTTTATAATTTCTCTGTTTGCCTCTGAAATAATGAGTTCAAACTAATTGCTAAAGTCTTTAAAACGCCTCCCAATAACACACACATGAACGACAACAAGAAACCAAACAACAAGCAAGCAGCATTAACCTGTTGTCAATTTATACAATGTCCTTCAACAACGTGTCAACAACAGCAATATATTTTATGGCAACAATTATAATTATCAACAACAATGCTTGAAATAGAAGAGAAACATGTGTATGAATACTTGTGCTTATCAGGCAGTCAGTCAAGTCATTCATTCATTCATTCAGTTAGCCAGTCAGTCAGCCAGTACCTAGTAAATAAGAAGTAAATATGGTTTGAAACAAGAAAATTGAATTGCAACAATAAAATAAACAAACGTGCGCGTGTAGCAACAAGCTCATCAAGTTCAACCCTTAATGTATGCATCACATTTTACTTCCACTTCCTTGACTGCCTCCTAACGCCTGGCCCATGCCATCAAACACATAACTAATGGTTGTCTACTAAGCAGTTGTAGTTGTATAAGGAAGTCTTAAACTTTCAATTGCCTGACATGACATTTTACATGCCAGTCTATTAAAGTTCTTAGGTTTTGTTGTTGTTGTTGTTGTGTTAGCTCTGCTGCTGAACTGAGTCAAAGTTCTTGCAAACTATTCAATTGACAACAAATCGATGTTGTGTACTAGAAAAGGTAGGGATGCAAATGAAATTGAATTTGCATTTGCTGGGACAAATAGATTTTTTATGATTTATAGTTAAATGAGTGCAAATAAAATTAATTCTAGTTATTAAAAGTTCAGAATAAACAAACACATCTTTCATGTATAGATCCAAGAATTTTTTTATATGATGCTGATGCTTAAGCAGTGTCCCATAGTAACACAATGGGCCAGGGCAACTCAGGCTAGCATCTTATTTTACCGAAGGAAAAGGTTTTTCGACACCTGAAGTATTTTACAGACAAATAGAGATATTTAATTTTAATATTTCTAAAATATTTATTGGCCACTGTAATACGTGTAGTTTAAGTAAGTATGTATGTATGTGTGTGTGATTATAAGTAAAAGTGTGTTCTTGAAGTAAAGAAAACAACACATCATTTTGAAACAATATCGTCGTCAACAAAGTTATTGTTTCTCAAGTAAGTTGTTGGTTGGTTGGTCTTATGACCACGACAAGTATGACAATGACAAATAAATAAAACAAACAAACAAACAAACAAACAAACCAACCAACCAACCAACATTCAATAAGACATTTCTGACAATTCTAAAGAGAATTGTTGTTGTTTGTTGTAGTTATTAAAATAATGTTTGTAACAAACTTAAGAAAGGACATGTAGAAAACATTTGCATAAGTGCTTTCAATAGACTGACTGGCTGGCTGGCAGAATGACTGACTGTTGCAACAAATGAATGAATGAGTAATTGAATGAATGGCTGAATGTATGTATGTCTATATGTATGTAATCTAAAGCAAAGACGTCTTGAACAGCTGAAGAGCACATTATTGAAAATGTCATCTGTATAGAGTATATGCAACTGAAAGTGGCAAACAACACGTGCTCAACTAAATTTCACAGCAAACCGATTATATTATAGAAATTTAACACCAACTATGGACATACACCTAAAGCAACCGAAGACCTTTGACAAAACTTTACCTGTACAAGTTCATGGAATTGTGCTTAAAGTCCATATGTTGTACAAGTCTACATATGTATATCAATTCATCAGTCTTAATTTCATGTTGTATGTTTGTTTAAAATCTACAAATAAAATCAATTCAACTTAATTTATTAATTGGTTTTTCTATTTTTTTTTTTAATACTCGGCTTTTGTTTATTGGAAAACTATAAAATAATGAAGTAATAAAAAACGCAATTAATTTACCATAATACAGTTAGGCAAAAAAAAAAATAAATTAAATTGACAAAAACATTGACTCGTATACGAGAGTACACACTATGTGCAGCACAATAATAATACATAATGGGGATAAAAAAAGAAAAATTCATTTCATATTAAATAACCAAACTAAATCAACATGTTTTTTTTTTATGGTCAATACACTCAGTCAACTTTTTTATTTTTATTTACAGACTTATTTTTTGCTATACATACATATATTTTCTACAGTTATGGGTTTAAAAAAAATAGGAAATAGGCTGTACAAAGCTCCAGGTGTCGGATTTAATTGCGCTGGTTGCAACTGATTTTAATTTTGTTTGATTCTATTGGATCCATATCTGGAGATATTAATAGATATAATTTCACTTGTGACTCTTGTCCTAAAAATAATTAAGTATTGTTGTAAATCTAACATAGTAAAATTTCTTACGGACTCTTTGCACTCTAATACTATGTTTCCACGCCGTTTACATGACTAATAAACTTGTTTCGATTTGACAGTTGTTTTTAATAAACAAACAGAATTTACAATTTGTGGAAAATAATTTTTGAGTGGAAATTAGTTAGCTTATTTGAAAAAAAATATACATTCGTATGTAATAAAAATTAGAGAACAGTGCAATTTCTCGTGCTTCGCAAATAGATTCAATATGAATCTGCTCATGATTGGGGTGTGAAGCATGAAGAGAGAGCGAAGAATTTACCATGGAAACTTAGTATGTATAAAGGTACTGTCAAACTTTACAAATATTTTCCGAAAAAGACGTAACAACTAAATAAAATATATTTAAACTCGTTTATTTATTAAAAAAAAAACTTTGTTTATTTAGGACAAGACACAATAAATATATGCTTTTATTTTATTTGATGCTGTTTCTTTCATCTTGCAAAACTCTTGTAACAGTAAACAACATCATACAAATTTGTGCTAAAACAAGTGGTTACGCTTTTTTGAGTAAATATTTGCCAAGTGTGACCGTCGTACCTTAAGACAAATTGGATAATTTATAGGTATAAGAAATGTATTCTCACAAATCCTTATTTAGAGTTTGAGGAATATTTTGATAAAGGTATACGAGTATGTCAGTGTTCAGGGAACAGGAAACATTCTGGATAATTTCTCCTACAGCTAATAATGCTTATTTCGGATATTGAAAAACTTTCGAACAGAGAATGTTCAAATGAGATTGCCAGCAAAATATTTCATCTGCTGTAAAGCAGAGGCTGGCTATCTACTTCAGTAAGGAAACTGAGAAGAGCATTTCACTTGGAAGATGACCGCAGAAACCTAATTTATATTGAAAGTTTGACGAGTATTAAACACAAACACACTATTTAGTCCCCAATAAGGACGCAAGTCTTAAAAAAAATTAACTATAGCTGAACAAGTGCTACAGTATTAGCTAAACATTGAAGTATGTTCTTGCAACCAATTTTATTGACAAATGAGTTCGATTGGGAAAATGCAAATGTTGTTACAATGCTGCCCTAAATCGCCATTAGTTCTGATTATATTAACAAGTATTAAAGCTTGTAGAAGTCATCAGATTAATTGACATTAGCTATAATTAAAAATCTGCCAAATGTGGCACTAAAGAATTTGAAAACTTTTCAAATAAGTCTGCTACCCAAATCCTATTATGTCGAACCTTTATTATATATCTATTTATCAGAGAAAAAAAGTAACACGCCCACTTTAATTTTAATGGTTAATTGGCACCATTTAACATTTAAGAATTTGTTTTTTTTTTGTATTATATCTCTGAGATAGTGATTTAAAAGAGAGCACTTTAGGTTGGTGGTTGAGAGCATAGTTGCCAGATAAATAAGGGTTCAATTCGACAAATCTTGAATAAAAAATCGTCAAATGGTCAAAATTCATTTTTAAAAATCGTCAAAAAATCGTCAAATAAAATAAAACTTTTTATCAATTCAATATTTTATTTATTTTTTTCAAATTAATTTTTTTAATACATAAACAAAAAGTAGAAAAAAAAACAAAAAAAAAATTAAATATGTTGAAGTTTAAAAAATAGTTATAAATATCAATATTAAAATAAAAAAGAGTAACAAATAACAAAACACAAAAATTAATGTAAAAGGAACACAAAAATAAGTAATAAATTACTTTTCAAAATATAGTTTTTAAAATCAATATTTTAAAAAATTTTATATAATTTTTAATATAAAATAAACAAAACAATTTCTTCATAATAACAATGTAAAACATAAAAAATTCTACTTCTAAATACAAAATATCACCTTTTTACAGCACTATGCGTTTTAGAATTTTTCAATTATATTTCAGAATTTTCTATTTAATTTTATATTTAAAAAAATTTCAATTGCATTTCTGTAGTTTCTAGTTGTATTTCAGAATATTTCATAAAAGTTAAGTTAAAAATATGTTTGGATTCTGAAATACAATTAAAAATATCTCAAATGCATTTGAAAATTTCTGAAATACAATTTGTAAATTCTATAATATTATTAGAAATTTCTAAAATATAATTGGAAATTGTGAAGTTTAGTACATATATTTAATTTTGTAGGTACATTTCCCTATTAAACTTTTTAATAAGCTCACTAAAACATTCATATTAAAACAACAACATTTATTTAGTTTTAAAAAATCTTTAGTGTATAAACTCCCTTCCAAAGAAGACGTTCCTAACCTATTCCTAATTTTTGTTTTGTTTAAATTTACCTGACTAAATACTCGTTCGACATTTGCCGAATAAGGTAAAACTAAAATTTATTGTATAGGATGGGAAACAATTTGAATTTCCGAAATGTGTTTCCAAAATTCCAATAAACTCTTTTCTTTTTCCGAAACCAAATTATAAATTTTATATGAGAAAAAAGTGTTGCAAATCATTTATACTGAAAAATCGTCAAAATAGGGACAAAGATCGTCAAATCGTCAAAGGGTCATTTTTGACACCAAAAATCATCAAAATGACGATAAATCGTCAAATATGGCAACAGTGGTTGAGAGAAACAAATAATAAGTAATTAAAAATAATCTTATACTCCAAGTCTATCTGACCGAGGACCTACATATGTAGGAGCCAGTGCGTTTGACTAGTCTTTCGTTTTTAATATTTGTCACTTTGGATTTAATATGGTGGGTGGGTATTCTGAGTTCAATCCAGACATAAGGCATAATATGGTGGGTGGGTATTCTGAGTTCAATCCAGACATAAGGCATAATTTGACATTGACGTGCGCTTCATGGTAAATTCAAAATTTTAACCTCCATAGGGATCTCAATGTCCCAACAAAACGTCTGTTGCACGACAAAACAATTGAAGCATCCAAATCCCCTACCCTTTATTTATCTATTTTATTTATTTATTAAATTCAAAATTTTACAAGCCTAAAGGCCTACTTAGTCTAGAATTTTGAAGTACATCAAAGCCTACGAAGAGTGGAAACTCTGCAGCCAGCTGGTTGGATAAAATAGGTGTTTCATACTTACAGGATATTTCTAAAGTAGACAGACTGTCTTTAGAATATCTATGCATAAATATGTACTCTTCTATATTTTACATCTCAACTGTATACACATACATACATATGTATGTAAATATACACATATGTATGTATGTATATTATGTGTATGATTGTATAAAAGGAACAAAAAATATAAAATAAATTAATTTATTTCGACATGAACATAGAGCAGCCATAAACACAGGAAAGTATGTAAAAAAAAACTGCAAATACATACATAAATATGTATGTATGTATGTATGAAAATACACATAAAACTTGAAACATACACTGGGCAATAAAAGAACTGCTCACTACAGCACAAGCCAAAGAAATACTTAACATTAAATCAATAGTTATTTATTTTTGAAACTTATATAAAGTTTTTCTAAGCAATAAGTAAGTTTAGCAGATTTCTTAATTAACTATTAAATGTAACATTAATTTTGTAACCAACTGTATGTAAAGTACATAAACCTGTACATTATAGATTGCATACTACAGGTATGTTTATATACTTTATGTATATAAAATGTATACATATATGTATGTTTGTAATATATACTCTCTGTATGTATGTAAGCATGTATGTACGCAAATTAATTGGGGCTTCAGCTTGGGGTTTATTTTAATGTAGTCGTAGACACAAGTGTACGGGTTGTATGGCATGGTCCGTTACTTGTCGATACTTCAGATGAATTTTCCAGGTGAATGATGCGAAACAAATAATCAATCAATCAGCCAGTTTAAAAAAAACACACAAACATACAGATAGCCAGACATAGACATACATATATATATATATATAAACACACATTTACAAAAGCTTGAAAGTATTTTATGTGTAAAAACAAAACTGAATCTGTAGGGTGGGGTCACTTTTGTTTTGTATGGAAAAAAAAAACAACACAACAATAATATAAGACTTAAAAAACGCAGACCAAATAACGGCAACATTGTTATAATTTTCGAAATAATGTTATAAATTTAAATAACAACAAAAAATAACTTTTAACAACATTAAATTTAAACAAAATCGAAATCATTTTGTAGGCACAATAATAATTTATAATGACTTTTTATACCCTCCACCGCAAACTTATGATGACTGAGGGTATATGTATATTTCGTTTTTTATTCCGTGTGTAACACTGAGAAGTATTCATCTGAGACCCAACAAATTCTATATGTATATATTATTGATCCATTATTGAAATTCTAACACGATTGAGCTGTGTCCGTCTGTCTGTCTGTCTGTGTAAAGCAATCACACGTTCCAAATATTTAAACAAAATAAGCAAAGTTTTTCATCAAAATCGTTTCAGGTGAACCAGATTTGTGGACCAACATATCCCAGTAAAAAATGTGCTCCAAAAGGAGCAGGGGGCTACTTCTCGCATTCGTATGCGCGTAAATTTTAATTCGAACGTTCGAATTTTTTAACATTTGCGATTCTCTCATTCGATAGCGAATAAATTGTGTCGAAATTTCTAATGATGGCATTCGATAACGAATGATTATTCGAACGCAACCTTGCGAATTTTTACTCGTAAGCAAAGAAGCATTCGAAATAACGTTTTTTTTTTTAGCAAACAGAAGAAAAAAAAAAGAAATGTTAGTAAAAAATTTGTTACTTACTTAAAAAATTTCATAATATTAATAATTTTATTACTTTTAGGTCAAAAATATCAAAAATAAATTTTACCTATGCTTGCTTTGTGAGCCTAAAACGTCTTTTGAGTCTAGAAAAACACATATGTACATACATTAATAAATATGTATGTATGTACTTACATATTTATACTTACTCATTGTTTGTCAATCTAAAGGGGTCGGAGGTGTTTCTTATTTGTTTCCTTATGTCATTAATGTGTTCAATCTCGTCAGAAGCAAAGACGATGAGTAAAAAAACGTAACTGGTTCCATTTTTAATTTAAAATAATTTCTTTAAAAAATTTTGCTTTTACTTGAGTTATTTTTGTCTACATTTTCTTTTATTTTATTCAGTGTTGTAATACGTACAACAACACTGAAGCAATGAATCGATTCGATTCGTATCGAGTACCATCATTAGAAAATTTTGCACTGTCGAAATCAATTTCGTTTCGAAAACAATTTCGATCACGACTGCCAGAATTAGCCCCCAGGTTTTATGTATGAATTCATACCTCAAATCGCTTCAAACCTGCTGATGGGATGCATGATTTTTGTATGAGGTGTTCCCGGTTTGGAGGACTACTTTCTGCTGACAATAAGCGCTTCTTTTAACCTAACCAAACATGCAAATAAGACACTTTCCTAAAGTGTTTTTTAAATGCATTCAGATAGCATTTTGCTTAAGAAAAAATTTTAGTAAGTGAGAAGCGCGATATTCGTTGTTTAATTGACTTTCGTTGTCATACGTAAATCTGTTGGCTATAATTTCATTTTTGTTTCTTCTTCGTTGTCAGCACAAAAAGCATCTTTTTGTATATTTTATTCGTAAGCATTTACTGCTTCAAAAAAGAGGTTTTATTGAAGCGCTTTTTCTCTTAAGTGCTTCAAAAACACACGAATTTTTTTAACGGGTTGTAACAACCTCCATCAAAATGCAATATTTTTAAATAATTGTTTGCTATTTTCTTTAAATACTTCTACATATTGCAGATAATACTATGAATATTCGTACACGTTATTTCTACGATGGAAGGACATGTATATTGTGCGTAAACTTGTCTATCAAACAATATACTAAATATAAAATACTAATAAAATTTTCGCTTAAACTGAATAAGAAATGCTGAATTATAATATTCTGGTGCTAACAACAGCGTAGTTTTTGTAATTCTTATTATATTTATGTGGAGGGTATTTAAGATTCGGTACAGCCCCGAGTATAGCACTCTAACTTGTTTATACGTCGTTAGCCTGTGTATATTATTATTATTATTAAGTTTGTGTCAGTTTGATATTTGTCTGCTACAACTGTCATAATGAATTGGAAAGCTTGTGACAAATCGATTTTACAAGTCATATTGGAAATGGGTAAATGATTACTTGAAAAATATTAAAATAAATCTAGTCTATCAGAAGCTGTATACAATTATACGCTAATGATATGCCAACAAATGTCCACTATAGTTATGACTTTTGTTCACAGCAGTCTTGGTGAGCTGAAAAGTACAGTCATACATTAATGTCAGATTTTGAAGGTTTAACAAAAGCTTGTAACATCGTTACCGTTTAATAGAAAATTTTCAAAATGTTTTAAAGTAAGTAAACTTTTCAAAGTGATTTTTTAAAAAGTATCTAGTTATAAAAAGTGTATTTTTGAAAATCTTTTCTCAAAAGAAGAATATTACTAAAAAAAAACATATGTTTTAAACAATTTATTTCAAAACGTACAATTTTATAAGGTATGTTTTTACTGAATATTGTTTTCAGCAACAACTAATTTTTCACTTGTTTTGTATTGTTTTTACCAACAAATTTTCACTGGAAATTATTTTCAAACCCAACAATATTCAGATAGTAAATTTTTTCTTCATTTCAATCCTAGTAAAACAGCTGTCATTTTAAATGCTTACACTATGTTTTCACTATGTCATTTTTGTTGTCAAATTGTCCAAATTGTTGGCAATTGTATGAAAACGGGTTGTCATATGGCGTTATCTATGATTGCATAGATGATTGAAAACATAGATGATGCCATATGACAACCCGTTTTTATACAATTGCCAACAATTTGGACAATTTTACAACAAAAATGACATAGTGAAAGCCAAGCATTACAATCAAGTCACCAAACTTAAAAAAAAAAACTTTCAGTTTCAGTTAAAGAAACCCTCCGCTTTTAGTTCTTCACACCCCCCCCCCTCCCCTACGCTACAGTTTAAAATATTGCACTTGCTATTAAAACGAGAAAACTTGCAACATATGTTGCAAAAACAAACATAAAAAATTACCCAAATATTTACTATAATAATAACAATAAAAAAAAAACAAATCTGTGTCAACAATTTAATGCTATAAATCAAATTATCTCAATTATTTGCACGCTATTAAATTTTGTTTTTTTTTTATTATTTATTTCATTTAAAAATTCTTAAAACAAAATTTTTGAAGGGAAAATATGTGCAAAGTATAAGATGGGGATATTATTTTATCTTTTAAAGGCGCTTCACTTGCGCATGGTTGAATATTGCCAGTTGCCACAACCACAACACGTAAAACTGAGAACATGTTTCATTACTTTTGGAAGCCACTCCACTGGTGGTTAACTAGACCTTTTGTAAAAAACCTCCCAAGTAACCATATCTTGCTTGGGTGGTAGTGTTTTTAAGTTTATGTGAAAAAAAAAATTTAATTTATTTAATTTTCTAGAGCAATTGTATTCATAAGGATCATTAAATAATTTCCGCTAATGCGGGCGATGGTGGCTTAAATATTTTTTTATTTTTTACAATGCAAAAAGCGATAAAATTGCTGTTACTAATGATGCAAATAATTTATTGATTTCATTTTAACAACTTTGTCGCCAAACCAAGACCACAAACAGCAACTAATTTAAAGTCATTATGAAAGTTAAATTATAATAAAAATAAAATATTTTTTAAAAACATAAATAAATTAATATTAAATGAAATATGAAATATGGGGAGTTTAGAGCGACCATGTGGTACTCTACATGTTTGTATATGTTTGCAATAATTTCTGAAGAATTCGGTTTTTATGCCCAACAAGGTAACCAGCTTGAATTTAATGTTCAACATTAAGAAATGTAGTTCTCTATAAGACATATAGGAATCACAAATAAATTTTCACTGAACATTAAGCTAGATTTACACGATTGAAATTTTCTACAAAATTGGTCTTCAAAATGCTTCAAACTCGTGTCAACAGCAGAAATTTATTTATTTAATAACTATTAAATAACTATTAAATGAACTATTTAATAACTATTAAATAAATAAATTTTGAAGAATTTTTGCTGTTTACAATTTTGAAGAAAATTTCAATAGTGTAAATCTAGCTTTAGTTTCACTAACACATTTTTCACTGAAAATTGGTTTTATTCAAAAATTTTCTCTCAACATTTATGATTTCACCTAAAAACTTTCATCAAAAATTTGGTTCACTTAGAAATTTTCACTAAAAATTTGTTTCTCCCAAAAATTTTCACTAAAAATCAGTTTCACCAGAAATTTTCACCCAAAAATTTTCATCCAAAATTTGTTTCACCCAGAAATTTTCACTGAAAGTTTTTTTTCTCAGAAATTTTTACAGAAAATCAGTTTCACCAGAAATTTTCACCCAAAAATTTCCATCCAAAATTTGTTTCCCCCAAAAATTTTAACCGAAAGTTTTTGTCTCCCAAAAATTTTCACTAAAAATCAGTTTCACCAGAAATTTCCACCAAAAATGTTCATCCAAAATTTGTTTCACCCAGTAATTTTCACTGAAAGTTTGTTTCTCTCAGAAATTTTTAGAGAAAATTATTTTCACAAAAAATTTTCATCAAAAATTAGTTTCATCCAGAAATTTCCACCAAAAAGTTTTCATCCAAAATTTGTTTCCCCCAAAAATTTTAACCGAAAGTTTTTGTCTCCCAAAAATTTTCACTAAAAATCAGTTTCACCAGAAATTTCCACCAAAAATGTTCATCCAAAATTTGTTTCACCCAGTAATTTTCACTGAAAGTTTGTTTCTCTCAGAAATTTTTAGAGAAAATTATTTTCACAAAAAATTTTCATCAAAAATTAGTTTCATCCAGAAATTTCCACCAACAAGTTTTCATCCTAAATTTGTTTCACCCAGAAATTTTCACTGAAAGTTTGTTTCTCTCAGAAATTTTTACAGAAAATTATTTTCACAAAAAATTTTCATCAAAAATTAGTTTCATCCAGAAATTTCCACCAAAAAGTTTTCATCCTAAATTTGTTTCACCCAGAAATTTTTACTAAAAATTTATTTCTCCCAAAAATTTTCACTAAAAATTAGTTTCATCCAGAAATTTCCACCAAAAAGTTTTCATCCTAAATTTGTTTCACCCAGAAATTTTCACTAAAAATTTATTTCTCCCAAAAATTTTCACTAAAAATCAGTTTCACCAGAAATTTTTACCCAAAAATTTTCATCCTAAATTTGTTTCACCCAGAAATTTTCACTGAAAGTTTTTTTTCTCAGAATTTTTACAGAAAATTAGTTTCACCAGAAATTTTCACCCAAAAATGTTCATCCAAAATTCGTTTCCCCCAAAAATTTTAACCGAAAGTTTTTTTCTTCCAAAAATTTTCACTAAAAATCAGTTTCACCAGAAATTTTCACCCAAAAATTTTCATCCAAAATTTGTTTCACCCAGAAATTTTCACTGAAAGTTTGTTTCTCTCAGAAATTTTTACAGAAAATTAGTTTCACCAGAAATTTTCACCCAAAAATTTTCATCAAAAATTTGTTTCCCCCAAAAATTTCCACCAAAAAATTTTAAACGAAAAAAAAAAATTTATTAAAAAATTGTTTCACAAATATTTGTTACGCCAAAAAATTTATTAAAAATTTTTCACCAATTTTTGTTAAACTTTCAAATATTCAAAATTTCTACTAAACAATTAGTTTATCATACAAGTTTCAATAAAACACATTTTTTGTCAAAAGTGGTTCCAAAGCTAGAGGGGGAATTCAAACAAATTACAATAAGATTTGGCCTAGAGGCGAAAGAAACAAGTGTCTAAATTATATGCAAGTATAAACAGAAAGATGAGTGTAATAAAATGTGCCGGTGCTGTAGGGTATAAAAACCGAAACCAAAAGCCAACACCAAGTGAAGATAAAACAAAAAACAAATTAATTTTAAATATGCCAATGACGTTGCCAAACATACATACATTAATTTTATTAGCCAAACACGAAAGAAATTAACAATCAATTTTGGAAAAAAATTGTCATCAGCTAAGAGAAACCTTAAACTTAAAAACAAATATGCGCCCGTCATAAATGACATTAATAATATTCATAGATATATGGTTAAACACAAGCAACCAAACGACCAGTTGCAGATACAGTAAGTAAGCTTTGTTAGTTTGCATACCTCAGATATTTACACTTAATCACAAATAACCAGTGTGTGTGTGTGTGTGTGTGTGGCGATTTAATTGTATTTGGGAAGCTGTTAAGCGTGTGGTAGTTAAAGCTGGCATAATTTAAACATAGTTTTGGCGTTTTATCTTTTTAGTTTTAGTTTAATTATCATAAGAGTATTTGTATATGTATTTTGTTAGTTTGTCAGTTTGTCAGTTTTAATTGGGCTATGTAGCGGTACTTGGCCTGTTTGTTGTTGGTTAAAAATTAACGGTACTGGCACAGCGGTCGTTGCCAGTCAACCGGCCAACTGTATTCTTTTTTTTCCACAAATATCTGCATATTTATTATGTCTCGTATGTCTCATTGTTTGCCACAATAAAATATTTAACACAATACTACCAGTTGATAGATAGATATAACGTTTGCAACAACATCTCACAGCAACATCATTAAAGAAGAAAATAAAACAATGAATAAATATTTGAAGAAATAAATATACTAAACTGTATCTAAATTAGTCTAAACTAATAAATTGTGCTCTAAAACGTTTCGATACACAACATCTGTACGTATCTGTGCTTTGTTATTTATTTATGTATGTATGTATGTACGTAAGAATAGGTATAGAAATCTAACCAGTTTCAAATAGTTTTCTCAACTCAAAGAACATCTGACATCTTATTAGTAAACGACTTGAGCCAAGTATTTAATTTTTTATTGATTTAAAAGCTTTACGGCAGTTCTTTTATATTTGCTATATTCGTTTTTTTTTTTTTTGTTTTACTTTTATTTTGTTAAATTTTATACGTTTCTTTTGTTCTGCTGACCAAAACAAAAAAATAAATAAATATAAACAATTATTTCATTAACACCTCATTTCTTAACATTAACACCAACCACCACTGGCTAATGTTGATGTTAATGTTCAATTTTGATGAAGATGCTACAACAATGTCCCCCCTTTTAAAAACACATACAACAAACAATGGAAAAAGAAATGAAAAAAAAACTCTTATCTCATAAAACTTATAAATTATGGCTGCCTAATTTAAATAATCAAATTAATTTGCTATAAATACAAACAAAAGAATTTGTTTGTTGGGCAGTTATTCAAATATTCTCTGACTCGGGTGGATTGTAATTTAAGGCCCGTTTGCTATTGACAGAACTTACGGTTTTCTTACACCTATACGAGTATAGATGTATATGTTTTGTTGCCCAAACGTTCCCCATCATCACAGCCCCATACCTTAATCTAGTTAATAAAATCGAAATCTAGTTTAGTTTTAGTATGAATTTATAAATTCAACCATCTGCTGGGTTTGTAACTCGTAACTCGTGTTTTGCTTTATTTTTTCGACATTTTTTCCATTTAGTTTTTCCATGTCGCTTAATTTTTTAGTCACGCATGCCAGTCATGTGTTAGAGCCGCTTTTCAGTTTAGTTTAGTTTTATTTTACTTGTTTGCCGTTTTTCAATGAATCTAGCGGATGGTTGGATGGATATTTGTCTTGCCTTCTCAAATTTGTACGTTCTGCTTTGTGATTTGTGGTTTTTAAAACTGCGCATTTAGAGACATGGAACGATGGTTGGAGTGTTAGTCATACTCCATACTCCAACAACAGGGCACAATTATTACTTGATAAATCTAGTAATTTAAACATTTTGCTAAAAAGAAACATCAAACAAACAATCGCTGGTCAGCAATTCCAGTATTGATATTAAACAGCCTCAATGAAAATGCTTAGCCTTATAACACAAACTCAGGGAGTTAGAAGTAGCATTAGATACCAAATCAAACTAAATTCAAATCCGCTTTCGCCACTTCTCGCACAAAACCAAAGCAGACACTGAACCCTGTAGGTCATTGAAAGCTCTTCAAATCATAAAAATAATGCTCGCTTTTAATCCCACACTTCATACGAACTGCAATCAGTTTACTTCTTCTATTAGCGAGAAATAAATGCCTTTACCCCGACATATTGCTGACATATGAACCACAGATCTTGCTTTAATATTTGAAAAATCTGGCCCCCAACTTCCCTCAATTAAGAGTTTCTTATTTGGAAGAGTAGGAACCTTATTAACTTCCTAAAGAAAGTAAATTACTTATATTCCCATAAGGCAATACAATTGCATCGGGATCTGCACAGTTGTTTAATCGCCTTCCTGTCATGATCGACAGAATAATGATTCAATTTAAGTTGAATTCCACAAAGCTGTTTTTAAGAGTTATGCAAGTCTTTCATTCAAGTAGTTTTTATTCGACCTTTTCATGTGTAATAAATAAAAATGCTTTTATTTCAAGCTGGAGGCCTCCAGCAAGTTCTTCATTCTCATCATAGATTCTCAAATGGACTTTGTGCGATTCAAAAGGAAACCAGTGGCAGACGTCTTTGGTAAAAGCAGCACGCATGTGTCAAAGATTACTTGTCAAGATCAATCAACAACTGACATTTTGGACACACAAAACATTGAACTGATTGCAGGACGTTGACTTCACAATGCGGTTCAAAAACAATGTTGACACAGCATTTCGATACCGACTTTTGAAATGTCATGGAGAAGAATTCCTTGCATATGAAGGGTCTCTAATGAAACAGGCAGTTTACATTATTTGTGGATAGCGATTTCGAATCAAGTTTGCCCCACCACTTGGAATGTTCCTATTGCACTTTGAGTAAATTCATATTAAAAATGTCTTTAATATGTATTTTGAGTGGTGTCTGTTAAAACTCTCCCGTACTGTGTTATGTCTTCCAAATATAAATTTTGGCCACAATTCACTACTCTAACACAGCATATGACAATGTCAAATCATTTAACAAATAATTAGCGAAACCTTACTTATAATCATCTGCCTTATTAATGAAATTATAATTCAAACTTGCTAAAAACTAAAATGTTTTTACCATTTTATTGAAATTACTAAAATTTTTATTTGCATGCTTAAAATACATATTCATTTCAACAACCCTTGAACATGAAGAAAATATTAAATTACCAACTTAAGTAAAAAAAAAAAAAACAAATGATCAAATTTCTCGAGTGTTATATTAAACTAAACCTTTAATGGCTGGTTTATTTGTAACCTCAAAGTACCACACTCAGACTCACAATCACACACATACACAAATGCAATTAGAAACAGCAATAATTATATTTTTAGTAATTACGAGTTTGGATTTGGATTTAGATTCCGACAAGCAAAGCCAAACCAAACCCAACCAACCAACCAACGAACACCCCATTTAATGCGTTTAATAAAATCGTTCGATCCATTTAAAGTGAAACTGCTGCTATTGAAGCTGAGGAAGAAGAAATGAAAGAAAAAAATCACAATTAAAACTCATAACAATTTGATTGACTGACATGTCGTTGACTCGATGTCAATTAATCTAAGCTACATGCGCAATAATCAACATCCGTAATTCATTTTATTTTTTTTTTATTTTTATTTTTATATTTCGCATGCAACTTACACATCATTCGCATATTTAACATACACATGTACGGAAATGTAGTGAAATAGTTGTCGGATTTAACAGCCGGCTGTTTGACGAACGACTGACTGAGTTTAGTGACAGGAGGACGGGTGGACCGATTTATTTCAAGTCAGTGAGTTGAGAGTTGCATGATTTTTTATTGCCTCTTATTTGTAGAGACATTTATGTGAGTTCCCAAGGACTGGGTGCAGCCAAATTGGAGTGTAAATAAAGCTTTTATTATTTAACAATTTATAGATTTATTTAAATTATTGAGAAAAAGTATTGATAACAAGTTTTCCAATTTGTCACCATCTTAGCAGGTCAGTCGAATATGAAGGGCAGTCAAGCAGGTCATAAATTGTGGGTGTCACAATCTGCCTGGTGCTCTATCCTGACCTCAGCTATAACAGAACTACTCTTGTTCACCTCGTTAGTTTCTTGTGTCAAATGTCAAAGCTGGCAAGTACAACCGAACGTAACGATCTTATATACACACGAAGGTCCTTCCGGTAATGCCTCGGAGGAAATTCCAACTTTATAATGTCGCAGTTTGGATGCATCCGGATGATAATCTTATTGATAATCAATTATGTATTATGACATCACAATCACTCAATAGGGAAATTCGAAAGTTTAGAGAGTTAGTAATTAAATGGGATCATCGATAAATCCCGCTTTGAGAAACTTCTTGGTTTACTATACAGGATTGTGAGCACTTGTTTCCAAACTCCAAGTAATATTGGCAGAAACTTAGTAAATTCACGATTCATTAATCAATGATGTTGGGCATTGTGGAATGCAGGATCACCTAGAAGAGACAGGCGTGGCTGATAATGTCTTAAAACTTAAAAAAATTCCATCATTCATTTACAAGGCCTCTGCTTGTGAGATCAGAGGTCAAAGCTTTAGTTATACAGGACATTTTATGGAATCCATGCTGGTGGCGATCAACTGTTAGGAAACTAGTCAGTAACTTTAAAGTAATCGTCCGGAACATTCTTGTGAGACTGTTGGTTTGCTCAAAAATTATGTTGAAACTGCGAATCTCTTATTTTTACATATATTTTTTTCTTTGTGCCGAAATAGTTTATGTTTCACTGAACATCGTCCTCATCAAGTAAATGTAAGAGCATGTTGGTTTAATAAACTCAAAGTGGATTTTAATTTTATTTGATATTTGTTACTGCGATCAAACTGATGATGATGATGATGATGATGCTGCTTGCTGACTAGCTCTCTAAATGGGGTGGCAAATGTTGTATGATGTTTTGATTGTTGCAGGACTCTGCTGTGTTACCACCGATGCCAACAACACTAACAGCAGGGGTGGATTTATTTTACGTGTGCCCTTGGTCTAAAGAGCCAGAGCAGATACTAACAAACCAAAGTTTTAGTAGTTTATAGGCAGGATACATATAACAGGCATCATGTATTTCTTTTAATGCTTACAAGCAGTTTAAGCGAAAACAAGGTGGGCGCTTTATAAGAGCAGAATACCAAAAACAAGTACTCGAGTTACGCCACAGACTTACACAACATTGTGGCAGCTGTACATGGCACTAATGCGAATTATTCAACACGTTACGTACAACTACAGTGTTCGTTGTACTGAGACATTTAAAGCAACATTTTAATGTCTGTGCAAAACACGTTACGGATTTCCGTGCATACAATACAATAAAAAAAAAAACAATCAAAAGGGATTTTCTTACGCCTCAATAGAGTGAGAATTTTGTGGGATTAATAGAAGGAAGGTAGCATACATTTGATTGTTCCCACGCCCGGTTTTATTCTGCTCGTGCATACTCTCTACTTCGCTTGCTGTTGCTTGGCTGTCGGTCTGACAATAAACATTGCTACGCCTGAGCAATTACATAATTAAATGATGATGTGTCTGATGGGTTAACCATATTACGGTAAATACTTTCATAAGCCCAAGTTACTTAAGTCATTCAATCATTTTGCTGCTGCTGCTTAACTCTCTTACCGCCACAAGGGTTTTCTCACATTTCTGATTGTTTGGCTGTTCGTTTTTCTTTTTATTGAGTGTCAATTTTGCCACTTGAAAGTAAAAGTTAAACGATCTTTAGGCCAAAGTCACGCAATGGAGTATGCCCATGAATGCGTTTTTGCGGCCTAAGCGATCCACTTTGTAGTTATTTGTACAGCTTAATATTGGCATCAGCATAAAATCGGGCTCAATGTACGAGGGTTAAAGCAAAATGATTGGAAAAATTAATCAAACGAATTGAATCAAACATAGGATTTACTTGATTGTATGCCAAGTGTGAATTTACCAATTGATCTTTAACACGTATTAATCACTTACGATCCAGGAATTGATGTAAAAGTAATAGAGAAATCAGTGAAACAATGAGTCACTTTGCAAATTCATTTTAGTGTTGCATTGAGCATTTAGCAATGTCCAATGTACTCGTATTTACCTTTTGATGATTAGGAACCAGTTTTTGTTACACTCGTGAATACATTGTCGGTGTTAATCGGACCCTAGTGTCATTGAGTACCGATCACTGTTTTAGAGTCCAAGTGTTGTTGGGTTGTTATGTAAATTGGCCATTAGACTTTGGAAAAACTAATTTCTATGATTTTTGACACTCTTAGTGCATTAATGATAAACGGCTTGATGATAAGCAACTTTCAATTAAATTACAGGAAATTGGTTTGAAAAAAAAAATATCCCAAAACTTGTCTTTGCTGAGCAAGAATTTCACACTCTTCAAAATTTCCGCAAATCTTTAAATTCTCCCTCCTTTAACTCCTTAAAATGTTTTCTTACTGGCTGGCATTTATGGCATACAATTAGTAACACTCATTTATTTATTTTCAAGCTGTTGCTTTATACTCTTGGGCATTTACTTTGGCAGTGTCAGAAAGCTGGCATGTCGTGGGAGTATTTTTCAGCTTCCGTTGTTGGCTACTGTTAAAGACGAGCTGAGCTTTAAAAAAAAACACAAATCTTACTGTCATTTTTAACACAACAAACTGAGCTTAAGCTAAACTAAACTGTTATAAAGCAAAAGTTAAAGTTCTGTTTAGACTTTTTGGTTTTTGTTTCAAACTTGTTAAAACTCTTTTTTACAGGGTGTCATTAAGCGTGCAACTTACTCGTATACAAATATTTAAAACTGCTAAAACTGAAACTTGAAAAAACAGAAAATCATGTTGTAAATACGAGTACTTCTGTTACTAGATGTTAGATCGTGACTCGGCGCTAAGCAGCGGTGTTAAACATTACGCCATGTCAAACAATATGCTGCTGACTTTGATGCTCACTTCTTCCAGGTATTTTCCTGCAAATGATCAAATTACCCTGGCAATATTAGCACGAGTTTCTTCAAAATACAACCAAAAAAAAAGCAGTAGAAAAATATTTATGATTTTAACATTTTAGCGGGACAAAGACATATGTACGGATATGTATTGTGGCCTTAGCTCTTCTCTGACTCCTTTACACTTTCCTGCTAAACTTCGCTTAGCTAAATAGTACACCATGTCAAAATTATTAAAAAACTCATAATTTAAGAGATTATCATTAAAACCGGTGGGAGGACAATAACTACATGAAATATTTGTATTTCAAATAAGAATAAATAAAAATACTTGCCACAACAACAAGAACGCACCACAGCAGACTGACTTTGACTTTTTTTGCACAGTTACGCATTTTGTGTTTCCCCTGCTTAATGTTAGTCAGTAGATTAAGTTGAAATATTTTAGCTGTGGGCACGCAATAATGCATGTGTTTTTGTTTTTTTTGTTTATAGTTGAGGTCAACGCAAATAAATGAAGAACACTTTTACTTGATCATTATTTAGGGATTAGTTGGGTGCAAAACAATGCCTTTAAATGATATTGTTGACATTTAATGATGAATGAAGGTTCAGGCAACTTACAGTCAGTCCACTTTATACGTGTTATGGCTAAATGAATTGCTGCATTTGTTAACTTAGTTTGAAGACTTTTTATGTCATTACGAGTATATTCACTGAGTATTTTCTGGCGTAAAAATAGCTGCCAAAATTTTGAGTATTAGCTGAAGAATAATATATATGTACATTCTATTACTATTCATACAATTAGTTTTAAATATAATAAGACAAAGATTTTAAAATTTTGTTGGGATCTACACTATAGATTCTACAGGTTTTAAAACGAAAAAGTGAGGTATGATATTAACATGGAACTGGTGCCTTTACCTAGTAACCGTTATCATCATTAGTTTTGTGTTAGTTGCCTTTCCACTTGGCTTATAATTCCATATTTGTTTGGTTTTATACCAAACTTGCTCAAATTTATCCTCACATTTAGATATATTGAAGTTACCATTGTCAGAATTTCAAATATTACTATAGCTATGTATACACGATCGTCAGATATTACAACGCTGCCCAAAAAATATTCATAAACTGTCTAACAACCGTGTAAACTCAAAATTTTTATCTTCCAACGTTGTCAGAAAAAGCATTTTCAGTACATTGGAAGACAAAAATATTGTCAGACATCTAACAATCGTGTAAACACACAATTTTGTCATTGTCATTGTTTTAGGACAATTGTCAAACACTTTTCATTGTCATATGTGCAAAGTTTATGCATCTGCCAATGGCAGCATTGTCATAGAAAATATTTCTAAATGCAACTCTGATTATAGATAAATAAACAAACAAGTGTGCATTAATAAAAGTTTTGAAAAAAGTGGAAGAAAATTATAGAATTAAATTAAAGAAAATAAAAAATGGATAGCGACATATCTTTTGATGAATCCTGTTTCATAGAGTGCGGATAAAATGGTTTCAATTGCTCTTTTTTGTTCCATGACAATATTTAAAAGTTTTATATACAGACACACAACGCTGCAAAACTAATTTGACAATGCCACACAACAATCTGACAACCGTGTGAACTGACAATTTCGGTTGACAGATAAATTCATTGTGTGACAATTGTGTGCCAATGAAATTGTTAGTTTTCTTACAGTCGTCTAAACTGACAATTTACCTTTTGCTAACAATTTTTCAATGTCAGTACATTGCTAGCACATTGCTAGATCTGACAAAGTTGTAATATCTGACGATCGTTTATGCATAGCTTTAGTTTACCACATCATTCTAAAATGAAAAAATCTTTTGCAAATTGATAAAGTAAATGTCTTTCGAACTTTCAGATCTCTGCCGATCTTTTTACGGTTCATTAGAGATGTAGTTCTTATAGATGAAGATCGACTTTAGAAATATACCCAGACAATTTTAAAAGTATCAAAACGCTATCCAATCTAAAAATTCCTACCAGTTTATTTCATTTGATTTGTGTACGCTCTTCTTCAAATAACTGGCGTCATGTTGAAAACGAAACTTTGAATTTGATGTAACAAAATGTTGGTTAAAAACTTTTTGGGGAACAAAATTTCTATTGAAAATATAACTTACAACATACTTTTAATATCTAAGTGTCCAAATTGTGTCTTATCATACATAGATTTTCATTATGCATAAAAAGCTACAACCCCGCTTCTGAAATATTTAAAAATACCCCAGACAATATTTACATTTTGTAATCAAAAACTCAAATGTTCCTTGATATATGTATGTAGATAGAGTGCGCAAAATTGAATGTAAATGTGATAAAATTCATGATAATGTTTTACAATTTAGTTACGCATCCTTATTACGCTCTTCTGAGTATCCTTCACTCATAATAAAATAAAAACCACACACACACACACACACCGTGGAAATTTTAGCATAACAAACGCAACGAATTGCAAAAAGATAGATTATACATACAAATATACATACACACATACATATGTATATGAAAAAAAAGTTTAGATTTAGTTCCCTTTAAAAGCCAGCGGAACTAGTAAAAACAGCTTTACAGCTCATCATCATGGAAAATTCGTCACAATCACGTTACGCTATATAATCGATTTGTCAATATGCATTTAGTTTAGTTAGTGAAACTGAGAGTAAAAGTGACTGAGAGAGCATGTATAAGAGTCATTAGGATCTAGTCCTGGGTTGCTAGGACAGCAATAAATTTACCATAAATTTAAATGTGTAAACAGTATTTTGACATATTTTGGTTGAAAAGTTAGTTTTATGGGTGGTGAGTTTTTATATTTAAAGAGAGGGGAGAGAATTATAATACATAACTATGTTTGATTATTGTAGTTTTTCTTTTGTTGAGGAGCATCTGCTCTTGTTCCCAGACTCAAGAGTTTTCTTGTAATTTGCTATAAACTTTTTATATGTTTGTATGTTTTTTAGCATATTGTTTTTGTGGCTTTTTTGCGATTACAATTTTTTTAATGCGTAATTTCTTTTTTAAAGTTTCTTATTATTATATTCCACAAGTATTTATTACAGAGATTACAAGGATTTTAAATAAATTAGCCAGCCCCCTTGCTGTTTACAGGCATTAATAGTTGTTTACAACTTGGGCAAATATTTGAATATTAAATAAGTCAGTTTACCAAATATATTTCTAGAAAGGGGAAGGAAACATACCTTTCGTAAGGTTACAAACGAAAGCTATTAAAAAAGCTTTTTCAAAACTTGCAAGAGCGATAGAAGAGAAATTTGGATTTAAGAATATTCCAACACATATTTATTTATTATTTATTTATTATATGGGTCAATTAAAAAAACGAAATTTTTGTGTCCCCACACTTTACACTATAGTGTACGAATTCGTGCTTAAATCCAGTTTATAATTCTTGAATCAAGCTTATTTAGGGATTAATTCAATCTCAGCCATTCTTAAGGAGAGCTAAAATTAAGATGTTTTGACTTGATGAATCCGTACTTGGATCAATTATTTTGTACTCGGTATAAGAAAATCCGTACTTACCCTACTTTTGACACCGCTCCGGATTGATTTAAGTACGGATTACTCAATTTTTTTTTCTGTGTACTATTTTAGGTAAAAAAAAAACAAAAATGTGATGAGCATTCTCGAGGAATATGTAACAAAAAAACGTAATTCTCAAATTTGTATGTTTCGTTTTTTTTGTTTATTCAGAATGGTGTTTTGTTTCTCCCTCTGACTGCTTCCATACAAAAGCATGTGTCCCCCGTTAGAATTTTTAGTAAACAAAATAAAATAAAATCAAGAAAAAAAGTAAATATGCAACATTTAATAACAGTTTTCGAATTATTGCGTTTCTTTCTTGTGTTTTGATTGCAAAGAAAGGTTGTCCCCACAATTTGCATTGAGCGTCACTTTTTTATAAATCAAGTAATATTACTAGTTTTCAATTTGCATTTCAATAAAGTAAATAACGTAAGGAAATTACAAACTTTAATTATTACAAAAGTGAAAAAGCGAAAAAAAAGTTTATTAAAAAACGTGTGTATTTGCTTAGTTTTTGTGAACACCATGGTAAGGGCGCGTTAAAATTTCATGAGCGTCACGCTAGTTTTTTTAAAATGAATGTATTCCAAATCATCAATTCGGATTCAGAGCTAAACACAGTACCATCGAACAAACTCACAGATTGGTAAATGTGATAAGAGGGTCGTTTGAAGATAAAAAATACTGCTCCGCCCTTTTCATTGATGTGTCCCAAGCGTTTGACAAAGTTTGGCATGACGGTTTATTGCACAAAATAAAATCAACTCTGCCTGCTAACACCCATAAACTCATGGAAAGTTATTTATACGGTCGCAAATTTAAAATCAAAGAAGGTGATTTTTTAAGTACCGCTCAGCCAATTGAATCAGGTGTGCCACAGGGTAGCATACTGGGCCCTACTTTATATTTGATTTATGCCTCCGACATGCCGTCAGACCCCAAAATCCACACGTCAACTTTTGCAGACGATACAGCCTTTGTCAGCGTCCATAAGGACCACCAAGTTGCATCACGGAATTTGCAGAATTATGTTTATAAACTAGAGAATTGGCTAGAGCTTTGGAAAATCAGGGTAAATGAACAAAAATGTATTCATATCACTTTCACATCGCGAAAAGATACCTGCTCGTCCATCAGAATAAATAATCAAATTATTCCTCAACATAATGAAGTCAAATACCTCGGCATTCACCTCGACCGCCGTTTAACTTGGAAGTCTCATATTGAAGCGAAACTTACACAAATGAGATTAAAAGCAGTGCAACTTAATTGGTTAATCGGCAGAAACTCTACATTGAAATTGGATTGCAAACTTTTGTTGTACAATGCAATTCTAAAGCCAATCTGGTGTTATGGAATTCAATTATGGGGTACTGCCTCAGCATCAAACATTGAAAAAATTCAAAGGGGTCAAAATAAAATTCTACGTATAATTACTGCAGCACCATGGTATGTTAAAAATTTTCGAATCCACAAAGATCTAGGCGTGCCATTAGTAAAAGTCGAATTTACAAAATATGCGTCAAAGTATGTCAGCAAACTCGAACACCATCCAAACCCACTTGCACGAGACATCCTTAACTTTAGTGGCCACAATCGGTTGAGAAGGAGGGATACCCTTGCTTTAACTCAAGCGCAAAATAGATGACTGGATCAGCTGATGTGAAATTTTTTTAGTATCATAAAAATTTTTGTCTAGCATTGGCTGGGCTTATTATTTTCTTTTTAGTATTAAGATTTGAATACTTATTGTCATTTCAAATATGAAGATTCAATAAATAATTAACTGCAAAAAAAAAAAAAAAAACATGGTTTCAACTCATTTTTTTATAATTTGTAAATTTGAGAAATAAATTGCCTACGAAAAAAAAAACAAAAATCCAAAAATATTGATTTTTTTTGAGAGCGTAAAAGTACCAGCGGATTCTTCATCAATTTCTACATAAATTGGCCACTCTTACAGGTGAATTGAAAAAACTTTAAAAATAAGCAAAACAAAACTCGTTGTGTACGTTTTTTTTTAAATTGACCCATATGTATCTGTGTGCTATTTATAGCGCCAATGCTGTATCAACCAACCATGACTTTGTCAATATTTAAATACATATTTACATACCTACATATTCATTACTAATCCATGAATATTCCAAATGTCTTTCTTAGTTAAAACAACAGATACCTATAATACATACATGATGCCATTCAAACCTTCATTTCACATATTCGTACAATGATAAATTGATAAAACAAATTTCAGAATTTCTCTCAATCAGTTCAGACAGAAATAAACATAAATTCATGTTAAAACTTAATCTCGATTTCACAGATGTTGTTGCCAGAGATTTGCTTTCCAATCTTAAATTGTGTGTTTGTTGTTTTGTTTTGAATATAATGAAGTGGCGAACGATTCATTTTAGTCAATTAATCGCGTTTAGAAAAATTTAACAGTTAATGCTCTGCACACCTTTTTTTCTTTACTTTTTCTTTAATAAATTGTTGTTGGTTTTGCTGTCATTATACCTACATATACGATGTACGATGTATGTACATATGTACATATGTATGTTGTTTAAGTTTTCAAAAAAATAAATAAATAAATAAACTGTATCTCATGATATCCAGTGCTACTCGTACAAACACACAGGTGTTTGACCTTGAACGTATTAATTTTTTTTTCTCTTTAACCAAAAACAAAACTTAATATTTGAATAATTCAGAATTCAGTATAATGTTTAAAATTCAAACCGCACACTTGATTTCTACGTCATTTGTGGCTTTTTTTTTTTTTTTTGTCAGACGGACTTAATGTATAGCTACAAATGTCCAATAAATTTGTGGAAAAAATATATACTAAATAATATTGATAAAATGAAAACAAAAAAAAAATATTTCAACAACCACTCCCTAAAATCAAACAGCCAAGCCAGCCAGACCTCTTAATTATGGACGCGAGTGCGAGCGTGTAATTAAAATATTAATACACAAACACATTCACTCCGTCCAACTAAAACTTAAAACTTGCATAATTTATCGACTTTTAAGGCAACATGTTCTTATATTTTATTTCTTTCTACATTTCGGCGCTGTTCCGAAAACTTCCTATTTGTAATATTTAAATAAGTCAAGCCTGGGTGTTGTATAAGAAATTAATTCTTGTTAATACAAAACTTACGAGTTCAAAAATTTCAAAAAAAAATCAAAAAATTTCAAACAGATGTTAAATGTTGATAATCAGTGGTGACTCATTGTTTACCTGGAAAAGGAATTATCATATAAAAGCTTTGAAATATCAGAGTTACTAATCATTGTTGGACTTATGAAAAGTTCCTCACGACCTATCTTGAAAAGGAGTTGTCATATAAAAGCTTTGAAATGCCAGAATTGCTAGTCATTGTTGAGCTTATGGAAAGTTCTGCTCTTGAACGTTACAGCTATAAATCTTTGACGATTTACAATTATTCAGCTTAGATCCGTGAGCTAGACTTAATCAGCCACCAAGACTAATTGGTCCATACCAGAGCCACTAATATTTAGTCAGGCAATCTTATAAAAGTTTGATCTCAACGAGGTCTGGAGTCATCAACAAGCACCACAAGGTCGAAGGCCTTGATGCCGATAATTTGATTTCACTCCATCAGGCCTGCTGCTTCAACAACAGTGTGAAATGCGGAACAATATTCAGGTCATAAATATGACAGATTCTCATGGTGCAAGCTGAATCTATTTAGGGATAATTCTGAGATATATATACACCTAAAGTGCTGTGCAATACATAATCCGGGTTCATTTAGTAAGATGCCCAAAAGTTTGATCTCAATGAGGCCAGTAATCAACAAGGAACACCAAATGTTTGCTAAATACCAAAAGACTTCCAGGGCTTAGTTGGGAAAAATTTTCATAGCTCCAGTAGGGCAGACACAATTAAGTCAATAAGTATTGAACATTTACATTGAACTGTTCTATCCCCACTAACTTGCACGAAGATGCATTTAGGTTCAGGTAAATAAATTATCATGTTCGATTTCTGGTGGTTTTATTCACAATTAAGTAAAAGTATGAATTTCAAAAATTTGCTCGAGATATGCACAAATTCTTTTTTTAACCGGAAAAAATTAAGCCCCTGGCCCACGATGTCGAACGATAACGTTCGCTTAGATAAGACTTAAGACAGAAACTTGATTGTGGAATAAACAAACTTGATTGAGTAACAAATAGATACGATAAAAAGTATGTGTCTTAAGTCTTATCTAAGCGAACGTTATCGTTCGACATCGTGGGCCAGGGGATTACTTGTACATTTTGTGCATATCTAGAGCAAGTTTCTGAAATTCATACCTTTACTTAATTGATCATCGATTTTCATGATTTATGACTCATTTTGTTCATAGGTTATGCGACTTTACGTGAAAGTAATAGGACTTAACACTTTTTTTACCGTTTTGGATTTTTTATGAATTAAAAATAAAAAAAATTAAATTTTTTAGGCAAAAAATAGTTTTTTTCTTCATATATTTAACTATAACTGTGAAACTGTTGCTTGAACATGTATTAAAGGAATTGTAATTCTTAATTTTTTTTAAATTTGTTTCAGCTTATTCGGACTAGTGGTACTCGAGTTATGACAAACAAAAGAGCCTAAAACGTGACAAATTCCCTATAGATACTTACTAACTTCAAATCGATATATCTCGATTCCTAGACGTGACCCAGCGAAACGCCAGGACACGTAGAACTTCTTTTTTACCGATATAACATTTCCCCCATCCCGATTTTGGCTGTCGCATAGTGTAACTTAAATGAACATCATAATATTAAATAAATTAATTAATTAAGAAATTTAAATTGATTTTAATTAATAAAATCGTGGTTAATTTTTTTCTAACGCTGTTGCCTCTTTCGCAGAAATTCTCCAAAACAATTCCTAATAAATAAAACCTGCTAAATCATAAATGATATTGACTAATTGGAAACTGACACCCTGCAATTTTGGCTATCTAATATAAATTCCTGCAGCACAAATCATTTAGCTTTCTTTGTATTTTTGATTCATCAATAAAAAAGAAAAGTCAATTTACAAGGAATTCACACAGAAATCTACAAAATAAAAATAAAAAAAAAAGTAAAAACTATAAACTGAAAAGTCCTTTTGTTTGTTAATAATCGATTTTAACTGAACTAAGGATAATGATAATGAAAAATCTAACCATTCTTTTGATTTCTAATTCAATTCCAAGAAAAATACCGGAAAACTTCTACAAATCTAACAACAACAACAAGAACAAAACAAAACAAAAGAGAGAGAAACACACACACACACATGGTATGAAAAACAAAAATCAAAAGTGTGTGGGTTTCAATGTTTAGATCAGTGTGTGTTTGAAAAAGGATGATACTTTCTAATCTGAAATGGGTGATAAATATTTGTATTTTATATTATTATTGTTGTTGTAGTTTGGTTAATACATATATTTTTTTTGTTTTGTTTTGTTTTGTTGTTGTTGTAGTAGTTCTACAAAATGATGCTGCCAATATCTCTGGCTGTTGGAAAAAATTCTTTAAATTAGGGAAAAAAGAACCACCTGTGTGTTTTGTTCAATGGTGAGATACTTGCAACAACAAAAACTAAAAAATACAAAATATTACAGCAAACTACGAGTAGATATAAAGGGTGTCCCAACTAGAACGCAATTTTTAAATTTTAAATAAAACACAGATATTTGAAAAAAAAATCGTGAAACATTATTATATCGTAAAGTAGACAGAATAAGGTTATGTATGGAACAAGATATCGTGCAGATGGACGCCGCGGCTTTGCTGGCACATACGCGTAAATGCTGCGGTATTTCATTAATGCAGCGTCCAATTTCCTCTTTTAAGGCTCGACTTTAAAAAACCCCAAAGAAAAAAATCTAAAGGTGTTAAATCGCACGCTCTAGGCAGCCAATTCTGGTCTCCAAAACGCGAAATAACACGACCGGTAAATGACTAATGCAGCAATTGAATTGTTTCTCTGTCTGTATGACATGTGGCGCCGTCTTGTTGAAACCACATGCCCTCCACATTCATTTCTTCAATTCTAGGCAAGAAAAAACTGGTTATCATTTCACGATACCGAACACCATTGACACCATTGCGTTCTAGTTGGGACACCCTTTATTTTAAGATTTATTATTTTGGCCAATTTTTTTGTTTTTGTTTGTTTTTGGTATATTTTCCCTTTTCCTTTTTGTATTTTGCCTTTAGTTGGTAAATGATGATTTTTAGCAAAAAAAAAAAAAAAAGAATTCTCCTACACACTCTCACTAACACGCATTCACCTCAACAGCTGTACATTTTTCTCAAACAATTTAGGTTGTAAATGTTGTTTTGAAAATTTATCAAAAAAAAAAAAAAGTAGAATAAGTTAAAACTTGTCGGCCTTTTAGCCTTTAATGGCCAAAGTAAATGTAAACTCTTAAACTACTTTTTCTCTTTTACAAATACAAACATGCAGAATAAACTGTACAAATCAGATGTTTTGGCTTAAACAACGTCTGTATGTCTGCTGATTATCCTGGCCAAAAATTATTAGGAGATTTATTAAAAATAAAAAATATACTCGTACATTTTACCTCTAGAGTAAATTAAAAACGAGGATTGTTAGAAAAATTAGGAAACAAAACGACTACTTTAAGATTTCGTATGTTTTAAAATATACCAACTGTGTTATTAATGTTCTAAATATTAAACAAATTAAAATCTGAGAACTGAGAACTGAGAAAAATGTTCTGGAAACAATGAAGAAATTATTGAAAATCAATTTATTGATCCGGGCTGACTGTAATTAACTGTAAAGGCTTTGATTGAGCAGACTCCGAGCTCTAATGAGCTCTGAAACCTAATAAAATTTGAAAACATTTGTGAAACATTGAAAGTCAAAACGCTAATACACTTCGGACCATATTATTTCATATGGCTACCCCCAATGATCTGTTCATATTTTAGATGACTTAGAAAAGTTCAATTCGGAAAGGAAAGAGATTAATAATCAGCTGGTCTAAAGATGTATCAAGGTGTTTTTAAACGGTCCTACTTATGAATTATTTGAGGAGTTCCTCAAATATTAAGTAAAAACTCCACCTGCAGTCTTCAGATGTTTTGTCAAAGGACATGACATATTTTGGTTACAATTAATATAATTAAATAAATTGGCTTATGCCTTTAAAATATTGAAAAGTTGAATGAGAGAGCACAATTTGAAAATGTTTGTCGCTTTACAGGCGCTATAAGAGTATGTCCCATTTATGTCTTGAATGTTATTCTGCACTTCCTTCTGTTGTTAAACCCTTAAGCAAACAACAAAATGTGTTCACATAAGCGAACCCCAGGGCCTAGCTTTTCGTATTTTATATGAATTTAAATTAAAAATCTTCAATTTCATTATCAACTTCTAAGTCGTGCCCAATATCAGAAGAATTGTCTTCATTTCCATCAACCTCATTCTGAATATCGTTTTCTAAATCATTATCAATTGCCTTTGCCAATCTATCATAATAGTTAGGGTTAGATTTTCAGTACTCATTGTAGCACTATAGACTTGTTAACTGCCAGCAATTCTGGTTTTTATGCAAAACACAAAATCAGCGATGCCAACTTAGCCCTTTCCGGGCTAGATTTAGCCCGATTTTAGTCCTCAAAACGCGAAAAACCGCCAAAAAAAAACAAAAGAAAATTGGAAGTGGTTTTATATGGATTTTTTCCATTTACGCGTTTTGAGTCTCAAAAGTGGGCATCACTGCTCTTTTGTGTTAATATCATTTGCTGGGCCTTGGTGATACAAACATATTGAGAGTAATTACTACGCCTACCGATAAAAACTTTTTAGTTTTTTTAAATTTGTTTGCACAAAACACCTTCATTGCGGAAAGATATCTAAGTAAAAAACTATAAAAATGTTCAAAAATGCCTGGCCAGGCCCTGGTGTTCGCTTATGGGTTAAGGAGGCCACTTGCATTAGTGCAAGCCATTTATCATGCATTAATTCCAAGAACCTAGTAGTGCTCTTTTATGAATCGCAGTCTCTTTGAAATCAAACTTTTGCACATTTTCTAACGAAATATTGCTGACTTTGGTATGGCCTTATGTCAATTAATGGAATATTTTTTATCAAGTCTGCCTTACTGGGACCATGATAATCCCGACCCGTTTATGGCTTGATCGTTATTTTGTTTCACTTTGTAGATGAGGGCAGAGGCCTGCATGAGTTCAATCCAATTACCAGGCATTAAGATCGGCTACATGCTGGTGTTTTGTTTTATGATGCTCAATCTCTTTAAATTCAAACTATAATACAGGTAGCTGACTAAATATTACCGGTTTTGGTATAGCTAATGAATTAATCAGACTGAACAACTGAAGATGTTTATCAAAGGTTAATCAATGGAGCCACATAATGTGTCTAATTTATGGCGTGTATGTTATTCTGCACTACATTCTGTCGAAGAAGAAGGACTATATTTCAATTATCAGGCACTAAGACCGCCGAACTTGTGCTGCTTTATAACTAACAGCCTCTTAGAATTGTAATAAGCAAATCTGACTAAATACTACCTGCAGCTGGTATGACACAGGAATATCAGTGCCCAATTGGTAACAGTAGGATGTTGATCAAGTATGTCTCACTGGTATATGTCAATATTTATTTGTGGTGCTATCAATGCTTAAAGATCCTACAAGGTTAATCAGGGCCAGAGTTTGTGTATCTAATATAAAACAGTTCACACTGACAAGTTTCCAAGGATCTTAAAAGTGGAAATTTTCATTTTGATCAATTGTTTTTTGTGTGTCTTCATGAACTGAGTGAGTTGCATTTATAGAATAATTTTATAAGCATAGGCTGTGAGGAATACTATGAGAAAAATTTAAGAAATGAGCACATTAAACAATTGACTATCAAAGGGGATGTATATTTGATGGTTATTGCAGGAACATTGCTCACCAGTGGATGTCTTTTCTGGACTGAAACAGGCGACGTAGCTTATTATGACCTCTAAAGAGATCCAAGAACTGCTATATTTCGATAGGGACAAACGGCATTAGTTTTCACACTAACCGTTAGCGGTATTTCAGAATTAGCATCTCCATATATTAACAACATGTTTTAGTAAATGTTGGTGCCATACAGCGCAAATTTTGGGAGAAACATTATGATATATGTATTGTGCATTTGTGTGTACTGAGTTGCTTAAGTGTCTTGAGAACAAAGGTTCTTGGGAGACCTTAATGATCATAAAAGAAATTACTGACTTGGGCCTGTTGAGTTAAATAGCTGCATAAAAAAATCCTTGATCAGTGGAGTTCTCTTATCTAAGCTACCTAAATGCCTAAACATTTTAAACCATTATATCCAGTAGATATCTATCTCAAAATCTATTTTTATGTATAACAATTCCTTTCAAATAAAGAATATACAGGTTGCAGCAATATTTTAGAAATGCTTTTGAAACATGTTACAATAATTTCTGATTTCTACACTAACTTTGCAAGCTTTATTTAAAGACTGTTAAGGGAAACCTCGCATGTATATACTTAATACATCATTATTCTTATAAGAAGCAAATTATGACTACTTGCAACACAAGCTAAGCGAAATTATATTAAGCCATATTGCAACAGAATAATTATTATTTTTTTTAATTGCCAAAATAAAAACTTTTTCCTAACCAAGTTGGCCTTAAAGACTGGCAAACTACGAAAATTCTATGCTTATTTGCAACTATTATATACATACCTGTGTGTGTGTGTGTATATGCACATATACTAGTTTAAAAATAAACAAAATTGTTTTAGCAAGTTTTACTTTCATTTAAAATTAAATTTATTCTGTGTTGAGTTGAATTAAAGAAGCATTCTCACAACTCACATCCCTGCATCCATTTGATTTTATTATAATGTTTTCTTTATTTCGAAAGTATTGTCATTTCGCTTGTCATAACTGTGTGTGTGTGTGTGTGTGTGTGTGAGTGTGCGTATGAAATCCGTCTGTTAAACTGACATGTCTGCTAGTCTGTCCATTTATTCATCCTGCTATCCTGCCGACCATCCATCCGTTTGTCTGCATGTCTAGGAGTTTTTTTTTTTTTCTTTTTTTCGGATGATGACTGTAAAGTTGCTGCTGCTAGTGGTGTTTGTTAGATATTTTAACATCCTCCTTTGAATGGAGAGATCAAGGCTGTTGTTGTTGGTTGGATGTGTGTTGGTATGTGGGCTTGTTGTTGGTGTAAAACTCCTAAGCTCAGTTGCATTTTTGTGCTGTTATGAATACAAGTATTATCCTTTTGTTTACGCTTGCTTGGCTACTGCTACTGTTGATAGTGATTCACTTAAAGCGTGCGACAATTTGAATAAAAAAAAGCAACAACTAAATATAACAGAAAAATGGAGTTTTATTTGCAAACAACAACAACAACAACAGCAACAACTGAAACTGCAAAAAACAAAAATAGACAAATACAATAAAACTGTTTTGGCGTTTATAGTCTGTACACACTTTATTTGTGTTCGGACGAAAGCGAAAAAAAAAAAAAAGACTTGAAGTATAAATAGTTGGAAACTTTAAAACTGAGGAATTATCTAGAGAAGAACTTAAATGTTAAATCGTTTAAGAAGTTTGTTTATACACGCAGTTTTATAAGGGAAATATTAACTAAAAGTAACACTTCTTTTTTTTTTGCAATTTTGTAGATATTTGTTTTTCATACACTTTGGCATGTTAAGCAATTGTTTGCCTTAAGGGAGATTGCTTGGAATTGGTTCGTAATTCTTTTATTATTCATACATTTTCATTTGTTTTCCACTTAGATATATTAGTGTGATCTAGAAAGAATCATAAGCATCTTAACGAGTCACAAAATTTTCTTGTTCTGTACCGATAGTTTCCCGAAATTAAGTGATGCTCAGTAACAGTGAAAAACTCAGAATCCAAAACAAATCCAAAATTTGCTTGAAGGCATACTTGTTGATGTTCAATAGTTCATCCTAAGAACTCTTTTCGTTGTCCATGGTCATTATGCCTCAGTCCTTGTGTCAATTGAACTATATAAACATGAACAGGTAGATGTTCATTAAGTATACTGTTGCAGATCTTGTTTAAGACTACAAATTGATGTTCTTGGACTCAAGGACTGCTTGAGAGTATCTTGATCTTGGGTTTCCAATATGAGATTAAATTTTGGGATTGGGGATCTGGAAATTTGGTGGGGATGAAAATATTTTTTTGGGAAATTTTTAGAGATGTTTATTTTTGTCAGCTATTAATTTGTTTTAAATTATATTTTACTATGCAGTTTTAAACCTATAAATAACATAACAAATATTTGTATTATACGAATTTTCTCTGCTGACAATTCTAAAATCTCAATGATTACCATTTATTTTAATATGATTTTATTCCTAATAAAATGTCGCGGTTTCTTCCACACCTCACACACTGTCACTAGTTGTTTAGAGTAGAATAAGATTGATGTTTTGAAAATGCCAGCCCAACCTTCGGATCTCAATCCGATTGAATAAATTTGAAATAATACGGAGCAACAATAACGGCAGTAAGAACCAAGAATTTGGCCGATTTGTGGAATAATATGATAGACTATGCCTAGTAGATGTGCAGTTGTCCTACTAAATATTAGGATTAAAAGTGTTTTCAATGCTAAAAATTACTGTCCAAAATGGCAATAAATTAATAAAACAAAGAGTGGTGTGGCGTGATCTTAGGGTGACATATAACACATTTCAAAAATAAAGGACAACAAAAAATAGTTGCTTTAATTGGCAACAGATACCAAGTCTGCTTAGCTGGAGTCCACCACTGTATATTTTAAAAATAATTCAGTTTGCTGTGAAGATTTCAATACAACAGCAGAATTGTTAAAACTTTATATAACAAATTGTTAATTGGGGATTTTTGGGGATATAAACTCGAAAAATGGGAATGAGTACCGAAAAAATACTGGCAACACTGGCAGTCAGTGTATTTATTTTTATGTTTATCATTACAATTATAGTTGTTGATTTTATAGCAATATGCCGACCAAATTTTCGAACTGTGGTTGGCAAATTTTCATTATTATTTTTTAAATGTGCATCATCATTGCTGGCCGCTTGTTTTCTCGGGTAATGTTCCATTTTTACAAACCCTAAACTTTCAGGTGCCAAACAGTTCTTTTGCAAGACATTTCTACACAAATTGAGGCAAATTCAATTCAGTCTCCTCTCTGGAGTGTAAAACAGATATCAAATTGATGTTAAAACGACGAAAGCATTCTTTTAATCTAAAATTAACTCTGTAATTTGACATTGTCTTAGTTCCAATACAATGCATTAAATGAGTAGGAGCCGTCCCCAACAAAGTGCTGGTCCAAGTAAAAAAAAACACTATCGGGCATGTTCTGAAAATCACTTTTTCGTAAAGTGATTTGAAATCATTGAAAAGATGTTCTGTGCACAAAAATTATTGAAATCTCGTGATTTAAAACCGGTCACCTAACAGCCTAATGATTTCAAATCACTTATGGCTAAATTCATACCCCCTTATTCATAAAACTTGTCAAAGGTTTATAACAGGCTTATAAAGCTAATTTTGTATGGATATTTGCTTTATAAGCCTGTTATAAACCCTTGATAAGTTTTTATGAATTATGGCCGAATTCTCGGTCATTAGTTAACCATTGATAAACTAAAATACTAACTATTGTTTAACTATTACTTGTTATTCTTATGGAAAACTAAGCATTGCGAATAAAGAATCATTAGTTAAGCCTTTGTCATTAGCTAACTAAAGACTGTGAATTCCGCCATTATTAGACTGACATGCTTTAGTTAGCTAATGGCAAAGGCTTAACTAATGATTTTTTATTAGCAATGCTTAGTTTGTCATTAGTTAAACCCTCAAATACCGTTGGTTAACTATTAGTCAAATAACAGCTGTTGCTATGAAAATAAAGTTTACAATTGTTTTCGGTTACAAATTGTAAATATGTCCTACGAATTTGAATAATGGCTAAATTCACAGTCTTAATAGTAACAGTTAAACAATAGTTAGTATTTTAGTTTACCGAGAATTCGGCCATTAGAGTTTTTCAAGCATTTTTCAATGAACTCTTGTAATAAAATTATCACAAACACTTAAAATCATTTGTTCTTTACACTAATACCCCGATTTGCGTCATCAAAAAAAAGTTGCGTGGCTTTGAATTGCGTCGTTTTGTGCATAGAAAGAGAATTTCCCTTTTTACTTGTTTTGGTCAAACCCAAGACATCTGCTTACCTCGTTTTAAAATGGATATTTTTACAGACAACGATCCAGACGAAAATCGTTGATTGTTATAGAGAAATTTATTTACAAAAAAAATCAGTTAAAGTTCAACGAAAGATAACCCGATTTTTTCAAAAAGATACGCAGCTATCGAATCAAAACCCTGATGTGACCATTGCCTTGGAGTAACACAAATTATTTAATATATAATTTATTAAATTGAATTACATAAATATATGTTTATGTTGATTTTTTACATGTATGAATTGGCTTTAATTTATTTTTTTACTTTACGTTATCTTTTTGTTGAAATAAATTTTAAAAAATATACCTATGTCTACATTTATTTATAGTAAAAATTCTTGAACGAATTGACGAAAAATCCATACAAATATATGGGGAAAAGTGATTCGATTTGCGTTGTTTCGCATTGCGTCCCGTTTGGTCGGTCCCAATTAACGACGCAAATCGGGGTATTAGTGTATTTGTTTTTGAAATAAAACTATTTTACACAGAAAAAACTTAAAATTTACAAATTCAGTAAGACGTTGTATTTTTTGCGAATCACATTTTTCGTGATTTACTTTTTAGTAGTCAGCAGATATTGTTGATCAAAATATACGTCATATTGGTTGCTAGAGTAACAAAGTCGTATGGCATATGACTGATTTATTAAATTAAATTATACATTAAAATGAAAAATTTATTAAAATTGTTGAAAAAAATAAAAGTAGTCAATAAATCATTGATATCACTTTTATTTCGGCTCGAGTTCATTAAATTTAATTTTTCATTAAATTATTTTTACTGAAGGTAGGAATTGTTATATGAAAATTATTATTAAAAATTTATTGATAATTTTTCTTGGCCTAGGATTCGAACAAAAAACTAAAGAAAAAGGAGGCAACATGTAAAATAAATGAAAAATGATAATTACAGCAAATTTCGAATCACCAGTAACACTAGTTAAAGGATTGATGTTTGACTGTTGGCTAGCGGGCACCGCAGTGGTGCAGAGGGTGAGAACGCAAAAGAATTCTGATGAGAGAAAGTGGTGTTTCTCGAAACATATGTAAATTCAACCAACAACCCAGGTTCGAATCCCAAACCAAGAAAAATTATCAATAAAATTTTAATAATAATTTTCATGTAACAATTCCTACCTTCAGTAAAAATAATTTAATGAACTCGAGCCGAAAAAAAAGAAATATCAAAGATTTAAAATTAACACTTCAAATAAAAATAATAATTATTCGTAGTCAATAAATATTAAGTTAAATTTTAAAATACAAATGTAAAAACCAAATGAAAATTTTATTGTAAACAAAGATTATCAGCTGTTAGCTCGTGGTTTAGAACACTGAAAATCACTACTAAAAATAAAAAATCTTGTGATTTTCAGAACACCAAAATATTCCTTCCGTGATTTCAAAATCGTTCGTGATTTCAGAACATACCTGTATACACCAAGTACTCGTTCTAGTACTAAACTATGAATATTTTGCAATTTTCAAAAGAATGTAGCTTTTATAGACATTGTCTTTTCAGCACTTTCTATTAACTGTCCTCAGATTTGCTTGAGCAATTTAAGGGTTAAACCTGATTGAAAGTGAATGATATCAATTACAATTATTTTAAACATATGCACGTATGTACGAGTATGCTGTCTAATAAATACCTAATTACTTAAAAAGAGCGGCTATTTAGTAATTTAGTCTCTAAATGACTGCGGTATAACGCCACACTTAGGAAAATTTCTATAATAACTTGAGGTTGTGGAGGTGGCGTTGCCTAGCAGTTTCTTGAATGGATGGTTGGATGGATGACACAAGAAAAAAAAAAAAGCTTTTACTACTGGGTGAATGACTGGCTGGCTGGCAGTTTGACTGACAGGCTCGTGTTATTATTTGTATTATTTGATTTATTTATAATAAATAATTTTTACGAAATTGTTGCATGTTTTCATATAAAATAACATACAAGTGTTTGTGGGTGGTTAGTTAACACTGAAGGTATTGCAAAATAGCGGGTGGGGGGGTGTTTAAGAAAGCATTTTAGGGAGTGGAGGATTTTATGAGCCCTTGGCATAGCAACAATCATCAGCTTTAAAAGCATACACATAATACCCAATTAACTGGATTTAGTTACGTGCGCATGTTGCTAAGACCCTTGGAAATAATTTCACTATACACGCGTTTATATCTATTTACTACGAGTACCTTTATATTGTTTATGGGTTCCGTTGTAACTCACTCATCTCAATAAGAGCAATAGCACACACAAACAACACATGTTTATTATAGATGTTTATGTATGAATTTCCCTTAAATTCACTCTGTCATAATGTGGCACAAACTCCCATTACAAACAATCGTGCACAATTTAACATTTAATGCCACAAATTGTATAAATTTTAATGAAAACCAGTAAATACATTCCGGCTGCCTGTCTAACTTATTGACTGACTAAAGCTAATTAGTCTAATTTCCAATCCAGAAGAATGAAAACTCGTCATTAAGTTGAACCCATCATTTGATTACTCGGTAATTTCCATATGTTTGTGTTGGCATTTGTGGCTGCTGGTATTTAACTTGTTACCAGAAATTGAAAATATTTCAAAGCAAGTTAGTTAATGACGTTGCCAGTATGTCTCTGGCAACCAAAAAAAAAAAAAAAAGAAAAAAAACTATCTAAAGAAACAGCTAAATGTGTTTAGCTAGTTACGTACGAGTACATACTCGTATGTATGTATCTGCTACCTGGCTGTAAAGTAGAAGAAGGCACATCTCTGAGATTTGAACAAATATTTGAAATGACTGCCTTTGGATTCTCTTGATATTATTGATTGTTGTTATATTTTGAAATTGGTTTATGAAAAATGGTTTAAACGATCGTTACTTATTGTTATAACAACGACGTCATAATGTCTGTTGGAATTTTGGCCATAAATAATCAGACCATCCGTCCGCGTCTGTCCGCCTGTCCGTCCGCTTGTGTGAGTGAAATATAAATGTAGCTCTGTGTGTAAGAAATGGCCAGCTCAGCATGACATGTCAGCCTACGTTAGGGATTTTTTTATTATTATTTATTTGATTTTCAAATTCTGTATGTGTTTTCTTTTTCTTGTTAAAACTCAGTTGAATTAAATTTTTATGTTTATCTGTTAGTCCCTACAGTCGTCATACACTTCGTGCGTCCGTCCGTCCGTCAGTCTTGTTTGGTTTTCTTCAGATGATCGTTATTTGGCAACTTTCATTCTTAAACAAGTTGAGCTCCAACAAATCACACATGAATTTCCAGGTTTAAAAATTAACAAAAAAAAAAAAAACAATAAAAGTAACTAAAACATGAAAACTAAAAATTTCTATCATAAAATTCTAATGGCTGTCATAAATTAGAAACATAAACTTGTTGCAAGTAATTACCAATTTTATAATGGAAATTTAAACCAAATCTATAAAGCACTAGCAAACACTTTAAATAAACACAATTTGAAAATGCCTTTAGGAAAACTATGGCCACATATCATTCTAAATTCGTTTTCGTTTTTCGCCAGACACTCTGACGCTTCTAAATGACCAGGGCTGTAGCTGTAACTCAGCTGTAGCGAAATAGTTTCGTTACGTTTACTCCTGCCTCTCTCTTACTTATCAAACAAACTCAGCCGTACGACTTGCCAGACACTGTGGCGCATTTTTGCTAATCGTTTTTAGTAGAAATAAAACACCTGCATTCATGTACGCATTTTTCCCTTGAAACGCTGTGTAAACCTGCTGAGTCGTCAAAAATGTTTGTTACTTAAAAACTGCGTGTCGAAAAATTTCTAAATTTTAACCTTTTCTTAAACAACCAGACTGAATGTATGTTGTTTCAGGCGTCAAAGTGTCTAGCAATAAAGTTAGGTGTTTTGCTCTAGGACGAACTATCCTTTCTGCTGTTGGTCGTATGGTGTTTGTGCTCCAGATATTTATTACTTTCTAAAGTCCTTGAGCTAAGCAAATATTTGAGAAATATTTTTTTATTTAAATTTATTTCAGATTTTTATTTGCTGCACATGTACTAAATGCTGATTCCCTAGTTTGATGATGGTCTATCAAAAACAATATATAGCTATGTATGTATGTGCACGAGTATTGAAATTTTTATTTGATTTTATAGATTTTATGTTTATTCATAAGATAAGTTTATTAAATTTTCTAAGTCCTTTATCACATTTTATTCTTCTGCTTATTCCCAGCAAGCCATATGAGTCCGAAAAGAGGCTTTTCTGACACCTTTTTCGGAGCGTTAACGCTCTTTATGAGCTCAAAAACCAATCATAATTGCTCCGAAAACCTTCAGAAAAGAGGCTCATTACATTCGAAATTGATCCATCAGAAAGAGCTCTTAGATAATGTCAGAAAAGAGTCTTTTATGAGGGGTTTTTTGGGCTCTGTGTAATCTTGTTTTTATTATTGTTGTTCAAAGCACAAGTAACAGGACAACAACGCTTTAGTACACACATGATTAAGTGGAATTTCTGAGTCATACTGCGTGCCGACTCAGGACAGTAACAAGCAAATTTTTCTTTCGCTCCGAAAAAAAAACCAATCTAATTCAGTATTGGAGTGTCAAACCTTCCCGCCAGAGCTGGGAATTTTTAACCGCTTCTTAAATGAAATTCTGATGTGATCTATCAAAACACCGACACACGTATATTTTTTGTTGGTCTAATTTTGAAAATAGTTTTAAATTGTTCTACAGTGTTATTATTAACAAACGGACGTTATATGTGCTGAAATTACAACGATCACAATTAAGCGACTTAGTGTCAGTAATTACCGGAGACGGCAAAATTCGGCAATCATGCCAGAAGATTAGGCATGATTTCTGTAGAAGTTGTAAAGATAAAGAAGAGGTGGAAACAATCTCTCATCTTCTCTGTCATTGTAAAGCAATGCGCACCATGCGTAACACCTTCTTGGGAAAACCGTCCTTCAATAATCTGTCTGAAATTAGAGCGTATCAATGCTTTCATAAGAAATAGCAATTGGCTATCATTATTTGAGACCCAATCCATTCACTTGAAATGGAACTACTGGTTATTAGGTGGTTCGGAGTATTTTACTCCATATTTTCCTCTAAACTTCCGGACCCGACATCTTCATCTTCTCTTGACGTCTTCTTCTCCTACCTATTCACATCTACTCTCTATCTACCTCTACAACATCTATCCCCTTTCTGTTTTTTTCTATTCATTTCTTTTTAGGCAACACAAAAGGACCAACTAATAAAATTTCCCCAAAAACTAAATAAGAAACAGAAACTAGTTACAAAAACAAAGTAGGTTTTGTAATTATTATTTCATTGTGGTGGAAGGTTTTAAGATTCGGCATGGCCCTCTAACTTGCTTTTTAATTTGAATTTTAAAAATTTTTAAATATTAAAAAAGTTAAGAAAGATAATATATTAAACACTAAAAAATATATGTATACATATGTATGTATGTATTAAGAATTAGTTCCTGGATTTTAAGTATAGAGAGATAAGTACGGATTTTTAAAGATTATTGTAAAGAAAGGATCATACAGTTTATTTTGTCGTTTACATAGTCTTGCCCAAGGGATTACGTAGATTCCAAGATGCCGTATTTATCAGGTTTTAGGTCGTTTCGTTGCAATTCTTCTTAAATCTGAAAGGTGTTGTTTCTTAAGTAATTAAATTAAATACTTGTAGATAATGGTGACCTTCACACCATCTGCGATTACTTACGAACTAATATTCCTTATATCATTTCCTTTAATATTGAATTGAATACCAGTTTTAGTTTTCAGTAACTTTAAAATCCTGTCATTCCAAATCACGGAAACGCAAAAAGAGAGGACAATATTGCGGCTTAATCATTCTTTCAGTTGGAGAATCAATTAAAGTTCGTTGTCATCATTTATATTCGATGACCATCCGGAAATTTGCCATTTATGGACAGAGTTTGAAATTTATCAAAATATATTGGAGGATTAATTAAATCCAGTTCATTTTATCAGCAGTTTTAGGGCTCATTCTATATTTTCAGACAGAGTACAGCAACATCTGCATACGCCACCAAGACATTTCACAACCGACAGCCGGTTACACGCACCGGAATGATCCGAGTTTACTCAGTCAAGGGCTGTCAACTCAGCAACTACTTCTGTTGCTATTACATTAACACCAATCCTCTGAAGTTTAAAACAACTTTATTTAAGCCTTTAGAGACCGTCAATCTAGTGAGTTTCTTTATGAGTTGTGCTGCGAATTTGACTGTGCTGTTGTAAGGCTGAGAGTTATTCTAGTAGAATCAGACTTTATGTTGTAAAGCTTCCTCAATATCAAGAAAATAAACGAAAATATATCTAAGGATAGAAATCCAATTGCAGCTGTCTCTCTTTTTAGAATCATAAATTATTAAATTATTCTTTTGGATGATGAATATCCAGAATTCTCTCTAGCGTTTGTAACAGAAATAAAAAAAAGAGCTAATACGGTTTATAGTAATTTGCGCCACTGTATTGTATATTACAGTCCTTTATAATCCTTTTTTATTATAGCACTATGATACATGATTGTCCTTCATAATGTCGCAAAACTAAATGGCTTATGGGTAGAAGGGATCGATTCTGTGTCACCTTAACTTGGACAATTCTCAGATCAAATCGTAATGAAGACATTGTTGCAAGAAAATCTTAAAGGAATTTCAAATAGCCCCAAAAAAAGAAATTCAATGGTGTTAAAAGGTAGGAAGGCTGATGTGAGTCACCTTACACCCTCACCCAGAGACCAATATGGTCCATTGCGATGCCTTAGATTCTCTACCAAATGTGTGACTTATCTCCATATGTCTGACTGGTCTACCCAGAGTCTTTGGCGGGAATCGAGTCCGGCACTCTATCGCCTAGTCTATTGGGGCACCCGATATGTTATCAACGCACGATATCGCACAGCAATAACAGTCTAATATTCGAAGAAGTTTTCGCAACAAACTGTGACACGTTGTATATACGAGTAGTAATATTTGTTTTCAACAATCACTTGTGTGTTCTCTGAAACACAAATGCAGCAAGCTTAACGATTAGCATTACTTAGGCCACCAAATCGTTTTTTCTCTCGTGCAATGCTCCATTTTAATAACCCCAAACTGTCAGCTGCCATAATGGTTCGGTTGTCGACACTTTACTGCTCGAATGGCGTCAAATTCAAATCTACACTTAACAATTTAACGACCACATCCGTACATGAAAGTTTCCCATTTACAAACTACGTGTGTCCACAGATCAATTTGCTCTCAAAATCTAATCTAATGCACCTATGATGCAACTATAATATCCAACAAAGTTCTTTGGCATATGAAAATGTTGTCAAATATTTTATAGTTTTTAAAATTCAGTCACACCTTGAAATTTTATGGGAATAGAAAATTTCTTCTTGGCTCGTAAATAAAATTGTATTTAATTTGATAAAAGAAATATAAATATACGAGTATGTTAATAGTTTTCATTATTATTTTTTGTTTTCTTTCAATTTTTATTAGTTCACACAGTTAGCTCTAGCTATTATATAATATTAAAATACTTTACGATTTTCATTCATGAAAAATATAATGAAATTAAATACGAGTCAGTTTGCGTTAAAAAGGCGTGATCAAAAGTTGTAAAAACTTTGATAAAATATTAACAAAATTTTATTATTTTTTTTTTTTGTTTTGTGGGTTTTTATTAGTTTGAAAGAAAATCTTTAACGATTTTTGTTTATAAATAATTAAATGAAACTGATGTGTTTAAGTTTATAATATGGGGGTTTTAATATAAACAGTTTACTGTAAAGTGATTTTGAAAGTCCTCAGCAATACAGTTTGAAAAAGTTAATTTATTTCTTTCTAAAAATTCTCAATATGCTTTGATATTGTTTCCCTTTGTGAAAATATTATTAAAATATGCATGAATTTTTTATATTTTTTAGTAACTAAAAGCTTTTTTGGTTTTTTTTTTGTTAGATACTGTAATAAAATGTCAATATTTACAATGACACCTTTAAGGTTTATGGTTTTTATACAATAGTTTTATAAAAATAAAACTTATCACAATTGTATCAACTTTAATAAAATATATGTTAATAGATTTTTTATTATTCTTATTGGTTTTTAATAGTTATAACAGTTATATTTTAAAATGCTGTAAAAATATTTAACAGCTTTTATTTAAAAATTATTTTTTCTTACCAAACCTGCTTGAATTTTTATTGAATGATGATTGCAAAAGTTTTCAATTAAGGCCACCGCGAATTTGAAACAATTTATACCCTCATAACTCATAATTCATGAAGTTTGAGTAGATTTTTCATAAAGTTACGGTCACAAATATTTGCCGAAAAAGAAGTAATCACTAAATAAGATATATTATTAAAAAAAAACTTTTCTTATTCAAGACAAAGTACAACAAATATTTAGTTTTATTTTATTTAATTGTGTTTGATCTTGCAAAACTCTTGTAAGAGTCAACAATGTCAAACTAATTTGTGCTAAAATAAGTGGTTACGCTTTTTTGAGTAAATATTTGCCAAGTGTGACCGTCGTACCTTAAGACAAATTGGATAATTTATAGGTATAAGAAATGTATTCTCACAAATCCTTATTTAGAGTTTGAGGAATATTTTGATATATACGAGTATGTCAGTGTTCAGGGAACAGGAAACATCGTAATTGCTACATAAAAAAGTCATATAAATAAAAAACGTTTCAAGCAAAAAAAAAGAAGCTTTAATGGCCAGTTTTTAATTTGATATTTAAATACGAAATTAGTTGCCTCCTGGCCCACGATGTCGAACGATAACGTTCGCTTAGATAAGACTTAAGACACAAACTTGATTGTGGAATAAACAAACTTGAAAGCTTGTGTCTTAAGTCTTATCGTTCGACATTGTGGGCCAGGGGATTAATTTTTCCTTAAACTTAAGTTGTATTTAAATACGGTTTCATTTTTTCACTCTCAAATTAAGTTTGGTATTTAATCATGATAAAAGTGTGGCAGCACTATTAAATGTCAAAAAAACAATATAAACAACTTCTTCATTTGACAGCTGGGGTCAAATTACCGCATTCGATATCGAGTAAAATTGATCGTAATTTTCTTATTTGAGATTATGGCATTCGATATCGAGCAAGAAATTTAGTACATTTTATCATATTTTCGATATCGAAATAATATTTCGATACGATAGCTCATGCGATCACTAATGCGGTAATTTGGCCCCTGATTTCATATTTAGTTTACAAATTGTTGTAAACTAAATGGACAAAAGCTGCATCATTCATATCCTCTTCATCTAAATTCATTGTTTTAGTTGATATTGACAATGTTTTTATTCGCGGCGAGTTTATTTATTAAATATTTTTTTATCAAATAATAAAAAAAACTTCAATGCGCAATTTTCATAACGGTCAAAATCATATGGTAGTATGAAAAACTTAAGTTGTATTTAAATGGATGTAGTCAGTGATTTAAGTTGTATTTAAATATGATCTATAAAAAGAACAGAACTTAAGTTTAAACACACTTTAGTTTTTAAGTTAAAAACTGGCCATATACAAGCTATAACTTGGCATATAAAAAACACTTGATATTCCTTTAAGCTAATTTATTCAAAATGTCTTGTATTATTTTTGGAATTTTAATAAATAATAAATGTTCTCAACTGCATTTCAAATATATATATAAAACAAAAAAAAACTAATGGTAAAATTTTTCGTCTTTTTTCCAGCTCAAAGACATACCGAAACGGAAACAATTGTTGATTAACATGCAACAGTTGACACCGAACCACACATCAACACACACATTCACACCACCAAATGTTCAACAACAGCTCAACAATATTGATTGATAAATCTACACTTGGTGTCCCTCTTTAAGTTAGCTACTACAAGTGTTAGTACTCATGTTACTTGCGAGTAACTACCAAATAAGTAAGTACTCGTATAGTGAGTGCTAAGAAACATGTCATTTTAAAGCCACTAACAAACCTAGTGTTGATTTTATTTTCGAATAAGTTAACAGAATAAACATATTTGTCAAAAGTTTGTGTGCTAAACAAACATACAAACCCATAAAATACAAACAAATAATAAATTAATAGTTAGAAGGGGATAGAGCGTAGAGACTTGATACCTACCATTTTTTAAGTTTGAAAGCTATGCGGAAAAGACTCTTCAGACTCCTAAAAATACATACATATGTTGGTATAATAACTACAGATGTGACGGATAGTGATTGAGATGCGAGGCCGGATAGTAAATACTTAAGAATGACTTGCGGCACGTCGTCCCTCAGTAGTTGTTCATCGACGTCTTCAACTAGACCTAAACAGTTACGATTAAATGAAACTGATTCAAATGTAGCTCGTAAATCTCACGAAACATTTTGGGATTGGTTTAATGAAGTGACAGATGAAAACAACATTCAGTCTCGGGAGCATGATAAGAACCAAATTGCTACCAAAATTGAATTCTTCTTGAGGAAAGTTCGAATTGAGCGCAGTTAGGATTCTTACACTTGCTGCTCATTTCTATTTGGGACACCCTTTATCTAGTAATTTAATAAAAATTAAAAATACTTTTCAAGAATACTGAATAAGTTTAGTTAAGTAAATTTTAATTTAACTAAAAATTGTTTTAAATTTTCCTTAGTTATCGAGTCTCTTTCATTTTCCCCTCCCCTATAAATTTTTCGTTAACTGTTTTAGGAACTACTAATTTTGTACGTTCTTTTTTTTAAATTTTCTTTACTTTACGACAACAAGTGTTGTGTGTATTTAGTGGTATTTAGTGACTCTAATGTATGTTTCTTTGAAGACACGCACATGAAATAATTTCGGGTTTATTTGTTTTTAACAGCATTATAATTAAGCCATAAATCAAATACTATAAATAATATTAAATATTTACATAAATACTCATTGCAGTTGTCCCGTATTTGAACTGAAGTAGGAGAAAAAAGTTATTAAAGTTTATCAAAAGCAATAAACAACATTTTCAAAGTGCTACTGGAATGAGCCAATGTTATGCTGCTATTCATCATATTAAAACAAGCAATGGTTGGAGTCAATTACAGATTTTTCAGCATAAACAAACAGAAATTATTAAATTGCATATTGCAATATGAATTATATATTTTAAAATTTGGCAAAGATGACACGATTTCCTGACTGCTGTTATGTCTGTCTGGTCACAAACTTAACATCCTAAAATGAAAACCTACATTTTAGCTGGTCAGATTTTATATCCTTGTTCTCAGTTTGTATTCTCTAGAAAATAGTAACAATTTGTTTAATTGGTTTCTGTTATTGCCCGCTATGTTTAAAAAAGTACCCCACCACTCAATGAGATTAATAGCTAGTAATTAGAGAGTACTAAATCCAGCCTGTCGCGTTCAGGTATCCGCTAAAATCGCACCATTTGTTACTTGATGTCTCTGCCAGATTGCTTAGCCGGTCAGTCACAGAGAAAATGAAATACTGTTATTTCTTTCTACCGATCCTGGCAACTGCGGCACTAAGTGTTGATAGGAAGTCCGAGTCTGTTTGCATGCTTACTTACAATTGTCCAGTGACCAGTTAGCACTGCTATTATTCTCGATATGTCCTTTCGTTTCGTTTTCACATTCTGCGTGCTGCGTTTTCCATCGTAAACTGGCCACATTTCCTTAGTGATCTTACATGTGATCAGTCTTTTGAAAGTACTTTAACTTTTAATTGTACCCAGCTGTTTGTCGACTGATACGGCTGTTGAGACATTTAAATTCCTCTCTGGTCAGTTTGTCTGCCTGTTCCCAGTACGCAGAGACCCAAACTATAGTAGTGTCAGTTAGATGACAAGCCTCTGTAGACAGTCCTCCTTGCATTGTCTTGTGACTAAAATAAATGTTGTAGTATTGAATTTAAGTGACAAAAATGGCAGTGCTGCCGCGAATATTACTTTGGCATAAAATTGTACAAGCTTCCCTTATTGCCTGTATCTCAGCCTGGAAAACACTTGATTTGTCTGGGAGGTGTGTATGATTTTAAAATTGAGTTTAGCACAGAAGACGTCTCACTCCATCTTTGTACCATCAGTGTATACTTTACATTCAGCCCAATCATGAATAAAAATTCAGCGGGAGTTTTTTCTATTTTCCCATTTTTTTCCTATTCAAATTCAATGTTAAAAAAATAAAAAGGGAAAAAAACTCCCGCGGATTTTTTATTCATGATTGGACTGATTCTCTTTTGGATGAAATAGTGATTTTGAACATCTTATCAAAGTCGTCTATGAGGGATGTTGTGTGTCGTCGGATATTTGGGGGAAGCAAGTAAAATTTGATGAATACCTATGAGTCCTATTCTATTCACCCCTATCGTGAATAACAATTCCCCATAAAATTTGTTCCCTTTTCACATTTTTCCTATTAAAGTTAAAATAAAAAGAGAACAAATTTCATGTGAAATTTTTATTCACGATAGGGCTGATTATGATTGTATATTTAGATTGTCAAGAGAGTATTCAAAAAACCGACTTTTATAGAAAATCGGTTTTCGGGTTATTCGAAAAATTAAATGTTTTAAACGCTTTCGAATACGGTTACAACTGTAAAAAAAACTGGTTAACCGGTTTTTCATTATATGCGGTAATATTAAAGTTTTTCTTTATTTTGTGTACGAGTTCGTGATGTAAATATAATGAACAACAATTTGAAGTAAAACAAACATTAATAACGACTAAGTATTATTAATCAAATGTAATTTCTAATTAATCTACTACATAATAATAAAATGTGTCAAAAATATTTCCAAAATTAAGGCTTTTTTTGGAGGCCTTTAAAGAATATCTAAATATTCTTAATAAAATTGCTTTCTACAAGAAAAAACTTTATAAAATATGTTCGTCGTAAATATAATCGTCGAATCAGCTGAAATCGGTCTTAAGCTGCGGTCACATTTGTGACACATTTGCCCAAAAGTTGCAAATATTTCTTTGCTGTAATGTGACCAAGAAACATTTGTTTGGTGCAAACATGTTTTTGAGTAAATACACACTCAGTCAAATATTTTCCACTTATTCGAGCAAATAATTATTTGAAAACAAATTTTGTAAAATATTTGATCTTAGTGTGACCATCAAACAAATTTTGAAAATATTCAAGGCAAATGCGGGCAAACATGTTTGAAGCTAATATTTGCCATATGTGACCGTAGCTTTAGAACCAAAAAGTTTTTATTTGTTACAAACGGGCTCTGTTTAGTTATACATATGTACATATTTGTTGGTTTTTACAACATGTCGTAATTAGCGGCAGATTCAGGATATTGAAATAAAAAAATAATGTCAATCAGGTATGTGATGGAAATCGAAAACGAAAACGAGTGAGTTTTGAAGTCCATTTTAAAGTATTTCTTATCAAATTTTTAAAATTTTTGTTTTAAGATTCTCTTTAATAGCAAATTATCTTTATATTTTGTGGGATAAAACTGTTTCAATACAGAAATATTACGAAAAAATTAACTTCTAAAACTCACTCGTTTCCGTTTTCGATTTCCATCACATACCTGATTATCTGTTTGTAAAACGTTATACAAAATTGATATTTTTTGAAAAAAAAAATAAAAAAAATTTTAAATGTAAAAACCGGTTAACTAATACAAAAAAAACCGGATTATCGAATAATTCGAAAATATAAAATATTTGAAAAGGTCGATTTTTTAAATAGCAAAAAACCGGTTTCGGTTTCGGGTTTTCACTACTCTAGTTGTCAATCACTGGAAAATGTTTTTTTATTTATTTTATTTTATTTTATTTTATTTATTTATTTATTTTACTTATTTCCGGAAAAACAGTACAACAAGATTCTTAAGCTTATTAATAAAAAACTAAATAAATAACAACAAATCATTAATTAAACAATAAAATGTGCATAGTTCATTATACATGTTTTCATTAAAAAATTGTTCAGGAATAGTTTCACAAATAAAATTTTTTTCGAATAAATACTTGTTAGCCTAATTTGTCTTTGTCATGTCATTGATATTTAAAAAGAAGTTTTGCAAAATAATTTCAAACTTCTCTCCATTAAAACGCTTAACAAATACTGTCTGTTTGAAGTGTTTTTAAAATTAGCTTTACAAGATTTGATTATGGATTTTTAAAAAGCACAAAACATTCTTAATTAACCCAAAATAATGTAATAAAAAAACCATGAAAACTTTGTTGGAATTTATACGAAAGCTATATGCTAAAATATTTTCATAATTTGTGCCATTTACATAAACGAGGCTGCCTATATGAATTAATTAAAAAATTATTATTTCGATTTTACACCGTTTGTCATTCAAAACAAACACCTGTTTCGACATCTGCCTTTAACAAAAAAAAAAAAAAAAACCAGTAAGAAAGTATAGTCGGTCAAGCCCGACCATATAATACCCTACACCCAGTATACATATGTATAAACCAGTTTTCATAAATGTGCGCTATATGGAAGATATGACCTATTATGGACCGATCATCAAAAAATTTACTGTCATGATGTCTGTGCATATAAGTATTATATGTGTTAAACTTTATCTCGATACACATAAATACTTTTAAAGGATTTATGGAGCTTAAAGTTAATTACGGGGAGGGTCTTATATGGCAGTTTCGACTAACTATGGACCGACCATTATAAAATTAGGTGTCATCATTTCTGTATATTATTTGTGTCGAATTTAATTTGCTTACCAACATTCTTAAGAAATTTATGATCGTTAAAGTGATTTTCGGAAGTGGGCCTTATATGGGGGCTACGACTAATTATGGACCGATTATAATAAAATTGTGCCATATTATTTTAATACATATGAAATATATTTGGGCTCAATATTATTTGGATACCAACATTTTTAAAAGAGTTATGCTCTTTAAAGTGATTTTTAGAAGTGGGCTTTATATGGAAGCTACGACTAATTATGAACCGATCTTCACGAAACTTGTAGATGTGATTTGCCTTCATTTATTAAGCATTTGTGGTGAAATTTGTTTGCATACTTGCATAATTCAAAGATTTATGATCGGTAAACCCCAATTTCGGGAGGACATTTGTATGGGGGCCAGGTGAAATAATGCACCGATTTCCACCAGTTTCAATACCATCCATCCTTGGGCCGAAAAAATATCACCTACCAAATTTTATTGAAATAGCTTCAAAAGTGCGACCTATACTCTGCGCACAAGCATTACATGGCCAGCCAGCCAGCCAGACGGACGGACAGACGGATAGACATTGTTAAATCGACTCAGCAAGTGATTTTGCGTCGATCGGTATACTTTAAGGTGGTTGTTGGACCAATATTTCTGGGCGTTACAAACATATGCACAAATCCAATATACCTTCCCCACTATGGTGGTGTAGGGTATAAAAATATAACAAATAGCAACCTGTAACTATCAACACATTTAAAAACCATTTTGATATTCGTACATTATTCGTATTCAAAATACGAATCCATGCATATATTAACAATCAATTATCGGATTAGTTGTCAAATAGTCACAAATTTGTAATTCAAGAATTATTTTTGACTTGTCAACATTCGTAAATCGACTTTTTCTTTGCATCTAAAAACAAACTAGATCAAAGGTAACAAATACAACTTTCATTAGAAACCGTTGTTCAATCGTAAAACTTGAATAAAATTTTTATAAAACTAAATGTCAAATTTTCCAAAAAAAAACTCACATATTTCGTAAATAGACACTGATCTATTTTATACTCGTACAGATGTTTATGAGTATATTAACCTGATTAAGAAACGCATTAATATTATAAAATATATTAACAGTATGTGTATGTTTTTACATTAGCCATGTTTCTAAGCATCACTCGAATCGATTAAAGACAAATAATTGTGTAACTTAATCGATTCACTTATAATTTGCTTCATACGTTTATTTAAAATTTTACGATCGTTTTTATGTTTTTATGTTTTTTTTTTGAAATCGTAAAATCCGTTCATAATTAACATAAATAAATATTTCAAATTAAACTAAGAATTTTACAATAAATACTAATTTGACTAGACCAGCACTAAAAATAGATTATTAGCTTTTGTAAAATTCTTCTTTGTTTTGTGTAATTTCACTAAAACCCACCACCGCCATTTCAATTAGCACCTCTATTATCGTCTTTTAAGACAAACTATAAAAATTATAAAACTACCACTTCTTTGTTGTGTAATAAAATAAAATATAATAAAATATAAGTATAAAACAAATCCCAATAATGATTGTAATCCATTTTATTTTAAAAGTCAATCAAAATTCAATCATAAAAAAAGCCAGCGTCAAATCAAAACTAGTTTCATTTAGGTTGCTGTTGAAACCGCACGCGTATTTTGTTGTAGTTTTTTTAAATTTCTGTCCAAAATTTAACGACTTTTTTATTTTTCTTCAGTGATTTTTTGTTTTGGTTAAAGCCATTAGCAGTGGCTTAGGAAACACACATATCAGCAGTTAAAATGAAGGCGAGGCGAGGCTTTTTGAACAAATTTTATGTCTGAAAATCATCAACAAGAAATTTGTATTAAAAAAAAAAACTATATACGAGTATATGAATATGTGCATATAATGATCGTAAAAACTGTGAATATTTCACTTTAATTATTGTTTTATTGGCATAAACGATCGTTTATTTGGACACTGAAACATAAAAATAAGCTGCTATGAAATGAACAAAACCAACAAACTAAATTATAATCGGTCAAGCCGGGACTCAAAATGCCCTGCGTCAGTGTTTCAGTTACATTTCATTTAGTCTCATTTTTTTTCTTTGCTTGTTTGACTTGAATTAGATTAGATTAGTTTTAGATCAATTCCTTTTTTTATTCTTTCTTAAATGCGAAAGAGTGTGTTTTATTGAAATTTAACAGGTGATTAAAGAAAGAGTTATGTATATTATTAGTATAACTGTTGAAAAGTGTGGTTTTTAAATGGGGGTGATTATGTTATAATGTATTCTTAACTCTTTGTAAAGAGACTTAGTCAACTCATAATAAATGGGGGTCATAGTAACCATTATCAATGGTGATAAGTATATCGGACCAACTCAAACTATTTATGGGTATTTGAAATAATTTCAGTTTGCTAATGTTTCGTGGCAATCCTGAGAAATTTATTTAATAAAATCTTTATAGCAACAGTCCTTTCTATTTTGTTAAACTCTTTTTATTTTATCAGGTAATACAAAGGGACTAATTTAATGTATGCAAATGTTTTACCTTGGTTATTCTTAGGAAGTCAACTTTCAATAGAGGCTTTTTTGAATATAGAATTAACGTTATTTTTTATCCATATAAATCATTTGAATCAAAATCTACATCTCTTCTTAGTGGTTCTATATGATGTAATAGCTGTAGCTTAATTGGTTAGTGCATTTGATCATTAAGCATGAGTTCGATTCCCAGCCACTGCCACTCAAACAACATCAGTTTCTGATAATTATTAGTTTCCTTTTCTATCCATCATAACTAACATTTATCACAGCGCCTTTCTTAGGTGGTATAGCATTCAAACGCCACCGCAGTAAAATCAAGCTTTAACATTAATGTGCCTACTCACCACCAGAGGCGCTGCAATTCTGCACTAACAACAAACATAATGCGCAATTGCAGAGTTGTGATATAAAAAGCTTTCTTCTGTCACCACCTTTACTTCTTCAACTATTTCAAGGAAAGTGACGCAAGTATAGGCATATTAATTGCCTGAGTGTTACTTCTCTTAAAAAAAAACACTTTTTAAATTTTAATTAAATAATTAAATAAGTTTCTTGCATTTTTGTTATAAATCATCAATTGTAAACATATTTTCAAAATTTTGATTTAAAAAGCGTCTGTTTTTTTTTTTTTTTTTTTTTGAACACATTCAGAAAAAGTAAAAATTTATATCAGTAAAAATTTTTTATTTAAATAATCTTGAACTAACAACAAATTTTAGCATCAAACTATTTCAAGTTACCTTAAGCAACTTTAATCTTCTTGGTAAACGGATTTCTTACTACATAATCTTAAAATGTTTCGTGCCAAACTAAAAAAAAAAACTAAAAGTTTAAACTTTTTCTCTTGTTTCAAACCCTTTCTATATAGCTTCAAACTTCTAATGTTCGATAGTAATTATTTGTAAATTATTCAGGGGTGTCATATAAACCCATATTGTCAGAATTGGTTTTAAAACCGACAAGAAAAAATGCTTTGGTGTCATAAGGCACTGCTACACGTTCAATAAATATCGTGATACTAGAAATATCTTGATATTTTGCAGTGCCCTATGACACCAAATCATTTCTTCTTGTCGGTTTTAAAACCAATTCTGACAATATTGGTTTCTATGACACCCCTGATTATTTTTAAAATTTTAAAGCAATATATTTTTGAATTTGCTTCGTTGTATCAAACCCGAATATCTTTAAATTCTTCTCTTGCATCAAACCTTTTTCTTTAAAGCTTCACACTTCTAATGTTCGATAGTAATTATTCGTAAACAATTGTTTTAAAGTTTCAGAGCAGAAGAACAAAATGCTCTTTTGTTGGAATCTTTTCTGACTCGTTCTTTCGGAGCGCTCCGAAAATTCTTTTTTGTTGGACTCTCTTCTGACTATTTTTTCGGAGCGCTCCTAGAATGGTATGCTGGGAATGTATTCCTTTCCAATATTTTATAGAAGACATTTCATGGACTTCTAGTTGTTTGGCCTACACCATGATAGATTGAACAGTAAATCGACTCTTAAAATATACGACTTCGAGTTATTCGACTTAAATACTTGGAAATAAATAAATATTAATGAGCTAAACAGTGTTGTTACCTTTTGGTTGGTCAAGTGACTAGTCCGGTATTAGACCCGCCAACTATAAGAATGTTCTTTCAACTACCGCATTCCCATAATTTTGAAAACCAACAAAAGTTCAAACTCAATCTTTTGTACATATATAATTGTTCCTGTTCCGTAGGTTACTACTTATGGTTTAAGATATACCAATATCGGAATCATTCATTTTGTAATTTTAAATATGCGATAATTCTAAACTTTATATGATTTTCAAGTACAGACAGTTAAATCATCAATAGTTTATAGATGTCCTTTCCGATTAAAATTCTACCTTGATTTCTCTAGTTTAAATCTTTTAATTATCAACGATTTACGAATAGTAGGTCATAGAATATGCACACGACAATTCCTTAAAAAAACGAAAAGATGATTTATTTTGTAGCTTTTAAATACAATTTTAAAATCGGTCATTCATGACAAGCCAAAGTAAACTTAGTATTTGAAGCACTTCGAAGCAAAACCTAACAAGTTAATGTTATAGTAGAGTAATGTAGAATGAACAAATCGGAATGATACATCACCAAAAGTCTCTGTAGAAATAAGGTAAAACCCACCAATACGTATTTACCATTCACAATATGAAACACCTATGGAAAATAGTTTGCAAGGTAAAGTGCATTATGTTAATTTCATTTAAATAATTGTTTAGTAACACAACCATAGCATAAACTAATTAAAATTAAATTTTTAGGATTATATCTGGTGCTACTACTTCATATATTGCGATACCTGGGGGGTTATTCTCTATTGCGATGCAAAAGCAAATTCGATGTGTAAGAGTATCAATTTGTACGCTTATCGCAGCGAATTTGCTTTCGCATCGCAATAGAGAGTAACTCCCCCTGAACTATATTTTGTGTCGTAGTTCATCAGTTGGCCAATGAATGGTTACATCACTGGGTACCGATTCGAAACTTTTATTTGTAATATCTGATTAAGGGTAAAATTTAGTTTTGACTGAAACTATCAATAAATATTACAAACATAATTTTGTTAATGTTGATTTTATTTCTGTTTGCTTCATTATTTTCAGATCTTTCTGAAGCTCCCCGGTGACTTAAAAAATAGAAATTTGTCATGCTTATAAATCGAATCGTGAATTGCGAATTAATCTGAATTGGTTCCTTTTTTGTGTGACATAATTTTGTCCTTTTTTCAATATTTTAGTAGAGTATAATCATGTAAAGCCTCAGTTAGCCGACTGTAACGGAATGTTGTGTAATGACGTAAAAATGTAAGGAAATTCTATTTGTTACAGATTCATACATTACGGTGTTGCGTTACTTTACATCTTTATCTCATTTGCATTACTTTACACATAACAATATCCATCAGCTGTTTTTTACTGTTGCAGTTACATTCCATTACAGTCGGCTAACTGAGGCTTAAGGGTACCAAAACATATGTACATATTTTTAAATACTAGATGTATATTTAGCATTTTTGCTATATAATGCTATGAGAAGCTTCAGTTTCAGTCACATTGAGTTGTTGAACCAAAGGATCCATGAGAGATTTACAAATGATCATCTAAGTCTCCAAACTGTTACATATGCTGCTCTATATTTAACACACTGTCTACAAAGTACAGCTCGACAACCATAAAACTTCAATATGATATTGATACTGATATTGGGAGGTCTTAAATAAAGATTGTCTAATGGATAATAAAATAGTATTTCTTTCGTCTTCAGATAGACGATAATAAAATATCTTGACCAAGACTTGTAGAGACAACAATATGCACACAAACACACAGAGACGACGACGATACATGTGGTATCACATTTTTTTGAAAAGACTTGCTAGTAAATAACATTAAGATGTTGTATAAAGATACATAGCAGATATGTACATATGTATGTATTTATTTGTTGCTTGTATAACGTTTCACATTTTCTTCAAATTGTTGTTGTTGTTATTGTTTTTATTATTGTCTTTGGTTTGGTGGTTGGTTGTACGGTGGCGTTATCAATCTGTTGACAATATTTCTACCATATATCTATTTATTGTTGTTTATATTAAGTTTCAATTAGTGACCTGACAACGACAAGCAAACACTTACATACATACGCACATACTTGGTTTGCTTGCAACATGTTGTCACATTAAACAACAACTAAAACCCTCTTACCATAAACAAATAGTTACTCACTAACATGTTAAGGAAAACAAATAACTAGAATAAACATTAGACGGGTGTTAAATTGTTAACAACAAAGTTCACTTACTTGTTAAACAGTATTTTGTTTTATATGTCATCCAACGACCCCAAACTTTAGCAACCGCCCTCCCCTTCACTTGAAAAAACAAAATTAAAAGTGTAACGCGAGTAACTTGTTTACCTAAACATTTTATACGATAACTATTGACCATTAGGATAAAATGTTACCCAGTTGGAAATGTTGACTGCTTAATGACATGTCAGGAAGCATACTTAGGTTTTCCTCTGTTTATCGTGCATTGCTGATATTAACAGCATTTCTTGCAATTTTGCTAAGTTATTTTTGTGATATGTAGAGTTTCGGAAATGTCATAAAGATTTTTAAGGCAAAATATCATTAACACTTGTAGCTTATGAAACACAACTAAGTTTTTTCTGTACACAGTTTACTTTGGAAAATCTATACCGATTTTAAGCCCCCCTCCCCTCCCCAGGATTTGTGCTCGTCAAAACTTAAAAGCCTCATCGATTTGTAGTTGAAAAAGAAAAAGAAACAAATATTGCACCCAATCATATGTGAAGACTTCCTTGAATTATAACTCTTATCATAAAAAATACATTTAGATGACTGGTTAATGGGGTGGGAGGGAAGGAAAGTAAAGTAAAGTGAAGATAGAGAGCGGTAGTAATGGTTGTAAAAAAAAAACTCATGTAGAGCATTTGAACAACTTCGACAGACGGAAACAGGAAACAGGAAGTCCATCTTGCTCATAGTAGCGACAACGAAGATATTTTTACGCTTCATGCAAGTTAAAGTTAAGTTACAACATTATGGGGCACAAGCACAAACTCGCACACACTTACACACGCTCGCACTCGGCCTCACATACAAACACAATCACACATCATCATAATATTAACAAACATACATCATAAACAGCCTCCTTTTTGACACAACCACCCTCAAACTGGGCTCCTTTTTTCTTCTTGTAGCATTTTAGACAGTGTCATATGTAGTAGCAAACCTCTCCCTTTCCAAATTACACCTACTTTAAGCATACACATCCATAAACAGCCCGGCAAGGCAGGCAACCATTATCGGCACTCTTTAAAAAAAAAAGAAAAAAAACACACACACAGCAGAAAACAGCATTATCGTCATCTCAGCAGAAGTCGTCAACATAAGCAGCAATGACAACAACAGCAATAACAACAACAGCGTCATCAACATAATAATAATAATAACAACAACACACCAACATAATCATCATCAACATCATGTTGCGGAAACAGATAACGCATGGACGGACGCATGGACAGGCGAACGCAGGGACAGACAGTCATTTAAGATACATCATGCATTGGTCGGTTGGTTAGTTGGTTGGTTGTTGCTTGCCTCTGGCGTTTTTACTGTATACATATTTAAATCAGTATATGGTACATAGATTTTACCCGTATATCCATTTATGCACATGCACTCACTCTGTGTATCACATAATATTTCTATTTTTCCGTTCCTTGTGCTGCCGGGGATATACGAATCAATGAAGCGCAAGCGAATTATATATAAAAAATTCTCGATTTTATTTTTTTGTTTTTGAAAAATCATTTAGTGTACTTTTTATATATTTGCTGTATTTTAAAAAGGAGTTCTTGTTGATTTCTTAAAACATTTAGTAACATCTGTTTAAATAGATAAATAGGATATTTTTAAAATGATATTGACATTCACACTATATACGAGTAGGTGCAAAGGTATAGTTGGATGAAATGTTTGCCAAATGTTTATTGTGTATGAGAAATGTTGTTAAAATTCGACACAAATAATCTCCATATAAAAATAAATCATCATACGAAATTTTAATAATATCAGCACATTTTTGTTAATAACATTAATCTAAATAAATACACAGATTAGTTATACGTATGCAGAAACCATTTTGTGAATATCGGTTCATATTTGATCATGCCCAACATAGTAAAATCTTTTCCATTTATCATTCATTTAAATATGCTAAAATAATCAGGGGTGTCATAGAAACCAATATTGTCAGAATTGGTTTTAAAACCGACAAGAAAAAATGCTTTGCTGTCATAGGGCACTACAAAATATCAAGATATTTCTAGTATCACGATATTTATTGTACGTGTAGCAGTGCCTTATGACACCAAAGTATTTTTTCTTATCAGTTTTAAAACCAATTCTGACAATATTGGTTTCTATGACAACCCTGAATATTATCAAATTAAAATCAGACAATTTGATTTTTTATGTTAGTCGAACCACTTCTGGATAACACATAAATCTCTATGAATATCTGAAAGTAACTATATCGATTGAAAAAGTTTACAGAGATCAGCTATAGTTATGTAAAAATCATAGTACTGGATTTTGTAAAGATCAGTTGGTCAAAGCTCCCTTATATAGTTCCAATTCCAAGTACGTATACGAGTATATGTGCGTACGTATGTATGCATGTATATTTAAAATCAAATCCAAGTTGAAAAACTATGAACTATTATTTGTGATCACTGATCACTATTAAAAATTATTTTGTTTTGAGCTTAAGGTCAATTTCATTTTTATTCAGATTCTGACAATTCTGTTATATTGAAAAATATTTTTACTGTTATTTGGTGAATTTGTTAATAAATTTTATTTTCCCTAAAGATGCTACACATTGTTGTAGCGAAATATTGGAATTAATAAAAAAGAAATTGACTTTAAGTTTAAAACAAAATAATTTTAAATATAGAAATAAAGGTCGAACAATTAGTAAAATGATCACTGATCACTTATATTTTCAAGCCAAAATCGATTTGTAAATAAAATAATGATCCAAATAAAAAAAGGACGATAATCTGCAATCACTTAAATTTTAAAACAAATTTCGATTTTGCATAGAAAAATTAGTTGAAACATAAACCTGGCTATAAGTCAATAAATAGTGGTCTAATTGAAAAAAGGACTATTATATGTGCTCACTTATATATTCAAGCAAAAGTTAGGTTTTCAAATGAAAATTTACCAAATCATAAAAATGAATATAAATCGGTAAATAGAGCTTCAAATATAAAAATCTAAAATTGAATTTTCATTGAAAATTAACTGGCTATAAGACGGCATATAGTGATCCAAATGAAAAAAACGACCAGAAGCAGTTTCAGTGATCTATATATAGCAGAAACATTGCAAGTTGTTAAATTGTGGTACGAATGTAAAAATAATAATCAAGCAGTACCATTAAAATAAAATTCCTCTTTTATAAGTACAACTAATTTTACTTAATTAAATGTTTCCAGATTCGTAAATATAAAAAAGTATAGATAAGAATAAGAAAAAGTTTCCACTTTCTTCAGAATTAAATTGCATAATATAAAATGTACCATTAAGTCCACAAATATGATTTTTCACTTCATTAGTTGGAGTTTTTGATAAGTAAAGTATACGATTTAAAATTTAGTACAATGTTGCTTTAAACCCTTTTTTTCAGTTTCAAAATAGTACCAAGCACACAAAATGTTTTCCCTAATCGAATTTGATTGAAAAAAGTACAATGTTTATCCGTTTCAAAAAAGTACCAAACACCTAACCAAGATGAATTTTAAATGTTATTTTTAAAATTTATCGCCTAAGCATTTGAATTAAAAAAAAAGTACAGAGTTTATCCGTTTTCTCCATTACAAAAAAGTATCTTATTGCTTTGGGCTGTGATGAATTAGTCAGTCAGCCAATCACTTTGTAACAGTATTCTTAAAAAACAAAAACTGAAAGCATACAAAATAACTTTCAAGAAGTTATTTAGCAATTATTAATTAGTAAAAGGTAGATGGTTTTTTCTTAATTTTTAGTTTTGGTGAAAGTTATGATGTTAATGTTATGAAACAGGGACTTGTTTGATAATCATGAAAACCAACCAGAACTCCCAACAATTGATATTAGATAATTTAAAAGAAATATTTGTTATTCAAAAAACCCATTATATTAAACCTTAACATGGGAGTGTATTTAAAATTCCTGTAGGCCAGCAATTTTCAGCATTTACTGCAGCAACATTTGGGGGTGTTATATGAAATACGAAAGTCATAAATGTTAGTTAGACCTGGCAAAAACCAACTGATGTTTAAAGTGCATAACTAATGAAATAAATATATTTCTAGAAATAATTTAAAAAACTAAGTTGGAGTTAAAAAAAAAAAAGTTTCAGAAACTATCCTCAATTCCCCAAGGTCCTCTTAAATAGCTAAAGCAGTGTTAGTTTGTTGAATTGCTAAAAGAGTTTGAAGTTTGTTGTATATAATTTAAGGTGTAACGGACATTTGCTTGTTGTTATATAAACATAAGCGTGTTTTTGATATATTTTAAAGTTTAGAAAATCTAAAAGTTTTGTTTTACTTGTTGTTTATTTATTTATTTATATTTTATTTAAAACATGCATACAAGTCCTTGTTCTCAGCAGTTGTGTTTTCCCCCGCTTTGCTTTAAATTATTTTTTCCATTAGAGCTGTGTAGGTGTGGTTGTGTTAATGTGTGCAGCATTTTTCCTTGTTGCTTTAATGTCCTTTTTTATTGCTGTATTAGTTAGAAAGTTGAATGTAGAAAATGCACTGCTCCAGGATATGAAATGCATTGCAATGTTGGCAGCCTTAATGTTCAACATTATTATTCTTCTGCATATTACTAAATACTCTCGCATACATATACACACGTACACTCACACACACGTAGACACAGTCATACTTACTCACATCCTTGTATGCAGACATGCAAAGTACTTGGATGATAAGAAGTATGGCCATGTCTGTATATGAGGATGTGTGAGAGTGTATGAATATGTGTTGGCCTTATATGGTTAAATTACCATGAAAAAATGCCTTATCACTATGCCTGGCTGCTGCTGCTTAACAATTTTTATATAAACGAAAGGGGATTCTTAACAGGTGGTTTAATGAAGCTTTTCAAGAATTTCTCTCAAGAATTTAAAGCACTAGAGTAAGAAATATTGAATGATTTCATAGTTTTATTGTATAATTGATTTAGTCTTATATTTAGTACAGTTATGTTGCTTAAGGATATCTTTAAAGTTTGGGAACTACTGCTGGCCTGTTATGCCAACTAGGAGCAATAGCACAAGGAAAAATAACCTTATGCAAGTAGTTTACATGTGTTTGTGTTCAAATTTTAGGTGTACGTGTACATTAGGGTGGTCCTTGGTTTTTATTTTTTGGATTTTCGTTGCTGCCAAAGTCTATTTTTAAATTGTTTTTGTTCTTGATTCAAGAACTGAAAATTAATGCAGCAGCGGATAACGTTTAAACGTTGCTTATTTTATTTTGAGCTTCGAATTAGGTCCAGCCTAGTGTTCAAGACTCGGTGTATTTTCAACCTAAAACTGTCACAGACATTAAGTTGCCGGTGTTGTTGTCAGTGTAAATTGTAGGTACACGTTCATTATAAACGACAACGACGTCGTTGTAGTCTTCGTCATTATCATTGTTGTTGTCATTTGTGTCCTGTCCTTCCTTTGGCCTTGTGACTAATGTTCTTCACAGCAGTATATCGTTGTACAACTCAGTGGTAGTGAGTTTTGTAGCATTTCGTTACACTACCAGTTAGCGACAGCGAAAATTGAACACCTGAATACGTTTTCCAACTTTGTTCTTTTTTTTCCTTAATTTTTTTTTTTTTTTTGTTTTTAATAAAGCACCTGTGCACACACATACTACATAGATTCAATTGCAGTGGATGAAAAAACACACAGTTACACTATTGTCTGATGAATGGTTTGAGTTTGAGGCGTTCAAATGCACTTAAAAATAAATTTTATGGTAATTTCAGTCAATTTGAAGGTATTAACTGCTGATGAAAAATTTGTTTGGAATAAAATTACTTAAAAGTTTCAGTTATTAATAGTATATTTAAAAACCTTTAGCCGCAACTCAAAATAATAAACTGAAATTAGGCTCTGAAATGTTGTGAAATTTTTTGACAGAGTTGGTTTGAAATTAAATTTTTTTAATTAAGACCAACAGAAAAATTAAATTAATATATCAATCAGTAGACTATTTCCTTTGAAGTACTCCCAACTTTTTAGTTTTAATATACCGATGCTTTACTTGAATTTTGTTAATATTTTTCGAAATTTACCCCCTGGCCCACGATGTCGAACGATAACGTTCGCTTAGATTAGACTTAAGACACAAACTTTTTATCGTATCTATTTTTTACTCAATCAAGTTTGTTTATTCCAAAATCAAGTTTGTGTCTTAAGTCTTATCTAAGCGAATGTTATCGTTCGACATCGTGGGTCAGAGGATTAATCAGTTACGTTCTGTCTAGCTGCGGCCTGCACAGCAATGTGCTGTTGTTCAAGATCGTTTATAAACATCTTCTATGGAACTCACAATTGCACGTTAGGGCGCACACTGTGTCCACTGCGGCAATAAATCAATTTGCACATGCTCTCAGGTTTTAATGATTTTTGCACAGATGGTTAAAAAGGTCATGTTTTTCATGCAAATATCTCCATTGGTTTTCTGTCCCAAACAGCGCAAAGTTGAAGTATTTGAACAAGTCTCAAATGTGATAGTTTTCTATGTCATATTCAAAAGCTTGTTACTTATAAACTATACAGCGAATGTACCTTAAAAGTATTTTTTCATTTAAAATAGACATATTAAACATTATGTAAATTGAAAAAAAAAAATTTTTTTAAAATTAAAAAAAAAATTTCCTTTTACAATATATTTTGAGGCAAAAAAATTAACATTTATGATTTTCCTTTAGACTTTTAGATGTGTGCGAAGCAGTGCGACACATGGAGTCCTATACCAAATTAAAGCTGAGAGTGTCAGCTAACAGACTAAAAAAACCTGCCCCAAATTTGCTACTTGTACTCGTAGCCAGTGCCAATTTGGGAGCAAGAAATACGAAAATTTCATTGCATGTGTGCTATATAGAAAAAACTTAAATTTGAGTACCGATTACAAAAACAAATGTACAAAAAGAAAAAGTTGTTCATAAATCAAATAGAGTAAAACTGACAAAATTTTTGTATTGGCGTTGTATGAGGGGTGGGTGTTACAGTGGGCGGATTTTCTTCATATTTTCAAAACAGCATTTAATAGATGGTATATGCATTTTTGCGAAAAATAAACATTCTAGTTACAAATTTACAGAAGATATGGCATTTTTGAAATATCATTTGCATGGGGGGTGGGCGTAAAAATTGGCGGATTAAGTTTATATTTTCAGAAGCTCATTCTACAATTATAATGTTAATGTTTTATGAAAATTGAGTTGATAGATTTAAAATCATGGAAGTTATGCCACATTTTCTATTAAAGTTGTATGGGAGGTGGGCGTAAAAGTGGGCGTATTTGTAAAAAAAAAATTAAAATTCTTAAAAAATTTAAAATAAATGTGTGCAAAATTTCATGAAGCTCCGCAACCTGCTTGATTTATAGCCATTAAATACACTACACGGCCACTGTGTGGGGCGTAACTTAACAGGGTTTACATTTATTTTTTAACTTCTTTCAATACCGAAGTATAAGATTTTAAATTTTTTAAACCGAAGTGTGTTTAAGGGAGTACCTTAATTGGCAACATTTCACTACTATTTAAATGCACCTGAATTTTTTTCAAATAATCGGGTTTTAAATTTTGAACAATCTTAAATTTTGATCAAGAAATTTTTTTTTCCAAAAATCTCATTATTATTTTGAAATTTACACCACTCTTGCAGCTCAAGCGTGCAAAGTTGAGATGTAGAGTTTGGGATTGTTTTTACAGCTACCAAAATAACATAAACATTGTAAATGTCAGTTGAATGGGAGATGTTTACAGAAGATCTTGGAAAACAAAATATTTTTGAAACGCCTGTAAAAGGGCAGAGAAACATTTCAAGCCTACTAACTAAACACCATCTTTCATCTCAAATTGTTTAAGTGTATGCCAGCAACTCTATACACTTTTCTCGGTGTACAGATGCAAACACAGGTACTAAAATGACACTTTACCAGCAAAAGTACTAAACAAGTGATGTTAAACGAACAAATTGTTATGAGTAGTAAAAGTAAAAGAAAACGGAAAAATAAACAAAGTACACACTCACAATAATAAATATTCTCCTGCATACATACATACATACATGCATACATATATACATACATATAAAAATCTTGCATTATCATCATCCCATTTAGAATTTCGCCAGGCTGTCTGCAAAAAAAAAAATAAACATAAATAAATACAGTCTTGCTAGTATACTTTTCAAAACTGCGGGTGTTGTAAAGAGTGTCCTTCGTTATCAGAAGACCAACAACAATTTAAACAATTTCACACTCACCGAAGGTTAAATCCAACAGTATTCGATTATTAATCGGAAAATTTTCTGTTGCTGACACTTTGACACAATCAATTGTTTACAATAGAGTGCCAAGAAAGAAAAGAGACAAAATGTAAGAGAAAAAAAATAATAAGACAGAAATAGAGAAAACAAATTGTAGCCTGTCGTTTTGTCATTGTTTGAAAGTGTGAAACTAAGGGATTTTCTTGAAATCACACCTTCCGATCGCCAGCGGCTCTAAAACAATAACAAAACTCTTGCTGTGTCTGGGCTCAGTTCTCATGATACACCGGTTGTAGGAGAAAACATTCTAGGAACCAGCTTTTAAAAATAAATCTTGGCGTGAGAATTTTAAGTTTTAAAAACATTTTTAATTATTTTAATTTAAATGTTGCATTCACCACATTTATAAATGAATAAAGTCTCATAAATATTTATGTTATTTGCTTTAATATAATGTGCAATTAATTTAAAACCTAAAGGACTTTAAAAATTATGATCCTTTGCACACTTTCATAACGAAAGCAGCCAACATTTTGCATTTACAGGGTTGTTAGTATAATTATAACCATATCTAGATTAAAATAACGCAAGCTAGCTAGCTGACTGGCTGGCTGGCTGGCTATAGTTGCTTGTCACTACTATTATAATAAACTTACTCTCTCTGGCTGTGTGTGGCAAAAACATATGGAATTGCGGTCATAGTGACAGATGCTGTCACATCCTGCTAAATAAATTTTCCCCAGTTGGCCATTGTGTGAAAATGCGAATATTTACAGTTTTATAGTGCCTGAAATAGTTAGGGAGCCACTATTGATTTAAATTTGATTTTTGCAGACAATAATTTGGAGAGAATTGAATTTTTTTGAACGGCTTTAAAGTAAATAGCAAAAGTTCTTCAAAATTTATTTATTTAATAACTATTAAAAATGTTCTTGCTTCGGCAGAACATATACTAAAATTGAAACGATACAGCGAAGATTAGCATGGCCCCTGCGCAAGGGTGACACGCAAAATCGTGAAGCGTTCCAAAGAAGTAGCGAAATATTGAAAATAAAAAAAATTATATTAATAAAAAAGACCTTAAGCTTGAAAAATTAGTGAAATATTAATTATGTTTTTAGGTGTTGTTATTAAAAATATTTTATATTAAGTAAATATGTAGTAGAAATTATTGTTTTAAAAATAATTAAATAATTTAGATATTTAAATATTGCAAATGTGGAAAAATAATAACTATTACATAAATAAATTTTGAAGAATTTTTGCTGTATACACGAGTTTGAAGCATTTTGAAGAGCAATTTTGAAGAGAATTTCAATCGTGTAAATCTAGCTTAAGTTATACCTTTTTCAATTAATCAATTAATAGGAACAAGTCGGTTTTAGTGACTTTGCTCAAAAAAAAAAAATTCATCAAATAGGGCTTTTAGAGCAGATGACAGCAAAAAAAAATTTGTTGGCGGTCACGCCTATTTACGAGGGGCGGGCCCTTAAAGTTGAAAATATATAGGCCTATATCTCGGGAATTACTGGGTGTCTGATAAGTTGTAATAAATTAAAGGTATTAAAAATACCTTTCCAACGATATATATCATGATTATAAACTATGGACTGTATATGGGTTAAATCCGAAAAGAATATTTTTTGACCCGAATTTTTTTTTAATATCTAAAAAAAATTTTAAAAAAGTCTATATAAGTGTTACTTTATTTTTTTATATAAATAGCCAAGACATTAAGCTTTAATTTAAGGTATCAATGTGTCTGTAGGTACTATAAGCATAGAATTATAAGATCTGAAAAATAAAAAAACACATTTTTTCAAAATTTTGTATACAGGATAGGATTTTTTCCTCTATGGTATACAGAATACCGGCTTCGCTAGGGGTGCCAGACGTACTGTTTTTAGCAGTACGCGTACTGTTTATTTTCAAATGTACTGTTTTATGCACAAGACCCAAAACAGTACGCAAATGTACTGTTTTTTACACGTTGTACTGTTTTTTGTACTATTTTTTCGTTAAAAGCTTATTTATATTGAAATTTAAAAAAAATATTGATAAAAATAAATTTTTGTTCAGTGTATTGCTTTATTAAAAAACGGATTTATTTATCGGGGTTTAATCTACTTTAAAGTTGATTAGGAGATCAGTGTTAATGGCTCTAAAGCATTGATGTGCAAAAAAATTTGTTTGTCCATATGAAATGAATACAACAACAATTGTTTCATGAAATGGACATCATTGCTCTAAAGGCATTTCCAACGATTAAACATTGTAAATTAACATGAAGATTATTAAGAAAACAAATTGGATTTCATAAATATATCGTTGTTTATACAACGTATTTAAATACAATTTTCGAAAAGCTGATGGCACATTTAATTTTAAAGTAGTCATGTTAGAGGGGGTTAAGATAAAATGTTACTTGGATTTTTTTCAATAAATGATACTTCTTGGTTTTTAAATAATAAATTTCTACATCATGTAAATTGGAACAGCATTATTCTTACTAAAAAATATTGAAAAAGGAGTAAAATTGAGTTGACATTAAATTTAAAGTTCACTTTTGTAATTTGTACCTTCTTCAACAACGTTTATAATATATGTTATGATTTCATATTTTTACGTATATTTTAAATTTTTTGCTTTCTTATTAAATTAATATTACAAAAATGTTATTACATGAATAAAGAGTTATGTTTTCGTTAAAAAATAAAATGTACTGTTTTTTTTTGAATTGTACTGTTTTTTTGTATAAGATGTACTGTTTTTCCGTATTTCAAATCTGGCTACCCTAGGCTTCGCATTGTACAGATTCCCTGTATTACCGGCCTACGGCTTCGCATAGTACAGATTGTATTTTTTTATGGTGAAATGTCATAATCTTTCTTTAATATCTGCGAATTTATATTACCTACATGGCCATGTTATACCTTAAATTAAAGCTTAATTTGTTGACTTTAAAATATTGTAATTTATCTACTTACTCATATAGACCTTTTTCCGGATTTTAGATTTTTTTAAAAAATTTCGGATCAAAAAATAATTTTCCGAAATTTATCAATAGGTGGTCCATACAAATAGGTCGTGTTACATATCGTTGGAAAGGTCTTTAAAATACCTATCAATTGATATGTATATCGTCTAATAAAACATGTAGTTTTCAAGATATAGCTAAATATATTAAAAACTTTGGAGCCCCGCCCACTCGAAAATAGGCGTGACCGCCCCAATTTTATTTTTTATTTTAATCAGAATTTAAAATTCTATTAGGGATAAAATTTTGAAAGTGAATTGAAAAAAGTCACTAAAACCGACTCTATATCTGATACAAAATAAATGTTTATTAATAATCCTATAATTATAAAACAAAGTATAGTTTATGGGTGGATAAATACTAGATAGTATATTGCACGCGTACCCATTAATTATGAACGTATTAATATTGGACATAAAACAAACATAATCATACTTACACACACACACATATATATATTTTCATACACATACAATCACATTTAAACATCGATTTACCGAATATCGTATTAAAATTACAAAAATATTTTATGTCCTTAAAGTGCAAAATCATTAAAGCCAAAATTTGCTGTATGTTCAAAAAGCATGTTTTTACATAGGATACAATACATATATGTATACATATGTATGTATGTATATGTATGTATGTATGTACTAAATATTTATATTGTACATAAGGTTTATATACTATACCACATACATACATATACTAGTATGGATGTTTGTGTTTGCATTTTATGCAGTTATAATTTATTGCTGGTAGAAAATCGCAAAAAATCCAACATCGTTATTAAAAATGGCGCTTGTCTGATGAAAACTTGATATTGTTGGAGTTGTTGTGTGTGTATATATAGTATATTTATATATATATATATGAATTTGCTATGTATTAGCATCAACCTAATTGGAAAATTCAAATCTAAAGACAAGTTCATAAGTGATTCATTTTAGATCCTCAGATCTTAGTTTAAATTGTGTTTTTATGACATTTTATCACGGATTTGCTACTACGCAGATTTAGATCATTTTTAGCTTCAGTTTTTGCACTGTAAACTCAAAAGAAAACTCAATATTTCATACTTAAATATTACATTCACATCAGTGATCGACACTCTTAGCCACCAGGGGCCGAATATAATCAATTGATTGATTACCTGTAAACAACACGAATGTAAATAAAGTTAAAAAAAATTATCAAATAATACATAAAAAACAATTAATAAAGGGTTTTCCAATAAGGACTTGACAACTTTTTTTTTAAATAAAACGCAAACCGTTTGAGATATTTCCAAAACTTTATTACCGACTTGAAATACATTCAAAACATTTATGAATGGAACTCGACTTCGTTCATATGGGCACCGCGGCCACGTCGGCAGTGGTCGATTCGTTGGACCCAATTTTGGATGACTCGGTCACACATTTCGGCCGGAACGGCCGCTATTTCGCGTTCAATGTTGGCTCTAAGTTCTTCCAACGTTGTCGGCTTGTTGGCATAGACCAATGATTTGACGTAGCCCCAAAGAAAAAAATCTAGAGGCGTTAAATCGCAAGAACGAGGCGGCCAATTGACTGGTCCATTTCTTGAGATAACACGCTCGTCAAACTTACTCTTCAGTAAATCGATTTTAACGTGTGCTGTGTGGCTTGTGGCACCGTCTTGTTGAAACCACATGTCATCCAAGTCCATGTGTTCCAATTCGGGCCAAAAATAATCGCTAATCATTGCGCGATAACGATCGCCATTCACAGTAACGTGACGATCGTTATTGTCGACGAAAAAATATGGCCCAATGACGCCGCCGGCATGCAAAGCGCACCAAACAGTAATTTTTTGTGGATGAAGTGGTGATTCGTGAAGCACATGTGGATTTTCAGCAGACCAATAACGCATATTTTGCTTATTGACGAACCCATTGAGCCAAAAATGAGCTTCGTCACTGAAGATGATTTTGCGATGAAATTCATCATCTTGGTGCATCTTCTCCAGAGCCCAATCGGAGAACGTACGTCGACTCAAATGGTCCATCGGCTTCAATTCTTGAGTCAGCTTAATCTTGTATGGGTGTAAACCCAGATCCTTACGCAAAATTCGCCATAAAGTGGTCTTGGGGATGCCCAGTTCTTGAGAACGCCGCGGAATCGACTGATTTGAATCGTTTGCTACGGACGCCTGAACGGCAGCGATATTTTCGGAACTTCGACCAGGCCGTTGTCTCACTGGCACGACAGCATCACACAATGAATATGTAGACTCAAATTTTTGCACTAAACTTGTTATTGCTTGTCTACTAGGGCGAGAATTACGACCGAAAATTGGAGTTAACGCTCTTAAAGTTGCGGTCACCGACTCCGAATTTCGGTAGTACATTTTTATAATTTCCAAACGTTGTTCCTTCGTGTACTTTACCATAACGAAAATGTTAAGTTTACTAAAAAAAAAGAAAGCAACAATTAGATGATCAGTGAAATAGTGCGTTCACAATTTAAATTCAGAGTTGTCAAGTAGCTATTGGAAAACCCGTTAGCTCATCAGATTACAACATGTTATTGTTATCCAAGTTTTCTTTTTGTGCCAACCACTGATTTATATGTATTAACGTAAGTTGGATTTAAGTCGTTGGTTTTGTTTATCAGAAACAAATCTGTTGCGATAGGTGCACTTTAAGGTCAATATTTTTGGACAGTATAAATGCATAAAACAATTCGCAATATGGAGATAAACAATATATATACTTCAGTTATTTTTTTTATGGGGTTTTTAGAAGTATAGAACTTTAAGTTGGCAACACTTGTTTAACTGGCGGCCATTTTGTCAGCTGTCAAGTAATGTAGGTTTAGTTTGGTTTGGCATTTCAACATGAACAACGCTTCCAAATTGTGCAAATTTATTTTGAAAATCATGGTTTTGTGTTTTTTTTTAGATGTGTAAAACTTTGAAATGGAATAAAACAAAGATGTTTTTTTAAATCTTCTGACATTATAATTTAAATATGAGTTCTGGTATATGACGTAGTTTAATCTGGAGGTCCAATTGTTGATGACTTTTCCAACTTTTGTGGCCGTATATCGGCAATAACTCGACTAATGTTGCCTTTCAAGTGCTTAATCGTTTCGAGACTGGCGACTTGAAACTTAAATCACTTGACAGCTGAAAAATAAAAATAAAAATGTATTATTAAAAGTTCTATACCTCTAAAAAAAAAAAAAAAGTATAGTTATTCTTAAAACGACACCAAATTTCCAACTAACTCCTTTTTGAAATATGTCCGATTGATAGAATCTATGTTAAAATATGTTTGTGTAACAAACAGTCTGTTATAGGTTTATTTGTATTTTTTTTTTTTTGCCTTTATATAGAAATTGACGACGATGTACGTTGGGTCAGTTATATGACGTAGATTTGAAGAAATTAAAAACGCGGTTAAAAAAATAATTCTATATATAAAATAGATTTAAATTCTATATTGTAACTTGAACTCTTGGCTATTGCAATAAATAATAATCAACTAAAATTTATTCAATTAAAAATTTTATAAATTTCAAATAGAGACACAACTTTAATAAATAAATCGTTGATATAAATTGACACATACGCTTGTGTTCTATATTCCACTACGAAGTGAAACTGAAATCATTTTCAATTACACATGGACAATTTTACGGCCTTCATAAAAACGAGTAAAACTTTTATTCTGCGTTGAACCAAACTGGAAATTATATTTTACTTTTAAAATCATTTTCATTATAATTAGAACAAAATTGTAATGAAAATTTCACTTCCACTTCATTTTACAAATGTATAACCCATGTGATATTCTCTTTCAATTAACAACAAAACTAGTTGAAATCTTCAAAAGTTTTATGAAAAAGAAAAAACACCCAAATCCTTTAAAAAATATTTAAAAATATTTATTAGCATTTATTGAAATAATGCAACAAATTTTAAAATGCAATTTGATTCAATTGAATTCAATCGTTTTTGATGCTTTTATAGTTAGACTGTAGGTATTACTTATTGCATGCTAAACCTTTTCTTCATGGTCATCCTATTTTTACACAATTAGATTTCTCGGCAAGTATTTTTTTTTTAGTAAAAAAAATCAGAAATTTTTAATTTCCATTATTGTTTTCAAAAATTTGTAATGTGTATAAAGAAAATTCACTTTTTGCTGTTACCAAACACTGATGACAAAATACAATGATTTATTTAAGTATTCTCGCGCCAATGTGCATTGATGTTAGCTGATGACGACAATGACGATTTGTGTACATGTATTTGCTGGTCAGGAATGATGATTCTCCTTCCCTTGCTCTTTCTTCAATATTGTATATTTTATTTTAATATACGAGTACATACATATGTACGGATGTAGTTTTTATCGTTCATTGTCCAAATTTTTCTACCACGGACTAGTCAATGTGCCAGTCATTCATTCACTCATTCATTTATTCATACATTTGAAATGTGGTTTATCATCATGGTTTAAATTAAATACATGCCAGTGTTTAATGTCTAGCAGAAGGTATTTTGTTATAAGTTGTTCACACTCTATATTAAATTTTTATGAAATATGATTGACATAGTTTTTTTTCTTGTTGTCGTTGTTGTTGTTGTAATTAAATATTCAATTAATTATTTCCCCTTCATTACCTATACAATTTAATATTAACAAACTAGTCAGTACATTAGGGTTCAATATTGTTAGCCGTTTATTGTTATAGAAAAATAAATTAAGACTAGTTAAAGATTCTTAAATGTCAGAGGAAAATTTGTAAAAGGATATGATCGCAAATGCAATTTGTCATGTAAAGTATAATATATTTGCGGAAATGTGAATATTGCCATATTTAGAATGAATTATTTGAAATAATAAGAATTCTTCATTCTGCAGTGGTCGGCTCTAATAGCTAACAGAGGCCGAACAATATCAGTTATTTTGCCTGTAAACAACACGAGTATTAACGAACTTGAAATAAATTATTAAATAGAAAACAAAAACAAGTAAGAAAGTACAGTCGGTCAATCCCGACCATATAATACCCTACACCCAGTATATGTATAAAAAAGTTTTTCAGAAATGGGCATTATATGGCAGATATAACCTATTTTGGACCAAAATTTAGTGTCATGATTTCTGTGAATATAAACATTATATGTGTTAAACTTTATCTCGATATATGTAAATACTTTTAAAAGACTTATGGAGGTTAAATTTGATTACGAAGAGGCTCTTATATGGGAGTTTTGACTAATTATGGACCAACCATTATAAAATTGTGTGTCATCATTTCAGTGCATATGCAAGTTATTTTTGTTAAACTTTATTCGGATAACAACATTTTAAAGAGATTTATAGTCGTTAAAGTGATTTTCGGAAGTGGGCCTTATATGGGAGCTACGACTAATTATGAACCGATCACAATAAAATTGTACCGTATTGTTTGTATGTATATGAAATATATTTGTGTTAAATATTATTTGAATACCGACATTTTTGAGAGAGTTATGCTCTTTAAAGTGATTTTCGGAAGTGGGCCCTATATAGGAGCTACGAGTAATTATGGACCGATCTGCACAAAATTTGTGGATATGATTTGGCTTCATTTACCACCCATTTGTTTTGAAATTTGTTTGGATACTTGCATAATTAAAACATTTATGATCGGTAAACCCCAATTTCGGGAGAACATTTGTATGGGGGCCAGGTGAAATAATAGACCGATTTCCACCAGTTTCAATTCCATCCATCCTTGGGCCGAAAAAATATTATATGCCAAATTTTATCGAAATATCTTCAAAATTGCTACCTGTACTCTGCGCACAAGCTTTACATGGACAGCCAGCCAGCCAGCCAGACGGACGGACGGAAATCGTTTAATCGACTGAGGAAGTGATTCTGAGTCGATCGGTATACTTTAAGGTGGTTGTTGGACAAATATTTCTGGGCACAAATCCACCTTTATGGTGGTGTAGGGTATAATGACAATAAATAGCCGGCTATTATTATGTATATTCCATGATCTCCTTGTGACAACCACTGAACTAGTCACAGTCTTTTCATATTCTAGTTATAGTATAATTGAGGTTTAGTTAAATCATAATTCAATTTAAAGTTTATAAATCTTTTAATTTCGTATGTCAACTGCATCAGGCACATGAAATATTTTAATTAAATTTATATCACTGACTCTACAACCAAATAACCCCATCACACATCATGCCATCTTAATATCACTGTCACAAGAAGTATATTTTTCAAAAAATTATTTAATTCCCTATTGCTGGATTATTAGCGGCCAAATAAACTGCAAAATTAATCCAGGGATTTTTATCTATGAAAAGCCAGCTTTAAGCGGCAAGCGTATTACAGTGATTCACATAAGTATGGGTATAGAAAATGCAAGGATTTTCCTACAATACAATTTAATTTTGAATTGAACATAAAGGAAAGGAACTTTACTGCAATAAGCCTACGTAAAGAACTCATGTACATATGTAACATAGAGCCCTCCAAACGCATTAGGAACTAGCAAACAGCACCTTCAGCACAAAGCTACAACACATCTTGAGATTTAATACAAAAGCAAAGACAGTGAAAAGGATTTATGACAATTTCATTGAATTGACTCAATGAATGAAATGGCTGAATGTGTTGTGATGATGAATTTCATAATAAAGCGAGTATTAATATTAATAATAATGAAGTTGAAGTTGAAGATGAAGATGGTGGTGTCTTGCTGCTAGTTGTATCCTTGTAACATTTGCTCCTTTTATAACATTGACATTTTAAGGCTGCAGAAAGAAAAAAAATTTTATAGAAAAGACACCGAAATAAAAGCATCAACACACAATCAAACTGCTCTTGATAATTGAAAATGATCTGCTAAATGAACTTTTTTACTCAACAGCTGCAGCACAAACATATGCTTGCTACTTTAAAGGTATCCCAATTTACAAATATAACATATTATGTCTAAGCTAAAATAGGTCCTTTGTTGCCAGCCAGCTATTCAATTGAATTTAAACAGCAACAATCCTAAGTTGGCAACTCATTGATGATGGCTGGTTGCTGGTTAAGAGAAGAAGCTGAACAATAAAAGGATTTATTATAGCATATTTAGACGTTATGCCCAGCTCCCATGTAAAATTGTCTTTAAATCGTTTGATAGGGTTAAAACTTACAAATATTGTTAAAAAGAAACAGTTGTTTGAGCAGATAAGCTAAAGCGGCTTAAATATTTAACGCAAATCACTTGAGTAAAGGCTGATCGATTGAGACATTTTGCCAAAACTAAGCAAGATTGCAAACAGCATGTTAAGTTTCATTGGCATTATTTTCTTGAAATAAAAGTAATTAACTAATGAAAATATCCAATCCTTTAAACTAGTATTTCCTTATTAAATTAATGCTGCTTCAGATTTCATTAAATCTGTGGAATTTTTAATCATATTTTATGCATGTTTATGTAGGTACGAGTGTATGACTGGCGTAATGTTGCAACAATACGAGTACATGGCCGTTGATGACCAAAACAATCTAGATTGGCGACATAAAATTGCAATTTATCGATAATGTTAATTTTGGTCATCCTGTTGCCATGCAATGAGCCAAACATGAATAAATCTTTTTACGCCGGAATATTATGCAATTTTGTTTAAATTACTTCAGGGAGTTGACATAAAAAATAACATCAAATGTTAATTTTTTTTCAACTTTTGTTAAAATAAACAGAAGTTATAAAATGTTATTGGTCAATTAAGGAAACAGGAAACTTAATTAAACATTGTTTTATGGTTTCATTGGCCAGGAACAAACTAAAGCATATTTTTTGCATATTTTAAATAATAAATAATTTAAATATTTTACTAGTAAAGACGAAATGTAAATTGTGCCCTAAAAATTTTTAAGTGTTAATTTGTAATTTCTTTTATATTAAATTCTTTTAGTAATCTTGTTACCTACAATTGTTCCCCTTAACACATTGTGTCAATTTCCAATGATTTAAATAAAAATGTTCAAAGAAAAATTAATCCATTACAATGTCAGCAAATTGAAAAGTAAAAGTTTGAAATGAAAAAATACATCGTTCGCAAAGACACTTCAGCGCGAGAAAAGGTTCGTCCCTTTTCCACCCGTTGTGGTGGTGTCATATTAAAAAGATGAGCACCACCAGAAAGATCAAATGGAAATTATTCATTTGTGGTTGATTTGGTTGATTATCTCACGGGTGAAAATGAAAATACATACAAAACAACAAATATCCCTTTGTGACAAGGATGCACAGAGACATAATTATTACAACTTTATGGGTTACTTAATCAGGACAAACATCACAACGACCCTTAATAAGTGCCCTAGATAATTTCGGTTTTGTGTTACTCAATTTACATGTATGTTTGCACAAATTGAAAACCCATTAAAACCAGAACATTTATTTCAATTTCTAAATTCAATGAATTGGTTTCTTTTTCTGCGTTTTTTCTTTTTTTGTGAAACAGACAGGCCATGGTGTGTGAGTGAGTGTTTAAAAACCTTTGCCTTTAAAACCAAAATAAGAAATAAAAAACAAAAGATACACAACGAAATATGGTATAAAATTGCATTCATTCATTCATTCATTTGTACGAATATCTGTATGTAGTATGTGGGTACTTATACTTTGACAACTTACTAATGTTACATGCCAAAGGAAATGACATTGAAACCGCAGCTTCCGAAACCCATGAGCAAACGATTTCATTGCATTACATTACATTTACTTAACTTTACTTCTTCCTAAAGAAGACTGCTGTCAGTCGTCTACTCAGCAAGTAATAGGCCGGCATTGGAACAGGAACATTTCAATGTCAGTCAGCCAGCAGTGGAACAGTAACATTTAATACAATTACAAACAAATTTCTCAAGCGTAAAGTTGTTAATAAGCAAGAAAAAAAAGAGAAACAATTTTAACATACTCACACGAACTCACTAAACAAGAACTAAATTGTCACTCAGGGTGAAACCGCTAAGAGATGGACTGACTTGCAGTGCTTACTTGCTTTAAGGTACCCTAAATTGTAATAGACATCAGTGGTCGGCATAAAGAGAAAGTGAAATAAAAAATATAATAAACTTTCTTTCTACATGGTGGTTTTATTTTTCTTATTTATAATAATATGAATGTGTGAAATTCTTTGACATTCGAGTTGTTTACAGGTAAATTAATGATTATATTCGGTCCTTGATGGCTATGAGAGCCGACCACTGATATCACCAAATTGAGCCAAATTTCGGCAAACAACTTTTTTCAACCAACATTTCTTAATTTTTTATAACTCTAGTTATTCGAAGCTACAAACCTTTTAATAAACCTACTATATCTTTTATTACACAAAAACTCCTAAACATGTAGCGTACGAGTATATTCGCATTTAATTCAATTATGCGAACTTGTAATATGAGCACACAATTCTATAAGCGTTCTCGTACATTATTGTACAATTGCTTCAACTTGCAACATGATTTCAAACTGGGTTTGTTTATACATACATATGGGTATTTTCATACAGCCGTACGTAACATTCGTACGCATATGGAGTAATATAAATCTCACAGAAATAGAAGTTAATGAAAAACAATATTACAGTTATGTTGCAATCAAAAGCTTCTATGTTTGAGAAAAAAAATGGGCAGCCTCGAAACTTTGGTGTCGCAAATATCCGATCAAAATAAGGTGATAACGTACGTGACAAAAACGTAAGTGGTTTTAAGGCATATTTACGTCCATGCGAAAGTCTGCGAATCATGGGAGTTTTTCTTTTTTTTAAAAATTCCTAAAATAAGCTAAATAATGTACCTTTACAATCCTTTAATATTTAAAGAGAAATCATCTCTGGTTAGTTGTATATAAAAGAAAAACATAATAACGTACGTGACAATTTTTCTCGTATATAAATAATGAAATGTATTTTGTAGATAATTTTAGACATACATTTGGGGAAAGAAAATAAAAGTGTTTACTTATTCAAAAAACGGTGTGATAATAAAAATAATATCAAATTCATAAAATGTTTATTAATATTAATTCATTACATACCTATTAACTAAACTGTAACATTTTTTCGTAATGAGTAAGCCGTTCGAGCAACATTTATACGTTTTTTGCTGATATATACGATATTTTTCTCTTTTTTCTTGAAGTAGTTAGGCATCTTCTTGTGCTTCATCTGCCTTCCTTTTGCGATACGACCGCTGTCTTTCAGTCTCCTTTTTTCGGTGCTCTCTTAGTTTTGCTTCGTCTTTTTTTAACTCTTCCCGCCACAGTTCATGGTTTTACGGACTATTTAAAATAATTTAAATAGAAAATTTGCATTTAACATTGATTTTGATGCATTTAATTTTAATTATCGTACTTACAATAACGTACGGGACAAACTTTAAAAGCTAAAAACATATTTTTATTTCGGTTAAAAAGGAAATTTTAGTTAATTTTAATCTTTAATTGGAAGAATTCTTATTTTCGAATTGTAATTCTTTACCTGCGATTGCCCATATAAAAATGACATAGTTAAACAATGTTTTTACATAACGTACGTGACATTAGAATACCATCAAAAGCAAATCAAAAAAATACAAATTTGTTATTGCAAATTTATTTTTAATTAATATTACAATTACATATTTCAAATTTATTAATTTAGTTAATAGCAAAGAGAAAATAATTTATTTTATTTGCAAAAACTGAGCCGAAGACACATTCAGTTTTTCTCTTCCATTTTTGAGTTTTAAAATTCCAATAACCTGTAAATGCTTCCATATTATGAAAAATCCATTAATTTTCTCTTATTAAATCATATTAGAAACATTTTTCAAGTAGTCTTATTTTTTTGGTCGTGGTTGACATTTTCATGAAACTACCCATATGTATATTTGTTTGTTTGTTTTAAAAGACATTTTAATTAAAATAAACTTTAACGACCCTGTTTGCTTATTTTTTTTAGTTACTGCTACAAATATATCAGCAGCAGCAGCAGCAGTATCTAGCTACATCAAACTAAATCATTTACTTGAGGTAATTTAATGCTGAATGTGGTTGCATACGAGTACATGCAACCCTACACACCCGTACCAACAATGTATGAAAAAAAAGGCATGTAGAAAAACTACATATGTACTTATAAGCCTGATAAAATAGGAGGGGTGTTTAATGATAATTATCGCATGACTATAGCAGAGCATAAACGTATAGGAAACTGTTTCTACTGTTTTGCCAACAATTTTCAACTCAATTTGTAAACGAATGTTCTTTCTTTGCAGTTGTATGTAACAAACATTTCAAAATACCCTCTTAAGTCAACAAACCAGTTAGCCAGCATGTCAGTCATTCAGTCAGCCAAATCAAGCAGAGATCATTGAGTTTTATAAGGACAAACGCCTCAAGGAATTGCCATCGACAATTCCCAGTTGTATCGAATTTCTTAATTGTTTACGAATTGTAGCAACACTCCTGCATTCATTCGGTTTTAAATTAAACAATTGCTTTACGAATCACATTTATTATAAAACATTTATATATGCTCATTAACCCCCTCCTGTTAAATCTTTTTCTTTTTTTTTTTGCATTTAGTTTTTCATTTAAGTTTGTTTATTTGTTTGTTTCTTCCATTTCGCACACAAATTACAAATGAATTATTTATCTAAGCTAATTATATTAATATTAGTGCCACAATTAAGAGTTTTGTTGTTGCAGGCAATTAAACTCGGTTTTTTTTTTTTTTTTTTTTGCTGTTTATCGCTACATATGTGAATAATAATAGACAACTGGGAAGTAATTTACAGTAACCAAATAAAAATGTTGGCTTTAGGGCTTTTAATAAGTTGGAAATTGTAAATACGTCCTCTCATAGCTTAGTCGTTTACCATACAAGAGCTTAATGCAAAGCTTTTTAAAACTTATCGTTAGCGTATGAGCTTGAAAAAGATCTAAAAAAGAAAGTGTTTACGCCAAAACAACACTTAGCGATTCTCCTTAATTTCTTTGTGTTGCAGTATACTTCCATTTGTCATCAAGAGCTAAATAAAATGGCAAGGTTCTAAAAAGATCGTAAATACTTATTTTCGGCAAGATAGAAACTAACCGTACACCTCATAAACTCATTTCTCCTCTGCTGCTAAGAAATCCTATGTCCGAACAATTTAATAAATAATCGTGAAAAAATGCCTCATTTTCCTTGTTTCATTTCTTTCTTTTTATTTTTATGTGTTAAATTGTTCTGAATATCAAAATCTAAACGATTTGGTTTCGCCTCAGAGAGTTTCATAATCTCTTCCAATTGTCCAGCCACTTTCAAGAGCTATACAGAGAAAGAGAGAGGATAATACAGCGAAACTTTCTATTATAAATTAACATACTTTTTAATGACTTCTACATACTATCTCAATTACTTAAACGTCTTTAAATAATCACAGATAAGTTTTTGCTTACTTTTTAGATTCTCATCTTAAGGTATGAACTAGACATCGGCAATGAATGGTTTTTTTACGATTCACAACTACTCATAACATTTTAAGTATAAGTGGTTTTACATCATTGAAATTTAACTACTCTGAGTTACTCAAACTCACAACAACGTTGACTTATAAATGCGGGTGGATATAGGTATGAGTACTACGCCAACTTCGAGCTCATACCATTCCCAATATGTTTGATTCATAAACCGCGGTATTTAGATTTACATTTTAAGAAAAATACTCACATACTCATAAAGTATTCAACTCAGTTAAGTCATTGAAATTTAGCTTATTCCGTTAGATATTTATACAAAATAAGTAAAAAAGAAATATAAAAACATACAAGTAAGTTTATAAGAAAACATATTGGGGAAAATATAACATTTATTATTTTATATAATATTTATAAGCGGACTGTAAAAATGAACGACACTCACATGAGTGTATGCGAGTCATACTTATTTTTTTATCGTCTACGTACATTGAGTTAAGGAGAGTCAAAATAAACAACATCATACATGAGATTAAATCTGAATATTATGAGTACTTCAAACTTTAAATATGAATATTGGTTTGATGATATTGAGACAAGTATGAGTACGTATAAGTATAACAAATTATAAGTCATGATTCAAGTATACTCAGTTTTTCAGTACTCACAACTGATCTCTGGTATGAATACACTTGATTTAGCACAAATTTGTTTAACGTTGTTTACTCTGACAAAAGTTTTGTAAGATCAAACTGTAACAAATAAAATTAAACGAAGTTTTTTTTTAATAAATAAACGAGTTCAAATATATTTTATTTAGTGACTACGTCTTTTTAGGCAAATATTTGCCAAGTGTGACCGTAAGTTTACACTAACACACCAGACCAAACAAATGAAAGGCTTGAAAAACTTTCGCGAATGTTAATAGACGAAAACGTTTGCATAAAGTTCAATGCTGATAAAATGTTCAAATGGAATTGCATTTGTAATGCATCATTACAAAGAATCTATGTGATTCTTATTTAGTTATTAAACTTTTAGCAGATCTTTTTCTTAGCTCTTTTCTTTCAGTGCTTTAATTTACAAAACTATGAGAACAAATTCTTAAGGTAAAAACTAACTGCATCAAAAAAAAAACACATTTCCAATAATATATAATTTTAGCATATTGTTACATAACTTTCAATTACTACAAACTATAATTTATTTAAATGTTTGCAGACGCTTTAGCATCCAATTACTCTCTAATAATTTGAAACATCTAATTATTGCGCAAAAATACCGCCTTGAAAATTATGCAAAAGCATTATCATCGTTTCAAATATGCAAGAACATGCAAATATGTACACTCATATTGGCAACCAACAACAACATACTTCCTGCATAGTAATTTTAATTTCATGGCATCTACTTGATGTAATAACTTCATTTATGAAATATTTATGCAACCCTTTCTTTTTTTCTTTATTTCTTTCCACTTCCACCAATAACATTGTAACTATGTACAACAAAATGTTGCAGACACACAATAGTTAAGCAAACAATACCTTACAAGAGGAACAAAACTAAAACGACTCTTTCTCAATGTTTTTCAATTTAGGCTTTTTATAAAAGGAAAAAGTCATTTGTAGGTAAAATACTGAGTATAAATAACAAAAAAAAAATACTTGTAAAGAAAGGAAAAACCAACAACAAATTTGAATTTTCATTAGATTTTCCTTACACACGAATTGATCTTGTAAGAAAGAGTTGAGAAAAGGGGGTTGTTAATCATATAAGGATTCATATACATACATATATGATTAGACTCGTGAGTAGTAGGAAAGTTTTGGGTAAGAAACTTATGAAATTGAAAAATACTTATTTTTTTTTTTTTGATGCAGGAAGGAATTCCAAGCAGCTGAATTTCTGTTGGTGTTAATGATAATATGAACTAGTTTTTCAATTATCTGCGTTTAATGGTTTAATGATTTATTGTAAAATTACTTTTTCAAAGACAAGGTTTATGTATTTGGTTGTTTTAATACAATTACTAACGATGTTGGATACTTTGGCCAGAATTAAACCAGATAATTTGTCTCTAAATTTTGAATAAAATTTTTTTAGAAAATTTTCAATAAAGTTTTTTTTTTTTAAATAAAAAAAGCTTTGAAAATGCCTACTATGCTTTGAAACATGAATTTTGCGTAAATATGTCTCTTCAGAGTAAAAAAAGCCTTCAAGCCCAAAATATGTAAAAATAGTTAAGCCGATAGCGTTAGTTGCTAGTGCTCTAGTTTCTAAGATTTATTGTAATTTTAATTATAGTAAATAAAAATAAATAATAATAATAATGTTAAAATAGGCACAAAAAAATCCATGCCAAAATTGAATAGATAACTTGTATAATGTTCATATGCTTTTAACAAATATTATTTGACAGATGAAATTTATGTTAAAATATGCAATAGGGAAATTTGACCATATCTATCAACTATATTTAACAATGTTAATTTGTAGAGACTACTGTTTTTTTCAGAGTGAAAAATTGTTGAACTTTTATATTAATTATTAGAGAAGATTTCTTATTATTTTGGCTTGAGTTCATTTTTAATTAATAACTCAAAGAATACCATTGTAAAGTTATATTTTTCTAGACAATTGGCAAACTGGAATGCATTTTCTACCCTGCCAAGGGCGTCATCAGCAATTTTCATTGTCCAGGATCAATCTGTAAACATCATCTATTTAACTCACCGTTTTTTGAGAAATAGAATTCGAGAATTCTCATATTTCTTTTTACGTGTTGTGATTTAGAACGAAATTTATTTACGTTTACAATGTGTGTGTATTCCTCTTTATTATTAATACATATTACAAATTTTTGTATTAATACAAATTTTTTGTTACTTTTTTTGCTGCGTCTACCGTTTAACAATATTAGTCAAACCTCTGAATATCCTGACCTTTTAATGATTTCAAAAATTATTTCTATACCGAAAGAATCAGGTGCTGATGTTGAAGATAAGTATAAATCTATTTCCTGGTTGTCAATAATTAACAAAGTTAGTAAAGACAGAGCATGCAGTCATAAATGTTGTTAACAGTATATGCCAGGGCTTAGATCAGAGGTAAAAGGGAGTTACCGGATTCTACTATGACTTCTCTAAAGATTTAGACTTTAGTTGACCATGAGATTCATTTTCAAAAGCTTTTATGGTGTTAGGGGAAGGGAACTGAAACTCTTTAAGAGCTACTTAAATAAAAGCTCCGCCCATTCTTGTCCTAAATATTATTATTGATGGTAAAATAACCGTATCATATATCTTATTGTATACCATATATTTGATTTTTTTTTTAAATATCATCATATGGGAGGTGCCACGCCCCCTCAAGGTACATACATACGTATGGAGAGGGACCCTTGATATCAGAATTTTCAAGTCCAAACTTATACTTTTTCAACCTTACTCTACTAACGATCAGAGTAACTTTAGCATTTTCGTTAATGGTGATAAAGTTATTGAATCAATAACATACTTAAGCATCAATCTTCAGTATAATATGTCTTGGGATGTGTATGTAGACTCACTGAAAACAAAAATTTCAACGGTTATTGGCTTACTTTACAACTAACAAAACAAATTTAATGTGGAGACTCTTGCTCCATCAAGCTCTTGTGCAAAGTGGTCTAAACTATTTGCAAAGCTTCTGTTTATGGCTAGAAAAATACTGTTGCATTAAAATCGTTACAACGGACTCCGAATAAGGCTCTGAAAAGCGCATTTAACCCGACAATATATTATTGCACTTTGTCTCTTTAGCAAAATGTTGCAAACGATATTCTACCTGTAAGAGGTTTGTATAAATATCGTTTACTTATTCTTGTTTTTAAGTCTTACATATAATTACATTTTATATGAATTAATACAAGAAATAATTAGAATTTCAGGGTATTCAGCTGTCGATTAGAATCAACAAAACAAAAAATCGAATCTGTTTTTGGCTTTGGATTTGAATTTAACAAGCCATTGAAACTCGAAAGAATCTCATAGTTTAAAGAGAGTTTGAAAAACTATCTTCTGCAAATTCTTAAACTTGCTATAAATTTTATAAATTTTCATTTTGAATTTTTAATATTTCGTTCTTTATAAAATTATATTTAATTGTAAATTATTAGCTATTTGATGCCAACTTGCCTTAAAAAATGTCTTTATGACACTGAGCCTTGTAATTAGAATGTAATTAAAAACAAGTCTTAAAATTCGAAGCCAAATTTTTCTAAAACGGATAAATACTAACGGTCTAATTCATAAAAAATTAAAGTAGACTTCAAAGGTACTTTATAAAATTTTGTCTAAAAGCACACTTCAAACCTACTTTATTTTTTATGAATACGACAGTAAATTGCTTATTGCTTATTTTTAGTTGTCCTTTTAATGGATAATGGATAATTGGCCAACTTTTGGTTGAAATTCTTCATGATAATATGTGTTAAGAGTAAGACCAAAACATTGGGTGCCCCGATAGACTAAACGATAGAGTGCCGGACTATCAGTCAAAGGGTTGCGGGTTCGATTCCCGCCAAAGACTCTGGGTAGACAAGTCAGACATATGTAAACCAGTCAGACATATGGAGATAAGTCACACCTTTTTAAACCAGTCAGACATATATAGACCAGTCAGACATTTGGTAGAGAATCTAAGGCATCGCAATGGACCTTATTGGTCTCTGGGTGAGGGTGTGAGGTTGCTCACATGAGCCTTCCTACCTAACCTAACCTAACCTAACCAAAGACCAAAACATGCAAGAGCATGCTCTAATACATCGAAGCCAAAATTGCATAAAACTGAAAAATAACTAACTTATTCACAATTTTTTTATTGCTGACTGTTAATTAGAATTTGATCGCCTTATTTAATTATACACTGAGCTGCAACGACTTTTAATATTACAAAAGTAAAAAAACATTTAATCCCATTAAGAATCCCTTGTGAAAAAATACAGTGGCTATTTTCGTTCGATCTGTTTCATTAATATACAATTATACAATTATCAGCAACGACAAAATTTAGAAACATTTATTCCTTTAAGGTTTTTACCTAACGAATACTTAGAGTGGCTACTTTTCTTTATAGCAATAAGCCGATATTAACATAAACATCATCATCGCCCATGGTGAGCGGGTATAAGGGGAAAAAGCAAGCAACCAATCAACCTTGATATTCAAATCACGTTTTCTGCATAAAGAAAAACACTATATTTGATCTGCTAGCTACTGGTTTTAATTAAAAACGCATGAAGACAAACGACACTGTTAAAGATTTATAACGAAATATAAAATTCAATCTTTTTTTTTTTTCTCAAACAATGAACGAGATCAAGAAAAACAAAAGCCGCTTGTTTTGTTATAACATTATACGGCGACTGGAAAAACGCGTAAAGCGTAAATGCAAAAGTCCAGCGAATAACAATAACAGCTGCCATAATAAACATTATAAAACAATCAAACCAGCCAACCAACCCACTTAAGATCCTTAATAAAACAGCAACAACAACAGCAGTAGAAGCTTAATAGAACACAAAAGAATAACGCGATCTAGTTAAAACTTGTTAAGAATCTCACACGTCTCATTTCCCTATTTAGATTTATAGAGCAAAAATTCTGATTTACTTACATAAACACACACACACACACAGACAAACACCTAAAACGCACCCTTTTGATAACACACCGGAAAAAAAGGAAAGTTTGTACATAAAATCTTAAAGTAAACTGTGTAGCAGCACTGTATTAATGTGTTGTAGGGTTTATTAAGAAAATCGCTAGATAAAATGGTCAAAGTAATAATGAAGGCTGTGCCACCACCACCAATCATCATTATCACCATCATCATCAACGTCGTAATCATCATAATGTTCAATGCCTTTATCATCTGCTTGTCGCTGAATCGTTAAACGCTGCGCTGTTTTAACATTCGTTCCGTCGTATCATGTTTTACCGGATTTCCTAAAGACATCAATGCATATCAAACCCAAACAGCCACTCACTCACACATTCGCTTACACTCTTTCGCTATCTGGCGGAATTTTATCTGGCATTTAATGCAATCTACAACAACATTGAGGTCCTTATGCAAGTTTTGGTGTTGTTGTTTGTTGTACCGCTTTAAATACTTGACCATTTTATGCTGTGGCATATTAATTTATTTAGATTTATATTAATGTATAAATTCAAAAACCTAAAAATCGTGAGAAAACACATGAAATTATGCATTTTAAAGCAGAGTTGAGAAAGAATGTATTCCGTATTTATGTTTTAATGAAAACCACACAGTTTTGTTAACAACCGACAGGAACAACTCAATTAATTGAGCCTAAAGATCTGAATCTTGGTTTCTAAAAGGAATCTTTTATCTGCGGCTACATACTTTTAAAAGTATTTTATATGTATTTAAAAAAAAACTAATTAACCCCCTGGCCCACGATGTCGAACGATAACGTTCGCTTAGATAAGACTTAAGACACAAACTTGATTGTGGAATAAACAAACTTGATTGAGTAAAAAATAGATACGATAAAAAGTTTGTGTCTTAAGTCTTATCTAAGCGAGCCAGGGGGTAAAAGACTAAAATTAGAATTTTACAGTCTTTCAATTTTAGGAGCAACATATTTTCATACATATACGAGTATTGGTTAGTGATTATTTGGTTATTTATGTTATTTTCTAATACTTTCCGAAGATGATATCGATCAAGATCTTTACACCACATTTTCAGTCGTTCGGGGGAATAACTTTTTTGATAGCTTATAGAGTCTGTTTGGCTTTTGCCATAGACCCCCCAACTTTAAAGACTTACCCCCTTATTCATAAATACTTACAACAGGTTTATAACAGGTTTATAAAGCAAATACACCTGTTGTAAGTTTTATGAATAAGGGCATTAGATCATGTCAGTCACTACAAAATTTTGAAAAAGAGAATTTATGCAACCCGAAAATGAATTCCTCGAAATAACAAATATCGCTAGAGCTGTAGTACTGTTGGAACTTAATATTCCTCTGTCAAAATTCATCAATTTGTGGTATAGAAATCTCTCCAATACCCAATGGATTGTATATTCCCATTTTTAGGAGTTGTTTCAAACTGCAGACTCAATCAGGCTGGGTGGGATTTCAGTGTCATTAAGAGAATGGTACACAAACTAGTTGAAATGACGAGACATTTTCAACTGTATGCCGGTTCACAAGAGTTAAAACTGATTCTCGTTTGTAAGACAAGAAAATATCTGCACGAAATCTAGATTGGTTTTTGTCTGGATCTCTCTTTACTCGATTTGCCAGATTAATCTATGATTTAGATTGTTTTTGAATTATCGAATTAATTCCTTTAAAATCGGAACTTAACTGCAATTGTTGTTCAAAGAATTTTCAAGTGGTGGTATTGTTCCCCTGCACAGCCACACAAAAACGCACACAAACTCATTATAAATTATTCAGTGATATTTTCCGTTGTAATAACGCGCTAAAACAACATTGGGGTGGAAATTCTATTAAAACGAAGCTTATGTAAAAATTCACCAACAAAATCGTTAGTTTTCACCCCAAAATAATGTACAATAAAATAAGTAAAAACGAATTAAAAAGGTTTTCCTTTGCCACAATACTCGTAAAGCGCGAAAGAAACGAAGGTGATTTGAAAAGGTAGACAAATATTGAGTTACAATACTCGTACATACATATGCAGTTGTGAGTATTGTAATGTTTCGGTTTTAATTTTGTTGGTCAGCAGACACATTTGCATTCTGCGCGGAAGCAGTTTTTCCCTTTAGATATTAATCTTAAATCATTCGCGACTTGATTTTTATTACACGTTTTATACAATAAATATTTTTAGATCGGGGTGGCAATTTTACTTTTGACGGCCATGGGAAAATATTGCTTTGTAACATATTTTTATGAAATTTTTGTAGACAATGAATTTCATTAAAAGGAAAACAAATAAATAAATAAATAAGGAAAGAAAAGCAAACATATATATGTATGCTTAGGCATGTTAGAAAATTGAGTAAATATTGAAAATGTTAAAGATGTGTATATTTAATATTAACACATACTATGTACATACATATGCTTGAAGATAATGTCTTCTAAAGGAATTTATTATTATGAAAAATCAAGGTACAATATTATAAAACGCAGAAAACTGTGCAAGAACATAGTTAATCGGCAATTGAAATTTCGAGACACTACTGTAATACAACTAAGTAAATGTTTGAACTTAAACAGCATATGGTTGCTTTTGAGGTTTTATTATCAGAAACTAGTGGACGTACACAAATACCATCAAAGTTCATTAAAATTATTAAATAGAAAACAAATATCATAATCAAAAGCTGGTCAGATTACAGAGATGCAGAGAAAGAAGTGCATAACACATTCAGCCCAATCATGAATAAAAATACCGCGGGAGTTTTTTCCCTTTTCCCATTTTTCCTATTGAAATTCAATGTTAAAAAAATAAAAAGGGAAAAACCTCCCACGGAATTTTTATTCATGATTGGGCTGATTCTTAAAATCCATATTATATGTTCTATTTTACCTAAACAGACCACTGGTGTTTATAGTTGAAAAATAAGTTTAAATACTATTTGCGTGTCTAAATGATTGCATAACAAGCTTAATTTTATTTAAATTCAACCATATTAACTTGAAAATTTATTCACCTTAGTCATATTTACAAGTACGGACAACTGTTTGTTAATTGCAAGTGCAAGTACCTTTCAATATTGACACTACTGTTGACTTTCTCTATGTGTATTTAAGGGGTTGTACATAAAAAAAAACGTTTCGTTTGTGCTTTGTATGTGTAACATTTAAGTTCAATAACTTTTAAAATGTGTTGATCTCAATTTTTGATGTAATTTTGTTGTATTTTTTGTACGTTTTTTTTCAATAAATATTTCCGCGTTTAAACAGCTTGTGCAACTCTGCGAATGTGTGTTTTCTTGTTTTGTTAAATTAAATTTTTAACAATTAAAATCTAAATTCTGATTGTTAACAAGGAAATATGCAAAAACATATGAGAGACAGTCAGACAAACGGACGGATAGACTGGCAAACATAAACACAGATACACAAGCTCCAATGCATTGTAATATAAAACAAAATAAATACTCTAGCCAAACAACAACAGTTTTAATTTAAACGAAAAAAAAAAAATATAAATAATTTTTTACGCATTTTATATACATACGAGTATGTATGTATGTATTTATGTATGTGTGTATCTATATTAAAATATTTACCCAGCAAATCTGGGTGACTGTCCCGAACTGATAATTTTACAAAGTATTAACAGTCATCACTAATAGAGAATGATGACTTACTTATTTTATACACATGACCAGGGCAAAAGTACATTTGTGTTTCACTAAATTCCATTACGTTTCTCTAAGAAAACCTTACCGATAACATGTGTTTTTAAATATTTAATGTACAAGGTGGCGCAAAAGTAATCCTCCTATCAGAAAATGCTATAAATTTTGCGAGGCCCTTAATGTCAGTTCTGTTTTGACATTTGTGTAGTAAACACATGCGAAATACACGTTAATAAACAATGTTACGCTACACTGCTCCAGAACGCGGAATATTGCTGACAGAACTGACATTAGGGGCCTCGCAAAATTTATAGCACCTTGTATATTCCCATTACATATGTGTGATTTTTTAAAAACCCACATTTTATCGATTATTTTATTATGTTTCAACAATTTTCATTTAGTTGCTCCAAGAAATTCTTACATTAACATGAGTTTTTACAATATTTATGTATATATAGTCAAATGATTTAATTTAAATTACGCATTTTGGAGATTATTTTGCTATACATTTTTCAAAAAAATTCCATTTCATTCCTCTAAGAACAAACATGGATTTTTATAATATTTCAATGCTTATTTTCTTAACAGCATTCACATTTAATCTTAAAAATAGTATTTTAGCAATTTCAATAATGTTTCACGTAATTCCATTTCGTTTCACTAAGAAACTTTCATCATTATAATAAGTTATTACAATATTTGGCTTCTTATCGCCAAATGTATGTGTGATTCGACTTACAACACATGCTTTCAAAATTTCTTATTATGTTTCTCATGATTCCATTTCGTTTCTCATTTAAAAAACTTTAACATGTAAACAACATCTTTTAACTTGTGTCATGCGATTTTATGGATTTTTGATTTTTGAAGCTTGTTTCCTTTTAAGGTAGTACATTTAACTTAAACAATACTATTTTAGTAATTTCAATGATGTTTCAATAAATTCCATTTCGTTTCAATAAGAAAAATCTTCCATTAATCTAAGTTCTTACAATGTTTCGTTTCTGATATCCGTTACATATGTGTTATTTAACTCAACACTCATGTTTTAGCTATGTTTCATATTATTCCATTTCGTTCCTCAATCAGAAATGTTTTTTACACAAGATTTTTATCAAAATTTATAATTTGAAGTTACTTCTAACACAAGAATTTAGTATTTTGATGATTTTTAATATGTTTCACTAAATTCCATTACGTTCCCATTTTGCTAATATGAAAGTTTCTTAAATTTGTTTGTGATTTCACTTAATGTTGAACCATTTTCTTGCATTACCAAAATATCTAAACTAAAATCGTATTAATTTATTTTGTTTGTTCTTAATGTTTTGTTTGATTCCCTTTCGTTCCTCTTCCAAAAAGAAAAATTACAATATTTGTGCTACAAAAAAACTTAAAAATTTATAAAGTAATGAGTGACAATAACGGTCTGAGTTACGTGGACTGCATTTAAAACTGCTGTGTAATCTATCAATACTCGTATTAATACACAAGAAGAAAAATACTCACCCGCAAGAATCATAAACTCAAAACATTGCTAGAAATTAATAATTTTAATGAAAAATAATAGAAACAAAAACATTATTCTTAAATAAGATGTTGGAAACGAAACAATTCATTGTTAAATGTGGTGACAAAAATGTGAGATAGAAAGACTGCAAATATGATACTGCTGTTGTTATTATTTTTATTATTGTTGTTGATATTGCTGTTTATTATTTTGTATTGCTGTTGTTACTGCTGATGTTGTAGTGATGGGGTATTGTGGGGCTCTGTTGCTGGGTTGGGGACTGTATCGGTTTTGTATGTGAATTGCCTGTGTGTGTATAGCAAAATATTTATGCCGTGTGTTTACTCAATTGGAATGTTGTGTATAAAATATTGTGCAGAAATATTTTATTTAAACAAAACTGAATTTTGAATTTTTAAACACTTGCAAATAAATTTTTGTCAGCATTAAACACGACTCGGAAGTACTATACAACAATAATGATTTATTAAAGATCATTTAAACAAAAATGAATAAACGATTATACACAGGGAAGAAGGTATTAGTTACACAACTAATTCTAGAACGTATGCCAGTACTCTTTTTTTTTTTGTTTTTCAATGGAGTCAATGACTTTGTTTGAAATCTTCAGCTCTAAAGGGACAAGGAACGAGGAGTTCTGGAACCATCAATTATAATCTTAGAGAAGCTTTACAAAACTTGCACACAAGGTAGGGTAGGGTATGAAAATTTCACTCTTTTTTTTTTATAGTTGTTACTGTCAGTAGACATAGTAATAAAAACAATAACACATCAAGCAATGCCGCTGATGCGGTTGTTGTATTTCCAAACCTAGTTGTTGTTGTTGTTGTAGTTCCTACTACTACTACTTGTTGTAGTCTATTCCCAGCATACCATTTTAGGAGCGCTCCGAAAAAGAAGTCAGAAAAGAGTCCAACAAAAGAGCATTTTCGGAGCGCTCCGAAAAAAGGAGTCAGAAAAGAGTCCAACTAAAGAGCATTTTCGGAGCGAAAGAAAAATTTGCTTGTTACTGTCCTGAGTCGGCTAGCAGTATGACTCAGAAATTCCACTTAATTATGTGTGTACCAAAGCGTTGTTCTCCTGCTATTTGTGCTTTAAACAAAAAAAAACATAGCTGTACTACACAAGAATAATAAAAACAAGATTACACAGAGCCCAAGAAAAACCTCATAAAAGACTCTTTCTTGGCATTATCTAAGAGCTCTTTAAGAGCCCAAAAAACCCCTCATAAAAGACTCTTTTCTGACATTATCTAAGAGCTCTTTCTGACGGACCATTTTCGAATGTAATGACCCTCTTTTCTGAAGGTTTTCGGAGCAATTATGATTGTTTTTTGGGCTCATAAAGAGCGTTAACGCTCCGAAAAAGGTGCCAAAAAAGACTCTTTTCGGACCCATATGGCTTGCTGGGTTGCTGCTGCTTTTTCTTTTAGCTTTTATGAAATTTTAATATTTACCACAAAACAAAAATTAAAATTGAAACCACTATCGTCATAAAATACCAACACCAACAGCAACAACAACTAAAACAAACAACATCTACAAATACTAGTATAAAGCGCAAACATAAGTGACGACAATACGCCCACGTATCATATGGAGCTCATCAAAAAGTATGTATGTATATGAATAACGACGAAAACAAAAATATAATAAAAATAGAAATAGAAATATGTAATACAACAACCTGTCGATTTTGTATTGCAAAAAAAAAACACAATGTTGGGTGCAAATGGTTGGGATCCATATTCAAGATACCTAAGATTGCAAAACAAACTGTAGTAAGCAGCATCAACATCACCAGTATTATTAATGGCAAATGATGTATGAGGGCTGTAACAAAAATGTTTTGAATTAGTAAAAAATTATTAAGTTTCATACTTACTAGATAAATTGAGATTTTTTGTGATAATAATGAATTTACATTTGAATATCACTTAAATATTGCTTGAGAATTTCTTTTTCTCCTCTTTGTAACATTTTCTATATATGTATGTATATCATTTAATTAGCAATGTTTATGAAACTTAAAAGTTTTGTTTTATTTAAATTTTCTCTTGCGAATTTTATTTATTATATTCGCGAATTAAAAATAATAATTCGAAAATTCCATACGAAGGAGGTTTTCTATCGTATTTCTTTTCTGTAATTGGTTTTTTATTTAATTTTCTCTCATAAATTTCATTTATTAAATTCGCAAATTAAAAGGAAAAATTCGTAAATTACATACGAAGGAGGTTTTCTATCGTATTGCTTTTCTCTAATTGGTTTTTTATTTAATTTTCTCTCGTAAATTTTATTTATTAAATTCGCGAATTAAAAATAATAATTCGTAAATTACATACGAAGGAGATTTTCTATCGTATTTCTTTTCTCTAATTGGTTTTTAATTTAATTTTCTCTCGTAAATTTTATTTATTAAATTCGCAAATTAAAAGGAAAAATTCGTAAATTACATACGAAGGAGGTTTTCTATCGTATTTCTTTTCTCTAATTGGTTTGTTATTTAATTTTCTCTTATAAATTTCATTTATTATATTCGCGAATTAAAAATAGTAATTTGTAAATTATATACGGAGGAGGTTTTCTATCGTATTTCTTTTCTCTAATTGGTTTGTTATTTAATTTTCTCTTATAAATTTCATTTATTATATTCGCGAATTAAAAATAATAATTTGTAAATTATATACGAAGGAGGTTTTCTATAGTATTTCTTTTCTCTTATTGGTTTTTTATTTAATTTTCTCTCGTAAATTTTATTTATTAAATTCGCAAATTAAAAAGAAAAATTCGTAAACTACATACGAAGGAGGTTTTCTTTCGTATTTCTTTTCTCTTATTGGTTTTTTATTTAATTTTCTCTCATAAATTTCATTTATTATATTCGCGAATTAAAAAGAAAAATTCGTAAATTACATACGAAGGAAGTTTTCTATCGTATTTCTTTTCTCTAATTGGTTTTTAATTTAATTTTCTCTCGTAAATTTCATTTATTATATTCGCGAATTAAAAAGAAAAATTCGTAAATTACATACGAAGGAAGTTTTCTATCGTATTTCTTTTCTCTTATTGGTTTTTAATTTAATTTTCTCTCGTAAATTTTATTTATTAAATTCGCAAATTAAAAAGAAAAATTCGTAAACTACATACGAAGGAGGTTTTCTTTCGTATTTCTTTTCTCTTATTGGTTTTTTAATTAATTTTCTCTCATAAATTTCATTTATTATATTCGCGAATTAAAAAGAAAAATTCGTAAATTACATACGAAGGAGGTTTTCTATCGTATTTCTTTTCTCTTATTGGTTTTTAATTTAATTTTCTCTCGTAAATTTTATTTATTAAATTCGCAAATTAAAAAGAAAAATTCGTAAATTATATACACAAAATTGTGTTTTTTACAATTTGGATTTTTATATATGTATGTATAGTTTATTTTTGTGATAAATGTTTCCTTAAGAAGACCAATATCTTTGTAGTTTGTGAATGAAGAGGTTTATATAATTGGTTTAATTTTCTTTTTTAAATTTTATTAATTAAACTCGCGAATTAAAAAAAATCGTAAATTAAATTCTCTCGAATTTCTTTAACTGCAATAAATTGGAAATTCATTATAACTTTGGATCATATTTATGTCATTTATGAAACGCTTTTGCTTAATTCCAAGAGCAAATTTGCCGAAAGTATATAAGATATATATATAAATATATAATGCTAGATATAGATCTGAAAGTTTTGCATGATCATGGGATATTTAATTTCAAAATTAACTCTAAAAGTTTAACCGATTATTAAATTTAACAAACGTTTATTATGACAGATTTGCATATAAAAATTTGCTTAATAAACGTTTGTTAAATTTAATAATCGTTTTTGAATAAGGAGGTAAGACTTACCAACCTGCTCTCCTATTAATGCATCAAATGTGCTCTTACACGTAAATCGTATATTAATGCAGACGCAAAAAATATCTTTCTTATGCGACACACATGCGACAGACACGCAAGCCAAAGGCAAGCAACACTTTCAAAGAGTCGTGAGTGTATGTGCGTTTTTTATTGTTGTTGTTACTGGAACTTTTTTGTCACTGGTAAACTAAGCACTGATTTGTATAGAGTTGCGTTGTGTTTTGTATTTGTATTGTATTATAATGTCGTTTAAAAGCTATTAAATACATTATTATTATTATGATTCTTACGAAAATGTCAAATACTATGCTGTGGAACACACATTAACAAACCTGTGCATATACTAGTGCATTTCAAGAAAATACTCAAATACACAAATATACACATACATACATTGAAATATAAATATAAGGACTGTAATCAACTACTAAATTATAGAAACTCTGACTACTGCATTCTCTTTATTTTATATATATATGTATGTATATACGAGTATATATAAATATTTAAATATGCAATTTACAAACTCTTGTAAGTAAGTAATAAATTAACCTAATTTATAAGTGCAATTTCTTTCTCTAGTTTCAATGATCTCCTTCCTTCTAAAAACTCTCTCATTCTCAGATGCTTTTAAAAAGTATTTGTTTATTTTCCATTGTATACAAAAGATATCTTGATATCATTATTGTTATTGCCATCATCATAATCATTATTGTCATTATAATAATCATTATCATTAATGTCATTATTATGAGTGAAGTTTTTGTTGAATTATTTCGTTAACAATATATTTATGAATTTTATTGCACAAATTTATTTTGGTTTTTATATACAAATGTGCATACATATGTATGTACATATATATATATTTTTTTTTTTAAATTCCTACAATACAGACTGGCAAACATTTGTTCAATTATATTTATATTTGAATGAATATTTGTAGTAACAAATTTTTTGGAATGTAACACCTGTTCAACGTTTAGTGTTCATTGACATTGATACTAAAATAAATAACCAGCACCACCACCCGCAGCAAGTGAGGTATGAGTTCTAATGAAATTCTTAGGCGGTCTTGACATGTTTATGTCTGTGTGTACAAAACACTCTTGCTTCCCAAATACAAAAGCGATATGTATAAGATTTATTTAAAATACTTATTAATCTATTAGGAGTTTTGGCATTGAAAATCGGCTAATTTGTTTAAGTTTATTGTAAGTAAAATAAAATAACTTTAATTTCAAAACTTACATTCCTTCCTCAAATAGGTTCTTTACCTCCAATACAAACCAACCAAATTTAAGATACATCTTCGATGGATCCAATAGGTCTTCTTAGAAAAAGCTACCAAGATTATATTTATGCGGCCTTACCATTTCCTTCAGTTCCTACTTAGCGTCTAGCGGTGATAATTTCTGACGCAATCCCTTATTGATTCAATTGAATATTTATCTGAACTTCAGACCAAAGAAACGTCTGATATAACAATAATTGCTTTTTACTAACTACACATTAGCAAGATGTGAACGGTATCAATCGGTCCACCTCGTTATCTAGATTGACACTCCTCTATTATCCAGTTGATCAGTCTGGTATCTTGGCATACTGTTAAACCACAGAATAAGGTTCAACCGTAAAATATCTCGCCGTCTTATTTAGAGAGAACTGTTGACACCCAGAATAGATTCCAACCGCAACCGAATATAGAGTATATTGGAATATCCCACTCGTATTGCTGATGAACTGATGATGAGTTCTTTGCAAGTCTTAAATCTATATTTTAAGAATACTTCACTTGTCGATTTATCTAAAAGACAAATGTGTGTCCAGTTCACACAAATATAAAATTAATTCAGTAGACTTCAATTACAAATTAAAAAAAAAAAAAACAGAAACAGAAATTTTTCTCTACAAAAAAATCCAAAATCCAGTCATAACATTCCCTGAAGAAAATAAGATCATTTCCCATATTAAAACTAAATGAAATCATAAAGAATCCTACGGAAAAAAAAAACATAGAAATAAACCCTTTGCAAAAATTGTGTAAACCTGTCTCTCGCCAACAAATCAAAAAAAAACTGAAAAGGAAGTTCATTCTCGACAAGAATGATGTCAATTAGAGATGGCCATCTTGTTGCTTCCATGATGAAATGTTGCTGTTGCTTGACTGGCTGGCTGGCTGGATGGCTGCCTGTTGGACTGGTATATAGTCATGTACGAATATATATGTTCGCGTACGTGTATTGTCATAAATCGACTCAGTTGCTGTGTAATTAATTGCAGTAAAAAGATTTATAGCATTTAGCTCAACCAGCCATACAGCCAATTTGGTTGTTGTATATGTAGTTAAACAACGTTATTGCTTCAAACTCCCAAATACATTGAGTGACCTAGAACACAATTGCCGTTTTACTGATTTCAACTTTAATGCTCATGCAGATGTACGTATGCATTTATATGTGGAGGATATATACAAGATAATTTATACGCTAACGGAAGTTAAGCTTACCCGATTTTTTCCTTTGCTGTTACTCGTCGTCCTTTTTCTCATCCTGTTGAAATCATTTGAAGTAGTAAAGAGATTCATTTCAGAAACGTTACGTTGGCATTTGCAGGTAAATAAGTGCGGGTGTATTTAAGTCTTGCAAGAACATCAAGTAGACCAATAACCGTTGCTATAGCACTGGTTATTACTCTTAAACACATGTCACTGTAATGTAGTACAGTGCAGTGTACTGCGGTGCGGTTCTGTGTAGTAGGGGAAAGTAGATTGCATTGCGTGCATTCACATTTAAACATAAATTTCATTGACTTTTTAACGTTGTTCTTGTAATAAAAAGTAAAAACCCACACGTAGGTTTATTGACAACTTTATACTGTTAAATATGTATGTTGTTATTCATTCCGAATACATACAGCATGAATAACAGCAGCAAAACAACAACAGCAACAAACATTTCAAATATAGGCTTAACCGGAACCGGATATATTATCTGCGCTATCTACTACCTGCTGCCTTGCCTGCCCACCAACAATCTAACAAACTGGGATTTGCCAAATGAGAAATAAATGTACCATTTCATGTACACGTTGCTACATAAATATTTATAAAGCACAACAACATCGTCATCATCAGCAACAGCAGCAGCAGCAGCAGCAATAACAACAACCTGAAACACCCCAAACTGCTCTCTGTCTATATCGTTACGCTTCGCATATCTTACGAATTGCTGTTCATATTCCACCTAATAAACCAGGCTGGTGGAATGAGCTCTTAAAATATTTTTTTTTTTTTAATTTAAACAACAAATTATTGATTTAAAACGTATTGTTTATTCTATAAATACGAGTACATACTAGAATTTCTTTTGATATTTGTACTAAATATAGTCATTTTAAATACAAAAACTATACTTTTGAATAAAGAGATTAAAAATAAATTGCTTAGCAATATTAATAAGGCCAATTTGTTGTTTGTCAAACTCCATATAAAAAAATTTATGAATTCGCTTCAAGTTATCTGAATTCGCCTTGAATACTATTTACCTTGTTCTTACTATGACTAGAACAAGTCGAATTTATATAAGAATTTTATAGCAGACAAATTCAGTCAAATCACAGCGATATCATTCATTTTGTTTGATGGGTGTTTGTTTCATTTAAGAGTTTTTTTAATTTTAAATAAAACACTTAGAATAGAATTGGATAATTATGAAACAAAAGTATAATTTCTGACATTTACTTTTTCAATGTGATTTCATTCAAATGTTGGCCTCGACTACGCTATAGATGGCCCATTCTGGAGGATTAATTTTCTAAAATTACGCGAGTAATGATGTCTTTAAAGTCTTTCCTCGAGGCTGACTTATCAATGTATCCTATAAACCCAAAGAATGAAATCCAGAGCTGTAGTGTCATACAATAAAGTCCATTGTCTTCACCCTAGTCTAATCCATAGTATACTCTATTGCCTGCTTAGTCTAGTCAATGTCGACGAAAACTATTGATGCACTTAACCCCAGAGAAAAAAAAACTCCAGAGATTTGACATCGTATGATTTAGGAGGCCAGTTAACAGGTCCGGTACGCGAAATTAGCTGTTGGGCCCGGAAGGTTTATGCAAACTATATATTGCTCAAAGTACACAAAAATATTTAACACTGAACGCTGTTTTTCATAACAACCAGCTAAATAATAAATCACCCTACACTTGCCTGTAATAATCTACAATATGTTCTTTACAGTTTTAAACATTTTTACAAATTTCTTGAATCTTTTGGCAGATCATTTACTTTCATAATCATACCTAATTTATTTCAAATAATTTGTTTACGATCCAAACAAAATTCTCCTCCCACACCGTCTCTCACACTTTTCATTTATTATTTCATAACTTTAACTATGTGTTTGACTTTGTTCGTTAGCAAATGTTCCCTCAAATGCAAATGAAATTATTTAATTTAAACTAATTAGCATTTCCACTGAAATACGTGTTGTCACACTAAAGATGGGATTCATATTCACCAAAAGTCCAGACAACGCAAAGAGCATGTACTCGTATATATCAAGATTCAAGGAAACAACAACAACACTACAAACAACATTGATTCATACTGTTTATACCAATAATATGCATAAATACGTTTATAAATAATAAAAACATAAAGAACACATAGTGGTTTGAGTATTGAGCTCCTTGAGCAGCTATGCGTGCGGCTTCCCTATAGACCGTATTGAATCCAAAAGCAAGAAAAAGAAACCCAACGTAACGAAATATGCCACCAAACGTTACAATGCTTACGTTAAAAAAAATACTTTAAAACGTTTTATGTAAATATTGCCTCGTACAGCTATTAAGACGTTAAATGTATGCCCAGAAACGAACGCACCAAGAATCATTAAATCCAGCAGTCGTCTGTCTACTGCGAGTGAGTGAATGAATGAATAAATGTTTCATGTAAATGACATTAGATCTGTGAATCATCTTTTATGATCAGTTTGAGGCGAACAAACTAATGACCAAGCCAGCAAGCCAGCAAGCATGTTTTGCTTGTTTAATAAGATTCAGGCATGTGTGTGCACACTCATGCCCGAAGCCTGCAGAAGAGTGTCCTGTTCGGTCAAGCCGTAACACAAAGTAATCGTACCTGTTGGTGCGATTGTAATCTATATTAACAAGAAATGCTCATGCTCGCCTGGAACTGACTCTGTGACTGTGTCATTTTAATAGCTGTAGAGGACAGTAAAAGAGCTTTACTCTAAAGCACGTGTTGATTATCGCCCAGACGTGTAATTAGTACCAGTCACGCGTTTTTTTTTTTTTTTTTTTTTTGTTTTAAGAAATGCCTGCACATACATATGTGTGTAAAGTCTTTAAGACTTTAAGTTTCCCTTCGATTATTTAAATAATGTTTTTAATTTTTGTTTGGCCAAAGGATTTAGTTGCGGAATTAAAATGATTTGATGTAGTTACAACAAATATTAGTTTGCTTCCAAGTTACTCAAGTTACACATAATTTTTACAGCGCCGAATGTACAAGTCAAAATAATTATGTTCACTGGAAACCAGTAGCCATTAGGTGCGGTACTAAAAGGGTTGCCAAATTTTGTAGTTTAAAGTAATTTATTGAATTATACAAATAGTATAATCCATAGCGAACTTATAGTCTAGTCCGTAATAGTTTAGTACACACGCAAAGAAAAAACATGGTTGGTTATGGTTACGACAACCACACTGTGTTGTTAATAACAATATAATGTTGGGGTACACAAATAATTGTTATTTGAATTTGCTTTTAACAATAATTTAGTTGCTACAAACATTCTTATGTTAATTGCAATTATAAAATTGAATATGCTACATTGAAACATAATTATTTAAAAACAAAATGTTTACCACAACTATTGAATGATAACTATTCAAACATATTATATTATTTCAAAATATTTAAACTTACAAATAACTATTAAATGACAAGTTTCTATATTTGTACTCATATTATGCAAACAAAATATGTATATTTAATTTTAATAATATTTTGTTTTTATCATTTGTAGAATGCTTTTGCATCAGTTCAGTAGTCTGTCTGCCTGATAATATCATAATATGTTGCTCTTAGATTATGTTTACCACAATCATGGTTTTTCTCTGCGTGTACAGTCTATTCAATTATATAGTCTATATTCCAGGCCATAGTTTTAATACAGAGTCTAGTTCATATTCCATGGTGTACTTCTTAGTCAAGACCACATTCTAGTCAAGAGTTTAGTCCATAATCAATTAAAAATCCTAGTCCAAAGGCACGTTTGAACATGGGCCACCTTTGAACAATGTTGATAAAATCTCAGTTTAACATTTTTTCCGACCCTTAACCGAGTTTTTCACATGGCAACCTTGTTTTCTAGAAACGTCAACAACTTTTGCTATTTTTTTCAGTCGTTGACCGAATGTAGTTGGGTGAACAAGTTTTCGCAGTGCCATTGTAAATTTTTTTATTTTATTTTTTTGTAAGAGCTTAAGAAGTATTCAGTGATCGTTTTCTTTCGTGAAAGAAATTAATTGCAGTCCAAAATGCATTTCAAACAAAATTAAGATAAGTTATTTGATAGTTATGTAAAAAAAAAATATTTATTATAAATTTTCGTGAAATGGCAAGCCAGTTCAGGTCTGAACAAAGAAAAAGGGGGCACCTTTGAACATGTTAATTTATCAACCGATTTATCTTATTTTCTGAAAATGACGAATCCAATACTGATCATGATGCTTTAAAGGAAAATGTAATGTCACCTGAAATCGCAAGGCCTTTTCCGTCTTAATAATATAAAACTTATTTTTGATCTGAATTTTTTTTTATTTTTTAATTGTTAATGTTTATGTTTTTCTTAATTAATAAATCGATCTTCGTTTCTCAAGAGATCAGGTTGTTCACTACCCTTAATTGTGAAACTTCGAGATGCGAAAAACGAAATTGAAAGTTGAAAAAGGAAAATTTAGTAATGAAAGTTGAACAATTAAAGATGAAATTAATAAATTTAATATATTATATATAAAAAATATAACTGTTTATGTTATTTTTGGACATAAGCGATACAAGAAAAAGTTGCCGTTCAAAGCTGCCTCGTATAGGGGGCACATTTGAACACAATGATTGACTTCATCCATTAAAAAAATAAAAAAAAAATTAAATCGAACTAAAAATAAGTTACTTGTAGACTTAAACGAAAGTTTATTTCCATACATATTAGTTAAATTATGTAAAAAGTCAATAATTCAAAAATATAAATTTGTATGTGGGTTGAAAGCAAAAAGTGTTCAAAGGTGCCCCCTCTCCCCTACAAAATATAATTTATAGTTTAGTGCATAGTCTATTATTTAATCTATTTCATAATCTTACCCACAACCTATTCCATAATCTTTTCCAATATCAAGTCCATTGTCTAGTCCATAGTCTAATCCATAATCCAGTTTATTTTCTAGTATATTCTCCTTAGTCTAGTCCACCGTCTTGTCGAGAATATTATTCTTTTCAATAAACTATTCCATAATCTATTACACAATATATTCCATAATCTACTCTGCAGTCTAGTACATAGTCTAGTCCATAATCTAGTCCATAGGTTAGTCCATAGCATTCCCATAATATAAGTCATAGCGTGGTTATTAATCTAGTCCTTGGCAACTCTAGTAAAAGCAAATCACAAATCCTGCTTCAATTTAGTCCAGTGTAAATAATTGTTTGGCTCTCTTCCCGACTTGCCAGTAACAATGAAATATTTAACGTGCATCTTTTGGGCTAATAACGGCCATCAATTTACGCATGTTGCAAACAAATTAAATGTAAATGTTGTTGTAGTTGCTGTTAATGTTGCTGTTGCACATGTAGGTGTAACACAACAGAACACAACACAACGATTAACGTTGATGCCTAAAATCACAGACACAGACGGAATGATCGTTACCAGTGAACAAACGTTCAAGGGCCAACAAATGCTGGCTGCTTATTGCATCCCCACACCTTTAGACAGAGTCATTTATGTGTTGCTACTTTGTTGTTGTCATGTAGTTAGCACTTCAAGATTTATCAGTGCAAATTAATTGCGATCTTGTTAAGCGTAAAGATGCTGCTAAAAAAAAAAAAGTTCCCTTCTTTTTCTCCACTCTCCACGCCAGCAATGAGAGTGAGAGGGATAATATTTCATAAGCAGAGGTTGTTATCAATAACATCTGCCACCACCGCCACCACCACCACTACTGCCGTGCTAACATGCACGCTTAGGGATTATCCCGAAAAAGGAAGCATTTTCATTTTGAGCATAATGAAATACTTTAGCAGACCACATGTGGTCTTTGTATTTTCTCTTTTTTTTAGAGTTTTATTTCGCCATTCAATACACCTTTGTGTGTGTTTTTGTTTTTTGTTTTTTGGTGGCAGTTTTTATTGTTTTTCTCCTTCTGCTTCTTTGATTTCCGCGAACTCGTAATTTTTGGCGAGCACAGACCCAGCAGGAGGGGCATTAAAATTATGACAATTATTAAGCGGCCAGACCAGACCAGCCACAGCCGTAACAGTAGCTAATCTAGACACAGCCATGTACATTGAAAATCGCCACCGAAAATTAAGAATTTCTTAATGTCTGCCTGTTATGCAAAGACTTAAGGCAAGTGTTTGTGGTGCAGAAGAGTGAGTATTGCACTTATTGTATCTTTCTGGTGGGTTGGGAGATGATCTCCACGTCTTTACTTCTTCTTTGCAGGCTGCTTTAGGATTAAGGTGAGTTGAAAAGGATGATTGAAAATTTTAAACACGTTTTATTAAATTGAAATATTTTACTTTTGATTGTGTTTTACGTTTTACCGCCGCCTCGTACATCATTTAAAGAATCGATAAATGTGTCACATAATTCGTTGGCACATGCTCAAATTTGTACGTTCAACACATTTGTAATGCAAAACACATACGCGCAATATGAATTCAATTGGACCTGCTTGCTGCACATAAAATACAGTACGTACTTGCCTGCTACGTGTGAAGCCATATAACTCGTTAAAAAACAAAACAAAAATTTAAAGAAAATCATCATCATGTCTGCAGAATTTGTTCCCCGGGCCCTTAAATTAAACACATGAATATTTATGGTTGGTCTCAGTCTCATCTTCTCCTTTAGTCATGGCAAATGTGCATCATGGTGTCGCCTTTTAATTCTCATTTACAATTATGAGTGTTTGAATGTTCGGGAACTGGCGTTGATTGTCGAAATCAATCAGCCGTTAAACGACTATCTGTCATTACATACATATGTATGTATGTATGTACATACGTACATATTTATACTACATTCGTAGATACCTGCACAGAATCGTACTTTTTGCTATACGACTGACTGACTGACTAACTGCCTGACCATCTCTGGTGTGTGTGCTAAAAACAGTATTGTAATTTCCAAATATAAAAATGAATGTTATTAAATTTTACCAAAAAAAAAAAAAAAAAAAGCCGACAACAACAACAGAACGTTAAATACACTTTGGTATCAGTGGCAGTCGACATTTATAAATTGTTGTCATTAATATCAAAAAAATGCTCACGAAAACAAATTTATACGTCGTCGTCGTTTATTTTATATTTTTTATGTGTTTTATTTTCATCGATTTTGTTTTTTTTTTTTTTTGTTTGTTTTGTTTCTTTATTATTTCAATCTTTATTTTTATGGAGATCTTTGCGCGCAGTTACTGATCGTTACGTTATGGCGTTAATTAATTGCGTGCAATTATGCGTGGGTTGATTATTAAGTTGCAACTTCCAGTTTCAATATTTAAGAATAATTGCGTTTTGTTTTTTTTTTGCAAAAAAAAATCTTATGCTTTAAAAGATTAAGATTAATTATTGTTAAAATTTTGTACTAATAACTTAATATGATTTAAAGTTAAGGAGTTTTTAAATAACTTTTGCAAACGAATCATATCTGCAGGTATTGAGCCTACGCCTCTTACTTAAAAAGTGTATTACATGAATAACAATAATTAGGCACCCTTCTTAATATTTGCATACCCTACACCATCATAGTGGGGAAGGTATATTGGATTTGTGCTGATGTTTCTAACGCCCAAAGATCGACTGAGAATCGGTATCTGAATCGATTTAACGATGTCCGTCCGTCCGTTTGGTTAGCTGCCTGGGAGTAAAGTACAGGTCGCAATTTTGATAAAATTTTGTACACTATATTTATGACCCCAGGACAATTGGGATTAAATTAAGTTGCTATCGGATCATTATTTCACATAGGTCCCATTATAATTTCCTTCCGCAATAGGACTTTATCGGTCATAAATGTTTGATTTATAAACATATTCAAACAAATTTCAACACAAATAAATTACATATGAAATCTAATCATAGCTACAAATTTTATGCAAATCGGTCCATAAATAATCATAGCTCCCATATAAGGCCCACTTCCGAAAATGTTGGTATCCAAATAATATTCAATACAAATAGGTTTCATATACGTATGTATGTATGTACATATACACAAATCATTGGGCAGAATTTATAGCTTCCATAAATATCTACCGTTAATCTCTTAAAAATGTTGAGGCGCAAATAAAATTCAACACAAATCATGACACCTAATTCTATAACGGTTCGTTCATAATTAGTCATCGCTCCCATATAAGATCCACTGCTGGTAATCACTTTAACACTTTTAACTCTTTATATCGAGATATATATATGATCAGAAGTCATGCCACAAAGTTTTTGGATTCATTTGGATGATCGGTCAATAATGTCGCATTAATGTGCGATTAAAATCTCACTAATGCCAATTAAGATTTTACCCTGACAGACGACAGTTTTTGCATTTAGTAAACAGCTGTTTGTTTGTAAACAACTGTTTAATTGTGAAAAAAAATTTTGACATTTGGTGAAAAATCAGTATTTATTTGAAAAAAAAAGCTGAAAATATTTTTGCTGAAACTGCTCCATAATGCAAAAATTGTTCAGGCACTAGCAACCAGCAACCTGAACCTGTTGCTACAAGTGGGGACCGCAGTAGGACACTCTGACATAAGAGAAAGCCAATTGTGGAAATTTATTTTTATTATTTTAATTTTACAATTGTCTTCTTCTTCTTTTACAATAGTAATTAATTTGATAACATATGATTGATTTTCGACGATGTTGCCATATTGAAATAGCTAAATGCAGTATAAATTCACTCTGATTTTGTGCATTTACGTCTAACCTAATGCGCATTAGGATGGGGATAATTCACGAGTTAATTTGAATTAAGACTGCTAATGCTATAACAGAGTGTCATTAATTACAAAAGTACTAATCGCTTACAAATATTGAAGTGCACATATCGCACCCTAAATACAAAAGGGTCACAACTTAAAATACTAAAATTTTCAGGAGAGACAAAAAACTTCATCGTGCACAAGCAACACACTTAACATAAAAATAGACATAACTGTAGTTTTCCAGTTAAAGAAGATAGTGATGTGAAAGAAATTTTAGCAGTCGTTAGAGATGTGTACTCTGGGGCCAAATTACCTCGAATGCAGTAAATCGAGTAAAATTTATCGTAATTTTTTTATTTGTGATTATGGCATACGATATAGAGCAAGAAATTTAGTACATTTTATTATAATTTCGATATAGAAATCATTTTTCGATACGATAGCTCATTCGATCACGAATGCGGTAATTTGGCCCCTGAATTAATTTATGGGAAAAAATCAGTTTTGGAAAATTTTGAGTTGTGACCCTTTTGTGTTTAGGGTATGTTAACCAAAAAATTATCAATTTTAATATTTCAAAATATTTGAAATGGTTTCATGCAATAAAACTGTGTTTTAGAGTAAAAATATTAATAAAAATCGACCGAGAGGCATCAAGTGGGTATGTCGTGAAAATCCTTAAAGGATATAGAAATAAGAAAACCTAATCATTGATTATATTTTAATACACTATAGAGATCACATATTCCAAAAATTATAAAAAAAAATCCTGGTAGTTTTGGGTCAGGTCTGAAAGAAATATAACATTGTAATTATGTTTTATATTTACATAGACAATTCTAATTAATTTCCTATTAAATAATCTATCTTAGCTAATTATTGATTAATAAATACTATACATATGTATAACACATAATAATATTATAAATATTATAATATTTAGTGTTTTAGCTCCTTAAATGCCTTGTGTTCCAAAACATATTTTGGTTTATTTGCAATTATTTGCTGGAAAAGAGTCAAGATTTTCATATTATGATTACAAAACTAAAACACCAAATGTAATTGAACACGTGGCTTAAAAGGAAAATTTTATACAAAATATTTATAAAAAAAAATAATGATTAAAGTTACATTTGGTGCCTGGCACTAATTTTCATATTTATAAGGCGAGTGTTAATAACAAAATTAAATGTGCATAAAAGAAAATACATAAAAATACTGAAAATTTATATTCATAATATTCACAAATAATATAAATACATACATACTCGTATATACATACATATACTCGTACATAAATATAAATATGTAACTATAAAGCTATAAACTCTTTAGGCTAGGGTGTCCAGTAATGTAATGGAAATATTTCTACTTAAATTACAAAAAACATTTATATTAATAACCAGTAAGCCAATCAGCAATGGAAGCAGGAATCTGGGACTGACATCAACATTTAAATTCTTCTTTATAACTAAAATCTTTGAGAATCTTTGCTTCTTATTTTTTCAAATTCAGTTCATTTAAATAAATCTTTTACAAAAATTAACCCCCTGGCCCACGATGTCGAACGATAACGTTCGCTTAGATAAGACTTAAGACACAAACTTGATTGTGGAATAAACAAACTTGATTGAGTAAAAAATAGATACGACAAAAGGTTTGTATCTTAAGTCTTATCTAAGCGAACGTTATCGTTCGACGTCGTGGGCCAGGGGGTAACTTTTGTTACTGAAAATATCGTTTATTGAAAAGTTGTTTTTTTTGGCACATCCTTTTTTAACTTACTGAGCAGCAGTTTGTATAGGAAGTGGCACATTAAATGAAAGGATAAGAAAAAGCTTTTAGTTTGACGCGTGTAAACAATTTGCTCTAATGGATTATTTATAATTATAAAATTATAGAAAATGTTTAATATGTTTGTTATTTTTGTTCCCTTTTTTAAGTAAGTTTATAAATTAAAGAAAATTATTCATAAATTTGTGCAATCAAAAACATTTAAACCCAGGAACTTTTTCAGTATTGATTGCAAAATAACTATTGGTTGTATAACTTGAAAGTATGGGATTTTCTCAAATGTTTTGCTTTTATTTTGAAACATTTGTACAATATACATTTATTCAAAGTATTGGCCATTGTTAGCTATGGCCTTTTCCTTATCTTTGTGACAACATATGGATTGCAAGCCAAAAGAACTGCTCATCTTTTGAGATCAAGAACGAAACAAGCCAATTTCGCCTGTTCTAAATTAAAGCGTATCCCAGAGAGAACGTTCTGATTTGATCGAAACAACTAGTAGTCGGACGGGGCAAGGTCTGGACTTTAAGTTGAGTAAGACTAAACTTCCCAACCACTGGTTTCTAAATAGTTTGGCCGAGCGTTTTCATCATGTAATATTACGCTTTCATGCCTGGCCGCATATTTAGGATGTTTTTCGGCCACTGCTCCTGTCAGTTGCATTCGATACAGGCAGTTTGAAAGCTGCAATTTTAGTGTTATCATACAAAATTTGCTTTATAAGCCTGTTATAAACCTTTGACAAGTTTTATGAATAATTCCAACGTCTACGCAAAGCTTCAAAAAAGAGGCTCTAGAAAGAATGATACATACAAGTACAGATATACATATGTATTGGTATAGATTCTTAAAGTTAGAAGAAGTTTGGAAACTCCAACCAAGATTTTGTGCCCAGATAATGAATAACAACTTTAAAGACACAACATCTTTGCTAAACATAATTACAAAATGCGTTTTATAGTTTTTAAATTTTTGTTGAGTTTTCTTTTATGTCCAAAAAAACCACCACAACTTCTTAACTGATTTTGATTCTTACTGGCAGGCGTATGACGGACTGACTGACTATTCATTTATAATTGAGTTGTATGTCTAATTTTGACATAAATTTTTTTAATATATTTTTCTTACTCCCTCAAACTTATGAAATTCATAATTATTTGTGGTGATTCAACAAAAAAAAAAAAAAAAAAAAAAAAAAAAAAAAAAAAAACGTTTGTACGTTTGATATGCAACTTATGAGGAGGAATGTAGTACGTACTTGTGGTATTTAATAACATGAATAAAATTATTTTTGGGGGCTTTTTTTGTTTTTGTGCACAGAAACACACACAAAAAACACCTTTACAACATGCATGATATGATTGCATTGAAATAACTTACTCCCACCATACAAACATACAAACCCCTGAACAAAAATAGTTATATGTAAATGCAAGAATATGAAATTTAATTGCAAGTGTGAAGATACATATTTAATGATAAACAGTAAATGTAATACATTCTCTATTGAAAACGAAACAAAAAATAAATTTAACAGAAAGTTTAAGCAGGGTTAAATTATTAACGAGGCAAACAAATGTTCAACCTGGTTAATATTTTGTTCAGTTAACCAAACTTTACGCGTAAATTCTCAAATAAAGCGGTGGTAGTATGTTTTTAGTTTAGTTTTATTTTAAGCTTTAGCGGCCAAATGTTTTATTTAGTTTTTAATTAATCAATGCCGCGTTACTAATCACTTGCCACTAATTTGTTACAATTTCCTGAAATTGCTAATTTGTTGTTGCTGCATCAACGAATCGAATTAAAATTAAACAATAGCCTTTTGCGCCGCCAGAGAGACAGCAACGACAACGGTAACCGACCAGCAACTAGAAATAGTAGTAGTTCTCAGCTAAATATACACACATACACATATACCCGGCAGCTCTAGGAACTTGTTACTAATTCATATAATTGAGCTATACAACTGTAATGGTTACCCAGCAATCTACTTGCAAGCTATTTTTCGAGATCATAGTAACAGTAAATAGTTCCAATTAAGTTTTTATTGCTGCAGACTATTAAATTGGCACTGGGGCCAAATTACCGCATTCGTGATCGAATGAGAGCTATCGTATCGAAAAATGATTTCGATATCGAAATTATTATAAAATGTACTAAATTTCTAGCTCGATATCGTATGCCATAATCTCAAATAAGAAAATTGCGATCAATTTTACTCGATATCGTATGCGGTAATTTGGGCCCTGATCTGGTTATGTGGTTCAAAAACACTGATCGGCAGAACATGTATGGTAATGTTGCATACAACAAATTTACTCATTATCGTTGTGATACACCAGCTCCAATTTGTTACCATAATGTGTTTCGGTTACATTCATGTTGTTTACAATTAAATCGTCTAATGCGTTCGATGCCTGATAGCTATGATTGGCGTCCCCTGTTCCAAAAGGACGATGCACCTAAGATGCGACAATACGCATATCTCACGCTTTCATAAACATTTTTAATGCTGCGTTTCCAGGTCACTTAATGATATTGGAGTGTCCTGCAAGTTTCTCTAACTTTTTTGCTAACAAATTCTTACTTTTGAAGTCACTTAACAATTATCGCCTTTAGAACTGCCGGGTACATTTGTATTAGTATATTAGTGTATATTTTAGACAATAGTTTTCTTTTTTTGGCATAATTCAAACAAACTAAACCACCGATTCCCGCTTTAATAAAAATTTACATATGTAAAACCCAAAAGCATTTGTATGTAAATCAGTGTTATTTGGCAGAAAAGCTAAAAAAAAACACAGAAAATAATCATTGTAATTAATTCAAATCATATAAGCTCTCATCTTAGACCTCACATTGTTTTAAATATTAACAGTCTAATTCATAAAAACTTATCAAGGGTTTATAACAGGCTTATAAAGCAAATATCCATACAAAATTTGCTTTATAAGCCTGTTATAAACATTTGACAAGTTTTATGAATAAGGGGGTAAATGTTTACTGACTCAATTACTGGGTAGTGTTGGGAATACCGGGATTGAGAACTTAATCCTGAAATTTGATTTTTAAGCTACAATAAAAAAAATCGTACATTAGAACTCTTAGTAATTCGAATTTCCAGACATTAGAATCTGTTGTTTGAATGCATTAACCGCTCTGAAATTAGAAACAAATCGTCATTTTTTTTTTTGGAGTTGTAAACACTTAAATTTTACACAGTTGTTTTCGTTAATTTAATTAGTTCGAGTAAAATCGAACAAAAACTTGTAGTATAGCTTAACTTGTACATCTCGAAATTGTTCCAGACTCTTCTGAGCTTTCATCTGAATCTCTTTCTTCTTCTCTGGAAGGACCTTTAAATATTTCAGACGAGCTCAATGAAGCTATAAAAAAGCACATTTACCGATAATACCAATTCGTTGTGAGATGTTGTCTGTGAAAATTCAGAAAGAAATGCTCTTGTTTGGAAATGGAGGAACACGTGGTGAGTTTTTGCAAAAAGCATACGAATTTTTAATGACTATTAAGCCAACCAGTGTTGAGTCTGAACGTGCTTTTTCTGCAGCCGGATTATTTGCAACTAAAATAAAAAGTCGTTTGGGTGATGAAAGTTTGCTTCCTCAAATCGTATTTTAAAAATAATAACGTATGACAATATCTATAAAAACAAGGAACTTTTTATAATTCATTTAAAAATCTGTCATATTAAAAAAAATATTTTTTTTTATTTTAATAAATTGTTTCTTATAAACCAATTTTTGAAAGAGTCATGTTATTAATTTTATTTAAATAATATGTTATTTCATCCTGGGACTAGACAAATGCAATCCCGAAATCCCAGGATTGAAAATATAGAGCGGGATTGCCAACCCTATTACTGGGCTACTACAATCAATAGACATTTATTGATTAAGTTTTTTTTTGCGTATTAAACAGCGAAAACGTATAAAAGTAACACTGAAACTTTTAGTAAACATTAAATTTATTAAGAATTTTTAAAATTGTTTGCCATAATACTGCTGGCTGCTTTAGTTCCTCTTATCTGTAAAGTCATGGTATGATTAATAATTCTTCTAAATTACTTCCCTTTCCTTAAGAGAAAAAAACCCCAACATAAAGAGTTAAAAGTTCCAACAGCACAAATCTATTCCCTTTCCACCAAGTCAATGAAATAAATTGCAATAGATATCCAAACAGCTTTTACACTGTTGAAGTATATATTTAATGACAGGAGTAACCCATGTTATTATCCAAAAATCTTTCTAACAACCTCAAGACTTTGAGAGATTTTTGTCAACTCTAGCCTACAGATTCAAAGTGTTGCACAACACCAAACATCCATTACAGATTTCCTTAAACCGTCTTCAGTTTTAAAAAGTACTTTTCCCTTTCCAAAAAAAAAAGCTGTGCTTTTAACGCACATTAAATACAATATTTCCAATATTTCATCATAAATTTTAAGGAAACATTTAAAAGATATCAGCATTATACTTTTTAAATTTACACCTTAAAAACACATACATACATACATACATAAATGTTTTAAGGTTGGTAATATTTTACAAAACCAAAAATCTCTTGTCACAATCCTTTAGCCATAAAAATCTCAACTCTTTCCAACTCCATTTTGGTTGGCTGGGTGAAAGGATATTGTGTACTTTACGTACATATACTCGTACATACATATGTATGTATAATCAATATTAACATTTCATAAACTGCCATTATTTGACATTATGTCATATGGCGGGAGAGCGTGTGTTAAAGGGGGTGAAGATATAAATCGCAGTTCCTGTAAATGTTTGTAATAAGTATAAAGATATATAAAGTATATTTGTAGAAAATATTGCTTTATATGAAAAATATTCACTTTTCTGTTAGCAACAAAAATACAATATTTTTTTATTTATATTTAGCTGGCGTAATTATTTGACAGTTGATGTTTTTTATTGGTTTTTGATGAGAAATAAATTGCTTAGATTTGGATAACTAAAAATACTTAAGAATAGTTCAATTGCAGTCTACCAAACCAAGAATATTTACTGAAAAAAGTGCCCCGATAGACAAGGCGATACAGTGCCGGACTATCAGTCAAAGGGTTGCGGGTTTGATTCCCGCCAAAGACTCTGGGTGTTTTCTGTAGATAAGCCAAAAGCTTCATCTAAAAACTTTAGGTTTTTTTGGTCTATGAATTGTTTATCCTTGGAACTACAGACAAGTTAAGTCAATTTTTACTAATTGAAATTCTCTGCATGCTGAAAGAAAAATGGGCCAAAACGTTAAAGCCGATTGCATTATACGAGTAGTGCAGGGTATTATACAGGAAGTGAGAGGAGTGCTACACTTTTTCACCACACCATTTACGATATGAGCGTGTGAGTTCCAAAACACTTTCGTTCCAAAAAAAATTAAAAATTGAGATAACAATGGATGCTGTTACTTCTTTTGCAACTTTATAAGAATAAATATACTGTTTGTATCAATTCATATCCTTTCTTATGACTTTTTATATCCTAAAGTTGTAGTTCGTAGCAAAACTGTTTCGTTCCAATTAACAGTCATTGTCAAAACTATCTCGTTGCATATTTCGTAGCAAAACTCGTTGGTTCCCTGTTTGAAGTGAGCCAAAGTACCATTGTATGTGGTGAAATTCCAAATGTTTTATGTATTAATTTTTCTTTATATTACTGTAATTGTTAAGATTATTACTCGCAATTATTAAGTTCATTATTATGATTTGGTGCAAATACAACAACCATTAAAATGGTCAGATAACTTTACAAGGGGAGATTAGTTATAGAATGAATTCCTGCGATCCTGAACCAGTTTTGAGGTTAGGAAAGAAAATCATCAAAGATATTAATCGATTAGACCTGAAAAGAAAAAAACAAGATGTTGGAGTTCTTTTGTCCAATCTTTTTGGAGAAAATTGGAGACAAAACGAAACCTTGGAATTTTATGTTTCGATTTTCGACAACGACAATGCTGGTCATGACGTGGAAGAAAACAACAAGGAGTAAACTAAAGATGAAATACTTTCTTTGTTCATATGTTGTATTTTAATTTTTTAACAAGTTTCCTTAGTTTTAATAAATTAAAATATAGTCAAGCTTAATAATTAATTTTACTGGTGGGTTTTTGTAAGTTGCAGAACTCTTTCGTTCCCATATGGAATGTAGCAAAACTTGTTCGTTCTAAACTTCAAAACTTATTTTTTTCTTTAGTTAAGGAGTATTGATATTGTAAGTTTTAAGATTTTAATAAAAAATATCCTAATATTTAGGAATTAGTAGTTTTCAACTTATTTGGCTCATTTACTAAGCTGTAGCAAGTTTTCAGCTTTTTACCAAAATTTTGTAAACATGGAACGAACGAGTTTAACACAAAAAGACCACAACTTCAAAAAAAATTACAAAAAAAAAACTATGAAAAGGCGCATCATCTTTCCCCACACATCTGCGTAGCTTTGTTCTTTCGCACACAAAACCATAGCTGGTTCAGACCTGTCTTGAAGGAATATCTAAGATTATTTCTTTTATTATAACACCTACATGTATTAACGATTCAGGTTTATTCATACCCAATAGAGCCTTCAATGTCCTGCCACTCATACATCCTCACAAGGATTTCGTGTGTATAAATCTCGAAGAACTATTTCTTAATCGAGTCGAATCCGGGTCGAATCCCTATTATTAGTGCTATATTATGTGCAGGAAAATTTGTAGAGATATTCTTTAAATTAAATGTTGGCTGTTCTTAATAACTAGAATCATGTGTTTCAGATCCTTCTGGATAACTTACAATTCAGGACTTTCGGACAAACAAGTGCTAGATTGTGTGGAAGCCTTAATGACTTTATCGATTCTACTTGTATTAGCAAAAGAATTTTTAAAAGCCATAAATAAGCTTGGAGCGATCATATGTTTAGCATTACCTCTCCACTCTCTTCTCTGAGAACTTGCTCTATTTCAGAGGTAGGCAAAGCGTAAAATGAGGTTGTGTGTGTGAGCCAACTACCCAGCAAACATAAACATAATTATATAAATTATACAAAACAACTTAGATAGGAAACATACACTCGCAATATATTTTCCGTAACATATAAGAAATTAACAACGAGATTGATATATAAATGGAACTTCTAATACTTCAAAAGCTGATTACATGCATGTTACCAAATGCATTATCAATCATAAAATATTTTTCGTTATTCATCATTAATTTAAAATGTTTGTTGGGAAGTATTTCTGAAAAAAATATAAAAGCATCCGCCGCATGTGCACACATTGCTGTCTCAATGACAACTGAATGAAAGAGATTAAGCGTATGTGTGAAGTGCTCTCTGCACTATTGTGCTATAGGATGCCGACCTATGCTCTATTTTCAATTTCCATATTATTTTTTCTTTCTTATTTCCGTTGCAGAAGAAAACTTAATCTATGTTTTCTTGTCTCCCATGTAAACTTTTCATATACCATAATCCTAAGTTTTGCCTTGACTAGAGTAGGTAATCGTTTTTTCATATAATACTCGTATTGTAATTCAATATGTTGCTTCTTTTTTGCACCTAAAATCTACATCCATGATTTTCAAACTCTGTTTAGCTTTTTAAACCAAATCTGTCAACAACCCTGGAAGTCGTCTCAAAGCAAATGTTTCAATTAACTTGGCTATTTAAATATATAGGAAAAACAGTTTTGAGCAACCTTTAGTACAGCCATAAAAATGCTGATATATGGTCCGAAAATACCTTCAATTAATTTGAAGACACACAACCAATAAAAAGCTACAAATTATGATCAATTTTGTTTGTAACATGTTTATTTTCATTATAACATGTTTAAGTTTTTATTTTATTTTATTTGTAACTTATTTCAAACAATTTGAATTTTAACAGGTCGTACAAGCCGACAACTCACTTTTTGGGCTCCCTCAACAAAAAATTACCACAACAAACTTTTTTCCTTTCAATGTTTTTGTTTTTTGTTGGAAATCTATTGATGACAACAAAGTTCCGCTGATAGTTTAGGATGATAGAGATGGCTTAGAAGTTCAGAGTTTTGTTATCTTTAATGATGAAACATATATACAGACAGACAGACAGACAGTTTTTGTTTGTGTAAAAGGAAAATTAATGTTTTAAGAAAAGGTTTACTCTCAAAAGTGTTGGGTAATTTATAGACATGTAACACACATGATTATATGCGACAAGAAAACATCTACTTACTTACAACTACTACTTAAGAAATCCATTTAAATTTAAAATTCGAAACCCAAAGAAAACTGATAAAAGTTGAAATATTTTTTTCTTTTTTTTTTTTTTTTTTTTTTTTTTTTTTTTTTTTTTTGTTGGGGAATGTAAAATATCTTCATTACCACAAAATGTTCATTTTACTCGCTTTTATATATGTATGTACATATGTATGTATGTATGTATGTATGTAGAGATGCAGTAGATAGCAGGAATACACTAATGACACCTCAATAAATCATTTGAAAGGTGAGACATTAAGTGCAGCTATGCCACCTTTAGGCATCTCTCTAATGGGGAGCCTGTTAACTCAATAAGTCCAGAAAATGTTTGAGAAAAAAACAAAGCATACTCGTAAAAGACAGATAGCTAGATACGAATACATATACATACGTACAGCCAAACTGACAGATGGACTGACAGACATTCAATACTTCTTAACACCGTTATATTTCAACTCCAAATACGAAACATCTAAACGAGCCTAGTTAAACATGTTTACATTTATACATATTAATATGCAAATCAGTGTACGAGTATGTATGTACTCTCTTAAATGCATACCAGTCATAGCTGCCAGATTTGACGATTCATCGTCATTTTGACGATTTTTGGTTTCAAAAATAGCAAAATGACGATTTGACGATTTTTTCATTGAAAGTGACGATTTTCTGAATTATTAAAAATTTCTATCATTTGTTAGTTTTATTAATGTTTTTGTTACCAAATTCTCTCTTTTTTTGAGACAACAACTATTGTTCTCATTTAATATCATAAATATTAAGAAGAACATGACATATTTCAAAAACAAAACTAAGTGATAGTAGTTTTTTCTTAATTATTGTTGTTAAGTTCAAGTAAAATAATTCCAAATAATATTGAGACAGGATAGTCGAAATTACTTATTTATCTGTAAACATAAAAATCAATTTTAAATACTGAATTCCACGAACTAATATTTTAAGAGGAAACAATTTCTGAATTTCCACGAGGAAATTCTTCTACAAAAACTTCTCCTATTTTAACAAAACGTCGAAAGCATATTCAGCCAAATAAATTTAAATAACAAAAATACGGAATTCTTTGAAAATAAGTACCTGATCTCGTATATGATGGATGAATTGAATTCTATATGCAAAATGATATTTAAAACTTAATAAAATAAATTGTCCTGACATATGTACGTTAAATCAATTTTCGTACTTTTTAATGTAAATCAACATGCATGAAAAAAAACAAAAGGAAATAAGAAAATTGACAGTACCGTCAACTTTGTACCCCTTTTGTTCTTATTTCCCTTCTCATCCAAAAATACTTGCGTTGACGAGTCAGAAGTGAAAACGGACTAAGATATTATAAAAATATTACACAAGTTGTGATTAACATTATATGTTTTGTGATTTGTTATGTAAAAAGTTAAAATTTATGTATTTTGATATGTATTGTACAAGAGACTATATAAAATTGAATTTTTATGTTTTCGTTTAAATAAAAATTTCAAAATACCATTAGAAATAGTGACTTTTTATTTTTCCGATTTTTTTGACGATTTTTAAAATTCGAAATGACGATTTTTTTCTTTTTTATCGGGATTTTGACGATTTTTTCCAAAATTCATCTGGCAGCCCTGATACCAGTATAGGTAAATATGTACATATACATATGTATGTGTGTATATATGCATAAGAGTATCTGTTTCTTGAAAAGTGTCAAGAGGCATGTAGAGTGAAAAATTAACCTTTTGTTTTTATTTTTAGGCAACTTATTGATACGTTAATCGTATCAATAGAATTTATACTGTATGTTTTGGTGTTTTGAAAATTTATTAACAATTTTATATTATTTTTTATTTATTTCTGTTTATTTTGGTTGTGGTTTCTTCTACTTTCAACGCGTGCCTAATTTCTTCGGTTTTCTAACCCTAATACCAAAAACTATAACCATAATAAGGCTACGCGTTTTACGTTAATGTTTAAGGTCTATACTTTGTTTTTATTAATACTAAGTAAAAAAAAAATAAATAAAAGTGGTATCGCGTGCTGGAATCACTGATTTTGAGTTATTTTTTTTCATAATTTTTGAATATATGAAAGTACACTGAAATATAACACAATTTTCAAATAGATGGAAAGACGGAACTGATTAATATTAGTTGACAGTTTTATAATTATGTTTATATGAAAATTACACATGCGTTAGTTAATTTATCTTTGCAGTTAGTTGAAAATGAAAATACTACAAAAAAAAACACAAATAAAAACTAAAAAACTATTAAAGTATCATGCAACAGGTTGTGGGATCGTCTGTCGTTCAAGCGTCAAATGTAATGGATTTGTGAAGCGTAAAGCTTGATGACATGACAGCAACATTAAATTAAAGTTATTTATATAAATTTAGTTCTAAAAAACAAACTATGTACTACTGATTTAATAAACACTAAACAACTTTCTCGCAGAATACAAAGTATAATATGATGATTCCTGAATCAAGTCGCGTAACAAATGTAAAAATGCATCATGAAAATTTAAATCACAACTATGAACTGTTCTAATCTTTTGGCATGAACGATTGTGTATCAAATTATCACATAACAGATAACTGGCGGTAATGTTCTACATAGTAGAATACATACTCGTATATTAATAGACATGTAAAGTGAAAGTTGTGTTTGAAATTAATAACAAATTGACGGAATCTCCAAATTTTTATAATTAGTATTGAGTGCGAAAAAGATTCATTAAATTCACTGATTTCAAAGCTCATTAAACTATTACTGATACGAAATTGTATTATTATGAGCTAAGAATTATAAAGCTAGATTTACACGATTGAAATTTTCTACAAAATTGCTCTTAAAAATGCTTCAAACTCGTGTAAACAGCAACATTTCTTCAACATTTATTTATTTAATAACTATTAATAACTAACTATCTTGTGAAGCTAATATTCAAGAAGAGATTAACTTTTAAAAATTTTAACAAATTATATTGGTTATTTATGGCTGCTTGCTTACAGCTGTGTGCAACTAATTAAGTACAGTAGTATTTAATATTCAAATCGTTATGTTAAAGGTAATATTTATTAAATACAACTCAGACATTTATTGAAATTTATTTAATTTTTGATAATTTTTAGTTAGGCTTGAGTTCATTAAATTTAATTTTCATTAAGTTATTATTTTTACTGCAGGTAGGAATTGTTTTTACAGTGGTGCAGAGGTTAGAACGCAAAGAATTCTGATGAGAGAATGTGGTGATTCTTGAAACATGTAAATTCAACCCAGGTTCAATCTACAGCTCAGCAAAGAAAAATTATCAATAAATTTTTAATAAGATTTCATGTTGTAAAAACAATTCCTACCTGCAGTAAAAATAATAATTTAATGAAAATTAAATTTAATGAACTCAAGCTTAACTAAAAATTATCAAAAATTTAAAAATTAACAGTTTAACTAAATACAATAATTGCAATTTATTTATTTAAATTTTAAATTTTATTTAAATTTTGAAACAAATTAGTCGTTCACTAAGTTAGGGACCATGATAAATTTATTAATATAAATAAATTCTAGTAATTTTTATACCCTTCACCTTCATGAGAAGGTTATATATAAGTTTGTTATTCCGTTTGTAATTTCCTATATATTCTGGATCCTTATAGATAGAGTCTATTAAGCCATGTCCGTCTGTCTCTTTAAATCAATTTTCTGAAATCCCCAGATATCTTTGGGATCCAAATCTTCAATAATTCTGTCAGACATGCTTTCGAGAAGTTTGCTATTTAAAATCAGCAAAATCCGTCCATAAATAACGGAGACATGAGTAAAAATCCGAAACAACCTCTGAAAATTTCATCAAAAAAACTATCAAACAAAGTGTATTATTATAATATATGGTTACTTGTTAAAAGTTAGATTAAATTAATTATGATTACACAGAGTATTTTCCAGAATACGAAAAGTTCTTAATACTTGCTTGACATGGGTAAAAACAAAACAATGATTTTTCAAGCGGTGAATTATTTCAGAAACAATTCAATTACAGAAAACGTAAAAGTAAGGCCCGTAAAAAAGAATCCGTATTACGACAGGTCGTGAAAAAATCCGAGTCGAAAAAAATCCGCATAATCCGTCTTTAGTTACAGTAAAATGTCGATTGCGAGAAGTTGGACTGTTTGGAAGAATTTTACGAAAGAAAACATTATTCACTGAATGTAACAGAAAAAAAAACTCGAATTCGCAAAGAAGTACCTCCCCTCCATTGGACGGATTTAGAATGGAAAAGAGTATTATTTTCGGTCGAAAGAAAAAGAAATATGTTCGCTGGCTAAAGTTGAAAGAATTTGATACAAAGTACACTCGCGCCATTTTAAAGCATGAAGGAGGTTCTAAAATGCTTTGGGGTGCCACGTGGTTGGGTTGGGCCGCTGCACAAAATTGAGCGATACAGTGATGCCGTATGCTGATGAGAATATGACAGTAACATGGATATTTCAACCAGATAACGAGCAGTAGCATACGGCTCATCATGTCAAGCAATGGTTTATTAACAATTCGGTTACTGTTCTTGACTGGCCGTCATGCAGTCCTGAACCAAAGTAAGCTCACCGTAAAAATATATGTAAAAAATAAGCAATTTTAATGATCTCTTTGCCGAAACAAAGAAAGCTTGGAAAGCCATTCCAAGTAGTGTATGTAAAAATTTGATGTAAGTCCCCGTTTACACAGTCGAATATTTAGCTAGGTAGAAAATTACGGCTGGGGAAGAGAGAATTAATTTTGTGTTCGGTACTCGGTGAACATGCTTTGTTGACATTTTCTTTGCTGGAACTTACTGCAAATTATTACACAGCACATAATAAGAGAAATGTTAAAAAAGCAAATAATAAAGAAATGTGTCTGACAAAATTGTGCGACACTGTGACCGCGAATGGAAAAACAAAAGAGAATTCCAGATGTTTTTCTTCCAAATGTTCGACTGTGTAAACGGGGACTAATCGATAACTATGGATTTGCAACAAAATATTGATTTAAATAAATGAATACTTCTTTGTGTGAAATTTGTGTTATGTGCTTAATTATATGCACGACTGATATCAATCTTATTTGAAAATATGACCTACAGATTCATAAATAATAATTAATTTGACACAATATGCAGTTTTTTTTCTGAGAATAAGAGTTCAATGTGTTGTGCTGTTCTAAACGTAATCTTATATTTTGAAATCATTTCAGCGTTTTAAGCAGCGTTGTGGTTAATTGAAGCAAGTTTTTTTCTGCGTCAAAAATTGTATCAAAAAATTTTAAATTAATTACAAAAACACTTTATTATTGCCAAAACTTAAGGCGTTACTAAGCTTATTAATTGAACTCAATTTACAATTTACTTTCTCTGGCCTGAAGAATCGAAATTATTTGACACAGAAATATACATACATATATATATTTTTATTAAAAATAACATTATTAAAAAAGTAATGCCAAATATATTGAGCAATCATGGCAATGGTTCAGCATAATTTTTGTATTTCACTGCTTTAAAACTTAAAACTTTTATAAGCGGCTTTGTAAAAAGCCTAGACTGCTTTAAATGACTTTCAAATTTTTAGAAAATTGTCATTAGTTTTGTGGTATTTCCAGTTTCTACATTTCAGTCGTCGTTATAACTAATTTCTAAATTTTAAGTTAGACATCTTCATATTTATATGTTTGGTTATTTTTTGTTTATTTCATTAAATTTTATTTTTTTTTTTTTTTAATATTTTTATTTTTTATTTTTCTTATTATTTACTTTAGTTTATTATTAGTTTTTTTTCTAAAAGAAATTGGCGTCTTTTTGACTACCGTCTTGTAAAGAGCGAGTGTAAGTAACAGGATAAAAGATTAAACACCGACCGCAAATGTTATTGATGAATTTGATGAGAAGAAGCAGAAGAACCAGCACAAAACGAAAAACTTAAGCAACAAACATCTCATTTTTGTAATTGCTCATTAACGGTCACACTTCAACATGTCACTAGTCCGACACATTAAAATGATTTTATGCGTTCCTTTGTACATTTAAACATCTAAATAACGGTCAACCGGCTGGCCGTCCATACAAGAAGAGTCATTTTACCACTTATACATACATACAAACTCAAAATCTATAGGTACATATGGATGTATATGTATGGTGCTTATAATAGATACTTGAACTGCCCAACAACATCGCTTTTCACACTCACTGTTTGTTAACAACAACAACAACATCTTGATTATCTGAACAGCCATTAGTAAGCCATTATACACATGTAAGCTTTAAATACACTTATTTCTTTCTACCATACATCTTTTTTTTATAATTTATTTTTTTTTATTTTTTTCGTTTTTAAGGCGTCGATCAACATCATCATTATTTTTTATATTTTCTTACTGGTCATTACCTAGCACGTACCTATAACCACACATCCATCCATTCATTTCAATGTACATTCGTATGTACACATATGTATCTATATTTGTGAATCTCTAAAGTTTGACTTTAATTGCTTTTGACAGTCATCAGAATCATTTGAGCCAGAATGGTATCTTATATCTCTTAAAAATTCTTTTTTTTTATATTCACCAGTATTTTTTTGTCTTTTATTTTTCGAAATACCGACCAATCATAAGCATAAGCCCAAAGAAATCCTGAAAATATTATAAACTTTGTTTTAAATGAATCATAACTTTATTTAATATTGTAAACTTTACAGTAGATTTAGGAATGTCTTCATTAATCTTCAAATATATATGAAGCAATTGAAGCTAGGTGAACCCACATTGAATTGCCGGCAAACAAATTCATCCACAAAGTCTCATTTTCTTCACAAGTGAGGCTGAGAAATATTTTGAAAATATATTGAAATTTTAAAGGTCTTTTATTTCACTGAAATTATATTTTAAATCTGCGGAATTTTTTTTTTTAGTTTTTAGCTTTTATTTTGAAACATTTTAACAATATAAATTCATTGTGCCATTATTAGCTAATGTTATTTTTCCATCTTTCTGGCAGCATATGGATTCAGCGCTAAAAGAACTGCTTATCTTTCGAGACCATAAACGAATTAATTTCGGATAAACTGTTCTAAAGTGAAGGCAATCTGAGAGCAAGTCTACTCTATCAATCGAAACAAATAGTACTGGGAGAGGCAGGGTCTGGACTATAGACGAATGAGGTAAAATTGTCCAACCTCTTCTTTCCAATTAGTTCTTAACATGTGGCCAAGAGTTGTCATGTCCAATACTCAGTTTAAAGGTATCAGTTGCATTCGTTATAGGTTCCCTCTCATTCTTAGTCTTCAAAATTTTTGACTGTCATGGGCGATCTTTAACTTCTGTGTCAAAAGCGCCCCCTCTGAATAGCAAAAATTACATCTCTCATGTTGAAACCGATGGAACATATTCACCATAAGCTTCGGTGTGTTTCAGTGGCACTTTTTTTAAATATACATAAGTTACTAAAAACAAAAACATTTATTTCTTTCAACAAATTAACTCCAAACCATATATTGAGACTTCTTCAGGCCTCGACTAAAAAGTTAAATATTGAATGTTTTCTACATGTAATTATAAAATTAGCCGTAGTAATATTCGCATATGGAAGTGGAAGAGCATGTTTAAGCATGCTGCTATAAAACAAAAACTTAAATAACGAACTAGCAATATCAGTTTCCTAATATAATTATCTGTACTTTGTTATTCATAAAAACTTACAACAGGTTTATAAGAGGTTTATAAAGCAAATTTCCATACAAAATTAATATTTTTTAATGAAACAAATTTAGATTGGCTATCGTAGTAAAATTTACGACGACACTAATGATTCGGAGCATGAATAAGCATACTTCAATTTGTTTCACAAAAAAAAAAAAAAAACAATAAGAAATTGAAAATTTTGATTTGGATATCAACACGCAAGGAAAAGCATATCATTAATGACAACTATAACTGTCAATTTGTCTCTCCCCAATTTGCCCTACATGTTTATTTACTTCTATTGCAGTTAAATCAATGATCTTTTGACAATAGCACTTCTTATTTATAAATTCTAACATCTGGCCAAACTATTTATTACAATAAATTCCACAAAAAAAAAAACAATAAAAACAAATCAGTTTAAGCTTTATAATACTTAGTTTTTTATGGCCAACTTGGTAACAAATATCGGTTTTATCCTGTTTAAGTGTTGAAATTAAATCTCCCCCAATTGGCAAGTTATAAAGGTTGAGCAAAAGAAAGAGGATTCATAACTTATGCTAAAGATTTTGCGTTAAAAAAGTCATACACATCTACGAGTATTTTGTTATTTTGTGGTGCAATAAAAAACATGATGGATGCACTGCATCCTTATGTTAGAGAGGGGTGAAAAAGGACACATTACAGGGCTAATATTCTATTAGAACAAGGGGTTGGCTGCAGGGTTTAAATGCTATTTACACTGAATTTCCTTGTGGGTGCTCAAGATATACGAGTACGTGTAAGGTATCAAATGGGGTGGTGGCATTAATACATTTATATCACTTGTTAATGTATGTTTAGATTGTTTTATTGTGGTTTTTTATTTCAATCCATAGATACTTTTTTGTTTTTTTATAACTAGCCAAATTTGATTTCTTTATTGGGTTTTTTTTTTTTTTTTGATGATTATGTTTGTGTAATTTTGAATGAATATGTTGCTGGGTTGTTAAAAATTTCGGGTGTTTATGGTCTTGTTTTTAAATTACTGCTCATAAATTTTGTTATTTATAAGGGAGAAATTCCAGGTTTTGTAGATTATAAACATATTTTTATAAGAGCTTACATGATGGTAAAATATTTTAAATATTAATTCAAATAATATTCTGAATTCATTAATATATTAATTTTCATTCTTTCTTTTTTTCGTGAGTCTTTTAAGGTAGGGGGGAGGTGTGAGGCATTGTAAATAATTCATAAAAATAACTATGGTGTTTATATTATTATAAATAAGAAAACACAAAAGAAAGATTGAAACTCGTTTAAAGATTAAATATTTAACAATTTGACAACTAAATATTCACACCTGTTTCCAATTCAGTATTGTTGTTCTTGGTTTTTTATTGTAAATAAATTGTTTAAGCACACAATCAATCCGTTTAAGCCCTGCTAACAATGAATGAAATTGGTGATGGCTCTTTATTTCTTTTTACTTTATTTTTTTTTATTTTTTTTTTAGTTTTCGAAAGGGCTCCCTTGTAGTTTATAATTTTTGTGTTTTGTTTTTGTTATTACTATTTATTTTTTATTTGTAATCATAATATGTATACTAATGGATGGTATGTGTAAAATCGTTAATTTATGATTTAATATTTCGTATCTGATTTTGACCTTTCTCGAAGAGCTGTTCACAAGCATTTATACTTGCATACATACATATCTACCATAACATAGCATAAGTATGCATACCAATCAATTATTTAAATTTTTATACACAAATATATAGAAAAGAGTAAAGAAAACAATGAAATATGTCGATTTAGTAAAATGTCAAAATAGCGGGACATCTGAGCTAATATCTTGTTATAAAATCCCAGTGTAATACACTGGAGACTCCATAGACGGCGGGGAAAAATGTTTGTTAAGCCTCTTGCAGTAATCAAAAGATATCGTTGAAATTAAACTTACCTATAGTCCGCTTTGAAACGTATGAATTTTGGCACTTCAAGGCAAGTATTTTTGGTGGAGAAGGGAAAAGTTAATAAAACCATTTACATACTTGATGATACTAGTTCATTTTTATTATTTCTTATCTCGTTTATTTTCTGAGTCTTATTCTACACGAAGTTGTTTGCATGAAAAAGTAGAAACTTGATGGTAAATTGCAGCAAAATTGAAGATACACGTGTGAACGAAATGGCAGGTTCAAAAGAGAATTGAACAAAAATTGTTCAGCTAAAACTGAAACGTGTGAAACAGCTCCTACCAATCAATTCTTTTATCAATGAATTTTTTATAGAAATTTGAACTTGTCCAAATATTTGCAGAACTTTTTTACTTTTAACAAATTAACTCCAAAACATATTCATGCAGACTTTTTCAAGCCTCAAAAAAATTTAATTGTATAATTTGCTTAATACTACATTTACACCTACGCAAAATCTAGTAGATTTTAATTAAAATCTTAAAGAAAATTTTTGGCGTTTACACTACTACTTTTTGACATATTGTTGGATTTCATTTTCATAATAAAAACAGCTGATTGAAAAAGAAAATAAAATATATTGTAAACTTTTAGTAACAAAAAGTGAAAAAAAAAACAACAATCGGAATTAACATTTTTGCGTAAAAAAAATCAGCAGCATTTGTTAAACATAAAGTTTCAAAAACTTCTGCAAATGTACTACACGCAATTATTATATAGGAGGTTGGAATGGACACACGTAAGTATGGGAAATATATGGCTATTCCTTCTACATCATTGGAGCTCTCCAATGTGATCTCCCCAAAGTGTTATTAAAAGAGCCTCTTCGTTTATATTCCACTACTTCTTCTTTTTGTAGGTACGTTTTCTGTAAATTAAGCTCGCTTGTAGCATTACAGTTTATATTAATATAATAATTTGCATACCCCTTATTTATTACTGGTTTATCCATTTCCAGAAATGTTTATTGATTTATTTAGTATACGGTGTAGTTTGCCGCAAATTTATTTTTTATCCCGCTCTTTTTTATTTTTTTAAATTTATTTTTGTGCAACTGTCAACATTTTCTTATTCAGTGCTGTATTTTTTAGTACTTTAGTATGAAATTCAGAGTTGTATTGCAAGATTTGGTGAAATTTTGCCAAAATCTCATGACGAACTAGATTTTGTTTTGTATGGGAAAAGTATTAGATTTTGCGTAGGTGTAAATGTAGTATAACATGGCACTTGATATTAGCTATTTGTTGAAAAGTTACAAACAGTTTCTTAAAACGTATAAAATTGTTTAATGATTTCTTTTTATCAATAATTTGGCAAACCACTAATTCATTCATAAGAAAAACAAAACCATCAGCTAGCTATGTCAAAGAATTTAATTCCGTTCGGAAGTGGAATTGATGCCGTTTTTTGCTTTTATAGAAAAGGTAAAACAAAGAATTTTTTGGGAATGAAACCTAGAAATTCTTAAAATTACAATTCCACATAGCAAATTAAAAGTGGTTTCATTCCAAAAATATTTTTGCTTTTGCTGTTTTCTATAGAAGCAAAAAACGGCATCAATTCCACTTTCGAACGGAATTAAATTCTGTGACATGGCTGTATAACTGTTATTTATTCTAAGTATGACTAGACTATGCCGGAATTCTGGTATTATAATTGGAATTCTTTTACACTTGTGCCTATTTTTAATATTCTATTGTAATTTTAAACACATTATTTTAAGTATTAATCAATTATTTGACACCTTAATTTTCTTAACGTGTAAAAACATACATATGTCATTTACACATGCATGCGTATAGACTTGTGTGTGTTTTTTTTAAATATGTACATGTGTGTGTTATACTATACATATAATGCCCGATTATGCAGCCGTCCATAATCTTTTACAAAAGATAGTGGACCCCTGACAGCGTTTCAGTTTTTTTTTTTTTCTCCTCTTTTTTATAAATTCATTTTTATAATTTTTTCATTATTTTTTTTTTTTGTTTGTATGTGTTTAGATATTATTGAAGATCTATAATAAATTAGAAATACAACAAGTTTATTTTTATCTGATGATATTGTCAAAAAGTGGCACTAGTAATAACTTCATAATTTCGTGTACGACGAGTCTATAGGTATTTTATTTTAAAAGTTCGAGTCTATAGTCTCCCAAAGAAACAAACAAACAAACAAACAACAAAACAAATATCGAAACTAGTAACAATAAATTAATTTTAATATTATGCATTGACAACGAGAAATATTTAAAAGTGTTTGTTTTTTCTCAACTTCATTCTTTTATTTGTCAAAAGCAAAACGGAACGTATCGAAAAAAAAACAAACAGATTTTATTTTAATATTTTCACGCTTGTTTAGCAAAAGTGTGAAAATACTGTTATAAAAAGTAGTATACAATATTTAGATTGTTAATCCCAAATACATAAATAAAAATTTAATTATTAATGTTAATTTTTAAACGTGTGTGTCTGTGTCTATGTTAGAAAATTACATATATTGGCAAACAAAAATCTTGATACTATTTAATATTAATGTCTAAAGTGTTGAAGTGAATAAAGGCCTAAGGTACGGTCACATTTGGCAAACATTTGCCGAAAAAGACGTAACCACTAAATGACATACGACTATATTTGAACTCGTTTATTTATTTACAAAAAAAAAAAAGTTTCTTTTTTAGGCCAAATCAATACAAATATTTAGTTTCAATTCATTTGATGCTGTTTGATTTTGCAAAACTATTGTAAGAGTAAACAACGTCATACAAATTTGTGCTAAAACAATTGGTTATGCTTTTTATAGTAAATATTTGCAAATGTGGCGAGCTTCGGGATCTATGGAGAACTAGAACTAGTTCGTTATATTGGTTGCAAATTTCAACAGGCGTTCTCCTTCAAAATGCCATAATTAAGTTTTTAGAGAAAATTAAAAATGAACAATAACTTTTTGAAGGAAAATTAAAAAATTTTCAACAATTTCCTAATAAATTAAAACTCGTTAATTTTGTTACAAAAAAACAGTTAAAAGTTAAAGAAATTTTATAAAAATATAACCCCCTGGCCCACGATGTCGAACGATAACGTTCGCTTAGATAAGACTTAAGACACAAACGTTTTATCGTATCTATTTTTTACTTAATCAAGTTTATTTATTCCACAATCAAGTTTGTGTCTTAAGTCTTATATAAGCGAACGTTATCGTTTGACATCGTGGGCCAGGGGGTAAATATTACAAAAATTATAAAAAGAAAATTAAAAGTATCGTTAATTCTGATTAGAAAATTAAGAGTTATTGATAAATTTTTCTTTACAATAGAAAAAGTTATCGACAAAAAAATTTAAAAATTATTAAAGGAAAATTAAAATAAGATAATTAAATAAAAAGTTATCGATAATTTTCAAGATAAAAGAAATAAATTTATGTTTAAAGCTACATATTATTTAGGGCTGTTTTCTCATTAGGCGATTATCTTTTTACCCAACGAAAAACTGCCGTTTAAAGAAATTTGGTTTTCTCACAGTCTCATTTGCTTCTATTCTGTCGCAAAACTAACCAGGGGCCAAATTACCGCATTCGATATCGAGTAAAATTTATCGTAATTTTCTTATTTGAGATTGTGTCATTCGATATCGAGCACGAAAAGAAATTTAGTACATTTTATCATAAATTCGATATCGAAATCATTTTTCGATACGAATACGGTAGTTTGGCTCCAGCCCTCATCTGCCGATTATTTATTTGTTGTACAGATAAATTCAATCAGCTGACTGCTGTTCATAATTTTTATGTGGCAATACCTTGAGTTTTTGTAAAAAAAATTAAAAAGATTTTAGAAAAAATGTTTAATAGAGGAATAAACATTAATGAATGTTGAAAGAGTTTATCATGCCAGACCTAACTACCTGGCAGACATTGATATTATTTATTTTTTAAAATATTTGTTTCTTTGATTTTAGTTTTTGTTATTTTTTCACATTTGGAAAACAGCTGATTTATGTCAACAACTTGTCACTTGAAGACAGAGTTCCCAACTTTCACATACATTTTGAGAGGTATTGCCAAATGAAAATAATGTTTCTGTCGGTATATTGAGAAAACCAAACTTGTTAACGGACATATTATCAGTCTAAAAAAATTATGTCGATATTTAGTAACAGGCAGTTTGTCGACACATTGAGAAAACGGGCCTTATAGTTGTAACAAAATGTTTTTTATTTTTAAAAATTGTCTTTTAACCACTTCTTCACCTAAGCCTTGTTATAGACAATATTTCGTAACAAAGTTGTTAGCCAACTATTTTAAAATTTTACTATAGCTGGCAAATTTTTGACCATATGTATAAATTGTTTGTTTTTTTTTTTTTGGCCCGTGTTCTTTATTGGCTTCAGATAGGTCTTTGGTTTTCAAATAAATTAAAATGGTTTTAAACTAATTAAAATATACAAATAGAAATGTCTTTATCAGCGAGTGTGATGTTGTGTTTAATAGCAAGAAATAAGATTTTGCTGAAATTATAAAAATTGATTAGACATAATTATAAATTGATTAATGTGTCCATAAATTAAAGAGATTATGGAGCTTTTTTTCTAAAAAAAATATAAAAAAATTTTAAATTTCGATATTTTAAAAAAGGCCTTGTATCAAGAAAAGTACAAATAGCTATTTTTATGTCAGTTCAAGAAACATATAAAATATGAGAATTTTAAATTAAAATATACATTTAGATTTAATTGTAAGAACAACAGAAATAAATATAAACAATTTAAGGATTTCAGTTAATGTTTTATAATTTTTAATGGAAAACAGAAGGGTTTTTTCCTTGTTATTATATTCATAATAATAAATACAATATTTAATTATAATCATGATAATAAACGTAGACACATGTACGCACCTGACACCATTAACCCAAATACATACTTATTCCAACCAACCAACCAACCAACAAACATCCATCCAAGTTAACAAATGTTACTCTATTGATTACAAGAGTTTTTTTTTTTTGTGTGACATGATCAAATATAACAACAGACAATGACAATAAGAGAAAAAAAAATATCAACACATGATGCCATTATGACAACCAAATACATGCATCGTGTATAAAACCATAGATACCATAACCATAAAACCTTTACAAATCGTATATGAATGATAAAATAAGAAAAGTTAAACTGTATGTTTAAAGAAAAACAATCAATATATTTTTATGTAACAATAGAAGAAACTGAAACGATGTAAGAAACAAATGTCTGGCTGCTTGTTACCACAAAACATTTAAGAACATTTTTCAGTCATACTCTGCACGAAAGGTTTATTGCAGAAAATGCCGCTTTTTATATTGCTACTGCTCTTGTCACCACAAATCATTAAGGGCGGCGGCTGCTATAAAATCAGTTTAATCAATCTGTAGGCATATAATTTTACAATCCTCCAGCCAACCTGTATGTTTAGAGCAGTAAGTAGTCCTTTGCTTAAATCAAACTATCCCTATCGAGTGCTGGTGTGTTGCATGTCTGTCAAGCACTTCTTTTTTATTGCTCTGCAATTTGTGGTTTTTTACATTTGCCAAAGAATCAAAAATTATTACACGCACAAGCTATCACCGGCCTGAGATGCGCACACATACATATAATGTGACTTTAGAACCGCCAACAAAATAGAAAAATATCGATCGTTTTTGTGGTCTTCTTTGAAAAGAGTTGTGAATATGTAAATATGTATGCAGTAAAAAAAAACCCAAACAGGCAGTGCAATTCAGTAGCTAAATAAATTATATAGTTTGTATGTAAATTACAAAAAAAAAATAAAAAAAAAGTACAATAATATAATACAAATGAAACATGTGTATATACTGTATGCAACAGATTGTTTAGCAGACGTTTAAGGGAGTTAAACTTTCAGGGTGAGAATCATGCAAACATTTACATCATTCTGCAAAAAAAAAAATTCTGGCAAGTCGCATAGTTCCCCTGTAACTTACAATGACAACTAGTGGCTTAAACAAAAACTGCATTCTGGTCCACCCTCGTATAGTATACTTTAAGTTGAAAAGAATACTTGACTATAACAATAAGAGTTCTCACAAATCATCATAGGATAAGATGGAGTCCGTATTTTAAAGAATTACGCTTGACTTTAAATATTCAGCTTTGAAGAGAAAGTAGTTCTTTTGAGAGAGCACTTCACGATCAATGAATTTAAAAAAAGATCAAGAAGATCATTCATTAATTTGTTAAAAATGGATTTTAAGTTTTACAATATTTCTCGTTTGGCCATATGTAATCAAGAAACTATATACATGGTACATAATTCATATAGCTGTCATGAGTTCAAAATAAATATGTCAAGTAGAATGGAAAGACAAGAATCTTGTATGATCGAGAATAACTTGGGAGTTAATCATTTCAGATTTAAGGCCCAACCATAATGTGCATAAACTAGCTTAAACCAACTTAAGCAACTGTGCGAATACATGTAAAATGTATGTGCAAACCATAATGTACTTAATGAAACTTTTCGTCAAGTTTCGTTAAATGTCATTTGCTAAAGCAAAGTGCCAAACTGAACGCACTCTTCGTACGGAATCATCTGTTTTTTGATTTCATTAAAAAAAATAAAAAAAAAATTAGTATGTATGCAAAATCAAGAAATAGATGATATTACTTATCAGTTTTTTATTATTTATTCAACAATTAGCAGTTTTTATTTTCAATAAAATAAAACATAAAATAAACAAATACAGGGCTGTAGTTTTTGGTACTTTTGAATTTAAAGAAGATAAATGCATCATGTAAGTACATTATGGCCACCTAAAAGTCTTCTTAAGTTTACTTATGCATTTGACAGACTTTTCGTTCATTTTTGACAGTTGCTTAAGCTAGCTTATGCACATTATGGTTGGGCCTTAAAGATTTGTACGATCGATAATAGACCTACAAAAAATGAGACTTAAATAAAACCGTGTTTTCATCCCAGTATAAGATCAGGATAAATGTTTAAAAATATTTGTCGAATTTATTAAATCTTCAATGAATTTATGCTTTGTCGCCTGTCACGTTATTTTTAGCTAGATGGGATGGCTACCATTACTAAATTACATACTGCACCAAAACCAAAGGAATATGTATTCTTGAATAATTTCAGCAAATTGAATTGGCCAAAAATACACAGCGTCACGTACAGAATACAAAGACTTCTGAATAATAGATTTCAGAAGCGCAATTACGGAAATTTAGCTTATTAATCAAATAAAATTGGTATATGTCTGAAAACAAATTTTTTTTCAGCGGTTGGTGTGTGATTGTATGAAATCATCATTCACGGCAAAGTGAATGTCGAAATTGCCTGCACACCTTACAGCGTCACGTTCAGGATTCAAAAGGGGTCTGGGCAATAGTTTTCAGAATTCCAAAAACTTGTTAATCCAAACAAATTAAAATAAGCTTCGTGTCTTGCTCAGGTAAGGTGGACGAACGAAATCACCTGCTCTATTTCTAGGTCCACTTGGCCCTTATTTGATGCGGTAAGGACGAAATCTTTACTTAGTTTTCGTCGCGACCTAATTAGGCTTATTGTCTCTCTACTTGCAGGTCACTGTACTTTTGGGACACACGCCAGAAGACTTGGTCTTGTATAATGACTTTTGTAGAAGCTGTCATAACGAGGAGGAGGAGGAGACAGTCATCCACTTCCGCTGCGAATGCCCGGCCCTATCGATGAAGAGGGAACGGATACTCGGGGCACCCTTTCATCCAGGATTAATCCCAAATGCATCGGCACCTTTGGTAAGGAGTCTGGATGGTTCGACAGGGAAGCAACCGATATGGTTTGAAATCGATAGGTTGCCCATCAACGGGTATCACAATGGGACCAATATAATGGACCCAAGTGAGCTGTTTCAGAAAACGGCTACCCATATAACCTAACCTAACCTAAGCTTCGTCTAAACAAAACACAACAAACTCGTCTACCATTACGGCTAAGACCGTTACCGTTGCCGTTACTGAAATAATCCAAATTAGCATAAATTTTTCATCGTTTTGAATCAGTAGCAATATTTTCTTTACGAATACTATCAAATTCGTTCAATATTTCTTAAGCGCAATATATTTAAATATAAACTTGGAAATGGAAAAACTCAAGTGTAATCGGTGCTTCCTACCCAAAAGTCGGTTAAAGCTTATCTACTTATCTAATGCAGAGCTTTGACAAACAACTAATTGAATGAATGTCTACAAGATTAACAACTGTAATATAAGGCATAAATGCATATATTGCAGACATTTAAATAGAATAGAGTTTTTAATGGTATTCTACACTGAAAAACAACTTTGAAACTCAAATCGCAATTTTGTCATTTGAAAACTGTGATAAATATTCATACATACATATACTCGTATTGTGATATAATTTTCTTTATAATTTTTTATAATTTTTATTTAATTGTTAAAGAGCTAGTTTCTGGGATAAAGATAATCTACATTTTTCGCTTAAACCTAGATTAAACTAAAAATTGTGTTTCTCAGTTATTATTTATTTGATATATAATCTAGGTTTAACTGAGCATCATTGGTGAGTTAAGCCTAGATATAAAATGTCAAAATACAAACAGCTGAAAAATAAAATAAACAATTCAACAATTGAAAAGAAATTTACGACATTTTAACAAAAATTAAAAAAAAATGGATTATTCTAGTGATGATGAGGATTTAAGTGATTCAAACAAATATAATAACTTAAATATGTCAATTGTTAGAAAGATACGAACAAGAAGGACACGTCCAAATCATTTCTGCATTTATACCGACGCCGAATTCTTTTAAAGATTTCGTTTAACAAAACAATCCGCATATAATATTTTAGAACTAATTGGACCACACATTAAGTCCATTTTTTTAATTTTTTTCAAAGTTAAAGTTTTCAAATACTGTTATTGACGCGGTTGCTTTTTTGCGAAAATTTAAGATATTGCCATATTTATATAAAAAATTAGGAGGAATGCCATATGTATTTTGACTGAACAGTACGGCAATGCTAACAAAATTGACAGGAGGTAATCCACTACTGAGAAACACAATCAGTAGTTAAATCCCGGCAAAATATATTTGAGGTTTAATATAACAGTGTGTTAAGCTGAGTTTAACTGACAAGTAAAAAACTAGCTCAAAGTCTACTATTTCCAATGTAATAATGATTTTAAATGATTTTCCAGTTAAATTCTTTGTTTTACAAAAAACTTCCTTAACACTATCTGGATGTTGATTTAACTGGATCAGAACCAAATGATGAAAAAACACACTGGCAAAATTTAGTCCAGTTATTCTTCTATTTCTGAATGAAATAGTGATCCAAACACACAGCAACTCAGTTATTCAACTTGTAAAGTTATTTTTGGTTTATAACTATTTTGTTTATTTTCTTTCAGCGCTTAAGTTTGCAGTTTAATGGCGCAGGTTTCACCTGATTTCCAAATATGGTCTCTCTGGTAATTGCAAAGTGTTGTTTGCCAATTATATAGTTATGTAAATAAGGGTTATGGTTTCATGTTTATTCATTTTTAAACTATTTGAATTAATATTTTATGAAAATAAATTTATAAAAATCTTGTTAAAAAAAAAAATATAGTATAACTTAAATCTTAATAACTGCAACAGAGACTTTGATTTGTATTATGTATCAAATGTTTTTTTAACGTTTCATTGCATACAGGGAAATATTAATTATTAAACATGATTTTCAAAAAATAATTGAAAATTAGTTTCGCCCTGAACCGCATACATTTGAGAGAAGTAAAAAAAAATACGTATACGAGTATGTCTGTTTACAACCGCAATCTTAACATATTTCTTTTAACCATTAAAGTCTTTTTTGTGTGATAAAAATCTTTAACCAACATCATACACATCAACACCAAACCAAAACCAAAACCAACAAAAATGAAAACCTTCAGCAGCAGATTGCATAGTTTCTTAATACATACTCGTACATATAGACGTATAGGAACTGACCGTATCTTAGTCGTATATTAATTTTATAGATACAGTTGAAAGATATAGATGAATGGATGGCTGGCTGGATTGTTGCATACTTCATTGGTTGTTCGGCTGTTTGAATGTGTTACTTTATAACCTACTCATTTAATAATCATTGTATTTCAAAAGTTAATCTGTTCATGTTTCAAGTGCTCTCCAAAACGTTGAAAAATGTTCATGATTTTCTGGCCATTGACTGACATGCTGTAATACGAATATTATTATACGACAGAGTTCTAGTTTTAATACCTTCATCATGTGTTCATTTCATTTGTTTAGAGTGATTAGTTTAAAACGTCATTTCATAAAAATTGATTCAAAAATTCCAATACGAAATTAAACGAATTATCGAAAAAAAAATTGTAAAAACAGAAGTTGGTACTTTTAAGAAAACTTTGAAATGAATTGCATTTTAAAACAAATTCCTCTAGTAGTTACACAGAACTAGTCACTAGTATAACTACTGGGGGCTAGGTAAACGGTTACATTTATAAATTTTTGACTTTCATAAATCAAATTTTTCGAAATTTCTTAAAACATTGAATTAGAAAAAGATTTTAATCAAAGTATGGAACAAATTTTTAAAACCGAAGTTAGTTAGCATTTTTTGCGAAAAAAAAATTTTGAAAACGTTTAGCAGCAATTTAAACACAAAGCATGTGTCACAGAACCAGGCACTAGGGATGGGTTCTTTAAATGTTTCTTTAAAGATATATAAAGAGCCGTTCAAAATATTTACAAGTTTCATAATTTAGCATTAAAAGAGATTAAGTTGTGACGTTAAGTAGCGAAAAGCAGTCAGGGTTCTGTGAGGGTTCTGTGGAACTAGGAACGAATTTTATTTATAAATTTTGATGATGATAGATCAAATTTCTAGAAATTGCTTAAAATCATATAATATGTTGTAGTTTTTGAATGATTTGAATCAGAGTATTGCAAAATGAAACGAAATTAGATCAATTTTTTAAAACAACGAAATATGTTGAAGTTTTTTAAAAATTTGTATCAAAGTCTGGAAAATGATTTCTTTAAAATCTTACGTGGAATCAGTAACTAGTATTGTGGGAATTACAATCGGTTCTATTTATAAATTTTGACGTTCTTAGTTCGAATTTTTGAAAGTTTCTCGAAATATTTTAAAGTTTTTTAAATTTTTTTTTTAAGTATTTTAAAATATTTCTAAAGCCGTATAAAATGATCATTAATGAAAGGTTCTGGAGCGACGGAAACCTGTTTTATCTATTCATTTTGATAATAATAGATAAAATTCTTGAAAACTTCTTAAAACAACAAAAAAATATTTTAAAATTTTTGAAAAACACAGGACTAGTTACAGGTTCAGCAGGGATTGGAATCGTTTCTATTTATAAATTTTCATTTTCGTAAATCGAATAAAATAATAGCATACGAGTATATCAAAAATTTTAAAAGATTAAAAATTGAGCAATGATGACTGACCGGTTGTTTTGGTCTAGAGACCAGTTTTATTTCAAACTGAATAAACTCAGCTTCTTTGAAATTTCTTTAAACAACAAAATAGTTGAAACTTTTTAAAAGATTTTCATCAAAGTATTAAACAATATAATATTTCCTTAAAAATCTGCCTAAATAAAAATGTTTACTAACATATTGCTTTGCTGTAAACTTTGCCACAGAATGCTGATTACATTCATTGCAGATATACATATACTGTAAGTGTCAAAATAAAGTCTACAGCTTAACTATATTTAAATGAATAATAATATATGAAAATTAAACAAAAGCGTAACAAATTCAATTGATTTATTGTTAAAATAGACCAATTTTTACCCGTCAAAATATGTGCAGTAAACAGTGACATTATCCTTATGAAAAAAGAACACTGTCATCCCAAAAGTAATGGCAGTTCTTTAAGTGTTTCTTTGTTTGAAAGGATAAAGAGCTTTTCAAAATAATTACAAGTTTCATAATTTAACACTAAGAGAGTTTAAATTGTGACGTTAAGGAGTAAAAAATTTTTAATGAAAAGACAAACATCAATTGAGACTCGCAAATCATAATATATTTATATATATAAATAATAAAAATATAATAAAAATATTATAGACAATACCATTCAAAATTTTGTCTAGTGCAAAACGAGCAAAACGTCTTACAAAAACTGAAGTAAGTGCTATATTAAGAGAAGTAAGAGCAAATCAAACATCTAGTGCTAGTTAAAATTGCGGAGACTATTCCAAAAACTTCTGGAATGCCTGTAAACTTCTGACACCTGTAAGTGATTAGAAGATCTTTGCATCAAAATGGCCTACATGATAGAGTGCCACATAAAAAGCCCTTTCAAATATCAAAGAACAACCAAACGTTTTAATTTCGTAAACAAATATATATGTATAGTATATATAAACGAGCCGATGAAAGTAAGTTTGAGTTATTTGCAGCCTTTAGTTATAAATATGTTACCAAGACGATTAAACCTGGCGGCTCCTCAGTAGTGATCTGTGGCTGTATGACGGTATCAGGGGTCGGTAATCTGACATTAATAGAAGCTCGATATTTAAAAAAACAATAAAGCCCCTAGTGTAGATAAATTAGATTTTTCAACAAGACAATGATCCTAAGCATACCTTCAAACAAACTTTAAATCACACTTCACACTCCCCAGACCTGAATCCAATTGAGCACCTGTCGGAATATCTGGACAACAAAATAAAACTCGTTATTTCTACGTTTAGAAGATTTACTGATGTGATTAGGTGTTTACTTAACATTGACGCTCACAGTACATACATATGTATGTATGTATGTATTTCTGGGGGAATGCAGAACACAAAAAAACAAATACCTTTCTGAACCTGTGACACTTTGATGATCTTCTCTTCATTAGCAGCTCATGAATCATGATTATGGCCTTCATAACTGAATTCGTTACTTCTTTCTTTCTTTCTTTCTGTTTTTTTTTTTTTTTTTTGAGTTTGTTACGAAAATATTTTAATATATTAAAAATTAATATGTTTTTATGTGTATTTAATGTGAGAAATGGTTGCTGTAAATCCAATATTTTCCTGTCAGTCACTTTACATTCCAATCCGAACAATGCGTTTTTTACAGCTTTGTAATACCATTCAACCAAAGAAGATCATGAAGAGGAGTTGGAGGAATAAGATCCGACCGATCGTCAGAGAGATGTGTGTAAAAACAGAAAGAAAAAAAAAACAGTTGAGTTTTTCCCTAAAAAGCAAAAACACATACAAAACTGATTGTGCGCATCATTGTTGCATGTTAATGACAGTTCATCAATCAGTTCGTACGGCAGCCTTTATGTCTTTATGTTTGAAAAATACACAGATACTGACACTCACACACACACACACACACACTCACAGTTACAAATACTCCAACACTGTTGTAGTGTGAATAAATGAATATCATCTCAAAATGTAAGTAATTCATGACTGTGGTATATTTGAAATTAAGCATAATCTCTCTTAGCAAGCCGCCAAAGTGTTATTTATCTACATGCATGGGAGTACATATAATGTGCTACGAGGGCAGACTGAAATGTTGCCGAAAAGATAAATACTGATTTTCAGTTTACAGGTCTTCTCTTCATCTTAAATTTGTAAAATTTGTTTGATCTTTTCTCATACATTAAGACAAATCTCCTGAAATCAAGGTAATTGTAGCGTTCTAAATCTGGTAAAGTCCTGGATCAAAGTCGTTTACTACTCGTCAGCGTTTTCATGTATTGTCTTGTAAAAAATCGTTATTTGTTCTTAAAATTTTGTCTGAATTGGCCCAAATAACTGTATTAATATTGGCCTATTATTTCCCAGCATTTTCTGAGGCATAACGACAGCCCTACAACTTAGTCAACTTAATTTGCAACTTTATTAAAGGCTGTTATTTAAACATAAATGGTTTTAAACTTTTAAACTACTGCTCCGCCTGCCCTCCTTTATATACATATTTAAGCGCACCGCACCAACTGTACTGATACTCCAACTACACAATATTGTTTTTTTTTTTGTCTTACTCATTTACTTAGATTTGTACGTCATTATTTCATCATTTACAACGCTCATTTATCAGCATTTGCTTCAAAATATCAAAAAATAAAAAAAAATGTGAAATATAAAAATAGTTACAGTTTGTACATACATACTCGTACATAAATATATTTCTATATATGGCCATATAATCAGTTTTCTATGTCAGTCAGTAATTTACGCCTTGGCTTCAAAGAACAGGTAACATCATCATTAACTTCAATTGGCACATTATTCATATTATTATAAAATTAAGAAGTGTTTAGGTTATATTTTGGGAAACTTAACTAAAAATAAAAGTAAGAAATCTTGCTTAAAAAACATGTATCACAAATATTCTTAATTAGTTTGTCAGCGATTATAAACCATTAATGAAAGATCTGAGAGAATCCACAAAATTTTCTTAAATTTTAACGTGAGTTTTTAATTTATTTTTTTTCCAGTAGATTTAGGACCATTATTACAACTTGCCTCTAATGTTCTTAATAGTAAAAGGTAACTTTAATTAAAGTGAGGAATAAAGTGACCTTTAAGATTTTTCGTTATTACAACTTCCTTGTAAAATAAAATAATTTTTTTTCTAAAATATGGCAATACCAGTGAAAACCCGATTACTTTTGACAAATTACTGACAAGAAACAGTAAATTGTGTGTGTTTGTGAAAACATTTGTTTGTGAAAAAATATAAATCAAACGTCTGCTTTCCATTTTTGTTTATCAAATTATTTATTGGCAAAACAAAATTAAAATTAATTTATTTTTCATGAATTTGACATTTTTTCCAGAACATATGGCAACTTCAACCACATACCTTACTATAAAATTTAAAGGCAAGATGATCTTCTCTTTAGCTTATCGGTTGGTTTTAGATCAGAGGTGGACAAAATCGTTTTACACTTGTATTAGTGAGATAATGTGAGAGTTATTTAAAGTACTGTGACAAGCAAAAGTTGTCACAAAGATTTTCGTATGAGGAATTAAATTAAACGAAATCGTCTACATTAATGCTGTCATGAGAGTTTCGTAAGAGCAGTATATGTTTCAAAGACATAGAACTAATTTTATTACGTTGTTTACTACAAATGAATTTTAGATCCGAAAAATTTTTTTTATATTTTTTAAATATTTGATGACATAAAAGACATTGTACGTTTCCAAACGCATTGTTTATCATAAAATAATCTTTTAATTGCATTGCCATTTATATCAACCACTGAAATTGTAAAAAAATCTTTAAGCATCAAGCTAACATGTGCATTCGCCAAAGTCTGTTGAGCGACTAAAGTTTATATTTCCATTTATATTACCGACTGTAATTGGAAAAAAATCTCTCTTTTGAGCGACTAAACTGAAGAGCATAAGAAAAAGGGGGCGTTGATTATAAACAATTGTTTGGTGAAATGTCCATCAATGTTTTAGATTAAAGTAAACTTGTAAGAACCAAATACTTCTTATCTGTCCGATAACATCATCTTCTTTTAACTATTGCCAAGTTGTAATTTATGAATTTATGACGGTTAAATAATAGAATGAGAAGTTCCCAGACTGTATCACATTTCGATATGACAATACCAAGTTTACACAAAGACAGTGTGACTTCAAGTATTCAATAGTTGAAATATGAAAAAAAAACGCATATACAAAGATCGAAGAGAAGGGATGCTGTTACAAATTTAAACCCTGGAATGTCGTTGTGAAGCCTTAGTTCTGGATAATATTATTATTACAGGTCTTTTTCTATAAGTCATGTTGCGAATAAACCAACTTGAAGAAATCTAAGCCGATTTGTATTACTATACACAAGTTAAATATCTGTAAGTGCCAGAAAGGGAAAGAGAGAGAAAGAGAAAGGCATATTGATTATAATAAATATGCCTTGGTTCAGTACAGTAGAGGTCTACCGCACACTCTTCCTATCGCCTACAAACTTCGTCTGTCTGTCTTTCAATTTCTCAACTGTAAAAGGGGACTAACGAAGCCAATTTATTTCAATTTCGGTCAGGAAACGGAAGCTCTCTCTCTCTTTCTCTTTCTATTTATTATAATCAATATGCCTTGGTCCAGTACAGTAGAGGTCTACCGCACACTCTTCCTATCGCCTACAAACTTCGTCTGTCTGTCTTTCAATTTCTCAACTGTAAAAGGGGACTAACGAAGCCAATTTATTTCAATTTCGGTCAGGAAACGGAAGCTCTCTCTCTCTCGCAAGAGGAAAAATTCTCATTTTTATTTTATATTTATTTATATTTGTTATTTTTGCTTTTTAGGAAAACAATTAGAAATAACTCTTCCTTTTTTCAAACTGAACTTGATTTTTTATAAAATTATGGAATTTGATCAAAATTTTTTAAATTGCCAGGAAGAATTTAACTAATCCGGAATTGTTTTTTTAATAATAATAAATTCCTGTGAGCATTTTCTTCTTTTCTTGTAATGTTATCAATATTTGTTTCAATATAGCTAGCGGGAAAAAGATGCAGGAAAGAGAGAGGCCTTTCTAAAGGTCTTATTTTGGTGACAAATAAGAGGTATATTAGGTATAACATTCATAATAAAACTTACAGTGGGTGGCCAAATTATTAGTTACACATGCAAAATTGTTTAGTTTGGAGCCGTATAACATTTTAAAATAGTGGAAATTTATTCTTTTATTTGGTCTTTTAGGTAAATTAAGTGTTTCAAAGTCAATTAAAAATAATTTCTTTTGTTTTAAAAATATATATTTGAGAAAAAGAAATACTATTACAAAATTGTTTTAAAAAAATCTTAATATTTCGTAGAACCTTCTTTGGCATCAATTACAGCTTGCATCCTTTTTGGCATGCTCTGAATGCATTTTTGAACATTTTCTCTTAGTTCTTCATCGTGATGCCAGACTTTAATCAATTTAAACAAAATTGCATATTTCACACTTCAGAGCAGAATGACAGATAATGATCTACAACTGCACTCTAATGTCACCAATCATTGTTGACACTGCACAAAATATTTAACAGTATTACCAGAATTAAAATACGAAAACTTCTGGTACAAGAAATAAATTTATATACGTATTAACAGCGGCTGAATATTAATTAATATAGTGTAACTAATAATTTGGCCACCAACTGTAATTTTATATATCTTTTAAAGGAAAGCCATTATGAAATGAGTATCGAATCTTTTAAAATGTGTAAAATTGTATTTAAGAAGTCCTACAAACTGAAACCCTAGCTACTTACCTGCAGGCTATAGGTAGACTGCTGCTTCTGTAGCACAATAAATGTCATGCATATCCTCAAAAATTTAAAACTTCTTGCAATGAATGGTAAAGTTTATAGATTTTGAATCATGTCCAAACTTTAAACATCAAACCTGTACTTGTTACCTGCAGCAATCAAATATGGATTATTCAGCTTATGGCCCCTTAATTAGATTAACGATGTGTAAGAAAATCATAAATCAACAAAATTAAGTTTAAGTGCTTTTCATGTCTTGTCTGCAATACACACGATCATATAAAAAAAAATTAAAAAAAGTAATAATGCCACATATTTCAAATCACCTTGACAAGCCAAAAAAAAAAAGAAACAACAACAGAACAGCTTTTGATGGCAAGCGCTAAATCAACAAACTGTTTATTAAGAAGAGAAAATATTAAATGATTTAGCAAAAAATAATCAAAATAAAATAAGGAGAAGTAGAATTTTCTTATGGAAGAGCAGAAATGTCTAGGAGAATCTAAAATTGAGTAGAAACTTTTTTTGTAAAAAAAGTGGTAAAAAAAACACCAAATGCTGATCAATTTGGAATTTAGAAAAACTCCTACTTAAATCACTGACTCATGGCTGCATAGATAAGTACAGCAAGAAAGAATATGCTGTATCTAATAATCACACTTGAAATTCAAGGCACATACTCGTGGTCAAAAGTGAGAAATACTTACATATACATAAGTATGTATTATAAATAAACAGTAAGCCCTAATTAAACATGAAATGTGAAAAACAACAGCTGGTAAATCTAGGAATTCTGGTGTTAAAGAGAAAGACTTAAGTAAGAAAGCAAAATTGTTTTTTTTACCAAAATTTGGAAGGTATAAATCAATTTAGGATTTCTGTTCAGAATGATTTCATTAATCTTAAACATTTTTAAGAAACTTAGGATCGTTAGCTGCAAGAAGTAAAGAAATCTGGCACCGCTTCTGCTATATATGAGTTATAGTGATCACTAACTGTGAGAGTACTGGATTTTTTGCATTCTCCTCATTTCTGTTGAGTTGTGTGCTTAAACAGAATGATGAGTGCGTTTTTTTTTTGCCTTCTTTCCTTTCCTTCAACTGTAAGAATTTTGAAAGATTGTATGTCTGTCTGTCTCAGATGACTTTGAAGCACGATTACCGCAACGAATTTTGTCTTAAACATCAATCGATATTAGTAAAAATTCATCATCGTTCGTCGATGTTAGCAGTTGAACGAACTAACACATTTTGATTGCTGTTCTCTTAGTTTTGTTTTTATTATTTTTTATTTTAGATTTACATAGAGACGCGTATAAAAAAAAAACTATATGAAGAAACAAAATAATAATAATAATGATTTGGCTTGACTTGGAGGTTCCTTTACAGCTTTAGTGCCTCGTCATCGTTTGCACAGTCACTTCAATTGGATCAAAACCGAAACGCCGCCAAAAGTGACCTCGCCTAGTTGCAGTAATACTTATTGGATACAAAACGTACACAAAACACAGATACAAAAATGGAGAAATAATATGGAAAAAAAATTAAAAAAAAAAAATTAAATAAAAATCAAAAGTTCCAAACTGTCTAACACAGCAAGAGCCAAGAGTGTTTAAAATATTTAACACTGAAATGGAAACAAAAATAATAAATATGTACCTACATACTTGCATAGAGATAAATTGAGTCATAAAATTTACTAAATAGTTGAATTTGGTTTTAGATTAGTTTGATTCAAATAAAAGTTTTGGAATATTTATTGAAAGTGAAGTGTAATGTCGGTAGTATATATATGTACATACGTGTGTATGTGAATATTTAGTAACTTAAATTGGAAACATCATTTCGAACGACATTTTATATCAATTACTTTGAACAGAGAAGAATTATTTTTGGTTTAATCGAACTATCCAATAATCCTAACGAAGCCAATTTGTTTAAATTCCGATCAGAAAACGGAAGCTCTCCGGCATTGACAGACATTTAACTTGCGTATAATAATACAAATTGACATAGATTTCTTCAAGTAAGTTTATTCGCAACATGACTTATATAAAAGGGCCTTTAATAAAAATGTTCACCAGATTCATACGGAAGCATGACTACATTCCAGGGTTTGAATTTGTAACAGCATCCCTCCTCGTCGATCTTTCTATATGCGTTTTCATTTCATATTTTAACTATTAAATACTTTTTTTTTCTTTTTTTTTAACAAACACAAACTGCGAAGCTTATTGGCTTGTCTGCAGAAAAAAAACCCAGAGTCTTTGGCGGGCATCGAACCCGCAACCCTCTGACTGATAGTCCGGCACACTATCGCCTAGTCTATCAGGGCACCAAAGTCGTCAAAACACACTACCTTCTATTCTTCAACAGTTACAATTTCAATTAGGACTCTCCTCCTGCATCTAAATCTACTTATTTCATGTCTCAACTATTAAAATGTTTAAATCTCATTAGAAATAATGAGATCTGGAAACAGATGTTTCAAATTTTGATTTCTTTACACCTCGATACGAATCTTTTTATACCAAGTTTCAGCTTGTTGGAAGTCACACGATCTTGATGGCCAATTGACTTTGCTATTACAAGAGGCGATGAGGTCAAGAAACTTATATTTCTATTATTTCGTAAGTACATCCCATATTTAAAATAAAATAATCTGTTCCACTCGACCAGCTACCTTAATATTTCATGTTTCAGTTTACCAGATGTCTTCACTTTTCAAGATATGATTCAATCTGAAAACTTTTCATTCTATAAAGATGTTTCAAATTCCAATGATTTCTTTTCTCCTCGATACGATATATTTTTAAACCAAGTTTCAGCTTTTAAATTGTTGAAGTCAGTCGATCTTGCTGTTGATAAGTTCAAGAAACTTATTTTTCTATTATAATTTAAATGAAGTCTGTTCTACTCAACCAGCTGCCTTAATATTCCAAATTTCAGTTGGCCAAATCTGTTTGCTTTTGCAAGATTAGATTTAATATGAAATATTCTCATTCTATAAAGCCATTGTAGATTTCAGATATTGAATTTTAGAAGTTCAAAATCCTGAAAAATCTTGGTATCCAATTGAATTTCAAGAGATAATGGGGTCAGAGAACTTCTCATCCTATTATTCCACATGGCTTCTCCATAGTTGTAACTTTAGTGACATCTCTCCTCCTCCATCTGTATCCAAATAATTCATGTTTCAGCTATTTAAAGTCTCATTATATTATTGCACAAGTCCACTTTATATTTATAGTTAACTAGCTAAAACCCGGTGTGCTTCGCTACCCGTATCGTAATGAAATAAAAAGTTTAAAGTTAAACAAATATACCGTATTTGCCGGACGATAAGACGCACTCTGATTTTAGGTCAAATTTTCAGAGTAAAAAGGTGCGTCTTATCGTCCGGCAAATACGGTATTGATTAAGTTATTAAAACCAACAGTTTTCCTTTTAAATTAAATCTTATTACATTATCTTATTATGATTTACAATATACAAACAAACAAAGACGATAGAAGATATTCACTTTTATATATAGATAAGGGTTTCAAATGTATAAAAATTTTAACATTTACGTAATATTGTTGCTAATCAGCGCATTGGTGTCCTAAATATTAATATTGATAGCTGATATAGCTTTCCTTATATATAATTTGTCATCATATCTATGGGAGGTGCCACGCCCACTATTGATAGTCCGCCCATTCTTGTCCTAAATATTAATATTGATGGTAGAATAACCGTACCATATATCTTATTGTATACCATATATTTGATATTTTTTTAATTATCATCATATGGGAGGTTCCACGCTCCCTGTCGCTACTACTCCCATTTTGTCCGCAAATATTTAAACAAACAATGGAATTGCTCATGCAAAATTTGAGTACTATAGCTATTATAGTTTCCTAAGTATTTGATTTTTAAAATTAACTTTGTATGGGAGGTACCACGCCCACTTAAAATTTCAGATAAAAAGTAGCCTATAGCTCCTTCCAGACATACAGAAATATACTGTGAAAATTTCAAGCAAATCGGTTCAGCCGTTTAGCCGTCTATAGATCCCAAACTAATATTAATAAACATACATACATACAAACACACAATCACTTTTATATATATAGATAGATTTTAATGACATTTCTCTTTCACGATCTAACCAATATCTGAAATTATTTCATGTTTTAACTATTGAATCATCATTCGAGGTCTCACCATCAGACCTCTTATTGATTGCTTTAATGAATACAACGAACGAATCATAGCAATCAAGTTTTTCCGCAGATTAAGAGTTTTTGATCACTGATTTAACCGCCAAAGAAGAAAGTTCACTTCGAGGAAGGTTGTTACGTTTGTCCATATATGGCTTTGCCATTGATATTGCCAACTCATAAAGAAAAACCATTTACATACGTTTTGTATGTTTCTGAGTGTTCAATTATATTGGAAAAATCAGTCATCATCATCAGTCCTTTCGTATAGTTGTAAAACAATATTATTTCTGGTAATTTCTAATAATGTGCTCGTGACAATTGTGCATTTGTCTTTGTGACTTATGTATCAGGCATGTTCTGAAATCACGGCGGTTTTACATCACGAACGATTTTGAAATCACGGGAGGTATATTTTAGAGTTCTGAAAATCACGAGATTTTTAATTTTAAGTAGTGATTTTCATTGTTCTAAATCACGAGCTAACAACTGATTTTCTTTGTTTACAATAAAATTTCATTTGTTTTTTACATTTGTATATTAAAATTTAACTTATCAAACTACATATTTATTGACCACTTTTATTTTTTTCAACAATTTTGAACAACGCATTCTCATTGTGAAATTGTTTTACCAAAATGGTGAAAGTTTTTTGGCTACAGTTCGCAAATTGCGATCAATTTGGAGTCACAATAATGCTCCAAAAGAGTCAACTGTAGAGAGATTAATGGATAAATTTGCCGAAACTGGGTCTGTTAGTGATGTAAAGACAACAACGCGCCTTCGACAAAGTCGATCGACCGAAAATGTCGCAGCTGTACGTGATGAATTTTGACGAAAGATTTGCATCTTCATGCATACAAAGTTCAATTGACTCAGGAACTGAAGCCAGCTGACCATGGACAGCGAAGGGAGTTCGTTAATTGGGTATTAGAGAGACAACATGAAAATGCTGACTGTGCCGATAAAATCATCTTCAGTGACGAGGGCCATTTCCATCTTGATGGCTTCGTCAATAGGCAGAATTGTCGCATTTGGGGTGAGGAAAATCCTCGAGTGATTCACGAGAAGCAAATGCATCCTCAACGTGTCACTGTGTGGTGTGGTTTTTGGACTGGAGGAATCATTGGAGCTTTTTCTTTGAAAATGAGGCAGGTCAAGCGCAAACAGTCAATGGTGTTCGGTATCGTGAAATGATAACCAGTTTTTTTCTTGCCTAGAATTGAAGAAATTAATGTGCAGGGCATGTGCAATTGCTCATTTAAAAATTGCGTTCTAGTTGGGACACCCTTATTATTTTATTATTTAATATTACATATTTGTATATATAAAAATACTAAAATCCAAAAAATGTCTTTAATTTTGGCAACTGAAAAATTATTTGAGTGTACAATTATTTGCGGTCGTTTGTTTTTTACTGCTTCCACCACTAGCACATATGAGTGAGTATGTGTGTCCGAGACTGCATTAAATATTCGTTTAACTTCTGAACTACTAAATGGCAAAACTAAAATCTTTGTAACAAAAGATGAAAGGGAGTTTTCATCTTATGAAGTAAATTTTTAGTTCAAGCGTTGTAATTTAATCTGTTATTAAATTTCTCATTTATTCTTTAAAATGTTTATATAATTTGCCTTTTTTTATTTTCAAGCTATTTGTAACAGAAAATAAATTAGTATTTTTAAAATTTTAAAATGCTAAACATATTATTAAGAAATGCTAAATAAAATGCCAAGTGTAAAATTTTTTAGCTAAATCAAATAAAATAAGCTAAATTTAGTCTCAAAAATGGTAAAATTGTCACACTGGTTAAGCCAATTATTAATGAACGTAAAATTAATGTCAGTCAACCAGTGGACCCCAAACTTAAAACATTCATCTTAACTACTAATTTTACTTACTTATCTAATTGCAGAACCTTTATTTACTCTTTATTTAGTTCTTTTTATATTATTTTATTTACTTATTTTACTCAATACATATTCATATGGCGTTACAATTAAAAAAGTCCACCACTTCTTTCTAATTCAACAACCAACCATCCAACCCCCGTAACCACTACCCATTGCCTACTTTCAGGATGACAAATTTTCAATGAACTTGAAAATTTTTGAATAACGGTATTTGTGGTGAATTTATAAACACTCACCACGATTTTTATACTCCCCACAATTTTGCACCACTTTTTTAATTCACCACAACGAGCAACAAAAATTGTCTAGTGACTGACGACGACTCTCTCTCCACCTTTTTCTACTTCGCCCGTCCGTCAGCAAATTCATTTGTTTCTCTGTTTAATCGTTTAGTGATGAAATAACCCAGCATACCATTTTAGGAGCGCTCCGAAAAAGGAGTCAGAAAAGAGTCCAACAAAAGAGCATTTTCGGAGCGCTCCGAAAAAAGGAGTCAGAAAAAAGTCTAACTAAAGAGCATTTTCGGAGCGAAAGAAAAATTTGCTTGTTACTGTCCTGAGTCGGCACGCAGTATGACTCAGAAATTCCACTTAATTATGTGTGTACCAAAGCGTTATTGTCTTGTTATTTGTGCTTTGAACAAAAAAAAAACAGCTATACCACACAAGAATGATAAAAACAAGATTACACAGAGCCCAAGAAAAACCTCATAAAAGACTCTTTTCTGACATTATCTAAGAGCTCTTTAAGAGCCCAAAAAAACCCTCATAAAAGACTCTTTTCTGACATTATCTAAGAGCTCTTTCTGACGTACCATTTTCGAATGTAATGACCCTCTTTTCTGAAGGTTTTTGGAGCAATTATGATTGTTTTTTGGGCTCATAAAGAGCGTTAACGCTCCGAAAAAGGTGTCAGAAAAGACTCTTTTCGAACTCATATGGCTTGCCGGGAAATGAAATATAAGTTAAATACATATGTATGTACCTATATTAATATAATATTATATTGATTGAGGAGGTAGAGAGGAGCCAAAAAACTGCATGTAAATCGCAAATTGTAAAGATTTTATAAAATTAATTTACTCTTTCCCTTCCTAAGCTTAAATTTTTGTGATAATCTATCACCCCCTCTCTCTTCTCTGATCACTAAAGTAAGTTTTTCCAATATTTTGTACACAAAATTTTGATATAAATACATATTCATTACCCCCATAAAACAAATTTTGTATGGAATCTATTCGACATCGTGAGGCAGACAGATGATATTGTACATATTTTTTAAAAAACTTATAATTAACAAATTGATGTACTGCAAAGTCCATGCTTTTTAGGGAAAACAAACAAAGTCAGTTCACTTTATTTGTCAACTGAATTATAAAATCAGACACTGAGGGTTACTTTGGTTTTATTTTTAGCTCTGTTGTCGTCGAAAGTTCTTCCCTTGGAAAAAAAATCATTCGATTGATACAGCTATCGCTGACTTGGCAAAATTGTTGGCCGATTGAGACTCGATCGTCCCAGACTGAAGTTCCAATTGTCGTGGGAACAGATGAGTTCGCAACGCGAGTTACTTTGTAATTCGATGCGAATGCAAACACTTTCGAATTACATTCCCTCTGTTCTGTTGGGAGGTATTTCAATTCGAAAGTAAATATTTTCGAAATACATTGAATGTACCTATACAAATTCGGACGATTTTATTTTTGAAACGAATTACAAAATAATCCACCAGTAAGCCGAATCTGTTACGGATTTAGAGAGACAATTTTCGTTTTATTCCAAACCTTGTAACTTTCGCCCTCATCCAACATATCATACCATATAACTGTACCGCCATGAGTATGTACATACATATATTTTTTTACATATCAGAACCCATTGCATTTACGCTATGGCATATTTGAAATTCCATTCTTTTTTTCAGTTGGTAACAACTCTCTTTTTTCATTGTTAAATGTTGTTTGCAACGAAACAAGAAAAAAGAACATATAACAACTTGCCCGATGGTACCGTAAACAAAATACCTGGGGCCAAATTACCGCATTCGATATCGAGTAAAATTGATCGTAATTTTCTTATTTGAGATTATGGCATTCGATATCGAGCAAGAAATTTAGTATATTTTATCATAATTTCGATATCGAAATCATTTTTCGATACGATTTCTGATTCGATCACTAATGCGGTAATTTGGCCCCTGTTGTTGTTTTTTTGTAACTTTGTTTGTCAATGCGCGCCTCTTAAATTTTGTTGTTGCTCTTTGCTCGAAAAATATACGCTCTCGCAAGCTGTGCAGCGTATTTAACGTAAAAGCAAATGACCAGCATCAGTAGTGTAGAGTGTTTTTTTCTCGTAGGTAATTATATCAGTGTTGCCGTACTTGGTAGGTTCCTACCAAATTGGGTAGTTTTGAAATGTGTTGGTAGGTTGGTAGGATTGGTCGTGAATTTGGTAGTTTTTTCAATTTCAGTTTTATTTTAATACATTTTTTAATTTTAATTTGATTTTTTTTTGTCAAATCTAAATAAGTTACCCCATGGCCCACGATGTCGAACGATAACGTTCGCTTAGATAAGACTTAAAACACAAACTTTTTATCGTATCTATTTTTTACTCACTCAAGTTTGTTTATTCCACAATCAAGTGTGTGCCTTAAGTCTTATTTAAGCGAACGTTATCGTTCGACATCGTGTGCCAGGGGGTTAATTTGAAAAAAAATCTTAAATAAAAATCGTTATATCCATGGCAATCAGTATATGTATGACTTAAACCCATCAGCTTTTATATCAATTATCTTTCTGAGCATATCTTGCTATGTTCACTAGCGCTTGCTTTCGACAACTTTGTTAGGTGTCAAAGTTTATAGCGCGTAAGTTCTTTTATGCATTGAATAGTTGGATGGCACAATGGACATGTTTGTTTAAGTTCTTTTGAACAATAATAATAATAATATTTATTTATAAGAAAAGGTTCGTTATAAAAAAAATCGAAGACAACTGAAACAAGTAATTCAAACAGTAACTCTGCGAGACCATTCTTATCGGAGCAAAAGCAGAAGTTTTTTTAAGAATGATGAAATAGTTGATAGATTGCATTTTTAAATCAACTTGAAAAAAGATTTGACTTTGATAGATCTGACTAGCAATTTTTGAAATTAATAACACCACCTGAAACTTTATCTAAAAATGACAAATCAATTCTGCCTTTTTTTTATCAAAGTTCGAGTAGCGATAAAATTTTGGAATTTACTAAGAGTTAGTGATCACAACTTGAATGATTGGCAAAATTAAAAATGGTCTTAATGAAAATATGTTTACCGATCTAGTTAAATTTGTTTTCAATTTATTGTCTTTACCGCATGGTTCAGCAGCTGCGGAAAGAAAATTTTCGACACTAGCATTAGTAAAAACAAAACTCCGAAACAGACTGGAATTATGTTCCTTAAATAATATTATAATGTGCAAGGAAATGATAAATAAGACTGATTCGCATATATATGGTCAGCAAAAAAAGACTTTAAAAACTAAAATATGTATATGGTGAATTTCACGTCAAGTGACCCAATTTTAAAAATTGATGTCTTCCGATTTGGATAAAATTTGCACCAAGGTTAGTACCATTGAAAGGTAGGCCAGAGACAAATTTTCAGCTCTATCAGTCCAGAAGTGCCGGAGTTAGAGGGGGCCAAAGTTGGGCATTTTGGTAAAGTTTTGCAGAGGGTGAGAACGTAAAGAATTCTGATAAGAGAAAGTGGTGTTTCTCGAAACATATGTAAATTCAACCAACAACCCAGGTTCGAATCCCCAGCCAAGAAAAATTATCAATAAATTTTAATAATAATTTGCATGTAACAATTCCTACCTTCATAATAACGCTATATATACGATATATATTAGTATTAACGTGGATTTCGAGAGTGGACCTTATGTGGGGAATATAGTCAAATATGGACCGATATTCGCAAAACACAGCAGTTTGATTTAGGCATGTATGTAAATGCTCCGTGTAAAATTTTGGATTGGTACCCTTGTTTATAAGAGATTTATGAGTATTAAAGTTATTTTCGGAAGAGGGCTTTATATGGGGCATACGGTTAAAAATATACCGAAATTCACAAAATTTTGTGGGATGATTTTTGTATATATTTAAATGATCTGTGCAACGTTTTGGGTCGGTAGCGATATTTATACAATATATATAGGGAAAAATGTCTTTTTCAGATGTGGTCCTTGTATGAGAGCTATGACCAGTTCTGGGCCGACCACCATAAAATTTAGTACAACAATTTATTTGCCTATAAAGAGTATTTATGTCAAATTTTAGCCGTTTAACATTATTTATATCTGTTTTATACGTATTTAAATGAATTTTGAAGTGGACTTTATATGGGGTATATGGTCAAACATGGACCGAACTAAAAAAAATTCGTTTTGCGATTTCTTTTTGCATAAAACTTATTTTTGCTGAATTTTGTCTTGATATTCCAATTTTATAGGCATTTATTTATCATTAAGCCATATTTCGGGAATATATCGAGCCATAACCGCCGAAAAAATGTATCCCACAAACTCAACATTTTACAGGGGAAGGTTTTTTTTAAATAAAATCAGTTTGAATAAAGCCATTATTTTAAAATTTATAATGTAAATATTGTTTTGTGTAATACATTTAATTTTAATAATTTTAAATGATGTTGAACTATCGATTTCGATAAAAAAACAACAATCGATTATGGTGTGGGATACATTATTTTGGCGGTAATGGCTCGATATATATGTATTTGTATGGGGGCTACGATAAATCATGGACCGATTCTTACTATTTTCCGCACACTTTCTTCTTTTATCAAACAAACAACGTATACAAAATTTCATGGTATTAACTGCAATATATTTCAAAATATTGCAATAAAATGGACAAAAAATATCAAATTTTTATGGAGGCTGTCTCACATATTGGTCCATAACTCTGGTTGGCCTAAACCGATTTTACTGATTTTAAATACACACTTCTCGCAAGCATGTCTGACAGAATTATTGAAGATTTGGATCCCGAAGATATCTGGGGACTTCAGAAAACTGATTTAAACATCCAGACAGACAGACAGACGGACATGGCTTAATCGACTCCGCTATCTATAAGGATCCAGAATATATACACTTTATAGGGTCGGAAAATTTTTTTGTGGAAATTACACACGGAATGACAAACTTATATATCGTTGGTCTCATGTAGAAAGGCCCTAACTCGCTATTTTTTCGAAATTGGTTTTTTTTTGTGATTCCAATGCATTTAACGCAAATACACCTCCTCACAAAAATTTATTGCAATAGTGTAAAAGATAACGCTTTTATAAGCAGTTGTACAAAAAAAGTTACATGTTGAATATTACAGTTTCTATTATGTTTTTACCTTCTCCTGTAAAGTTTCAAATATGCGAGTTAGGGCCTTTCTACATGAGACCATCAATATACCCTGCTCATGAAGGTGAAGGGTATAACAGGACGTCAATCACAACAACAACATCCAACAACTACAAAGTATAAAACTAATTCTTTATATAATGAAATATTAATAAAATGTATGTATGTATGTAATTAGTTAAACAAAATCACAGATATGGAAGTAGCATTTAAGAATAAATTGTAAAAGAAACAAAATTCATATATAATATATAATTATATAATTCACATATACCTTCACATATACATTTTAAGAAAAGTTTTTTTTTCTAAAAAAAAAAAAGGAAAAATTAAGAAAATTCAGTCTGTAATTTCGCTTAGATTCTAATTTTGAAAATAAAAAAAAATTATACTTAAACCTAAATTACAACAAAGTCAGAATTAAAGTGGAAATAACAATGAATCACTAAACTGGTTAAGACCAAAAAATAAAACACTAATAAAATACAACTCTAACAAAATGCTACCTTGGGACGTGAACGTGCGCGTGGCTTGGGTAGAAGCTGGCGGCTGAGTTGAGGTTCATTCGAGAAGCGACATTCAAAGGAGGAGGAAGACAGCAAACAAAAAAATAAAAAGAAAAATATCTTTGTGAAGTTTTTAAATTTTGTTTAAAAGAAAAATATAACAAAAAAAGAAAAAACAGAGAAGTGTGGCGCATCAAGGGGACCATGCGATCACAAATGATGACACCGTCAGGACACTTCACCAACCTCCTCACGTCAAAAGTCTCTTCACCGTAACCTCATCACGCAATAACCTAATGGCCAACAGCTCATCACAAGAGCCAAATTCATCAATAAAGTTTCCAAAGGTCTCTTCATCCTAACCTCACCGCGCTAATAACCTCGTGGCCAACAACAGCGCATCATCATGGCCAACAGCTCATCACAATAGCCAAATCCATCAATAGGGTTTCCGAAAGCCTCTTCATCATAACCTCATCACGCTAATAACCTGATGGGCAACAGCTCATCAACATAGCCAAATTCATCAATATAGTTTCCAAAATCTCCAAGGCACATCATCACCCACACAGTCGCAGGTACCCCAAATACAGGTTAGATGCATATTATATAGTTAGGTCTTTAGATTTATCCTAGATTTGTTTTACAATTTGTTTTAATATATAAGTATGCACGGGAAGGACAGGGCCCGGCAAATTGTATTCAAGTCTTTAAACAAGCCTTGATTGTTTCTAATTAAACTCTTAAACAGGACAATTAAACTTTCAATTAAAAATGTATACTTTCACTAACTAAAACAATTTTTCAATATTTACTGGTCCAATTTCAATTAAAGTTTTTAAAATTTTTATCACATTAAAAAATAATACTTACATTTTTTGGTACAACTCCCTTTAAATTTGTTGGCGCAATTTTTCACAAATTTTGTCATCACATTCTCCCTTTTTTTGACATTCGTAATACCTACTTTTTTCCCCGTTGCAGGGTTTCCCATTTCGAAGTTCATTTAGAATAAGAGAAAAGGGAAAAGAGAAAAATTTCCCAGACAGATTTTGTTTAGAATAGGAGAATAGGGAATAGGGAAAAAACTCCCACGGAATTACTATTTAGAATTGAGGTGTAAATAATTTTGAAGCTTGAGGTCACTTTTTTGTTTTTTATTGATAGAAAATTTTTATAATATTTAATTAACTCCTGAAGAAGATTTCCAAAGGAAATCGAAATATTGAGTGAATTATATATAAGAAATAAAAATCTTTTATAAAAAAACAAAAAAGTGACCTCAAGCTTAAAAATTATTTAATAAAAATAAATAAATAACTTAATAAATAACTAAATAACTTAATAAATAAATAATCTAATAAATAATTGAATATTTTAATAAATGAATATATAACTTAATAAATAACGGAATATAAATTTAGATCAATAAATAATGATTACATAGACTAAGGACTAGCTTAATGGATATATAAATAAAAAAAAAACTTTTGTTGTAATTTGAAGTTTATATCCATAAAACTAATATCATGTGTTAATTAATTACTAAATTAGTTGAAATGTAGCTAAGGTACGATTAAGCAGTGGTAAGTCGGATTAAGGGACGTTCCTTCAAATTAATTTTGTTTATTCAGGCACCAGGTAATGTCACGGATGACATTAACATGTCGTATGGGGTGGGCAGCCTGACCGGGACCATTTCATCTTGTCCCGAGGATTCAAGTTCGGACATAATAACAATCGTGTGAGAGTTCCTGTCATCACTATGTCCGTCCGTTTATTTTGAGTTGTTACCGCTTGTGTTATGTGTTTCAGTTCATTGTTGCTCATTTGAAGATTGCTTCTATCTTGGCTTTTTTTTTAGCTTTTCCAGTTTGGCACGAAACCGAGTGGATTGTGAAAACCCCGATGGAAACGAACCTCCCATTCCGGCGAGCTACAGCCAAAGACACCAGCGTGCCAACGTCCATCAGAGAAGCAAGGGTTTAGAAAAGGCAATGTTATTTCCAATCACACAATCGCATTATTTCTCTTACACAAAAATGGCGATCAATGCTGGGCAATCACAATCATTTCGTGTAAAAAGAAAATAAAAATTTAATGTAAAACACTCACAGTCTCAAAAGTTGGCATCACTGCTCGCAAACTGCGCCGCGTAGTCCCGGATCACACACAGCCACTTTTGCTGCGCAACTTTTGAGTTTGTTGGTGAGATTAAAAGTAAACTCAAGAATTTCCTCTTAACCGATTGAATGTTTGTAAGACACTCACGCAATCTTCTTTATTAAATAATAAACTTAAATACTAACACTGAGAATCTTAAAACTAATAAAATAGAAATTTTTGGAGATTTTAAATTTTTAATTGGGGATAAGTGACGAAAGTTTTCTGGCAACACCGATTTGTGTTGAGAGCGAACAGAGTATATTACTAATACAATTGCAAAATGTAATAGTATAGGTTGCCTTTCCCTGGATTAAAAGTAAACTCAAGATTTTCCTCTTAACCGATTGAATGTTTGTAATACTATGTTTCCACGACGACTTGAATCACCTGCTTCGCCTTCTGAATCATGTTTATGAATCATGCTGTTTACATGACTAATAAACTTGATTCGATTTGACAGTTGTATTTAATAAACAAACAGAATAAAAAAAAACAATTTGTGGAAAATAATTTTTCTTAATGGACAAAAAAAGTGAGTGGAAATTAGTTAGCTTATTTGAAAAAAAAACATACATTCGTAAGTATTTACTTTCTTTACTTCCAGCAACAAGAAAATAATTTGCTTTGTTTACAATAATATTAAATTTTTACAGCTAGTGCAGATAAACTTGCAATAAAAATTAGAGAAGAGTGCAATTTTTCGTGCTTCGCAAGTAGATTCAATATGAATCTACTTGATTCGCTCTTAAAATTTTGTATGGTGAAGCATGTTGTTTCGCTCATGATTGGGGTGTGAAGCATGAATAGAGAGCGAAGCATGTACCGTGGAAACATAGTAAAAGACACTCACTCAATCTTCTTAATTAAATAATAAACTTAAATACTAACACTGAGAATCTTAAAACTACTATAGTGCACATGCGTACCTGGTACGTGATAACATTACCTGATACATTTCATTATCTAATAAAAAATGGATTTCCGGAATTTCCTATAATTAGCGTAAATTATATGTAAACAATATACCCGATAGTGCTATATTTTCAAAAGGGATCACTCTAATTGTTTCTCGTTATTTCCACAAAATTATTATCTTGTTTCAATAAGGGTTGTTTGTTTCTAAGAGAATCCCATGCACACACAAACACTAGAAAACATATTTAAACAATTTTAAACACACACTGCCACTTTTGCTGACCAACTTTTCAGTTTGTCTGTGAGAGGGGAAAGAAAAGTGATATTCCTCTCTCTTTTTTCCACTCTCATCCACAAACTCAAAAGTGGCAAAAGAAGACAGTTATTGATAGTCAGTCAGTGAGGTCGGTCACAAGGTCTAAAGTCCGGTTTGAAATAAACTAAAAATAAAATTGGTGTTTGCTAAGAAAATTATTAAACAAAAGATTAAATTTTAATTACAGTGTGATTTTCATGATATTTGTGTAAAAAAAATAAAACAATTTTATAAAAATAATAAAAAAATTTCAACTAAATAGAAAGGAAATCAAAACACAAAAAAAAAACAGGAATAAATTTAATAAGATAATAGAATTAACAAAATGGACACCACATTGATAGCAACACCTTACGAAGTCTTTCAAACAGAAATACAACCAAAATTTTATATAGTGCAATATGACAAAGGCAATAACATATTTGTGCGTAAAATTACTAGATCTCAAGATATTGTGGAGAATAAAAAGGTACCACCTCATCAAAATGTAGAAGCGGAGCCAGTCCTGGTACGAGATGAAGACCAACTATTTTTAGGCTATGTTATTTATATAGCAACTACTGAACTAGACGCCTTTGAGAAAGTAAACAGCTTACAAGACATTTGTAAGAAAGTGTTACATGACCCGCGTGGATATACCGATATTGCGAATAAAATGTATTTCAATAGCAATTTTTGGGTACTGGTCATGTATACGGTGAAAACGACGGCGGCTATGAATGGTGAACAATATCAGTTCGGGATTTTCAATAAAAATGATGTGCTCTTGAAAACAGAGAAGCATGCATATGAATATATCGTTTATATTCAGCAAAATTTCATAACGCATAAAGGTGTTGTGCTTAAGGCGGGAAACAATTTATTTCAATTGTCGGCAACAATGGATTTCCTTAAATATGTTCCGATAAAGACATTATTGATTAATCTCAAAACTGAAGAAGAAAAGAAAATGCAACAAGTCTTAGAAGTTCTTAAGCCGATGGAACACAAAATGTTAAGCGATATTCAAATGTTGGTACGCGCTTATCGTACACTGAATCTAGCTCATCATAAAAAACAGTTTCGATTATTGTATTTAAAAAATTTAGCAAAATCTCATAATATTCAAACTTGAAATAAATAATTAACTACTTTGTATTTATTAGTTTATCAGGCATGTTCTGTAATCACGGTGATTTTACATTTGTATATTAAAATTAACCTTATCAAACTACATATTCATTGACTACTTTTATTTTTTTCAACAATTTTAATAAATTTTTCATTTTAATGTATAATTTAATTTAATAAATCAGTCATATGCCATACGACTTTATTACTCTGGCAACCAAAATATATATATATTTATATATATATATATTATCAACAATATCAGCTGACTACTAAAAAGTAAATCACGAAAAATTTGATTCGCAAAAAATACAACGTCTTACTAAATTTGTAAATTTTAAGTTTTTTCTGTGTAAAATAGTTTTATTTCAAAAACAAATGATTTTAAGTGTTTGTGATAATTTTATTACAAGAGTTCAATGAAAAGTGCTTGAAAAACTCTTAAGTGATTTGAAATCATTAGGCTGTTAGGTGACCGGTTTTAAATCACGAGATTTCAATAATTTTTGTGCACAGAACACCTTTTCAGTAATTTCAAATCACTTTACGAAAGTGATTTTCAGAACATGCCTATATAACATAATTATTTCACACGTCAATTGTAAAAGGAATTTAAATATATGTAGTACTACTAGGAATTATAAAAAAAGAAAATATTCACACAAAAATACAATAAAAAATAAATGATTTAAGAAATAAGAGAAATTATATATGAAATATATGTATGAAGTAAGCAAAAAAAAAAAGAACAAGAGTACTATATTCGGCTGTGCCGAATCTTAAATACCCTCCACCTAAACGTAATAAGAAATACAAAAACTACACTGGTTATAGGACTAGCATATCCTTATTCTGTGTTTTCTATTCAGTCTTATGGGTCCGTTGCACTTCAGTTGCATTCTTTGGTCATTTAGTTCCAATGGAAGCAAAAACCTTGTATTCAACGAGCCTGAGTATAAAAGAGGTTTTGCTATTTATAATGCCTTTTATTATTTTTGCGTTAATCTTTAGCAGTGTTATTTAGATAGCTTAAAAGTTCTTGGCATATCTACGGAAAAATATGATATTAAGTTTGTTGAAGATGATTGGGAAAATCCGAGCTGAGGTTCGGTTGCCATTCGTAATCGACCCATTTTTTTTTTTTTTTTGCATTTAATTATTTATTGAATCTTCATATTTGAAATGACAATAAGTCTTCAAATATTAACACTAAAAAGAAAATAATAAGCCCAGCCAGTGCTAGACAAAAATGTTTATGATACTAAAAAAATTTCACATCAACTGATCCAGTCATCTATTTTGCGCTTGAGTTAAAGCAAGGGTATCCCTCCTTCTCAACCGATTGTGGCCACTAAAGTTAAGGATGTCTCGTGCAAGTGGGTTTGGATGGTGTTCAAGTTTGCTGACATACTTTGACGCATATTTTGTAAATTCGACTTTTACTAATGGCACGCCTAGATCTTTGTGGATTCGAGAATTTTTAACATACCATGGAGCTGCAGTAATTATACGTAGAATTTTATTTTGACCCCTTTGAATTTTTTCAATGTTGGATGCTGAGGCAGTACCCCATAATTGAATTCCATAGCACCAGATTGGCTTTAGAATTGCATTGTACAACAAAAGTTTGCAATCCAATTTCAATGTAGAGTTTCTGCCGATTAAGCAATTAAGTTGCACTGCTTTTAATCTCATTTGTGTAAGTTTTGCTTCAATATGAGACTTCCAAGTTAAACGGCGGTCGAGGTGAATGCCGAGGTATTTGACTTCATTATGTTGAGGAATAATTTGATTATTTATTCTGATGGACGAGCAGGTATCTTTTCGCAATGTGAAAGTTATATGAATACATTTTTGTTCATTTACCCTGATTTTCCAAAGCTCTAGCCAATTCTCTAGTTTATAAACATAATTCTGCAAATTCTGTGATGCAACTTGGTGGTCCTTATGGACGCTGACAAAGGCTGTATCGTCTGCAAAAGTTGACGTGTGGATTTTGGGGTCTGACGGCATGTCGGAGGCATAAATCAAATATAAAGTAGGGCCCAGTATGCTACCCTGTGGCACACCTGATTCAATTCGCTGAGCGGTACTTAAAAAATTGCCTTCTTTGATTTTAAATTTGCGACCGTATAAATAACTTTCCATGAGTTTATGGGTGTTAGCAGGCAGAGTTAATTTAATTTTCTGCATTAAACCGTCATGCCAAACTTTGTCGAACGCTTGGGACACATCAATGAAAAGGGCGGAGCAGTATTTTTTATCTTCAAACGACCCTCTTATCATATTTACCAATCTGTGAGTTTGTTCGATGGTACTGTGTTTAGCTCTGAATCCGAATTGATGATTTGGAATACATTCAGTGTCATTCGGAATTGGAGTCAACTTAGTCATTAACAATTTTTCGAACAGTTTAGAAATTGTCGGCAGTAGGCTAATTGGCCTATATAACTCCACTTTGGTGTGGTTCTTCCCTGACTTAGGAATCATAGTGTTCATAGACACCTTCCAATCTGCAGGATAGTATTCTAGGCGTAAAATAGCGTTGAAGATAAAGAGAATAATCTTACTTGCTACACGAGGTAACTCCACAAGCATTTTATTGCTGATTTTATCCATACCTGGAGCCTTTCTAAGGTTCAGAGTACCAATAGCGTTTTGGACATCACGAAAGTTTAGTCTTAGAGGTACAGGAGGTCTTATAATAAGTGGTGGCAAATCAGATTCGTTATTATTTGAGTTGTTTATAGTAAACACATTTCTCAAATGGTTAACAAATAAAGTCCCTTTCTCGGAATCATTTCTAGCCCAGTCACCAGTCGGATTTCGCAAAGGAAGTTTTCCTCTCACTGGTCTTTTTAAACCTCTTTAGTTCAGAGAAATAAGTTCTGTTTGTCCTATTTCTACATTCAACGTGATAAGTGGAAGCGTGATGCACAGCTCGTCGAAGGTCCTCGGTAAAGTTGCCAATCGACTCATCAATATCGTCGGTAGTTCTCAGCACAACATTTTATGTGCAATGAGAACTTAAATACTTTTTGTATTTTATCCAACTTACTCGGGTCTTAGTCATGTTCATAAATGGAGAACCACACACTTGAGGGAAATGCATTGAAATGATAGTAGGAGAGTGATATGAGGACAAGTCCAGTGAAGGATCCACTTGCATCCATTCTACAGGGATATTTTTCACTACTCCAAAGTCAATAACATCGGGAATCTTCCGTCGGTCCGTCGGCCAATAGGTGGGATGTCCACTTGAGAGTACATCTAAACCCATTTTAGCAATGGTGTTGAAGAGTACGCGACCCTTTGGGGTTACCAGACGTGAACCCAAAATGTGTGTTTGGCGTTAAAGTCACCAGCAACTAAAAATCTAGCTCCAAGGGATTTAAAAAAGTTATGGTATTGGTGTTCTTTTATTGAAAATCGAGGCGGAGAATAAATCGATGATAAAACAAATTTGTATTGACAGAATTCAATGCAAATGTTTGTTGCTTGGAGGTAATCCTCACTTATGTTATTCATTAGATAATGCTTTATTCTGTTCTTTATAAGAATTGCCGAACCTCCACAAGCTCTTCCGCGGGGGTCTTTAGTATCGTAGAACACGTAGCCATTTTTTGAAGTACCCTGTCGACGTCAAGTGAGTTTCAGCAATCATCATAACGTCAATCTGCTTATCCATCAGGAAGTATTCCAGTTCATTTTTATGTTAACGGAGGCCGTTCGCGTTCCAAAAACAAATTTTTAAATAAATCATTTCTTTAACATGGCTTGCAAGATAGTGGATTGCATTTTCAGCATTTCCTGCATCATGGATGTCATGGTGGTCGCAAAAGTGTTCATAGTTTGGACAAGTGTCTGCAATGTTGTCTCTAGATTGTTGATATGTGGCTCAGAATATTGGGGTTTAGGTTCCTGCTTCAGACCTGGCATATTAGATTTATCCACGTTTGCGTAAGAAACTTGTCTAGAATTAGGAGCGTTTTCGTGAGTAGTTGGTCGTACAATTTGAGGAAAATTCATACTCGACGTGAAATTAGGTAGTTGATGATGATCAGGTAATACTGCCGACTTATTGGTCTTATGCCCTTCAAGTAAGTATAAACTGGACAACCTCTATAATTTGCGGTATGATTTCCTCCGCAGTTACTACATTTTTTTATTTTTACGTCAGTTTTGGACTTATTACATTGAGCAGTTGGATGTAGTTCCCCACACGCAACACAAACAGACGGCAATTTACAGTACGCTTTGGTGTGGCCAAATTCTTGACAATTAACACACTGGACGGGTCCAATACGCTTATGCGGTTCCTCCACGGTAATTCTACGATGCAGAAGATAAATGAGATTGTAGATTGGATGGGACTCGTTTTTCTTTAAGACAACATCTCCAGGTTCCAATTCTACCCTAAACATGGGCTGAGGGATCTTTTCACGGTTTCTGATATTCACTACGCTCTTGATTTTGAACCCTTTGTCCATTAAACCGGTCTTTATCTCCGTAGGATCAACACATGGGTCTATACCCTTTAGAACGACTTTGTTTAAAACACAATTTTACGACCAACATAATTTATGTTAAATATTTTGAAATTTTGTCTAATTTTCACCATTTTTAATTGATTTAATTACCAATTCTTACCATAACTTACAGAGTCTGTCTGATGTTCATAATAATCTTCAGTGTAACTTAACAAACAGAGTATAAAAAAGGGGTACAATTCGGTTTTAGTGATTTTGCTCAAGAAAAAAATCAAATAGGGCTTTTAGAAGAGATACCAGCAAAAAAAAATTGTTGGCGGTCACGCCTATTTTCGAGGGGGCGGGCCCTCAAAGTTGAAAATATATAGGCCTATATCTCGGGAACTACTGGGTGTCTGTTAATTTGTAATACATTAAATAAAAGGTATTAAAAATACCTTTCCAACTATATATATCATGATTATAAAATATGGACCGAATATGGGTTAAATTCGAAAGGAATATTTTTTAACCCGAATTTATTTGTTTTTTGGAATGGTCATTTAGCTATGAAAAATTATGGGCCGATGTTCTTAAATTTTCGAACAGTTATTTTCATGCATATGAGGATATTTCACGTCGAATTTCAACATAATAACGGTATATTTAAGATATATATTAGTATTGACGTGGAATTCGGTAGTGGACCTTATGTGGGGGATATAGTCAAATATGGACCGATATTCTCAAAATCCAGCAGTTTGATTTAGGCATGTATGTAAATGATCCGTGTAAAATTTTGGATTGGTACCCTTATTTATAAGAGATTTATGAGTATTAAAGTGATTTTCGGAAGAGGGCTTTATATGGGGCATACGGGTAAAAATAGACCAAAATTCACAAAATTTTGTGGGATGATTTTTGTATATATTTAAATGATCTTTGCAAAGTTTTGAGTCGGTACCGATATTTATACAATATATATAGGGAAAAATGTCTTTTTCAAATGTGGTCCTTGTATGGGAGCTATGACTAGTTCTGGGCCGACCACCATAAAATTTAGTACAACAATTTATTTGCCTATAAAGAGTATTGATGTCAAATTTTAGCCGTTTAACATTATTTATATCTGTTTTATACGTATTTAAGTGAATTTTGGAAGTGGACTTTATATGGGGTCTATGGTCAAACATGGACCGAACTAAAAAAAAAATTCGTTTTGCGATTTCTTTTTGTATAAGACTTATTTTTGCTGAATTTTGTCTAGATATTCCAATTTTATAGGCATTTATGTATAACTGAGCAATATTTCGGGAATATATATATTTGTATGGCGGTTATAAGAAATCATGGACCGATTCTTACTATTTTCCGCACACTTTCCTCTTTTATCATAAACACAACGTATACAAAATTTCATGGTATAACTGCAATATATTTCAAAATATTGCAATAAAATGGACGTAAAATATCAAATTTTTATGGATGTGGTCTCACATATTGGTCCATAACTCTGGTTGACCTAAACCGATTTTGCTGATTTTAAATAGCAAACTTCTCGAAAGCACATCTGACAGAATTATTGAAGGTTTGGATTCCGAGTATATCTGGGGACTTCAAAAAACTGATTTCAACAGACAGACGGACATCGCTTAATCGACTCCACTATCTATAAGGATCCAGAATATATACACTTTATAGGGTCGGAAAATTTTTTTGTGGAAATTACACACGGAATAACAAACTTATATGTATATACCCTTCTCACGATGGTGAAGGGTATAGAAACCTATTTTTGATTTGTAACCAAATGTACTTAAAATTCACCTACCTACATGTACTGCATACATATAAATACCAATAGTTGAAAAAAAGAAACTATCAAAACCTAGTGTTTTAAGTTTTACATCAGAAACCAGTGATTACCTAATAAAAAAGGGATTTCCGGAATTTCCTATAATTAGCGTAAATTATATGTAAACAATATACCCGATAGTGCTTATATTTTCAAAAGGGATCACTCTTTCTCGTTATTTCCACAAAATAATTATCTTGTTTAAATAAGGGTTGTTTGTTTCTAACACTATGTTTCCACGGTACATGCTTCGCTCTCTATTCATGCTTCACACCCCAATCATGTGCGAAACAACAACACCATACAAAATTTTAAGAGCGAATCAAGTAGATTCATATTGAATCCAGCGTTGCCCTTTTTGGTTATTTCTAACCAAAATTGGTTATTTTTTTTCTCAATGTGTACATGTGTAGATTTTTTCTGTTTTGGTTATTTTTTTTTTACTGAAAATATTTCGATTTTAAGACAATTAGTAATATATTGCAAGCAAAAGAATTGTGCAAAAATCAACAAAATGCCCATTTTGTTTGGTCTGCCAAAGACAAATTTCAAAACTCAAGCTGTGACATTTTAAGTAAAAGTGATCTCCATATTTATTGTAATATAATTACATGTTTTTTAGTATTTAAGAGAGTAACTTTCTAGTTCCTTATTTTATTGCCAATGAAAAATTTTTTGTTTTTATTATATACTTTTTATTTTTGTTTAAGACATTAAAAATTAATAATTAAACTTGCAAAACTTAATGTAAAGTATTGGAATTTTAAATTTTACAAATTGTAGCATTAGCTTATGTTTCTTTGCATTACTTTTTGCAAAATATGACGCTTAGTTTTTTAAAAAAATTATTTTTTAGTATTAGGAGTTGTGTTGTAAAATACGTTGTTTTATGTTTTTTTTTTCTTACCTTAAAGTACAAATTATAGTTAAAATTACAAAAAATAAATAAATAGTACATGCATTTAAATTTGGTTATTTTTTTTTAAATTTGGTTATTTTTTTTTTTTAAATTTGGTTATTTTTTTCATAAATGTTGGTTACAAAAAATTTTTTTTCGTGGCAACACTGATTGAATCTACTTGCGAAGCACGAAAAATTGCACTCTTCTCTAATTTTTATTGCAAGTTTATCTGCACTAGCTGTAAAAATTTAATATTATTGTAAACAAAGCAAATTATTTTCTTGTTGTTGGAAGTAAAGAAAGTAAATACGTACGAATGTATGTTTTTTCAAATAAGCTAACTAATTTCCACTCATTTTTGTTTGTCCATTAAAAAAAATAATTTTCCACAAATTGTAAATTCTGTTCTTTTTATTCTGTTTGTTTATTAAAGACAACTGTCAAATCGAATCAAGTTTATCAGTCATGTAAACAGGTGATTCAAGTCGTCGTGGAAACATAGTATAAGAAAACCCCATGCACACACAAACACTAGAAAACATGTTTAAACAATTTTAAACACACACTCAGCGTTGTCAACTCTGAAATTTCAAAACACACCTAAATGGAGAAATATTTATTGAATTAATTTGAAATTTTTTAATAACATAAATTCTATAAAAAACTTTTTATCAACGATTATTAGTTAAAGTAATAATAGTAAAAGCTTTTTTTTAAGAAATGAGCTAATAAAGAGAAAATAAGCATTTAACCACTCAAAATTTAACTCACAATATGATATTCGGAACTAAAGTACTAATTGGTAAAAAAAGCTAATTTCAGTACATATTTGGTACTTTTTTTTATATATTTTTTGTTCTAGTTAAAGTACTTCTATTTGATTTTTTCCAATAAAATTTGTTAGGATTCCACTGGTACTCTAACCCTGGTTGTTCGTCTACAGTTCAGTAGACCAAACCATCAGGTTATACAAGAATTTTTATTTACATGTTTAAAATGTTTATTTGATTTTCAAACAAAGATTTTTGAAGAATTTAATTTCATTTATCATACAATCGTATTTAAAATACATTTTTTCATCGTATATGAGTTATAAATTATTAAAAAACTACAATTAAAAATTAGTAAAAATAAAGATTTCATCACATTTTCGAAAAAATTAAAAAACGCACCGAAATACACAAAAACAATTTTGCAGTGTTGAATGAATCATTATTTAAAATACATTTTTTCATCGTATATGAGTTATGAATTATTAAAAAACTACAATTAAAAATTAGTAAAAATAAAGATTTCATCACATTTTCGAAAAAAAATAAAAAACGCACCGAAATACACAAAAACAATTTTGCAGTGTTGAATGAAATGGTACTCAAACAGGTGTATTTTATTGTAGAAAGATTTTTTCTCACACTGAAACAAAAAGTTGTGTTGAATTTGCTTTGGTGCCACCAAAAATTAAAAAGCGCACCAAAATTTACAAAAAAGCGCACCGCGCACCAACGAAAGAATTTTTCGCACCAAAAATGGTGCGAAACGCACCAAGTTGACAACGTTGCACACACTGCCACTTTTGCTGTACAACTTTCATGTTTGTCGGTGAGAGGGGAAAGAAGAGTGGTATTCCTCTCTCTTTTTTCCACTCTCATCCACAAACTCAAAAGTGGCAAAAGAAGACAGTTATTAATAGTCAGCAGCGTTACCGTTAATGCGACTAAAGTGGAAATTCCAAATAATTCCAAATAATATTATAAGACAGGATGAAATTACTTATTTTATTGTTAAATATAAAAAGCAATTTTAAATGCTGAATTCCATGAACTAAAATTTCTAGAGGAAACAATTTCTGAACTTCAACGAGGAAATTCTACAGAAACTTCTCCTATTTTAACAAAACGTCGAAAGACGTTTAACAAAAATACGGAATTCTTTGAAAATAAGTATGTACTGTATATGTTGGATGAATTGGATTCTTTAATCAAAATTTTATTTAAAATTTAATAAACTAAATATTTTTGACATTGTAATTTAACCTGAATTAATAAAATATGTAAATTCAGATATTTAGTCGTATTCAAAAATACTGTAAGATATTATTAAAGTATAACACAATTTGTGTTAAACATTATATTTTTTGTGATTTAATATTTAAAAAATTAAAATTTATGTATTTTAATATGTATTGTACAAAAGACTATATAAAATTGAATTTTTATGATTTCGTTTAAATAAAAATTTCAAAATACTATTAGAAATAGTGACTTTATTTTCCTGATTTTTTTTTTACAATTTTTAAAATTCAAAATGACGATTTTTTCTTTTTTATCGGGATTTTGACGATTTTTTCTGAAATTAATCTGGCAGCCCTGGTCACAAGGTCTAAAGATATAAAGTCCGGTTTGAAATAAACTGAGGCCTTCGACTCTTCTGATTATAATCTATATATTCTATTTACATTTATACCACAGACTAACATTTATACAGAGGTAATTATATTATGGAATATTAAGGTGTTTTAAATGTACATATTATTATATTTGATTGAATATATTACAATGTTTGCTAAGAAAATTATTAAACAAAAGATTAAATTTTAATTACAGTGTGATTTTCATGATATTTGTGTAAAAAAAAGACAATTTTATAAAAATAATAAAAAAAATTTCAACTAAATAGAAAGGAAATCAAAACACAAAAAAAAACAGGAATAAATTTAATAAGATAATAGAATTAACAAAATGGACACCACATTGATAGCAACACCTTACGAAGTCTTTCAAACAGAAATACAACCAAAATTTTATATAGTGCAATATGACAAAGGCAATAACATATTTGTGCGTAAAATTACTAGATCTCAAGATATTGTGGAGAATAAAAAGGTACCACCTCATCAAAATGTAGAAGCGGAGCCAGTCCTGGTACGAGATGAAGACCAACTATTTTTAGGCTATGTTATTTATATAGCAACTACCGAACTAGACGCCTTTGAGAAACTAAACAGCTTACAAGACATTTGTAAGAAATTGTTACATGACCCGCGTGGATATATCGATATTGCGAATAAAATGTATTTCAATAGCAATTTTTGGGTACTGGTCATGTATACGGTGAAAACGACGGCGGCTATGAATGGTGAACAATATCAGTTCGAGATTTTCAATAAAAATGATGTGCTCTTGAAAACAGAGAAGCATGCATATGAATATATCGTTTATATTCAGCACAATTTCATAACGCATAAAGGTGTTGTGCTTAAGGCGGGAAACAATTTATTTCAATTGTCGGCAACAATGGATTTCCTTAAAAATTTTCCGATAAAGACATTGATTAATCTCAAAACTGAAGAAGAAAAGAAAATGCACCAAGTCTCAGAAGTTCTTAATTCGATGGAACACAAAATGTTAAGCGATATTCAAATGTTGGAACGCGCTTATCGTACACTGAATCTAGCTCATCATAAAAAACAGTTTCGATTATTGTATTTAAAAAATTTAGCAAAATCTCATAATATTCAAACTTGAAATAAATAATTAACAACTTTGTATTTATTAGTTTATCAGGCATGTTCTGTAATCACGGTGATTTTACATTTGTATATTAAAATTAACCTTATCAAACTACATATTCATTGACTACTTTTATTTTTTTCAACAATTTTAATAAATTTTTAATTTAATAAATCAGTCATATGCCATACGTCTTTGTTACTCTGGCAACCAAAATGACGTATATTTTTATCAACAATATCAGCTGACTACTAAAAAGTAAATAACGAAAAATGTGATTCGCAAAAAATACAACGTCTTACTAAATTTGTAAATTTTAAGTTTTTTCTGTGTAAAATAGTTTTATTTCAAAAACAAATGATTTTAAGTGTTTGTGATAATTTTATTACAAGAGTTCAATGAAAAGTGCTTGAAAAACTCTTAAGTGATTTGAAATCATTAGGCTGTTAGGTGACCGGTTTTAAATCACGAGTTTTCAATAATTTTTGTGCACAGAACACCTTTTCAGTGATTTCAAATCACTTTACGAAAGTGATTTTCAGAACATGCCTATATAACATAATTATTTCACACGTCAATTGTAAAAGGAATTTAAATATAGTACTACTAGTAACTATAAAAAAAGAAAATATTCACACAAAAATATAATAAAAAATAAATGATTTAAGAAATAAGAGAAATTATATATGAAATCTATGTATGAAGTAAGCGAAGAAAAAAAAGAAAAACCTATTTTTGATTTGTAACTAAATGTACTTAAAATTCACCTACGTACATGTACTGCATACATATAAATGCCAATAGTTGAAAAAGAAAGAAACTATCAAAACCTATAATGAGAGTGTTTTAAGTTTTACATCAGAAACCAGTGATGGAAAAATGAAAAATTTAAATGGTACTGACCGTCAACAAAAGGAGTACTTTTTTCAACATATTCGTACTTTTTATGAAACATATATTTTTATTTAAAAATAAAATTAAAAATCTTTTTAAAAATAATTCAAAAATAAAATTATTTCAGTTTCAAAAATGTTTATTTGTTGAAGGTTAAGATAATAAACATATGAGCATGCCTGCATGTTGTTAGTTTTAATGTCATATCATTAATAGATCGTTCACCAACATGTTTGGAGTTTTCAAACTCATATGATACACAAAAAATCTCAAACAAGAAATGAGAATTACAAAAATGTACGTAACATAAGAACTTTAAAAATTTTATCAAAATGGTACCACAAACAGCTTTAATTCTTCATGCATCTGTTTACTTTTGTAGATTAGCTGATCCCAGATCAAATAAATAACATGAATAACGAATTTGTGCTTTCCTTATGTTCTTGTTTTGAAGGCAATGTTTATAAAATTAGTAACGCTGGATTTCTAAACGGAACAAAGCAAAACAAACAAAGAGTACTAAATATGATGTGGGAATACTGTAGTGTTTATGTTGTGAAAAAGTACTGAAAATAGTACAATAGTATTGAATTTTCCATCACTGTCAGAAACTACAGTAATATCAGAACTTACAACAACAACAACAACACTGAATTTTCTCAATTTGTTTGTTTAATAAACTACACTAAAACAAATCACACAAAATTTTAAAAAAAGTTTTTTTTTTCTAAAAAAGGAAAAATTAAGAAAATTCAGTCTGTAATTTTGCTTATGCTTGGTTTTCACTATGTCAGTTTTGTTGTCAAATTGTCCAATTTGTTATGAAATTACCAACAATTTGGACAATTTGACAACAAAACTGACATAGTGAAAACCAAGGTGAATTTAAATACTAGGTGATAGCGTAGCGCCAGCTGATTATTCATGGTGAATTTGAAAATGCCAAAAAGTTATATAAAAAAAAAACTTTTTGACAGTGACGAAAGTTTTTCATATAGAAAAATGCCTGTTGTTCTTGCCTTGTTGTAATTGTTGTAGCAATGCGGTCACCTGGTATTTAATTTCACCATGGTGAAAACCAAGCATTAGATTCTAATTTTGAAAGTAAAAAAATTATACTTAAACCTAAATTACAACAAAGTCAGAATTAAAGTGGAAATAACAATGAATCACTAAATTTGTATTTTTTTTAAAGGAGAAATGCTAGGTACAACTAATATGCAGAGTAAGTAAAAGATCTCCACACCACATAAGGGACAGATTTGTTAATTGTAGGGTACCCTTCTGTCATAGGTTGGGATAGGGAACAATGTACCCCCTATATGGTACAACACCTTGCCATATCATCACCCGTGTGATGCAATCCTATTTTTATATTTTCCCCGGTTTCCCGTACGTGGTCGTTTGTCATTCTTTATTTCCCACCGTGTCATCTACGCTTTTTTTATTTTTAAATATACTTCCAGGGGTGTGAAGTCTGTTATATGCATACGCGCCAAACCCTGGTTAAGATAAATTTTGCTTACTGAGCTAGCAGGCCAGCTTTTATACCCCCTTAACCGGTCAGATTTGTTACGGATTTAGAGAGACAATTTTCTTGTAGCTTTCCATATAACTGTAACACTATGAGTATGCGCCTAATATGTATTTTTTTACATATCATGTACCCATTGCATTTACGCTATGGCATATTTGAAATTCCAGTCTTTTTTTCAGTTGGCAACAACTTTTTCTAGAAAAAGAAAAAAATGTAACGTTGTTGTCGTGCGCATTCCATGGAGATTGCAAACTGCTTTGCAGCCCAATGGTCTTCACAATCCCACGACAACAATTTTTCTTCCATTTTTCAAGAAGCTAAAAATGACGCATCCAACTTTTTAAACAACTGTCAGAGTTATAACAAACTTGCAAACAAAATAGAAAGTCCAATCAACATGCTTGAACTTGTAGATGCTATTCATACAGCAAGAGGAAAAAGAAGATCGCAATTCATATCCAATGACAAAAAACTTATGCCCCTTATAAAAAAAAAAAAAAAACAATTGCTTCATATCTACAACAATATCTTTACGTCCAACTTATACCCCCAAGCTTGGAAAACATCCGTAGTAATACCCATTCCAAAACCTAATAAAAACCCAGATTTGGTATCTGGATACAGACCGATTTCGCTGATATCTTGCGTTAGTAAAATTTTTGAAAAAATTCTTGCCAGACGACTCATGTGGTTCATACAAGCAAATAACTTTCTAACTCCTAACCAATCAGCTTTAATGAGGAAACAAGGAACAGATGATGCTCTTCTTTACTTCCAGCATTTTGCAGTCAACGCTCTCTCGAGTAGAAACCACATAAATGTTTAATCAACCGACTTTAAAAGAGCCTTCGACAGAATCGGGGATCACGTCGTTCTACAACAACTAAATAAATGGAAAGTTGGAAACAAGTTTTTTCTGTTATAAAAAATTTTCTTAGTAACCGTAAAATTAAAATTAGAGTAAATGGACACTTTTCCCAAACGTTACCACTGTTCAACGGCATACCACAAGGGTCCCCATTATATGTTGTGTTGTTCCTAATTGCATTTAACGAATTTAGCCAAATCCTAACAGTTCAAAAACATATTAGTCATGCTATATATGCAGATGATGCAATTATCTTTACAAAACATAACGACAATAATGAAGTAAAAAAAATTTTGTACTTCTGCTCTTAAAAAAATTGATGAATGGTGTCAAAGATCCGGGGCTAAACTCTCATTAGAAAAATGCTATATTTTACATATCTGTAAAAAACAAAATTTTAAAACTTTTGATCTTATATATCAGAACACTAAAACCAAAAGGGTAACTAAATTGCGTATCTTGGGTGTTATCTTTGACAAAGCTTTAACATTTGCCTACAATTGAGAAAAACTTTACAGAAGATTAGATATTATAAAATATCTTACATCTAGAAATTTCAAAATCCACATATCAACAATGAAGAATATAACAAGATCAATCATGCTATCAAAAATCGTCTTCGCTTTACCTATATACGGATGGTGTGCGAAATCTAATATCAAATTAATACTAGAACCATATCATGCCGCCATTCGCCGCCGTATTGGAGCTTTCCCATCGAGTCCTGTCAAAACCATATTAGCAGAATCTGGTATGCCCTCGATCAGTGAGCGAACAATATGTCTTTCGTACAACCTTATTCCTAAGCTCTACTGTGGCCGAAACAAAATAATATATAAAGAGGTATATAAAACAATTACTGCAAATAGAACTCCCAGGCTACAGTCCACCATCAGCAGATGCATACAGTTAGCAAAAAAACTAAATTTTCCACTTCAACCTTTTTGTATGGCAGCAAGTAAAAATCCACCCTGGCTTGTTAAAGAGAACATGTTTGTTCTATCTCTGACTGACCTTCCGAAAGACTCAACCTCATCCACCATATTCAAAGTAATGTTTAAGAACATTGCTAAAACTTTTAGTGATAACAACTAGAAATTTCTATACACTGATGGTTCAAAATGTGCCGAGCATACAACTTTTGCAATTGTAGAAAATAATGGCAAATTAATCAGTCACGGTTTCGTTGATCAGTTTTGCTCTAATTTTACTGCTGAGGCTTTAGCTATACATATGGCAGCGGAGTATGCAGCAGAAAACAACTCCAAATTCATTATTTGCTCAGACAGCCTTTCGTCAATACTTGCAATAAAAAAACTCAAGGTATGAATCGCCGTTAATAAACAAAATCCGCAACGTCTGCAACAACAACATCAACAAAATAAAAATCATGTGGGTTCCATCTCACGTTGGCATCATCGGAAACGAACAGGCTGACCAAGCAGCTGAGGATGCAAAACGTTGTCCCCTTATCAAATTCGAAACCTCGGAAGCTCGAGATATGCTCAATTATATTGCAATGCATCTAGCAAACGAAAAAAGCCAAACATGGTTATAATATCAGCATAACTAGAAATATGTTAACCCTAATGGAGAAGAGGCTAATTACCCTAAATCCTGCTCTAGCACTGAAACGTCGACATTTGTTCGCCTTAGAATATGACACTGTAAATTTTTACACAAACATCTTTTCGAGAGAACACCAGCACCGATATGCCCCACATGCAACTCAAATCTCAACGTTACGCATATTACTGACGAATGTCCCAGCTTCAACATATCCAGAACCCGTATATTTGGAACAATAACTCCAGCTAGCCTCCTCAAAATCACATGCAAGAAAACATAAATCTTATCAACATATTTTTAAGACAAAACTGTTTACATAATCTCATATAAAATATAAAAATCGAGTCGAAAACCTAAGATGTTAGTACTCACTTATTCTTTTGTAATTGTAATTAACTTATAATTATAAATTATAAATAAAAAAAGGGGATTTTCCGTCGAAGTCTAATGCAAATTTGTATGTGAAAATTGTCTACAAGTTTTAATCTTAAATTTTTATGTGTTTTTCATGAATTGTTATTTTTTTTTTTAACCGAGAACTTTAGTAGATTCTATTGTCCGAAAATATCACGAACTTTAAGAGATCCATCATTTTAATATTGGATCGAAATTTAATTCATTGTAACAAGTGTCATAGATTTTATTACTAATATGTCAATAAATACAATAAAAAAACAAGTAAGAGTGCTATATTCGGCTGTGCCGAATCTTAAATACCCTCCACCAGTGCTGATATTCAGCCGGTTTGGACCGGTTCCCTCGAACCGGTTGTTAAAATTTTAAAAATTTTCCGTACCGGTTGTTGCATATTCACCCTTATCGTGAATAAAAATTCCACATGAAATTTGTTCCCTTTTATTTTTTAACATTGAATTTTAATAGGAAAAATGTGAAAAGGAACCAAATTTCATGTGAAATTTTTATTCACGATAGGGGTGATTATGTTTTTTGCTTTAACGGTTTTATATAATGTGTATTTATCAAGGTGATATAGTCTCGGCAACAAACACAATTTTGTTCATTGTCCAAACGTACAAACAAATGATTTTATTTTGGTCATACATTGGATTCTTGGATGATGATGTTTTCGATAGCGGTTTCTTCAATCTTTTGAGAAAAAAATAAAACAATTTTTTTTTACTTTTATTTTGCAAAATCAAAACTATTTTTTGTTAAAAACGTAACTTTTTTTTGATTAATTGAAAGTTTATATCATTTCCTTCAAGAGGCTTGTGGTGTGTTACTGGGATGCGACTTTAAAATGGTTGCTATTTTTATCAAAATTTGGCAAAAATATATTTTTTTAAGCGAACCGGTTGTTAATTGTTTCGAATATCACCACTGCCCTCCACCTAAACGTAATAAGAAATACAGAAACTACACTAGACTAGAATATCCTAATTCTGTGTTTTCTATTCAGTCTTAGTGCAAATTTTATTAGTATTTGATATATTGTTTGAAAGACAATTTTACGACCAACATAATTTATGTTAAATATTTTGAAATTTTGTCTAATTTTCACCATTTTTATTTGATTTAATTTCATGGTATTAACTGCAATATATTTCAAAATATTGCAATAAAATGGACAAAAAATATCAAATTTTTATGGAGGTGGAAATCTCACACGGAATGATAAACTTATATATACCCTTCTCATGAAGGTGAAGGGTTAACAACAGCAATGGAACTATTGAATACACAATACCGCAATTCACAATCTTGTGCTAATGGTATTGCATCATTGCATTTGCAAAAAGGTTTGCATATTTTTGCTTTACACTAACAAAATACACAGCAAGAGCAAAAATATGAAGGATTTAATTGTTATTGCTATTTTCAGATTGATCACAGATTGAGCTTATTTACTCTAAAAACTCAGCATTTACAAAGTTATAAAAGTTTTTGTTTCATTTACGTTTTTATACCAAATATTGATTTTTGATATGATTTCTGGATTCCTTTTAATTGCCAAAGAAAAGCGTCAAGAAGTTTAAAGCAAATACATATTTCCAAAAACAATTTTAATAATAAGTGAACACTCTAAAATTACAGTTTAAGAACACTTTGATGTTTACTTAACGACACAAAGTATACAGAGTTGTCACGAGACGGAAGATAATCAAGTTTTAATGATGAAACAGAATACGACCGCAACTTCAAGCAAAAACGACTCTCAGAGAAAACAGGCCCATAATTGAAACGACGGCTGCAACTTCACGAACTGTCATATAATGTTTTTATATTTCTACTGTGTACCAACCTGTAATGCCGACGGCTTTTCCAATTTTTGTCCACAACAGAGACCTGCAACGAGTACTAAATTTTCGAGTATACTTAATCATGCACATTGATTTTTATGATTTAATCGTTTTTGTTCAAATGCACAAAACGCTCGTTTACGCAACCGTTCGTTTCAATCATTCAGTTTTATTCACTTGTTGTTTTTTGCGAACATGAATATTCTGACTGTGTCGTTAAATGTATGAAGCTCATTTTACATCAAAGCCAACGTGTTGTTAGCCGAACATGTGTTTTATTCATTTGTTGTTTTGTGCGAACATGAATGTTCGACTGTGTCGTTAAATGTATGAAGCAGCTCATTTTACATTTTTACTTTAATTTTTTTGCTGTGCAAAGATATATTTGACAAACTGTACATATTACAAATTTTATCATTGCTTTGTCAAATAAGTTTTCTTTTCGACGAAATAATGTTAAATAGGTAGTAAATGCACATTTTTTACGTTTTCATATTTTTCTGCCACCCGCTTTTTACTTATAAGTGGCTCGTGTGTTTTTAGTTCAATTCCAATCAGATCAGGCACAACAAAGCCGACATGCAAAAAACAAACTGTGTATAAACAAGAATTTTTGTTTTCAAACATTGCAGTTCGAACCAAGTGTTGGAAATGATTTATACTCGTTGCTGAATTTTCTGTGTGTGCATAAAAAGTGAATAAGCATAAAATTGAAACATACTTGTTTGTATTGTTCTTAAAATTCAACGTTAGTGAATAAGTCGGCTCGTTCATACTTGTTGCAGGTCTCTGGTCCACAAATCTTGTTTTTAATAAAAATTTTTGTACAATGGCGACTGCAAATTATATATGCAATCATGCTTTTGTACTTCTTCAATTAATTTTTCTATAATATCACTTATTTCCTTTTAAATTGCAAAAATCTCACTTTTAAACGTTTCTTTTGATTTTATTTTTCTTGCGCCAAAGCTGCAAAAACACGGTTTTGTTTACAAAATATATAAAATTTAATGAAAGTATGGCAATATTGTTGAGAGCATTTGTCTCTTAAAGTGAGAGCATAATAAAAAACGCTGTCAAAATAAAATAGATTCTATTTTCACGACCGCATTCTCTGGCATAATTTTATGTCAAAATGTATGGAAAAAAACGTTCAGCCCCAGTTCTGTTTCATCATTTATATTTATCTCTTTCTTTCAGAACTGTCTTTTGTTTATATTTTTGTAAAAAGAAATGAATATTTTTTCTATAAGAACTTCTTTAGAATTCCGATTTTGGCTTTTTGAAACGTCAAAATTGTATACTTGCCACTATTGCAATGGTGATAAATAATGTGTCGTGGGTCATACGCATCTTAAATGTGATACTGTCAGTGTGACCAGATTTTAAAAAAATATAGAGCTAAATCAGGTTAAAAATAGAGCTAAAAAAGGCTAAAAATAAATAAATAAAAGCCAAAAAATAAAGCTAACTTTTTATATTGCTTTTTAATAATATTAATTCATTATTCGTATTATAAATAACACATACTATGTAAAAACCTTTTTTTTAGTCAAAATTTAAGTAAAATATGTTTTTAATCAGTAACCAAATCAAACTATGTATAGTTATGGAACAAAAATATCTTGATGAGCATTAAATTCAAACACATATTCATGTATGTATGCTCGTATAATAATAATGATTATAAAATAATTTTTTGTATACAATTTTTTCAAAATTTTAGCTTGATGACACGACCCAGAAACAGCTGCAATTTCAAAATGGGTTTTTAGTTCTAACCATTGGTTTTCAATTCGATTTACAGCTGTTTCTATTGACAGCCATCTAGTGTCAGAAGCTCTTACTAACTTAAGTGGCTGCATATCACAATTAATTGCTGCATATATGTTTTTATAGTTCTTTTGTCTTAAACTTGATTTTGAAAACCAATTATATGTTTCTGCCACTAAATATTCAATTTCGGACGGCAAACTTTTGGACGCATGTGAAACAGATAATTGTATCGAATGACAAACGCAAGGAACTAATACAATTTTATCGTTTTTTTCTTTTAAATTTGCGATAACACCACGGTTCACCCCGGTCATAACTTTTGCGTTGTCTGTTCCTAAGCCTACCATATATTTTATATCTAGATTAAAAGCATTTAAAATTTTTAAGATAGCTGAAGAAATTCCGAGAGCTGTTGCTTCTTCTAGAGCATACAAATGTAAAAATGTATTTACGATATGCTTTAATGACTTACTGTAGTACCGAATTACTACACCTAAATGTTTTTCCACAGTAATATCGGTTGACTCGTCTATTATAAGACTATAATGACTTCCCTTAATGTCGTCTGTCAACAATTGCCATGTGATCTACAGACCTAATAGAAGTATGCACCGCCACGAACAATGCATCAGACAACTCAGCTTCTTTTTTCTTCGTACAGCTACTTGAAGTTTGAAACTCTGTTTTTTTATTTTTGGTCTTGAAAGGTGATGCAGCAGCTACATGCTTACTTGTCTTCCCATGCGTTAACAGGTTACTTAATTTTGATTTCAATGTACAATGACAGTATTTACATTTTACCTGTTTGTCATTTACTTCAACAATCCACTTCGAAAGTCTCGAATCATTGAACCAGCTTTTCTCAATTTTTGCGTGTATTTTCTAGAATATAAAACGATACTTAATTCCTTATACTTTTCTTTTCAATATTAAAACTACCTTTTGCTAGTACTAGGTGAAAATTCATCTTCTGTATCACTACTACAGCTATGCACAATTCGCTTATCATTCGACTCATTTCTTTTTAAGAATCTATATGTATAAGTAATTAAAAATAATACACCTTACTTATAGTTTTATATTAATACTACTGACCTTTCCATTTTATTAATTTTTTAATTTAATAGGTAGGTATAAAGTATGAATTTAAGAAGCCAAATACGAAAAAACAGTTACATGTAGTTCACAATAAAAGAAGAAAACAAAATGTGTACAAAAGTACATTTCAAAACAGATTATAGCAGATATTGAAACATCGCATTGTTTTCATATATGTGTGTAGAATCTACACTGTAGATCATCAAGCTGTCAAAAACAATAGTGAAAAAATAACTGCAAATCTCCTACTACCACCTTGTTTAACTTTAAAGAATTACTTGCTGACTTATTGTTTCTGTGATGCCAGATTTTAGCTGTTTGAGACTAGTTTATAAGGTTACCAATATATCTTTATTTTATTGAACTTTCTTTTTTTATTATGTACATATCATAAAATCATTGGAATACAAATAGCAAAAAAGGCTAGAAAAAGCCAAATTCATTTTTTAAAAAAGCTTAAAAAAAAGCTTAAAGCTAAATGAAATATATCAAGCTAAATCCAAAAAAATAAAGCTAAATTTAGCTCGAAAAAAGCTAATATGGTCACACTGGATACTGTACATGCGCAAATAGAAAAGTAAAAATTCCTTCGGATCTATTGAACATTCACACGATTGGGCAAACTTAATATCGGCGACCAATAAAAATTATATTGTCCATGAATTAAGACAAGAGGATGTATGCGATTTTCGTGCACTACTAAAGGCCAAATATACATGGAGGTCACATGGCATTTTAGGTATAATTTTAAATACCTACATTCTTTTTAACACAATATTTTTTTTGAATCTTCTGATTTTTGGATGAGAAGTTTGAGTGGAAAAACGTTCGATGGCTGAGATACGAAAAAAGCACGCCAGGAGTTTTATAGTACAAATTTTCATTACACCCAGAAGAGTCATTTTAGATGCTAGATATAAACTCGCGTCGCCGTAAAGAACCATCTCCCCAATTGTCTACAAGCTACAATTCCGCTTTGCCTGTATCACAAAATAAAAAGAAAGATTTATTAGATATGCTGCCATTAATTGGTACAAATTACCACAGTTTTTATCAGAATATTAAGGCGGAAGGTGTTATCCCCATTCAAGTTCACCCAGACCTTGACGAAGATGAAGGTATTATATAATAATATTAGAGTTACAGTCTTTATTTATTTCCTTCCTTTTGAACGCTTTTTTGTTAAACTTAAAATTTGTTTCCCCTACAGAAATATAATGTTGTACCAATATTGTCTAATTGAATTCAAGTATTTACATATGTTATATTAAATATAATAATATTTTTGAAATAATCTATTTCTACTTTTTTTATTAGTTCCATTTTAACAAAAAAAAATGTAATTCCACTTGTATTCCAGCCAAAATGCTTATTGAGTATAAAAATTTTAATTGCATAAAAAACTTACCTTAAATACAAATTAAATTAACTTAAATTATATCTTTAAATTAAACGCCCGAACCGATTTCCGTTTTATTTACACTATTTATATAATTGACAACTCTACCACGCACAAATATCAAAAGCATAACTTCATTTCCTACATGAAGTTTACTTTTTCTTGCTCTGCTTTTATTTTAATTTTGCTCTTATTTTACTAGCAACACACAAAACAACAACACATTTTAATACACAGATTAGGCAACATCAATTTTAGATACACACAAAAGCATGTGCAAAGGGCTTTTGTATAGAAAAACAACAATAACAATTGAATAAAACAGTTAAATACAACCACAACAACAATAGAATTATTGCAAACACAATGATTTACATACATACATATGTATGTGATGATGGCTATTCCTTCTCTGATTTATTTGAATAAAATCTTGATTTTAACACTGATTCTTATAAAAGTTAATAACTTTATTATTCAGTTATATTAAGACGTTTATTATTTGTTTAATTTTGCAAAATTTACTACACTTTTCCTATATGTGCATATATAAAAGGTATTAAAAGACGAAGGGAAATTAAGAACAACAGTTTTAAGAGGCGTACGCGTAGAAACTAAAGATTTATTTGGCTAATAGAGCAGAGTTGCCAGGAATTTGGGCGTTTATTAGACGAAAGGTGTGTATTAATTAAGTTATTTGAGATTTTGGTAGTAAAAGGATTTAGTTAAATAGGATTTTAAATTAACTGCTAATGCACACTGGTAATTATTTAAAAATAATTCAATTATGTACATATTTATTTATTAACAGCCTTTTGAAATCATTTGGATAGACATACAGTACGAACTCGGTAATCGCAACTAATAGAAATCTAGGTAGTTGCACTTATTGAGGTTGTTGCACCCAGCGAGGAAAAATATATAACAAGAAATATGACAAATGAAAATAGTTTTATGATATAGAAAGCTTATTTTTATTAAAAATTTTATTTTTTAAACATATTGGGTATTGTTGTCTGCACTTTCTTCTTATTAAGGGTTTTTATTATAGCCCTTTCACGAAGCTCCTTCAGAAATATAATTTCTTTTATTGGAATATCGTTTTCTTCAGCCCACTGAATGCATGTGTTAAAAGATTGCATAGCATCTGATCCTTTTATTTTAGGTGGACTAACATCCGTTTCGCTATCATCAGAATTTTCAATTTCTACGGCTTCTTTATCCACTTCTTGATAAGCAACACTTTCGTCCATCCATCCATTTAGCTCGTCATTTGTGAACGAATCATTTGATGCAAGTTCTTGGAGCATTGATGCAAGGATTGCGCGTTCATTTTCAATTTCTCTTTTTAGAATGCTGAGAGGAATATCATCCTCTTCACTCCACTTAACATTTGGTTTCATTAACATATTCCAGCACTTGCGAATAGAGCTTGCTGACACTTGCAAGAAGACAGATAGCATGTCTTAAGTTGAATTCCTTTATTTTTTCTTCCAGATGAGTGGTTTTATTCCCTATTAAATGAAGACTTTTTTGTAATAGACTTTTGTTAAGTTAATAACGTTTTGGTCCATTGGTTGGAGAAAAAAAGAACTGAAGCAAAACATATTTAGATGTAAAGTTGCAGTTATTGAGGTCAATATTTTTGAGTAGTTGCACTTATAAAGGTTACAATGCTATGTTTTATAGTGTTGCAAGAATCGAGGAGGTGCGTGTATCGAGGGTTGCGATTACCGAGTTTATACTGTAATAACACTTTTTGGAATTTGGTATGATATGTTGGGTGAGGGCGAAAGTTGCAAGGTTTGGAATGAAAAGAAAATTGTCTCTCTAAATCCGTAAAAAATCTTACAAACAATTTTGCTTTTAAAGCGAAACCACATATTTTAGTATTCTCTAGAGCAGAGGTAGGCAAAGCGTAAAATGAGGTTGTGTGTGTGAGCAAAAACAAATGTATTTTCCGTAACATATACAAAATTAACAACGAGATTGATATACAAACGGAACTTCTAATACTTCAAAATCTGATTACATGCATGTTACCAAATGCATTATCAATTATAAAATATTTTTCGTAATTCATTATTGATTTGAAAAGTTTGTTGGGAAGTATTTCTGAAAAAATATAAAAGCATCCGCCGCATGTGCACACATTGCTGTCTCAATGACGACTGAATGAAAGAGATTAAGCGTATGTGTGAAGTGCTCTCTGCACTATTGTGCTATAGGATGCCGACCTATGCTCTAGAGCGAATCCAAAATTTGTCATTCATTTTTTAAATCACTCAGGGGTTGCGCATCCCCGTTCTTTTGTTGTAAATCCAATTTCTCGCTAATATTTAATAATATTTAACATTTATCAAAAAAAAAAAAAAATAAAACTAATTTTGTTATTTCATCTCCTAATTATATGTATGTATTATTTTTATTATTAATGTTTATTTAATTAATATCAATTAATTTATTAAATGTATACATGTATGATTTGTTTTTACTGTGTTCATTTATATTTTAAATTAAGGCCAATTTAAAATTTATGATTTTTTGTTCTAAATAATTTATTAAAATAATTTGAATACAGAAAGTAGCCGATTTCTCTTTCCACGAAACACAATCAATATCTTATGAAAAAGCCTAAAAAGAAATGATATGGAAATTTCGAAATTGAACTAAGAAAAAAAAACGGAAAAGAAAAGCCGAATTTAATCATTTTTAATGTAATTATCAATTACAAAATTAATATATTTCGCATAAAATTAAATAAAATATGAAAAATGATAATTAATACTAAAAGATATGTAAAGAAAATAAAAATACTACTAAGTTGAGAGAAAAAATTAAAGAGAAAGATAAAAAAAAATATATTTCATAAGTATTTAAAAACATAAAAAATAAAAAAATTAAATAATGTAATTCCAGAAAATTTTAAACAAACAAAAACGTATGTTACACAGCTTAAACAATTTTAATATTTATTAAAAATTTTCGTTTTTTCTAATTTAATGAAAAAATACCCACGTTCCCGATTATTTTTTTTATTTTGTTTTTCTTTGTTTTTTACATAAAATACTTAAAGCAGCCCTAAATTTTGTAAGCTTTTTCTGGGCTGCTCATAAATTTTTAATTCAAATAAATTTTATTAAAATTATGTTTAAATTTAAAATCTTTGTTTCCGTATTTATTTTTCCCGCATGCTTTTTTGTGAAGCCAATTATTTTATTTAGTCTTTGTGGTAATAATTAATATATATATATGTATGTTTTTTGTTTTGTTTAAAAAAGGAAATTATGAAAAAGAAACGTTACTGTTAAATTGCAAATTTTTCAAATAACCTCAATTTTGAAACTAAAACATAGCACATTTAATTGAAATGAATTTTGAAACGTAATAACGAATTAAAGTGTTTTAGAGCGAGGTATTTGCTTGCCTACTCAACTGCAATTTAGAAGCTCATGTAACCACGAGAAGTGGAACGATGACGAGCACACAAATACGAGACCAAAACTATAATAATTAAAGCTACCAAGGCAATGCCCACAGCAATGGGCACCACATCTGGGGTTTCCGAACTGTCACAGTCGCGTGCGGTTGCAAAAGCGGTAGCATTGGCTGAACGGAAGGCTTCAGTTTGGACATCATGTACCTTGACAGTGCCCACTATCTCTGTATTGCCAATGATCTCGGTTAAATTGAAGACCTGAGGACGTGTGCAATGGTACGACATTTGCGTGGGTGCTGTGAAGATTCCGCCACGGTATACCAATTGAATGGTTTGATTTTCTGCAAAGATAAAAATAATTGTGCTTAAAGAATGCCTTCTTTTGCAGTTTGAAATCAACTTACCTTTAGCATTTGGAAAATTATCACTCATCAAGGGCAAAGTAAACATCATCATGGTCATATTGGTGGTGCTATTAACGCGATCGAATTGTAAAAGCATGATATGTTGGGCATTGGCTGGTCCCCAATTGACTTGTAACGATTGCGTATTGTTCGATAGACACACATTATCCTCAACTTTGGCATCCTTGGGGATGTTGTACAAACCAAAAGCTGTTTTGTTGTCTGAAATTAATAAAATATACCAATATTAATATAAATATGTAAATCAATATGATTTAGATTAAACATTTCCAAAAGTTTGCAATTTGAATATTGACTGACCTTTGGTATCATAAGTGAAATTTAATTGAACTGCCATTTGAACCATTATACAGCTGGAGTTCCATGTTCCGATTTCAGGTTCGGGATAGGGTTTGGGAGTTGGTGTTGTGGTGGTTATGGGGGCTGATGTAGTAGTAGTAGTTGGTACTTCAGTTGTTGTTGTCGGTTTCGCTGTAGTCGTAGTTTTTGTTGTGGTTGTAGTAGTTGTGCTAGCAGTTTTCGAGCTTGTAGTGGTGGTGCTAGGAGTTATGGTAGAAGGCGTATTTGTTGTGGTATCCTCTTTAATTGGCAATATTGTTACAACTGTTGGGGGTAGTTCGGCTTTACTTAAATTAACACTCAACTGAGCAGCTAAAAGTCAAGAAAACAAACTTTTTATTAAAGAAGTTTAACTCTTTAGAAAATATATATAATTTTTTGTTATTTTCCATTATTAAAAAAAAAAAAACAATAATTTTATTATAATAGTTGTGTTTATCTCTCTTTATTTTTTACATATTTATTTAAAATAAATAAAAACAATTGCCTCAAACCCTGCCCCTCAACTGGTTTGCCTGATACATGACTCATTTAATTGCGATTATTTGCGATGATGCATAAATAACAATCACTTATTATAACTACAGTCAGGCCAAAACAAAACATTTTATAAAAAAAAAAATGGTTACCAAGTGTAGTTTTTTTATACCTTTCTTTGTCTGTTTAAAAAATAGTTGAAATTAAAAACAATAAAATAAGGCTTTATTTAAATGAAACATTAAATTGACCTAAAATAAACGATAATTTTGTAGATAAGAATGTTACGCGGCAAGTTAAACAAACCTTTTGGCAAAGACAAAACCAAATTTAACCAGTAAAATATAAGAATATTAAAACAAGTAAAAATATAAAAATAAACTGAAATCATTTTAATAGCTCATAATTATGGCAAATTAATTAAAACAATGATTAATTATTGTATAAAAGTGCGAATGTGCTTAAAATTAAACAGGTCAGTATATTAAAATATACAAATACATAAAGAAAATCAATGAAAAGCAGGGGCCAAATTACCGCATTCGTGATCGAATGAGCTATCGTATCGAAAAATGATTTCAATATCGAAATTATGATAAAATGTACTAAATTTCTTGCTCGATATCGAATGCCATAATCGCAAATAAGAAAATTACGATAAATTTTACTCGATATCGAATGCGGCAATTTGACCCCAGATTCGAACATTCGCTAAGGGTATGTTAATTGCAATTCAATAACGAAGTTTGTTTAGCCGAAACGTTTTTTTACTAAAGCATTAGTAACTAACTATAAGTAGCAAACATGAGTTCTATATTAGTTTATAATAATAACCAATAAAAAGTATTTTAGTATTTTACTTACTTTAACCTTAATATAAACACAACCCAATATTAATACATATATGTATGTAGTATATTATTCAGTATGTATTCCCCAGATATATTGTATCTTATCTTATCTCTAGTAACAAGAACACAAACTAGAATTAACAACATGTAAGCTAACAAATGCTGGATTTCATTTCAGATACTCAAAATTTAAGATCATAAATGGTACTTCGAAAAACCAAAGAAATAAATAAACAAAAACGTAATAAAAACGCTGATTAAGGGTATTTAAATCTGGATACATATATGTATGTATGTGTTAAATTTAATCTATGTATATAATAATATACATATGTACATACATACGTATTTACAAAAATAAAGGCAGAGTTGGAAAGTTTAAAACTCATATCAGAAAAGTTACTGAAACTTATTTTATTCATATTTGTAGAAATTAAATAAAATAATTTTGTTGATTTTGAAAAATATAACGAACCTTTCTTTTTTAAACGGATCTGATGATATTTGTTAAGAAAGCCTTTTAAGCAAAACTTTGCATTTTTAGTAATTTAATATAAACAAAACTTTTATTTATGTCTTATCGAAAAACACTGTTTTTCAAATTTTGCTACATTCGTTTCACCACCTAGTTAAAATCTACAAAAAATATTTTTTCGAAGAAAAAAAATTTAATGAAACTTTATTTTCTTAGCTTAAAATATTTTATTGAAAATTTTGCTGGATTTAGTTAACATAATTATAGAACTGTTTAAATATAGAAAAACACTTTAATGTTTGTGAATTAAAAAACGTAACAAAACTTCATTTTATTAACGAAAAATATTTTAATAGAAATTTAACTGCATTCTTTAATATAAATAAGGAATTATTTAAATGCAGAATATTTTCCTGTGACAAACATAAACAAAACAGCTGGTTTGTTTTGAAACAGAATTGTTTCAAAAATATATTGTAAATAAAAATTAAAGAAAATGGATAATGAACATGGAAAAGTAAATATTTTTCGATTTTTAATAAATAAAATTATGTTTATTATATTTATTGCAGTTAGATTGGCCAAAAGAAGCAATTCTTGAAATTTATAAATGTTAAAAAGTCAGCTTTTGTTTACATTTATAGGTTATGTCATACGGAAAAACATAAGACATACATACGAAAAGTGACAGTACGTATGTAAAATATATTCCGTCTGATAGCACCTTAAACAGCGACATCAAAAACCTACTAAAGTCAACTGTCAACTCAGCAATTTCTACTGTTACAACCACAACAACAACCTACTAAAGATAAATTAATTGGCTGCAATTGTACTGGAAGAGACGAAAAAACACAGACACAACAAAAAGACACATTATAATTTATGAAAGCAAATAAGTATAATCATTTAAAATAATATATACATTTTTTATCTTGAAAAAAAAAATAATAACAAATAAAAATAAAGAGATTAATACAAAATATCATATCAGAACTTTTTGGAGTTTAAAAATATGGTGTGAAGAACAAATTCTAATATAACGTCTTTGCAAATTAGGTATGTACATACAGTGGCCGACAAAAGTCTACATACGACCCATATTTTTGCAATTTGGGCATTTTGAAACCATAATGAAGAAAAGTAATAATACAGTTTTGTTTAAGATGTATTTATAATAATAATAACACAAAAAAAATCTTATTTTATTATAAACTTAAACTTTTATTCACAAAAAACTAATAAAATTGAATGACAAAAGTCTACATACGAGCTGTAAATTAACATAAAAAACTTTGGGTATTAAAACTTATTATGTACTTTTTATTAAAATTAATATTTCGTTGGGCCACCATGGGCATCTATAACTGCCTGTAAGCGTCTGGGCATCGAAACAACTAAATTGTCGAGTTATGTTTAGCCATTCTTCTTGAAGCTTCTCTTTAAGCATTGGGTCACTAGTAATAGGAGTTTTGCGAATTTTTCGTTGTAGAATCTCCCACACGTGCTCAATAACATTTAAGTCCGGCCTTTGAGGTGGGGTGTACAACTGTCGTGGGACATTGTAGAGCAGCCATTCTTTGACAATCTGAGCCGTGTGCCTCGGATCGTTATCTTGCTGGAAAATCTAACTCTGACTAAGATTTAAAATATCAGCCGAGGGTTTAAAATTTTATTCCAAAATGAATTTGTACAGATACCGATCCATATTACCCTCAATAAACACTAACTTTCCTACTCCAGAAGCAGCAACAGCACCCCAAACCATCACGCTGCCTCCACCATGCTTAACAGTATCAACTAGTTCTTCGGCTCCATCGCTGTATTTTTTTTTCGCCAAGCTTTATCTCTCCCATCACTTCCAAATATGTTATATTTAGATTCATCAGTGAACAAAACTCTCTTCCAGAAATCCATGTCCTTCTGAATATGCTTGTGCGCAAATTCCAAACAAAGTTTGCGATTTTTTTTCGCTTATGAGAGGTTTATGCGAGGAGATCTGCTATGGTAACCATTATTATTTAAAGTTCTTTGTATAGTTCTTGGATGTACAATTAATTCAGATCATGCAGCGATATCTTCGGCTAATTTTGCGGCATTTACTTTTGGATTTTTGCCCACTTCTTTTAAGATGAAGCTAACGTCTCTACGACTAAGTTTCTTTGGGCGACCTCCACGTGGTGTGTTTTCAACTGTACAAGTCTTTTTAAAGTTATTGACTATTGTCTGAACTGTAGACTTACTTAAATTAAAAAGCTTTGATATTTCACCAAAAGATTTTCCCTCATTTCTGCACTTTACAACAAATTTACGGACATAAATTGATATTTCTTTTCGAGAAGCCATTATTTCTATTAAAGATTTATTTAATCCGCCTAAACTTGAACTGAATACTATTTTAAGAAACCTTAACACAACAAGAAAAGTAGAAAATAAATAACGGCATTTTACTGTTTGAATTCAACAACAAAATCCCATATATGCTGGTCGTATGTAGACTTTTGTCAATGCTTTTTATTTGTTTATTATGAATAACTTTTAAAGTTTACATTACAATAATAATTTTTTTTTAGGCATATCAATAAAAATAGATTACACACAAAACTGCATCATTATTTTTTTTATTCCGCGCTAATGTTCTCATAAAATGTCCAATATTGTGGTCGTATGTAGACTTTTGTCGGCCACTGTATGTATCTTAAAAAAAAAAACAACATTTCCAATTACATTTTCGAAATTTATATTGAGATTTCACAAATTCACTATTACATTTCGGAATATTCCATTAATAAGGAGCTCAAAGGTTATTATAGCACTCGTTAATTTTTGAATTTTTAATTTTTTTATTATATTTAAAGTCGAATTAATTTTGTTTTACATTAAATTTTAACTTCAGTTTTTTTGTTATATTATTTTGTTTTATTATTAAAAGAAATAACATGAAGTTTTATAACATTTGAGTAAATTTCCAGTTTTTTAATATGATTGGTTAAACAAACAGGGGGGTTACTCTCTAATGCAATGCGAAAGCAAATTCGATGCGTAAGAGTATCAATTTGTACGCTTATCGCATCGCAATAGAGAGTAACCCTCTGGTGGGGGTAAGTAGAGAGGAATAAGTTTTGCAGGACAAAAGTGTTTGGGACATCACAAAATTTAAATTCAGATGTCACGGAGAGATGCAGTCTCGTGTGGGAGGGCAAATTCCTGGCATACTAGCAGCCAGACGAACTTGGATAGACAACGTCATTAACATTGAGTATTGTAGTTTCAGTTTTTCACTTCGATGCCCCGTAAAATAAATAATTATAGCTGGTATGATTTTTTATTTGTTGTGTGTTAATAGGTTCTTAGACAGCTGGAAGCAATTTCCCTTTTTGTTTACACACGCACACATAATAAAATGGCAATAAAGCAATAAATGGCTTTAATATTGTTAAAATATTACAAGATCTCTTCCAAAATGTTTTCTAATACTTATTATTTTGTGGAATTGTTTTGAAAATAACTAGAACACATTTAGGTAAAATTTTGTATTTCACTCTCTACCTAGTATTTCTATTTTGTCTAGCTAAACTTGTTACAAAAACAAACAAATTGTACAATTACTTTCGTAATCAGCTGGCTCATATTTAAGCTTAACAAAGAAAACAATAATAAAATATGAGTAATTAGACAAATATAAAAAATTGTTTTAACAACACTATTTGGAAATATAATTCCAAATTTTGTTCAATATTATGATTACAGTTGCACATTTCCTTTACAATTCTTAACGCATTTAGCAAACTTGTTTTAGGTTTGTTAATGAGGCTCACAAAAGAAAACCACAAAGTTTATAAAGTTAGCTAGTAGCTTGCGTCTTTTTTAAAAAAGGCAAACAAAAAACAATAATAAACAACTTGACTTAAATATTCTAAACATGTAAAATTTAATACTGCAAGCTTTAATTTGTAAAAAAAAACTTACCTACAGAAGGGGAGGGCAGAGAAAAACTTTAACAAGTTGTTGTCATATTATAAGTATGTATTTTAGTACAACAACTGATTTGTTTGTTAAACGTTTAAAGGTCATCTTTTAAGTAGATGAAGTGTGACTATAGTTATAAAATTTGAAATCATGAACTTTAAATTTATAAAAACAAACAAAGTCTTTATCAATATAAGAAATTAACGCCCTTATTTTAAATTTTCCTCGGCCAGTATCAGGGTTTATTATGAAAACGTAATGAAAAATAAAACATGTAGCAATGCCAAGTGGTCACTTACAAACATAGACGTTAAATGAGTAATAGTTATGACGATCATTGTTAAAATAGGGGTGTAATGTTTAAACAGAATTTCCATGATTTGTTCTTACTATAAAAACATAAAATAATCTAATATTTCTAGCAAATACGTTTTTAATAGATTGTTTATAGACTAGTTTTTATAGCTTTCATTCTTACAGCCCGTATAAAACGATAACAAAGCTGGAATTTAGCAAGTCGTTGTGTGTGAACTAATTTTTAATTTCTCTGTAAACATTGTGTGATAAGCACAGGCTGTTTACGAGTATTACTGCTTTTTAATTGTTTTCTTTATTAAATCATTTTCTTATATTTATTATTCATATTTGTTATAGTTGAGTGGCATATATCAATGTCATATGGAAAATCAGAGCTCGATGCAAGCAATTTATATAGGAAATTTAATCATGCAGTCTTGAGGCAAAAAAAATTATACTTTTTTTCAAAGAATAAAATTATAACTTTATCACAGTTTTTAGTTGAAACGAAATACATATGTATATGGAAATGTTTTCTTATCAACAGCTTTAAAACTGCTTAATTTTTTATTAATACAACAGAAGTTATAAATTATTAATAAAAACCAATTTGTCGAAGTTGTCATAATAAAATTTTAAATTTTGGAATATTCTTATCAGAATTTTTAATTCATCAAAGTTTTCTAGTCTTTAAGGTAAATTTGTATAATATTATATTTAAGTCTATAGAATTGTTTACATATATGTATAAAGATTTAAATAGAATTCCTAATGTCATTAAGAAAATGCAATACAAAATGATTCATTTTATCTGCAACCCGTTAGATGTTGTCTATTGGAGAGTGAATTGCCACTTAGTGTACATATCCCATTCGAAATTTTACAATTCGGAATTCAACTGGTGGTTGAACCAACGAATTGTACAATAATTTTTTCGGGACACCCACAGTTGATTCAAAAAGTTTTTATTTTTTAAAGTTGAAAATATATAGGTCTATATCTCGGGAACTACTGGGTGTCTGATAATTTGTAATACATTAAATTAAAAATACCTTTCCAACGATATATGTATATCATGATTATAAAATATGGAACGACTATGGGTTAAATCCGAAAAGAATTTTTTTAATATCAAAAAAAGAATTAAAAAAAGTCTATATGTATAAGTGTTATTTTTGTTTATTAATTAAATAGCCAAGACATCAAGCTTTAATTTAAGATATCATATGTGTCTGTAGGTATCATAGAATTATAAGATCTGAAAAATTAAAAAAAAACATATTTTTTCAAAATTTTGTATACAGAATAGGATTTGTTCCTCTATGGTATACAGAATACCGGCTTCGCATTGTACAAATTTCCTGTATTGCCGGCCTACGGCCGGGCGGAAGGATTTTCTTGTCTATGGTATACAGAACACCAGCTTCGCATAGTACAGATCAAGGTGAATTTAAATACTAGGTGACAGCGTAGCGCCAGCTGATTATTCATGGTGAATTTGAAAATGTCAAAAAGTTATATAAAAAAAAAACTTTTTGACAGTGACGAAAGTTTTTCATATAGAAAAATGCCTGTTGTTCTTGCCTTGTTGTAATTGTTGTAGCAATGCTGTCACCTGGTATTTAATTTCACCATGGTACAGATTGTATTTTTTATGGTGAAATGTCATAATCTTTCTTTAATTTCTTGACTTGAAAATATTGTAATTTATTTACTTACTTATATAGACCTTTTTCTCGGAAAGGTCTTTAAAATACCTATCATATGATATAGGTATACATTTATCCTCTAATAAAAAATGTAGTTTTCATGATATAACTAAATATATTACAAACTTTGGAGCCCCGCCCCAATTTTTTTTTATTTTAATCAGAATTTAAAATTCTATTAGTGATAAAATGTTGATAGTGATTTCAAGAAAGTCACTAAAACCGACTTAAGCCATTTATGTTATATACAATTTTATACATACATTAATTAAGCTATGTGTCCACGATCGTCAGATATTACAACGTTGTCCGAAAAATAAATTCATTGTGTGACAATTGTGCAAATGAAATTGTTAGTTCTCTTACAGTCGTCTAAACTGACAATTTACCTTTTGCTAAAAAAATTTCAATGTCAGTACATTGCTAGATATGACAACGTTGTAATATCTGACGATCGTGGACACATATGTAGCTTTACATACATATGTATCTATACATAGGTATTTTAAAGCTCTCATTTGGCATATACCATTTAGTACTAGGTATTAAAATGTCGCTAATATTTGATGTTAAAAATGATTAACTTAACAAAATACCTTTTCTTTAAAGCCTTCTATTTTGTTTATTTTTTATTTATTTATTCATTTATTTTTTTTGTACCTTTAAACCCGCTTTCATAAGAATTTGCCTTTTTCTAATCTCTCTCTCTCCTCTTTCTAAATTTATTTTATACGAGAATATGATGAAATTACAATTAAACGAATCAAAGAGAATAACAAACAATATTTCTCCACACAGGTAAATTAAATTAATAAATTTAAGACACGAGCAAAACCTTAAAAATGCAAAATGTATTTAAATAAAAATAAAACAAAAACAAACAAATGAATTAAAAGCAAAATAAAAAAAAGCAGGAAAAAGCTGCAACAAAGAAAGAAGAACTATAACCAAAGAGTGTAAAAAAATAACTGGAAATTTTGTTTTTGGCTAGACTTCTTTGTTAAAGCAACACCACCAAACTTAAAATATGCCTATAGAGTAAAACAAAACAAGTAATAACATTGGACGCATCAGCTGAAAAAACGAAACCCCTTTTACCCCATCTATTGTTTCATTATTTTTTCCATAAATAAAAAAATGACATCTAAACTTGTTAAAAAAAAAATAATATAACTAAGAATAGCAAACAAAGAACTAAAAGAAAATTGTTTTATTCAATTTAACAAAAATCATATTGTCAATATTTATTTTATTAAATTACCTGTTAATAAGCAAGCCGTTGATAATATGGTCAAAGTAATTAATTTATTATGAAACATTGTGACTAAAAACTTATTCGCAGTATATTTTCACTTTAATTTTTTCTGCTAAATCACCCGTTTTTGGTACGTAAAATTTATGGATTTTGTTAAATGTATGCTCTATTTTTGCCGACAATTTTGTTTAAAATGAGTATTTATATAATCTAAATTGTTTTTGCGTTTTTAATAAACCCCAAATTGTTTCTTGCTTCTTTTTCAATATTTTACAGCGACGCACTTCACAAACAGCAACGATTATTCGTTTAAATAACAATGAGCAATAATAACCAGCGTTGTCAACTTTGAAATTTCAAAACGCACCACCATGGAGAAAAAAACGCGCCATTTGAAAAAAATCGCACCAAATTTAAGCTGGAGGTCCACACCAAGCGTCTACGCGTTTCACGCGTTCTAAAGGTGCTATCAGACGGAATGTATTTTACATAAGTATGTACTGTCACTTTTCTTACCCATATGTAATTCCGTATGTATTTCAAAATTTCCATTTAACATACGATTCATAATTTTTGCTATCACACCTGCTTATGTTTTTCCGTATGACATAACCTATAAATGTAAACAAAATCTGCCTTTTTAACGTTTATAAATTTCAAGAATTGCTTCTTTTGGCCAATCTAACTGCAATAAATATAATAAACATAATTTAATTTATTAAAAATCGAAAAATTCATTTTCTTTAATAATTCTTTCCAATATATTCTTTCAAACAATTTTGTTTCAAAACAAATCAGCTGTTTTGTTTATGTTTGTCACAGGAAAACAGAGCGTGTTCTAATCGAAAAAATTACATATGTATTTCCACATGTATTTTACACATGCAAAGTTTCATATGTATCACACGATGTGTACAACTTTTACAGATGGAAAATTTGACAGTACATATGTAAAATACATCCCGTCTGATAGCACCTTAAGCAACTGTCAACAAAGTAGAATCAATGTAGTTGTATGAGTTAAGTTACACACTCAAAAGCCTAGGACGCGCTGACGCTTGAAACGCGAAAAGTTCGTTTACTTTCTACTTTTGAACGCGGTGCACGCGTCACAGCTGACATTGACAAATGCAAAGCAAATTTATTTTAAAGATGATGTCACCAGAAAAAATGACAGTTGAAATAACATTTTTTATATAAGTTTGACAAACAAACCGACAAACGCGAAAAATCTTCGTATGTAACTTGAAATTCCTGACGCATAAAACGTTTAGAAAGCTTAAAACGCGTTGACGCCAAAACGCGAGTTGTGGACCTCCAGCTTTAGATTTTCTTTCTTATTTAATAAAAGTTTATTGAAAAAATTTCACATAAAAAATATAATATTAATAACAGTCTTCAACAGTTCATTCCATGGTGAAATTAAATACCAGGTGACAGCATTGCTACAACAATTACAACAAGGCAAGAACAACAGGCATTTTTCTATATGAAAAACTTTCGTCACTGTCAAAAAGTTTTTTTTTTATATAACTTTTTGGCATTTTCAAATTCACCATGAATAATCAGCTGGCGCTACGCTGTCACCTAGTATTTAAATTCACCTTGGTTCATTCAGTGTTTTTATAAAAAGTAAAATAAAAAATAAACTATATAAATTTGTTTTTTGTACCAGATGTAATTAATATACTCACATTTTTTACAAACACTCAAATTTTTTCACTTTCAGAGCTAGTCGAGTTTTTCGAATAAGTTTACGTATATAATACGTACACAGCACTCGCATGCAAGTACTTGCATGTGTAAAGAAAGAGTACTTTTTAAAAAAGTACTCTGTTCAAATTTGGGAAAATGTTGAGCAACATTAATTATTTCATACGGAAAATGTATGTATGTACTTTTGTAAACAAAACACATATGTTTTGCTTTTTTGTGAATTTGAATAGAAAATATATAAAAGTTAAAAATATTTAAAAATCTATGCTGAATCGAAATCGTTAAATAAAAATGAATAAACAAATATTACTGGCCGCATGTGCAGCAGCACAACAAGTAATAGATATTGTTGCGACAGAAGAGCTTTTAGATGACAGACAGTCAACTGTTATTGAAAATTCCACGTGAAACAATTGCCACTTTAATTATTTCGCTATGAAAAAATAATATTGCCATTTCATATATTTTTCACAAAATGAACTTCTGCAACATCTTTTCATGAAAATGTGATGTGATTTTTTTTTAACATGTATTTTGACAGCATTCCACTTGAAATTTTGAACAGATTACTAGGCTTAATAGTAAAAATATATGCTATTCGGAATTGACAACTTGGATCACCTTGTTCGATTTTTTTGGCTACAGGTTAACTCAAATATTTTTTTGGCATCCTTAAGTTATGCTGTAGAAACTTTCTTTAAAAAAAGCACATTGCCTACTTTTAGGATGACAAATTTTCAACGACCTTGAAAAATTTGGAATAACGGAATTTGTGGTGAATTTCTAAAAACTCACCACGATTTTTATACTCACTACGATTTTTTATACTCACCACGATTTTTTATACTCACCATGATTTTTTATACTCACCACGATTTTTTATACTCACCACGATTTTTTATACTCACCACGATTTTTTATACTCACCACGATTTTTTATACTCACCACGATTTTTTCACCACATGACAGAAAAAAAAATTTTCTGCCGTCGGTCACCCCATCCATCCGTCCGTCCACCTCCTCCTCATTCGTCAGTCAGTCAGCCCCCCTCCCTCTCTTCTTCTTCCACCAACCTCTTCTTGTCGTCTCTAGAGCGTGTTTCGGTTATCCGTCGCCGGTCCGCTTCGCACACGTCCTCAGTACATGTGTGCGTGTGTGGTGTGTGTGTCGTGTTTTGAAAAACAACACCGGCGAACTTTTTTAGAAAAAAGAATATGGGAATTTTTGATTCTATTTTTAGACAAAAAAATTCGTAAAAAAACACACTAAACGTATTTGAAACGTAGATGGCGCTAAAGCGGTAAAATAAAAATGTTGTCACACTAGCGATTTTTGTGGAATCGAACAAAACAAAGCTGCCAGATTTTGACATTTTCCTTACGGTTTTTTTTGCAACTCTTTGTGTGTAAATAGAGAGAGTGTTGATTCGTTGTTTTTTGGTAGAACCAGTGCTGCCAACTTTTTTGTTGAGAAATCGTCAGTTTAAGAGAAAAAAATCACCAAACGCGTCAAGTTAAAAGAAAAAAATCTTCAAGAAAAAATAAACTTTTTTATTTGCAAATAAAGTTATTAATAAAAACAATTAATTAATAGTTTAATTTTGGACTATTTGTTTTTTGACAAAGTTATCAAGTTCAACATCCCAGAGCCTAAAAGTCCTAAATGTATGTATGTGTGTAGGTATAAATATTTTTAATTGTTGTGCCATTGAAATAAAAACCAAGAATATTTTGTTTTTTTTTCTTTTTTGTTTTTTATTTGGAATTACTTTATTCCATATCAACATTATTACTTTTGGTTTTTTGTTTTATTGAATTCAGTAAAATTTGGTTTATTTATTATTTAAACGATTTACTTCATTTATTATTATTTTCATTTGTTTATCTCTTGTTATTTTACTTTAATAAATGGTTGTTGTTCTTTACCTTCATGTTGTGTTTTATATATTATTTAAATTTTACCTCTTTTTAAATTTAAACTTAAATTTTACAAAAAGCAGTGTTTGTTGTTTTTTGTTTATATATACCATGATTTTTTTGTTTTACTGAATGATGTTAAATTTGTTACTCTTTTTCATTATTTTTCATTATTAAATCTAAATTAAAGCAATATTGTTTTTGTTTTATTTGTAATACTAAAAGAAAATGAATGTAAACAAGACGAAACTTAACAAAATTGTTTAATATTCATTTTTGTTTTATATAATAATGAAGAAAAATAAATTTTTATTTTCTTTTTTTACTACTAAAGTTTTAAATTTAAATTATTATTATTTTTATTTGTTTTTTTTTATTTTTTGCTAATTTAAATGTTTATAATATATTTTTGTTTTCTGTTTTATTAATTTAAATTTTTTGTTTTATTTTTAAAAACTAAAATAGTTTTACATTGAAGCTTAATGAATTTTTTTTTGGGGGGGGGGGGGAGAGTGGGGTTTGTTTTAGTAAAGTGGTTTTACACAAGTTTTTATTTATTTATTTTTTTATTATTATTTTTTATTTGTTTGTTTTTAACTAGCTTATTTAGACATTTTTTATATTTATGCTTCACACTGACAAAAAGGGCATTTTTTATATGTATGTATGTATATATGAACAATGTAGGTTTTGTTTGTTTTACTTTAAGACTTCTATTTATATATAGAGCTCTGTTTGAATTTTGCAAACTTTAGTTTAGTTTCCTGGTTGAAATATAGAAAAACGGTAGGAATTTGTTTGAAAAGTTTTAAAATTAATTTGAAATACATGTTTAAAAGTTTGCTTGTTTTAATTCAGTTATATTGTTTTGTGTACTTAAAGCCTAAATATAGCTTAAATTTAATTTTTATTCAATTAATCTTAATTTTTTTACTTTTTAGTACTGCTTTTTAGTTTGTTTATTGTGGTGGAAAAAACTAAATACTTGTTGAGAGAAAACTTAACTGTTTGCTGTTTTTTTTAAATGAACTGAATGTTTGAAAAAGAAAACTATTCTTAACATTTTCCTTAAGAGGGGTCATGTCATAACTTTTGGGTTTTAAGCTAGATTTACACGATTGAAATTTTCTTCAAAATTGCTCTTCAAAATGCTTCAAACTCGTGTAATCAGCAAAAATTCTACAAAATTTATTTAATTAATAGTTATTCAAAATTTATTTATTTAATAGTTATTAAATAACTATTATTATTATTAGTTATTAATAGTTATTAAATAACTATTATTATTATTAGTTATTAATAACTATTAATTAAATAAATTTTGAAGAAATTTTGCTGTTTACTCGAGTTTTGAAGCATTTTGAAGAGCAATTTTGAAGAAAATTTCAATCGTGTAAATCTAGCTTTCGTTTTATAATTTAATGGAATTTTCTGCTGTGTTGCTGTTTTTTATTTCATTGCTGCTGGCAGACAAAACAATATTTTTATACTTTTGTTTTCGCCTTTTTAATTGTTCTAATTTATTGAAAGTTTCCGTGGCTTGTTCATTTGCGTATTTATGTGATTTTGTTTTAATTAATTTTTTGTTTTACTTTATATAATATTTTTATATTTGCATAACACTCAAAAAAAATATTTTTACATACATTTTATTTGTGTGTAAAAAATGGCAGTTATTTGAATATACATATATATTTTTCCATTTTTATGTTTAAATACTTTCATTTAATAACTTTCAGTAAAATTGTGCTTTTTTACAGCAACACAACTTGATTTGTTTTTTCATAAAAAGTGGCCTTTTGGTATGTTTTAAAATTTGTTTACTTCGCATTTTGCAATTCGTTGAAATATCCTGGAAATGTTTGAGTTTGAGAAAAGTTTTGAAAACAATTTATATTTCCCAAAAAAAAACTGTTGCAGTTGTCGTGGGTGAGACGAGATATTGAATTAAAATTTACCTTGTATATAGAAGAAGTTCTTTGTAATGGCTGTAATGTCAACAAATAGATTCACAAAAGTTTAATGTCAATTTATCTGTTTGATGAAGATATTTAGTAAGTATTTTACATCTTAGATATCTATTTAATGAAATTTCGTGAGCTGAAGGCCTACGTCGCCATTGCCCTTAAGTAACATTAGCTTGTAATTTTTAATTATATGCTTAATAAACAAATAAATAAAAAAAAATAAAAAAATATTGAAATTTCGGTAATAAATATTGTTTTACGTTTATAAAAGTTTATTAATTTTTATTCTTAATAAAATGTAAAAAATTAAAGAAATGTGAAATTTGAAAAGTTTCAATTCCAATAAAAAGAACTGGCAATTAAATTTTGTCCCACAAAAATTATTAAGAAAACAGCATTTAGTCTAAAGCAAATGTTAGGTAAAATCCCGTTAATATCTCTCAAATGTAAATTTTACTTTTAATTTTAATTAAGTTTTAATAAGTTCTCATGCTGAAAATTTGTTTGTTGAAAAAAACTGTCGGTATGAAACTTTGATTCTAATTTGTTTAAGTTTTACTGAAATTAAGTCAGAAAATTTAAGAAAACATTCCCATTGTTTATATTTTTAATAATACAATAAGCTATTGTATTAAAAACATATTACAAATATCCAGTTTATTAATTGAGAAATCAAATATTTTAAGTTTAAATCCGGAATGAGGACAATTTCCGCAATCGTAATTATATTTACAAAATTTGATTATTTTTTCCTAAAAGTTTGTTTAAAGGAAACGTTTTTATTTACCAAAATTTTAAAAATGTAACGGTAAAACTTCCGACATTTCCTTTAATTTTAAAACCTTTGATAAATATTCAAAGTTAAAATAATTTGAATGAAATCCCTTAAAATGTTGCGTAAAAATTAGAGCAGTGTGTGTTTTTATATAAATATTTCTAAAATAACAATACAATGTTTTTTTTTGTTGGTTTATTGTTGTTATCGTTTTATTTTTCTATTAATAATACTTGTTTTTAGCAGTTTCACTTTTTTAATATTCATATTTATACTAATTAAATTTTGTTCATTTAATACACTAAAGGTTAATGGAGGGAAACGGGGGAGTATATAAAATGGTGTAACAACAATAAAAATTAAACAAAAATAGGTCTAGACAATATAGAGTAGAGAGAACGGAGAAAATTGAAAAATAAAATGCGAAAAAATATACTCTTTCAAAAAGTTACAGTTATGTGTAGTGGTGGGTGTATTTTTTTTATTTTTATGTATATATTTTTTTGTTTCTTTCATTTGAATTTGTTTTTATTTTCATTCGAGTGTAAATGAAGCTTGTCGAAGCAGAGTTTAATATTGTTGTACACAAGAAAAAAACGAACAGAGTGTTTCATAAATAATTGTTTTGTTTGTTTGTTTGTTTATTTGTTTAAAAAATTATGAAATTTGAAAATGGTATTCAATTAAATATATTAAACGGTTTTCGGTTTTGAAATTTATTTATTTTTCTCTTCTTTTTCTTTTAAGGGTTGTGTGTGTGTAAATTTTTGTCTCTGTTATTTTTGTTTTACTTTTCTTTACTTAATTTCTGTATATTTTTCTTACTTATTTTTTGTTATTTTTTTATTTTTAGTTTTATTTTTAAGTATTTTTTTGTTTTAATTTTTTAAGTAAAGAGGATTAGTTTTGTTTGCTTTTATTTTATTTTCTCTTGTTTTGTTTTTTATAGCATTATTCTCTAGACTCCTTAGCTTGGTTTTTGTTTTTTTTATTATATTATTTACTTGAAAATTTCCTAAATAATGCTTTAAATATTTAAAAATCTACAATATTTTATAAATTTTTTTTATTAAGTAATTAGTTTTTCTTTTATTTAAATGTGGTTTTTTGTTTTGCTTAAATTTATAACAAATTTAAACAAATAAATGTGGTAATTGTTTTTTATAATCTTCTTTTTTTAATAAAATATTTACTAAACAGCATTGATTTTCATCATTGGTTTTTTGTTGTTGTTGTGTTTGAAAAATATGTGTTCAATAATCAAGTGGGAATTTTTTATTTGGTTTTTTCTTTAATAATATTTTCAAAAAGTGGATTTTGTCAATAACAGAGAGCGTCAGAGAGAGATAGAGAGAGGATAGATTTGTTCTGTTCTGTTAAATGTGTGTTTTATTTTAATACCAATTTTACAATAATTTTTTGTTTTAAGTACACAGTTATTAAATTTTGGTTTAATCATTTTTCGCTGTGCTGATTTTCGATATTATCATTATTTTCTGTTTTTTATTTTCTCTTTACAAAAACTTAAAATTGTAAAGAAAAAATAAGATAAGAATAATTAAACAAATTTCAAAAGCAAAATATACAAAAGAAATGTTTGCATGTAACGTTTTTATGTATTTTAACAGTGGATTTAAAATTCAGCCAATATTTTCGTTTTAACAGAATCGCTTTCTTTATGCAGGTTGTAAAAAATCAATAAAAGCCGTTTAATTTTGTCGTTAAATGTTGGTAAAATTATGAATTTGTGTTGTTTGTCTGTTGTTGTTGTTGTCTCCAAAAACTAAGTTTTATTTTTTGTATTATTTTCTAATTCTGTTTTTTACTATTTTTATATATGTATATCTTTTTGTTTTTTTTTTTTTAATAATTTTACTTTTAGTTTATTTTGCATCTTTGGTTTTTGCTGTAATTTTTTTTTATATTTCGTTGCATTATTTATTTTTTGGTATTGAAATAATAATGCCTTGCGATTTTTTATTTAACTTTCTGGTTTATAATTTTTTTCTTACAGTTTTAAGTTTTGCTGTGTTTATATCTTGCTAATTTTTTTGTTTAAAACTTTCCTTATTTGTTGTTGTTGCTGCTGCTGTTGTTGATGTTGTAGTAATTTTATTATTTGTTAGTTCACTGTTGTTCTGTTGCTGATGTTGTTGTGGCTGCTGTTCTTGCTCTTGATGCTGTTGTTGTTGTGTTGGTTGTTGGCTTTGCTGCTGCTGATTTTGTTGCTGCTGCTGTTTTCCTAATTTTTCAGAAGATTGATCTTAATCAACCATTAACTCGAAGTGGACGGATCCTCTCCTTTCTGAGCGATCGTGATGGATGTTACGAGCCCAAGCTTTGCATTCAATGTTAATTAAGACACCAGCTAGAGAGGGAGATAATTAAGATAACAAGTGTATTAGTGAATTATCGTTTTTTAAGAATTACAATTAAGTTATTTTTATAAAGTCCCAATCAAATTTAATTAATCAGGGCCATTTTCCGATCTTTTCCTGAATAGGATAAGGAATAGGAAAATGATATCAGTTCTAGAAGTTGTTATTAGTAAAAAAATATATTACCTTCAGATATATTTATTATAAAAAATCACAAATTTGAGATTGTTACAAGTTTTAAACTTGCATTAATTATTATTTATTTATTTATTCATTTATGTAATATCAAGCCTATATGTACAACGTTTTGTTCATTCTGAATAGTCAACGACTACCGCCATTTCATTTTCAAAGATATTTAGTTAAGACACAATAGACAATGTTGCTTAGATCATTTTTACATGATTGAGAGTAAATCATGAGTTTCTAAGTGTTACGCTTCTGTGTAAGATGTTTCGATTTTGACAAATCAATTAAGGTTCGCCACTTTGTATTTGAGCAAACTTGTATATTACGTATTTCAATTTGTTTCATATGACTTCCATATTGAAGGAGAGAACAAAGCTCCTTTTAAATTCACTGCCTATAATTAAAAAAAAAAAAAACACAGGCGTTTCTCGCATCAGTCTAAATAAATTTTTAATTTTCATTTTGTTTTCAACCACAATTTATGCATTAATAAAGCCTGGTGCATCCAGATATTAAAATGTCGTGAAATAAATTGAGAATTTATTGATATTAGGGCAGCACTAAAATTTAAATAATTTGAAAATTCTAAAATTTTGCCACAAATTCCGAAAATAACCTTATAAAAAAATTTTGCAACGCTTAGAAATTCCTGTTCTGCCCTTCCATTGCAAGTTTAAATATCATTGGAATAGGTGTCACCCTATTGAATATACGCCCAATAAGCACATTTTTTTTTGTGAATTCCAATGTTGGGATTCCAGTGTGAATCCAAGCTTGAATTACATTTGAAATCCATCCTCTTTCCAGTCTGAAATTCCATGCTTGAATTCAACGGTAAACAGGTTCGGTTCGACTGTAATTCAATGGTTAATTTTGCTGGATTCGCTATTGAATTCAACTGTGTTTTAACTGTAATTCAACACTGGAAATTGAAAATTGTGACTGGATTTCAAATGTAATTCCACTTAAATTCCAGCCAAAATGCTTATTGGGCGTATGTATGTATCTACATTCATACATATGTATGTAGTACAATAGACACCATTTTTATACAATACAAGTGTTTTCGTATCTATCTCTATGTAAATGTACAATATATAACATTCAATACAATCAATATTTTTATGCAATTATGTGTATGAGAAATATTGTGTGTTTTTAACATGAAAACCAAGTTAAGAACTTTAATGTCTTTTTTTCGTATTGTATCTATGTTTCTTTTTTTTTTGCTGCTTTTTATTTTCTCAAGATATGTATGTATATGACGTTTAAATGAAATAAGGTTTATTTTTTTTTTTTGTTTTTGTCAAGCTAAATAAGGCAAAAGACAAAAAGTGTATTAAAAAAATAAAAAATGCCACATGGAAATGGATTAAAAATATTCAATTTGTGTTGATTGAATAAACGATTTCTTTTGAAATATGTACATATCTATATGTAAGTACGAATGTTGGCATGAATGTGTGGTTAAAAAAGGAAAGAAAATAAGTTTCTCTTCAAGAAGAAAAAAATAGAATCGAAATTCAACTCAGTTTGTGGTTGTTAAGGGTAGTGGTGATTGTGTGTGTGTGTGTGTATGCGTGTAAGGCCAATTCAACCTTGAGTATTTGTTTTTTTTCTTTATTTTAAAATTTTTTTGTTCATTCCTGCATTCTTTACTTATAAATAAATGCCGTTTCTATGGTGGATTTTTCTGCTAGGATATTAATACATAATGATTTCTTGGTTTTTTGTTGTTGCTGTTGCTTGACGGAAGTCATATTTTGTCTTTTAGTATGATGTTCTTTTTTTTTAAGTGTAATATAACTTGTATTTTTTGCTATCTTAAGACTACGTTTAATATTTTTTTTGTCTTTTGTTCCTATACATACGCTTGTTTTTACACTTGGTAACATATTTTTGTTGAATACCCTTAAGCTTTTGTCTAGGAAAATCGATTTTTCGCTTTATTTACTTTCTGCTTTCACTACTGTCACACAACTACTTACTTATGTATAAACAAATATACTCGTACATATGTACATATATATGTACATACATCCCAGCATACCATTCTAGGAGCGCTCCGAAAAAAGGAGTCAGAAAAGAGTCCAACTGAAGAGAATTTTCGGAGCGAAAGAAAAATTTGCTTGTTACTGTCCTGATTCAGCACGCAGTATGACTCAGAAATTCCACTTAATTATGTATGTACCAAAGCGTTGTTGTCCTGTTATTTGTGCTTTGAATGTAATGAAGGTTTTCGTAGCTATTATGATTGTTTTTTGGGCTCATAAAGAGCGTTAACGCTCCGAAAAATGTGTCAGAAAAGACTCTTTTCGGACTCATATGGCTTGCTGGGATAGTACATAGTATGTCCCGTGTCGTTTTTACTGAGTAACCGTTGCTATTCGTTTTATTTAAAAGCAAACATCCTTAATACACATTTCATAATTCATATGGCTTATAATGTTTATTTAACTAATTTATTTGTTTAACTAAAATATAAATATTTATATACGTATGTATCTATGTATGTATCCATATTGCTTTTAATATATTTGTTTTCTTCTATCTTATGTTTAAAGTTACGTACACTAACGTGATTTAGCATAATATTTTCTTTTTAATAATGCTTACAAATTAGCATACAAATAGAAAATAACAAATAATTTTTAACTACACACATATGTACGTATTTAAATAAAAATGTTTTATAAATGTTCGACTATATTACGTCTAATCTGACTTTCTTACTTGTATATTAAAGCTTGAACATTTTAGTGGAATAACGTTTAGATGTCATAGACTCCTATTGGAGGCCAGATACGTACACAACGTCCAAAATTGACAGGACACGAACTACTGTTATAACTCATGGTGGCATGTAATATGCCTATTTTGTCTTAGTTAAATATCTTCAAAAATAAAATGGCGTTTGTTAAGAGATATTTACGAATTCGGATAATAATAAAAGAAAGCGCAGCCACTTCGACTTGATTTCTACAAAACGAGTTGATTTGAATCATCATCAAACTTAAATTAAACTCCAGAACTAAATAGCAGTATGGATTTAAAGAAAAAACAAATCAAAGAAAAACAGATCGTGAAATAATCACTTTAAAGGAAATGCTAGCATGATTCAAGCAAGTATGTACATATTATGTTTTATTCTAAACACAGTTCTTTGTAGGACAGTTCTCGTAGCTCTGCTCAAAAAAGTGATTTTTTATTATGTATTAGTGATTTGTTTGAATTTAAACATGAGCAAACAAATTGTTGGAAGAATTTTTCAATGCTATAAAACAAACACAATTCGGATCATCAAACGGGTCCATACATTTTGATTCACAAGAATTTTGACTCCCTCTCTTTAATAAATTAGTGACCAGTAACACCCAAAAGAATAAAATTGACTTCAGTAAGACACCCTCAACAGACATTCTGGACAAGGATGTTGTTGGGTTGGATACAAGATATTGTATAAACGGTCTGCAGTATTCATGGAGAAACTGGAGAAAGCTTGAAAACTGGTGTCTTTATAAAATGTCTTACAGACATCTTGAAGAATATAGTGTATTCCTTTCTCAAATTTTGGCGGTCTTGAATGCTTGGAAACTCACTAAAGTTACGGAAATTTACTTCTGTAAAACACCATCTATAGAAATGTCAGGTTCGGAACCACCGCTCAGTCACTACTACTATATACGAGTCTGTAATTTAGACCATACTTGTCCATCCCGTGGAAGCAGAGTGAACTGCTTAAATGCAAGAAACTACCCAATTTTACTTACGTAATTAAAACGAATTTTTCAAACTTGTTTTCAAAGAAAGATACAAACAATAAACAAGATTAACATTTCTAATGACTATCCATAATACCTTTAACAAATAGTTAATGTATGTGTAAATATATTTTTTCTTTCTTTAAGTTTTACTTTTTGTGATGTATGTAAATATTTCATATTCATACATACATATACATATATGGTGAATTTCACGTCAAGTGACCCAATTTTAAAAATCGATGTCTTCCGATTTGGATGACATTTGCACCAACGTTAGTACTATTGGATAGTAGGCCAGACATATAAATGAAAATGATACATGTGCCAAATATTGAAAAATCCTATTCTTGAGTTAAAAAATATTTTTTTTTGATAGATATCCCACTCGCATGGGATGCGATTATAAAGGCCTTAAAGTAAATTGTATAAGCTTTCTTTAAAAAAAGGGCCCAAATTAAAAAAAAAAATAAAAAAAAAAATTAAAAAAAAAATTTTTTAAAATTAAAAAATAATATTTTTGAAATGATTGAAGAAATAGCTATCTAAAGTTTTTGAACAATTTTTGCTAGGACCAATAGGTGAAAAGTTACACGTATTTTAAAAAAACCCTGTATGACCAAAATTGACCAAAATTTCCAACTTTAACCCCCTCTAACTCCGGCACTTCTGGACTGATAGAGCTAAAAATTTGTGTCTGGCCTAATATCCAATAGTACTAACCTTGGTGCAAATTTCATCCAAATCGATTTTTAACATTGGGTCACTTGACGTGAAATTCACCATATGTATATAGAGAAAAATAGTTTCGGCAATGTTTGCAGTAAATACGTGGATATGAATTAGTCAGAACAAGGAAAAATTGAGAGAATGCGTCTTATTGGGAGACCGATTGGTGAGATCGCTTGTGAAATTTTTAAAAGATCCAAAAAATTATGGCAAAAAAACGTAGTGGACAGATTTCAACCATAGACACCATTCTGGTGATCAACATAGTTTTCGATGCGAAAGTAATTTCGATAGTACTCTTATTTCTAATTCTGGCAGTCGATACTGGACGAATCGAAATCTTCTTTTCAATGTTGTGAAAATTCAAATAAATGTTTTGCAATACTGAATTTTTTTTAAGAAATTGTAAACAAAAAACATATCGAAAACAGTCGATGCCTTAAGTTTATCAAACAACGAGTAAGTTTAATCAACTTGATATCTGGATATACTTATATACAAAAGTACAGCTGTACTCTGTACGACGCCAAGCATTAGCCAATGAAAAAGTGAGACGCAAAACTCTCGAAGGCAGCGAAAAAAGGATGATCTGATTGCCCTTAAGCGATAATGACAATGACGCGCGAGTTCTTTCTCTACCCAGAGCTGAATTACGACTGTTTTTTCAGCTTTAATAAACGTTTTCCTGCTTACAAAAACAAACGTTACTCGATAGGTTTATTGCTTACGTTTAAAAACACGCAAGGTTGCATTCGACTGCTGTCATTAGAAATTTTGATACATATTCTTCGATAACGACTAATAGAATCCTAAAATTTAAAAAATTCAAACTTACGAGTAAGTAGTTGATCGTATACGACAGATAGAATTCAACCCTAAGACTAAGCGACGAATTAGACATTAGCAACAGATGAAAACATGATCTGCAAGCGAATATGAGTATAACTGGCACCGTCTACAGCAACTGCTAAAAGAGGATATTGGTCTTCAATAGGAAAACAAAATACTAAAATCGTACCTAACTCATCGCCACAAAAGAGCGCGTTATGCGTTTGCTGAAAAATTAAAATTTTAGGATGATGAATTTGAAACGGTTATATTCAGCGATGAAAAAACGTTTAATTTGGATGGTGCTGACGGTCAACACAAACATTGGCGTGATACAACACGCCCACGTTAGACGTGTTTTAAGCGGTGGTGAATCTCTGATGGTGTGGGCTGCATTTGGAGCTCGAGGAAAGTCGCTAATATCTATAGTGGCAAGCAAAATTGGTATATGGTACAAAATAATTTAATCTTTCGGTTGACATACAAGATTGTTTTGTGTGTGTGTTCAAATTTACAATTAATTAATTATTAAGTAAGTAAACGTATCGTGTTTCCTTATCCATTCAATGTTATCAATAACCAAATGCCATCTTTAATAATATTACATACTATCATACGTACATTGGCAAAAGGGGGTGTGGAAATAAATTGGCAGCACTGCCGTATGCTGTATAATTTAGTTATTATACGAATTAAAATGAAAGCAGAAATTCTTAAGTGTTTTAAACAATTTTATGTTGAAAATGCAATTGATTTTAGATAATGTTATGACACAAGCCAAATATGTATAATGGATTTAAATGCCATTGGCGACACAAAGTTTTATGTTCTTAGCATGTTTCTTAAGTATTAACAACTTAGTGGCAGTTTAAAGTGCTTTAACTGGCTAGATATTGGGTTGTTTTCCGTTTTCTTAGCATTTGGGGTGGCAAAATCATTTAGTTTTTTTTTGGTTTAAATCACTTATGTATGTGGAATTGTATACAAGCATGACATATTAACCTTATTTTTGTTCTTTCTATATTTATTTATATGTAAGCCTGGTAAATGCTATTGTTTGTTAAACAATTTTATTGTTGAAAAAACTAAAAATTTGTATTTGTATATTTTTATATAGTATGTATACAAAAATCCTTTTTTTATTTTAGTATTTTTACAGGAAATTGTTATTTTTAATTATGTATTTTATGGTCTCTCTCTCTCTCTTTTAAGAGTTTTAGTAGAGTAGAAGATTTAGTTTAGCACAGTGTAGCCATTTTAAAAATAAAGAAAAGCGTCAAGTGTATAGTAAAAACGGGTAAAAAAGGGTAAAAAATTACAAAAAAAAGGGTAAAAGCGCCAAAAAAAAAATTTAACAAAAATTTTGGTATCGTGTTGTTTTGCTTTGCAAATAAAACCTAAAAAATATTAAAATTGGCAATAAAACAAAGGGTAAAAAAACAAGAAACTTAGAATATCAAAAAGCATGTTAAAATTTTTAAATAAATAATTAATTTTATTATCAATTCAGTTACCAGGAGTAAACAAAAAATTAAAATAATATAACAATTCATAAAAAACGAAATATAAAGTTTTATAGCAAAACAATTTAATTTTCACAAAACAGATTTAATGAAATATTCAGACCTTTTATAAGTTCGATTTGAATTAATTTTTAAGTAAACACTTGAAGGTAATTTGTAATTGCAACAACAAACTTTTGGCTGAGTTTAATGAAAGTCGTTTTCTGATCTTTGGATTAAAAAAATTCATTAACTAAACGTTCTTTCGACTTCGGCATTTGAGTAAGGAAAAGAAAGTATACGAATAACAAAGTCAGCTAGTTCATGAAAAGGGTTTTCTCCCAAATAATTTTTAAAATTGTAGACTTCAATCCAAAATTCATCAGTTCTTTCAATATTTTTCCATTTTTGCAACGTTAGATTCTTTAGGGAAATTTCTATTTTATTTCTTAGAGACGAATCGTCAATGAAGTTTTGTATGAAGTCAATAATATCCGCTTCGGTATTTTTAAAAATATTGTCAACACTAAGCAATTTAAAATTTGAAGGAAGTCTACGTCTTAATTCGAGTATGTGCTATTTTGTAAATATTATTAAATTGTTCAATTATTTTATAATCTCTGCAAGACTTTTCGAAATGAAACCCAAGATAACAAATTCGTTAACGCTTTCATCTAAATTACCTTTTAGATAATTTAAGTTTGTAATACTTTTAATCAGGTAATACAAATCGCTGTAAAGCTTGACATGGTCCGCATTGGCTGACTCGAAAGCTAGATTTACTTTTTGGACTTCTTCGAAAACTGCACCAAAAAAATAGAAAAAGCGTCAAAAATACCCTTTTTTAAAAAAGGGTATTTGAAAAAAATAAAAGGGTAACGAGACCAATAAAGCGTCATAAAGAACCCGAAAAGCGTCAAAATGGCAACACTGGTTCAGCATTTCGAATTATTTAATGCAATTCATCAATTTGTGGTTGGGGTTTCCTGAGGGGTTTTTAGGTTAGTCAACAACAAAACCTCAAAGTTAAATAAAGAGTTATAATTGACATGCTTTTGTTTTTATAACTAGAATTATTTAGTAAACTATAAATCTATATATTTCTGCTAATTAAAAATTTTAATTAGATGGTTTTAATTTCTTTTCAGTTAAGTCCAACCCATTTAAAAAACACTTAATGGCCGGCCAATAATTTTTAATTACCCACAACTAACAGACTCTTGAGAATTGTTGTAACAAGCAGATTTTAAAATGCCTTAGGGAGTCTTAAATAAAAGGTATTTATATTAAATGTTAAATTAAATTGCTGTCCTTCACCATGTGTTTTAAATTGTAATCTTCTCTTGTTATGTCAATGGCGTTGCCAAATTTAAATATTATTATTAATTAATTTATTTGTTGTACTTACTTTCAACGGTAAATTGCACAGCTACAATAGGTGGTATATAACCGTCAATATTTTTGAAGGGGAAAAAGTAGGATGGGAAACCCATACGTGGATAATAGTCACGAGCTTTGATATTTTCAACATCAGCGGGATTTTCACCTTCGCAAGAGATCCAAACGACATTAGTCTAAAAATAAGAAAAAGAAAACCATTTGTGATTCAATTTGGCCAGATTGCCTAATATTATTTAGCCAAGATTGTACAGATTGTTTTTGAAATTTCGTAGGTATTTAAACTTTTGTTAACTTCCCGTTGCTTTAGGCTCTATTTGGCCAATATCATATGATGGTTTATTTTTAACTTTTTGGCGTATATTTCTCTCTAAAAATGTTTGAGAACTTTAAAATTCTCTTTCGATTGTTTGCATTTCATTTTTTTTATTATCAATTTTTTATCTTACCTCATTTGGTCTCAAGGTGTGTTTTTCTGTGATGTGTCGTTTCAACTCATTTGGCATTTCATCAGGCAAATTCTTTGAATCGTTGTAGATTTGAGGAACCCAATTATAAATCTTAAATGAAGCAAAGATACAAAAATAAATCAAATGCAATAAATTTTGGATAAATTTGATAAGCAATGAAGTAGATTAAATCACGGCCAATGATTGGCCTAAAAAACGTTTGACGTTTAGCAGTAATGTCAAATGATGTGCTGTAGTGATGTAATATTATGAAAGTATTAATATTTGTATTTTTTCTTACCTTATTTAACTTGAGGAATATGCAGGGTCTGGCCAAATTGTAGCCAAAGTAATTTTCCTCTGTGCAGGGTGCAAATTGGGTGCGATCAATGCCGCATACTTTGCCTTCAGGAGGTGGATTTTCAAATGAGCAGTTTACTTGATTCTTTTTGGATAAATCTTCATAGGCTGTTGATAATAAGATAAATAAAATAATTATTTATTAGTAACAACAACATTTTTAGAGATCATCTTTTACAAATGTAAGCTTTAAATAAAATAAAAAATACCATTAAGGAGGCTTTAGTTATTATACCTACGTATATAGCAAATAATACTAGCCCATTTACAACTTATTTTAAAGGTTTGTACTGGTTTTAAAGATAAATTTATTGAAAAAAACCTTATACTTACAAAAGAAATAGTTAAACCATGAACCAGAATTTTAAAAAATAAACAAAATTATTCCCAAACCCATAATAAATTCAGTGACAAATTATAAATTTTATAAGAAATGTGATTTTGAAAATCTACTTACATTTTAAGAAATTAGAAGTTTCATCTACCCAATATTGGAAATTATCCGCCTTATTAGATTCATACCAAATTAAGGTACTTTCAACATTCACCTCTGGAGGCATTGGTCGAAAACCAAGACCTAGAAAGATACGAAAAAAAAATTGTTTAAATCTAAGTATCACTGTTTAATTTTTTTTAGCATATTTTAAGGTGGCAAAATAAAGGTTTGGCCGTAAACCAAAATCCAATTAGTTAATTAAATTTCTATAACAACAACCTTTCGTGTTAAAATTTTAATGTTTATTTAACAAACAATGTCACACTCACATGTGAAACTATTTGAAAATCTACTCGTATATGAGCAAATCTATCTATTAAATCATTAAAAAGAAAATCATGTACTATGAGGGGTGTAACCTTTTATGGGTGTTGAATTGAATTTTAAGGACCTTACCCACTTGACTTACAATTACAAGGAAGGGAGCGTTAACCTACATTTAATTGGGTAAACATTTAAATAAAAATTTAATTTAAAATTAATTATTTGTTTGTTTTTGGTTTCTAAATATGTACTACTATTTATGGCTGATTTCTTAATGTGCAATTATATTTGATTAACTAGTTTTTTCATACTTTGATGTTTTTGATTTTTTAAAAGAAGGCAAATATCTAAGTGTTCCTGTTCCTGAAATAGAAAATTTTTGTGTATTCTTTTCTTTAATATATTTTGACTTACATTTAGAATTTAAAATATTATTTGATTTTTATAATAATAATCCTAAATTTAGAATTTAAATATATTAATTTTATTTGTTAAACTTCTAAAATCCTAGTTTAACTAAACTCGCACAATCTACGTTTAACAAAACTTTTCAATATTTTTAGATTTATTTTTTACTTGTGATTACATTTGATATGTTTTTAAATTTTTATAGTTTAGCTAAACTATAGGAATTTATAGACTCAAGCCTAGCAAAATATTGAACTAGTTTACGATTTGTATTTTATTTGTTCGATGTCTTTATTATACATATTATAAAATAGATTTAAGGTTATTAGTTTTATAATATAAACTAAACGTTTTAAGTTTTTATTTTTATTTAGCAAAACTCCTACAATCCAAGTTTAACTTACTTCTAACCTATTTTCAAATGTTCTGTATATTTTTGATTAATTTTAATAATAGTTTATAATTAATTTTAAATTTGTATGTAAATATGTATCTATGTATTTTTATGTACAACTCACCTGGATTTGTCCCGATTAAACCATCACCTAATGTCCATTTAGGTTTACCTATTTCCAATGTTTGATAAAATACAGCAAAAATGGCAGCAAAGAATCCAGTTAGTGCCGCATAAAATATTACATAAAATATCAGAATTTTTGCTGAAATTAGATAAGAGAAAAACAAATTATTACATAATTTTAATGACATTATTTGCAATAAAATAGAAATTCAAATGATAAATAATATAAATAAACTTTACTTAATGGCCCATTTAACAATTTAATTACAAAACCTCCTTACACAGCAAACGTTTTTAGTGAAATTTAAAATCGAAACAAATTGAGTTGTTGTTTTAATATTAAAAGCCATTTAAATTCAAACCAAATGTTTAAAAAATACTCTAAAACAAAAATCAGAGTGCAATGTTTATTGGGTAACCAAAGTTGTATATTGTCAATTAATTTAAATTATAGAATTTTTTGGCTCTATTTTATTATTTGCATAACTAATCAGTGTAAGGAAATTTTAATTTTATTAGTAAAAAACTTTCACTTTAGCTGTACAATGTAGCCTGTCAATTAGTGTGAATATTATATTTATGTTTAACATATTCCAGTAAAGAAAATTTGTTGACCTTCAACATTTTTAATCTTCAGCAGAATGTATGAGAGTGTAAGGGAATTTGCGATTGTGTGTGTTAAGTTAACCCTGCAAAAATCTGTGGAGTACGGGGTACATTGTAGCTAAAATGTAGGGACTACATCATGGTCCTAAGTAATGCACTTGTGGACCATTTCATTTCATTTTCAAATCAGAACTTCTTGTTACACGACAATTATTCGTGCTTTAGCGACCGTAATCGTTGTTTAAAAACATTTGATGTAATTACAAGGAGTAGTTTTGGGACTAGTCCCGTGTTATGCAAAGCTGGATTATATGGTCCAGTCCTAGGACATCGTAATGTTTGACTAAAGAAAATCCAGTTAAACTTATAACAATTTTTAATTAATTTATAAAAGACTTTAATGACATTTAAATTATGTATACATTACTGCTGTTAATGAATAAATTAAGAAATCTTGTTTACTAAACTAAACTAAATCTTAATATAATTAATTCATCATTGAATTAATTCTTGATAAGATTCATTTAACCTCTGTTAATTCAAATCGAATCTGAATTCAATGAACAAATTTATTTTGGTATTAAAAACGAATGAAAAAATTGTTTAAAGCCTTTTTGTAATAGATTTGAATTGAATTCGTTATTGAGTGAGCTTTCATATCGAAAAATAATTTATTATAAAAGAAAATTACGATCAATTTTACTGTGGTAATTTGGATCCTGAACTTGAAAATAAATTTTGCACTATTTTTTTCGCTTGTAATTAAATTATAATTTCTTTCAAACCCTTTTAAACAGGAAAAAAGTTTAACATTAGTGAATGATTAATATTTTCATACAAATTAGTGAAAAATGGTTAATTATTGCTTGATCAAAATTTTAGAAAGCAAATAAGCGATTTTTTCCTAAAGACAGGTTATAAAATTGAAGGTGATAAAAATGTACTGAAAAATGTTAAATAGTACTAATTTTTTCAACTCTGAGTGTTAGTAATAATAACAGAGTTGTATGTACCGTTAACTATTTTGTATTTAGCTTTCTAGATAGATGGTTACCTTTCGACTTTTTACCTCGTTTTACACTGACTCTCATTGTCATCAAACTGTACGAACACATACATACAGACACTAAAACAAATTCATACATGAAATAACGCAGCCATATGCAGAAATTAAGACTGATTGAAAGGTCATTTTGAACAGAAAATTTTATTTTTTGCATATGTAGTTAAAAATAGCAACACTCGAACACTTTACTGTATTTAAGAAAGGAATAAGTATTCATTAAAAATAATAAGGACATAAAATTCTTTAATAAAATAAACCCTCATAAGAATTGAAGAAATTCTAAATTTCAACTAAGTTTTTATATTTTTATCTAGGACATATAATATTAAATTAAATTTGCTTTTAAACCCCCTTTTCGAGTATGAACTATTTTCAATGTTCAAGATCATTTGTTTACGAGTATTTTTAACTTTCTATTTTAGCTTGAAGAGGGTAAATAAATAATAAAAGATTGATGTGCTAATCTAAAAAAAAACATTACATTTTTAACAACTTATAAATAAATTTAATTTATAACTGTTTAAGCATCCCCCAGCCGAGACAACTGGTCTTAGTGTGTAATAGCATAAGGGGGCGTTGTTGTTATAAATAAATATCCTTAGTTGTGACGTAACTTTATAAAGGGGAATTACAAACACATACAATGAAAAATGTAAAGAGCAAAGTGTGAAAAAATATTTATTGCTCGATGTGTCATACGAGTTTATATAAGAGAAATTTATTAAAAACCACAAAGCGCAGGTCCTTTTTTTCACAGACCATAAAAAGTTTGGGGGAGAAAATGAAAATCTTTAAAATTCTAAAAATATGTTAAAGAAATTTATAAGTTTTCGTTTAAAACAAAAACAAAAAAAGTAAGAAAAGTTTATTATTGTTAAGCTACTAACATATTTAACTAATTGATATGCTTTAGATTACAGAAACAAGAGCAGTAAAACAAAGTTTTTACAAGATTCCTTTTCATACATTATCAGTAGTACTTGTTCCCTCAACCCAGATACGGGTAGTATTTAAGTAGTAGTTGGCCAGCAATTTGTAAATGTCAAAGTTCATTGTAGAGTCAGCTGTATATATTAGTTTTGCCAGAGTTTTTGTGTTATATGCATAGATACACACTCTCATATACATGTATGTATGTATATGAATATGTATTTGTTGTTGTTTTTTTTTTTATAAATATGTACTGTGTTTTTTCTAATATATGTAAGTATATATTTTACTACATTTTTTTTTTCTTTTTTACTTTCATTTGTTTTTTCTGTTTCTGCAACCGCTGGCTAAATCATGCTGTATATCATTTAATCTGCTATGTGGAGACCTGTATGTAAATCAATTTCATTTATGTATGGTCATTTCTGGTGTCCATGAAGCTATTTTCTTTTTAGAATTTATTTTCTTCGACAATTTCCCTTAGCCCTTAAGGCACTAAGGGAAATTAAATTAAATGTGAAATGTATGTTGATGAATATTGATTGATGTATGCATGTTTTTAAAAAGGTCACAAAATAATAATCGAATATCATATTCTTAAAAAAGAAAATTATATTTTACTTGATCAAGTATGTGATAATTTTTCCCTGCTCTTGATAGTACACTCTCAATATTTATTATCTGAATTTTATGAAAAATTTAATATAATATATGAGTTTTAAATAGTATATTGTTTATATAATAATGCAGTAACGCTTACAATTTAAATATACAATTAATTTTATTTGTTAATCGTTCAAAATTCTCGTTTAACTAAACTCCCATAAATCAAGTTTAACTAAATTTTAAAATATTTTTCGGTTTTCGGCATATTTTGTGTTTTATGCCTTTTATTTTCATTAAACTAGTTTAGTTAAACTCCTGTAGTTCAAGTTTAATAAAACCTTGATAGTTTTTGCTTTAGTAAACTGTTTGAAGATTACTCAGGATACTTTTTTTTAATTTTAATGACTGCCACTTAAAAAGAGCTTGTTACCCAGAAAAACATTATTTTTTAAGATTTTGAAGAGCAATATTGAAGAAAATTTCAATCGTGTAAATCTAGCTTAAATTTTGTAAAATGTTAATATAGAAATAAAAATTTATTAAAATATGCCTTTAATATTCATTATAATTATGTATATTTTTTTTTTCAAAATAACAAAATGTTTGAGATTGTTGTTTTCTTTGAGAATGTGTGCAATATATGACACTTAAGTGTTCCTTCTTAAGCAAAGTATCTTAGCATTAATTGTGATTCATTGTAGCTCGAGAACGGGTTGACTACCAACAATCTATTGCTGTGCTAGTTAAGGGTCTAGTGAAGTTACAGATTGATATATTGTTTACATATGATTTGCTACTGACTAGTTCTTTGTAATCTATGGAAGCCAAATGACTTTAGCTTTCAGCACGCACATGTTTATTGACCCTAAATAGCTATTCCAATTCCACATTCTTCAAACACTGCAGGGTTATATTAAAATATTCATATGTAGACACATATCTATGTATGTATGCAAATACATATGTATGTATATCTAAAGAAATTTCGTAAATTCTGTCATATCATTTCAGTTATGACAAACATATTAATAAATACAATGATGTAGAGTTGTTGTCATATTTGTTCTTTATTAAAATGTATCCATGAATTGTTGTTAACGTTGGAAGAAAATTATTATTATTATGCCATAACATGCCACCATCCATCCATGGCATGAATAATGTGTTGTGTCCTACAATTCCATATTAGTTGAAATGAATTTGGAACCTCAACACATACGCTTTTCAATTGCTATTCGTACAACAATTAAGAGATCAAAAGAATATTTGTTCTTTTCATTTGAGCTTAAAGTATTTCAATTAAAAATGACAGCATTTGTTTAGCAAGAATATGTGTAAGTAAATAAATCAAATAACTATGTATATACATATATACATATGCATATGTATGTATATGCTTAAATGTGTACTAAGCCAATGTAGGGTTTTTGTTAAAGTCAGAGGTTTGAAAGGGGGGTTGAGATTGAAAGAAAAGCAGAATATTTTTTTTAATTTTTTCTTAAAAGTCTTATTTATATCTTTTAAAGTCATGAATGCTTAAAAACATGAGCACTAAATAGATTACATCAGTTTTGTAACTAAAAAATACATTTCTATATACTAATATGTCTGAAATGTCTTAATTAATATACTTAAATAACATGCTTTATGATTTCTTATAGCAGTGTTTCCAACCCTGGTGACTTAATGTAAACAACATATCCAAACATATTTGCTTTATTACTTGCAGAGATACCAGATTGAAAAGTTGTATTTTATATTTCCCTTTGATTGTTTTTATCTACAATTAACGCATTTTGTCTAAACGATAAATAAGAAATATGAAACTTTAAGTGCATTTGTACTTGCAAGTGTAAGTAAAGCAAGGCAAACATGAAATTAGTACCATCTAATAGTGATGCTAATTGACAAATGTGAAAAATTCTATTAAAACATCTTAATTTGTTAAACCAAAACGAAACTAATTAAAATGTACATAAACTAATTTAACAACTTGTTAACCTGGCATACTAACAGAACTTGCGAATATAGCTAGAAATGTGTTAACTTTAAACATTTAAAATCCAATACACAAATGTGCAAAATTACCTAAAACGCTAAACATAAATATAAAATTTTCCTTATTTGATTTTGTTATTTAATATTACTCTTAATATTGTATAACTAACTTCCTTAAGCTATATATATATAGTTATTTCTATATAAAAGCTTTAAAATTTTTTTTTGCCATAGTTATTATTATTTTATTAACAATTAATATTACGTGACTTACAAATTCAGACTTGTTCTAGTTCTAATTATAGCATTAAAATTGTATGAATAATAAATTCAGGCTTTTGTTTAGTTTACAAACTAACTAAACTAAACAAAAATAAAATCAAATTAATTTGCGAATAATTCAAATTATTATTGTATTTATTGTTAAACAATACAACAATAAATAACAACAATAAATAACAAAAAAAATTATAAATAAATTTTGTATTTATTTTTGACGTGACGTCATTGGCTAACCAACTATTGAAACCTCACAGTTTTAAAATAGATAATGTAGACCTATCAGGCATTGAGTAATGTTTATTTACTTGGCTAATTGCTATTTTGATATATTTTTGCCCACTTTAATCTAAAGATTGTTCCATTGTTTACTTTATACATCCACGGTAAACTAATGTGGAGTCAATTGTCAATTTAGTACCGCAGTTTATATGTTTTTGTGTGTTTTGAATTGCAACGATTATTCGATTGGTTACTTTATACATCCCTGGTAGTCTGAAGTAGATTCAATTGTCACCTTAGCGGCGCAATAATATCTAGTTACCTGGCTCACTGAAATTTATATGTTTTTTATTTTTGCAATGCTAAGATTATTTATAAGATTATTGTTAACACAGCCTGTACTTATAATCAGTAAAATTGGCCCACCTAATAATTTCGGTAACTAACGTGACTAAAAATTTTAAGCAAATTCACTAATTCAGAACTACTGGATACAAACATAAATACTCGTATGTATGTATGTTTGCATGTGTATATTATAAAAGTGATTATAGGGAATGAACTCACATAAAACTGAACACTGTGTAGTACATAGTCATAAATAATTTATTGATCTAAATAAATAAACTCAAATTAAGAATGTATGTAAATATATGGATACTTCTTAGTATGTTTAAATATTATTAATGAACGAGAGTGTGTTTATCATGTGAGTTGGCAAAATTAACTAAAACAAAAAATTTTTAATAATTTATTTTGATAAAAATACAATAAAATCAACAGCACATAATTAATACATATATTTAATAGTTTAATAGAAATAACTTACATACACTGTAAAACGTCAAATTTTTTACGGTGTAATAGGGTTTCATTTAAAGAAACAGCTAAGCTTAATTAAGAGGGTAATTTATTAAAGGACAGTTTGGAGCAGGGCTGCCAGAAATTTTCACCAAAAAATCTTAATTTCGCCAAAAAAAAGTCTTATTTTTCAGGAAAAAATCTTATTTTTGGAAATAAGTAGTTTTTTTATTATAAATACCTAACCTTCGTCTAGACAAAAAATCTTTTTTTTGGGGAAAAATCTTAAAATATTTTTTTCGTTAAAAAATCTTAAAAAATAAGGTAAAATCTTACTTCTGGCAGCGCTGGTTTGGAGAATAAACAAGTAAGAGTGCTATATTCGGGTATGTCGAATCTTATATACCCTTCACCTTTGTTGTGTATGCATAGTTATGTCGATAAACATCTGTTGATGAATTTGTTCGTAACAATATTAATACCCTTTGTGTGATCAACGCCATCTATTGATGAGTTTGTTCGTAACAATATTAATACACTTTGTGTGATCAATGTCATCTGTTGATGAAATTTTTCGTAACAATATTAATACACTTAGTTTTTTTTGATGAAATTTTCAGAGGTTGTCTCGGATTTTTGCTCATACCTCCGTTATTTATGGGCGGATTTTGCTGATTTTAAATAGCAAACTTCTCGGAAGCATGTCTGACAGAATTATTAAATATTTGGATCCCGAAGAAATCTGGGGACTTCAGAAAATTGATTTCAACAGACAGACGGACATGGCTTAATAGACTCCGCTATCTATAAGGATCCAGAATATATATACTTTATAGGATCGGAAAATTATATTGTGAAAATTACAAACGAAATGACAAACTTATATACATATACCATTCTCATGAAGGTGAAGGGTATAAAAAAGCGCGTGATGCACCTAAGTATGTGTAAATGTGTGCTTTATGCCAGTGTTGGTATTTGAGAATTTTCAATTAGTGCCAAGTTGAAGACTAAAACGGGCCAAAACGGGTTGAAAAGGGCCAATTTTTTTTATAAATTAAATACAAAAAAAAATTTATAGAGTAAATAAAATTTTACTTTTTTTTTAGTTTTTATTTAACATAAAGATATAATTCAGTCCAAAAGTAATAATAAAAATTAAGTTTTATAAAATTAACAGCCTTTTTCATTCAGTTACGATTAGTAAATTAAATAATATACATATTTGATATGTAATTTTTTCTTACATACTTTAGTCTAATAAAGCTTCATTTTCTATTTCGGAGTTTGTAATATTTTTCTGGGATACTAATTGAACAACATCTTTTTCATAACAAACTTTGGAGTTAGACTTCATTAAATCTTTTGCTTTAATAAGAGATGATAGTGTTTTATTTGAAAGAATTCCTTGTACTACTCTATAAACATTTGTAAATAAAGGTTCATTTAAACAATTTTTGATGGTCGAAATCTCTTTCCAAAATTCACATATATTAAAATCCATATATTTTTTTAACTCAGGCATGAATAGTTTTTTAAACTTATTGCTTTTTTTAACTGAACATTTTGACAGAAAACTCATTCAACACATTTATAACCACTCACTTTAAATTGATAACTTTAAAGAAAACAAAAACTAACATCGTTGCAATAAAATTAGGATTCTTAAAAGGAACAAATTGGTACTTTTTGGTGTTTTTGAAATTAATTAAATTATAGTAAAAATTATAAAAAAAACATATTTTTTTTTAATTTATTTTTAACAAATTTTGACAATATTTCGAAATGAAATGAATGAAAAAGGGCCAAAACGGTTTTTTGTGGGGCCATTGACCATTCAATAGTGCCAAAAATGGCACTATTGTGCCACATTTCCCAACCGTGCTTTATGCTAGGACTACAACTGCGACAAACGACGAATTTTTGGTCGTGAATATTCGTCGCCAAAAATAAAACACATTTGTGTAAATGAAAATACACACAATAATGGCGTCGATTGAATTCGTCATATGCGGCGAACTATGAAATAGCATTTAGAAATATAATTTAAAAGTTTTTGTTTTAAGATTCTCTTTAATAGTCCAATATCTTTATATTTTATGTGATAAAAGTTTTTAAATTATATTCTAAATGCTATTATGAACTCTATGGAATGAAATGTTGCATTGCATACTGCGTTTATGAAAACAGCCTATATTTCTATTTCTTAAGCCGCCGTACAAATAATACGGAGTGATCATGTTTTGTTTCAGTTTTTAATGTTTTAGTAAATAATATTAATTTTTACTCTAATTATTGTGTAATTGTATATCATTTAAAATAAATATACAAAATAGGTAACTATTAACGTGTTGGGGGAAATTCGACATTCGTCCCAATTGTATTCCTAACAGCCATCCCTAAATACCGACGGTAAGCGTTTTTTAAATGTCAAAATTTCTCAAGCATGGAGCATATCGAAACAACGCGGCGGCAACGCTTTGCTATTGGAAAATCCGATTTTGTCAAGGCGTTTCACAGTTAGTTGCAAAAGAAAACAAAACAAAAAAAAAAAAAAGAGAAATAAAACAACAATGTCCAGCTGTTACAATAAACAGGGTCGTTTTATTTATTTGTTTGATAACCCTATTTTTATCGTTTTGACATAACGTTTAGGGATGGAGTATCAGCGTTAATGCTCAACGTAAAAAAACGTTCCGCTTTCTGTCAGTATCTAGGGATGGGTGTAACATTAAATACTATTTAAAATTTAAATTCTTTTTATTAAGTTTCTCTCCTCAAATGCTCTCTTTATTAAAGACGTGTGAAGAATATGCTCATTTTATGTTGCGTATCACGGTTGGGAAATGTGGCACAATAGTGCCATTTTTGGCACTATTGAATGGTCAATGGCCCCACAAAAAACCGTTGTGGCCCTTTTTCATTCATTTCATTTCGAAATATTGTCAAAATTTGTTAAAAATAAATTAAAAAAAATTATCTAAATTGGTTTCCAAAATTTTCTGCTAAACATGTTTTAAGTGGAGAAACAAATAGTATTGTGCCATTTGTATTAAAATTATTTCCAAATGAAATTGGTAACATTGAAAAAATTAACAGTGAGTACAGAACGATATCGGAAATGCCTGAGTTAAAAAAATATATGGATTTTAATATATGTGAATTTTGGAAAGAGATTTCGACCATCAAAAATTGTTTAAATGAACCTTTATTTACAAATGTTTATAGAGTAGTACAAGGAATTCTTTCAGCAAGCGTAGAAAGAGCCTTTTCTGTCCAAAACTTAATTAAAACCAAGCTAAGAAATAGATTACAAGTAAAAACACTATCATCTCTTATTCAAGCAAAAGATTTAATGAAGTCTAACTCCAAAGTTTGTTATGAAAAAGAAGTTGTTCAATTAGTATCCCAGAAAAATATTACAAACTCCGAAATAGAAAATGAGGCTTTATTAGACTAAAGTATGTAAGAAAAAATTACATATCAAATATGTATATTATTTAATTTACTAATCGTAACTGAATGAAAAAGGCTGTTAATTTTATAAAACTTAATTTTTATTATTACTTTTGGACTGAATTGTATCTTTACTAAAAAAAAAAAAATTTTATTTACTCTATAATTTTTTTTTTTATTTAATTTATAAAAAAAATTGGCCCTTTTCAACCCGTTTTGGCCCGCTTTAGTCTTCAACTTGGCACTAATTGAAAATTCTCAAATACCAACACTGTTGCGTATACTCATTATTGTGTACTACACTGAAAGAATATAAGTTACATATAAAAAACGTGTATAAAATTTGTTAATTATAACCGAAATTCTGCTACCATCACGTTTTTTAACAAATAAATATTCAGTTATTTATTTTTTTCTTATAAGTCTTTTTAACATTTTTTTGTTTCTACGACGAAATTCATTTAAAACTCAAACATGTTTTTTTATTTCTTTCTATAATCATATTCTTGCGAAGAGTATTTGTCTACTGTATGTATATTCGCATTATTGTATATAATAAATACATATAGTATGTAGTAAATTGAACTACTGATTTCTTATTTTTTCGTTTTATGCTTGAAATAAAATCGATTTGAAATTGCTGATGTCGTCAATTGAGCATGCTATACAGTGCCAATTAATACGTACATATGTATGAATGTATAATTTTTTATACAAACAAACAAAAATAAATATTTTGTGGTGTTTTTTTGTATTGTAGCTGAGAAGAACAAATTAAATAAATAAGATGTTACTTTGAAAATTTAAAGTGAATTTGTAAATATTTGAAATGTGAAGTTTTAAATGGAATTTTTATTAGGTTTATAATTTGTTATTTAAGTTGGATAGAGAATTTATTTAAAACCAGCGCTAATAACATACTATATACTGAATCCTTTATGAGTGCTTTATAATTTAAAGTTTATTCCGATTAACTACTTTATATATTGCATGTAATCTAACGAAAAACCAATTGTTACTTTAATTTCTCAGGTTGCACATACTAAGTCTCAGTCAGTTTAAGAAATATACATATATGTTCTCATTTCTAAGTCATGCTATAATTGCATAAAGACACTTTAAAATGATTTTTATTTGATCTATGTATGGAATGAATATATCCAAAAACCATGTGTTTTTAAAATAACCAGGTCCATACCTATCTGTGTTCAGAGAATTTAACACTTTTCAGTAACCTATCTGCCAAAATTCTATGAGTGGGATTGCATTCATTGACTTAGTATGGACGTGACTAGTCTAATTACTACTAACAACTAATAAAATTGAACCTTACCTGTTGTGCCTGATCAGCACTATGGTGATATCTGTATTTTCAACTACCACAAAAACAGTACTTACCACGTGATTTTTAATTAATTGAAGCCGCATTCAAACTAAAGCCGTATTTAATAATCTGTTCTACCACTTTTTGGTTTCCTTTGGTTTTTGGAGAGAAAACTGAAACTCACAATCATGGTTTAAAGTTTAAGAGGAAAAATATTTGTTTCTTAGAATTTGAAATAAAACAAGGCAAACATCACAATTGATATAACTGGCTCTGAAAGGGTGATTTTTTAGCAACTGTCAAACAACTGTTACTGTTAAACATGTTCAGTTTTTTCTATAATTTAACCATGAATCGACTTACAAATGGACAACGCTTGCATATTATTGAATTATTGAATTTTATCAAAATTAATGCTCGGTTTAGAAAGTGCATCGTCACTTCTTCCATTTCACGACGAAGCTCATTACTGAATGGCTCATTACTGTTGAATGGAAAAGTAAACGAGCAAAATTTTCGTATTTGGAATGAGAAACAGCCAGAACAGCATTGCAAGAACTGCCAATGCATCTCGAGAAATGAATTGTTGGGTGAGGATTATAGGCCGGTGGCATCATTGGACCGTACTTTTTCAAAGACGATGAGGCCAGGAACGTAACTGTAAATGGCGAACGCTACCGTGCGATGATAATTTTTTCCCCCCAAAATAGACATGTGGTTTAAACAAGACGGGGGTTATTTTTTTAAATCAAATGCGTTAACTCTTAAAAAATCACTCTTTATTAGTTTGTTGTTCTAGATAAAAGACTTTAAAGTTTTATATTCCAGTATAGAACTGAGTAAAGATTATAAAACACACAGTATTTATAGACTGACTGCTCAGTCAAAAACAAAGCTAGCACATTGGATCAAAATCAAATGGTGTTCAAAACAATCAATCAAATTTTTTATAAAGATTTACATTAAACACGCCAGAAATGATCGAAAACAACACCCCTATTGATTTCAAAACTTGATAATTTTTTAATATTTGTAAATTATAAATTAAAGCTTTATGATGTAACTGTAAAATGTTCCCAACCTGTAGGAATTTGAAAACAAATTATAATTTATCAATTTTGTCAAGCCTTTTTATAAATAAACCTCAACCTAGTGATAAAATACTTAAGAAAAAGCAAATAGTAAAATTTTTCTTTACAAACAATTATCGTTGCTCATTTATTTAAAGGCTTACAGTCATTTTTCAAGCTTTTTCTACGTTTGTAATAAAACTGTTTGCAATAAATCAATTGTAAATTGTTTTATATTATAAATATAAGGTCGTTTTCTGCCAATAATTGATATAATTGATATGTTAAAATCACTGATATGGAAAAATATCTAAAAATTATGACATTTAGTTTTTTTTTCTTGTACAGACCAACAATATCTATAAAAATAAAGCGATCAATATATATGGTGTGACGTGATATGATGTGATAGAAAGCGATATTATATTTTTATTGTCTACATGATTTTTTTTTTTTTTTTTTTGTTCAACAAAGGGGGTAGGTATCAGGTCGAGGGTATTTGAGCATACTGAGACAGACGTTTCAATTACAAGTGGTCACCTCGTTGTAAAGGGTATATTTTGTTGTATTAACGTCATAAATTACATAATTTTTTTTTTTAATTTCTGTTGTTCATTTTTGTCTTGTCGGTAGGTTTGCATAGCTTTTTATTGTTTTTTTTTAGTAGTGTTTTGTCTTAAATGCTCTTGACATTTGTAGATGTTTATAAATTTTGTGTTAAGAGTTTGTGGTTTTATTGTAACCACATCGATTTCATGTAAATTAATTACTTTTTGTTAATGAAAACTATTAATATTAATATGTATACAAAATCTTTATATTGCTACCACAAACTGAATGAGAGGTGAACATTTTTCGAATTGTTATAGACAGTCGTTTTTGAATGTGTATAAACGAAATCTTCGTAAATCTTTATAAAGGTCGATGTTAATAAAATTTACAAAGGTGAGCCTTTATACTCAGATTTTTCTTACAGAAAAATCGCTCAGTTTATGGCACCTTGTGTTTGAATGTTGTCATGTTTTTCTTTCAAATATCCAAATTATGAAACAGAAGATAAAAACTGAAACAATTTGAACTAAATATGTATGTGTTTGGAAGACTTTGAATAAAAATAGTTAATCAATTAAATCTGAATACAGTTTGAATGTATTTTATTTTGTTCCCCTGTATTGTTCCTTTCAAATCAAATTATTTATTATGTCTATAAAATGTATGACTCATGTTCATTCTTTATCGTGTTTAATAACAATTATAAGTAAATTTAATTTAACACGTTTTTTTATGAACCTTTATTTTTTTGGTAGTTTTATAGTATTGATAAAAATCAATATTTTACGTATGCTTCTTTTTTTTGAGAACTTTATACTTTATGTGATGGGGGGGGAGAGAGAGTAGGTTTATGGTTTTGTTACAACACAACTATTGATATTAGTTATGGGTGAAATAAAAAACAAACAAATGTTTGTCAGTTATTAATATAAAACATAAAGGGGTAAAAATAAATAAAAATGAAGGTGAAGGGTATAAATATATAAATTTAGTGTGGGGAAAAGGCAAAACTAGAGCCAAGTGTTTGATAAATGTGACGATAAACATGACATGTTCTATTTCAAGATCAATTAAATATTAAAAGAACTAAAAAATCGTATAATAAATATATATGTAATCAGTAAAATGTAAAAACATACAAATAAAATTAGCTTAAAAAAAGTTCGGATTTCAATTAATGATTAAAGATAATCATAGATAAAACAAACACATTTACTAACATAACAACAACAATGTTATGTGAGTACATTTTACTCTCGATGTCCGCCATTTTTGACACTTAAAAAAAGCGTTGCCCATAATTTCTTAGATTTATGTTTGCTACCCCGCTAAAGTATTGGCTGGCAGATAATTTAATTAAAAAAAATTAAGTTGTTTTATTGTATTTTAACAAAACTATGTACTCTGAACGTGACTTTTGGCAAATAATAAAATTTCAATGAATTTTATTCATTTAGTTATTGTAAACAGAATTATTTATAAACACGAATTTCCATTTAAAAAAATGTTTTTATTTAAATTGTTATTAATATATGAATATAATTCTTTTTTTCTTTATTAACAACAACAATAGATATATATATGTTTATAGAGGTAATAAAGAATTAAGCGTATGAATTCCATTAAATACTGTAATACGAATTATTTCATAGGCTCAGTTCTTTATTACGCCAAAAATATTGGATTTATTTCTTTGAGAATTTGTTATTTACACAATATAATAACTTCCCTCTTGTATCATTATAATTCAAATCTATTAGAAGTTGTTTAAAAGACAAAATTTCATTTATTTTAGAAATTTTTTTGAACCTTTGTTTTTGAAAAAGAGGTCTATTTATTTTTATATTATTAAGATTTTTAATGCATTTTTAGAGGGTATTATTTGTTAAAATTATTTGATTCTTGAATAAAAGGTTTCAAAAAATGTTGTTTAAATTAGAACTAGACTAAGTTACGAAAACTATTTACATATTCCCTTTTTAATCTCTGAATCTCATGTCAATTAATTTTTATTGAATTGTTTTTCAAAATTAATTAAGCTTTAAAAATCACAAATGTTTTCTTGAAAACCCAAAAACAAAACAAGAAAGAAAGTATAGTCGGTCAAGCCCGATCATATAATACCGTACACCCGGTATAAGTATAAAACAGTTTTTCAGAAATGGCCGCTATATGAGATATTTTCTATTATAGACGGATAATCCAAAAATTTAGTGCCATGACTTCCGTAAATATAAACATTATGTATGTTATACTTTATCTCGATATAAATACTTTTAAAAGATTTATGGAGGTTAAAGTGAATGACGGAGAGGGTCTTATATGGGAGTTTTGACTAAATATGGACCGACCATCATAAATAAACATATTATTTGTATACGGAACATTTTTGTGTTCAATATTATTTGAATACCAACATTTTTAAGAGAGTTATGCTCTTTAAAGTGATTTTCGGAAGTGCGTCTTATATAGGATTTACGACTAATTATGGACCGATCATCATAAAATTCTACCATATTATTTGAATATATGTATGTATACGAAACATATTTGTGTTCACTTTAATTTGGATACCTGCATAATTCAAACATTTCTGATTGTTAAACTCCTATTTCGGGCGGACATTTGTATGGGGGCCAGGTAAATTAATAAATAATGGACCGATTTCCACCAGTTTCAATCCCATCCGTCCTTGGGCCGAAAAAATATCAGGTACCAGCCAGCCAGACGGACGGACGGACATCGTTAAATCGACTCGGGAAGTGATTCTGTGTCGATCGGTATACTTTAAGATGTATGTTGGACTAATATTTATGGGCGTTACAAACATCAGCACTAATCCAATATACCCTCCCCACTATTGTGGTGTAGGGTATAATAAGAAATTTATTTGATGCTGTTTGTTGGGCTTTTTCTAGACCCTACAAAGCAAAATTGAGAGTTCCTTCTTTGTGAAAAACATGAGAAAAATCGGAAAAGCTAAACCCAGCTGCTCAAGGTATGTCTAAGCAATTTTTTGTTTTCGCAACAATTCGGTCTTTACACCGAAACGTCTTGAATCTCAATTGTCTAAAGGTATGGTCACACATGGCAAATATCTACTCAAAAAAGCGTAACCACTTGTCTTAGCACGTTGTTTAGTCTTACAAGAGTTTTTTTGCAAGATCAAACAGCATCAATTAAAAATAAATATATGTTGTGTCCTGTCCTAAATAAACGAAGTTTATTTTAATAAATAAACCAATTCAAATATATTTATTTAGTGGTTACGTCTTCTTAAGAAAATATTTGCCAAGTGTGACCGTACCTTAAGGATTGTTATCTCAGCTGTATCAAACGAATTTTCGTAAAAAGTGATTTGCTCATACTAGTTATCAAAAAGGTATAATTTTTTAAACCACCAGAGATCATCGAAAAAAGCATTATTAATTTACTTAATAATTATCGATTTATAGCATTTCGTGCAACATCAAAATCTAGTACACGCAATTCAACAATACAATTACAAACTTAGTTGTGTTATGACAACCATATACATATGACCTGTAAGTTTCACATGCCTCCAGGGCCACTAAACTCAATTTGAAAAAAAAAATTGTTATAACAAAATGTTGTTGTGGCAACACACTAAAGATATAGAAACAACAAGAAATTCAAACTGTCTTTAGAAGACGAAAAATTATGTAAGACAATTACAAAATAATTGTATTATATGTACCTACAATGTATATATGTACATATGTATGTACATATGTATGTAGCAGATATAACCACTAAAATAAATTTGTAATAAATCGATAAATGAGCTAGATTTATTTATAAAAGTTAAAAAGTCATACATACATACATATGTATGTAGTATATGTAATAAAGTAATAATTTGTCTGATTACTTACCCCAACTTCCACCAGTTCGACCCAGACATTGACTAGTTTCACTGTTCCACAGAAATGTTTTGAAGCCCTGCCATTTGCCCATTTTAGGTGGTGGCGAATAATATTCATTCTTTTTATCGGCCATTTTTATTTATATAAATCTGAGTGTTTTAGATTTTTAGGTTATAGTTTATTTTTTTGGTTTAGTTGTTAATTTATTTGTGTGTCTAGAGCAGTTTAGGTTTTCTTTTATTTTTCTGTTATAACAAAAAAGTGTTTACTTCTTCTTGCTGGTGTAGGCCGTGTGTTTGAGTGAGTTGGATGGTTAGTTAGTTAATTTAGTCTATGTTTAACTTTATTATTTATTTAATATTATTAATATTCGTATAACAATTATAATTATTAATAAATAATGTTGTTATTGGTTTTTTAGTTTATAGTAGCAGTCGCGTAATCAACTGTGTTGCAAAAACATTTTTACCGATTTTTTTTTGGTATTTGCTTTGTGAGTTGTATTGTATACTGATTAATATATATATATATATATATATGTATATATATTTCGATATAGATATATTCTATGAAGTTTTACACTTTGTATGTAGATTTTGCTTTAAACTATTGACTGATAATTTGATGACACCTAGAGGAGAAAAAAATTGTAGAAGAAAAAGCAAAAGAAAAATAGATAGTTATTAGTTTATAGAGTTAAAAATTAGCTGTCCTAATGTTATTTATATTTATTTTTGGACAAAAAATCCTAATAAATATTTTTGTAATTTTGAGAAAAGTTTATTATTTAGTTTGAAACTTTTAGTTGATTATACTTATTTTTTTAATAGTTTTTAACTTTTTTATTATTGTTAATTATTTATATAAATTTTATTTAACTGTATTTGTAATTAAATGTAAATTTTTAAAATTTTCATTACTTCCAACAACTTTTGGCCTACAGAACACAGTTATGTAACCGAGCACAAACCGTTAAAGAAAAAAATTTTTTTTCTGTCAAGTCGTTTTCTTCTTTTTCCGTTTTGTTCTTCACCAATTCTATTCTATGATGTTCTGTGCTGTGCTTTTGAATATGGCTAATACGAAAGAGTATTGCTTTCAGTTCCTTGTTACGCTTTGTTTCGGTACTAAAGAACTTTTTTTTTTTGTTTCTTTCTTTGGTTAAGGTTTTCCTAATACTATTTCAAATATAGTTCTAAAAACAAATTACAACAAATAAGTAGTGGGTACTAAAAAACCTCTAAAAGCCAGATATTGTACTAAAAATCTAAGAGGAAATTGACAATTGTTTAGATGACAAATGCCAAAATGTTGTAACCGTTAGTGTAATAGAGAGATAGAGAGAGAGCAAGCTTAAAGAGTATCCAGAGTGTAAAAGTTTTACATATTTTTCCTTATGTCTCATTCCCAACTTTGTTACAGGCTAAATATGTACATATGTCTTGTATTGGTACATCTGTCTTCAACGTAGTAGAATTTCTGATACAGATAATTATAGTAGTAGTTAGTAGAAAAACACCTACCATTAGTAAAAATCAATTTTTGAAATATGTAATTGTAATACAAACAAGAGAGAAAGGCAAAAGTTAACAAATTGTGACATTACTTTTTTCAGTTATTACCCAAGGAGTCTAGGACAAATTTTCTTAATTTATAGGTATGTAATTTCACTATAAATTTGTCTACTACAATAGGATATATTTTTATTTCATAGCATTAAACAAGTGTATTTATAAAATAGTTATTTTTGGTAACCCAACAACTATTAATAATTATTCAAATTGTTATAAATTTTTATTGCAACTACTCCTAACAATTTGCAGTAATTTGTAAAAGTTTTCTGTTATTAAATAAAGTTAATAAATTTATATATTTTTGCTTTTTCCCCTTATTAAATGGTAGGCCAATTTATTGATGTTGCCAGTTTACCAGTTTTACTACAACATTACATAAGAGCTGCCAGATGAGGAAAAAATTTTCCTGATTTTACTGTCAAAAATAGTTCAGAACATTTCAAAATCAATGATTTTTATGTCAGTAAATCTGCATTTTGAAAAAAACACGTCTATCTATACTGCACATAGCCCTTTGATTTGAAGAGTAATCATATAATGGTGGCAGATGATTTCAAAACGATCTGTTTAACATTAAGAAACAAATGTTCCATTACGTAATTTTTTATATATGTATTTGTCAAGCAAGTATTTTCAGAAACGGATTTTCTTTAAACATCTGTTTATTGTCATAATGTTTTTTGGCTTAGCTCGACTGTAAAATATTTAAATAAAATTTGACAAATAATTTATAAATTTTTAAAATCTTTAGAAGTTGATCACTTCTAATAATAAAAATCATCTATTTTTGATAACAAAATATATAAATGTCTTTAAACTAAGGTTCAGATTTAGAAACACGAACAGAAAATTATGTTTTAGTTTTTGTATGAATTTTTGTTTCCGTTTTATAGAAAATATATACCTGTGATTACTGCTAACTACTTTATACTTTATTTTGCCTTTAAGAAATGGAGATTAAGCTGTTTTGTAAAATTAATATGGAGTTGAAAGTAATTTTACACTTAAACTTTTTGATAATAATATAGCAATACCAAACTAGCGATGGTAAATACCGTACTATTTTACTTTTTCAGTACTTCTTAATAACATAGAATACCGCAGACCTTTACCGTGTTTAAATAAAACTGTGAAACACATGCTTAAAATAATCTAAGTGAAAAAATTTTAATTAGCTCTTACGAATTTCTGACGTTTCTACTATATATGCATATGGCAAATCTATAGCCAATAGCGCCGCTCAATATAAAGTTAAATTTATTCTAAATTAGTTTCACAATTATATAAAGTTTTAAAATAACCCATTTTTCATTTTTATTTTTTAGTTGTAATTTAAACAATATAGCAAGTTGGTTTTTAATATTACAAATAACAATTAGTACTTTAAATCTCTAAAAAGTTGGGGCCCAGTAACATTTCAAAATTGTTTATCTATTTTATTCCAATAACATATCGAGTAAAATTGATTGTAATTTTCTTATTTGAGATTATGGCATACGATATCGAGCAAGAAATTTAGTACATTTTATCATAATTTCGATATCGAAATCATTTTTCGATACGATAGCTCATTCGATCACGAATTCGGTAATTTGGCCCCTGGATTTGGTAATTTTTTATGCGAAAGATAAAAATACATTTAAATATTTGGATAGTAGAATAAAATACATAGTGTAATAAAAACATTTGGGTTTTTTAGTTGAATCTTTTTTTATTTTAAGACATTAAACATTAATCTGGTTACCCTATTTGTAATCAACAAATTACAAAGAGCAAAGAGAAGAGCGAATAAGTCGCCAATACCAAACATCTAATGTTTAAACTTGGTTTAACTTTTTACAAGTAAAACTTTAAATTTTGATTTTACTGGAGGCAAGTTGAGCATAAATCCTTAAATGATGGCAAAATTAATTATGTTATACAAGAAATGTGAATTTAAGTTTTAAAATTAATAGAAAATATAATTATCAGAATTATATAATATTTTGTCTTTGATGTAAATTTTAAACAAAACATATGTAATGGATTTTAATAAATTTATTGGTAAAATAAATTGAGATTTTAACACGTTTAAAATAAAGCAAAATAGTTCACATCATATGTGTATAGGTTATACTTTGAATAAATTTAACTTCTATTGATATTTTTGTATGAATTTCTATATAAAGAAACTGCTAGTTAATATTTGTATATTAAGTTTTCAAATTAAAGTGCCAAATATATGAAGATTGTTACAATAAGATTGAATATGATAAGTAGGATTTGCATAAGGAAAAATATGAAATCAAACACTTGATAACGTTTCTGGGACGAAAAAAATTATTTAATTTAAATGTCTAATAATTCATTAGTTTTTGCCAGATTGTTAAAAATTTAAATTTATTTTTTCTTCTTTTTGACAGAAATACAATGTTTTGAATCTAGCAAAGTTGCTAGTTGCAAAATTGCTTAATAAAATATATTTTATTTTAATCAAACACTTGATATATTTTCAAGAATGCTAAAACTCAAACGATTTTCAATGTTGCCACATTATTATAATTAACAAGTTGTTATGTGATGAAAACTAGGAATTAGAAAAAAATTTTAATTATATTAAGAATTGTTTTATTATTTCCTTCAAATACTGGTTAAAGATACCCGAGTAAAAAAAATATTTAAAATTTGTTTGAAACAAAAAAAATAGTATTTGCTGTGGTACATCAGCTAATTTAAAATTGTTTTTGAAGATTACTTAAAATTTTTTACTATAGGTATAGATATAAAGAAGCAGAATAGGAGATAAATAAATCTCAACTTGTCACTTTGACAGAAATTGCCAGAACAACAAAATGACACGTAATTGTTACGAGAGCATCTTTTGCTCTCAAATGACATAAAAAGAGGTGTTATGTACTAAAGACAACTATAGAGTAAAGTTTTATAATATAATACATTTTATATAAAAAAAACCGATTTGGAAAATATTTTTGTTAATAATTTTTAACATAAAGTTTTCTAAGATTTAAAAAAAAATTGTACTAATTTTTTCATATGTATATTTTATGGAAGGTAACAAAAGACTATCCCAATATTAATAGAGGGCGTGGCAATTTTCTCTTAAACAAAAGCAGTTTTTTAAAAATTTAGTTTAGCAAAAATAATTACGAAACATTTATTTTTTAGAAATGTTGTAAGAAACCAGTCACCACTTAAAACATTAACTGCCGTATTTATAAAAAATTAAAATACACTTCAAATGTACTTTAAGAAAATTTTGTCTAAAAGCACACTTCAAGCCTACTTTATTTTTTATATATACGGCAGTAAATATATAGTATAGAAGTTAACACCTTCTTAACAAAAATTTTAGTCTCCTTACAAATGCACTTATGTATGTACCCGTATGTGTTACTAAGGCAATTTTTCACAGTCAAATTTAAATCCACAAAAGAAAAACAAAAGACACATACTGTGTTCGTTTTTTTTCTCCAAAAGCAAAAAAAGTCTTTTTTCAGTATTGTTTTTTTATACAATTAAATGCAAACATTACTCCACTTTTCGTAAAACAGCAGCAGCACCGCACCGTACGCACACACAAATTTATCCTACTGACACATATTAAACATAATTTATACACTCCACTTTGGCTTTTCGTTTTTCTTTTCTTTTCAGCGATTATAACACTTTTCTAATACGGAAAAAAATATAAAAAACAACAAAAACTAAAGCATAACTTTAGTCCTTTTGAAAAGATTGAAAAGAGCTCAAATAAGGGGAATGCGCATTAAAAGAAACTTTAAAATATTGAGTGAGAGTGAGTGAGAGAGCGTCAGAGAAGGAGAGAGCTTTCATATAAAGTCTGAAATTGAAAAGAACTGTGTGTGATAAACGCGTGAAATGAAAGAAACCGTAATAGCAACGTTCTTTTTTTATTAACCATTGTAGTTAAAACGTTTGGGAGAAAAAGTCCTTGTACGCATACATACGAAAATTCATGGTTGTATTTGTAAGGCCTACAACTTATTAATTTTTCTTACTCTCTTTTGTTGCTTTCATTTCATCTCTCTTTGTTACTCTCTCTGTATCTAACATTTTTAAGTCTTTTGTTGTACTATTACGTACAAAACAGGATGAATTGGTGAAAAAATTTACATAAATTGTCTCTAGTAATGGAAAAAATTGTTACAAAATCACTTTTAATTAAGGAAAGTTAAAAAAATAAAACTTTTCTTTTTTTCTTTTAAGCATTTTTTTAGTTGCAATGAATGGTTTGATATTTGTATTGAAATTTAAATTCCAACGTTTTTTTTCCTTCCTCTTTTAATATTTCTCCCCTATATTGATTTTTCCGTTAATAATGTAAGTAAAATTGTTACACAATATTTAATTTTTTCTTTATAACTTTTTAAATTTTTTGAAAGTGTGTTTTTTTTTCATTCAAAAAGTTATTTTAATTTTCTATTCCCTCAATATTTTAGCATATTATGCTTTTATTTTTAACTACACACTTTAGATTTGAAAATTGTTTCTATGTTTTTTCATTATGCATAAGGAAAAAATCGAATTTTTGTATGTATATAAGTGTTACAAGGATATTTTTCTTCATTTCTCCCAACACTCTTAACAAAAGTTTTCACTTGACTCTGCCAGTTAGTTTTTTAATTTTAAGTTTTTCATTTAACAATTTAAAGTCTTTGTTTTAAGAAAAATCCTTTTATTGTTTGTGAAAAGTTAACATTTTTTTTATATATGTATACACATTCAATAAATGTATATATTTTTTCACTATATGTACTTTTTTATATATTTTATATTTTTCTTTTGCACTATATCTGTATATATATTTTTGTTCTATTAGGTTTTTAATCCGTATTCAAAATTCTACCGTATGTCGTCCAGAGTTGAAACGCCAATGATAGTGTCTTTACTGCAACTGAAAGAGAAGATTATTTTGTGTGTTCAAAATTTGTTTAGTGGTATTCAAATAACTCATAAATGTGTGCTTTTTCTTTGTGTAGTAGTATTGTTTTCACGGCAATTAGGCGAGGGGAGTAGGGCGGCAAAATTTATGTTCTAAAATTGCTTCTTTTCTACTGGAATCATTTATGTGTATGCTTTTTGTATATATATTTATATATATATGTATGCATACATATGTATATATTTCATAAGTCGTTTAGTACAACAATCATTGGTATTTGATTAGTAAACATTGGGCGCAAGAGAGACAATAGAGAGCTTTTTTATTATATTTGAACGCAACATTTTAGGGCTGTTTTTGTTGTTGTTTTCCAATACCTTATAGAAAGCTTAATTAGTATTGTAAAAGCTCAAAGTGGCAAAAGCCGTTGTAAAAGATTTAAATTTGAAAATACTGTTGCAATGAATTAGATTTCAGTAAAAATGTATAAATGGTAAAATGCAAAATGGTAAAATGTTTAAGATCTTTTCACCCGGATTAGGAGATCTTTCGGTAAGTGAATCTAATTGACCCAGGGCTGTTAAATATTTATTCTGGCAACATAACATGATTGATTCGAATCTCACTCAATAATAAGCCACTGCCTTTCTAGAGCAATAATCAAATCACGCTATTTTCTGATCTTCTAACCAAGGGTGTTGTTATATGTAGATGCCTGCAGTACTTTCGGATAAACTAGCAAGCATTCCATCTCATAAATTATTAATTTAATTGGTATATTGATGGATTTATGTTAGTTGGCCCTTCGACATTCCACACTTTCAATAATATAAACCATTCAGTTTGAGAAATCACTGTCAACGAAAGAGATTGGATTCATTCATGAAGTTCCAAACTGACTCACTAGTTATTGTTTACTTAGGTAATCTAAATAAACTTCACGGCATATTAAATGCTACTATGTCCTTTGGGGAGATGCGATATTTAGGCTAAATGTTCAAAGAAGGAAACTGACACTTGATTGGCAATTTTCACTCATGATCTTTTGATTTCTCTGAGATTGTCCGCTATATAAAAAGTCCTCCAAGCGGATGTTTATATTATTAATACAGCCGCCTATGTAAACTGTGTGTCTATGTGAACATCAACGTAATAAAGTCGAAACGTATTCCCGATTACATCAATTCCTTGGCCCAACAACACTTTGTATAGTTAATATGGGTTTTAGGACATGAGAGAATCCGAAGATTTCAAATTACTGACTAGTGCGCCAAAAAAGTTTCAGCCTTGAAAGAAACAAGGTCCTTACAACGATCTAGCTTGATTTATTTATACTTTATTTATATCTCTTCTAAAAACTCTAACCCTAACAACGTAATCTATTACATTTTTTTCCAAAATTCTTGAACTTTCCTTTTATTTACATTTACATACATTCACTATTCCCTTTTCATAAACATTTTTAAACAAAGTTTAACAAAAGCTTGTGGCTTTATTTCAAATCTCTCTCTATCTCCCTCCCTCTCTCTCTCTCTCTTTCTCTGTCTAACTATTTGTCACTTTGCTCTCACTTGGTTATAGTGCAAAGTGCTAAAACTAACGTTAAATACTAAAAACACAACAACACCCTTAGGGCACAGGAAAAACCAAAAATGACAATAAACTCGCCCTTTGGATTAAGTGCTTATGAGAAGGAAGACGAAGCGCAAAAAAAAATTACTAACATACTTGAACATAAAGTTTTTTTAGGTGCACAGGATCAAAAGCGCAGGTTCACAGCAAAAGCAAAAGAATTAAGAAAGAAAATTCTATATAAGTAATTTCTATATAATAATATATTGATTAAAAATTATTTCATACAAGAGTATGAAATAACAAAATAGTAAGAAAAGTGTAAGAAAGGAAATGGAAAAGGAAAAAAGACTAGAGAGAGAGTAATAGAATGTTTAGTTAAATAAGGAACATTTTATAAAATATAAATATTTTATCATAAGTCAAGATTTGAGATTTTTTCATTTGAGAGGCTTGCTTTCGAATGTTACAAATATTTCAAATGTTGTTTAACCACGTGATTTATTTTTATATGTTCTCTACTTTGAACTTATACTACTTATAGAATTTAAAACCCCAATATAGACTCTGGTTTCTTTTTATAACTATTGAACTCATTTTATGAATAACACTTCCCTCTTTTACTCTCTTATGCCTCTAGCAATCATAATTTCTCTCTGACTTGTTAATACTGTGCTAATTTTGCTTCAATTTTTTAGTTTGTAAAAATTATAACTTTTATTAACTACCCCTTTAAGTCTTACGTCATTTCTCAGCTGTTACCTAAGAGTTTTGTTATACAACACCCTCATACTCACATGATATTAGACATTTTTATGTAGTTTTCAACAATTTGAAACAATTCAAACAATATTTTTATACCACACACTCGTATCTCTGGCAGCTGTGGCTGACAGTCCACCCTGCCTTCCTGTTGCGGTGCCTTGTTGTTGGTGACAAGATTAACACATATGGTTAAAAATCACGTTCTGGCAAATTTATTAACCAAAACGAAAATCCCCTGGCTCTCCTATTACACCTACGACAATTCCCGAAAAGCAAAAAAAGAAAACAACTAAACAAATTAAATATAAAAAGTGTACAATTAGTTTTTTAAGTGCGTTTGTGGTTAAGCCTCCAAACTACTCGTATATACGTTTACAAGTATAATATTAAGAGTTCTTTTGTGTATCCATTATTGTCCATTGTAATGTACGAGGTCTGATCAAAAAATAACCGTTATATTCAAATTTCGTGAGATACGTATGTTCGATTTTCACATTTTTTTTTCTGTTATGTTGGTACACATGTCTGTTATATATGTAGATAATACATATCAGCTATTTTGGATTGTCAGTTTGTTTCGAAAAAATGGATCAAAGAAACTGTATTAAGTTTTGTGTAAAAAAATGAAATTAAATGCGCAAGGACATTTGAAATGTTGACTGTGGCGTTTGGCGAGTCTACTATGTGCAGAACACAAGGACATTTGAAATGTTGACTATGGCGTTTGGCGAATCTACAGAATACATGTTAAATTGTGGTATAACCGGTTTAAGGAAGGCCGAGAAGATGTCAATGACGATGCTCGTCCTGGTCGCCCGAGCACGTCAACAACCGATGAAAACATTGAAGCAGTAAAGAAAATGATTTTGGATCCTCAAAAAGATCATAACTGGTGACGAATCATGGGTGTATGGCTACGACATTGAAACCAAAGCCCAATCATTCCAATGGAAACGTCCAGAAGAGCCAAGAAAGAAAAAGCACGTCAAGTTCGGTCAAATGTGAAGGTTTAGCTCACTGTTTTCTTCGAAGGCAATGGCGTGGTTCATCATGAATTCTTGCTACAAGGTCGTACGGAATACTACCTTGAAGTTATACCTTGCGCGAAGCAATTCGTCAGAAACGCACAGAATTGTGGAAAACCCAGTCATGGATTTTGCACCATGATAACGCACCAGCTCACACATCGATGCTTGTGCGTGAGTTTTTGGCCAAAAACAAAACCGTTATCATGCCTCAACGACCGTATTCACCGGACTTGGCCCCCGCTGACTTTTTCCTCTTCCCAAAACTGAAGACACCGATGAAAGGAAAGCGTTCTGCTACGATTGAGGAGATAAAAGAAAAATCGAAACAGGAGCTGTTGGCGATATAAAAAAGCGCTTTTCAGAAGTGTTTCGAGAATTGAAAAAAAACGCTGGCATAAGTGTATTATATCTGAGGGGGATTACTTTGAAAGGGATAATGATGAAAAATAAATACTTTTTAAAAAAATTTAAAATAAGACCTCGTATGTTGAATATAAATTTTTCTCTCCTCTGCCGCTCAGTTCTGCGCTGCTCCGTTCTATTCTTAAGTTAAGTAATCCCTTTAGGCTGAAGGACGTTTCAGGACACACAATATTGTTGTAACTGACTACAACAAAACCAACAACGAAATAATGAATTGTCTTTATGTTCATTGTTTTGCCAAAAATTATTGTGTTTTTTTTCAACGCCATTTTCGTTTGTTGCGAAAACATTTCGAAAATGTTTGTATTTTGGAAGGACCACTCAGCTGTATAACAAACTAAAATCGCTATTAAATTAGTTAAAGAGAATTCAAATTAATTAAAATCAACTAGTGACGCTTGTAGTTTACAACTTGGTAATAGTTAAAGGTATGATGTTATCGGACAGGTTATTATAAGTTTAATTTAATCTAAAACCGACCGATAAGCTAAAGTGAAGATCATCTTGCCTTTAAATTTTATAGTGAGGTTTATGTATTTAAAGTTGTCATATGTTCTGGAAATACTGTCAACTTCATGAAAAATAAATTAATTTTAATTTTGTTTTGCCAATAAATAATTTGATGAAATTTTCAGAGGTTGTCTCGGATTTTTGATCATATCTCCATTATTTATAGACGGATTTTGCTGATTTTAAATAGCGAACTTCTCGAAAGCATGTCTGACAGAATTATTAAATATTTGGATAACGAAGATATCTGGGGACTTCAGAAAATTGATTTCAACAGACAGACACACAGACGGACATGTCGCTATCTATAAGGATCCAGAATATATATACTATATAGGGTCGGAAAATTATATTGTGGAAATTACAAACGGAATGACAAACTTATATATACCCTTCTCATGAAGGTGAAGGGTATAAAAATGAAAACGACGTTTGATTTATAGTTATTAATAACCTGGAGAATATTTTTGAATACAGACAGCCTCAAAGTAGACTATTGAATTTGATTTTTTTTTCACAAACAAATATTTATTGTATTGCCATATTTTAGAAAAAAAATTATTTTATTTTACAAGGAAGTTGTAATAACGAAAAATTTTAAAGGTCACTTTAAAATTACCTTAATTGACATGCATTTTTAATTATATTCCTCACTTTAATTAAAGTTACCTTTTTTGAGTGGAAATATACATATGTAAATGTCCCTTTTTCTAGTAAACTAGATAGGTATAAAAATTTATTTTGATTTTCATTTAAAAACTTATATTTAGAAATTATGATTGATGACAAATTAAGCTTATTTTCGCGAAAAAGTAGTTATTTTAGGATTTTAATTAAGCTTAAGAATTAGTTAATGATTCATTTCGGTTAATTAGACATAAGTATTTTTGAGTGAATTTTTTTCTATAGTTTTACGTAGTATACTTTTTTGGATGTATGTAATTAATTATTCATCCCTCTTGAAGATTTTATACGCTCTATATAATAATTGAATCGTATTATAAATATAAAATTGCTTTCCGGTAGCAGTCTTTTTAAAGATTATAATATACAGGGAAAGAATAGAGTTACGAATAGTTTTACAGACGTTTAAGTATATCAAGTTATGATTTTGGTTCATACATAAAAATGAATTTATGTTGGCTTTTCCTTAGCGGCAAGAAATCCGGCCGAAACAAAAATGAACATTACAAATTAAAACAAGGAAACCATTGTTGTCTTGATTTCAAAACAAAAACAAAGTATACAAATACATGTCTTTCAAAACGTTGAACTGTATATGTATGTACATATGTATGTCAACATGTCAAACAGCACCCTGATTCTTGTACTTACCCAGCACTACATGATCTAATACAAGAACTAAAAAAACAAGAAATGTTTTTACTTTGTTTCTATTATTTTCCCAAACAATAGCCTATAAACTAAAACTCTGATTGTTGTATAAAAATATGGAAAGGGCAAAGTGGAAGTTACGATTTTAAATAAAATGTAAGAGGCCTTATGGACAGTAAGGAGTGAGCGAATGAAAAGAGTAACTGTTGCCATAAAATTACCCACTTTATTATGTGAAAGTTTGTGTGTCATGTTTATGCATGTCAGTTTGTGTGACTATGTTTTTATATACATACTTATGTATGTATGTATATACAAAAAGTTGTTAATGTTAAGCTTAAATATCAAGCAAAATAGAAATATGTACTTAAAAAAGACGCAGTTGTTCGAAATATTAAAGCCCCTACTTAAATTTGCATATTTTAGAATTGCAACTGAAAGTTAAATATTATATTTAGCAGCGTTGTTTACATTTTATACATAGAGCAAAGTTGTATATAAAAAGTAGTAAAGGAGTTGTATTTTCACGCACATTTAGGACGTTAACAAAATTGTAATTATTACAGTAATTGTTCTATTAACTCTTCTCTTAACTTTTATTCACCATTTTTTGTTTTTTTTTTTGAAAACTAAATTAAATGTTACAAAGCTTATATTTAATCGGACATACCTAACGTTTCTTCACACATAAAATAAATATGTAATTGTAGCTAAATATTTGCCACTAAAATTCAATTGTTCTTTTTCGACACTACACTTTAGTAAGTACTCATATACATACTTAGAAATCTCGTACTACTGGTAGAGTGTTAGAGGTGGTGGCATTTCAATGTTTAACGACCATATAAACTTGGGCATACATATAACGCTAACAAATTAACTAAAAACTAATAAATAAAAATAATAAAATCGATTTTAAACAGGGGTAGTGTTAGAGTATCTGTAATGTAGAAAAATGACATGGAATTCTAGTAATTTCTAGCCAAATTTACTTAGCGGCAATTAGGACAAGGTTAAATATACTAATTTCAATACAGTCTATATGTATATTTATGTATTAAAAAATCTAAAGTAGGTGAATATAAAGAAACTTCTTAAAATAAGAAAAATAAACAGTTTCAAGCGAAAATAAGGTAAATTTGTGACACCAGGATTGGCATCTTGGTCCGGTCAGACCAAATCTGTCTTTGAAGTTCTCTATTTTTTCTTCAAAAATATCAACGTTATATCTATAAATGATATGTGCTGAATCGTTTGGAATACGATAAAAGGGGAGAATTCACTGAGATCTTGGTCTGGCTAGACCACAACTTGTTATCTCTTCTAAAAAATGTTTTTTTTTTTGTGTGTTCATTCACGATCATACAACAATAATTTGTTATATTATATTTACACAATTAGTATGACACTCTGCATCATTCGATACAAGTCCTACTCTTAAAGATTTGTAAAATGTTTAGGTTACAAATCCTTAAATATACTTAAACCTAACTTAAAACATATGTACATTAAATCTAAAATTCTATTGTAACACATTTAGTCTTGAGATATTCATTTAGGGCTTCTTGGCCCAAATCTTTGCCAAAACCACTTTGCTTGAAGCCACCAAATGGAGCAGCCACATCAGTCTTATTGTATACATTAACAAACACCGTACCGGCTTCAATGTTCTCAGCGAATTCCAGAGCCTTGCTAATGTCCTTAGTAAATACACCACTGGCTAAGCCATACTCGGTGCGGTTGGCCCTTTTCATTATAGATTCAACATCGCTGCCATGGAATTTCGTAATGATCATAATGGGACCAAACGATTCCTCTTGAGCTATATACATATGATCATCTACATCTGTAAACACGGTGGGTTCAAAGAAGTAGCCCTTCATATTGGGTACTGGTTTGCCACCATACACTAAAGTAGCACCTTCTTCAACGCCTTTATTACAGAATTCGATTAGTTTTTCGTAATGAGCACGATGATTTTGGGGTCCATGAGCTGTGGAACGATTGAGTGGATCTCCAATGGCCATGGAACGTATATCTTTGACCACTCTTCTAACAAACTCATCGTGTATGGTATCCTCTACAAAGATACGGCCTGCAGCTATGCAATTTTCACCTTTATTGAAAAAGACCGAGGACATACCCTGGAAATTTGAACAAACAAATAAATGAAGATATATGTATGTATATATTTTCGCAACTAAATATTAAAAAGATAAACTTACATGTTTAACCGCCTTTTCAAAATCACAATCAGCAAATATCACTAGAGGGCTTTTGCCACCCAATTCCATGGAACATTTTTTCAAATTCGACTCAGCACAAGAACGCATAACCAATTTTCCAATGCTTGTGGAGCCTGTGAAGCCTAATTTCCTTACTAAGGGATGATCAGCTATAGCCTGACCTGCTACAGAGCCGGTACCAATTACCACATTTATAACACCAGGTGGAAAACCAGCCTTTACAATGAGTTCAGCAAACTTTAAGGCTGTTAAGGGACAAGTCTGGGCCGGCTTAATTAGGCAGGTATTGCCAGCTGCTATACAGGCAGCCATTTTCCAAGACAACATCATCAAAGGATAATTCCAAGGAGTAACTAAACCCACCACTCTGCAAACATTCAAAAATAAATTTTATATAACAGATGTAAATAAAGCTTAAACAAGATTTAGAAAAACTTACCCTATGGCTTCTTTTTTGGTGAAAGTCAATACATTATTGGGTCTGGCGGGATTTACTGGTATGGTAGAACCTTGAATCTTATCACACCAACCGGCAAAGTAACGCCAAGCATCTATGGACATACCAATATGAGTCTTTAAGGCCAAGGTATATACAGCTCCAGAATCGACTGATTCTATGGTGGCCAATTCTTCCTTTTGTTCTTCCATTAAATCGGCCAATTTAAGCATAAGTTGTCCTCTTTGTCTGGCCGATATTTGACGCCAAGAGCCATAGAACGCTTTATGGGCGGCCTGTACAGCCTTATCAACATCATTATGAGTGGAACAAGCTACCTTGCAAATGAGCTCTTCAGTGGCGGGGTTAATAATATCCAGAGTTCCACGATTTTCGGCATCCACAAACTGTCCATCGATAAACAGTTGTGTGGGTATGGGAATTTCCTTTTTATTGGCTTTTAAAACAAAGCCATCATAGTGAACCTTTAAGTTGTCACCCGAATTACCTTGTCTCAAGGCCTTAACAATTTCACAATAAAACTCCTCAAATACGGGCGCCATGAACACCTGTTCATTTTCTAAAGGCACATCAAAAGCATCCTTACATTCCTCTACCAATCTAACTACATCCATGGAACCTGCACCGGCCGCAAAGAAATCAGTATCAGCTTCAATTGGACATTTCAATATTGACAACCAAATGTTGCTTAAAATGTCTTTCTTCGACAATTCATCTTCTGTGAAATTGGTAATTTGTGGAGCTTGAGATTGCTTAAACCAGTCGCAGGCATTAATCATTTTCGAGCCCTTTTTCAGACGGCGTACATTAACAAATTTTTTGTCTGCACCTTGGAGTAACAAACCACGTTCATGTACATACGCCAGCGTAGCCAAACCTTTAAGTCTTATAGCTTGATTCTGCTTGACGGGTATGTCTTCATATATATGGGCACCAAATAGTCTAATATTTTCTTCGCTATTGTCATCATTTATTACGGTAGCTAAAGCTCCTGGCACTGAGTCCATGGCTCTTATGAAATTCCAAATTCTCTCTGCAGTTTGGTTCAAATTAATATATTGATTTTCCTCCTTAAACATGGCCGGATCATAAGTAGCACCAACTTCAGTTTGTGTTATCTTAGGAGCCTTGCCCTGAGCTACTAAATCCACAGCTTGGACCATGGATTTGATACCCTCAGGATATAAGAAACGTTTGTACAGAGTATCTAAAGTGTCCACTGGCTCTACATTACATTGTTTTTGCAACAAAATTGGACCGGTATCCAAACCATCATCAGCCCAGAATATGGTAAAACCAGCCACCTCATCACCCTCTATCAGAGTCCAGGAAATGGCACTTGCACCTCTGTGACGTGGCAAAATGGAGGGGTGATAACAGATGCTACCCAGGGCGGCACCGTCAATTACCTCCATGGGAATGAATTGGGAACAGAATGGCAACACATTAATATTAGCTTGCACCGATCTGTATTGTTCTAAAACTTCGGGAATGGCTACACCTTTGCGACGCCATGTTGAAAATTTAAAGACCGGTATATTATGTGCAGTAGCTGTAGTGGCTAGAATATCTTCACGATTTCCTTTATTAGCTATGGTAAATACGCCCACAACATTGTAGTGTTTTTCCAAGAGTAAAGTCAAAACATCAGCGGCAAAATTACTTTGACCAATGATGGCAATTCTTAAAGAGCTCTGGAAATAAATGCAAGGTACACAGCGAATTTTAATGTTTGATTGAAAATAAATTTTCGGCGTTAAGAATATTTGTAATAGAAGGATTAATGATTGAATAATTTCAAATAATAAACACTTCAATGCTTGTTATGCCATCAAGTTTAAACAAAATTATGCAAGGAACACAACTGGGACGAATTGTCACCGACTGATTCGACGTTTTGGGCGAAACTCGATTGTCGTCCTAGCATTATTTAGAAATAACAGTAAATTTGTTAAAACACAAAATTCAGCGAGTTATTTAAATGGTCATTAAATTTGATTAACTTTTTACATATATGTATTTACTTACATTCATTTTGATTTTTTGTGTTTACTTTTTCACTTAAAATTTCACTTTTAACACAATTTCATTTATTTTTTATTAATTTTTTTGTTTGTTTCGAATTGTTCTTATTGAAAAGAATATTATGATTAAACTCAAACCCAGCTAATCATGGGTATTTATACGATTTCAAAATTATTTAAAAAAAAATTATTCAAATACACACACAATTTTTGTTTACGAGATAATCAATTTAATCAGTAATAAGTAAAAAACTGAAAAATAAAATATACTTGAAGCAAAAGCAAATCTTAAACATATAGACTTACGACATTTTAAAGATACGAAAAATAAAATGGTTTTTGAAACTGATTTGAAACAAAAACAGACATAATGCAACATTCTAGTAAGTTAAGTTAAAAATTTTTAAACTTATTTGGTATTAAAAATAATGGGAAGAAGTATCAAATAACCTTAAATATTTTTGAATATGTAAAGAACTAGTACCTATATGCAGTTGTTTTATTTAAATGTTTGAACATTATTCATTAGAAAATGTAATTCCCAATTTAATAAATTTAATTTATTTAAATTTAATGAATTTTCATGTTTTGAAATTTGTTTAATAATTTAATAGTATTTAAACATAAAATCCTACAGATTTAATACTATAATTATAAGAAAAAATCCCAGTTCTATGTAATTCACAATTTTAATTGAATACATAAAGTTTGACCTATGGGTTTCACATAATTTTTTAAGAGATAGATTTTTTAAATAAAGTACATTTTATTTGCGGGAACTATTAGATATTTACGCAGGTTATTGATTTTTTCAGAAGTAGTCCTCATATGAGAGCAATAAACTCTTATGGGCCGATACCCATGAAATTCGGTATGACGATTTATATATACGAGTATATATGTATATACATATATGTTAATGAGAGATTTTGCGCATTTAAGAAATTTTGGAAAGTCTACTGTATGGATTATATGGGTGGATAGTCAAAAATAAACCGATCGGCATGAAATTTGGTACGACGATTTTAATATACATATACAATGGATTCTTTATGTCGAATTCCAACTTGATAGCAATATTTAAATATAAGAGGTTTATGCGCTTTTAAATGATTTGCAATCATGAAATTCAGTGTAACGATTTTTACATATATGTATGTATATGAATTATTTATAGCAAATTTCAATTTCATAGTGATGTTTATAAAAGATTATGCACACTTAAGTGATTTTTGGAAGTGGACTTTATATGGATACTATGTTAAAATATGGACCGATCAGCATGAAATTCAAAGGTGGCTTATGTTTAAAAAAAAAATTTCCACTTTTTTTTTTCGTTTCGATAGTTTTTGAGACGCTCTTTCACATGGTGAAAACTAGAAAGTCCTAACTTGCTTAAAAGTGTACTAAAAATGTAGAGAAAGAAGAACACAAATAAAAGAAAAACATAATTTTATTGAAAATCCAAAATCAAGATAATAAATGGAATTGAAAAATTTAAAAAGTGATCCGGTCACATATATGTATATGTGGATTATTTGCGTTGAATTTCAAGTTGATAGTGATCTTTGTAAGAGATGCATGCGCATTTCAAATTAATTGATCACTATTACGAAGTGGGCTATATCAAAATATTGAGGCATTTATGTACCATAAAGCCATATTCCGGGAAGCCATTTGTATGGAAACCGATTCTTACCGTTTTCAACAGGACTTGTCCTTTTGTAACAAAAATTAAGTGTGAACAATTTCATGTTATTATCTGCATTGTAATTGAAGAAAGTAGCAAAAAAAATATCGAGATTTTTTGAAACTTTGGTCTATAACTCGGATCCTACTAGACTGATTGTTCCCATTTTCAATACAAACAAAGAGTTTCGGTAAAAATTTCACTGTTCTTATTGTTTTTTTTTTTTAAGCTCTATCGTGCTTTCAACAGACGGACGGACTTGACTAGATCGTCTGAGAATCTTAAAAGCATTAAGAAAATATATACTTTGTGGTTCTACGACCAATATTTCTATGTGTTACAAACGGAATGACAAACTTAATATACACCCCCATGTTTTTGTTGGTGGGTATAAAAATAACTAAACATTGTGATAATGGAAGTGAATTCGTCAATAATGTTTGTTTTATACTAGTTATCATTTGAACAAATTTAATAAATTACAATTTCATTATGCACCTGCATTGGCAATAATTTTAAAACAACATTAATAAATTACTTAACATCAATTAATCTGACAAGTGCAATTTGCAATGTTCAATAGCATTAAAAGGACTATTTGCAAGGAAGTAAACATTTCAAAAATAAGCAGTAACTTACAAAGTTGAGAGGCAGTAGCAGCGGCAGCTAAGTCTCCGACGTCATCTTATTTACTATGATGACAAACGATTTACACACAACAATTCTTAAATACGGTGCAATATTTGGCCTAGTGCCATATAAGAAGCCAAGTGGACAACCAAAACACTATCTACAGACATTTAAGCACCACCAACATAACCACCTCGAAAAACTTTATCATTATCCCCACAGCCATTCCTATCCCCAAACTCATCGTAATCGTTATAGTAATAATCATAATAGACCTCTACGTTGGCAACAAATTTACACAGTGACGTTAATTGTTGCCAATTTGATAGCAACCTTGTACGGTGTATTTTTTTTGCCATTCCAAGATAATTTCATAGTATCGAATCTGGTCAGCATAATAGTGTTTGTTGTGCAAATTATAGTTGTGATCTCAATATTGCTGGAGACAATGTTTACATATGGCAAATATTATGAATTAATGAACACCTACAATAGAGTTCAGATTTTAATGAAACATTTATTACACATACAACTGTGTAAGGCGCAAATACGGCAGCGTCAAAGGCGAAAATACTCTGTACTCATTGTGACAGTGCATGGCAGTTTAATTGTGTCCATAATTGTTATAGTTATAAAAACATACAATGGTTACTTCTGGTATGCTTTACTGGCCATTATTATACTCCGAAGTCGTTGTCTACAAATGATATTCCTATTGGATTATATTGTTTATTACATGGAGTTATTCAATGTTAAATTGAAGGCTTTGATTTCCTGTAAGATCGATAAGAACTATTGTTTATTGGATATTGACTATAGGCATTTGGAATCATTTGAATATATGCAAAATTTAAAAAGTATTTATCAGGAAATATATGCCCTGCATGTCAAATACAATGATCTTTATGGCTACTCATTGGCCAGTATTTATATGGTGATGGTGTTAGATATTATAATCAATATGTATTGGACATTTCTAACAATATTCGAATATTATCAACCGTATTACATGTACATAACGTTTGCAACATTGATAGCGTTGTATGTTAACCTATTTGTAATGTGTTACACAGCCGAACAGTGCGAGAATCAGGTATGAAAGCGACACAAATTTGTATGCATTATGAAAATTCTGATTGTGTTTTCCATGTACCTGTACTCGTACAATCAATCTCCAATTTCTTTTCTTTCAATAATTTTAAACAGTTTTACTCACTTTAAATTGTCTGAATTGTATTCAATAGAATTTATTATTTGATTGAAATTTTTACTTTCAGTGTAAATTGATCTTACTTTCTCTTAAACGCCTGCTACAAACGTCCTCATCTACATCCAAATACACCGACTCCTATAATTCTTTACTGCAAAGTTTTATAATGCAAATTCTACAAAATCCCATAAACATAAGTGCAAATGGTTATTTTACGGTTAATTTAAAATCATTAATGAAGGTAACTCCAAACAAACGATGTATAAATACTGAACGAAATTGAATATAATATATATACTATGTATGTAAATTGATTGTTTTTAGATATTGGCAAATATTGCCACCTATTTGGTAATACTAATGCAATTTCGCAAGGCTAATATAAACGAAGAGTCGCCAGAAATAGCTACAACAATTACAAGTTTAGATGAATCGATAAATAGTTCCGAGGAGGAGGAGATACAATTTAATACTGTTTAATGGTTAAAACAATTTTATATATATTTAATTTATTAATTTATTAAATTAATTTAAACAATTTATAAAATTAAAAGAACATTTTTGCATATTCACAAAAAGTTAAGAAACAGAGTATCAAAAAAAAGGTAAGATTATAAGGTGAGGCTTTTTTTAGTTGAATTTGATCTCTATAACTTTATGTACAAGTTGGTTATTATACTCGGAAGTGGACTTAATTCCGGAGTTAATGCCGACTGCTACAAAATCCTGTACCATAATTGCCGTATAACCGATATTAGTATGATTTCTGAATTAAAATTTCTGATCTGTATAAAAGTTGGTTCGATATCGATATTTATTAAACATTTTTGTGGGTTAAATTGTTTTTCAGAAATAGTCCTTATATGGCAGCTATGACAAATCATGGGCCGATCTTCTTAAATTTTAGAACAGTGAATTTTATGCATATGAGGATATCTCACGTCAAATTTCAACGTAATAAGGGTATATTTAATATTAAAGTGAAATATGGGCCGATATACTCAAAATCCAGCAGTTTGATTGTGGTATGTATCAGTGATGGAAAAATGAAAATTTTAAATGGTACTGACCGTTAACAAAAAGAGTACTTTTTTCAACATTTTGGTACTTTTTAGGAAACAAATTTTTATTCAAAAATAAAATTAAAAATCCATTTAAAAATAATTCAAAACTAAAATTAATTCAGTTTAATAAAAACTGTTATAACAACAAACTAAAAATTAATTAATTTTTATGTAATAATATATGTTTCAAAAATGTTTATTTGTTGTGGGTTAAGATAATAAACCTATGAGCATGCCTGCAATTTGTTAGTGTTAATGCCATAGCATTAATAGATCGTTCACCAATATGTTTGAAGTTTTCAAACTCATATGATACAAAAAAAATCTCAAACAAGAAATTAGAATTACAAAAATTTACGAAACATAGGAAATTTAAAAAATTTATCAAAATAGTACCACAAACAACTTTAATTCTTTATGCATCTGTTTACTTTTGTAGATTAGCTGATCCTACTTCAAATAAATAACATGAATAATGAATTTGTGCATTCCTTATGTTCTTGTTTTGAACCCAATGTTGTCAATGATTATAAAAATAGTAACGCTGGCTTTCTAAACAGGGAACAAAACAAACAAAGAGTACTAAATATGATGTGGGGATACTGTGGTATTTTTGTTGTGAAAAAGTACTGAAAATAGTACAATAGTATTGAATTTTCCATCACTGCTATGTATGTAAATGATCCGTGTAAAATGTTTGATCGTTACCGTTATTTATAAGAGATCTATGAGTATTGAAGTGATTTTTGGAAGAGGGCTTTATATGGCGGATATGGTTAAAAAAGGACCGAAATTCACAAAATTTTGTGGGATGATTTTTATATATATTATCTGTGCAAATTACGGACCGACCATCATAAAATTTAGTACAACAATTTATTTACCTGGTAACAATATATCAGTTTTATACGTATTTAAGTAAATTTTTGAAGTGAACTTTATATGGGGTCTACGGTCAAACATGGACCGAACTAAAAAAAACTTCGTTTTGCGATTTATTTTTTGCATGAAACTTATTTTTGCTGAATTTTGTATTGATATTCCAATTTTATAGGCATTTATGTATAATTCAGCCATATTTCGGGAAGATATTTGTATAAGGGCTATTTTCCTCAAACTTTCTTCTTTTATCATTAAAATAACGTGTACAAAATTGCATGGCAATATCTGCAATAGATTTAAAAAAAATTGCAAGAAATAATTTAAAAAATATCAAATTTTTATAGAGGTTACCTTACATTTTGGCCCATAAGTGTGGTTCTACAATACCAATGCTGATTTTCAATACCAAAGTTACCTGCAAAATAAGAAATATTTTTCTGGATATTTCGTTTAGTTAAGTTGTGTAGTTTGGACGTGAGACAGACGGACATAGTTCAATCGACTTAGAATTTCATAAGGATCAAGAAAATATATACTTTGTTGGGTCTCAGATGAATATTAACAAAGTTTCACACGGAATGACAAACGTAATATACTCTCATTCACCAGTTATGGTGGTGGAGGGTATAAAAATATTATAGAAAAGTATACCAAACACAATATCGACCAAAGAGTCTTTCAAAAACTGAAGTAAGAGTAAAGGTACGGTCACATTTGACAAATATTTGCCGAAAATGACGTAACCACTAAATAACATTTATTTGAACTCATTTGTTTACTTAAAAAAACTTTTCTTATTTAGGTCAAATCACAACAAATATTTAGTTTTAATTTATTTGATGCTGTTTGATCTTGCAAAACTCTTGTAAGAGCAAACAACGTCAAACAAATTTGTGCTAAAACAAGTGGTTACGCTTTTTTGAGGAAATATTTGTCAAATGTGACCGTACCTTAAGAGAATATAAACGTGTGTATTTTTGAAATATTGTAGTCGGTGAATGTGTTTAATGCTTGACTTAGAGACATGAAAATAAATGTGGGCAAGAAGTCAGACATAAAATTGAGGCCTTGTTGGTCATATTTGTTTTATTCATATTCTACTTTAAAATTGTATATGTAAATATTTATACCCTACACCACCATAGTGGCTCCCATATAAGACCCTCTCCGCAATTCACTTTAACCTTCATAAATCTTTTAAAAGTATTTATATCGAGATAAAGTTTAACATACCCAATATTTATATTCACAGAAATCATGACACTAAATTTTTGAATGATCGCTCCACAATAGGTTATATGTATATCCCACATAACGCCCATTTCTAAATAACTGTTTTATACATATACTGGGTGTAGGGTATTATATGGTCGGGCTTGACCGACTATACTTTCTTACTTGTTTTGTTTTGGGATGGTAAAATCGACACGTCTCTATTTAAGAAATTCTTAATTGCTATTTACACTAACATTTATTGTTTTACTTAGCAAAAGCATAAAGTTATTTAATATTTGTCACTAAAATTTGTTATCTCTACTAAAAGAAGAAAAAAAATAATAGAGCTTTGCTTGTGGCCTGTTGTGTTTAAATCAGCCCATAAACATCTGTTATAGTACAGTTGGGATGCCAATCCCGTTTTTCGGGATCAAAGAAATATAGGTGAAAGAATTAAAATTAAATTAAAAAAATTAAAATTAATTAATTGCCAAATTCGAACGCACTATTATATGTGTCTACGGTTTTTGGAATTTGAAATGAATCTCTGCTGATGTTGCACTTTTATTAATGCTCAATGCTGAAAGAGATATGCAATCAACGTACAACAATTTGCTAACAATCTTGTCCACAAATGATGTGAACGATGTTTTTTGCCAGCTTAAAATTTTGGTAACAAATTTAAATCAAGATTCTCTTTACTTTGGAAAAAGCTTCTCTAAGGTAGAACGATAATACATATTATATTTATAATGCTTTTAAATTTATATAGAAATTAAACGCGAAATGACATATTTTTTTCAATCTAACATTTCAATGTAATGTTATTATGTTTTAAAATTATTATTGATTTATAAACTTTTTATATATTTAAAAATTCAGCAAATGTTTGTTTATAAACGTATTTATATTTAAGATAAGTTACTTTTTTGAAGTAGTTTTTATTATTAATAGTCCAATTTATTTTATAATGAAACAAAAATCCCGAAAAATCCCTGGAATAGTTAGAAATGCGTAAGTTAGAAATTTTAGAAAAATAAGATTCGATCAAATAAATCAAATCAAATAAATCTAAATTAAAACATTTGATATGAAACATTCTCAATGACAAAACTCGCTCTCTCTCTCTCTCTCATCCCGCAATTTAAGTTTATTTTTATTATGTGAGAAGTACTAGTTGACAACAACTGTTAAATTTCACAATAATTACTTGATTTATACTCGTATTATCTGTATTCCCGATTTTATTTGCTGGAGGTATGTACATACCTATATATATCGCTTTAAACTGCCCACATTATGTCTCAATGGAAGTTTGGCCCTGGCCTGATAAGATACAAACTTGATCATACAAAATACAAACAAAATTTATTATTCACTCTTAAATAACATAATAACAAGAATACGAGTATTCTTGTATTTGAAATAAAATATAAACAATTGTTTTTCCTAACAATTGAAAAAAAACACCATTGTTGACCTATAATTGATTTGTTTCGAAGAAATATCATGAAATATCACTTTAACCACTTCAAAATAACCGGTTTAAACCAAATAATTGGCGTAATCATTTTGATGAGACCTTAAGGTCTATTAAAACATTTGATTATAAAATAATTACCGAACAATATACATATGTATATACATACCTACTAAAACATTTATTAAATAACATATTAATCTATAACTATTTGTTTTATTTATGTAGACTACTTAGGTTTTTTTATACTTTCTGATTATTTAGAATCAAAACATTTGTTGAGCGAGTGAAAATATGAAAGCGGTTTAAACTGGTACCGGAACACTCAGTAAACTGGTAAACATGAACTTTTTATTTGATAATGATTGTAATTTGATTTAGTAATACATATACTCGTACGTATGTATATTGGAAATAGATGCCGCACATTTTTCTTAAGTTAAATAAGTTTTGCTATAAACTACTAATTGAAATCTGGCAGAGCCAGACTTCAGACATTCTTGTCATGAAGATAGTGCTCAATTTAACTATTTGAAAAAAATTGTCAATTTAGCCGAAGGGAACGTGTTAGTTTTATAACTTTTTCGAATATTCCCAAGAATAAAAACAAATATTTGCACATATATATGTGCTTAATTACCCAGCAATCAATATTTGTTAAGAAAGCCATTTCAATCAATAAAATAAAATACTAATTATTTGGTGTTTATGTACTTAGTGTATGTTCTTAATTTGTCGGATTATTTAAAAGACACTTGTTGAGTGAATGAAAGTTAGAAAGCAGTTTAAGCCGGTTTCTCAACTCTTCGTAAACTGGTAAAATTGAACTTTTAACTTGATAAGGATGTATTTAATTATTATTTTTATTGTATTTTGAGATTGATTTATTTAAATTAATATAAAACAGATGTGGTACATTTCTTTTAATCTGGAAAAAGCTAAATTGGCCAGAAGCTACCATGTATTTTTGCTTTTGACAAATTGGAATTGTAATATCTTTGGAAAGTTGATTTTAGCAGAAAGACAGACAGATGGAGATCATTAATTGTCTTAGTAATTGCTAGTTTAAATGTCTCCAGTATTCTCTACTATCTAAATATTAGTAAGATAATTTAATTTAACTCTGGGGCCAAATTACCGCATTCGTGATCGAATGAGCTATCGTATCGAAAAATGATTACGATATCGAAATTATAGTAAAATGTACTAAATTTATTGCTCGATGTCGAATGGCATAATCTCAAATAAGAAAATTACGATCAATTTTACACGATATCGAATGCGGTAATTTGACCCCTGAACTCTACTAACAATATTTTATCGTTCTCATGGCATTTTAAATTCACTCGGACACGACACGAGTTTCACACACTTAAAGTTAGTGAATGTAGCGATTCAGAACAGTATTTTTAAAAGTAAAACGGTTTTCGACAAGAACATTTAATTGTTGACATATCAGTAGTATAAGTTTTGAAAATTGTTACAATGTATATATGTACATAAATTTCGTAACAAAATTCAATATGAAAACAAGTAAAAAAGTAGAGTCGGTCAAGTCCGACCATATAATACCCTACACCCAGTATATGTATAAAAAGAAATTTCAGAAATGGGCGCTATATGAGAGATATGTATAACCTATTATGGACCGATCATCCAAAAATTTAGTGTCATGATTTCTGTGAATATAAATATTATGTATGTTATACTTTATCTCGCTGGAAATACTTATAAAAGATTTATGGAGGTTAAAGTAAATTACGGTCTCTTATATGGGAGTTTCGACTAATTATGGACCGACCATTATAAAATTAGGTGTCATCATTTCTGTATATATGAAACTTATTTGTGTTGAATTTTATTTAGATACCAAAATTTTTAAGAATTATGGACCGATCATCATAAAATTGTACCATATTATTTTTATATATAAGATACATATTTGTGTTCAATATTATTTGGATACCAACATTTTCGAGGGAGTTATGCTCTTTAAATTGATTTTCGGGAGTGGGCACAAAGTTTGTAGATCTGAATTGGCTTCATTTACCGCTCATTTGTGGTGAAATTTGTTTGGATACTGGCATAATTCAAACATTTATGATCTTTAAACCCTAATTTCGGAAGAACATTTGTATGGGGGCCAGGTGAAATAATGGACCGATTTTCACCAGTTTCAATCCCATCCGTCCTTGGGCTGAAAAAATTGCACGTACCAAATTTTATCGAAATATCTTCAAAATTGCGACCTGTACTCTGCGCACAAGCTTTACATGGACGGACGGACATTGTTAAATCGACTCAGGAAGTGATTCTGAGTCGATCGGTATACTTTAAGGTGGATGTTAGACCAATATTTCTGGGCGTTACAAACATCAGCACAAATTCAATATACCCTCCCCACTATGGTGGTGTAGGGTATAATGATGGATATACAGTCAAAGACTAAAGTTTAAATACACCTCAAAAATTGATTGTTTAAAGAAAAGTAAACGTTTCAGGAAAACTTAAAGTATACAGTTTTATTTAGTTTTATAAATAACAAAATAAAATAACAAAAAATAAAGACTTCATTACGAACGTAACGGTAATTCTTAAAAATACGATAAAATTCACTCGACAAAAGTTTAAATACATCTTGGAATGTTAATAATTTTTTTTAGATAAATTAAAAAGAAAAAATTTCAATAATTTTTTGGACCGCCATGACTATCAATAACTGCCTGCAAGCGGCGTGGCATAAAAAGTACCAAGCTTTCTGTTTCAGAAGGCGATATTTTTGACCAGAATTTTTTAAAAGCTTCTTTAAGCGACTCTTTGCTCGTTATTGAAGTTGCTACTAATTTGCGCTTCATTATATCCCAAAGGTGCTCAATTGGGTTTAAGTCTGGCGATTGAGGTGGGATATGGAGCTGTCTGGGAGCAGAATAAAGCAACCACTCTGTCACAGAAAGTGCGGTGTGCTTGGGATCGTTATCCTGTTGAAAGATAAAACAGGATCCAAGGCCAAAGATGTCGACGGATGCTTGCAAATTGCTTTCTAATATACTCTTTTAAGTATGTTGATTCATGATCCCATCAATAAACTCCAAATTTTCAACCCACGCTGCTCCAATCGCTCGCCAAACTATTACATTGCCACCACCGTGTTTTGCCGTAGAAACAAAATTTTGGGTTTGAAGAGCAGTCTTTGGCTTGCGCCAGACCTTTGTACGGCCATCGCTTCCAAATAAATTAAATTTGCTCTCGTCTGTAAAAAGAACTCTTTTCCAAAACTCAGCGTCTTTATTTCTGTACTTACGTCCAAACTCCAGTCTACGTTTTCTGTTTTTCACTTATTAGTTAGTGGCTTTTTTCGGGGAACTCGGCTTTTATATCCATTTTCTCGCAATGCTCTTTGAACAGTTCTTGGATGAACATGTTTGTTATAGTTATTAGCGATATCATCTGCAAGTTTTGGTGCACTTATTCGTGGATTCTTTTTCACTTCTTTATCGATGTGGTTAACATCACGATTGGTAAGTTTTTTTGGATGACCGCTTCTTGGAATATTTGCTACGGAGCCATTTTTCTTATATTTTCTAATTATATTTTAGATACTTTAAAATGACACATTTAATAATTTTCATATTTCCCGATAGGATTTTCCTTCAATGAAACGTTTTATTATTAAATGTTTAATGCTGGACTCAATTTCTTTACCTTTGCCCATAATTTTCGACAAAACTTGTAATGCTGACAATAAAAAGACTACTAATAACAAGTTCTGACTTGTAAGAACATAATTTCATGGAAACAAAAAATATAATTGTACTTTGTTTTTGAGAAATGAAAGAATGTTTTGCAAGATGTATTTAAACTTTTGTCGAGTGAATTTTATCGTATTTTTAAGAATTACCGTTATGTTCGTAATGAAGTCTTTATTTTTTGTTATTTTATTTTGTTATTTATAAAACTAAATAAAACTGTATACTTTAAGTTTTCCTGAAACGTTTACTTTTCTTTAAACAATCAATTTTTGAGGTGTATTTAAACTTTAGTCTCTGACTGTATATTTTGGGCTTTTGTAATTCCAAAAGAAATTGTTGGTCTGGGGGCGTTTGTGGTGCATTTTCTTCGAAAATTCGGCTGGAAATGCGGTTACGGTGAATGGAAAACACTATCAAGAGATGTTAACAACTCATTTTTGTACCATTATTAATGATATAAATACGATTTCCCGCTCGCATAATTTTACGAAATTCATCTGTTTATTGGCCGAACTGACCATGCAAAAAACACCGCTAGATTATTTTAAAGATGGCGACTATATAGAGCCAATTCAATTGATTTAATTAATGATTTAAAATTGAAAATCCGTGATGAGATAAGCGAAATGTGATTGAACATTTCAATAAAATGATCGACATCTGTATGTCCGATATCGTTCTTCGTTTTGTTCTTTTGAATACAATGAAAATTTTAATGATTTTCATATAAATTCTTTGTTTTATTTGTTTCGAAAAAGAAAGTTTTTGCTGAAAAACTCCTTAAAAGATTTTTCAGTTTTTTTCGTTGTGGAGAATCGCTCCGGTCACAACAGAATTATTACAGTAACAAGAACGAGAGAAATTTTTAGTGCGCACTGAATTCTATAGGTATTTATATATTAATTAATAAATAAACAACTCTGCAATTATTATTATACATTTAAGTAAATGTATTTTATTGAAATTCAGAAAATGAAAAATACGGTAAATATAAAAAAATACATATTAAAATAGTTTAAAAATGTAATTCAGCATTAACAGTGATAGTATCCACTATCTCATCATTGCAATCAGAAATTTCTAGGTTACATTCCAAGACCTCTATATTACCCGAATCAGTATTAACAATAAAGTTGTTAGATAAGTGTTTAATAGTTGTCTCAGCAGTACCGTCTGGAAGTAGCATAGCTGCATAGGCTTCTTCAGTTATATGTTCTCGTAGAGAACTTAAATCCCCTTCTTGTTTGGCTTCGCTATTGAATATTTTTATATTTGATGCACAACTTTCAAAATCAATATTACTTTCGAAATCATTTTTTTCCTCTTCACTCTGTTCCTTCTTCTCTGCAAGAGAGTTTAGCAATATTTTTTTCCTAAAATTTTTGGAATACATTTCTGATTTATCTTCAATTGTTGGTATTCTTGGTACAACCTCATCCTGATCAGTATTTCCCAAACTTTTATCTTTGCTTTCATTTTTATATTCAAATAACTCTTTACTTGATAACAATTTAACTTCTTTAAAGTCGTTCTTAACATTTTCTAGGCTTTTTGTTTCATCCGATTTGAGAGTTATTTCATTAAGCCATAATTGTTCTTCTTGACTAATTTGCACAGTTTCTAATAAATTTTCAGACTTTTCATTGATTTTTACACATTTTCTTTCTATCATATTATCTAGCAACTCAGTTTCTTCCTCGTTCAAGTATCTCTCTCCTATACTTAAGGTCAAACAATGTTTCAACTCCTCGTAGCTTCGAGCACACTGTACAATATGATTTTCATCTGTTTGCGAGAGATTTAAATTGTCAAGTGTTAATTTATTGAAAAATTCTTTATCGATATTGTAAAGATTTGAAGTATCTGGGCTATCTAAGGAATAGAATTCGTCATTGCTCTCCTCCTCACTGTCATCAGCCGCTCTATTTGTTTTATTATCAATTAAAGCTTGCATTATAAGATCTTCATTGGATTTTCGTATAGTCGGTTTATAAGTTTTACTTTGGTCTTTCTTGAACATATTTTCTATTATTTTAGTACAACCGTCATTCTCTTCCTCAGAGTGAGCTGTATCATAATCTGCCTCGCTATCACTTAAATCTTGTGGAACCAGTTGAGGAAGTTCCCGCAATTCTTGTGTATCTCTATTACGCACCATTAGTTTATCCTCAACTAATTCCAAAGTATCATTATAACGATCTTTTTGAGCATAAACTCTATCGACCATTCGGCGAACTTTTTTATGTTGATCTTTTTTAATTTGTTTTAATTGATCATCTAGACTTTTTAAAGTGTCATTATTGAATTGTTTTATATTTGTTTGTTTAGACAATTCTTTTAAAGCTATCGACTTTTGTAATTGTTTATCACCACTATCGGGAGATAAACTTTTCGTTTCAATATTTTTGTAAAACCGATTGAATGATTTAGTAAATTCAGGTATACTCTCAGAAAATGTTTTTTGCAGAGGTTGGATTTTAGTTGGCAATAAGTCGTATTCTTTTGGGTGTTCTAATAGATCGGGAAATTTATAAGATTTTGGTTTTAATTCCAGGGATTTTAGAAGTTCTTTTACAATTATATCAACAATTTGTTTCTGATCTTGTTCGTTTATTTCCTCTTTAATCTGCTCTTCACCTTTAATCTCTCCAGTTATCTCATTATAGTCTCCATTTATATCCTTATATAAAGCTTGTATTTGAATATTTTCATTTTGTAAGTCTACACTTCCTTTTAGCTTGTTATCATGACTTTGTTTTTCCCTTGGGCATTTGACCTGCGGATTGATATCTTTAAAGAGATCTTCATTTTTGTTTTCTAATTGTTGCAGCAATCTTTTTAATTCTTTAGATTCTCTTTCCAGCGAATACAAAGCCTCATTAGATTTCTGTGTCAACAATGATACATCCATGGGTATATACTTGAAACTCTCAAAAGAGGGAATGTCATCGTAATTCTTATTAACAGTAATTTTCGAGGATTCATCACACTGTTCAGGTTCGCATATGTCTTTGTCTTGATTAATATCTATTATCTGATTTATCTTAACTAGCTCTTCATCTTTGTATTTCTTAGTATTCAATGTAGAATCTCTATCCCATTGATCAATCATACGTTCGAGTTTCTGCTCCTCCAAACAGACTTTCACTTCGCCGTCACTACTCTCACAGCTGCTTTCTTTGGTAGCTATATTTTTATTAAACAAGGCCTCAATAACTGCATGGCGTTTTTCCTGGTCTTTATCCAATTGTTCCACAAAAGAATTCAAATTTGTGGACAATTCTTCAAAATCTGCTTTTAGCTGAAAATTAACTTTTAAGCGTTCTTGTTCATTTTCCAATTTAAGTTGTGGGTTCTTTGGATCTTTTTTAGTTGCTAGTTGAAAAGATAACTGTTCACTACTTTCCGGTTGTAATAACATATTCATAGTTTCTTCCAATTCTTTTAATGGTTCGTAATTATCATCATCCACATTTTCCTTATTTTTATTTAGATTTTCGGTATTTTTTATCAATAAAGATCCTGGATACTCTTCTGATTTTGTTATATTTTTTATAGCTTCAATGGTGGATTGATATTTTTCAGGTGGATCTGTATCTGAATTGACATTAGTATGATCGGAGCATTTATCTAACCCACCAATGTTTTCGATAAGTAGTTTTACTTTTTTAGGTGAATGTTTTAAAAAAATTTCAGAGTCTGTTGTCTTTTCTATTATCTCAGAATAAGGTTTATATTGTTGATGGAAATCTATACCTTCACCGAGTCTAGTAAGAATAGTGCTACCTAGTTCTGGCTTTACAGTTTCTGATATTTTTTCTGACTTTAGTATTTTCTCTTCTTTCATCTTTTCTTTTGACGTTTGTTGATCTTTAATGATCTCAACACTATTTATATCCTCCATCATATCTCCATTACTACAATTTTCAGAACTTTGAAAAGATTCTGTAGTTTTACTATCGCAACTATTATCGGAACTTGTCACCTCATCCCAAATAGAATCTGTACTAACGTCTGATTCCACCCGAATTTTTAGATTTTTCTTTTGATTTTTTGTATCATCCTCGGAATCGGATGATGGTATTAAGGATATAATTTCTTCAGGTTTATGGTTTCTATTGCGTAATTGAATTGTGGCTGCAAAAAAAAAAGATAAATGTTAGATACTAAAGCAAATTATTTGAAACATAGTGCCCTTTTGTTACCATTTACACCATCTCTCATTTTCTTGCGCTCTTTACGATTCCAACGTTCATTTTCTTTGCGCTCTTCTTCATAACCACCACGTTTCCTATAAGAAATTTAAACATTATCGAAGGCTGCATTTGTAAATGTTGCAATTATCTTATCATCAAACATACCAAGCTTCAGCACAGGCCCGATCTTTAGGAAATACTGGACGAGAATCCAAATAGGTTAATTGTTTCTGCCCATGAAATTATCTAAGTTAGTAAAAATATTCAATTCTACTCTCAATGAAATACTTACACATTCCAATATCAAAGTTTTACGATATTGTGGTATTTTTGAAACTACTGGATTGCCTTGCAATACCAAAACTTTTAATTCGGGCATTTTACCAAAAATCTGTAAATGTTGTCACACGTTAATTAAAAATTTTATACATTTCTACATTTTCTACCTGTACCTTAACTACCAATATATCATCAATACGATTATTGGACAAATCCAATACCGATAAATATTTGCAATTCTCTAATTCCTTTAAATCCTCGCAGTCCTTTAGATAGTTCGAGGAAAGATTTAAAGTATTCAACACTGGCAATATTTCAAAACCACAATTTTCAATTTTTCTTATGTGATTTTGCGATAAATTAATGGTATCCAATTCTTTGCAATAATCTAGATTCTCAATTTTCCTGATCAAATTGCTTTGCAAAAATAAACATTTAAGTTTGCTTTGTTTAACAAGTCCTTGAATTTCCGAAATGGCATTGCATTCCAACCACAGACACTTAAGTTCGGTGTAATCTTCTAAACACTCTATACATTCAAAGCCTACAATCATAGGTAAATTTCAAATAATCTAAATTGATATTTATTTAATTAAATATATATACATAAATATATTACCCTGATAATGCAAATACAAAACATCATTTAATTCCGGCGTTTGATACAATTTATCTTTTTTGCATAATTCCATAATACGTTTCTTGGTTATGCGATTAAGACCCAAGATTTCTTTGGATTCTTTATTGCGAGCCATTTTGTATAATTATGGTTATAAGTTGTTAGACTTGAAAAATATTTTTTTCTTTATTGACAACTTTGATTATTGACTCAACAAAATACTATTTGAAAAAACTGCTATAGCAACCAAAAGTAATGGTACCTTTAATTCTTAGTAACATTTTGGCTGTTGTACACATTCATCCTGAACATATTGAAATTATGTATATAAGGTGAGTGCAGGAGTACAGCTGACTGACTTTGTTTGCAATTTACTTATGTCAAAAGTAATATTTCGTCAAGTGTTTTTGACAATAGTACACTATTTTACAAAAAAAAAAATGTATTTGTTGCCGATTTGCACTCACCTGATATAATTTCACCATGATCTTCTACGTTCTTTAATTTTAAATGTTTAAAAAATATCTTAAATATGAAAGTTAATATTTTCGACGAGTAATATAAAACTAATGATAATTGTTCGCGTAGTCCCAATTTACACTAATAAGAAAATAACACGAATTGCTAGTACAATCAAGTATGTACTCGTATTATCTTCCCCTCACCCCGACGTCTAAAAGGTAATCAGCTTAGCTTAAAGAATTGCTTAGTGTAAATTGGGACTTAAATACTTATATAGTTTTAAATTTTGTATTTATCATGCCTTTGTCTTTATTGTAATAGATCGGCAGTTCTCAAAGATCCTTTTCTAGGAAAAAACGTCAGGTTGGGAGAGATGTCGCTGAGTGATAATCTTTTACTGGATGTCGTTATTTTTGGATATTGTTAATTATTTTTTAAAACCTTTCAAAATATCAAAGTATATTTAGGGTTGATTAGTTTTAAACATTTCCATTGCCTTTACCAAGGGTTAAACTAATACTACATTTATTTAGAACACTGTTGTAGCAGCAGACATCAGATGACAGCTATCTGACATTTTGTTTTGTGTTTTTTTTTTCTTCTCTGAAGTGACAAGAATAATAACAATACAAACGCAATAACAAAAATATATATATATATTCATTCAATAAAATTTAATTAAAATGCAACGTATTAACAATTAAAAAGCTTATATATAATAAAGAAATAAAATAAACATAATTAATGGAAAGAGTAGTATAAACGGAAATTGTATGCTAAAAAATTACAAAAAGTGTGTATGAAAATTAAATCAAAGATTATTGAAATTACACAAATAATTAATTTCTTTTTTAAAAATCCAACCAACATTAGAAACGGTGCCTTTTGGTGAAATATACTATATAGTATTTCTGTATTAACAAATACATACGAAAAAATTCCATATTTGCAGCATTCTACATTATTTTGTTTGATTTTTTCACGTCACACAGTTGAATCATTTTTGATGACCAAATAAAGGAAACTTCAAGCAAAAATACGAACAATTAGATATTATAAACAATAAAATGCAACAATATTTTACAATTTGTTAAAATCTTTTCAATATTGATCTTATTTTTTCGATTTACATTTGATATTTCTGTTACCAGCAACATGGATCCGAAGAAAATCACTGAATTGGCTAAATTATTACGAAATAATGGTGATAAAATATTAAGTTCAGAGTTTACACTTACACTATCAGGTAAATATGTATGTATGTAAATGTATTTAGATTATACCCAGCTAGCATTTTTTCAAAATTGTGATCAAGTCTTGTGATCGAGTCTTTTTCGATACTTCTGCGCGATTAAAATGATGGAATATGCGCTCATTTTCAGATCATAAAAGACACATTTGTCGGGAGAAAAGTGGCCCTACCCGCGACTCTTCTTGATAAGTCTTTTATGAGTCTTTTTCTTTGTTAAATTAGAATAATTGTTGACCCTTTTTCTAATAGTATTTATAGTCTTTTTTGAATCGCTTTCTAGTCATTTATTAGTCCTATTTCTCTTCATTTATGAGTCTTTTTCGAGTCGTTGTCTAGTCATGTTTCTAATCGCTTACGACTCTTTGAAATAATTTATCAGTCTGTTTAGGAGTCTTTTTATTGTCATTTATGATTGTTTTTCGAGTCATTTATCAGTCGTATTACTAATCTTATTTGATTCTTTTTCGATACTCACAAATTGTTTGAGTTTGGATTCCCCTGTACTAAAGCATCAAAGGTATTTAAATCGGTTATCTCATTGAACGGAAGTGCTTTTTTCAGATTTATTTTTTTGGGTGAAATTAAATTTTCGGCCTCTTTTTTGCCAATCTTTTTATTTTTTATCTGACATTGATTTTTTTATTTAGATTTATAAACAATATCTTACTTTATTTATTTTAATATGTACGTTTACTTTAATTACACTTTTTAATAATTATTTATATTTCACTTTAACGATTTTAACGCCCCGAACAAATATTGAACTTTTTGACGTTTACTCACGAATACGCAAAAAATGTCTCGTTATACTTAAGAAAAAAAATAGCATAACAATTAGTTCTTTATCATCTATCTGACCAAAATATGATCATAAAATATATAATTACAATCACTTTTCAAACACCTGCATGATCTGTATTTCAAACAGCTGTTTTCAATCATCCAGATGCGCAAAATATATATGATCATAAATAACGGTTAAAATCCTCACATTTTAAACGCCTGAATGATTAATTTGCGATTGCTGTACAATTTGTTATTGTATTTTTAATCATTAGCGCGAGTCATTTTCGAGTCTTTTTTTAATCGTGTAAATGATTAATCAGTTATTGATCAGCAAAAGTACTCGAAGAAGACTCAGGAAGGTGATTTTTGAAAAAACAATCTTCCAAATGCTAGCTGGGTAATAGCTATTATAGTGTACTATGTACTAGTGTACATACATATGTATGTATGTACTTTCATGTTATTTTAAATATAATTTGATTTAATTTAGCGTATTTCTGCAGTCATCAGATTAGTTTATGTAAGGACACATATATAATTTATCCTCTATTATAATGCTTAATTGACAATTATCGGAACTAAATACCATTGACTGAAAGTAACCGATTTTTTTTACTTTTTAATGGAGCTTTAAAATCATGTTCATTTCAAAAAGCTTTTATGCCCAAGAAGCTTTCGTTATTGATATTATAGAGCTTTAAAGCTCAGATATATGTATACATATTATTATATCTCTACGATTTGTAAACCGATCCGGTCAATATATGTATATATATATCATTTGAAAGTGCTTTGAAATACCTTTCGAATGATGTATAATATGAACGTACTTTTTCTTAGGGGGATTTTTTACAAAAGTCCCGTTATTTCGAAAATTCATCTATTGGTTTTAATGGGTTAATAAAAGGGGTAATATTATACATCATTCGAAAGGTATTTCGAATGTATCAAATGATACATATATTGTCCGGATCGGTTTAGAAATTGTAGAGATAAAGTAATATGTATATATATCTGAGTTTAAAGCTATAACTTCCTAACCGAAAGTTTCTTGCCCAAAATACATAAATCACTAATCTTAGATTTAAAAGCCGTATAAATGGTTAACAATTTTAACGATCGGTGACAATAGCCAACATTAATTTAAACCTGGAAAATTACTTAAAAATACATAGTTGAAACATAAAATAAAAATTAAAAATTTCTAAAAATTTTTATTATTGACTACCAATTACATTTATATTATTCAGTTTATATTTATTCTTATCTGTTTGTTTATAATAGAGACCTAAAAACAATTTTTAAATGTATGTTTGTTTATATTGTTGAAGAAGACAGACATTAGGATTGCTCCAGTTGTATGGAATAAAAAAACTGCTAGCAAAAACAATAAAAATCTATAAAAATATTTATATTTTGGTTTTAGAAAGTTAATTTCAAATCGACTCCTATATATCTTTGTATTTATAATTATTTTCAGCCTCTCTTTTGCGAGCCCTTAATGACTCCTTTACTCTTATTGCCGATTCTCTGGAAATTGGCGATATACAAAATTTTCAGGTTGTAAAACCTATCAACTCAAAGTCTCCCGTTTTTTGTGACCTACAATTGGTGCATGATTTCGTACAAAAGACTACTCTGCTTTGTATTGTACAATATCCTGGAGAAGAATATTTTGAGGGTAAAATAGATATAACGAAATTTCGAGCCCTTAAACGGTTGGAAATACAAAAGGTACACATAAAACAAATTTGTGGCATACAACCACTGCGTGCTCAATTGCAACATTTGATCTGTACAAAGAGTATTAAATGTGTCGATGACATTATAACACACTGTGGGGGTGACAATTCGAATGGCTTTGTTTGGAATAAATTGAAAATAGCCGATTTCAGTTACAACAATTTACGTACCATTGACACTTCGTTGGAATTTGCTCAATATTTGCAACATTTAAATTTAAGACACAATCAATTGCAATCCGTCAAGGCTATCAAATGGCTGCCACATTTAAAAACCCTAGATTTGAGTTTCAATCGTTTGCAGTTTATACCTCAGCTTCATATGGATGCATATAAACGTTTGCAGTCATTGAATATGAGTAATAATCTGTTGGAAGATCTTATGGGCATTGTCAAATTGGATGCTCTGACAGATTTGGATTTATCGGACAATTTTTTGTTGGATCATACCTATTTGTTGCCTTTAAGTGCCATCAGTACCTTGAAAATTTTAAATCTCTATGGTAATCCTCTGGAATGTCATCCCAAACATCGATTGGCTTCATCGCAATATCTGCATAAAAACTGTTCTACAGTTAAATTTATATTGGATTTTGAGCCACTATCGAAAAATGAAAAATCCGTTACAGGTACACATCAGCTCAGACTAATAGGTGCTCTCAATCATTACACTACACGTAGCTCAACTTCATCGTTGTCCGTTGCGGATCGTATAACACATTCATCCAATCAGACACCGGCTTCCAGTGTGGGTTCTATATTGTCTTTTAAATTAAATGACAATAATTCGGATATGTCAGAATCCAACAACGCAGAAGATGTGATTGTTAAACCTGCTAAGAAAAAATCTTCTAAAGTACGTCGTGTCGAAATCAAAGATCATATTGTAGAGACAGGAGAACATTTGGACACCGTAAAGTCAGTGGAAAATACTATGAATAGTTCAGTTGTTGTGAACGATGAAGATAAAAAGCACTTAGACATCAAAGGTCAAATAGTAAATCTACGCAAAAAATATGGCAGTGAATGGCTGCACACCGGTAATGCAGAGATCAGAAATAGTGTTTTGGGTATCACTTCATCCATCACTTCTGCTGTGGACATAGACTTGGAACGTCAAAAGTCACGACAAATTTTTAATGAATACGTAAAAGATGTTAAGGAAGATTCCAAAATTGATACTACAAATACTACCGTGAGTACCTCCACACCAACCAACAACACCCTAAATAATACCATGCCTAAGTTAATGCTGACGCCCATTATGGCACAAAATGACAATAACGAGTCTACTTCCCTTTATCAAAGTTTAGACCAAACATCAACCTTAATCAATAACACAACAGACAATGATAATAGTGTATATAAATCATTAGACAATACAAAAGCGGTTAATAAAAATCCTTTTGTTGATGAGGAAGAGGAGGAGGAATTGGACACCGCAACACAAGAAATGGAGACAAAAGAAGAAGAACATGATATTTTAAGTACAATTTATTCCTCAAGTGAAAACCATAGTGAAGAAGCGGAGTGTAAGTACAATTTTAAACATATTTTTTGAAATTTTAAATTAAGAAATTATGTTTAATTCATAGTCTCCGAAAGAGAAGATGATGAAGAAACTTACATTGTCTATACCACTAATCACAACGAAGCGATATTTTTAACCAAGTCTTCCAATTTCCTTAGGGAAAGAGATCCTTTAACGGAAAGGTAATTTAAATAAATACATACTCTGGCTGGCAATAATTAAATTATATTTACATTTTTACAATTTTAAGGACCAAAGCAAAGTGGAGCTTAAAAATTTTAGAATCCTGTGATCGCATTAAATCCAATACTTTGCGCATAAATTTCGATACCGTAAAAATGGATAAACAGGAACGTGTTTACACCGTCGAAGAAGATTTGTGTCAAGTATGTTTTAAGACGTTAACATTATAAAATTATGCTTATGTATTGTTTTTTCTGCAAGGAATTGGAGAAGAAATTAAGAGATATACTTTCACAGCGTGATTTAACCGAAATGAATCAAACTATTTATAGGTGTGTTAATTGCAGCTGCCAATTTTCTCAGGAAACTAAATACAAATTAAATAATTCGGGTGAGTGTATAAGTTACTAATACAATAACAGCGCGTTAAAAATGTTTCGATTTTTTTTTCATTTTCAGAAATACGTTGTCCTGACTGTAAATCCTGTTTCGTGGCTGAAATTCATAATATACCAAAGTCTCTAGAAAAAGCAAATCTTGTAGACAAGTTATCCCCTGCGTCTATAGTGGAAGAGCTGCCCACATCTATAATACCTTTAACTTTACAACAGCCTTTAGCATCCCTCTCGAATTCCATAGAAGTCGCCGAGGAGACTAACAGTATTGGTACGACTTATTTGGAGAATTGTAAACAAAAGTCTATTGTAATTTATTTTGGCATGTTTTCTTTTTTATTTTCAATTTAAACTAACTGATTGATTGATTATTGTGCGCTCTTCTTTTTATATTGTATAAAATACTTCCATTAACTTAACAAAACTACCTACCTATTGGTCTTAAAAGGTAAAGGAAAAGCAAGGCTTTCTGCTAACAATCCACTGCATAGTAGGACGCTGAAGCAAACTCTTAAAAGTTAATATCACTTTTTTGTATTACCTAATATGCTTTAATACAACCCTTAAGAAGCATTGGTTTTGTAGAGACAAAAATATATATATTAAAACTAAATCCATTCTAAAACAATGTTAATTTTATATCATTTGGTTACTAACATAACATTCCAATGTTTCTTTCTTATTTTCTTTACTCCAAGCTACTCAAATCTAAAATAATTAACTCGTATATCCCCTTTAGGTTCTGCTAATTCTCTTAATGAATCCTCCTGTTCTAAAATTACCACCACCTCTCATTCTGAGAGTTCTTTCAATTCAAATCAGTCTTTGGTGGGCAGCTCAAACACAGATCGTGATTTAGATTTTAAAACAAATGGTGAAAGTGACATTGATATCATATCTAACCCTAGCCAGTCGAGCATAGAAGTGTTAGATCCCTGTGCTAGTCGCAAGAACTGGGAAGAAAGACGTAGCATTGCACATATACCCAATTTGGAGACCATTGATGATCAAAGTTATACACAAACATTTTTGGAACGTGAATTTGATAATATGATCAATTATGCCAATAAAGATAAAGAAAAACCGGAAGAATACCCCGAACCTGATAACGACACTAAAGCGAATGCAGAAACAAATTTACCGCCTAAAAAGTCTTCTACTAACAACAATCTCACTGAAAGTAGTTCCTCGGGTTCGGTAACAGATAGTATTTGTACGGCTTATGAACAAAAGGCAGATCACACGCACCAATTGTATGAAGAGAAAAAAGATGTATTTAAAGAGTTTCTGCAGCATGAAACAAATGAAAAATCAAGCTCGCAGAACGGAAAGAAAGAAGAAAATACCAGTCTATCATCTATTTTTGGAGGTAAATTGTAAAGAAATAATTTTTTGTAAAACTTGAGGAAAAAACAACGAGCAGGGCTCGAAAATAAGTTTGTTTTTGAAAACAGAAAGTTTTAAATTCTTTCCTTATATTGGAAGTATACTGAAGATTGCTGTGGGCGCAAATGCTCGCTATTTATTTTTTTGAATTTAATTCAGAAATATATAATTTTTCAAATTTCAGCTCTTATGCAGTCAACCAACATTTTAATGACCAGTTCCAAAAAACTTATTGATTCTGAAACTTTATCGAATGTTAAATCGGGTACTGCTATACCTGGTAACTCCACCAGCACCAAAAAATCTACCTCCGCTAGCCAATCGTATAAATTTAACTATACCGACTTTAACGATATCGATCATCGTTTGAAATTGTATTTTTATCAAACAAAATTCGAAAAAGATGAACATTTCAAATGGATTGTTAGGGGACGCATCCTGAATGAGAGTAATAAGAAATTAACAGATGGTGTGGTTGTTATGTCCACTTGCAAATTGTATGTAATGGAGGCTTATGCGGCTGAGACTGATGATGTTTCAAAATGGTTGAGAATCACCATCAGTTGTACGGTGGATCGTTTGGACAGCATACAATTACTGCCCTGGAAAATGGGTTTATCGTTCTATCTCAATGATTGGGGTGGTTTCCTATTGTTGCTGCAAGACATATTGAGAACAGATTCGCTAATGTTATTTTTTGCCAGTGAGTTTAAATTAAAAATAAATTCTTTTATTGTGTAATTTATATAAACATTAAAATTACAGATAATGCTCTGCCGTCACTGTGTGAATTGAAATACCAACCAGCTAAGTTGCTAACAAAACGTCTTAGTGCCGCTGTTATCGACGAGCAGCTAAATATGTGTTCTTTATTGAATGGCTGTGAAATAACGTGTGAAAATGCCAAGCGTTCATTTAACATTTGCGGCCTTCTAACCACCGACTCACATATTTATTTGAGTTCGGAAAAACTAGATTGGCTTTCTGTGCTAGACCATGACTCGGACATAGAGCTGTGTATTACACAATTCATGTCCAACTTAGTAGAAGTTGAGCGTTGTTCGGATAACATATTTGTTATAAATTTCTTGGATGAAACCCAAGATAAGTGTGAGCTCTGGAAGTGCACATTTCAAACAGCCGAAAATGCTAATACATGTTTGAATTCTATAGCACAGTCATGGGAAAAATTATTTGGTGTTCCCCTGATGAATACCTAGAAACATCTACATATAGATTTTTTCACCTTAACATGTAAATAGTTCTATATCTATATATCATGAAGATTTATTTTTGTTATATTTATGAATTGACTTTTCTTTTATGATTATTTCTAGTCTAAAATTATAAAATTTTAAACTTTTTATTTCTGGTTATTTAAGACTGCAGCAAGGATTTATACAAAAACGTTTCACATATCTCGAAAATATGCAATATGTTAAAGAACCGGCAATAATACCCTTAGGACCATCATTTTCAAAACCTTTCACTTGAAGCTAAAAAATTATACGTACAAAATTTTGTAATTTTTAGTTCAAATTATTAAACAAATACAACATTATATGCATTTTAATTTGAAAAAAAAAATATATAAAGAAATTTTGAATCCATGGTGTAACTATACAAGGTAAGTGCAGTAGCACAGCTGACTGACTTTGTTTACAATTTACTTATGTATGTCAAAAGTAATACTTTTTCAATTGTTTTTGACAGTAGTACATATCGATGGTCTCATGTAGAAAAGCCCTAACTCGCATATTTGAAACTTTACAGGAGAAGGTAAAAACATAATAGAAACTGTAATATTCAACATGTAACTTTTTTTGTACAACTGCTTATAAAAGCGTTATTTTTTACACTATTGCAATAAATTTTTATGAAACAAATTTCGAAAAATAGCGAGTTAGGGCCTTTCTACATGAGACCAACGATATGTACATTATTTTACACAAACAAAATGACTGTTGTTTTTGTATTGTGTTGTATTTGTTGCTGATTTACACTCACCTTGTATAATCACACCATGTTTGAATCTTTGTGTTTTATGTTTTCATTAAAACTTATAACAACTTATAACCAAGTGTAAAAGAAAGTTATCTATAAACTATATCAGTTTACTATCTTTATATGTATGTATATGTATATTAAAGAACTAAGATATAATAATTTGTTTAAAAATATATTTTTTTTTAATAAATATTCGCAATATTTAGTAAAATTATACACAAACAGAAAACTTTGTAAATCATATATTATACATATTATATTGTGTGTTAAAAAAATTTTTTGTTTAACTCAAGAATTTTTTCAATATTTGGCACATGTATCATTTTCATTTTCCCCCATTTTTTTTTTTCAAAATGGATTTTTTTTTTATTTTTCCTCAAAAGAAACTTTAGACCATTTCCTTTTAGAGCTTTGTGGTCACTTAATGGGATGCAAGTGGGGTATCTATAAAAAAAATTTGCAACTCAAAGAAGAAAGTGTTTCAATTTGTACCATGTGCACTATTTTAATTTTTTCTCTATTTATTACTTATAATACTACATAAGATTAATAATAAAAAATAATTTAATAAAATTAATATATAAATGAAAATGATACATGTGCCAAATATTGAAAAATCTTATTCTTGAGTTAAAAAATAATTTTTTTGATAGATATCCCACTCGCATCCCATTAAGAGATTATAAAGGCCTTAAAGTAAATTGTATAAGCTTTCCTTTGAGAAAAAAAGGCCCAAATTGAAAAAAAATTAAAAAAAATTTTTTTAAAAATTAAAAAAAAAATATTTTTGAAATGATTGAAGAAATAGCTATCTACAGTCCTTTGGACAACAACACCGGCACTTCTGGACTGATAGAGCTGAAAATTTGTCCCTGGCCTACTATCCAATAGTACTAACCTTGGTGCAAATTTGATCCAAATCGGAAGACATAGATTTTTAAAATTGGGTCACTTGTGAAATTCACCATATATAAAATTGAATGTATGTATGTATGTATGTAACGTATGGACTCCAAAACGGCTGAGCCGATTTTTATGAAATTTTCACAGCATGTTACTGTGACTCTGGAAGGAATAATAGGCTATATGAAGTTTTGATTGTACTAACGGGGGTGGCACCGCCCATATAACCCAAAAATTTAAATCGCCATATTTTCGGCATTTTTTGACCTATATCGATGATATTTGGTACATATGGTATTAGCGTAATTAGGAATACGTACCAGGAGAAAAGTGGGTGGGACGACGCCCCTTTTTAGGAAAATTAAAAATCGTAATATAGTCTTAACTACTGGACCGAACGTCATTAAATTTTCACAATAGGATATTCTTAAGAAATAATAAATTCTTGACTACGTAAGTAGATAAAGGGGCATGGCCTCGCCCACTAAACTATAGCATTGCAATAAATACATTAAAATTAAATAAATAAATGTTTGTAAATATATAAATACATTTTATTTTATAACGAGCGAAGCACACCGGGTTTAGCTAGTGATACATACAATAAGTTATCAAGTTTTTTACCTCAAAAATTATAACAATAATAAAAGTTTTACAACTTTTGTATAAAAATTTCAGAATTTCCTTGGAAAATCAAAGAAAAAATATGATAACCTTTAAATTTTTATAAAAAATTGCAAGCACTTAAAATTTTATTAAAACCTCTATATTAAACATTGAAAAAACTACCCACTTTTCTTTCTAATGCTTGGTTTTCACTATGTCAGTTTTGTTGTCAAATTTTCCAAATAGTTGGTAATTTCATAACAAATTGGACAATTTGACAACAAAACTGACATAGTGAAAACCAAGCATAAGGTAATTTAAAAGAATTTTATAAAACAAATGTTAGTTAATACATGAGCATTCTTAAAATAATTTAATTCAAAAATACATTTCAAATTCAAATACAAAAAGAATAGTATTTGGGTTTTCATTACTTCCGATCACAGTATTTTTTAATAAGTTGAAATATAGGGTTATACTACAGATTTTGATCACATTAATATTAAATACAATATATTTCAATGAGTGGTTAATGAAGGGTTTTTGAACTTCAATTATATTTAAAATCCATTTTAATAATTATGTAGTTAAAACATATGTTTAATACAAATTAACACAATACAAATAACTCTATATAGACAATTCTTTTAATGCGCTTTATAAACTCTGGATACTCTTAGATTAATTATATTTAAACGTGTATAAAATATTTGGTAATATTTTTTTATTTATCACTTAATTGTTCGGCAATCCAATCGATATTTTCTTCATAAAACCTGGGGTCGGATATAGTTAAAGCTGTGCGCTTATATGTGTAATAATAGAAAAACGAAACTGTAGTAGATTAAAAATATATTATTATATAAATACTTTGATAGATTGTGTATTAATAATTACCAGTCCTTTGCACAAACGATAAAGCCTTTAAAGTAGTGGGCCAATTTGTCATAGGATACCACAAAACATTGTAGACGAACCAAAAATGTTGGGAAACCGATAACAGGAAATACAGCAGTATAGTAAAAAGGAAAAACTTGCAATTTCTTAAAATCACATGGGTAGCTCCAACCTGTTTAGTTAAATAAATACATTAAATATAAATTTAAATTTAACAAATCACCTCATAAACACAGGTGGCATGAACGGCAAAAGTAAAAAATAAATATTCACATATTATGAATAAATCCTGCGTCCTGTAATAAAAAGAAAAAATCAATGTTTAACTTACATATTATTGTCCTTATAAAACCTTAGCACACTTACACAAACAATAATATGGTCAATTGTAGTTTTGGTGTCATTAAAAGATGAGAAAATGTATTGAAACATAAATCAGCTATCAGCAAAGTAAATTGTAAGGATAATAGTATACGATAACGACTTAAAGTTAACTTCATAATTTTATTATTTTTGGTGTTTTAATTTTTATTGAATTTTTTTTTTAAATTTCTATAGATATTAATGACGTCAAACTTTATTTTAATATATAAAGTCTGACATTTCCTTTCTTTAGACCGTACTAAATAAAGGAATAAAAAGAGATTTATGTTTTATATTGTAATAAGCATGCGCATCAAGAGAACATTTATAGCAACTCTGGTTTAAATATTAATGTATAAACTTGGGACACAACTAAACCAGCATGCATACATTTTCCAGAAATATTAGGGAGCTATTTGTTGCAAATTCGGTCAGTTTCTCAAAATCGTTCAGTTAATTTGCTGAGTTTTATTTTCAAATACTTTAAAGGTGATGAAATTTTAAATTGTTTCAAGTTTTATACAAAATTCTGTATTCAAATATTAAAATGTTCAACTTTATTTATCCTTGACTAACAATTTCGTGTTTTAAAGTTTACTGGCTTAATATAATGTCAGAAGTGGCAACAAATGACAAAAATATTCCGTGAGTTGTATTGCGCATGTCCTTGAAAATACTGTCACTTGCAAAATTGTTACTCCTTGCAGAGTAAATAATAATACCTTAACAACCCACAACGATTTAACAAAACACATGATTCCTTTTAACTTTTTTCTGCTCAAACAGTCATCGTAAGCGGAGAAAACTTTTTAGTCACACAAAGAAAATTATTTTTGCTTTTGACGGCAACTAAGAAGAAGGTCAAAAATTTATTAGTTAACACTTTTCTAAACATACATACATACTTACAGACTACTATATAGAAAAAAAATTGCAAAGGAAATTGCAGCATACAATTTTGGGGTAAGTGGAAGGAAGGAAAATCTATTGAAGACAAAAAAAACTGACCTAAGTCATACAAGTTTCCATTTAAATTATTTGATTTGTTGCAGCGAATGTAGTGAACTACGGTAATAATTTCCTTGAATTCTCAATATGCTTACAAAAATAAAATCAATTCTTGATTGTTGGCAGCAGCAAAAACAAAAAATATTAAACAATATACATACATACATATATAGTATACTATATGTTGTATATGTTCTAAGAATTACATAAAAATTTTGCATGGATTTTCATTAGTTAAAATTTGTAAACATTGGTTGCCTGCTCCAATAAAAAAAAATACGGAAAAAGAAAAGTTTTTCATGTAGTGTAATTAATAAATGTATATGTTTAATTTTTATTAAATTATAATGTTATTTAAAAGCGCATTCCTAAACTATATAATATATATTTTGTAAGTTGGCTTTCTTATTGATTTTACCTAAAGCAAATTTTATAAATTATACTATTAAAATTTAATTGGTATAATTTTGTGTTAGCAGTATTTTATTCAATGATCATTTTGAAATTAAATACATGATCTAAAATTTTTTCGGAATGAAACCTAGAAATGCTTAAAATTACAATTCCACATAGCAAATTAAAAGTGGTTTCATTTCGAAAAAAAAAAATTGTTTTGCTTTTTCTATAAAAGTGATAAACGGAATTAATTACACATCCAAACGGAATTAAATTCTGTGACATGGCTGAATATATTGTTTTAAATTGTTGTCGAAAAAAAACTTGTTCATTAGAACAATATTACAAACTTACAATATTTTCGTATCAAAAATATCTCACGCTAATTACAATATATTTTATAAACTTTGTGAAAGAATAAGGTTTTCTGATCCAAGAGCGATTCCAACTGATTAAGACATAAAGTATTTGCTTTCATTAAGAATATTTAAATAGCATTAGTTGTCTCAAAAAATCTGGGAATTGCGATATATAGGTTTCGAATATTTTTAAATGAATACTATTTTTTTATTTTTTGCCAATTTATTTCTATTAATTTCTCTATTGTCGTAGTAATAAATGAATATTTAATTTAATAAAAAAAAATTAAGTTTCATTAAGCCTGTGCATTATTTCACCTAGACCCATTACAAATGACCACGCCGAATAGAACCTTAAATAAATATGATGCAGTCTAGATTAAAACCAGCAACAACATATTTTTGTATACAAAATTTATACACATGTATGTATGTATGTATGTACATATATTTTTAGATAGATTTTTCCTCTGCTAATAAAACGACCCCTAAATCCAAGCGTAGAAGAAAATGTCATCATCAACGACTCCAAGTAACAGTAATCCGTATGGCGTGACAACAGGTGCAACAGTAAATAAGGAAGAAAATCAATACGGCAACACATCAACGAACAAGACGGCCGCGAGGCGTTTAGAATCGGCCGCAATTACTGGTCGAAAACCTTTAGCAGCTGCAACGCAACAATTGTCCGGTGGAACTGGTTTAATTGCCAGTGTACCTGCTAGTCAACAGCAACAATTGGAGAATCTATTGAAACCTAAAGACACCTTAGAATATATAATAAAATTTCCAACACCGCAATATCGCAATGAACAAAGATCCTCCACGGCTCTGGATCAATCAGAGACAGATGATTTTGTATTTGTTTACAATGATACTCATGTACCGATTGTAATGCTTTTGGGTTGGGCTGGTTGTCAGGATCGTTATTTGATGAAATATTCAAAAATCTATGAAGACAGAGGGTAAGTTTAACTCATAAGTACAAATGAATAACCCACCGAGTTTCTTTATAAATAAACATTATTTCAGCTTAATCACAGTTCGCTATACCGCTCCCGTTGACACACTATTTTGGAAACGCAAAGAAATGATGCCAATTGGAGAAAAAATCCTTAAACTTATATATGACATGAATTTCGATTCGCATCCTGTTATCTTTCATATATTCTCAAATGGTGGAGCTTATCTATATCAACACATATCACTGGCCATACGCAAACATAACACACCATTGCAAGTACGCGGTATGATTTTAGATTCAGCACCCGGCGAAAGACGTATGTTGGGATTGTATCGTGCCGTAACGGCTATTTATGGGAAAGAACGAAAAAAATGCCACTGCATTACGGCAATTATAATAACCATAACATTGGGAATTATGTGGTTTGTGGAGGTAAGTAGTATGTACTGTATTACAAACACGGCTAAGGTAATATTGTATATGCCAATCAATAACTTTTACATTTACTTGCAATCTAGCTGAATGTAAATGTCAAGGGGAATAGCATAAAAATAGATTGTTAACCAAATTACTTTCAGGGTTAATTAGTATATTTTCACAATCATATTGTTATTGTCATATTTACTTTTTTATACCTTTGAAACAGATCAAATAAAATGATTGGAGCATAACTTTTTTATATCCCAATAAGCACAAATTTTTTTGTAAATTCCAATGTTGGAATTCCAGTGTGAATCCAAGCTTGAATTACATTTGAAATCCATCCTCTTTCCAGTCTGTTTGAAGTTTGTTTGAAAAACATCAAATTTGTTTTAAGCATATGTTAATAATGGCACAGAATTGATGCAAACCATTGGCGGCGGTGATGATGATGATTTTATAATTAAATTTTCAGGTTCGGTTCAACTGAAATCACACTGTTATTTAAGGCTGGAATTACACTGTAAATGTACTGTTTTGTTCGACTGTAATTCAATGGTTAATTTTGCAGGATTCGCTATTGAATTCAACTGTGTTTCAACTGTAATTCAACACTGGAAATTGAAAATTGTGACTGGATTTCAAATGTAATTCCACTTGAATTCTAGCCAAAATGCTTATTGGGGTAATATAAGTATGTATACATACTTGTGTATGTATATATATGTACATATGTAAAGTTTTTATTTTTGTTTATAAATATAACTTTAAAAAAATTCATAAAAGTGTATTCATACAAGTCATGACTTTTACGAAGCCGCAACACAATTTACAAATGTTACATATACTGTTGAAATTTTCGTTATTCTTTATAATTTTATATTTGTAAAAATAATTAGAACTACATACATACATACGTATTTATATTTTATTTTATATTTTCCTTATTTATATTTGTAGGAAACATTTTCAGCATTTAAAAGTTTGTTTGTAAAAACCGAGCCAATTCAAACTAATCCCTTTAATGATTTAAAAAATGAGCCAAATGAATATCCTCAATTATTTTTATACTCCAAGGGCGATGTTGTTATTCCATATACGGTAAAAACTGAAACAAATTCTCCATATTTATTTAAAAAATTATAATAATTTGATTTTTTTTCATCAATTTTTAGGATATAGAGAAATTCATAAATATACGGCAGCAACAGGGAGTCGATGTTAATTCAGTATGTTTTGAAGACGCTGAGCATGTTAAAATCTATACCAAATATCCTACACAATATATACACTGTGTCTGTAACTTTATAAATAATTGTTTAGCGACTCCTTACAAACCAGTGGTGGAAATATTTGCAAGTTCAACGCCAGGAACACCGTCTTCAAATTCCCTAAAATTTGAATAAAACAAACGAAAATCAAACTAATCTTCAACAACAATATTGAATAACATTTTAAAAATTTTTGTTTTATTCTTTGTTTTTATAAACATTCCTTTATTAAATAAGTTGTAAAGCTTATAAACATTAAAAATTAAACAAAAAATAAATATTTTCTTATTTTAGGATTGTTAAAAATAAATTAAATTTTGTTTTCTTATTATCAGTAGTAATACATTAAATTATTGCAGGGTTAGTATGTATTTGTAAATTATATACATTTTATAATCATTTTAAAATTATAAGTCGACTTTAATGATTGCATATCATTGAAGTCGACTTCTAATTTCGATTTCTTATTTAAAAAATGCAAACTAAATTTCAAAATCTATTAAAATTTTATTGAAAATTTAATTTCAAACGGACACGAGCTTGTATGAAGAGGAAACATACAACTCTTATTTTGTAGTCTCTATTGCAACTAAAGTAAACAAGATGAATATACTACATACATATCTAAATTAATAAACTAAGTAATAGCTACCTGCAACCATGTGGTATGTATGTACATACATACACTTAATTTGCACTAAAACTATTGACCTCTTGCTGAGATTATGGGATGAGCCTATTTATGTTCTATGCACACACCATAGCAAGTTCATCCCTAAGTAAAGATGTTTGCTTACATAGCCTTTAAAAATTAATACAAAATATGTATACTAAAACTTATTGTTCAAAATTGAAAAAAAAAAAAGTTTATTTAAAAATACTCTGCTTTTTAATATGTATTTTTATAAAATATAAAACGTATATAACTTAATTTTAGCTGACTTAATATTACCACAGATATACTGGATTTATTTTCTGGGTTGTCGCAATTAAAAACTATCCAGTAATTGCTAAGATAAAAGCGATTTGTTTCAAATTATCTTGGGAATTTTGTTAATAATATGTCAAATACTTTATCCGAAATAACACCAAATCCGTTACCTAAATAAGTTAAAATACCGTTATTGTTAAAATACAAATTAGAGTTACTCCGAAAAAATATAATTTCAAAACACTAATTAATTCCAAATACATATCGCAAATAATTGGGAATAATAATTTTTTACAAAGATTTGTTTCATTACATTGAGTGCAAATTTATTAAGGCTTTTAAAATAATAAAAAAAAAAACAAGTTAGAGTGCAATATTCGACTGTGCCGAATCTTATAAATATACCCTCCACCTAAATAAATTGAAAAATATAAAAACTACACTGGTTAGAATATTAGTATTAAACACTGAATTTTTAATACTAAAAAACACTGAATCCTCGTCAAAATAATCATTCACATATACATAAACGTATGTATTTTATTTTTGAAAAATTGTAGTCGGTAGCCTGCTGTGGTGAATATATTTAATGCTTAAGGTGGTGGAGGGAGGGTATAATGAATTAGGAAATGAAAATAGTATAAAGACAATTATCGTATATACCATGGTGAAATTAAATACCAGGTGACCGCATTGCTACAACAATTACAACAAGGCAAGAACAACAGGCATTTTTCTATATGAAAAACTTTCGTCACTGTCAAAAAGTTTTTTTTTTATATAATTTTTGGCATTTTCAAATTCACCATGAATAATCAGCTGGCGCTACGCTATCACCCAAGGTGAATTTAAATACTAGGTGATAGCGTAGCGCCAGCTGATTATTCATGGTGAATTTGAAAATGCCAAAAAGTTATATAAAAAAAAAACTTTTTGACAGTGACGAAAGTTTTTCATATAGAAAAATGCCTGTTGTTCTTGCCTTGTTGTAATTGTTGTAGCAATGCGGTCACCTGGTATTTAATTTCACCATGCTATCACCTAGTATTTAAATTCACCTTGGTATATACATACTTTACAAATCATACTTTTTTAACAAACTTGTTTTAGTACTACAGTAATACAGCTCTGTTTATTTTTTCTTTCATTCGGATCAATTTATTTGACATATGAATAGTGGTAAACAATAAGGAGAGTTAATGAATTTTTAACATAAATTTATTTTATATTTGAAAATTTTGAGAAGAAACTCGATTAGAAATGGATTTATATGATGATATTGACACTAAACCCAAAACATCTCAAATAGATGGATGGTCGTCAGGTATTAAAATGCTGCAAACACAGTTGGCCATCAAAAAGGCACAGGTACCCAAAGCAAAAGAGGCCAACAAGAAACCGGTATACAGTATTTTCGTTTAAATACATATATTTATTGTTTTTAATGTTTTCAATAATCTGTCCAGCTAATGACGCCTGTAGTGAATTTAAAATCAAAAAAGTTACAAAGCTCTGAAGAAATATTTATGACAAAAGCCGATACTAAAAGAATCATATCAGCTCAACCGCTAGTGCCATCATTGGAAAATGTGAAAACCGATGATTGGGATTTTGTTGATGAGTATGATCCCCAGTGGCCTAATGAGTATGACAAATTGAAAGATAAACAGAATAGCAACAAAGATAAAGTACGAGATGATAGAGACCGCGACCGGGGACGTGATAGAGATCGCGACCGTGAACGCGGTGAACGTAAACGGGGTCGTAATCGCAATGCTCGCAATAATGATTCTCCTCCAGTCAAATTTAGCGGTTTCGGCCAACGCATAACAGAAGAAGATCGCTATAGTCCACCAGCCCCGGGTTCGATGTCTAATAAGGGTGGTGGGGCAGCTATTGCTCCCCCGCCATCATTACAAGAAATATCAATCGCTAACGAAGTAGACCCCTCTTCCAATGTTACTATACCCTATTCTGCTAGTTCTGTAGCCGCAAAAATTATGGCCAAGTTCGGTTATAAAGATGGTCAAGGTTTGGGCAAGCAGGAGCAGGGTATGTCCATGGCTTTGCAAGTGGAAAAGACATCTAAGCGTGGTGGTCGCATTATACATGAACGCGATGTATTCTTGCCACCGCCAGCGGCAACACCAGCTTCTTTAGCTGGAGCCTCTAATCCAATTGCCAACATGGGTCCCCCTACTCCACCAGCTACTGCTGTATCTATGCTAGATTCTTTAGAAACGGAGCCTAGCATTACAGAGATAATGAAGGCTCCCAGTAAAGTCGTTCTACTAAGGGTAAGCAAGATTAAATTATTCTGAAAACAATATAAATATTATTTTCATTTCTATTTAAGAATATGGTTGGGCCGGGTGATGTTGATGAAGAATTGGAGCCCGAAGTGAAAGATGAATGTAATACCAAATACGGAGATGTTTCCAGCGTTTTAATACACGAATCATTTGGCACAGCGCCTGAAGATGCGGTCAAAATTTTTGTAGAATTTAAACGCATTGAAAGTGCTATTAAAGGTAAGATTTTATTTTCCTAACTATTGTTTTCGATTTTATAAATTTTTAAACTTTTAATAAAGCTGTCGTGGATTTAAATGGTCGCTTTTTTGGTGGACGTCAAGTACGAGCTGGGTTTTATAACTATGATAAATTTAAAAGCCTGGAATTGCACTAAGTTAAAATGAAATAAATTCTATAATAACATTACTTAATATTTCGTTTATTACTTCTTTTCTTTTTGTAATTATACATTTCATAAATTATAAGAAGTTGTGTATGATTATAATCTAGTTTATGCATCCATGGTGGCCATTTGAGGGTCACTAATACGTCTATTTTTATCACATGTAAATGATATAGTTATGGCGAATCTGAAAGTAATTACATTAGGCATAAATATTTCCTAGTAAATTAGAACATTTTAAATGCGTACCTTGATCCTTCTGTTACTTTTTCAACATGATGACGATTTTCAAAACCTGAAGTAAAGGCACTAACTCTACCCTTTTTAGGTTCAATGGCTGAAGTTGTGCGGTTTGTATCTATTCCATCTACAAATATAAATCTACCACCTTTGAAGTCCTTATTGAGAGTTGTTAAATACAGTAAGGAGGTATAATGGAATGAAGGATATGTTTCCTGAAAATGTAAAGGACAATCATATAATTATATATTTAAATAATTTTCTATGAGAATTTTTAACCAACTACACCTACCTTATCTACATGTTCATGCCAGTATTCATCATGAATGTTTTTGGCCGTAACATTTGTTATACGAGAGAAAAATGTGGGGGAAGTTAAATACAAATTGGAGGGCTTTATACCAAATTGCTCGGCAATAGCTAATTTGATTTTACCTTTTACCAGCTAAAAAATTAAGAATACATACACTTAAATAATTCGAATTTTTAATATGAGCTTAAAAACTTGTAAATTTGTATTATTACATTATACACTGTTAATTGTTGTGGTTTAAGCAATTTATTAGCTTCTGGCATTTTATAAAAATTTAAAAATTGTTCACCATATGACAAAGCTCCCGTATGTATATCTAATATTGAGGCTCCTCCTGATGAACCAGCCAAACCAATTATATTTTCAGCCATATCCAAAAGTATTTCAACTTCTTTAGGTTCCACTAATTTATCGGCTACAAATCGTCCACATTTTGTTGGCACACATTGTGGATAATTTTTCATTTCATCCTCATATTGCTCAGAGCATTTAAATTTTTGCATACGTAACGGCAAATTTTCACGTACTAAAGCAAATTTAGTTTCACGCATTTGATTACTGGTGTAAAAATATACTATGGTCATAACTGAGACAACTATTACAGCACGTGTCCAAAGACGATGGGTAAATGAACTGGTAGCGTGTTGCAGCTCATCATGAACAGCGGCACTAAAATATGGAACATTTAAAAAATTTATGTTTTTATATACCTACATATGTAAACATTATTTTAGCACCCAGTATTTATTAATCATTTTAAATATTAATATGCATCTGTATATACTTACAATTTATTTTTTCTCTTGTCCTTTTCTTTCTCCTTACTACCATTAGTTTTCCTATCATTTGGGGGAAACGTCTGACGCTGTTTTAACTTATTTTCACTCATTTTTTCGCCAAAAATTTCACAAACATGAAAAATCACTGTTTCATCCACCAACTTATAACAATTTTAACATAGACACAGTGTTTAGGCCAGATGTTAATCAATATTTATTCAACAAAGTAATATCAGTAGCGCAGCTGTTTTTTGCCCGTTTTTTTTTTTGTTATATACAACTGTCAAAGTTAGTTAACTTGTTGTTACAACAAGCTTTAAAACACAAAGCCTATGACATAGCACTTTCACAAAAAACAATTCACCCCTATCGTAAATAAAAATTCCACGTGAAATTTGTTCACTTTTCGCATTTTCCTATTTAAAATCAATGTTAAAAAAATAAAAGTGAACAAATTTCACGTGGAATTTTTATTCACGATAAGGGTGAATATGTTATTCTTATTGAGGTTTTTTTGTTTTTCCTCACGGGCTATTTCTTGATCAACATTTCTCTCCCCCTTTTCTTTAACAAATGTAAATAAAAAACATTACTGGTGGGTTACTCTCTATTGCGATGCGTAAGAGTATCAATTTGTACGCTCATCGCATCGCAATAAAGAGTAACCCCGTGCTGGTTTTTTATATACATATTTGTTCTACCCAACGTTTCGTTCGCTTTTTTGAACTTCATTAGGGGAATTTTTTTATTTTGTAATAATGAATTAAGGTTTACATTTATATTGCACTTTTCAATTATTTAATTTTCAAAAACTGGACTACACGACACCGAATTAAATAATTAATAAATTAAATACAACACAAACAGTGAATGATAAGTCAAACTTAATGCTAACATCACAGAACCATAACTAACTCTATTGTGATAGAAGTGAAAATTTAAGTGACAGAGCTGGCAACTTGTTTTTGAAATCGAAATTAAAAAACAGATTTTTTGGTTGATATACTAATTTGTAATTTTACTATAAAACCAAATACGCAGAAATATTTTATTTATAATTAAACATTTTTATAATTTTAAGGTAATTGTTTCTGATGTTATGCCGTTGTAAATAAAGGTATTGTCAACTGGCTTAAATTGATTTGTTAAGATTTTCACAACTTCTTGAGCAGCACAGCCAGCTAAAATATAGTTCAGTGATGCAATTATTTATTTTTACTAGTATAAATTTAAACTTAATTTTGAAAATGAAAATAATTTAAAAATGTTCAAAACAAAAAAAACTTACCAATAAATGCCGATATAGTGTGGACTTCGCCTCCACCATAATGACAAACTTCATGAACCATATCGTTCGATAAAGTGGCTTGTGTAACTCCCCATTCAGCCAGCATCTTACAGGCCACGCTTTTGAAACGCGCCGTATCATTTTCCACATAACAGTCGCCGGGTATATTACCACACTCGGTTAGGAATCGTTCATATGCTCTCAGAGCAATATAGTGTTCGGTGAGAGTACCCTGTATATCAATATCATCAATTACACTAAGAACACGATTATTTTTCTCATACTCGTCTGCAATTTTCGAGCCCCGTATTACTGTTAGACCAGCAGACTCCTTGCAAAACAAGCGAACAGTTTTCTCTGATATGATATCCAAGGGCAGTCCCAATTCCCGAACAATTGCCTGACATCTGCGAAAAACATTGTCGGCATCTTGCATAGCCTGTTGTCGATAGATATTTTGAAGATTTATGTAGGATTCTGTATCGGCGGTCATATCTGGCAAAACTCCTGGTAATGGCAATATACCATTATTGTCTTTCTCTATAAATTCTTTTAAGCCCTTAGCCATTATCCAAAAGGATTTGCTCTTGAAGAAAAAAAGTTTATTATTAAGAACTTTGAATTTAATCATCCCCTAATTAACTGTCATACCTGTTTGTTGAGATTTCGACAAGCTTCATCTTCAAAAATCTTTCTGAGATTTGATGGTATTGAGCCTCCAGTGAATGCAGTATTTACTGCTTTAATTGCTTCTTCAAAATTTTCTTCGTCCTTGCTCATATCTACAAAATATTGTATTTTAGAGGTTTGTAAATGACTGGAATTAAAACAAAAACTTGCCTTTCCCAATAATATCGCGTAACTGGCATTTTTCTTTGTAATTTGAAGGTACTCGACCATTGTTTTCCAACCGCCATTGTTGGAAATATTTATTAAGAACCAACAGCCAGGGAACTTTATTCGTTATCTTCGTTGTCTAAAAAAATAAAAAATATTAAATCTAAAATTATTCTTCAATTAACGCGTATTTACTTCAAAATGTGTCCGTAGAGTTGAAAAGGGTTGTTCCAATCTCAAATCGTATTGGGCGTTGTCTGGATGAGACTCAATGACACAGTGTTCTTTAATTTGCAGACGTATTGAGCCAAAAAATCCTAATGAACGACAATACACTAAAGGTACGTTGGCTTCCCACAAACAACTGGAAAGTTGTAGAAGCGAATTTTCATTTAGATTTGAAGCAACCACCACATTAAAATTGTCAAAAAAGGCTGGACGATTAGTTAATATGTAATCGACACTCTCTTCCACGCAGTCACCGTTAACATCACTATTTAGTTCCTGTAACAGTTGCATGCACGAGGCGGCACGAGATTGTCCCACATTGCTGGCATCCACAAAAAAGCTTCATCAACAAAAACCAACAGCAATTAACAATGGCATTAAATAAAATATATAAAAAAAATTACTTTATTCCCAAATCTTCTTCTGTCACCACACTCCCATCGACAATGGTAAAGCTTCCTATACCGGGAAGTACTAAACCTTTAAGTACCTCACATCCTAAACCAGTTGCATTAACGAGACATATTTTAGCACTCTCTAAAAGGCTCTGGCCATGTTCACCCCATAAACTAAAAACAATATAGAACAAATTACTGTAAACTCTTTTTTTTTTTGGTAACACTTTTATTTACCGTATTTGACGATCATATTTTTTATTCTTATCGGATTGTTCTGGAGATTTTGGCGCTGGTGAAGACATGTTTTTTAAATCTGCAATTTTATTGTTATATCCAAACGTTATTTCTATCGAAACCACAATTTCTAATATAATTAGATTTTTGATAAATATAATTTATTGCAAATAAAATAAATACTAAATATAACACTCGTACCCGGCGAACTAAACACAACTATCAGGTTCTTTACAGCTGTGGTGAATTAAAAACAAAATACTGATTTGACATCTCTGACTAATCAACAACTGAAAGAATGATAACCACAGTAAGACTCCCAAAAAATAAACTCAAAACTCCCCTGAAAAGCATTTGTTTTTATATATTTTATTGACGTTTATAATATACATTAAACTCAAAAACTACAAAACAATTTATGTATATATGAATGTATATATTTCACCATTTAATATTTAAAGCAGTATTAATTTTTTCAACAGCATGATAATTTGTATGTAATAACATCTTTGCTTTATCGGTATGTTGCCCATCAAAAAAGTTATTGTATATAGCTTTGGTACATGAATTATTAGGATTTGATTGCGGCAATTGGCGATAAAGTTGCTCCAACTGGATCGTTAAGTCTCTAACATGTTGTGCATTAGGTGGACGGATTTGTGCTCCGCCATTTATACACCCTAAAAAACACAATTAATATTATACATATGTATGTTTGCAAAATGTCAGGAACTGTATACCCACCAGAAGGACAAGCCATAACTTCTACGAAATGATACTGCACCTTACCACGTTTAAGTTTCTGTACTAAGTTTTGTATATTACGAAAACCATTAGCTATTGCAAACTTTAGCACACATTTACCATCAATTTCTAAAGAGACTTCGCGAAAATCGGGATTACTATAAATTGTTTATTAATGTTTATTATATTTTTAACACATTAAATATTTTGTTATAAGATGCAATAACTACCGTAAATTTTTATATTCTACAGTTAATAAATCATTATCAAATAATTCTTTTGCCACATATTTAAAAATATGTTCAGAGTAACCTCCTGAAGTACTATTTTCATGAGCCCATACATTGGTGTTTTCCATTTCATTTGCTTCCGACCAAGGCCAGTCAAAATGAGAAGTAACAAAATTATGCAGTGGGTCTTCATTTAACATTTGTTCAATTTCAACTAATAAAAAGTTAAGTTTAAATAATAGTTTAATTGTTTAATTAAATTACATACTTGAAGTTATTACACAATCTACGTCTTTGCAATTCATAGCTTCATCAAAAAAATCTTCTCTTGAAGCTTCCAATTTCTTGTCATAGCAAGGCATAATGGTAACGTGATATATTTTCTCCGAAGATATATTCAACTTTTGAGCCAACATCTGTTTCACCAATACACCCATAATTTGTTGTGGTGATCTAGTTGTGGCAATATATGGTAATATAAAATTTCCATGTGTTTTTTCTGCATAACACACCCAACCGGGACATGAGGAAGACAGCATAGGAAATGGCTTGCTGGGGTCATTGTCACGAAAACGTTCAATAAATTCATTACGGCATTCCAGTAAAGCCAAATCATCCGCTACTTTCGTAGTTAAAACATAATCTGCTCCCAACTGTCTAAGATAACCACTTAAATGTTCTCCCGTCTTTTCGACAGTCAAACCATAACGTTGTGCCAGACTCAGTATAGGTTGTTGAGAAACAGTGAACACTATTTTGCGAACTTTTTCGGCCATTGCATCATTCGCTTTCAGCTCTTTATTTTCTTGTAAAACTCTTAAAACTTCTTCCTGACTTTGTTGAGTTATCAGCACTCCTTCCGCCGAGGTTATACAACCTGAACATGCCAAACAATCTTGCAATGTAATTTCTACTTTTTGCAATTTTTGTTTGCCACCCTAACATTTGAACAAATTTGTTATATATATTTGATATTTGTTAAAAATTCCATACTTACTTCAGTTTCTTCATAGTAACCGTCTTCCTGGATTGATATTTTAGCTCCCGTCTTAGTTTTGGATTTTTCGATAGTGACTGGTTTTATACATTCCTTTAAAATAATAATGTATGTATATTAAAATATTGTAAGAAACTAGTGTTTGTAATTTGTATAGAGGATGTTAGTTATATAAAATGACAAAAAAGTCGTAAATCCTACTAAATTAAGATACATATGTTTGTAGCAGTTTCTATGATTATAATTGTGAGAAATATTAACATCAACAAATTATTAAAATATAAGCTCTAATAAGTTTCTAATTTGTCGCTATAATGTTAATTGAATATAATTTTTTGTTGCAACATTATACTTATTTCTTACACTTGAGCATAACAATGTTTTATCTCCTTACATTCGGAATCTGTTTACAAGGTAGTATTTCCTTATTCGATACTGCTATTATCAATTGTACAAGTTCAATTACTAAAAAATACAAGACTTACTTGGGACGGTGTTATAAAATCATCAAGATCTGTTAATTGTAGTGCTCCACTAAATCGCGACATGATCAATTTTTTTAATACACAAATGAATTAATAATTCTTGAATTTTACCAAATAACACTTTTACCATGGTGAAATTAAATACCAGGTGACCGCATTGCTACAACAATTACAACAAGGCAAGAACAACAGGCATTTTTCTATATGAAAAACTTTCGTCACTGTCAAAAAGTTTTTTTTTTATATAACTTTTTGGCATTTTCAAATTCACCATGAATAATCAGCTGGCGCTACGCTATCACCTAGTATTTAATTTCACCATGACTTTTACCACAAAGTACTTTGTGCTTTTACACTATTGTTTATAAAAACATTTACCTATCGATAGTAAAAAATCATATGGCATTGAGAATATTACCAGCTTGTTAACAATCGGAATGGTGAATATGTCGATATCAGCGATGATACTTTAAATAGAATTGTCAAATACTACTATCGAGGTGCCATTGTGAAAAATTGTGCATTAAATTCCATCACTATGAGGCAAAAAAGTAAACACAATTTTAGTTCATATGAAGTTTTTGAAACTGTTTTGAATTTTAATTTAAAATGTTGGAAACATCACAACCATCTACTTCCAAAGCATCCCGATCTAATTCTTTAACTAGCACTGTTGTGGACAATGACTTCGAAATGGAAGACCTGGAAGATGACCAAGATAGCACCTCCCTATGGTGTATAGAAGACACAATGTTTTATGCTCAGGGTCTTAAGCATCATAGTGCCGGTAAAGAAAAGTCGGTGTATGTTACATGGAATGAAAATTATTTACTTAACTTTGTGTTTAAAACCTCCAGTAAAACTGGAACAACAACATTAACCAAAGTACGAATATCGTTGCCGGTTCATGATCAGCAATTGGAAGAAATTGTTAATATGTTGATATTGGAAATGAATACTTTGCTTTATATGAAAAGCGGTCGTGTTTATTATTTTAGTTCTGTTAAGTCCATGCACAAAGTTGCTTGGTTAACAGGAGTACGTTGTATGGCTTCCTGCCCCCTTACACAATTCGGTGTCATACGCTTAGTGTTTAAGGAAAAGCATGATGCACATGATCAGCAAAGATTACTTAGTTTAGAAGTATATAAAGATTTGCCACAATTGGGGAAATGTACTAGCGATGATCATGTTTTACGCCACAGTTATGATATTAGTTTTGATTTGGATAATCTGTTCAATTGTGACTGGCTTGATGAAACCTATACTTTAACCTCATTGATTACGGAGGAGAAAAACATGGCATTTCTAAAACAACTTGTATCAATGGGAAACATTTTTCGTGAACACGATGAAGTGATTGAACTTGAAATGAATCAAGAAGTGCATATATTTACAATTTCAGGAAATATGTTCATTTTGGCTGGCGGTAAGTTATATGTCTATTATATCAGTTGATATATCCTTTCAATTTTTTACAAAAAAAAATCAATAAACTTTACTTTTAGCAATTGTTTCTGATAGTGATACTTCATCGTCCAATCCACAAGTAAATAATTATAGTATACGTCTGCTCAACACTTATGCTTGCCATATTGAATGTATACGTATTGATTGTGAAAAAAATTTACTAATAGTATTATTACAGTCCGGTCATATGGACATATGGTACAAAAGCAATCGTATGTTCGGTGCACTTTTTCATCAACAACACCAAATAACTCAGTTTTTAAACTATGATTACTTGCCCACGGAAAACATATTTTACTTTACCACTCCAGACGACGTAATACAATTAAAAATTATTGCATCTAGCACAAATAGTAACGATAAAGAATGTATAATTAAGGAATCTCGAAAATCCATAGGTGGCATGATTGTCTGTACGTGGGTCGAAAGTTTGCAACAATTAATTTGTTTGAGTTTTAATAACATCTTCTACAGAATTAATTTTACAAAGTCCACCGAATCTATAGACCTCGTAAATGAAAATGAAACAAAATATGAAAATTTAAATAATTTATATGCCTTAAATTTAAAACGGATTAAAGATCTTACGACTAAAGCCCAAATTATTAATGATTTAATGGAAAAACCCAAACAACTACACAATAGCATAGAAAAAGAATTTCAAAAACAACAAATTTTAGCACTCGCAGCGAAAAGTGAAATTTTTAAAAAAATATTTCAATGTCATTTAGAATATCATGTAAATATACCAGGAATTGAATATTTTGACAAAGACAGTGTGCAGATTAAAACCACAAACGAGCGCGGTCATTACTTTGGCACACAATCAATATACTGCTTAATTTTTATGTCTTTAAAAAACAAACATAATTTCCTATCGTCAGTATTTACAGCAACAATGTGGTATTTACACATTGCAACTGTAGAACAAAGTTTACAATTACACATTCCCTACGAACTGTTAAACAAAAAACTGTGTTTCATAGTCGGCACGCCTTTGAAACAGGAAGTAAATCATAGTTTGCCAATTTTTTCATTTAACCTATTATGTTTTCTTAATCATCAGTCTCAGCATATGTGTTTGAAATTTAAATTGTGTTTAGATACAAATGAGAAAACATATCTAAATATATTTAGCTATAACGTAAATAATTTGCCGATTTTTCGAAATTTTCTTAATGATGTCGAAAGTTTACTAAAAGAAAAATCTAATTGCACTAAATCTAAAGCTGCAATGGAATGCAGCGAAAATGCTTTTAAACTAAAACATCGTTATAAAATATCTAAAAATGTATTACAACATATTATTGAAAAACTTAAAGCAAAGTCGTGGTCATCATTAGGATGTATAGATTTTAAAATGTACTATTTGCATGAATATTTAATTGTATTGAATTATGATGATTCGAAAGAAATTTTACAAATTTCTTCTAACTATCCGGTGGCCATATTTTATATTAAACTATTGTTGATACATGCAGAGCAGTCCTATAATGAATTAGCCATTATTGAAAAACCCTCACATCATAATATGCAGCAAATGATCATGGTATGTATTTAAAAGCATACTAATAAATCTTTCTATTATATGGTTTTTAATTTGATTAATGAGTAAATCTTTATCATTTATATCAGAGACCGAAAATAACAGATCCACTTTAATTTAAGTGGTTATTTGGCACCATTAACCATTTAAAATTTGTTTTTGTTTTATATCACTGAGAGAGTGATTTATAAGAGAACATTTTAGGTTAGTGGTTAAGAAAAAACAAAAAAGAAAATCACGGAAATAATCAAGATGAGTGATTTATAATTAAATTTTTTTTGTATATAACGTTTATTTTCGAAATTTAAAAATAAATGGCATAAAATTATTATTTATTATTATTAAATTAAAATTTTACAAATAATAAATTTAAAAAAAAATCAGTTATTTTGAGTGATTTATTTTTAAAAACTAAATATAAATCACAATTTAGATTTTTGATTATATGGACGAATTATTTTCGGTCTCTGATTTATATACATAAAACCTTATTTCAATAAAGATTTTTTTAATTAAATTATTCCTTTTCAGAATTACCAAGGCGAAATAGAACGTTTGTATGGGTCATTGGTGTCATTAGATTCAGAAGAAGTTAATTCTAATACGATTTCTATGCATTTAGAAAATATGAGCAATGTTTATTTAAAATTACGTAATAAGTTTTTTGATATATTTAGATAATATAAGTTATGTTTATAATATTTTGTATGTAAATAGTTATTTATTAGTTTATAAATTATATAAGATTATATGTGTACATATTGTACTTAGTATATGTAATATTAATTAAATGATGAGATTGAGTTATAGTAATTTTAAATACGCGTTGTTGTTGTTGTTTCATTTGGCACATGGTAAATATAAGACCTTAAGCGGCTGCGATTGCTTTTCATTTGATATTTTTTGACTAAGAAATAACAAATAATGGATGTGTCGGATAAAAATGACTGTCCGGCCGATTAAAAGAATAACTATTATACGAAGCCGCTTTTATACATACAAAGATGTAAAAATCCAGATTGGCTATTCCGAAAGAAAATTAGATGTGTAATATTGAAGAATTCCGAAAAAATATATCTATCATAATGAGATCATTGTGAGATATTTCCACATTTACAACCGAAAGTTTTAAAAAAATCTCTATAATTGTATAGTTTATTTCCATATTATTCAAATATATAGGATTTAATAATAATTTTGCTATTGTGTTATTTTTAAGTATAAAAAATAAAATATCAATATGTATATATTTTTAGTTTCAAATTAATATCGACAACAAAATGTTTGTATCATTGAATTCATAAATTGCTAATATTTTATTTATTTATTTATTCAGTAATAAAAAGCAAATTAGGCTAAAAAAATATTACATAGTAATACAATAAACCTAAGTATAAAAGCAAGGTTAAATATTCAATAAATTTCATGTTACAATATGTACTATCAAAACTATATTGGAATCATATAGATTAAGCATGATACAAAATATCGAGAACCCTTTGCCTAATTAAAGTAAATACAACGCTGCACTCTACCGTATCATCTGTGCGTAACAGTACTACCAACATGAACAAACAAAAAACCTATGGTTTGCTGAATTAAGAATTTCATGTACAAGAAAAAAATCGAAACAATTGACAGTCGCTTACAGCGGAAAAGAAAATCGCAGAAAAACACAAGTTTTAATAAATATTTTATTAAAAATTTATTGAAAAAATTAACAACAATAAAAAACCTTTATGCGCAATATAAAAGTTTAACAGAAAAAGTGAGTTTTGGCCAAAAATATATCGAGCAAAAAATACCTAATGGGAAAAATAAAGAATTTGTGAATAATAAGAAGAAGCAAAACGAACGCAATAAAAAGAAGAACAACGAACCAACAGTAAAAAAGAAAAGTAGCAAAAGAAGTGTATGAAAAAAGCAAAGAAAGTTTACTGATTGATTTGTTAAATAAATTTTTTGAGTTTTCTTTTTTTGGTGGTAAAATGAAATAAACATTTTTTTGGTAAATATAGTAAAGTCCATGATAATGATTAATAACTAAATGAGGATAATCCTTAATAATTTGTTGAACAAATACATATTAAATTTTCTGCTTTTGCTACATATTACCTTATTAATCGTTAAAGAAACAAATCTACATATGATTTATGTACGCATATGTAGTTTATTTCATACAGCTTTCCAAACTATGTAAATCGTTAAATATTGCGGCCTTTTTATTTCTATTTTACTTGTATGCTTTGGTCTTTTTACATCGTGACGTTTTGTGTCTTTTTTGCCACCAATTACATTAGTAACAGTACACAACAAAAACAAAAGTGATCATGATGATTATCTTGTGTTGTTTATACCTATTAAATTTGATAATAAATACATATTGTTGATATTAAACATACAACAAAATATAAATAATACATAATTTAATATTACTTCAATAAAGTTATTTTTGTGTTTACACTTTCAGCAAGAAAACAAAAGATTTAAATACAGTACAGTGTCAACAAATTGTTCCAAGGAAGAATAACGAAGGAAGGAAGAGGGATAGACTTAACTCGCTGCCTGGCTGCCTGCGTATTTGTGTGCGTGTGTACTAGAGAGTTTCGTCAGAAATTTTTTATTTGCTTTAGTTCCACTGGACTATGTCTAAGCATTTGTATCAACAGAATAAACAACAGTTAACATAGCCATGGCTGCGACGAGAAAGTTGCAAGGTTAGAAAGAAGGGTATTACAAAATTCTAGTGTTTTTCAAATCATTGTCAAAATTGAAAATAAGCCGTGTAGGCAAACGTTTCTTCTTTTTCTTATTATGTGTTTAAAACACTTAAATTAGTCTACCACTTTCCTAAAGATATGTTTTATATGTTCATAGTTTAGATTTGTATAGAGTTTTATAATTCAGAAAAATATTTATATTTATTAGACATTAACATTAAAACATCCATCTACTCCAAGTGAATTTGACAATATTTGTTATGCATAACAAACGTTAGTATTACAAAATATATATATATATAGATACATATATACATATGTATGTATGTCTATTTAACCTCTTCATTGAAAATTGGTATTAAAATTTACGTTCTTTAATGAGAGAAGAGCAGAATTTTGTATATAAATTTATTATAAAGCGAAAGTGTTATCTTTTCGGTAACCTTTTGCAAAACATACACTAATAATGTTTCGATTCAAATCAAATGTTTATCACCTAATAGAATAAATTTTTCAACAAAAATTTGTTTTGCAAAGCCTATAGTGAAATATTAAAAATATTAATTAATTATTTTGTTTGAAAAAGCGAATCTTTTAAAAGATTTATTTTGTAAAATTCTCGTTCGTTTTAAATAAACATTGTGGAATAAATTAAGATCCGTAAAATTTAAATAACTTATTTTTAATATTAAAATACAAAATATTTTGATGATCTTGGTTAATACCATTTTCTTGTACCAATATTTGCTAAATTTTACAATCATTATTTTTTAAATTTACTGTGTTTTGTTAAATATTTGTTTTTGTCAAAATCTCTTAAAGTAGGTTTTGATCGATAAAATCTGTATAGTGGGCCTTCGTAGCCTTTGTGTGAGTTTTCACCCAAATCACACTTAACTAAAGATGAGTTTTTGTAATATTCAATAGGAAAACTATCGTAATTCATACGGAGAACCTTTAACAATGTTCTGGCTTATAGCCTCACTATTCTAGAAGCATACACAATCACATAGACAGGTTTCATGTACAATATGTGTGTCTAACAAAAACTTATACTTCTTATATCTTTTAAAAGCTTCTTATTTAAAAAATTACCTAAGCTTCATTATACTGGTCTACCGTTTTATATGAAGAGGTCAAATGTAAAAAAATATTTTTAATAACAATTTAGAATCGAAATATCAGGTTATATAGTAGATGAAGAGTTTGTTTAATGCAGAGTATGTTTTGCAATTATTTCATAGGAGAAATTGATCGATGTCTGAAAAAAGTAGCTGAGGGAGTGGAAACGTTTGAGGATATATGGAAAAAAGTACACAATGCCACAAATAGCAATCAGAAAGTAATTGTACTTAAATTTTAACATTAATAATTAGACAGTTTTAATAAATGAGTTCCCTTGATAGGAAAAATATGAAGCCGATCTCAAAAAGGAAATCAAAAAGTTGCAACGGCTTCGCGATCAGATTAAATCATGGATTGCTTCGGCTGAAATAAAAGATAAAAGTGCACTCTTGGAAAACAGAAGGCTAATAGAAACGGTATATTTTATTGTAACCATTAACATAAAAATATGTACATATATTATTTAAAATGGAGAATTGTATTATACTATAGAAATATGTATACATATATAAAATTATTTTTATTTAAATTACTTAGCAAATGGAGCGCTTTAAAATTGTTGAACGTGAAACAAAAACTAAAGCGTATTCAAAAGAAGGCTTGGGTGCTGCACAAAAAATGGATCCTGCTCAACGTATTAAAGATGAAGCCCGCAATTGGTTAACAAACTCAATAAGTTCACTGCAAATTCAAATCGATCAGTATGAAAGTGAAATTGAATCACTGCTGGCGGGAAAGAAAAAACGATTAGATCGCGACAAACAGGATCGTATGGATGAATTGAGATCGAAATTGGACCGACATAAATTCCATGTAACAAAACTAGAGACATTATTGCGTCTGCTCGACAATGATAATGTTGAGGCCGAACAAGTGAGTTAATAGCTTATTTCTAAATGAATTAATTATTCATTACAGTTAACAAATTTTAAAGGTAAATAAAATCAAAGATGATGTTGAATACTATATTGACTCATCGCAAGATCCGGACTTTGAAGAAAATGAATTCATTTATGATGACATTATTGGCATTGACGTTGATGTCGAATATTCGGGTACAGGTAAGTTTTCCGTTCATATTACATATTGTATTACAAACTTTCTTATTGTTTTTGCTTGTTAAATGTGTAGAATATGGCTTAATATGGCTTTTTATATACTCTTTTGTGTATCCCACACCCTATAAAACAGAAATAGTTTATTTTATTTATTCTTTTGGTTAAACACACTCTCCTTAAAAATGTTCAAGATGTTTTTCTATTAAATTCAAACCCTGTTCCAATTTTTCGAAATACATAACTTCACAACATAGGCTCTCTCATACTTACTATCTCCAAATTTCTTCAGTTTAATTTGAAAACGAAATTTTTTTGAAACATTTAAATTATTTGTTGATATTCGTTATAAAGTTATTAATCAATTATAAAATGCTAGTTTTTTTAGTTGAAAATATTTAATAAGTAATTGCAATGAACAACATTTCATAATTGTATTGGTTAAAAATATCAAAAATTTTGTAACTTAAAAAAAACAATTTTCAACTCAAAAATTCTATTCCAAATTTTACATTAGTATACTTTAATAACTTATTTTCAACATCTTGCACTTACAAAACACACTTTACCATGCTTACAGTATTTACTATCAAAGTAAAGTAAAATAAATTCCCCCTACTCGTAAAAAATTCTCCCAAAATTCCAAACTCCTCTTCTTTAGTTAACATTTTTTTAAATTATTCTTTTAAACAATAAAATACATACATTTTTCAAATATTGGTTTAGAGAAATACTCCATGTGTGTTTTTATGTTTTTCTCTTTTTTGTTTTTCTCTTTTCTCGAAATAATTTTCATAAATGTGCATATTATTTTAATACAAATTAAATAATAAAAAACTAAACAAAATATTGTTATATATCTGGTCCTGTTGTAACGAAAACAAAAATCCTTGTGTCTTAAACAAAAACAAACAAATATATATATAAATATATGTATGTGTGTACTTCAATACATTACTCTAAAAACATTTGAAATGATTTGAATTAAATTAAACTTTCTAAACGCTCAATTAACCCACTGTTTGTTAAATCGATTGAAATTAAAAATTAAATAATAAACAAAATACCAAAACAATCCTAAAAACATTATCACCATAATTATACACGTACATGTAAAAAACAAAAATTTGTATACCAACAATGGTAAAGGTGTCTCACTTGGTATTCCATCATCAGCAACTACAGACAGTAATAATAGTAATGAAACCAGCGGCTCACCAAGTAGTATAACATCAGGCGGCAGTCCTGTACAATCCCCATTGCCGGCTCAACAGCAATTGCAGCAGCAGGTCTCAAATATAAGTGGTAGTGGTTCCGCAACGCAGCAACAGCAAATTAATTTGAATTATTCGAGCGATTCAACAGCTGCTGATGGTACTGCAAAGGATAAGCATAATAAAAATGAAAGTAATGCGAATAGTAAAACAAAGGTAAATATAATCCACATACGTATTCTTTATTTTATTATTATTTTGAAAAAAATTACAAAAACACTTTCAAAATAATTTGCTAATGTTGTCTGTCTATCTTTTGAAAAATCTACAAACATGTTTCTGTTTATTTTAGCAACCTGTTAAACCGACAGCAGTTCGAGCCAACAATAAAACGAGTGGTTCAGCAGAAGGTAAACTATATGTTTTATTATTTTTCAAAACATCTATCTTATAATTTTTAATTACTTCTAGCAGCGCCCACGAGTAAAATTATTAGTTCAACGCCTAGTAAAAATAATCATCAACCCCAAACGCAGCAACAAAATCATCATACACAACAACAGACAGCAGCGGCAATTGTGGCAGCAGCAACAGCGTCTTCTGTTGCTGGTAATCATACCTCGAACAATATGAACACCTCGGGAGCGCCGACATTAGCAGCAGCTGTGGCGGCGGCGGCATCTACAGTTACAGTTCACAACAATCCTGCCGTACAACAACATGCACCAGCGCCAACGTTACAAGCGAATCCCACAATAGCATCTGTTACAGCGTCCTCAGCTAATTCCACCAATTCAACACAACAAATACAAGGTCAATCTGTGATTCAATCTACACCGACAATTGCATTTTCAGCAGTTGCAAAACATAATACATGTAAGTGTATTTTTACTTCAAACTTTTATTGCAAATAAAACATATTTCACTTATATTTAATTATTTATTTATATTTCTTAAGCACATCTTGAAAACGGTCCTGTACATAGTGGCTCTTCTTATGCTATAGTTGGTGGCTCTCAGCAGCAACAGTTATCAAATCTTCAAGCGAATTCCTCACATTTACAAAATGGTATGTTTATAAATTATAATATATACAGACTATATGTGTATGGTGAATTTCACGTCAAGTGGCCCAATGTTAAAAATCGATTTGGATGAAATTTGCACCAAGGTTAATACTATTAGATAGTAGGCCAGAAACAAATTTTTAGCTCTATCAGTCCAGAAGTGCCGGAGTTAGAGGGGGTCAAAGTTGGAAATTTTGGTCATACAGGGTTTTTTTAAAATGAGTGTAACTTTTCAACTATTGGTCCTAGCAAAAATTGTCCAAAGGACTTTAGATAGCTATTTCTTCAATCATTTAAAAAATATTTTTTTTTATTAAAAAAAAAAAATTAAAAAAAACCCTTTATGACCAAAATTGTCCAAAATTTCCAACTTTGACCCCCTCTAACTCCGGCGCTTCTGGACTGATAGAGCTGAAATTTTGTGTCTGGCCAACTATCCAATAGTACTAACCTTGGTGCAAATTTCATCCAAATCGGAAGACATCGATTTTTAAAATTGGGTCACTTGACGTGAAATTCACCATATGTATATATTTTTTTTTCAACAATTTTTTATAGTATGTTTCTTATTTTTAGCCCATAATACTTCCAATAACTCTACAGTAGGTAGCATTGCAAATGTAGTACAACATGGAGCAAATTCTGCTAATGTTAATAATTTGGCAGCATCTGCGGTAAATTGCATTTCACCAAATGGTATTGCTGGTTTGCAACAAGCTCTGAACGCACAGCAACAAGTACTGGGTATGGGAGCAAATAACAACAATGCCCGTACATCTCCAGGACTGCTTTCTCCCAAACATATGAATGGTAAGAAATTAAAATTAAAAATATTTTGGAGTCCTTTATTAGGTTGTGTCGTATCTTGGTATTATTACTTTAGTATTCACTAAAGGAAAATTTTATTTTTTTAAATAAAATATAAATTTTTGTTTAAAAAGTAATTTTTTATGAAAATTTGGTTTTAGGTAAATATTTGGAATTTTTTTTTATAATAACTTGAATTATACTTTAAAATTCATTGAAGCGAAATTAACACATCAGAGGTTGGTTTAAAATCACCCCTATCGTGAATAAAAATTACACATGAAATTTGTTCCCTTTTTATTTTTTTAACATTGAATTTTAATAGGAAAAATGTGATAAGGGAACAAATTTCATGTGGAATTTTTATTCACGATAAGGGTGTATGAGTTTTTTTAGAGATTTATTTGTATGCCGGCTGATCCTAGCGGCCGATAAATTTTAAAATTTTTTTTCGTAAGTCGGTTTGAAAATAGCCGCCGTTTTTGGAATTAGTGCCTTAGCAATTTCATTAAATTTTCGGAATTTTACTTATTTAGTTTGAGTAATTTTTCTTTTGTTCTCTCTACATCTTGGCAAAAGAAAATATGTTTATATACTATATATGTATGATCAATAAAAATATTTTTTCACAAAAGTTAAAAGTTAATGTTAAATGGTGAAGTTATAGGCCCCTATTATGAGCTGTATTCGACAATTGATATTCGCTGGCTATCGAAAATCGACTATCTAATATAAAATTTGTATTATGAGTTGGCATCGCTGTCGAAAATTTTATCGAACACAAATTTGATGTCGACGCTGTATAAAACTGAAAAATTTATTTAAAATGTAAGAATTTGTGTGTTTTTTTGGTTTTGGTCAAAAAATACTACTTGTAAATTACTTATGTTAATATCCTGCAGGTCATAAGTAGAAAGCAGCAATTGGAAAAGCTCGTTTCTCTCATGGAAGAAGATCTACTGTTGGCAAAATGTATTTACTCTAAAGTTCAGACAGCCAAAAAATGGGAGGGCATTACACAGAAGATTAATTCTATTCATCAGACGAATCATTAAGCCATAATTCCGGGGTGGTCATTTCAAATTTAATATACCTATTTTTCTTTAAGAATTTGTAAACAAATATGGCGCCTGCTGATAGAAATGTACTATTGTGAATAACCCAAAAAGAGTGATTTTCACAATAGCGTTTTTTCATCGAATGTGCACCATAATACCAAATAAAAATTCGTTCGATATGCATTTTCGACCACAGTCGAAAATCGAATTTTGCTCATAATAGGCACCATAAAATTGGGGATAACCGAAAATAGACACTTCTCCTACCATGCGACTATTTTTGTATTAAAGCAATTTCATCTATTGTACTCCACATTAGGATTGTCTGTCACGAGTGTAGCTAATAATACCTCATCTGTAGATGCTATCTCATTAAAAACAATGGCTCAAGAAGCCATAAATCGATCTGTGATCGATACGAATAACCTTTCACAACAACAGCAAGCGTCTAGCATCGATAACAGACAGCAGCAGCAACAAGTACTCCAACAGCATTTTTCATCAGATACAACTGCCAATCCTCATCAACAGCAACAACAACAGCAGCAGCAACAACAAGCAAATACAACAGCAGGGCTAGTTGCCGCCGTGACAGCATCAACAAATGGACCGACATCAATTGGTGGCAATACTGCTGGTAACAGTGGTGGCAACATTGGTCCCATTGGTAGTAGTATAAATGCATCCGCTTTAACAAATGCTGCCGGTCAGCAGCCAATTGGAGCAGGTGCATCATCTGCATCAAATAAGCAACAATTATCGCAACAACAGCAGCAGCAACAACAGCAGCCTACAAATGAAGCCCATATACCACCCCTGCTGGGAGTGGCTCCACTGGGTCCATCGCCACTGCAAAAAGATCATCAACTACAATTCCAAATGATGGAAGCTGCTTATTATCATTTACCAACACCTAGTGACTCGGAAAAACTAACAACATATTTTCATCGAACTCCAGTGCAAACGCCAGCGCACTATCCACAGGTAATTGGAATTTTTTTGTGTAGCACTATTTATTTAAATTAAATTGATTGTTTTTTTAACATTAATTTATTTACTAAAGTGCAAAAAATTATTTTGAAGACATTTTTTATAAAACAAATAAAACATAATTTTCCAAAAAAAATTTTACTATGTACAATATTTTTCAAAATTAAAAAAAAAATTATAAAAATTTATTTTGATCTAAAAGATTTTTTTAAGAAAACATTTTTTTTAGTATACAAATTAAATTAAAAAAAAATATTTTTCCACCAATACTCACCATAAATTTCAACAACACCTTTATTTTCATTTCAGCAACAACTTCCAATTTACGATACAGTTGAATTTTATCAACGTCTCTCAACCGAAACACTATTCTTTGTGTTCTACTATATGGAAGGTTCTAAAGCTCAATATTTGGCAGCAAAGGCACTAAAAAAGCAAAGCTGGCGCTTTCATACAAAGTACATGATGTGGTTCCAAAGACATGAAGAACCAAAAATTATTAATGATGATTACGAACAAGTACTTATACTCTAAATAATATACAAATAAACTTTTCATACTTTATTTCTTGATATTCTTTCCAGGGTACGTACATCTATTTTGATTATGAAAAATGGGGTCAACGAAAAAAGGAGGGATTCACATTTGAATACAAGTACTTAGAAGATAAAGAATTGAATTGAAATTAAATCTGATATAATCAATACGACATTGATTTTAAAATGGATCTTCAACAACAATTACATATAGAAAACACAACCAACTTCTCCAACTCCCCATGTAAAAAAATGCTTAAACATACAATTTGCATACAATTGCTTTTTTCTTGTTTATCACTTCCTCCAACTCTTTTTGTTTCTTCCTATTTTTAATAATTATATATATATTTGCGATTTTAAATTAAAAAAATATGAAAACATTAAAAAATTACATATTTAAAAATGAAATCCGCCGAACCTTGTTCATACATTTTTCTTTATTTTTTCTTTTTGTTTTGTATACACACACAACTTTGTTGCATAGAGTCGAAGCAGTTGTAAACTAATACTGCTTCTTGATTTTGTCATTGTTCTCTTTAACTCTCTATTACTGAAGTAAGCAAAACTTAAGAAAAGTTAAATTTTTATAAAAAAAAAACACAAAAAATAAAAAAACTACTGAAATTTTTTGCAATTCATATAATGTTAGTTGTACTCATTTTTCTTATTATTTTATTATTCATTTTTTTTTATTTTCTTAAAATTAAAAAAATTATATTATAAATATGATAAATTCGAAAAAATTTAAAAAATGGTTTTATTTTATAACAAAAAATATTTACTCGTAATAATTAAGGATCTTCTTGTGGTTAAATGAGTTAACATAATAATCGAAATGTACGTATACTATACCACAAAAGTATACATACGAAGTATTTCGCGTAAAATTGTTAGGGAAAATAGTATTTTTTAACTTTACATATTACTATTATTAATAAACGAATCTTTCCAAGTTTTATTTTAAATTCGTCATTTAAAAACACAATTTTGAAGGAAATCAAAAACAATCATCATCCTCATCAAGATTGACCTGATGGTGACGCCCTGGCGCACAAAAACACAAGGTTACGCTTTGCCAATAAATTATTGTCAACTGAAATAGAAGCAATAACGAAAACAAGAAGAAATATATAAATAACGATCCTACATGCCTGCCGTATGGTTAATATGCGATAAATGGAACGTAAACAATAGCTCGGCTGACATCGAGGAAAGAAATGGAATGGAAATGGACGAAGATTTTATGAATTCGAACATTACATAACGAAGTTGAAATCTGCTGCAGTTAAGTATATGTTTGTACGTTCGTTTCTTTACGATTAATCACAGTAATATCACCACAACCCATAAAATATAATTGCAATGAATGTACCCAAATTAAACAGACTCTGAATAATAATGCACTACAGGCAGAACATACCACATACAATTAAAGTGCGGAAGGATTTACCAGAGGTTCTAACCCATGAATGTGAAAACATTCGAACACTGATCTCCTATTTTTTATAATCGGAGAGTTAAAGCCGATATCAACATTGGTTGTGAAATGTTGTTAGTGAATGAAAAGTCAATATACGAATTTTTAACAATAAAGAGGCGCAGAACATGAGAAAGAACATAACATGTTATTATAATCCTGGTTCCATATTCTTTTTTGCTGACCACTGGTATAAAAAGGAATTGGATATCCATGAGTAATTAAGTGTGGATAATAGTAATTAAACTCAGCATACAGTTGAAGGGAAGAATCATATTAAAATCACTTGGCTTTGATAATCGTTTTATTTTCGTGTAAATCTACAAAATCATGCGAGTTTCAAAACATCAATTTGTGAATTATTCGTTTTTGAAAAAATCTCGTCTTCGAAATTTTCGATTTTGAAACAAGCAGTTCTGTCAAATATCTTATATTTAATTCTCTATGTTCTAAATGTATGTATATATATATGTATGTATGTATATGTAATTTTATAAAACTGAAGGGTTATTGTGTATTTCGATTCGAAAGCAAACGTTTTCGAAATACAGTGTAAAAAGTATACAAATTCGAACTAGTTTCTTTTCGAAACGAGTTACAAATTACGCACCTGAATATAAATTTAAAAAAATTTAATATTAGTCTTTTGTGGATTAGTGTATATAACTTATATAATTCAAAATGTTTAACAGTATATACCATAACAGGATCCTAATATATAAGAGAAATAAAAACCACGTAATATATTAATTAAATATAGATAAATCTATATTAAATAAAAGAAAATTAAATATTTTTAGATTAACAGTTTCATAAAAACCAACAGTCGTATTTTCGGGGAAAAAATACCAACTAAAGGACTACAAACTTATGTGTGAACAAAGAGTCTTATGCGCAATTTTTGTACTCGTTTGTTAGCTCACATTTGTTGATCATGAATACGACAGTTATTAAATAATTATTAGACTATATAAAACAAGTATAACTTAAAACTTACTATATCAACGAACAATCTGTAGAAAGTGAAAGTTTTGTAAAACTTAGCTCTGTTCGCTTTTGCATTTGATCTAACATACAACATATTTTTGTTTTCATTTGTTTCACTTTAACCAAATCATACCACTCATTCACTATACATTTATATAAATCAATTGTAATTACACATGTTACAGATTAATCTCTAAAAAAATAACTAATAACTACACAAACATTTTTAAATAGTTTCTAAAAAACACTCGTTATTTGTTTTTCAATTATTAGATACAATTGTCCAAAAATGAACAAATAGTACCTTCATTTTTGGTAAACATTTTAATCACTTCATTTGTTCTTTGGCCAAAAATCGTTAAAATATAGCTAAACTCACACACACTTTTTTAAGAGTTTAAATTTAAAATTAATATAATACATACTAAACTAATTAATAACAATATTAATGTGTAATTAAAGCGCTTTTAGCGTTTTTTGCTAAATCGTATAAAAGATAAAAACCAAGAAATAATGAAAAGTTATAGCATGAGAAACGTAATACATAATATTATTCCAGTGAATTAATATTTAATGAACATTTTTAAAAAATATACACCCAACAAAAAATAAAATTAAAAAATATATCATAATAAAAATACATTTATAAATTATATACTTATAATGGTATATATGTATATCTAAATATGGATTTTAAAGGTAAAATTTTATTACTAAACTTCATAGAAAGGATGACATATGTAAACATATGTATATGTAAATAATTTAAGGTAAGTAAAACGAGTAATCTAAAAATTTAGATAAAAATTACAAAAATAAACTAGTTATCGAAATCTTCACCAAAAGCTTTCGAAATACAATGTAAAAAGTATACAAATTCGAACGATTTTTTAAATTTGGGAGCCTGAAATTTTTTACGAAATATGCGTACTTTTACAAACGTTTGTCTTATCCAAAGGCATTTACTAAAGAATGAAATTAAAGAAATTTAGTCCTAGTTATCCATATAAATGATCACTTGTGTTGCGATTTAGACAATTTGGCCCTTAGTGAAATAGATAAAAAAACAATCACCCCTATCGTGAATAAAATTCCACATGAAATTTGTTCCCTTCTATTTTTTTAACATCGAATTTTCATAGAAAAAATGTGTAAAGGGAACAAATTTCATGTGGAATTTTTATTCACGATAGGGGGAATATAAATTGTTTTCCATTTATACTCGAGTGATTTTCGAATATTTGAGACTTTGATTTGATTGTACGATTTAAACGGCTTGATTTATATGTAGAACATCAAAACGTATGAATTCGTTAAACGAAACTATTTATTTTCTAGAGATATTCCATATTTCTGTTTTATACTTTATTGGATAGATAATAAAATCAAAGAGATAAGATTTATTTTAAAAGTTAAAAAAAGGTTATATGATAAAAAAAACTTTAAATCTTTGAGTAGATTTCGTCATAAAAATGTAAATTATTGCCCCTATTGCCGTTCTCAACTCAACTAAGTTTGGTCGTCTGTCAGTCAACCCGACTTTAACTCTACATTAACTCTACTACATATAAGTTGTGAATGGCAATACCGATTTATGAAAGACGACCAAATTATTAAAAAAGTTGTGAACCGCAATAGGGGCATATATATATATTATATAAATTACATAGTAAACCATGAAATAACAAAATGAAATTCTTATGATTTTCAAATATTTGTTGTACATTTTATTTTGTTAAAATATGTATTTATTTATCAATAACTTAAAATATGAATGATTACTCTTTGTATAAATACATACAGTATATATTAATTAAAAAAATATATAATAAATGAAATATTAAAAAATATTTGTATTTATTATATTATGATTTTGTTTATTACCCAAAAAAGAAAATTTATTAAGTATCATTAACAAATGCACATAATGCACATAGTACATGAAATGAAAGACTTTAAAGTCTTAATAATTTATGATAATTGTTATTATTATTAATTAATAACATAATGAAAATTCTAACTATTAAAACAAACAGGCAACTACTAAATATTAGAATTGGAAGTTACAGATGATGAGTTTAACAAATCGTCTATATTAGTAACATCATCATCATCTACTTGCCAACCATTGTCGTCACCAATATTTAAATCGATGTCGTCATCGTTTGGAGTAGTAGCGGCAAATCTTGAAGAATTCAGTACATAGTTGTCGGGTTCCAACCAATTAATAGCACTTGTACTTGCAGTTGTATTTGTTTGTTTTAGTTTTTTGGTTGTTTCAATAACCGGCTCCATATCCTTAAAGAAATCAAATTCTGATGATTCGGTATTAGTTAATGACGTTGTCGTTGTTTGTACTTGTATATCAAGGCAAGATAAGTCATCATTTACTGCATGTAAAGCCGAAAGCTTTAAAGAGGAATGTGATGAGAAGTTTGTGGTTTGTGCTGTACGATAAGAATCTGTTAGGGATACTTGTGAGGGTAAAGTATTGCAGGGAGAAGAATTTGTAATGATGGTGGTAAGTGATGTAGGATATGATAATTTATCCATTGAATCATCTTTGAATGTTGTTGCTGTTGTTACGCTTGTGGCCTTTGCTATAAATTCATTATTATTTACTGTACTCTTTTCATCATTATTTTCCCAGTCAGACCAACCATCATCATCAACATCTGGCACATTGTTATCTGTATCCGAAATATTTATAATGTCTTCATGTATCATGTCTGTTTTAGATAATTCTTGGATTTCAATTTTATTTTTTTTATTATCATTATTTTTATTCTCACTTTTGTTATCATTTAAATCTTGTATAGCAGTACATTTGACGTCTTCGCCACCATCTGGACTTAAACGTGGTGGCATATGATGTTCAAATATTTCAGAATTTATGGTCTGTGACAAGGAAGAGTAGCTGTTGCTCTTACTTATCATGTTTTCGGGTATAGGACTTCCCGATACCATGGGGCAGTCGTTACTTTCCCCCAAAACGGGAGTAATGGACCTTGGTTCTACCCAATGGGTGTTTGTATCTGAGACAGCGGCTTGCGGTCTGCCATCGGAAAATAATCGTATTCTTTGTCCACCGAGTACTGTGGTAGCTCCCAAAATAGGTATTAAATCTGCCATACACCTTAAAGTTTTTGCAACTAAAACATCATTTGTATCCTGCATGCCAGTCACCAAATACGGTAGTATGTTTTCCTCTAGTTCTACTTTTGTTAAAAGTCTCACGAATTCCATGAAGTACTCCAATAAAATCAAACGTATTTGAGCATCTCTTAAACGAAACATTTTTAAAATGTGAGGCATCAAATACTTGGTGTAAGTTGGACTAGAAAATAGGGCGGATGAATGATCTGTTTTAGTCCTCAGAACATAAGGAGTGACACAAAGTTGAGCTGTGGTATCCAGCAAAACCATGCGGGACAACAGGTCACCAGCAAACTGTGACCCCACAACTTCTTCTTCAAAATATCGTAGACGATCTATGAGAGCTGTAAAAAACTCTTGTTTTTCCTGATTACTTTTCAAAGGCAATTCGAAAAGAAAAGAGTGTATTAAGACAAATTCATGATTGAAGTAGGGATGCAGTAACACCGCCGAAAGTTTCGGTCTCATTTGTGGATTTTTATGTTTTAAGTGTGTTGCACAATATTCCCGAAACTCTTGGACATGAGGAATAGGTGCGGAAGATAATGTTTGTTTTCTATTGTTCGAACATTTAGCTAAAATCTCTTCGCATAAATTAGCAAATGCATATTGTTCTATAGTTTCTATATTTGGTTCCTTTGATTCTTCTGGATCTACGGCAGCTTGATAACGGTAGGCGTTAGCAAAATCTAGCAAAGTCTTTGTAACTTCCTTTTGCTTCCACACATATTCAAATCCAGCCAAACGCCAACTGCCTGAGTCGGTAATGTAAATTGATTGTGTACATATATTTAAATGACGAGCCATGGCCTGAAAGTGAATATCATAAAAAATTAGTTCTTTAAATTTTATGAGGAAATTGGAATTATATAAGGTATCTGAATATTAAAGTTACAAAATTACCTTTTCTAATAAAAATATTAAACTACATAAAATTGTACGTAGGCCCAAGCAAACTTGTATATCAGATTGCTGACTCAAAACAGTTTGCAAGGGACGTACTCTTTCTGTAGCCAAATGCTTTTGGCCACCCTGCTCCCAAGTGCAGACATATTTCAAGATGTATGGGTGTCTATAAATCATCAAATTCTAGAAAGAATTAAGCGTTAGGAAAAGTATGTTAAAAATAAAAAAGCTCTTACTCTAATGGCTCTCTCCATGGGCCCTTGAGCAACCCATAGCTGTCCAGTAACTACTGGTTCACCTTGAAATACTGACAGATATTGTTTACCTTCCTCATTGGTAGTAGTGGCAGCAACAGAATTAAATAGAGCCCAAAAATCATTGGCCTCTACTGCATTTTTATCGATTTCCAAACCTTTTAGTTTACTACCTTCGTTTCCCATTTGTTTGTTTTATTTTACTTGTATACCGCAATCAAATTTATAAATACAATTTTTAATTGTTATTTGTATAATTAATAATTTTTATATATTTTTTAAGTTGAGATCGTTTTAAATTTTCTTTTATTTTTTTTTTTAGTAATTTTTAATTCGTGTCATAATTTTTTATTTTGTTTTTATTTTTTTTTGGCAATTGTAGGAGGTGAAGGCTTGTCAATTTTTTGACGTTTGTTTTAAATTGGTTTTCTTAATATACAATTTATTCCAAATTAAATTATTATGCTATTTGTAATGGTTTAGGAATAATTCTAGGTATAACTTCATATAAAAAAAATATTTGAGTATAAGTCTTTAAAATTATATGTTATTATATTCCTATTAGCTTAATTTGTAAATTTTTCATGAATTATTTTGGGTATCATCACTACATGTTTATATTTTCTTGTGAAGTTGGCTGCAGTTCGTTTCGAGTCTCGAAATATTTCCTTTTAATTGTCAAAAGTAAAACAACTCCATCTTTCCTTTCTTGTTTCACTTACGTGTGAATAACATCGCGTATTTTTTTTGTCGTCGGTGTTTATAACTGAAATAGTGAAAAATGGTAATACTAAAAAGAAAATGTTAAGAACTTCATATGCCTAAACAAAATTCAATTAAAAATAAATGTTTTAAGTCAAGAATGAAAAAAGATGCAGAAGAAAATTGACGATTATTTGTGCACAATATTTTTGAAGTGATGCAAACGAATGTGTAATGAGTGCGAATTGAACAAAATTTTTAATTGTAAAACTTTCTTTTAAAATTCTAGGGTTTCGTTAAAGTAGTCAAGAACAAGCAGTACTTCAAGCGTTATCAAGTTAAGTTCCGCAGGCGTCGTGAGGGTAAAACCGATTACTATGCCCGTAAACGCTTGATCTTCCAAGACAAGAACAAGTACAACACACCCAAATACCGTTTGATTGTACGTTTGTCCAACAAGGACATCACCGTACAAATTGCCTTCTCCCGCATTGAGGGTGATCGCATTGTATGCGCTGCCTACTCCCATGAACTTCCCAAATACGGTGTTAAGGTATGTCTTCTAAATGTGAATGTTATTTTATTTGGAGGTTATTTATTATTATTTTCAGGTTGGTTTGACCAATTATGCTGCTTCGTACTGTACCGGTTTGTTGGTAGCCCGTCGTATACTAAACAAATTGGGCTTGGACTCCTTGTATGGTGGTTGCACTGAAGTTACTGGCGAAGAATACAACGTTGAGCCAGTCAGTGACGGTCCTGGTGCTTTCCGTTGTTACTTGGATGTCGGTTTGGCTCGTACCACCACTGGTGCCCGTGTTTTCGGTGCCATGAAGGGTGCTGTTGATGGTGGTTTGAACATACCTCACTCCGTAAAGCGTTTCCCCGGTTACTGCTCTGAAACCAAGAGCTTCAATGCTGATGTACACCGTGCCCATATCTTCGGTCAACATGTTGCTGATTACATGCGCACCTTGGAAGAAGAAGATGAGGAAAGCTTCAAACGCCAATTCAGCCGTTACATTAAATTGGGAATCCGTGCTGATGATGTAAGTATAAATAACATTTTATGAGCTTCAGTATGTATTATTGACGTCCATTTCTAAAATTACGGCTTTATCTTGATCCAATGATACCGGCTGTGCCAAAAGTGGACCACATTAAATTCATAGCCTATGTTCGTAACTTAACACCATTTCAATGGGTTATGTTTTCTGTTTACGGTTTTACAATAACTCCAAACAATAGTTTTGAATTAATTTAGTTTATACCTATGATGGTGATAAATAGTTGACGTCCATTTCTAAAAATTGCTGCTGTATCTTGCGCCCATGATACTGGCTGTGCCAAAATTGGACCAAATTAAAATCATAGCCTATGTTCGTAACTTAACACCATTTCAATGGGTTATGTTTTCTGTTTACGGTTTTACAATCACCCCTATCGTGAATAAAAATTCCACGTGAAATTTGTTCACTTTTCACATTTTCCTATTTAAATTCAATGTTAAAAAAATAAAAGTGAACAAATTTCACGTGGAATTTTTATTCACGATAGGGGTGAATAACTCCAAACATTATTTTTGAATTAATTTAGTTTATACCTATGATGGTGATAAATAGTTGACGTCCATTTCTAAAAATTGCTGCTGTATCTTGCGCCCATGATACTGGCTGTGCCAAAATTGGACCAAATTAAAATCATAGCCTATGTTCGTAACTTAACACCTTTTCAATGGGTTACGTTTTCTGTTTACGGCTTTACAATAACATCAAACAGTATATATACATACAGTCCTGTCACAGAATTTAATTCCGTTCGAAAGTTGAATTAATTCCGTCTTTTGCTTCTATAGAAAAAGCAAAACTGATGGACAATAGTATAATTATATATTTATTAATACATATTTTTTTAATGTGGCTGGGGAGCCTTAATATAGGTGATGAATTCTTTTGTTTTTATTGAATTTATGAATTAAAAATACATAGTTATAAGAATCAGGTATTATTTACTTGTAATATTGTTATTTTGGCCTATAAGGTTTGATATTACATAAATGAATAAATAAATAAAAAAAACGAAAATTATTTTCGGAATGAAACCTAGAAATTCTTAAAATTACAATTCCACATAAGAAATTAAAACTGGTTTCATTCCGAAAAAATTTTTCATTTTGCTTTTTCTATAGAAGCAAAAAACGAAATACCACTGTGAAAACTATATTTTTCTAGACAAATGGCACACTGAAATGCATTTTCTGCCCTGCCAAGGGCGTCATCAGCAATGTTTATTGGCAGGGCAGAAAATGCATTTCAGTGTGCCATAGCGTTTAATCTTGTATATTCTCCCTTAATTGAATTTCTTAATTAGTTGAATATTTTATTTGTTTAATTTTAGCTTGAAGAAATCTACAAAAAAGCCCACCAATCTATCCGTGCCGATCCTACCCACAAGAAGGTAGCTAAGAGCGGCATCTCCAAGAAGAGGTGGAATGCTAAGAAACTCACAAATGAGCAACGTAAAGTTAAGGTTGCCGAACACAAGGCCGCATATGTCGCTAAACTTCAAGCTGAAACTGATGCCTAAATTATTTGAAGTTTATTGTATTTTAACAAATACATTAACCATTTATTGCTGCTACTAATTGGTTGAAATAGAATGCATTATTTTATTATAAAATAATATAAAAATTAAAACAATATAAAATAAGATGTTCTTATTTTTTATCTAATGAAAAAAAAAACAATTTCATTGTAGTTTGTTTTTATTATTTTGAATTAAAATACAGAAAAACTTATTAGTTATTGTTAAGAAGATCCTGTTGTTAAGCCTCTGATATCTCTGGTAAATTTCGAACACGACAGACGTAATTGTTGCTCCATTTCATAGAGTTCCAATTTGAATTTATAGTTTCGCATTTCAAGTAACTCTATTTCCAGTAATTGAATTTTCTTTTTAGCCCATTTTTCAAAGTGGTCATTGCTGGAAGATATATTTTCTTCTAAAGGATCTAAAAACAAGAGGGTAGTTATTTTTTTTAAGTTCGACTAATTTTGAGAAATTATCTGAAATCAGTTGTCTTATGAAACAAGCTGTTTTGTGGAATTATTAAGAGTATAAGTGTCCAGGACAAAAGATAGAAATTTATCACTAAACAAAAATAAAATTGCTTACCATCATTGGATATTTGTTTTTTTTTTAGCCGTAGAACTAACTTTTGTCTTTTAGTTAGGAGTTCAGAATCATTTAACGGATCTGCAATTAGAAAATGTTCAGTATTTTTAAAATGCAAATGTACAAAAGACTTCTTGAGCATACCACTGAAGCCGCGTTTGTTTGTCTGTGACTTTACTTTAGGCTCCACAAAATTGTCAGGTGGCAAAACTTGATCTGAAATTTGGGTTACAATTTTATTTTGTAGTATATACAAAAAGATCATTGGGTCGATTACGGATGGCAACCGAACCTCAGTGGAGTTGACAGTTGCCAAAATAACATTACAGATGACAACTGTAAGCTGTTTAAGTGGCAAATTTAAAATGTTAGTTATTTTGTTGTTAAATTATTTATATTTTTTAAAATATAAATGTTTGTTTTCTGCTCGAAAATTCGAAAAACAGATTAAACACGAAAGTTGCCTTACATAATAACAACTTGCATGTCAGTTGCATTGCCTATTGGCAACCCAACTCCAGTTTGGTTGCTATACATAATCGACCCACATATCACTGGGGGATTATTGTGTACTTCAATTTGAAAAGAAAATCGTTGAAATTGTATATTTTTTACATTGCACAAATTTCGAAAGCCTTTGCTTTCGAATCGAAATACCAAATAACCCCCTTGTAGTTGCTTTGTTACCTGTAGGAAGTTGTGTTAACGTTGATTCTGTATTGTTATCAATAGTTTCATTGTCATGTTCCAACTCATCTATGCAATTTTTTACATGGACTTCCTGTAACCGGTTACGTTTTAAATCTACAACGGAGGGAGCTCAGCTTATTTTGTGTGCCTAACTTTTAGTGATTTGATTTTATAGATAACATAATAGTAAAATTCAATGTAAAGCAACTTCACAGCTAATGTCGTGTACATATGTGCATACATGTTAAAACTATTCTATAACTCGGATACCCCTTTTGTTTCAAAACTGCTGTTTTGTCTCGATTGCATTGTATTAACCAGCTTTTAAGTATATTCCACCATCATATTTTGCCATTCCATTTGCAGTGCTATTTTTAAGTCTTATTTTATGGTTTCTAATGTTTCTCTCAAGAATACTCCATAAATTCTCATTAAGATTGTAATCTGGTGTATTAAGGATATGAGAATAATTCCAATTTAGCCATGTTTGCACAAGTTGTGACTTGTGCTTTGGGCCATTGTCTTGATAGAATCGAAAATTTTCTCTAAACCTAACTTTTCGTCACTTTGTAATAAGATATGGCATACCATTGAACTCAAAAAGATAAAATTCGCTTTCGTCAGATAATATAAAAGTGTTCCAGAACGATTGATCTTTGTCAACGTTCTCTCGCGAAATGCAACCTTTACTTTTAATTTTTTTTGGCTAATATACGGGTTATTACGTGCTGTCCTTCCATGAAAATTATTGCGTCAAAGTATTCTTATGGTTTCGGGATTACATGTCTTTTCAAGCTGTCGTTCTGCTTTTTTCGCCAAAACTTGTGCAGATAAACTCGGATTTTGCTTAATTTTATGCCAGCTGCTGTAAATATTTTATTTTGTACTTCCCGAGCTTTATTAGCCACTCTATTTTCTCGAACATATCTTTGTATAACTTTACTATTTCGGCAATTTGTTTTTGTGTTTTCCCATCTTTAGAATGCCTAATTACTAGTTCACGCGTTTCTATTGAAGTTCGACGACCAATAGTAAATTTATACCTAATTGACATCTTAAAGCTTCAAAATATAGCATTAAAATGTTTATTAAAACAATTTTTCAACTATTTTTATAACGGTAAATTTTAACACACGAAATAAGCTGTAAGATCCCTTTTGTTTCAACTTTTTTTTGTTTGCTAAATATTTTAATAGCGATTTGTTGTAATGAATTTTTTTGTTTGGGTTTGTAATAAGGAATGATATTTCTCTTAAAAAAGTGAATTCTGATTTTTAGTTCCATTAAATTGGAAATATATGATGGCATTCTCTTTTCAAAATAAATAAGACGAAATAAGCTGTGAGCCACTATACATCCACATTTCTGTTTTCAGTTAAAGGAAACTTAGGTATCTATAATACATAATTTTGTATTTACATACTTGCTATTGAACCAGAATCTCTCGAATCATTTGAGTCCAATGTTTGAGTATTTATGTCATAGAAGTTGTTGCTGTTGTTTTCAGCAGATTTATTTTCTAATGAAGAATATTCATAAATTTTCGACGACGATGAAGGGACGTCTTCTTTAACCAAAGCTATTTTCTTCGGTTTTTTGTAATTTAAAGCAGCATGTCTTACCCTGTTCTGATTTAAACAAACCTAATAAATTAAACAAATATACATAATTAGTACTAAGTGTTCAATTACACAATGCTACAAGTTATCCATATTAATACATATGCACATATGTACATTAGGGTGTTAAATTTTTAACACTTTTGCGAATATCAAAAACGGCGTAGAATAGTCGAGTAGAACATTAAAAGTTATTAATTAAAAACATGATAATTTTTTCGAATCGTTAAAAAAGGGTTAAAGTTTGAAAACAACTATTTTTATCTCCTTTTTATCTCTCTTCATCGCGGTTAAAAATTCGTTACATATAAAAACCTGAGTAAAATACCTTATGTTTAAAGAGATATAAAAATATAAGCAATGATCCGCACCAAACAAATTTTAGGCAATCTAATGAAATACTTGAAGTAAATACATTAAGTGTTCTTATAAGAACTCGGATCCGCATTCAGGTACTTTCGAAACAACAACAAATTTTCCAATATAAAGTTTAAAAACATACCGCCACTTAGCAGTGCTCGATGGAACTCAAGGGCAATTCTTGCTAGAAGAGTGTTTTTAAAAACTCTGGGTAAAAGAACCTTCAGCAATTCCTTTGCAACAAAAGAGTAATATACATATGTACATATGTATGTGCAGAGCGAGCAATAACAGTTGTAAAAGATAATTATCCACTGTGTAAATCTTTGCGAACGTTAAACTTAAAGCTTATTTACACATGAATATTGTATAAATCCAAAAAAATAAATAATAAAAAATTTTTCTAAAAAAAATTTCTTGGAAGGTTTTAGGTGTGAGTTTTTTTTTCGCAAAATGACGGGAGACAGGTGTTTTAATGCTAAAACATTCTTGGACACTTCGTGGTACCAAAGACTATAAATATATATATATATATATATAAATATATATATTTTGCGAAAAAAACTCACTATGCCAAGAATTTGGTTATGCCCTAATGTACATATTAGCATGTATGTATGTATATATTTTTAACAGGACACATAACATTAATCAATAACATTTTAATTACCTGTATTTTATGCGTTTGCTTTAAATGCTGTTTTAAATTGAAACGCCGATTAGACATAAGACTTTTACCGCAAATTTTACAATTAACTCTGTCTGCATTGTCTGTAGCAGAAAAATATACAAAAAAGTTAGCCCCTACTAATGTAGCCATTTTACCATTAACTTTTAATTTCAGTTTTCTTATTAGACAGTTATTATAGCTGTAACATTTAAATTGTGCTATATATATATATTTTTTTTTACTAAAAAATTAAGTCAATTTGCTATTACGTTTACTATTTTAATAAAATTAGCTACTATAGTAGTAGTAGTATAAATGTTGCTGTCGTATTATAACCCCACAAAACGTAAAGTTTAGATACATTAGCTACGTTTTTAATTCAAATAGATATGATAAATTTTCGATAATTAAATCGATATTTCAACATTAGTTTAAATAAATAATGAAAATTTCTCTGCACTGATGCTAATTTTTTCTGATATTAAGCATATAGATATTATGTATGTAAATACATGTTTGTTTTTCATTCGTAAATTATTGGTCATTTACCAATTTTTATACACCATTAGTAGTATAAGTATATATGCATCAAGGACTTGGTACAGTATATATTTTTAATTTTTTACCCGCGAAAGTACATATACGTATGGATCACATTTTCTTCTGCACAACTGTCGTACTTATTTCGAAAGCTATTTCATTATACATACGTTTTTGTTTTATCCTTCTACTAAACACTTTGCTAGTCACATTAAACAAAATAGGATGGGAACGATATATGTAAGTCAATACTACAATAAAAGTATAAAAATTACTTTGTCATTGCTGTTAAGTATTCCCGATTTTGTATAGCAACCAAACTGGAGTTGGGTTGCCAATAGGCAACGCAACTAACACGCAAGTTGTTATTATGTAAGGCAACTTTCGTGTTTAATATGTTTTTTTTTAATTTTTCGAGTAGAAAACAAAGATTTAAATATATGTTAAAAATATAAATAGTTTAACAACTAAATAACTAACATTTAAAATTTACCACTTAAAATAAAAATCAAAGCAACTACAAATTCTCGTTTGTTTTTGGCAACTGTCAACTCCACTGCGATTCGGTTACCATCCGTAATCGAACCATTAGTGACAAAAAAAAAACGGCAGAAAATAACAGTTAAATCCAACAATAAGTATTATATGTACCAATCTACTGGTTTGCAACTTACAGCCACAAATTACTTGCAAGCTTTCTTATGTCCATTCAATTACCCCTTCCTTAGTTTAGCAAGGCCAATAAGTATTATCAGTAAAACAATTTTTGTGTGTATAATCTGTTATTTGCTAAAAAAAACAAAATATAACAAAATGACATACATTACTCGATTTTTCAGTCGTCAAGTCGTTTAATCCAATATATTTTTAGCCTTCGTGCAATTTTAAAATAAAAAATTAAGTTCAAATATAAAAACATATTATAGGTACTTAATTTATAATCAAATCAGCAATCCATTCTCGGTTTTACTCCTATTAATAACTCGCAATGTAAAAGTTATTCAAAATATTACTAATTTATATTAAAAACTAAATATTTCCTCACCAGTATTGAGATTTATTGATGTGCCTTTGCAATATCTCTAGTGTATTTGGAACATATTACATTTAATTGTTGTTCCTTCCCCCACAGCTCTAATTTCATTTTATAGTTTTGCATTTCAAGAACTTCTATTTCCAACAACTGTTTCTTTTTATTTGCCCACTGTTTAAAATTATCACTTTTGCTGGAAGAGGCATTTTCATCTAAAGGGTCTAAAAAGTGTAAATAATAATTTAATTGCAATCTGTAATAAATCATGAAGCTGCTTACCTTCCTGCAGTGGTGTATTTATTTTCTTCTTAGACCGTTGATTATAATCAGTTAGAAGATTAGGGTCTGCAATAGAGCCAGTATTAATATTTTATATACAAATAAACCAAACATTTATTGAATATACCTTTAGAAAAACATATGTTTTTCCAGGACTTTACTGAAGGTTCAACAAAATTATTAGGTGGATCTGAAATAAGTTTTTTATAATATTTAGTTTATATATGTAAATTTATTCCTCGTATATAAATAGTAATTATAATTAGTGGATAAAGTTTATCTTTTACTTAAACGATTTTGTGTTGATGTTGTTTCTGCATTGATATCATCGTCAGAATTGTTCACCTCACACGTTGTTCCGTGTTCAATAGCCTCTGTGCAAACTTGTGCTCGCTCTTGTATAACTTCTTCTGCCGTTTTTAGAATACCTGCTAATACCAGTTAAAAAAATTTAATTGCAAAATGTACAATTATAATAATGAAAAAGAAAATTTTGTTCGAATTTTAACAAACGAATTAGGTCTCCAGAGTGGTTGGTTTAATAAATTTATTTATAAATAGTAGCTTTATTCAGTGCCATCAAATTACAGTCATTTTTAGTATGTCTAATGTTCGATTTAAAAATACTTATTATATTCACGTACTTGTTCCTGTTGCATTTGAACATGAATCACTGCTCAAAGAATCAATTGAAGCCAAAGTTCCAGTGTTTATGTCACAGAAGCTGTCTGAAGTTTTGTTTTTCAATGAAGGTTGTTCAGCAATTTTTAATGATGACGAACCAATTTCATTTGAACCAATGATGTTATTTTTTTTCTGACTCACCACGGGCTTAGCTGAATGAAACTAAAAGTAGAAATATTAATAATTACTACATACACATATAATTTAGCAACAGCTGTCGGATAAAAGCTTTATATCTATTAAAAAATATAATTACACAACTTGAAAATTATAAATTAGCTACTCGGTTAAATTTGTTTAACAATTCGCTTTATTTTAAATTACTCAACTACCAATAACACTATGGTCTTGTATAGCATATCCCCACATATACCACAATAGAACTTAAATATCAGTTACTTTCGGCAATTTCTAAAAAAATTATATTTATAAACGTTAAGAGTTAAACTGAGTTGACAGCCCTTGGACGAGTGATCTCGGGTCATTCCGGTGCGTAGAACCGTCTGTCGTGGGAATGTACTATGTAGGTACTTAGGGGAGCTGAGTTTTTAATCTGTTAGCAATATGTTTTTGCTAATTTTGTTGAGCAGTATTATGCTAGCAAGCAATTATTTACTCCCATTATTTATTTCTGTTTTCAGTTAAAGGAAACTTATGTATGTATCTCTAATACATAATTATGTATTTACATACATAAGAACATACTTGATATTAAACCAGAATCTCTAAAATCATTTAAGTCCAATATTTGAGTATTTATGTACATATGTCGTAGAAGTTATTCCTGTTGTTTTCAGCATGTTAACTTTCTAAAGTGGAATATTTATAAAATTTAGACGATGATGTAGCCACATTTTCTTTAAGTAAAGCATTTTTTGAGTTTCTTTTGTAATACCTAATAAATTAAAATAATTAGCACTAAATGTCCTTGACGTTTAAAAAATGCAACAAGTTGTAACTTCAAAACCTGAAATTATAATTCATAATATAGTATGTATGTATATACAAATGTACTTATGTATGCACATACATACATATATGTATACACTTAGAATTATTCACGAACATCTCTATTTATAGCCAACTACTACTAGTAGTACTTTCGTAATATTCTAATTACCTGTATTTTATGTGTTTGCTTTAAATGCTGTTTTAAATTGAACCGTCGATTAGACATAAGACTTTTACCGCAAAGTTTACAATTAACTCTGTCTGCATTGTCAGTAGCAGTAAAATAAACAAAAAAGTTGGCTCCCACTAATGTAGCCATTATACTACAAACTTTTATTATAATTTCAGTCCTCTTATTAGACAATTATTATGGCTATACATATACTTATGTATGGATATGTTTATACATATATAATATTTTGTGCTGTACCTATATATATTTTTATCGCTTAACAAAAAGTAGTCAAATTTACTGTTTTAATAATGTGAGCTACTATAGTATTAGTAAAAATGTTGCTGTCACACTATAACCTTACAAAACGTAAAGATTAGTTACGTTAGCTACGTTTTTAATTAAAATAGAGAAGATACATTTTCGACTATAAATTCGATTTTTAGTTAAAATAAGTTCGATTTTGCTGCATTATTGCAATTTTTTTTAGGTTTTTAGTTTAGTTTATAAATTAATAGTCTTTCACTTATTTTATTACACTTCAACATGAATTGTAAGAGTACAAATCAGAGATGGAAAAGTTAACGCAATCGTACTTTTGTTGATACTAATTCATATAAAAAAAACCAAGTTTATATTTTCAATTTAATTCTTTATTTCAATACATAGAAAGCCTTCGCGGCCAATAATAAATGTATCGTAAGATCTATATTCATATCATTAAACATACTATTTAATTATATTTTAATTAATGTAATTATAATAACAATTCAAATTATATACAAGCGGCTCCCCAGCCGTATAAAGTATTACCAGAATTATTTCAAATAGAAAAATTTGTTCCCATATTTGAATCCATAAAGCCAGAGAAAGAAAATAATTTTTAAGTTTATCATCTTATGTCCAAAGTTTCTATGAAGTAAATTAGTCGGATACCTATGGGGAAGACCATGTATTATTTTTAAATTCTTATTTTGAATAATTTGAAGCTTCTCTGTATGTGTTTTGCCCGTCTTATGAAACCAGACTTGACAGCCGTAGGTCATAATTGGACATCTTATAGAGCAGTGTTTTGTTTAGCAAGGTTAGTTTGGATATCCTGCTAAGTATAGGGTACAGTGCTCGCCCACATTTTATGGCTTTTTGACAAATGTGATGAACATGTTGCTTGAATCTTAATTTCTTATCAAGATAATACCTAAATACTTTATTTCCAATTTTACCGGAGTAATCAGGCATGTGATGGAAATGGAAAACGATAACGAATGAGTTTTAGAAGTCAATTTTTTCGTAATATTTCTGTATTAAAATCTTTTATCACATAAAATATAAAGATATTGGGCTACTAAAGAGAATCTTAAAACAAAAATTTTAAAAATTAGATTATAAATGTATTTCCAAAACTGATTCGCTTTCGATTTCCATCACATGCCTGAATATTACCACGACAAAATATAGTTTGAGAAAGGATACGTTTTGGAGACTTATTAAAAGGAAATACATATGATGGCTTGAGTTTTGTTATCGTTTACTTTAATTTTCCATTTATTAAAATATTTTTGGCTTGAATTTAAGCTCTCTTGCATTCTTTTAACTATCCCATTTGAAACTTTACCACTACAAATAAAAGCGCTATCATCTGCTTAAAATGCAGCTTCTTGATTTCTTCGTAGAGTTATATCTGCTGTATATAATGAATAAAGTGTTGGAGATAAAACCGACCCTTGCGGTAGACCCGCGAGTATAACTTTTTCACTTGACAACTTGTTATCTACGTAGACTACAAACGAGTGATTCGTTAAAAAGCTTTGGATTATTTTTTGTAAATATATTGGACAACTATAGGAGTTAAGCTTATACAACAATCCGTTGTGCCATATTGTGTCAAAAGCTTGTTCAATATCCAGAAATATGACACCTGTACTTCTACAATTCACTTTATTCAATTCAATGATATTTACAACTATATTTGATAAACAGTTGAGTGCTCCTTTCGAAAACCAAACTGTCTTTTATTTTTTTTTTTTTGAATATAAATTAGGTTGGCGGAGAATTAATCCCTCAAATTGTCAGGTTATCCCACGATCGATTCCAGTGAGTCCCAAGTCGACCTATACCTTCATATAGGAAGCTGGAACGCTTAAATCTTGTATTAAAACAAAAAATTTAGCATGTGACCAATGCACTACTTCGAAAAACCGTAATGCGGTACAGTTAGACGACGCCAAGCATTAACCAATGCAAAAGTGAGACGCAACTCTCTCGAAGGCAGCGAAAAAAGGACGGCCTGATTGCCCTTAAGCGATAATGACAATGCCGCGCGAGTTCTTCCTCCACCCAGAGCTGAATTACGACTGAACTGTCTTTTATTAATAATATCATTCTGTTCAGCGGAATCAACAGTTCTTTTGTGGATAATTTTTTCGAATACTTTATTTAATAAAATACAAAAACTTATCATTCACTATGCGAGCAATAATTTGTGTGCCTTTTTGCTATTCAAATGTAAGTCAGCAAACTTTAAAATAAAAAACAAAGTTTATAAACAAAGCCGAAATGCATTCTCGTCCACACTTATATTAATAAATAACTCGCAATGTAAACATTGTTAAAAATATTTCCAGTTTTGAGATCTATTGGTGTATCTTTTCAATATCTCTGGTGTATTTTGAACACTTTATGTTTAACTGTTGTTCCTTTTCCCACAGCTCTAATTTTATTTTATAGTTTCGCATTTCTAAAACTTCTATTTCCAATACTTGTTTCTTTTTATTTATCCACTGTTCAAAGTTTTCATTTTTGCTGGAAGAGGTATTTTCATCTAAAGGGTCTAAAAAATGAAAATAATAATTTTATTCCATTTTGTAATAAATCTTGAAGGTGCTTACCTTCCGGCAGTGGTGGACTTCTTTTTTGCTTAGACCGTTGATTATAGTCAGTTAGAAGATTAGGTTCTACAATAATGAAATAATATTTCAAATACAAAAAACCAAATGTATTATGGAATGAATATACCTTTAAAACCGCGTATGTTTTTCCAAGACCTTGCTGAAGGTTCAACAAAATCATCAGATGGCAGAGGTTGACCTGAAATAAGTATTTTATAATATTTAGTTTATATAAATTTATTTCCTGTAAATAAATGGTATATCCACTAATGTTTATCATTTACTTAAACGATTTTGTGTTGATGTTGTTTCTGCAGCGATATCATCGTCAGAATTGTTCACTTCAAATGTTGTTCCACCTTCAATGTCCTCTGTGCGAATTTGCGCTCCTTCTTGTATAAATTCTTCTTCTATTTTTATAACACCTGCTGCATATCAATTAAAAAGATTTAAAAAGTTTTTTTTTTTTTTTTTTTAAAGTTCAGCCGCAGTTTATTTATAAAATGTACAATTATAATTATGAATAAGAAAATTTCTTTAAATCTAAATTGTTTAGAAATATGTATGTTTATCGAATTATGAAGCATTCAAAAATTTACTTGTTTAACAATTAAGTTTATTATTTTTAATTTATTCTAAAGAAAATATATTAATTAAGCAGTACTTTTCTTCAGTGCCATCAAATAAACTAACAGTTGTATGTAGAATGTCTAATGATTTTCATACAAATTTTCTAATCGAAAACTTTGTTTTATATATGTAGTAGGTATGTATTGCAGAAAATTAAGTTAAAAATATTTATTTCATATTTAATTACCTGTTATTGTTGCTACTGAACATGAATCTCCGCTTAACGAGTCAACTGTGGTCAAATTTGCAGTACTTATGTGACATAAGTTGTCTGAAGGCTTATTTTGCAGCGAAGAAGATTCAGCAATTTTAAACGATGACAAGCCAATTTCATTTGAACCAGTTTTTTTTTGTTTTTTTGTACTCACGCGTTTTGTTGGACTAAACTAAAATACATTTTTGAAAGACATTAATTATCGAATTATATACAAAAGATTGAAGCCCCCTAATTATATGTATAAAAACGTTCCCTCTCTCTCTTACCCAGCCTTTACACGTGCAAGTACTTGCATGCAAGTGCCGTGTACGTATTATATACGAAAACTTATTAGAAAAACTCGACTAGCTCTGCAAGTGAAAAAATGTGAGTGGATTAATAAAAAAGTGTGAATGTATTGACTTTTTCGAACTTGCACTTTCATGTGTAAATGCCGGGTAAGTGGTGTTATATGAATTTAAAGTAATTTTATATACCTAATAGCAAATATTTCTTATAATAATTGCAAAGAACTTGAAAATACCTTTAATATGATATACAATATTGTACAATTTATTAACATTGTTATTCAAAAACTACATTTTGAATATAAATAATAGATAGCACTTTAGAAAATTTTGATATACCGATATAACGAAAATTTCGGTATACCGAAGTCAGTGGTCTACAAAGTTATTTACTTATTTTTTAAATAACCTTATACAAATCGCTTGTTCGGAAAAATAAAACCCGCGCTTTTTCATATTAAATTTGAAAACGTTAAGATTTGACATGTAAACTTATACAATTTAACTTTAAAAATATATGTAGGTGGAGTTGTATTTTTACACGGATATGTATTGTAGACGTTCAATTTCCCCAACATTTCAATTATGAAAATACAGCACTACAAGTAACTACTTTTACTAAAAAAATACTCGGTACCCACTACTTTTCTAGCAACAAACACTATGTATTTCTATAAACAATGATACAAAATATTTTGGCATTTGTGTATTTTAATTACCTCTAGTTGATGTAAGAATTTTAAATGGTTCTTTAAATTAAAAAGTCGCTTAGACTTAAGATTTTTATTACAAAGTTTACATCTAACTTTTCCTTCAAAGGAGGTATTAGCAAAATAAATCAAAAAATTGTGTCCTTTTAACGTAGTCATAATGGCATCAAAGATTATATTTATTTATTTTCAGTCTTAGTATATGAATTTAATATGCACTTTTAGATACATATGTATGTACATACATACGTATGTATATGCAAATATGTGTGTAGACTATATTTAGCTTTATCACTTCAACGAAAAATATTAAGCTTTATCACTTTGAACAATATATTAGTTTGGAATGTAATTGAAAGGTGAGATCTTGGTAGTTTATGTAGTAAAAATGTTGCAGCTGTGTTATAACCTCACAAAACGTAGTGTGCGGTTACGTTTACTACGTTATTAAAAAGGATGAAGGTGATATATTTTCGATAAATAAAACGATAATTTTTTTAATATTCGGTATGTATGTTTAATTAATATACATGGCCATTTTTATAATTACAAAAACATAACATCTGGGGGGTTATTGTGTATTTCGATTCGAAAAGAAAATTCGAAAGTTGTTGCTTTCGCACCGAAATACACAATAACCCCCTGCTATTTGCATTGCTATTAATTGAATGTACTGCGCATCATATTAGTTATTTTCTATTGGTAGTTTTGGAAACAATTTTAAAATATTTGTTCAATATAGTAAACTTAAATTATATTAAGTAGAAAATCTTTTTCTGTGCAACAACTTATAGTTTATGTCTCAAATAATGGGGAAAATGAATTTGCTAATTTATTATATAGGTACATATTTAAATGTTTCATTGTGTATATCCCGAAACTGTCCCCGTTCTATATAATTTAGAATTTCAAGTTTTCATCACTAAAGCTTAATTCCTAATCATTGCTACATTTTACCAAGTGAAGTTCGTTTTTTGTTCTGTCTGTGTTCACACGTTGCAAGTTCTTACTTTTTCTCTGGGTTAACATTCAAACATTTATTTTCTAAATTAGATTCTTTTTAAATGTTGGCGCTGCTTTTATATTTGTATTTATTCAAAGTAATGCTAATATAGTGTTTTTCTAATTTAAAAATTAAAAAAGTTTTAGTAAGAATCCATTTTTTTTACTATTTTCCTTAAGGTGTGTTCACATTATGTGTATTTGTCATGTGGACTGTAACTTTTTCGCATGTCAAATTTATACATATAGTCTGAACACCTTCAAACAATATCATGTTATTTCTCTGTGTGCAATAAACATGACATTTTTTATTTAGAACGAGTTCTATTTTCAAGTGACAAACCATTTGACATCAGCTGTTTTTTATAACAAAAATTTTGTAGCGGGAAAAATTAATTGAAATAAATAGTAAATAAATAGTAAAACAAAAATACAAAAAAAAATTTATACAAATTTATTATTGACAAAATAAGTACATATGTATTTTTTTATTGCAATTTTTATAGTTATTTTTATGTTGTTCCAGTTTGACTGGTGCAAAGAAGCGGTTCTACAGTTGATCGAAATGTTTGCAAGAGAAGGAATGCTTGTATAACCCGCGGAATAAGTTTTACCATATCAACTGTTTTAAGATTTTTTTTATAGGTTATGTCAAATGTAATTGACATACCAACATTTGAACGTGTAAATTATAAACCGTATGTGAAACTCAAATTTTGACATACACATGAAAACACATGTGGATAGAGAAGTGACATTCCAAATGCAAATACACACAATGTGAACACAGCTTTAGTTAACATCATATGTAAAATTTTTGACAATTATGTTTTATTCCTTTTCTAAACAATAATGTACAGAAAATGTCATCGTACAGCTGATGATGATAAATAATCAATCGAACAAGGAGAACAACAAAAAAAAACGTATTTATTGTATTTTATTTAGTGATATTTTAACAGATAAAAAATTTTGTGTTATACAGTATTTAGAAAAATAAAGAAGATTATGGCTGAAAATGAGACACTATTTAGTGTAAGTAGCAAAATAAAAAAGAGGTGGAAAGTAGGCGATGATATTTAAAATTCAATTTATTTGACCAAAATTTTTATAGGAGACAGAAGATAGCACAGAAGAAGACATCGAGCCAAAATTTAAATACCAACGTTTAGCTCATGATCTTAAAGACATACTCAATAAGGATGTGGTTACAGCATGTGCTGTACATTCCAAGGTAAATAACACATCGCAGAGAAGTTTCTGAAAAACAATATTAATACAAATTCTAGTTTTTAATTTTTGGCACATTTTTGGGCGGTGTCTATCTTTTGGATCATCAAGGCAATACTGTAAATTCTCAGTTAAGTTGCGACCGAAAGGAATTTACCCACACTGTAGCTGTGAATGAGGTTGACATTGATACCAAGGGTGAATACGTTGTAACATGTTCGGATGATGGCAGAGTCAATATTATTGGATTGTTCAGTGAAGAACAAAATCAAACTATTACTTTTGGTCATTCAATAAGTTCGGTAGTATTGGATCCAGATCCTAAAGTTAGTGAAGGCCGACGATTTATAGTGGGTAAGTTTGTAAACAAATGTTGATCTAAATGTAATGCAAAATTTTGCATGCCAAACAAATTTTCTTAAACTTACAGTTTGAGAAGACATTTTGATGATTTCATATAATTTATAAGGCATAGGTGTCGCATTTTTAAACATTTTTGATTTTTTTCAGGCGATGAAAAACTTACTCTGTATGAGAAAAATTTTCTTAAAAAATTAAAACCAAATGTACTTTCTAACGCTGAAGGTCATGTTATATCGGTGTGTTGGAATGGTTCATTTGTAGCCTGGGCTAGCTGTTTAGGTGTCAGAGTATATGATTTAAATGAAAAGTGTTCATTGGGCCTAATGAAATGGGAGGAACCGCCTAAGTATATTAAATTATAATTAAACTAAACTAAAACAAGATCATAACATAAATAATATTATTTCTCTCTAGTGCTCGTCTAGAAAATTTTCGTTGCAATTTTCGTTGGGCAAATTCGAATACTTTGCTTATTGGATGGGTTGATACGATACGAATTTGTGTAATACGTAAACGCAATTCTGTAGAGGCCACCTTAAGAGCATTACCTGGTTTTATAGTTGATCCTAGTAACTATTTAGTAGTTTATTTTATAAAAATTATTTAATCTCATTAACGTTTTCTCTAGTATCTACATTTCAAACCACATTTTATATTAGCGGCCTAGCTGCTTTAACTACGAATCAGCTAGTTGTGCTTGGTTATCCAAAGGAAAAGGATTCAGAACACAAAGCTTTACGACCCGTATTATCAGTGTTGGAATATAAATTGAATAGCAGTGAAGAAGTGTGTACCGACAGTTTATCTTTAAGAGGGTAAGCATATTTAATTTGTTTATTACAATCCTTTAATAATAAATTTATTTATAGTTTTAAAGAATATTCAGTAAATGATTACATTTTGGGTTGTTTGTCAGAAGAGAATCGTTATTATCTTATTGCACCAAAGGACATTGTAGTGGCCACTTTACTCGATACTGAGGATCGAGTCCAATGGTTAATAGAACATAAGTAAGTAAAGAAAATTGTTTTATTTTAAATAAGTAATATACACATTAAATGTTTGGTGCCGTAACTCTATAAGCCACCCAAATTTGAAACCAGATGTTATATGTTTATTTTATCATTCCACTAAAAATACTTTCATTATTTTTCAAAATTATACCTAAAATTTATGCATGTTTTAATTTTTCTCAAAATTTTAATTTTATAGATTATCCAGTTCTTGAAACAAAAATGTTTCATGCAAAAGTGATAAAAATTTGTATTTTTGTTTTATATTTGACTAACTTTTTATTTGAGCTTTGGTTTTAAACATGGTAAAACTTACATTTGTTGTACCATGGTTTTAAATATTATATATACTAAAATTTTAAGGCATTTTATTTATTTTTATTACTAATAACTATTTAGACAATTCGATTTAGCATACACTAATCTGGCACATAAATACATGTTTATACGACTTAATCAGCCCAATCATGAATAAAAATTCCGCAAGAGTTTTTTTCCTTTTCCCTATTCAAATTCAATGTTAAAATATAAAAAGGGAAAAACCTCCCGCGGATTTTTTATTCATGATTAGGCCGAATATAAATTTATACGACTAAATTATCGCAACACTTATCGGCAGTCTTACGCCAATCGTAATAATATTCTGGGGGTCTTTGTAACTTTTGCTCATTAGCCACTTCAAATGAGCAAAGTTTATTGCTGTATAAATCCTTCATTAGGGTCTCGTTGCGTTTGTGCAATACCAAATGGTACTTTTTGCATTTTCTAGCCATATAGGCAGTATCGAAACGTGGATCATGACGACGATAAACATTTCTGAATGGCGCCAACCAAGTACCCATTGAAACGTCTTCGCTTACATAAGTTGAAAGAATATGAGAATTATTGGCCACATATTCACACAGTTTACGGGAAATTACATAACCGCCACCTATAGCATAAGTGTTGTAACGATACGAAAGATAATAGTGTGGTTCGCTCCATTGACCCTTAGTTTTTATATTAGCTCTGCCATTAAAGTAGCCCCAATATAAATTCGGCAAAGGTTGTCCTCCATATTCATGGCTCTTACGTATTAACTTGCGGTCGTAAGAAACCAACTCATTTAACAAATAATCTAGTTTCACATATGTGTCGTCGTCAACTTTAAGTAAATAGCTGAATTCGTAATGATGTGTTAGCGCGTCCAAGGAATGTAGTAGTTTTTCAGTTAAATTAGCATAGCTATCTGTTAAACGGGGTAATAGCAATAAATCCAAATTCTGCTTCTGCTCTTTTTCCACTTGTGAGCGTAAAGCAGGATCTAAGCCTTGCGTGCCTACGGCGAAGAAATATTTTACTTTTATATTTCTTTTGTTGGCATTGTCCACTTTTCTATGATTTTGCTCTTCCATCCAATCCGTAAATAAACGCAAACGATTTGCTTGCTCTGGCGGACCTTCAACTTCAAGATGACCTCTTGCTCCATAATATGGCAAATGAACGAATTCTTCGGGGTAATAAGACAACTGCAATGGTTTGCCCAATTTGGACCATGTTTCACGTATAGCATTGCGCTTCTCTTCATAACGGGGAGCACTTAAGATAAGAACCATTAAAAATAATTCCGGATGTGGTTCCAACTTATGAACACCACTTTTTTTCGTGGGACATTTGTCGACAGAGGTCAGAAGTTTTGTAATAAAAAATCCAAAGAAAAACGCCGCCATGGCAGTAAACAAAGTCATTAAGTTATTCATTCGCCTCATGATGATGTTATTTCGTTGTTCATATAACTTGCTAATTACACTTTTTTCTAACTTCTGTATACCATCTTGACATGGCTTGTCCAATACAACTTGCTGTTAAAATTCTTTGTTGGTTTATTTAATATATTTAAAAATTACCAACCGGTCTCAAATCATTTATAAAATATGCTTATTAAGTTTTTAATTTAATGTCGTATTCCTTGCCATAATTTACGAAGTTCCGGTGTAAACAATTTTTTTCATTCGTCAGATGTTTGGTTGCACTTATTAGTGTTGGAAAATACAATAAAATACATTAGTTGCCAACACTGGTACGTATATATGTGTAATACATTAAGTTGCCAGACTTAGATTTACTTTTTATTCAGTTTTCGCTGTATATTAATACCAAATTTAATTACCTAGTTAATAATTATTTTTACGTTATACTTTTCAGAAAATTTGAAGAAGCTATGGAAATAACATCTCTACATGGCGGTAACGTATTACCGGTAGCTCGGTGAGTATTTCTTTTTATTCCTGTGAAATGTTTAACTAATAATCTTTCTTCGTAGAACTTATATAAATTATTTAATAACGAAAAAAGATTTTGATACTGCGGGAAAATTGTGCCTTCGTGTACTGGGTAATAATAAATCGTTGTGGGAAGAAGAAATATTCAAGTTTGTTAAACACAATCAATTGAGATCAGTTAGTGCGTACTTGCCCACATCAGACGATTGCAAGTTAGATCCTCACGTCTACGAAATGGTATTGTATGAATACCTAAAATTGGATGTTAAAGGCTTTTTAAATTTAATAAAAGAATGGCCTTCAAATTTATATGACTGTTCAGCTGTTATAAATGCAATACACGATAATTTCCGCAAACAATACGCCAATGAATTGCTGGAGTCGTTAGCTTTGCTTTACACCTATCAAAAAGATTATGAAAATGCCTTGAGAATGTATTTGAAATTGGAAAACAAAGATGTTTTCGATTTAATTAGACGTTATGATCTCTACAGTGTGATACACAAAATGATTGTACCCTTAATACAGCTGGATCAGGAGCGTGCCTTTCAAATACTATTGAACAAAAGTAAAATACCTCCAGAAATTGTTGTTCAGCAATTGGATCAATATCAGGAATATTTATATTTGGTAAAATACCCATAAAGGGTATAATTTAATAATTTTACATTATTATTTAATAATTTCTTCAGTATTTAGATGCCTTAGATAAGGTGGATAGCAGTGGTACATTCCATTGGAAGTTGGTTGGTCTATATGCTACATATAATCGTTCAAAGCTTTTGCCATTTCTCAGACGCTCAAAGCATTATCACATACAAGAAGCTTTGAATATTTGCCAAAGTAAATCATTTCATCCCGAAATGGTGTACTTATTAGGGCAAATGGGTAATGTCACTGAAGCTTTGAATATCATAATACACAAGGTAAATAAAACTTTCTACATATAAGCAATTTGCTTTTGAAATGTATGTTTATTAATTTATTATAATTAAAATCGTTAGATAGAAGACATTGAAATGGCTATAGAGTTTTGTAAAGAACATGACGATTCTGATCTGTGGAATTTATTAATAGAAGAATCTGTAAAAAATCCCGAAATACTAACTAAATTGTTAGATGGCATTATTGGTAAGAAAAGAACTTTTAAGAATATGGGTAAGAAAAGAAGCTAAACGTTTTATACATTTCATCTGCTCTTAGGTTACGTAAATCCTGAAGTTTTGGTAAATAAAATTAAATTAGGACAAAAAATACCAGGTTTGAGAAGATCTTTATATAAAATGCTATGGGATTATCGCTTGCAGGTAAGTTACATTTTTCATATACGTAATTCTACAAAAAATAACAATATTTAATTTTCAAAAGGTCGAAATTCAAAAAGGTTTCAATAAAATCCAACTAATTGATTATTTCGGCACACACTCGGAAGTTGTGCGGCAACAAAATCGTGCTTTAAGTATTAGCTATGATAATAGTTGTAGTAAATGCCAGCGTAGCATTTTATGTAAAGAAACCATACCGCGTAATGATGTGGTTGCTTTCAAGTGTGGCCATGTGTATCATGAAGCCTGTGTTCCTGGTCGCTATATTAATCAACATTGTGGTATTTGCTCAGTCGACACCGAAGATGAATCTGACTAGTTTCCTTCATTTAATTCCTCTACATAAATGACATATTGTTTGTTGTGTTTTATTTATTTAAATATTTTGTTTTAAATGAAGTTGCAATAGTTTCAATTTAAGTTCACATTTTATAATTTAATGCAATTTTTACTGAAAATTGTTTTGTTTTTAATTATTTTTTTTTCTAAAGAACTTACATTGTATGTAAGTCTTTTTTTTATACAAATTTACTCGTATAAATAAATATGATTATTTAGCCTACGCATATAACTGAAAAATATAACTCATCTCATTTTTTATTCATTAAATTTTTGTGCTTTATAAAGTTTGTACCAATAAATTAAGAATTATTTTCAATATGAAATAAAAATAGAGTTTTAAATTAGAAAAAAAGTAAATAGCAAAATTTGCAAGGTTCTCGCATTAACAACTAAAATAGTTTATGTCGTTAAGAAAAGCATAACATACTTTAAGGTTAATTTTAAAGTGAGAATAATTTTTTATTTTCATTTAAATATTCCTCTTAGGTATGTTGATATATGTATACTACATACATATTGTAAATGTGCATGTACGTGGCCCATAAATCATCATATACTTAAAACACTAACATGTTTTAGCAAAAATTATAAATTTTAGTTTTAGACAATTATCTCCTTATCGGACGAATTTGGCTTCAAATCATCCTCCCTGATAATTCCACCTGCTGAATACGAAAATCACCTGTAAATTTAGCTAGGACCAATATTTCACAGAAATCTCATCTTAAGTGTAATCCATTTCGTGTATGTGTCTTAAGTTATACATAAATTGATGATCTGAGCTGATTGATGTCTCAAATTGTAATAATCGCAAAAATTTATTTCAAAATGCTAAAAATTGTATCAGTGATTTGTTGCATTTAAGAAAACTTTAAAGATTGTTGCTCATTAAAGTTATATAATTATTTTGGTAATCACACTAAGAAATTTTTACTAAAAAATACTTGCTTTAAATTAATCTCATGAAAACATTTCGTTAACAAAAAGCTTTTTACCTAAAACCTATTTGTCGATGTCTAAAGTTAGTCAATAATATTGTATGAAAAACCAAAAGAGTGCTAAATTGGGCTGTTGCGGATCTTATATACAAGGGGGTTGTTGTGTATTTCGATTCGAAAGCTTTTATAATTATATTATACATTAAAAACAATTTGCTTGTTGCTAAAAAAAAAAACAATACAAAAAATTTTGATTAAAATATGTTTCTCCAGAATTGACACATATGGTTCTATATACTTCGTTGGAGAGGATTTTTTCTGTAGAAAACGCACAAAAACTAGAATTAAGTGGATTGACGTTTAAGTTTCGAATTTATATGTAAATATTTATACGATTTATTTTCTGTCACAAAATTTTAAAGGTCTATTAAATCACAGCAATTAAGTTTATTCCTTTAAATTAAACGATACAGCATTCTATATATAGTTTTTTATCACAATAATATGTTCATCACTACACTTTTCTTTTAGTTTAGTAAATTATATTTAAGAAATACATACAAACCATTCTTATATTTAATAAATTAATAATTTTTTTCATTCGAATTGTATCGTTTATGTACGAAATCGGTCATTAAAACCATTTAGAGAACAATGTGGTGATAGTAATTGTTTACACCTACAAAACACTGACATCCAAACACTTTTCGATGTAGCCTTATTAAATAAAAAATTGTCCTTTGTATTCTCAATTGTTTAGTAGATGTTTTACAATTGAAAACATGTTTTAATCTCAATCGTTAAAATAATAACTATATCGGTTACGGACGAATCAACTCAACTTTATGTAGTAATAGATAAAATTACCTATGATGACTTGTATATAATTTATAGCCGCAATTTTTATTTCAATTAATTTTTCTTTTTGTTTTATGTAAAATGTTTAAATATAATAATAATAATAAATAATAATAATTGAGAAGATCCAAATCTTCTTTTTATTTGTTTGTTCTTAATGATATATATGTATATTTAAATCATTTATGGTGTTTTAAATTGTTTTGTTTTATAATAAATTGCATATAAATACTTGTTTAATATATATTTCTAAAAAAGTTTTTTTTTCTTGTTTGGAAACTTACGAATGGTGTCGTTTTGTTATTAAAATGTTTCTAAAAGCAACAATTTTTAAACAAAGTCGTTGTTAAGAAATCTATTGAAGTTTAAAAAGTGTGTGAGTGTGTTTCTGAAAAGGTTAAATAATAAAAGCTTATTAAAAAATTAATAATAAAGAAAAATGTCCTTTAAACATATCAAAAATTGTAAACAAAATTATATATATTTCAAGGGTTAAAAATAATTTAAATAAAAACATAAAATTATATTAACATTTTTCAAAATAAAAAATAAAGGAATACTACTAATGCCTATAATTTATAGTTACAATTATTAAATTTATTAGTATGTAATTGAATCGTTAACACAATCCTTAATACTTAGTTTTAGTTTATATGTGAAAAGCTGTAGAAAAAAGTAAAAGGCAATTAAATATTTTAGGATTCGATTTCGTTTGGAATGTGTACATAAATGCACAATTTGTTAAAAAAAATTAAATAAATTTAAAAAATATATATAAATTGTGGTTATTTTATAGGTTTAAAGATTGTGTTTTGAAATTTCAGTAGACTATTGATATTAAAAAAATAATTATTTTTAAATAAGTTTAAAATAATTATAATCTTTAAGTGTAAATTAAAAAATAAAGGCATTTTTATAGTTTTTTTGTGTTTTTTTTATAAAAAAGTAAAAATTAAATACTTAACTATATGTTTTTTATATGTATATGTGTAAGATAATTATAGTAATATTAATAAGAAATTATATTTTTAAAGTTTTGTAATTTGTTTTGCCTTGACAATTTTACAAATTAAAATGTATGTATATATATTTTTTAGTTTGTAAGAAGCCGCAATTTTGTTTGTTTGTTAACAACACATTGTTTTTTTTTATCGATTTTTTTTGTGGTTTATATGAGATATTTTAATAAATTACAAATTAAAAAATAAAACAATCGAATTATAAAAATTTCTAAATCATTTTGATAATAATAAAAGAATACTACAGGTCTTCCTATACAAATCCAACAAAAATGAAAAAAACAAACAAAATGACAGCAGCTTTAAATCAGCAGCCAGCCAATACAAAATGTAATGTAGCCAAATACACTAATGTATAAATTGTATAATGTTCTTTACTGTTCCATTCAGCTGCTGTATTCGTTGATGTCATCATTGCCCATAGTCCAATAATGGTCGAGAATATCTTCGCTGGTGAAACGTACATCTGGATCGGATTGTAACATATTGGCAATGAGATCGCGCACACCATTACCAATGCCCGACCAATAGGGATCGGGAAATTCGTAGATACCAGAGATGATGGCATCAAATAAAGGTTCTTGCTGATTGTCAGGTGAAACAAATGGTGGGAAACCACAAAGTAATATGTATAAAATAATACCGGCTGCCCAAACATCAATCTGTCAATCAAAAATCAAAGAAAATAATACTGAGTTTTAATAGAAATTCCTTAATTGTGAATTGACTTAATTGTTTTTACTACTGTAAAAATACGTTATAAAAAAGTAATTAATTGGGTTTGCAATTTAATTTTATATATGTATTTAAACATTTTTCCCGAATGTATTTGTTCAATAAAAGACGAGAATATGTTAATAATTGTATGTACCTTTAAACCATAACCAGTTTCCATTAAAATTTCGGGAGCCACATATGTTGGTGTACCGCAGACAGCAAACAGTGGCTCAGTAACTTCGCAAGCCAACCCAAAGTCGGCCAATTTCAGTTCAATGACATTACCCTTGTCATCTAATTCAACCTGTATTTTAATGTAAAGAAAAAAATAAACAGATTTTTAGAGAATTAACTGTTAACTTGTTAACAGTTTAAAACACAACTAACCAATAAATTCTCTGGTTTAATGTCGCGATGTACAATACTCATGGAATGTAAATAAGCCATAGCAGAGGCTAAATGTTTAATCATAACACGCGATTGGTCTTCAGAGAAACGTGTTACACGTGTAATAGCATCAAATAAATCACCACCTGTCAAAGAATTAACATTAAATTGAGTAATTAAAAGTTAATAAAAATAATAATAATAATAAAAAAGTTGATTAATTTTGTATTAATCAAAATTTTTCAACTCACCACTAACATATTCTAGCACCAAATACATATTCGCTTGTTGATCGACATCCATTATTAAGGAAATAATATAGGGATGTGACAATTTTTTCATAACACGCACCTCATCATCGATATAATGCTCCTTGCCTTTACATTTGCTCTTATCGATAATTTTCAAAGCGTATGGTAAACCATTTTGTCTGTCTTTACACTTGAGTACAATGGCGAAATTGCCATCGCCTATTATCTGGCCCAGAACATAACGTTCTCGTATAACGGCTGGTAGTTCGGTAGCATCGATGCCACTATCATTGAGAAGTTTCTCTTCATCGATAGCTGAAGTGTCATATGTTTTCTTACTCTTAACAGGCATTTTTGGTTTAGGACCCTTGCAAGTAGTGCCAGCTGTACGTAAATTTTTACGTATATTCTGCAAAGATTTCTGTTCGTCAACCTCCAAACGAAAATCATCGGGATTGTTGACACGTTCAGTTCCATAGGCAAAGAACACATCGTCCGGACCGAAAAAGTCAGCCAATTGTGTTACCGGTGTGCCAGACAACGTAAAAACTTTGCGTACATAACCCGTGTCCAGTTTAACCTTTTGTGTTATAGCCGTTAAAACATGATCAAAGCTGGGACTATTGCGTTTATTCAACAGCAGACGCATAAGTTTGCGGGGTTTTGTTCCATTGCGTATGAGCGTTACAATACGTGGATGTACAACACTGTCACGTTCACTCAATTTAACCAAAACTGGACTGCCATTAGTGTTACCAATTATAGCGGTATTTGATGATGCACCATTGCCGACATTAGCGCAGTTAGTTGAACCGTTCTTTAAAGGCGATGATGGTCTATAGTATTTGGATAGACGATTTGAGGTCTTGTTCGATATCGATAGATTGGTGAGGGGCTGTGAAGTCGTATTATATTCGACTTTTTTGAAATTTTCATTATTACAGGAACACACGTAACTTTGACCATCTTCTAACTCTTCCAAAGTGGAGATCTAATTTATAAGGGAATCATTTTTTGTTCAAACAAGTTGTACATAAACCGTCTAATTCATAAAACTTACAACAGGCTTATAAAACAAATTTTGTATGGAAATTTGCTTTATAAACCTGTTATCAACCTGTTGTAAGTTTTTATGAATAAGGGGGAAAATGTTTACTGATGCAAAATTATTTTTAGTTTAGGTAACAAGTATGGTTTACTGAACCATGGCAGCTTAATTTTTTAAAAAATATTTTTTTTACCAATTTCCTGTAGTATTGCTGCTATTTTTTTTTTTTTTTTTTTTTTTTTTTTTTTTTTTTGAATGTGAAAATATGAATATGAAAATTACCTTTTTACCACACATGGTGTAAATGGTGCGCACTGCACCTGGAATTTTAACATTTTCTTCTAAAAGTCTAGTAAGATCTTCAAATAAGCTTTCAAATGATCTATAACAAAAAATATATATACATATAAGGGCGGGTCGATTTAATAATCGCCCATGGCTCAGTGAAAATCGTATTCTAGGGATCAAAATAAGAAACTTTGCCGAAGGAACCATACCTCTAAAACGAATTCTACTACATTTAAAAAAATCACCATTTTGGCACTTTATTTTATTATTTTTTATTTATAATATTTAAAAATAAATAAAATAATAAAAATAATATATAATATATAATAATATAATATTTAAAAATAAATAAAATAATAAAAATAAATAAAATAAATAAAAAATAATAAAATAAAGTGCCAAAATGGTGATTTTTTTAAATGTTTGTACGGGACAAAAGTCAACAGTTGGGGGGTAGTAGAATTCGTTTTAGAGGTATGGTTCCTTCGGCAAAGTTTCTTATTTTGATCCCTAAAATACGATTTTCACTAAGCCATGGGCGATTTTTTTGCCTCCCCACAAATCGACCTGGCCTAATACATATACATATATATACATATGTGACCCGGCCTATGAAAAGGTGGCTTATGACTCAAAAAAAAAAAATGTTCCACTTTTTTTTGGTTTCTATAGTTTTTGAGACGCTCTTTCACGTGGTGAAAGTGTTGAGTCCTCGAACCAGCCGCCATTGCAGATATGATATCATAACATTATTTTTATTTTGTCCAACACACACTGACGAAATGCATTGTTTATCTTTAACAGCTGTGTCTCGAAATTTTGTTTTTGAGTGATAAGCCACCTTTTCATAGGCCGGGTCACATATGTAAATGTATATATATATATATTACTTTGTAATAATTTAACAATACTATGAGAAAAAAATAATATACCTATAACGTTCATTTGAAACTGGAATGGTTATGCCTGGATAAAAACGATCACCATTGCGATAAAATTTTATTCGTCTCGCTTTTCGTGTAGGTGTTCGACTCGAGGAAATTCTTTTCTTTATATTAGCAGCTGCCGCACCTGTTATAGAATTGGTGTTTAAACCATTAGCCGACTGGTTACCATTTGTTAAGTTTCCTGAGCTGTTGTTATCCTTTAATCCTCCTACACCTGCCGCTGTCGTAAGGCCTTGTGTTGATGTTGAAGAGGCACCACTTAATGAACCATTCGATTTGCAATTTAATTCGGCTCCCAGGCTAATACTGCCACTATTCATGGAACTGTTCAAGTCCAATTCCTGCAATTCTTTTTCAATTTCCGAATTTGAACTGGCCGGACTGTTGCTGCGACTTAGTTGCTGCTGATTTTGGCTTTTTAGACTGTCATTAAGTTGTATTGAGGCCTGCTGCATGTGTGCTAATTGTTGTTGCGTTGGCGGCGGCGACGACGATGTGGCTGATGTTTTGTTGTTGAGTGTTTGAGGATTTGTGGCAGATAACGGTGATATCAGAGCATTGTTTAAATGATTATTGACAGTTTGAACCTCCATTCTGAAAATTATTAAAAGCGTATTGGCTATTATTTTATTAACTCGACAATGTGTGTTTATTTAATTTAAAGTGTATTATTAATTTTAATTAAATTCTATTAAAAATATTTTTTAATGTTATTTTTCGATTTATAGTTACGATTTATTGTGTTATATGAGCAAAGTTTCTATTTAATGTTTTGAGAGCAAACTTAGTCACTTTTTTTAAAAGACAAAGAAATGTTTTGAGAAAATGTCCTAAATCCCATAAAAGATACAAAGTAATTAATTGAAAATGAGTTAAGTCCCAGAAAGGACTTATAAGACGCAGAAGCACTTCTTAACTTTGATTGTTTATCCTTAACAATCACACAAAATATATGAAAAGCCTGCATTAAAAGATTTCAAAAATATTTAAAAGAACTGATTTCAGTTTTTTGAGTATCCTGTTGAATTTGTGAAAATGTTGAGAGTATTCAGTTTCGGATTAGGCCAACAATCGGCCGACCGAAACTTTTTTAAAACTAAAACATGGTTTATGCAATTTTAAAAATTGTATTAAAATTAAATAGGTTGGTATTTACCGAGTTATAAACGATTTCATTTATATTTCTGACTCAAAATCGATTTTTCATATAAAAACTGTCAAAGCCTTTGCGGTTAAATTAGAAAACTGTCTCAAAATATTAATTTCACGGAATATTGTCAGTTAATAATAAAATTCTCATTCCTCAACTTCCTTTAATTTTATATTTAAACCCTTTAAACATGATCTACCGCTTTCTTCTTTTGTCAAATTGACATTCTTTAATAAAGTTGCTTTGCCCACATAAATTACTCAAGCAGCAATTCGTCATCACAGGGCACATAAAAAGTTTTGCCCTTTGTTAAAATTGTTTGTATGTTATGCAAAGATTAATAATCCAGAGTAAACTACACAATACATATGTATATAAAAATAAAAATATAAGAAGAAAAAAAAACAAAGATAGAAATAAGTAAATGTATGAGTTGAATTGTTGAATTAGTGCAAAGCACGCGCAGTCGCAACACCTTAATTGCAATTTGTTTGTTGTATGTATAATTCAAAATGTGAAGATGATGATAAGTTAAAAAATAACACATTTTATTAACTAATTACCAGCAAACAAATAATAAAAAGAAAGTACTTTTAACTATCTCAAAAATAAATTTGTAATTAATTTTATGCAAAAGGAAAACGAATAAAGTAATAAATAAAAAGGAATATGTATAAAATTTGGATTATTGGTGATCTTCTAATTTTGTATACCTACTACTTAATTTAAAGATTTATAATATAGTTTGTATATATGTACATAAATGTATGTATGCATTTATATTAATAATATAAAAGCATAATTTCGAAATACAAAAGAACATAGAACTGGTTTTGAAACTAATTTTATTGTGAACATTTTATAAGCTTAAAGCAATGGTTTTAAAAATTCTATTGCTATATTTATTTGTTAGGTTTTTCGCCTTTTTTAAGCACAAATAAAAAACTGGTTTCAAATATAAACAGAAAGATAATTAAGAAGAATTTGTTGAATATAGGACATATGTTGAAACTAAAAACTACAACTGACACGGTTTCATTTTATATTTTTTTTTAACAAACGTAATATTAATAAATTTTACCTTTTTTGCAAAATTTAAGACAATAGAACACAATATAAATTTATAATACAAAATAATTCGGCCCAATCATGAATAAAAAATCCGCGGGAGTTTTTTTCCCTTTTTATTTTTTCAACATTGAATTTGAATAGAAAAAATGAGAAAAGGGATAAAACTCCCGCGGAATTTTTATTCGTGATTGGGCTGATTATGTTCAATATTTATGAACCAAAGTGAAAACTTAAGCAATGCTTCAAGCAGTAGCTTCAAATAACAGATAATTTATAAACATTCAAAAAACTTTCTTCGCTTTAGCATGTTTTAACATAATTAAAAAAAAAACTACACCTTTTATATTAATGCCACTGATAATAATTTTAGAGAGCTTAGGCTTCTTCTGTGTTATCATAAATTAAAAAAAAAAATTGTCAAGCCAAAAATTTCAATTCTTTTTTCGATTCTTCGTCGGCAAGCATATGTGTTGGCCTAACACAATAAAATAATTTTACTTACATATGTATGTACATTCATATATACTAAGTATTCTAAAAAAGTTTTCGATTTCACAAAAAAAAAGAAACAACAAACATATTTTACACAGAAAACAACTTTTTCAATACGAGTACATGCACTGCATATGAATGTACATACATACATATGCACATATATTTTATTATTGGCAACACTTGCCAAAAAATAATACATACTACGAAAAAAGTTTACAAAAGGATTTTCGAAGCAGTTTTTTTTATCTTTTTTTAATTTGAAATTGTAAACAAGGTATACATTAGTTTTAAGAAGCATATTAACAGTTTAGTGAGCAAATTAAATTAACCTTTTAAATGCTAAGATCATTTTTTTTGTAGAAGAATAAAGAGTTTTATTTTTTATAATTTAAAGGTGGCGGCCAAACAATTTAATTGTTGATTATAAATTTACTATTCTTGCGATTTAATACCACTTCACTTTTTTTATGGGGCCTTTGCTGCATTGTCGAGTTAAATTAAACATTTTTAGTGGACGTCTGTCAACGTTCGAAAAGTGACCATTTCTCCAACATCATATACCATTATTAATACTTAAAAACTAAACTTTTTTGCTAAATTAATATTATGGGTTAAACTTATTTAAATAGCTGCTTATAACAAAAGAAATCCATGTTTGTACTTTCAAAAGCTTAAACTAAAGTAAAATGTGTAGAGACTTGCGTATAAAAAGTATAAAATTTTGCTAGTAAGCCAACATGTTAAATGCAAACGTATACAAATAAATGTTAAAAAGATAATTGAAAATAATTTAATTATATGTATTAATAATATAAAGAAGGATTTCTCCTATTTTAGCAAAAATAAATCAACATTTAAAATCCAAAAGAAAATCTAATAATCGTGTTTAGGTCCCAATGTTCATAGTTTACTTATTTGCATTCATAATAATTTATCAATTTAATCTGCTTCAAAACGTTTTTAAGTCTACTTTATATTAAACATAAAAAATAGACAAAATCAACTGCTAGTGAACATCTAGGAGCGCTAGTTATTTTAACACGCAAAAACTTTAAGGAAATCACTTAATAACCTAAAAAAAAGAAGAATAAACATTTTTGCTTTTTATAAATCACAATTTTCTACAAAACAAACATGTCTACCACCAAAAAAAGTACATACATACATATTTATATAAAAAATAGGTTACCAGCTAAACTAACAAATGGCAATAGTATATACATATAAAAAAGAAAATCTACAACAATATTTAATGAATATTATATACCTGTAAGCTATATAAGCAATTTGTTAAGTGGGGTTCCTATGAAACCCTAAAGGTAAATAATTATTATCATGATGTTTGTTGATGACGATGATGATCTGGCAGGTGTGGTTGGTTTTATTTAGCCAAATAAAGTGTTAAAAAAGGCAACTTTTCTTTCTAGTACATATTTATGTATATAAAATGTAGACCGTAAATAACATGTATGAAAAACGGAATATGTGCCATGAGACAGTTTATTATACATATGTATATGTATAGACATAATTATGTAGGTGACGATGTATAAAAACTTTAGTGGCAGAAAATTACTGACGATGATGATGGGCTTGGCTTGAAAATTGTTGATTAAAAATTTTCTTTTAATATAAATAAAAATTGTCTGCCAAGGAGGTATTTGGGCATTTATAATTTTTGGAAAATTCTAAGGAACAAAGTAATTTGCTCAAAAGATAACAGCTTACAAAGATGACAAATCAAAGTATGGATCATAACTCTTGATTGTTGATATCGTATGGTACCTACATCGTATTTATGTAAATATGTATTAAAAAATTTCATCTAACTGTATCGTAGGTATTTTAGCGGAAATGATAGCCAGCCTTGCTTTAACTGGTTGTTGTAATTATTATCGTTTTCAATGTTCACAATATTAAGTAAATATGTATATGTACATAAATCGTTTTAGTCACATATGATCAGTAAAAATAAAAAAAGAGCCAAAACATTAATTGTTCTAATTTACTTATTGTACAAAAACTTTAAATTGCAATTTTGAAAACTACACAAACGAAGTGAACAAACTAATACTTTTCTGATACGACAAACTGCGTGTTACACAAAAATGTACAACAAATCCTTCCATTCAAATTATTAAATATATGTAAATGTTCATGATTTCGTGTTATTAGTAAAATAACAACAACAAAAATACTAGAACAATTTTACTAAATGTCAAAGTTGCCAAGAGAAGCAGACTACCTACCACCTAATATTTAAATTAAGCTAAAAAATAAAAATGAGTAAATTTTGTTTGTGGCTACATTAAATTAATAAAACCTTAGAATGTGCTCTTAAAATATAAACACATTATATGGAAAGGAAATTAGGGGTAAAAACGTTAAAGCTTGAAAGTTTAAAATATTAAAGAAAAATAATAAAAAAGAAAAAAAAAACTTGACAACCACTTGACCGACTTTTTTGTTAAGTCTTATTTTTATGTTTGTTTTTTATACGTTGAGATTTAAATTGAAGATAACTTAGCAACGCATTTCTAAAATGTATATATTTAATTTATGAAGTATGTATTAGTGCTTTAATTGAGGGTAAATAGTAATTTCTTTTTCATTTAAAGATATTGGGCCATAACCATAGACAAACACTAAAGTCGGTTCTTCTTAAAAACAACTTTAAACTTAAAACCTACTTTTAATTATTTTGTAACTATGTATAGTCAAAATTTAAGGTCGTTTTAAGTTAAACCGACTTTAACTGGGTGCCACATCATATGTAGAAAATTATTTCATAGAAACTGTAAAGAAAAATAAGCAAGTGGCAGCCTTAAACAGCTGTCATTGAAAATTTAGAAATAAACAAAAATTACGTGCGCCAAGATAGCCTCGAAATCGAGTGGCAACAAATGATTTTAGGAATTCAGGGGCAACGAAAACTGGAACCAATTTTAGCAATTTCGAGAGCAAGAAACCCCGAAAACGATGTTAGGAATTAAGCGGTAATGTAATTATTCAGCATAAAAAATCCAGAGAAATTCGAGCTCCTCCAAAATTGGTCATAAAATCTGGGATTCTAAATAAAATAGAATCTGGGCAGTGTGAGGGCGTAGACTCAATGGAAATTGAAAGTATACATCCCACTGAATATAAAAAGCTCTCCTTGCAAAAAATTGTCTGAGCCGTTCCAGAGATATTCGAGCTCCTCCAAAAATGGTCAGAAAATCTGGGATTCTAAATAAAATAGAATCTGGGCAGTGTCAGGACACAGACTAAATGGAAATTGAAAGTATACATCTCACTGAATATAAAAAGTTTTCCGTGCAAAAAATTGTCAGAGCCGTTCCAGAGAAATTCGAGCTCCTCCAAAAATGGTCAGAAAATCTGGGATTCTAAATAAAATAGAATCTGGGCAGTGTCAGGGCACAGACTAAATGGAAATTGAAAGTTCGTCCGTCCGTCCGTCTGGCTGTCCATGTAAAGCTTGTGCGCAAGGTACAGGTCGCAATTTTGAAGATATTTCAATACAATTTGGTACGTGATATTTTTCGGCCCAAGGACGGATGGGATTGAAACTGGTGGAAATCGGTTCATTACTTCACCTGGCCCCCATTATTTCAATGTCCTCCCGAAATAGAAGTTTAACGATCATAAATGTTTGAATTATGAAGGTATCCAAACGAATTTCACACAAATGAGTAGTAAATGGAGCTAAATCACATCTAAAAATTTTGTGAAGATCGGTCTATAATTAGTCGTAGCTCCCATATAAGGTCCACTTCCAAAAATCTACTTTAACAATCATAAATTTCTAAAAAATGTTGTTATCCAAATAAAATTTAACAATAAGTTTCATATATAAAGAAATGATGACACCTAATTTTATAATGGTCGGTCCATAATTAGTCAAAACTCCCATATAAGACCCTTTCCGTAATTCACTTTAAACTCCATAAATCTTTTAAAAGTATTTATATCGAGATAAAGTATAACATACATAATATTTATATTCACGGAAGTCATGGCACTAAATTTTTTGATGATCGGTCCATATCTCCAATGTAGCGCCCATTTCTGAAAAACCGTTTTATTTATGTATATACTGGGTGTATGGTATTATATGGTCGGGCTTGACCGATTATACTTTCTTACTTGTTTTTCTATGTATGTAAGTGAATGTATAAATATGTCCGTATGTATGTTTGTAAATATACTCGTATTGAAGAGAACAAGAACCCATTTACGTTACCAATCAAAATACAAAAAAGAGAAGGGGAACCGATTAAATAAGTATGAAAGAAAAAACTAAAAACAAAATACGGCTTCATATTTCATTGAACTTTGTTCGGGTTTCTGCATGTGCAAATCGACAACAACTATTTACAATAAAATGCTTAGATATGCAATTTTTTCTAGCTGCATTTATTTTCTTTGCAAAATATACAACAAAAAAAAACAAAGAAACTAATAATAGAAAATACAATACTTGAAAGTAAAGTAGTCTTTTGCTACGATCTTTTATAGAACAAAATAAAAACCATTAAAGACATTAATGAAGAGTGCATCTTCAGTGAAGTATTGTAAGTCTCAATCACTGGGATGTTTTTTCATTTCAATAAGAAAATTGTAATAGGTTTAATAAAATACAGAATTAAAGATGGGATTTTTGTTACCAGAAAATTATATTGAAATAAGAACTGGGACCTACTATACAATCCCAACTAATGTGTTTTTACTTAGATTTTTTATAGATGCAAATGTTTATAAACATTTAGATTTTTCCATGTCATGACATAAACATAACATTTTGTAAAGGCATAAAAAATTAAGCTGTTACTATTTAGAGCAGTGTCGGGCACACATACTCACTCATATGTGCTAGTGTTGCAAGCAGCAAAAAACGAACGACCGAAAATAATTGTACACTCAAATAATTTTTCAGTTACCAAATTAAAGACATTTGTTGGATTTTAGTATTTTTATTTGATTTGCAAAATTAAATTATAATTTATTTAATTATACACACGTGTATAGGAACAAAATTCTGTGTGCGCGACGTTGCTGTTTGTGTAAAGTAAATAAACTGTAAATACAAAGTAAATAAAAATCTGAAAATAACTGCTTGCACTATGCAATTTTTTTCTAAGAATAAATCGGCAAATGGCCGTTTAAAATATCATATAAAATAATACAAGGTGGCGCAAAAGTAAACTTCCGATGTTTTTTGGCTGTAATTAAAAAATAAAATGAAAAATTTTGATTCTTCTTGTGGATTATTTTTATTTGGTCTTTTATTTTTTTTTACATCAAGTCGAGAATATGATGTCATGTAAATGGCCGCCGCCACAGTTGATTGCCATTTGAGCCCTTTTTATGGCATTTTCCATCACTTTGGCCAAAACTTCCGGCGATAGGTCCTCACATTCTTAACGGATATTGTCTTTAAGAGCTGCAAGAGTCTGAGGCTTGTTGACATGAACCCGCGACATCAAAAAGCCCCACAAAAAGAAGTCTAGAGCGGTCAAAACGGGAGATTAGGTGCCCGGGAAATGCATCCTTTAGCATATCGGTTGAGGCACGTGCAGTGTGTGCCTTTGCACCGTCCTGTTGGAACCACATGTTTTCTAATCACAATTCATCAAGTTGCGGCAAAAAGAACTCGTTGATTATTGCTCTGTAGCGCTCACAATTCACAGTAACCGTTTGGCCCGCGACGTCTTAGAGGAAAAAAGGTCCGAGACTTCTCCAGCGAAAACAGCTGTATGGTGTGTGACTTTGAGCGGGTGTAATGGCTCTTCGTGGGTTACACGCGGATTTTCAGTGCCCCAGAAGCGTATATTTTGCTTATTTACGTACCCGCTAAGATGGAAATGGGCCTCATCACTCATGATTATATTTGATGAAAAATCATCTTCCTCTTGGTGGTGATTTAGGATGGCTTGAGCGTATGTTAGACGCGATTGGCGGTCAGCAGCTAACAGCTGATGCACCATCTGGACTTTGTACGGAAACATCTTCAAATCTTGTACCAAAATTCGCTGTAAAGACCGTCGACTGATACCCATTTGCGTGGCACGTCGTCTGGTCGATGTCGACGGCGCTTCCATGACATCCTCGGCTACAGCAGCAATATTCTCTGCAGAACGGCTACTCCGGGGTCTGCCACGCCTGGCAGCATCTCGTATTGTGCCAGTCTCTTCGAGGCGAGCGGCTAAACGTCGCAGTGTTTCACCAGTAGGCGTTGGAAGGCCAGGAAATCTGCGACGAAAATCACGTTGTGCCAAAGTCACCGACCGATTATTGGTCAAATAAATAGTCAGCAATATTCCGCGTTCTGGAGCAGTGTAGCGTAACATTGTTTATTAACGTGTATTTCGCATGTGTTTACTACACAAATGTCAAAACAGAACTGACATTAGGGGCCAAACGCAAAATTTATAGCATTTGCTGATAGGAGGATTACTTTTGCGCCACCTTGTATAATCGACGAAAAACAACATTCGTAAATTAAACTTAATAAAAACGCCAAACTTTCCGTCCTTAATGTTTCTCTATTTCCTTATTATTATATTATTCATAAACAAAAAATTATCGATTTAAAACTTATTTATAAATCCCCCAATAATCTGCCAAAGAAAGGCATAAATAATTTAACACACATTTATTATTGAGCTCAAATCATTAATAATTGTTTTAATTTTGTCAGTATATTCCCTTTTTCCAACCTTTAAAGGTCAAAAGTAAAAACTGAAAATTTAATTGTCATTGTTTAAAAACTTAAATACACTCACAAATAGAAATGAATTACGAATTCATTTAAGTTTTTGACAACGTGAACATGCGATGTGTGTTTATATTAAATACAACTTAACTTAACAGTTGAATAGACTCGCTAAACTTTTATTTTATTCAGTAATGATTTTTCCCATTTCATTTATTCTCTTCTGTTTAAAATGCGTATATACTCTGTGCGAAATGTACACACCACACCAACGCCAGCACTACATTGTCAACAAACTATTATTACAGTGATGTGATGATGACTGCTGACTCTACACAATGCTCAGCAAAATGTCCTTGATCTTTTTCTTATATTTACATATTTATTAGGCTGCTTCCAAAATTTTAAAAAAATAAGTTGTATAGTAACTATCACCAAATTGAGAACACTTACATATTTTAAGTATTCACAAAAATTTTTGTTTTTTAATTTATATAAAAAATAAAATCCCAGTTCAAAAATATGACTGCTATTTTTCCACAAACTAATTCTTAATATTATTGGGCAACAGTGTTGTCAGTTTACGGGATTTATCCCCAAATTGAGGATTTTTTTTCGTGATTTGGGATAAAAATTTCATCTTGGGGATCCTGGGATTTGTTGGGGATGACAACACAATTTTAAGGGATTTTTGGGGTTATTTTTTTAAAAGTGATGGTAACTAGAATGATTTTGGAGCTAAAAAATGTGCGCTTGGCAAGTCTAAAAATGTGTGTTATTATTTATAGTGTATGGTTTCTAATAAAAAAGAAGTATGTAAATATTAAAAAAAAAGTATATTTTTTACCGTTTAAAATGGCTGCAAATACTAATTTTATTAACAAAAATCATAATGCTTCTTTGGAACGTGAAGGTTGGGCAAAAGGTTTGAAATATACATATACGAGTATATTTTTAAAGGCTAACGCTTGCGTTGAACGCGTTTTTTCAATAATGAATACTACCAAAACAAAAATACGTAACAAAATGCAATATGAATTATTGGAAGCACTTCTCAGAATAAACTTAATACTTTAAGGGCCATTATTACAACTTGCCTCTAATGTTCTTAATAGTAAAAGGTAACTTTAATTAAAGTGAGGAATAAAGTGACCTTTAAGATTTTTCGTTATTACAACTTCCTTGTAAAATAAAATGATTTTTTTTCTAAAATATGGCAATACCAGTGAAAAACCGATTACTTTTGACAAATTACTGACAAGAAACAGTAAATTGTGTGTGTTTGTGAAAACATTTGTTTGTCAAAAAAATATAAATCAAACGTCTGCTTTAAATTTTTGTTTATCAAATTATTTATTGGCAAAACAAAATTAAAATTAATTTATTTTTCATGAATTTGACATTTTTTCCAGAACATATGGCAACTTCAACCACATACCTCACTATAAAATTTAAAGGCAAGATGATCTTCCCTTTAGCTTATCGGTTGGTTTTAGATTAAAGTAAACTTGTAATAACCAAATACTTCTTATCTGTCCGATAACATCATACTTTTAACTATTGCCAAGTTGTAATAATGGGTCTAAAAATAATTAAATTTGTTTTGAGAAATTTAATCCATCTGCTGAAATGCTAAAGCTTTTTAATACAAGCAATATGTACAATAAAATTTCTGAGGCTGATTTTGATTCTGAAGTTTCTGAAATGCTAAACTAAACTCTGGTAAATAATTTTTTATACTTCTATATATTAAATTATGTGTAATTTTTTCTTTACAAGATTTATAATTACAAATCTAATTAGTTTGAATACTAATATATGTAGCTGTCGATAAAAATGAATTTTTATTATTATTTTTATATTATTTTTTAAATAAAATAAAAATTTTGCAAAAAAAAAAATATGAATCAAAACAAAAATCAGTTCAAATCAAAAATTGGGGATAAGCTCTAAAAAAAATACTGGCAGCACTGTTGGGCAATGACCTGTTATTGTCCCCACTAGTATTCTCAATCCAATTCTAACATTAACTTGGTATCTGATCAAAATCGAACTTGGGCCTGTTTTGTACTACCAGGATTGATCGGTTCTATTCAGATACCTTTTAGCTATATCCCTATAGAAATTTACACAATGCTCCTACTCTAAGCTCATTGCAGACGCTCGTTAAACTCGTTGGCTCCTGTGCTTACATCCATCTTTGAACCGTTCGTGAATACCGCACACAATCCAAATTGTTTATCGGATTCAAGCCAATTTTCCTTTCAAGATATAACACCCCCTCTTACACTTCAAATATAAACTCTCAATTCTATGTAAATGTGGAAATCTCATTTATTTAATTTTTCTAAAATTGAACTAAAAGATATAATTTTTTAATGGTTCTTTTCTGAATTCTAAATGGAAAATCTAGATTTTATACTTTTCCGTTTCTAATGGAAAGTTCTCATTTTAAATTGTTAAAAGTGTAGATTTTAAAGCAGTCTAATTAAAATAAATATGTATAATAATACAATGCAATATAATACAATGAATATTTTTCATCTATTATTACATGTATGAAACTAAAACTAGGATCTCAAAATAATGTATCTACGATGAAGCAGCTAAAGCAAACAACTAGGAAAATTAAAAATAAATATTTGAAATGAAAATAAAGCCATCTTTTAAGTATAAATCGTATTAGGAAAAGCAGAAAAAACAATACTTTCATGATTTCTTAACTAATTATGTATTTCGAGATCAACAATAAAAGTTAGTCAAAAAAACAATTATTTGAAATGAAAATAAAGCAATTCTTTAAAATTGTCTAGCATTTGTTGTAGAAAAGGAAGAAACCCCATATTTTCGAATGATTTCTTTACTAATTATTTCGACTCAGGGGCCAAATTACCGCATTCGTGATCGAATGAGCTATCGTATCGAAAAATGATTTCGATATCGAAATTATGATAAAATGTACTAAATTTCTTGCTCGATTTCGAATGCCATAATCTGAAATAAGAAAATTACGATTAATTTTACTCGATATCGAATGCGGTAATTTGGTCCCAGATTTCTTTCCAATTATTGTTTTTAGTTGAACTGTTAATTTTTCAATTTTTGATCATTTTTAGTTAGGCTTGAGTTCATTAACATTGGCCCATAATCATAGTCATAGAAAAAGCATACTTTAAGCATGCTTTTGTTTTAAATTCCGAACAGAATTTATATGTTTTTGTTGTTTAAAAATCTACTTTTACTTAAAGTATGCTTTTTCTATGACTATGATTATGGGACATTGAATTTAATAATACATGATTAAACTAACTTTAAATAAATTTCGCTCAATGTATTTTGTATTTACTTTTAAAAGGAAAACAAATAACGGAAGGCCATTTAAATTGGCAACACTAATTAACATACATCGTTAACAAAACAAACTAAAAAAGCAAAAAGAAAAAACAACTTAAATAAAATTTAGCCTCCTTGTAACTGTGCTAAAATTTGTGGCTTGTATTTTGTATGTATATTTATAATGCATATTTCTAATCGCATCATCTGTCGCAATGCCATCATACAGTTATAAATATATGTACATATGTCTGGACTATGACATAGACATAGAGAGAGAGGGTGGGGGAAAGAACAAAATGCCAGCAATATTAGCAATCAAAGCAAACAATCAACATTTATCGACCAAAATTACAACAAAAGAACACAACCAGCAAATAAAAGAAAAAAATCTCGTTTTCATATTTCTATTTTTTATGGTTAAATAACCACCATAAAATGTCTAAAATAACAAACATTTCTAATGCAAAAAGTAAAACAACAACAAAAAAGGGAAGAACCGAATCAATGGTTGACTGCATTGCTTGAAGGGTAACACGTACAGGTTGATAAAGATATAAACAAATATTTTAAGCTTTAGGTCTAAACACTCTTACATATTTACATGTACATACTTACAAATCTTAATTATTATAGAAGGTGGAGGTGAAGGAGTAATACAACAACACATACATAGGTACTACATTTGTATGTAGAAGAAGGAAGATATGTAAAACGATAAAAAAGAAAATGTCATGGCTTATGAACATTATCAATGGTTGAGTGCAATAGCAAAAGTCACGGGTAAAAAAAATATAACAGCTGCTGAGTAGCTGAGAGAAAATAATAATAATGGTTGAACATACTAACTTGGCTGCTGTTTGGTGGTAATAGCGGCAAATTGTGTAAGCTTCTGCTTAGTTTTCTTCTTCTTGTCTACAGAAATTACCATGTGCAAAACGTAACAAAGAAGGCCCTATAAGCAATTCAATTGTAAGTGCTGTCATTTTTTTCTATAAGTATATTTTTTATCTATAAAGCTGTCTGCCTTTATGTTTAATGGAATCTTACTTTAATGTTTTATTTTGTAATATACATTTTTTAAAGAATATACCAAGTAATATGTTTGAGGTTAATAAGTAATCTGAAATAGATCTATTATTCAAAATAATAAATACCTATAAAATAAATAAATAATGTTATCTAATGTGCAAACTTTTAACGTACGCCAAATTTTGAATTATAAGAAATGTAGATACAGATTTGTCTGAAATATGTATTATATCTCTAAAAATATTCGGAAACTCTTAAAAATCAGTTAAAATGTTATAATCGGTAGTGCCGAATTGTATTTCCTTGCTAGATTCAAGGCGAAGAACTGTCTACTGCTATCAGGAAGCAATAAACATCATGAAAAAAACAGAATTAATTTTAAAAAGTCTCTAACAAAAAAGCTGTAATTTTTAACAAATAACAAATTGGTTTTCACTTAAAAACCATTTTTCACTAAAAAATCGTTTATTCACGAAAAAATTTGGTTTTCACTAAACAAATTGGTTTTTCACAAAAAAAAACATTTTTTCACAATAAATAATTATTTTTCACTAAAAAAAAAATTGTATTTTTTCAAGAATAATACATATAAGTAATATATCAATGATTGTATTTTTTCGATAAAAAAATATATTTTTTTTCAGAGTTTAAAATTACTACTATATTATGTAAAAAATAGCAAAATATTTCATAATTTTATAGGAAAACTAGAAAAATATTTTAAGCAAATAATATTTAACTTTTCTATATTTCTAGTAGTAATTCTAAAAGTATTTTGACATACAAAATATTTCTAGTAGCAACCAGCACACAAAATAAAAATTTTTCATTTGCAATATATTTAATACTAGAACACACGCATACTTTTTATAGTTTACTACCGAACCATAAACCATGCAAAGAAATAGTAACTTGAAAAACCACTAACAGCCAGCAATATGCGAAATCCAAAAAACAAACTAAACAACTATGGCACATGAAAAATAAAAACTGGCAAACATACGAAGTTGAAATATGTAAAAAACGAAATTGTCCGCAGTTGAAAATGTTAAAAACGAAAATGTGCATATACGTTTTTTATGTTTTTTTTTCACTAAAAAATCGTTTTTTTTTTTTTGTTTTCATTAAACAAATTGGTTTTTCACTAAAAAAAAAACGTTTTTTCACAAAAAAAAAAATCATTTTTCACTAAAAAATAATTTTTTTTTTTTTGAAAAAATAATTTTTCGCTAAAAAAAAACCCTTTTTTTACTAAAAACAAATGTTTTTCACGAAGAAAGGCCTTTTTCACTAAAAAAAAACCCGAAATCAAAAATAGATTTGTTTGTATCAAGCAAAAATTAGATTTTTGCAAAACTTATGAACACATGCGTAAACTGATGGTAAGAAATATACAAACAAAATTATATATGTATGTATACACATTTTACATACATAGGTACAATATATAAAAAAAAAATTAAAAATTTTCAGGCAGTGTCCGACTCTTAAAATCGACTCAAATTGTAAAAAAATAAAATATTAAATCATTTTAGAATTTATAGACAAAACGGCAGCTTTTTCAAGCTGATAAATTTTCAGCGATATTTAACTTATGTAACTTATTGACGGTATTGTTCATTAGACTGATAAATTTATTTGTGGAATAAAGAAACTTGATTGAGTAAAAAATAGATACGATAAAAAGTTTGTGTCTTAAGTCTTATCTAAGCGAACGTTATCGTTCGACATCGTGGGTCAGGGAGTTATTAATGTCATTTCCACAAAATTTCATATATTTTGCATTAAATACCCTCAAACTGAGATTAAAATTTGTGATAAAAATACATATTTATTTTTCTTAATTGTTTTATTTATTTATTAAGACTGACATTATTTATACATACATTTATGTATATAAAAATATGTCTGGATATATTGATTTAATTTATTAACATTTAAATTTATTTCCAACTTAGGAATTTTTTTATCTTAAAATCGATTCCCACAGACAAAATATTTTTTCCAAAATAATGTAAAACCACACTAAAAAACTTGCCAACTGCAACATGAAATAAACAGCATTCCATGATAATTACATACCACAAGACAAGAATTTTTTTAAATATGCACGAATGGAGTCTTTGTCAGATTTTTTATAGAAACAAAATTTGTTCGCTTTGTACTTCAATAATGCTAAACAAATACGAAATAAACCAAACCATGAAATTAAATTGAATATGTAGTAAGTGTCAACACAATAAACATATTTCATTACCAATTCCGAGTTTTCCATTTGATAACAAAAATAGCTGCTTACTGTCTAATTTGAGAATCAAAAATTCAAGATAAATTAGTTGTGCACACAAAAATTGCAAAAAGTTATTTTTATCAATACATAATTACTTTTGTATCAATAATTTTGCTAAAAATATAAAAAGTAAATAATAATCTGAACAGTAACCAGATACTATAAGTATTAATATATTATTATATTAATATCTTTTATTATATATGTATTTAAATAAACTTTTTAATCTAGAAATGTCCAAACATACCCATACACTTGAACTTGTAATTTGCTAATATTAACAAGTAAGAGTGCTATATTCGGCTATGCCGAATCTTATCTACCCTTCACCTTTGTTGTGGATGCATAATTATATTATGCATAATTATGTCGATAAACATCTTTTGATGAATTTGTTCGTAACAATATTAATACATTTTGTGTGATCAACGCCATCTGTTTATGAATTTGTTTGTAACAATATTAATACACTTTGTGTGATCAATGTCATCTGTTGATGAAATTATTCGTAACAATTAATACACTTAGTTTTTTTGATGAAATTTTCAGAGGTTGTCTCGGATTTTTGCTCATATCTCCGTTATTTATGGACGGATTTTGCTGATTTTAAATAGCAAACTTCTCGGAAGCATGTCTGACCGAAGATTTGGATCCCGAAGATATCTGGGGACTTCAGAAAATTGATTTCAACAGACAGACAGACATGGCTTAATAGACTCCGCTATCTATAAGGATCCAGAATATATATACTTTATAGGGTCGGAAAATTATATTGTGGAAATTACAAACGGAATGACAAACTTATATATACCCTTCTCATGAAGGTGAAGGGTATAATAAGAGAACTATATTAACAATTTATTCTTATTTACGTATTTCTAATAATTATTTTTGGGGAAAAAATTAATTGTAAAAAGAGATAAATCTAACTATGTATTTTGTTTTCGTAGGAGGGGTTATCATTGATAAGATAAAAATATATTAGAAAAAAGAATTATTAGTTTAATAAACACACTTATGAACACAACCAATAGATTCGAAATAAAAATACAAATATTTTATTAAAAACAATCGCTAAACTAACTAGTCAACATATAATTAAGATTATTTGTGTAAATAATTAGAAATTTTTTGTAGAACAAATAGAAAACATGTAATTTTATTGAAATCTAGTTTCTAATGTCTAACGAAAGTGTAATATCGTTTTCTCCATGTATTTCAATACAATTATAACTGAAATTTTTCAAAAATGTTCGCATAATAACAATAAAAAGAAAGTACATATATTTAATACTTTGCATAGTATGTCAGTGTGTAGTTGTTATTTTTTATTTATTTATACAAAACATACACCAACGCATCTTTTGTTAAATTTTTTGCTTTTTTGTTTTTGTTATATGACACTTTATTTTGTTGCGAAGAGTGTCATATTTCATATGCAAACCTTGTTATCGTTGTTTTAGTTTTTACATTGAATGAGGTGGTTTATATCATTTGCATATAAATATGTACATATGTAAAAAAGCGTTTTAATTAGTGATGGCAGGATTAATCGAAAAACTAGTAATAATCGATTAATTTTCTTTAATTAACGATTTAATTGTATCGTGAATTCTCTTTCGATTAATTGAGTTAATCGATTATTCCAAAAAATAATCGATAGACATCCAAAAAGAAATAGAAAAAGAGAAGAGGAACAAACGCATGGTTGAGCGTTTTTCGTGACTGCCAGATGAATTTCGGAAAAAATCATGAAAATTGAATGTTTATCTCCATTGGCAAGTAAATTAAAAACAAACATTTTGAACCAGTTTCAACGTCGCTTTGGGGAAATGGAACATTAATTTCTACTGACAGCAGCAGCAATGCTAGACCCAAGATTTAAAAAAATTAATTTTGAAGATCCCTTAGCTTTATCAACAGTCATGAGGCATCTAAGAAATGAAATGGCAGAAATTGCTTATATAGATGACAGCATTGGAAGAGGCAGTGAAACGTCTTCTGTTGGTGAAGTGGAATTTGATTTATGGGCTCACCATAAATCTTTAGACCACAAACGAAGAAGAAAGAACAATGACTCAACACTTCCTCAAGATGAACTAAGCTTCTTTCTCAATGCTCCAGTACTAGAATTAAAGCGCAACGTAATAGACGCATGGGATGAAATGAAATCGGTCTACCACAAAACTGTACTCTCTTGCACAAAAATATTGCTTTTTGATTGGTACATCTGTACCATCAGAGCGGCTTTTTCCCAAAGAGATTAACCAAGAAACGGCTATCAAAGCTCCTATTTTTAAATTCTGTGCTAAATAAATGATTTTTTTAATAAGTAATAATAATTTTTTTTATTTATGATAATTTTAAATTTTACTTAAAAATATCGATTAATCGATTAAATCTTTCCAATTAATTGCAATCAATTATTTTTTCTTTTCGATTAATCATATGTATAATCCATTAATCGATTATTCTTTTTTTTTTGCCATCACTAGTTTTAATTAGTGAGATTTTTAATCGTTACGCCCAGAAAATCTTTTGAACTGAAGGGCATATTATAGGTTTTAATTTAAACCTATAATAATTAAAACTTTAATTAGAATAAAAATTAATTTGTAAAAATGTTTCTATTAGAGCTGTGTCGTTCATGAACGAACGTGTTAAAATGAACGGATCACTTCATTGAACGAAATGAGCCGGTCATTTAACTGTTTTCGTTCAATAGTGTACGGATCAATTTCGTTTAGCTGATGTTTATCAAAAGACAAGAAGAAAATCACATTCAATAAGGGTTGTATTCATTCGTTCAAAGTGAACGATTGAACGAATCAGGGGCCAAATTACCGCATTCGTGATCGAATGAGCTATCGTATCGAAAAATGATTTCGATATCGAAATTATGATAAAATGTACTAAATTTCTTGCTCGATATCGAATGCCATAATCTTAAATAAGAAAATTACGATCAATTTTACTCGATATCAAATGCGGTAATTTGGCCCCTGTATGAGTTGTCGCGGAGGACATCTATCCGATATAATTTTTCTTTTATAATTTCGAAACCTTTATCTTTTCAATACAATAAACATTTGAATGATTTTCTTATAAATTCATTATTTTTTTTTAAGTGCATGAAAACCTTTTATTACAAAAATTTCTAATTGTATCTTAAAATTTCCGATTTTTATTTCAGAAATTTCCTCTTCTCTTATACACTATCGTGTATTAAATGTTTTTAAACGTGGGACGAACAGAAGTTTTGTTCTAAATTTATTTTTTTATTTCAAAATATAGGACACAGCTAGATCGTTTTAAAAGAAGCCAGAATATTTGTAGTTTTGTGCGTCTATGAAATAAGAAACGAAAATAAGAAAATATACTTTCATATTTATTATTTGTTCACATTTTAACATACCCTGTATTGGTTTGTGTTCCTAACTAAACTAACAGCTGTTTAAATCTGCTGAGTTTTTAAAAAATTGAGTTTAACAACACAAATACAAAAAAGCTCTTTCATATCATAACACATGCTACTCAAATTGCAAAATCAGGGAGGGCTTATACAATGATGACGGCGACGACGACAACAGCGCAACGAGAAATAACAGAAGTGCAACATGCCAAAAAAAAAAACCCGTCAGGCAAGCAAATCGAAACTATTAAAACAAAACCAACCAGTAAAAGTAAAAATATAAAATAAAAAAATATAAAAAATATAAATAAAACTTTTGGGGTATTGGAGAAACATGTTGCTAATTTTAATAGCATATTTTGCAAAAACTCATTAATATTTTTAAGTGTATACCAGTAAGTTTGGTTTTGTAGGCGATGATGATGATCATCAGTATAATGATGGTAAATATGATGACGCCAACGCTTTTAATTAATACAACAAAAAATAAACAGCAGACTCTGGAAAGAGAGGTAGAAGAGAGTGTCAGAGAAGGAGGCAGGGAGAATGCAAGCAAGTTAAAGACTAAATAGACCAGTGCTGCCAGTATTTTTTAGAGCTTATCCCCAATTTTTGATTTGTCATCCCCAAAAATCCCGAAACTGATTTTTTTTTATTAAATTTTTTTTTTTTTTTCAAAATTTTTATTTTATTTAAAAAATAATATAAAAATAATAATAAAAATTCATTTTTATCGATAGCTACATATATTAGTATTCAAACTAATTAGATTTGTAATTATAAATCTTGTAAAGAAAAAATTACAAATAATTTAATATATAGAAGTATAAAAAATTATTTACCAGAGTTTAGCATTTCAAAAACTTCATAATCAAAATCTTCTGATTCATCAGCCTCAGAAATGTTATTGTACATATCGCTTGTATTAAAAAGCTTTAGCATTTCGGCAGATGGATTAAATTTCTCAAAACAAATTTAATTATTTTTAAAGTATTAAGTTTATTCTGAGAAGTGCTTCCAATAATTCATATTGCATTTTGTTACGTATTTTTGTTTTGGTAGTATTCATTATTGAAAAAACGCGTTCAACGCAAGCGTTAGCCTTTAAAAATATACTCGTATATGTATATTTCAAACCTTTTGCCCAACCTTCACGTTCCCAAGAAGCATTATGATTTTTGTTAATAAAATTAGTATTTGCAGCCATTTTAAACGGTAAAAAATATACTTTTTTTAAATATTTACATACATTCTTTTTTATTAGAAACCATACACTATAAATAGTAACACACATTTTTAGACTTGCCAAGCGCACATTTTTTAGCTCCAAAATCATTCTAGTTACCATCACTTTTAAAAAAATAACCCCAAAAATCCCTTAAAATTGTGTTGTCATCCCCAACAAATCCCCGGATCCCCAAGATGAAATTTTTATCCCAAATCACGAAAAAAATCCTCAATTTGGGGATAAATCCCCTAAACTGACAACGCTGAAATAGACAATTTATGTTTGAAAAAGAGTTTTTATTTCATCAGACATTTTAAGACACACAAATGTATAGTTGCAAATTAATCATTTATTTAAAATATATATATATAAGGAACTGATATTTAATGCTACATGTAATACAAAAGTCGACAGCTCTATCAATTGCATTAGCGAGGGCAGCAACAAGGGTGTTTGAAAATATTTTCTTGTTAGTATGTATTTTCAAATAATCTTTAATTTAAATAAATTTTTTTTCAACTATCAATATCTACCAAATGTCTGCTTTACTTCAGAAAAACTTGCATACCTTAATAAGTGTTGATGAAATTTGATTTAAGAAATCGAAATGGCCTATAACTTAAATTATAACCCTCGTTGTTGTTTTTGTACTCGTATGCAAACACAACTGATTATTTTGTTGATGGTCGTACATTGTCGTCTGGCATTTTCAAGCGTTGGTTGCAATATCTTGTAAATGCTATTGCTGATGTTTTTCTTTGCACCTTTGTATTTTGCAATAAAAACTGCCAACAAAAAAAGTAATTGTCTTTGCGATTCAGTATTGAACAAGCGCTATGAGTCATTCATTTCATGTACATATGTACATACATACATAAAACATAAAAAGATATTACATAATTAAACGTGGACAGCCTGCCAGGTCAGTGAGTGTAGCATTGCATAAAAATATATACTACTAATATTGCAATCATATAATATTAAAGTATCTTGCAGTTAATTTATAGCATGTCCAAATTCCTCTGTGTAGAATTTGTCAGAGGCTTGTGAAAATGCCACGCCACCAACTTAGCACTGAAGCAATTGAGTACCTCATACATTTGTGTGCAAATTAAGTCAATGTACTGTAAATATTGTGTGGATTATGATTATCAATGTTTTAGTTTAAAAAAAAAAGGAAAATCAATTACTTTTAAAGCCGTTGTAATAATTTTTTTTAAGTAAACTACAAATTTGAATTTGGATAAATGTAAACTAAACATGAAAATTATATATTTACCATTTTTCATTAAAATTGTGAAAATTCCAAAGAAAGTTATGAATTTAAAATTGTACTTGAGAAAATTCGATTTCTACACAATGTGATAGTCATCATTATATCATATTTGTGTGTTCAATTTCGCTTGTCAAAACTGAACTCTTTTTACTGTATGTTACTATTTCCCGAAAATCTGTTTTTAATACGTTAACTAACTACATACATACATATGCATATGTATTCGTTTGTCCCAAAAATTTGTTTTGTCAGAGGCTCAAGCATAATTTGAAAGCTTATAGAGGTTTAGAGGTCGCGCAAATCAAGTCTTTGTTAAAAATCTGGTTTTTCGGCCTATTTTCAAACTTGACTCATAACTTTGTCAATAACCACGTTTATTTAATTTTTTGACCGAATATTTCTAAAGAAAATTTCCCAAACTTTATTTCCGTATGCAAAAACTTTAAGTTCCGGCAATATTTTTGTCCATTACGATTCCACATATTAAGTATTTTTGTAATTTTTTAGCGAATTCTGTAAAAAACGGTTTATTACTTTTCAAATTTATATGAAAGGTATAAAAACTAGTGACGCGATTTTGAATACCGATAAGTATTCAACTTTGTCATACAGTTCCCGAAGTACACTATTTTTAATCAATTTTGTTAAAGGCCAACTTGAAGACACGCAACCAGGAGAGGATTATAAAGAACTACTCCATCTGAGTCTAATCTTTTTGGGTGATAAATCTATGCCCTACACAACAGTAAAAGCTCCAGGAGCTATCAATCGGGCTCGCTGGATGATGAAAATTATCTATTCTTTGAAAATATGCATTTTCCGAAACCAGTTGCAATCTTATATAGACAAATCAATAGTTGATGTCTTGCTTGAATTTAGTTTATTTATTTTAAGAATATATGTATATTAAATATTGGTACCTATTGAGCAGATACGCCATGCAGCGATTATGAAGTAGCAAATGTAACTTTAACAGAAGATAACTTTAGAAACTTTAGGGTATCTAAATGAGGAAACTCATCATCAAAACTTATAAGTTTTTCACACAGGAATTAAGCTTGGATACTTTACTTTAAAACTGCTTCCTCAGGAATGAAGAAACCCGTGGTATTAACCAAGTTATGAGTAAGGTTAAAAATAAGGCCGAAAACTCCGGTTTTTTTATAAAAACTCCATTTGTGCGACCTCTAATCTAAAACCTATTCCGAAAACTCTTTAAAAAAATCAAAAATACTTTACCCTATAAGCTTTTAAATTTTGATTGATCACCTATGAAAATCAGATAAAAAAAAATTTTGGGACACCCTACTATGTATGTTTATATTATTATCCCAGACAAAAATACATTTTCAATAAATAAAAATTTGTTTACATCTATTTTGACATCATCATCATTATTTTTATGGTAATCTCAAAATAAACGTCAAGAGTTGTTATTTTATATTTTTATTTTATTATGTCTTTTTGTTTTTTAAACTTTTGATATTGTTTTCTTTAATAGTCAACATATAAATATTGCAAAACGCAAAAATAATTTTTAATATTTTCTATAAACAATCAATGTTTTAAATAAAAATAATTGATATGAAATTAATAAAACTAAATGTTATACAGGTAATTTTTTTCATGAACCGCAGGAAGGTATTCCATCTTATAATTGTTAACTTGAAATTAAAGGTTTTCAAAGCTTTTATTGCTTCAAATTGATGATTTGAAAATCAAATTTTCAATTATTCCATTCCAAATCTTATTTGCAATTGCTCATTTCAAATATCCAAATATCTCTGAATACTGTAGTTGATTATTTAAAAAAAATGGAAAATATCCGTCAATCCTTTAAAAACTCAAGCTATATTTTTTTCAAGAAAAATGAAAATTATCATTGAAGTTTATGGGGTTAAAGTTCCTTGGAGCAATAGCGTAAAATACTTAGGTGTAATCCTAGATAAAAAGATGATTTTCAATGAACACATTAGTTACATTATTAATATAACTACTAAGATCCTATATCCATTAATTAATCGGAAATTTAAACTATGTTTTGAGAATAAGTTGCTGATCTTGAAAGTAGTATTCCACTCGATTTTATTTTATGCAGCACCAGTTTGGCATGACTCGTCTAATTGTCATTTAACACGTTTGCAAATTGCTCAAAATAAAATTCTTAAAATCCTTTCACCACCTTAATTTTCTATATCACGTCTTCATAAACTTTCTAACATATTATTAGTAAAAGATAAACAAAATATTATAACATGAAATTTGTTTAATAAATGTTTTTGTGCAGGGAACAACCACATTTTGTCTTAATGTTCTTAAAAGTATTATTTTAACTGTTAACTTTATCCATTTCAAATTAATTTCTTTTTTTCTTATTGGGTTTTTGTAAATTTTATCTGATTATTATACAAAATTAATTTTTTAGATTTACAGTGAAAATTATACTAACGACACCACCCGTAGGCGAACACCTCTTTTAAACGGACAATTTTCCTAGTCCCTTTATTTTACAAGAATTTTTAGTTAGATTAATACTCTTCCTAATATATGTATTAATTTTTTATATCTGCATATGGGTAAAAAAATAAATATTTTTTTTAATAAAATATAAAGCTTTTTGTGAACAAGTTTGTCTTCTACTGTATGAATTTATTTCTATTACTTACGTGGCTCAGAATTTAATTTCATCGGCCAAAAACTTTTTGCTGTCACTGATTTCTAAAATTGTAATTTAATTCAATAGGAAACATATTAAAACTAAGGAATTTTGGGCGTAGTATGCTGTTAAAAACAAATATTTTAAGTTGTTTTAGAAAAAATTGAATTATTGTAATTTTGATCAGAAGGAAATTATCATTTCTCGCAAACTATTATAGATAATGGCTTGCAATTTTTTTATAATATTGTATTTATGTATATCATATCATATTATATCACTGTACCCGTTATACCTGGAGTGTTATTAAATGTTTTCTAAGGCACTAAATTTTAGTCAAAATGGAATTTTAGAATTTAAAACTAAAAAGGTCTGTCTGTCTGGACCAGCCTGTAGAAAACTTTTTTCATTTGAATGTATTGTAAATTATTGTTTCAAGTTCGATTTTTTATTTTACTATAAAGAAAAAACATTTTTACAAATTATTCAATGCTTATAATATAATTACAAAATTTTATAATTAAGGTATAAACAAAGTATTTTATTTCTACAGAATGAAATTACTCAAATTATTTTACATACAAATACCTACAAATACCGCATTTTTAGTATTTTTTTCACTGAGTCTCTATTTTTAGTCCGATCATAACATTTTGTATACCCGTGTTCATAGCTCTGTAAGGGCTACATTTCTATCCTTAATCATTTTTTACTACCACGTCAAATTCTAGTCTTGACTTTTAAAATTCTAGTCTTGACTTTTAATAACTTGGTTCGTACCCACAATAATGCTAAATATTTTTGTACGAATTGTTAGTAGTATTTAGGGTATTTTTTAGAATAATTTAGAAATAAAAAGCAGGAACAGGGCGCGCAGGCGAACGACAAATAAACAATACGGGTTGACCATGTATCGTTTTAGTTTTTAATGTTTTAGTAAAAATTGTTAATTTTTTACTTTAATTATTGTTTTATTTTTTACTTTACGTATATAATAAAGAAATTTCAACAATTTATTTAAGTAAATTCTATTAAAAAACAAAAAAACACTAAAATTTTGTCTGAAATTTTCAAAATTTTTGAATTAAAAAAAAATGTTTTTTTAATTTTTGATTACCCATTGAATGCGCCTCTCAAAGAACTTTCATATGATACCAAATTCACATATAGTTCATTTGGAAGAAATGTGAAAAAAATCAAAAAACCTCTAAAAAGGACATTTTTATCCTTTGATCCAGCTCACCGAATATTGACCCCACGACAAAAAAATTGAGAAACTTAGTCTTAAAATGAATCAAATTTTCATATTAGTCGGGAACATCCGCAATTTTATTTTGGGGCCACCCTAATATACATATATATGACACAACAAAGAGAACTGTAACACAAGCAAGCACTACAACGAAAATTAGACTTGCTTAACTTCAACACTGCAAACGTTCACCGTTTTTAGCTCAGCAAAAGCATTAAAGAAAAATTCAAAAACTGTAAGTTTTAAGCAGCAGCACATTTTTTAAAGTGAATTGCTGTGGCTGACTGTGTCAGCAAATAAAATCACATAGTAAAGCTACAGTCAATAGTTTTATTTTTGTTTTTTGACTTTGTGCTCTGCTTTTGCTTGTGTATTTTCTTCTAGTTAAAGTTAAGCACATACGTAGTGCTTGAAAATAGTTAAGCATTTTTAAACCCTGATTTAAACTATTATTTTTTTTTGTATCTGTGTTTTTTTGGTTAATGTTTATTTTTGTATATATTTTTTTAAATATAGTCACACTATCTATCAGCTTTTATTCGAAAATAAAAACATTATTTTTCGATGTTATTGTACTGCATACGATAAATTTACACAGCGGATAGTCACCGAATAATTCGTCGTATTGACGTTCGTAACAGTTGTGTTTCTAGCACAAATGATTTGTCGACTCCAATAAATAAATACCCTAACATAAAATTTTCAAACCAGAGCGCAACACGTCTCCTTGTTTTTAGCACAAGCATTAAAATAGCAACACTTGCAATTTAAACGTCATATTATATGAAAAAGTATTCCCCAATATTATGTTGTCTTGAGTTAAATAGTACGAAAGACAATTTAAAAAATACTTTCAAAAACTAATATCTCACCTATTTACAACAGATTTTAAGGTCCAACTACCAACTAACCTAACACAGATCTAAAATTGTGTTTATTTATAATTTAACTAGAAATTATCAAATTTTCTAAATCTTTTCATTATGCCCTCGTAAATAGTAATTTAACTAATCTGTCTAATAATGGGTGGTATTATTGATTCCGCACGGAAAGGAAAACTAAGCAGAAAGAAATATCGATCGATATGTAAAATGTAATTATTCATTCCTGCGGAATGCCGCAATACTGGCTATGTAGAGATGATACCACAAAAAGGAAAAATGCTGCAGCAACAGAATGAATAATTTCAAATTATGCTTTCGCACAAAAAAATTCTTTCCGCAATCGCGGAACGAAATGAATAATTCGACCCAATAATTAAGAAATATTTCATATACATAGGTATTGTTTGTTGCAAATAATTGTTTAATGATGACGCATTTTTTAATGGTATTAAAATTAGTGTTATTTTTTATTATTTTCTTCTCCTCAATGAAGTTGTCAAGGTAAAAATGAAATAATACACCAACAGCGTTTAATAAAAATATAAATAAATAAATAAATATAAACACATAGAGCGCAAAATTATTAAAACAAAAACTAAAAAGAAACAATAAAAACAAAAATACACATTTACAACGTGTTGGGGAACTCAATTTGTTTATTTTATGAAAACAGATACGTTCGTCACTGTAAGTATATTTTATGAGTAAACATAATAATGGAAAAAGAAATAAATACATACGGAAAATATAAAAAAATAAAAGTTGATAAGAAAAAAAGAAATTGATATTACATACATATATACAGAAGAAAACAATAACATCTACATGTTAAGCTACGATAAGAGAGGAAATGGTATGTATTTTTTATTGTTTTCTATTTGTATGTACACAAAATTTTAAATTTTGGCATATTAATTAACCAGAAATTACGATTACAATTTGAGTGTGTGATTTGTGTCTGGACTACGGTTCAAAAAAAATTTAAGAATTTAATAGTTAAAAGATATGGGATATACAAGTAAAAAATAAAATAAAATAGTTGTTTAGGGGAAGAAATAAATTCGTATTTTCTTTATATTCAGTTTGCAGTTTCCTCAATAATTATAATGCTTTTAAGTATAGTTGCAGAACTCAACAAGCCATTGAACTATTACTACTGACTGGCAAAACAATAAACGTTCTCTCTAGATGTTTTTTTTTTTTTTTTTTTGTTAGCAAGCAAAAATGCTTAACAAACGCTAAATTGCTCAATAATCAATGAAGAGCAACTGTGTAGCATATTTTAAATGAAAACTATTTGAAATACAATATTTTTAATAAGAGAAAATTTCTGACATTAATCCGCAATTTTCGAAAAATAAAGATATTTTCACAAAAAAAATATCAAAAAATTTAAATATTGATACGATTTTTAAAGAAAAAAAAAAACAATAAGTTTTTTTTGCAATAGAATGTCTTTAAGTCAAATATTAAGCTAGAATTCTAATAGAAAATAATTTTTACTATCATAAGTTTTGGCTGAACTGATTTGCTAATTATTTCATCAATATTGTATTAATAGTACTAAAAATATAGCCAATTATAACATAACACTTGAAAGACAGACATCTCACAATATAATTTGTAATGTTTTGTTTGTACCTACTATATTTTTATTTTTTTAATAAATATATTTTTCATTTTAAAAATAATTGAAAGTCGTGTGCCACTTAATCTTAGAAAAGTTAAAATAAGAAAATCAGCAAAAAAAAAAAATAACAATCTGCACACACCCACTCAAATGATCTTGCAATTATTTTTGGTTTCTCAATACAAAAATATCAGACAGATGGACTGATTCAAACCACACAGTTTTTTTTTTACATTAAAATACATCTTGTGTATGTTTATGTATTGGTTTGGCAAAATGCCGGCAAAACGTCAAGTTAATATGATAATGAGTCAACGTTTCTTATTATTTAATATTTCAAATATGTACATAGGTATGTATTTACAATATAATAATTCTTTGCTTAAAAATGTTTTGTCATTGTTTGTTTTCTAGCAAATAAAATTGTCATGTCCAAATCACGTTATATTTATTGGCAATTTGAAAAGTTTCACTCAATAAATAATATAAAAGGTAAGTAAACTGTTCTACAGAATCCCTTCAGATACAATCTTTACCTCCTACTAGTTCGCACAAGGCAGAAACAACTATTGAAATTCCAGACATTTTAACCTTTCTATTACCTTTTCTTAAAACGTTTCAAATACCATAAGTGTTGGTAAAAACACAAAAGGTTTTTCTAAATAAAACGCATCACAGATCGCAATTTGATATATAATATTATAAGCTATCTACTGATATTCATATGTATCAGTCCTCTGTGTAATACATCCGTGAAGTAAATTTTTGTTTAACCGCATATTTTTTTACAATCAACAAACAATTAGACAATTTTATACTATTCTAGTCTTACAAGTACATACAATTTTTGTAATAAATATTGTTTTGTTAATATTAATTTCATTAGAAACTTTGATGGATTAGGTATTATTAAACTAGTAATATAAAAAATATAATTTTTGCAATAAAACTGTTTCTACGTTTTAATAAAAACAACTTTCACCTTTATAAAATGACAAAAAGGTTTACATTATTTTGCGTAAAAAATAAGGATTGCTGAGAAAATTGTATGGGAATTCAAATTTCTAAAATATATTTTCTAGAATTTGTTTGCAAAATAGTTCCATAAACTGCTGAGATAAGAGCAAAAAACTCAATAACCTTTTTTAAACAGACTTAAAGAGAGACTAAATTAGCTATGTATGTATATAGACACTACTAATGATCTAGAATATATTACACTTTACGGAATCGCAAATGAAACGGAATGACAAACTTAAACATTCATGGGAAGGTGTAAAAAACTAAATGAATAACAACTGCAAAATTTAAAACTTGAAACTTTTAAATCAGTAATACAACATGAGCAGATGCATATTTTAAAATTAAAAGATAAAATATATTAATACTCCAAGAATTTTTTAAGGAATTTCATAATTTCGATCTGTAATCATAAGTACCTATACATCGAACCAATTTTGGTTATAAACATCTTCCAATATACATATGTACATACATACCTATATACATTGCCTGCAAATGCTAAAATCTAACAAAAAGGGCCAGTGGAAAATTAAAATATGTCAATAAATATACATATGTACATATTTATCTATATATATATATAAAATTGAATGTGTGTATGTATGTATGTATGTAACGTATGGACTCCAAAACGGCTGAGCCGATTTTGATGAAATTTTCACAGCATGTTACTGCAACTCTGGAAGAAATAATAGGCTATATGAAGTTTTGATTGTACAAACGGGGGTGGCACCGCCCATATGACCCAACAATTTAAATCGCCATATTTTGGGCATTTTTTGACCTACGTCAATGATAATTGGTACATATGGTATTGGCATAATTAGGAATACGTACCAGGATAAAAGTGGATGGGACCACGCCCCTTTTTAGGAAAATTAAAAATCGTAATATAGTCTTAACTACTGGACCGATCGTCATTAAATTTTCACAATAGGATATTATTAAGAAATAATGAATTCTTGACTACGTAAGTGGACAAAGGGGCATGGCCTCGCCCACTAAACTAAAGCATTGCAATAAATACATTAAAATTAAATAAATAAATGTTTGTAAATAAATATATAAATACGTTTTATTTTATTTTATAACGAGGGGGGGTAGCGAAGCACTCCGGGCTTAGCTAGTACGTATTACATAAAATATATAGAAAACCAATATAACTTACCTCATTGATTATTTCGAAAAATCCTTGTCGTAAATTTGTTTTATTGTTTTGACAACCACACCAGCCAAACAAAAACAACAATCAATTAAAAATATCGTTATTATATTTTATTTCTTAATTGAATTTTGTTGTTTTTCATTAATTTTTTTTATATTAGCTGTATAAAACAAATAGACACAAAATTATTAAATTATTAGGCACAAAAAAGGCAATTTTACAAAATATGAAAATGTTTAACTAAAAATAACAAAATCATTTGATTCTTTATTGTTATGCATATTTTAGCATTTGGCAACTCTTTTTCTTTGTTTTTCTTATTATTTTTTCAACTCCCTACTTTAACTTTACATTCGTTAAAATGTCATAGATTTTTTTTTTACTTCGTTATATTTTTCTTTCTTTTTTGCATATTTTTTCATAGTCGGCTTTTTGCTACCACCCAACCCATTATGCTGATCAGAAGAAAGCTTGCTTTTTTTCTACGTTTTGATTATATTTCATAATTAATATACAAAATAGCTTGTGATTTTATTGTATAAAAAAAGTATTACAAATTTCGTTGTTTCCTTATTTGCATTAGAAAAAGAAAGAAAAACACCACACACACACACTTAAATATTTTAATAAGAAATTCTTTTATTTGGAGACAATCTTTTTAATTAACGAGTTTTTGCATTTAAATTACTTTTTTATTTTTTTTATGAATTTGTGCTACAATTTTATTCCAGATCTTTTTTAATAATTTCTTTTAAATGTTTAAAAAAACATTTTCTCTGAAACTACTATATTACCGTTTTTACACGACCACTCGTTTTGCCAGCACTCGTTGCACTGAAAAAAGACAAAAAAGAATATCGTTGAAAAAGTGCTGCCAAATCAATCTTGACAGGTTTCTTTCGTTAAAAATAATCGCGTTGTCAACTTTTTTAAATTTTTGTGGTGTAGTAGGTGTAGGCATGGTGAAATTAAATACCAGGTGACCGCATTGCTACAACAATTACAACAAGGCAAGAACAACAGGCATTTTTCTATATGAAAAACTTTCGTCACTGTCAAAAAATTTTTTTTTTATATAACTTTTTGGCATTTTCAAATTCACCATGAATAATCAGCTGGCGCTACGCTATCACCTAGTATTTAAATTCACCTTGGGTGTAGGTAGACAACCATGGTGAAATTAAATACCAGGTGACCGCATTGCTACAACAATTACAACAAGGCAAGAACAACAGGCATTTTTCTATATGAAAAACTTTCGTCACTGTCAAAAAGTTTTTTTTTTATATAACTTTTTGGCATTTTCAAATTCACCATGAATAATCAGCTGGCGCTACGCTATCACCTAGTATTTAAATTCACCTTGTAGACAACTATAAAAATAAATTTAATAATTCCCATATCCTTTTTTTTTAAAGTTTACAATATCATCCAACGGCCACACACGGCATCATCCAACCAACCAACAACGACGACCAACGAGTGCATGAATAGGAGGGTAGAAGGAGAAAAAAGTGTGTGGTGTGGTGGGGGCGCTAGCTAGTAGAAAAAAAAAAACATTTTTTTTGCTCATGTAGTGAGTGAAAAAAATGTGATGAAAATATCGTGGTGAGTAAAAAAAAATCATGGTGAATATAAAAAATCGTGGTGAGTATAAAAACTCGTGGTGAGTTTTTAGAAATTCACCACAAATTCCGTTATTCCAAATTTTTCAAGGTCATTGAAAATTTGTCATCCTAAAGGTAGGCAATGTGCTTTTTTAAGAAAGTTTTCTACAGCATAACTTAAGGATGTCAAAAAAATATTTGAGTCAACCTGTAGCCAAAAAATCAAACAAGGTGATCCAAATAATATTATGTGTGTTGTCAATTCCGAATAGCATATTATTTTTACTATTAAGCCTACTAATCTGTTCAAAATTTCAAGTGGAATGCTGTCAAAATACATGTTAAACAAAAATTACATGAAATTTTCATGAAAAGATGTTGCAGAAGTTCATTTTGTAAAAAAACATATGAAATGTATCTGGCAATATTATTTTTTTCACAGCAAAATTTAAAGTGGCAATTGTTTCACGTGGAATTTTCAATAACAGTTGACTGTCTGTCATCTAAAATCTCTTCTGTAGCAACAATATCTATTACTTGTTGTGCTGCTGCACATGTGGCCAGTAATATTTGTTTCTTCATTTTTATTTAACGATTTCGATCCAACACAGATTTTTAAATATTTTTAACTTTTATTTATTTTCGATTTAAATTCACAAAAAATCAAAACATAATATGTACAGACATAGTCATATATATTTACACAAATTAAAAATTTTAGTATGCTTAGAAATAAAACAAAATTTTGCTGCTTTATGAATAAATTTGCTACAAGAAAACTTCCGTATTGTAATCTTCAAAATGTATAGATTAAGCTAGATTAAAAATTTGAACAATATACTGGACAGTTGTTGATTTAAATTACAAAAGAAGACTACACCTTATCTTTCAAAAGTATTTACACACTTATTTTGTCTGTCAAAAGTATTTACACATTCGTGAAATTAAGTTAAAAACGCTGCAATCTTTAAAAAAAACCTCATTTGTTTTGATAGTTTGCAAATTTCTATTGCACAAAAATAAATATTTATAGAAAAGTCGCTAAAAAAACTCTTTTAAAATGGTGAAAATAAAGGAAATTCCCATCGCGAACGCGAGTTGAGATCGCAACGAAGTTTGGAATGGGTTCCTCGGCATCAGACTTGGGAAAAGAGTACGGAATATGTCGGAAAACAGTCTACAATTTAGTAAAGAAAAAAGAAACCTATGGAAGCCTACAAAATAGGGTCAGAACTGGTCGAAAATATGTGACAAACAAAATAGAAGATCGTTATATTCTTAAAATATTCGCAGAAAATCCAGTCGCAAGTCCGGTTAAAGTTGCTGCAGAGGCAGAAAACATCATTGGAAAACCTGTAAGTGAATCCACAATTCGGAGAAGATTAAGGACGTATGATATAAAGACCTATGTCGTGAGAAAAGTAATAGACATATCTGAAAAAAACAAAAAAAAAAACGTCTAGAGTTTGCCATGGAGTATATCCATAAGCCAGTGGAGTTCTGGCATAATGTATTATGGACGGATGAGTCCTCTTTTCAATTTGAAGGGTCATTTGGAAAAACTTATATGCACCTTTCCAAAGGATCCAAGCATAAAGCAGTACAACCTCTTAATCGTTTCGGCGGGGGTTCAGTAATGTTTTGGGGATGTGTCTCATACCATGGATTTGGAGATCTAGTACCAATACAAAACACTCTAAACCAGGCAGGATATCTAGATATTTTGAATGACCATGTTTTTTCTTCGGCTCAGAGATTATTTCCTGATGAAAATTGGATTTTGCAGCATGATAATGCTCCATGTCACAAAGCATGGTTACCAACAACGTTTTTAAATCGAGTTGGACAAGATGTTCTTCCATGGCCAGCCCAGAGTCCAGATCTAAACATAATAGAGAATGTATGGGCATTCATAAAAAGGCAGAGATCTATCCAAATGGGCCGAAAACGAGAGGAAACTATTGATGAAATAATAAATATCTGGAACAGCTTAGAAAAGGAGTTTGTACGCAATTTGATTGCATCTATTCCAGTTAGACTACAATCTGTCATAGATGCTGAAGGAAATTTATCTGGCTACTAATTATTTTTGTTTCTTTTTCGTGTTTTATAATCCTTTTTCTATTGTGTAAATACTTTTGAATGTAAATAAATTTGTGTAAATACTTTTGAAATATGAGGCGCAGACTTCTTTTGTAATTTAAATCAACAACTGTCCAGTTTATTGTTAAAATTTTTAAACTAGCTTAATCTATACATTTTGAAGATTACAATACGGAAGTTTTCTTGTTGCAAATTTATTCATAAAGCAGCAAAATTTTGTTTTATTTCTAAGCATACTAAAATTTTTAATTTGTGTAAATATATATGACTATGTCTGTATTTTGTTTACAAAAGTACATTAGCTACACGTCAAATTTTCCGTATGAAATAATTAATGTTGCTCAACATTTTCCCAAATTTGAACAGAGTACTTTTTTAAAAAGTTAACCTGCAACACACATGCAAGTACTTGCATGCGAGTGCTGTGTACGAATTTTATACGAATTATATATCAATTAAACAGTTTTCAATTTATAACGTTTTTTGCTTCTCCTGTAAAATTATGATAATGAGGGTTACGTCTTTGGGCATTTTAGGTGACGATATGAAAAAGAAAGTCTTTTAGATAATGAATATCTTGTATTCAGAGAGAAAAAAAAAACGATACACACTAACATTTATATATACATATATGTACATACATTTTATAAAATTAATAAACAATATTTTAATTGAAGAATTTTTGGGTGGGGAGTATGACAGACATATAGAGCAAAACAATAAAATTTATTTTGTTAACAAATATATGTACGAGTATTGGTAAAAATAATCACCCTTATTCCAGTTGTCGTCATTGACACTTAACGACGTCGTTTTGTATCGTTTGTTTCAAATTGGTATTCTAGTTGCCGTTATTGAAGATTATCGATTACTATTGCCAGATATTTGGTATTCCGTAAGAAAATGTGATGACGATATTGTGTTGATGCGACTCTGTTCTTATCGTCATAATTTTTGTTAACGACTAAAGTGTTTTAAAGAATTTTTTTAAGAAATAAAAAAAAATGGAAGAACAACAAAAAAAAAGAAAGTAACAAATCTTCAACAATTTGATGAACTTATAGAAATGGAAAAAAATCCTTCTCTTGCAAAAGGATTTCAGAGAGGTACAGTTAATAGTAATTTTAAAGAAAAGTGGAACGAAATTACTTGGCCCGCAAAGGAGAGATGGAGGTGGTTTGCATAAAGTAAGGAAATCATTTAAGGAGTGTAGTATTAAAATATAAAAAAATGTATTTACAGGTTTGGCGAGACTTAAAATTTAAAGTCAAAAAGAAGTTGATCGCCAACAAAAACCCTTCTCGCTTGAAGTATGTATATATGCTGGTCGTTTTTGTTTGGAGCCAGTATTTTAATGTGGGTCCCATCCACACAACCAATAACACCGGGAAAATCTATTTTTTTTTTTTTTCAAAAAAATGTAGTTTATCTTCATTTTTCTCCGCATGGGTCATTTCAAAATTGATTCATTGGGGACAAATTCTGCTTTCTAAGACTTCCAATGTTTCAGACAGAATCTTGGAGACGACTGGCTGCGACAGTCCCAAGTTAAAGTCGTTCCCAACACTCAGTTGGTACGACACCTGGGCTAAAAATCTTAATGTGGCTGCTAATTTTATTGTTTTTAAAACAAATGTTGATCTAATTCCACTTTTTAAATAAGGATCTATTTTTTCCAACACATACTTAAAGGCTGCTGTATTAAGTCTAAAGTAATTTTTAAACCTTTTGAAGAAATAACAAAGTAAACATTAGGAAATAATTAAATGTTAATAACACCCACTTTTTATCTGGCAAATTGAAGATGTCTGATTTGCTTTCTTTGTAGTACTAGGTTTCTTTTATTTTGTTCATCACTCGAATCCGAATTTGATTCGCAAATAAAAAACATTTTTGCACAAAAACATGAAACAAATGAAATATACCACAAAAATTAATATTTTAATCAAACAGAAAATATTTTTTTCGCATCAAATAGAAAAACAAAATAAATCAACAGACAAGTATTAGAGATGTGTTTACAAAAATCGATAAACAGTCGTCATCGTCGCAAGATGTTTATAGAATACCAAATTAGTGTCGATGTCGATACGAAGTGATGTCGACTAAAAAACGATGACGATATCGACGACGACAACTGGAATAAGGGTGTTGTACATACATACATATGTAGGTATATCCTCTAGCACTTGGTAAAAATGTTCTGTCAACCAAAGTAAAATTCATTAAAACATGGAAAGAAGTGTAAATGTCATTGTTTTTAGAGGAAAATTTAAAATATGTATATACTAACAAAATTTAAAAAATTCCACCCAACTTTTCCCATGTTCATTTTAACAGTTAATATTTTACGGATCTTATTGAACTGCACTAAATGTATAAAAAATTTGTATTTTTCGTTAATAATAATTATTTATCTTTCATTTTATTATAATTACTTATATTTTGTATATATTTAATGGTAATTAAATATTAATAATAAATGATTTTGTTGTTTTTTTATATGCATATAATTTACAACAATTTAGCATTTTTGTATTTATCATTTTCAGCAACATTTTTTAGTGATTTTTTTTGTTTACTATTTTGGTTTATCATTCTGGCAAATTGTTTGCATATCTTAAGCTTTTAAAAAATAAAAAATAATTAATAAACAGTAAATCTGTTATATTAAAAATGGGGAGATGGATGGATGTTAACAAATTTATAAGACAACAAAACGTAAAAAAATAATAAAATATTACTGATAAAGAAGTTCTTAAAACTGTATATTTTTTACAAAAAAAAAAAAAAATAATAAAAATAAAATTATAACTAATAAAAAGAATTAACTAAATGTAAAGAAAAACTTAAAATAATTAACAATTTCAATTTATTTTCCTTAGTTTTTCTGTGTTCTTTTCTTCTACAAATGCAAATTTATGTGGTAGATTTTTTTAATATTTCTTTCTGCTGGTGTTTCTTTTTTTTCTTTTTTTTTTTTATTAAATATAATTATGTAGTAAACAATAAGCTTATATAGCTGTGAAATTTATAAAAATACAATAGATTATGTGACAATTACTAAATCGTTTGGGTTACGAGTATTTTTAATAAAAACAAATATTATGCGCTATACAAATATTCTAACACATAAAGTCTGTTGAAAACCCAACAATAATATATTAACTTAAACATTTAATAAAGGCTAAAAACACAAATTTCAATAATTATCAAATACATTAATTAGACTGCTCCAAATTTTCAGTTTTAAAAACACTAAAATTTTAAAGGAGGCAAACCATGCACAAAAAATATAGGCTGTCTCTTTGTTCACACAATAACTTTTGTTTAACATGAATTAAAATGTAATTAAATAAAACACAACAATTTTTAATTGTTTGTAGAAAATTAAATATTTTAAACATGCTTTAAATTTCTACTATAAAAGATCTGTAGAGGTACCTCTTCGAAAAGGACAAACACTTTATTGAAATACAAATTGAATTTAATAAATATTCGATAGTGTATTTTAAAGCAGTGGTCGTCATAAACTTCTTCCTTTCTCTGTTGCAATCTAATTAAGTATTTATTGTGAATATTGTTTCTTATTTGATCATTTGTATGAAATTTGTTGGCATTCGTGTTGTTTACAAGTAAATAAGCGATTCTGTAATGGTAACCATTAGCCACCATAAATAGTAACCTTTTTATGCTTTGTTTAAACATTTTTACAGTTTCAGTAAGAATAATACAAACACAAATTCATCAAACAAAATGGAAAGTTTTTTCCAGAGGAAAAGTGTCGCTGAGTTGACAATATTTGATCAAGTGTGACTCTGATCACACAATGAATAATTTTCAGAAGTTCTTCCGAGTACAACATAATCTGAAATAACAAAACTATGTGAAGTTATTTTCAATTTAAAAATAATGTTAATCAACAAAAATATCCAAAAATTTATCATTTGTCTTCAAATCCACATCACTACATAATAAACCAATAACAAAATAGAAGTTTCTTTTTAAAAGACAAACTAAATTAAAAAAAGTTGAACCCAAACTTATTAGTTATTTAGAACAAAAAAGAAAAATACAGTTAAACAAAAAACTATTTGTTTCTAGTTTTAACTAGTTTTGCAAATTATAATAATGTTAAAGTATTAATAAGAATAAGTTTAATTAAAGATCATATTACAGGCCTTGATTTATTTGATCTTTTGTTTTTATTTTGTTAATAATTGAAAATTGAGTTGTATTTGTTTTGCATATTTTATATTACGATTATGTATTTTAATTCATATATGTATATGCAATATATTTATTTTTGTTTTTAATAAAATATTTATAAGAAGGCGAAATATTAGTTTAAACAAAATAATATTACAATAATAAAGTTAATGGATGGTATTAATAATTATTAAAGAAATTAAAAATTTTGTAGTAAATTTTGAAAATAAACGAAATTATCATGCAGATGTTTGGTTGTTTGTTTTTTTCATGAAGGGTAACAAAAAAGTTGAAATGGTAGCTGGAGGGATAGATAAAAAACTTTTTAATAGTAGGTTGTTAAAAAATAAATTATTATTGCTAAAACAACAAAACTACAGGGTAGATATTGTTTAAGCAATACATCTTTTGTAGTCCCAGCATTTGAATTATGTTTGAGGAGCGCAATTTCATTGCGTAGATTTATATTTTCCGTTTCTTGTTCGTCTAAGCGTTCCTTGTAAGTGATTAACTCCTCCTCACGTTCTAAGGCGGTTACATTGATAGCATTTAAAACAGGATCCTCTTCTAGCTCCAATTCCTTCTCCAGTTGAGCATCAATTTCTTGGCAGGGTTTTGTTGCTGTTGACAATGATGTTTCAAGTTGGTCAGTACTATTCTTGTTATTTTCATTGATAACTTGTTCTAAAGCCTTTTTATCAGTTTTCAAGGCTTCAATGATTTTGTTTAAACTTTCCATTTTTAGCTTAACATCATCGCATTCCACTTGCATTATTTCCAGTGTATGCTGGGCCTCCATTTCGGTTTGTTGCAGCTTTTCATTTAATGTCCCCACTTGCGATTGATATTCTTTGAGTTTTTCTAACAATAGCTCATCCTTTGTTGTTTCGGTTTTAACGTTTACAACTGTAGCACTGCGAGTACTATCTACAGGAGAGGATAAAGTTATGCTTTCAACTTCTGAGTCCGATTCTGCGATATCTGATGCGGAGGATCGTATTGTTGTTTGGCTGTCGAATTTATTTTTTGTGGCCACAGTTGTTGGATTTGTGGCATAGGTTTGGAATTGTGTATTGACTTTAATATTGGGCGGCGGTGACTTTTGTATTTCCTCATCATGCTGTTCGTTATATTTTTGGTGGTGGGATTCTTCTTGTTCTCTTACACTATCCCAAATTTCATTGTAAGCTTCTCTTAGCATATTAACACTTGATTTTAATAATAAATATTTTGTATTTTCTTTAGAAAGCACCTGATTTGCAGATGATGTGCTCGATCTGCCATTACGTTTAATAATGAACTCTTTCTCAGCACAATCACCTTCTTCTTCAGCATCATCTTCATCGCTACTGTCATCATCCTCCTCAATTTCCTGTTTAGCTTTTACTATTATATTCTGTTCATTAGCACTTGATTCATGTTCTGTTTCGTTTTCAATTTCAGCTTCTAATTGTTTTAAATTTTTTTGTACATTTTGTAATTTACTGGTGAAATTGCTGAATAAATTTAATTCTTCGGGCATTTGTGTAGGTTTAGCATGTTTTAACTCCTCACACTCACCATCACTTTCGATATAATCATCATTTTCGTTTTCATTGCATATGGCTTTGAATATATCAAAGGAGCCTTCGTTTTTATTTAAATCGGAATTTTGTAACCACTTCATTATGGTCGTTTCTTTGACACGTTTTGGTGATGATTTTTGTTTCGATGCATCAAATGCCTTGGCTTTTTTAAGCTTTGATAATTTAAAGAGATGAGATGAGCCTCAATATATTATTTATTTCAATTTGCATAAACAGCAAGGTTTTCATTTTATATGAAAGTGAAAAAAATCGCACATTTAAACCAAATTTATTTAAAAATAAACTTTATTGCACAAATAAAATGTTGCGAAATAAATTCACTTTGATATAAAAACCTTTGACCTGGCTCATAAATAGAAGAAGAAAAATAACTACTTACCTTGGATTTATCCTGCTCCTCTTCGAAACCATTTAATTTATCGCCAAATATAGAAGATAATTGAGGTCTTGAGGTTGACTTTTTCCTGTTTATGGCAAATTTAGTTTCCTTATCATCCTCTTCTTTAGCCTCAACTTGTTCATTGCCATTACGTTTATTTTCACTCTTTTTTACATCAATTTCATCGTTTTCATCTACATCATCACTGCTATCTTCGTCGTCGCCCACATCCATATCTGCTATTGCCGCATCCAATTTTTCTATGGCTTGCTTTTCCAACAACTGCTCCTCATCTTCAAGTAGCTCAGCTCGTTTTATTAACAGTTCCGATATCTTCTTCTTTAAATCTTCACATTCTAATTCACGTTCACTCAATTTATCTGTAAGCTCAACTATGCGCTGTTCTTCGCGTTCTTTTGCATCCTGTTGTTGGCGCGCCACATCATCTTTGTATTCATTGTATTCCGTTTCGAGACGAAGCAAACGTGTGTTGACATCCTGTAAGGTTTGTTTAGAATTCATAATTTGATCCCGCAGTAAAGAACATTCGTTATCGGACTGTGTATAGGCGGATTCCATTTTTGCTAGCATTTGCATGGCATCACAACGTTCTTGATAGACTTTACGTAAGGCCTCTTTGGCGGTATGTTGATATGAACTTTTATCATCAAGTAATTTAAGAACCTAATATAACAAAAATATTTAAATTATTTTATCGTTTTGAATTAAATCTGACAAGGAGAGAATGAATTTGTTTTACAAATACCTCATTTCTTAATAAATTTTCGGGCACATTTTTCTCCATGAACTGCAATTTCTTCTCCAACGAGTGTATACGATGCAAGAGTTGATCTTCAGTTATCATCGACTGCCAGCATAAAGCTGAATTCTTGCGTGTAGCATCTAAGACGTTTTGTATATTACATAACTTGGAGGTTAAAACTTTCTCACGTTGTGATGATTCCTGTAAATAGAGATTTAATCGATGCAATTCATCATAACTTATGCGACCCTCTCCCGAGTACTGACTACGATGGGCGGATGCATCAATCGATATGGCCTCGCGACCATCAGGTAAATACAATTTAACGCAGGCTATAATGCAACCGTGAACTTCTTTGCGGGAATTTTCTAAAACATCCACACCAAATTTCACAATGTCACCGAAATGCAATTCAGCCTCTTCATCGCCCAACTTATTGTCATTTATAAAGGTGCCATTCGATGACTTTGTATCTTTCACCCAGAATTTGCCATCTGGTGAATACCATATGACGGCATGTTTACGCGATAATACTTTACAGTCGAAAATTGCATTATTTTGAGACGCTTTACTCTTGGCTATTAAGCGCCCAACCATGCACTCCACATTTGGTGTCAAGCTAATGGTACGTGTTTGAAATGGATGCGAGTTTCCCTCACAGATCAAAACAATCTTTGCTTGGCCATTATTTTCGTGCGGTACTGCAGGTACTGATGTTGTTGTTATTGACGAAGTTGTGCTTTCCAGAAGATTACTATCACCTTTGTTTTGATTATTTGTATCCAATATGTTAAACGATTGATTCAGTTGTTTGGCAGTTAAATTGGTGGCGGCTGTGGTTGTAGTTTTCTGCAGACCAGCTACATTTGCCGTTAATGCCAATTGACTGAGAAAATTTGGCTGCAAACCAGCTGCTGCCACTGAATTATTCGCATTATTGGCATTATTGGTTGCATTCAAAGCCGTCTGTAATGCACTGCTCAGAGACTGAGGCGTAATGGGGCAACTAAGTGGCACCTGTTGCTGTTGTGTTGATGGGACTGTTGTTAGAGTACTGGTATTGGAATTTGGGTACGAATTCGTTTCATCAAAATCCTTATTATTCCCAGTATGATTTAGATTATTGATAAGAGTCTGCTGTTGTGACTCCTCCAACTCTTTTTCCTCTTTTAACGGCGACTCTTTAGTATTCTCTGCCATTATTTTTATACTATTATTATAATTTAAAACAGATTCTTCAAAATTATCCTCTTGTTTTAGCTGCTGCTGCTGCTTAGTTGTAGTAATTATGTTTCCAACTTCAGCGATTTTGCATTCGTTTATATCGTCGTCGTTTATTTCATTTTTATATACGATTTCTAAAGAATTTTTATCTTTTATTATTTCATATGTTTGTTCGTTGTTGGCATTATCGTTTGTTAATGTTTTATTTTTTATTATTTTTGTTGTTGTTTCTGTTGCTGCCGTTGATTCTGGTATTGATGTTCTTGTTTCTGTTGATGATAGTAGTGTTTCTGATTGTTTACTATCTGTTGCATTACTGTGTGCATTAACAACTGCTCCTGTTGCTGGTATCGATTCTGAGGGCTGCTCAGCAATATTGACTGCTGTGCTTGACGTCGTTGCTGCTGTGTTTGTACCGGCTGTGGTTGTTGTATTAGCAGTCGTTTTTGGTACATTTTCACTTTTATTTTGCCATTCGTTGCTGACTAAAACCATAACTAGAAAAACGAAATTTTCAAACGTTAATATATTTAAATTTTATTTTTGATATTTTGGTAAATATGTATTTATAAGAAAGTTATTGATTGTTGCATATTGTTAACAACTATGTATGAATTGCAGAAAGGTACTTTTTTGTGCAATAATAAAAATAAAATTATTAGCAAATATGGAATATAGAAAAAATACTTAAAAATTTACACGATATTTTTATTTTTACGTGTTTTTGTAATTTAATTAATAGTGACAGAAAGCATGTTTATTTTATTTTATAAAAACATTATATACATAGTACATACAATAAATACACTTATTTTTTCAATTAAAAAAAAACACTTTTTGTATTTAGGCAACCTAATTTTTTTAACATAAAATGTTGAAAATTAATTCAATATTTCAAATACTTAAAAAATTCTAAAAAACGAATTCTTAAAGAATTTGGTTAAAACAAAAGACTTTGAATTAATGTAGAGAATTAGTTTTCAAGAATGGTTTTATGAAATGAATATTTAACTTAGAATTAAGATTTTAATGACTTAAGCTCAACATGTAGTATTTAATTTGAACATTTAATTTTATTGTATATTTCACTTTTTCTCAAAAATCATTCAAAATAAGTATTTCTTTATACTTAAACCCATTAACTGAATGTTTGCTACAGAACGATCTAAGTTATTCTAACCTAAAGATTATAAACTGCACTTAACACCCAACACAATCAGGACAGAACTTGTGGCAACAGCTCATTTTATCCTCATAATTTTTTACGTGCAGGGTAGTAGTACTTCTTGCTGTGATAAATGTTGTTGTAGAAATTTCACACTAGACGGTTATATGTCAAGACCGGATAATAGCAAAATATATAGCATATCATACAATAACGACAGACTGCCCCCAAGATTAAAACAAAATTAAATCCAATTGTAAGCGAGCAAAAGTTGATTAACCTTTTTGATTGTATGCAAGTGTAAGAGCAAACATACGCTACATAACGCTCACTTAATGGAAAACTATCCAGGACAACTATAAATTTAAATGTTTTAAAATTGGTACTCTCCTCTAACTAAAATAATTTAAATTTAATTAGTTCTTATTGTTATCTGGGAAGAATTTTTTCTGTATGGATTAAACATTTTCTCGAAACTGTTTTGTTTTTCGGATTGGGACGTTAATGCATTATGTTAGCGATATGTTTTAAATATTCCGATATAATAAATCTAAATAATAAGTTTCGAAACAATAATATTAAACATACATCAATACAAGTACATGAAAAGAATACGCCAAAGAAAAACCATTTATTCCTTGGCAAAAAAAAAATTAAAGTAACTTAAAAGTTGAAAATTTTAAAAATAAACTTATATAGAACAGAAAATGAATAAATAGTATTATTGGGCAAACCATACAAATAGCAACCAACAACTGTCTAAAATGCGTGCATATGAAGACAAGAAAAATCATTTAAACAGTTGCGTTCGTTGTGTGTGTATATTTTCATTATTATTGAGCAATTGTGGTGTTATTTTTGTAAACAGACAAAACCACCAACAAACAGCAAGACTGTACATGTATATACATAGATACCCAACAGTTCAGCATTGACAACAACCCAAATATTTTTGGGTCGTCTGGCACGAATGCCCACTATGTATGAATACAGAATGAAGTCAATCGGTTACGTTATACATCCCAAGTAAACTAGTATGAAGTCAGTCATCAATTTAGTGTCTCTAAGTAATCTAAGGTGTAGTTACTTTAAAGTGTATTGCAGAGTCAATTGTCACTGAGTGTAATTTTGTAATACGGTGTTTCCCTTTGTAATTTATTTTAAAATAACTCATTTTGTAGCTAGTGGTTAGAGAATGATGGGTTAAATCACTAGTTCGGAACACTGCTGGGCAGACATCCATGTGTATAGACATACATATCTACATACTTATGTATATCTTTCATATAATATATGTAAACAAAAAAAATAAGCTAACTTTTAATAAGATTCAAAATTGAAAAGAAGACCGAAAGGTAGAAATTTTATGGGAAAATCAATTAATGATTTTAACCGAAAAAGTGATTGTATATCAAAGAAAAATTGGTCATAAATAAATCCTTACCAAAAAAATATTTTTCAACAAACTTTTTATATTAATTTTTTCTATATACAAATTTTCACTTCATTTAAATAACAAATATTTGTATAACATTATAAAGTCTAAATTCAAGATATAAAATATAAAACTGAAAGAGGTTTATATGAGTACACAATATCAAATAGAAAATTTCATTCAATCGTATAAACTCTTCGAAAGTAAATTTAAATTTATGTACATACATAAGTTTTTTGAAGTACTTACTCGTACTCCAGAGTATATTTGTTACCTGGGCAACACTGTTTGCTACATGCTATAGGTACATAATTAACCTGTATTAGTTTGTAATGTCGGGGTTGTTTCTAATAAATTGTGTTATATACATACATACATATTTTTTACAAATTTAAAGAAATAGCTTATTATATTAAACTATAGATGATATACACTACACCAAACATGCTATGACAAAAACTATTAAAATATACACTGATACCAATTCCATATTTTTTTTTATTATTTTAGGTCATCGTCCATGGTTTTCTTTATCACAAAATATATATTTAAAAATAAATATGTATGTGATTGTAACCACTAACAAAACTAAAACACAGTAGAATATTGGCTGAATGTTAAAATATACTTTAATTTTTAAATATTTCGTATAGTTTCTATGAACAGTAGTGAGCAAAATAATTTTAAAATTTTTGTATGAAAACCACTCAAAAATTAATTAAAACCTGAATGATTTTCATATGAATCAGACCCTAATAAGATTCTGTGTTATCTCAAAATTTCCAAACAAATTGGTATAATTACAGAAATTGTTTTATTAAAAAAGTAGCATGAAATTAAATTAAATGTTAAATAAATTAGAATGTAACAAATATATTATAAAATTTTGTGAAAAATAAACAAAAAGTTCTCAATTGTAAATACATACTAAATAAACAAAATTATTATTAATCTTGAATTTATTTCCTCCAATATAAAATTTTATCTCAATAAAGTGACTATAATATACAATTATCAAATAAATATGAAAGTAAATAAATATACATTCATCCAAATGTTCGAAAGAATCAATTCTTAATTCAATGTTCAAAATTAAAATTGAGATTTAAAGTTAAGAAATTCAAATTTAAATTTAAAAACTAGGTAGGTATTATTAGTAAAAATTTTCAATAAAAAACAAATATGTATAGCTTTTTGACAAAAAAAAAAAAACGCTGATCTTATTAAAACGTGTAAATGTACTTCACTAATGAGAACTATGATCTTAAGAAAACGGATAAAAATATGTAGGTATATAACATATTCGACATAAAATAAACATTAATTTTACTATTATTTTACCCAATACTGTAGATACAGTAGAACTGAAAATAATTTGTAAAAAATCTTATACAACGTATTGAATGAATTTTGAATACAAAATACATACCTAAGTGTTTTAAACAAAAACATCAAACATCTAAAAAAAGAAAACTTCACAACAGTTTTTGAGACAATCAAAACAAAATTTATGCAAAATTTACGAAAGTGCACAGAGAAAAATGAAGGAAACAAAAATATGTGTAAAAAGCTACCAGAATTTTAAAATACATACATATTTAAAACAGTGAAGAGCGTAATATAAATATTTATAAATTTACAATAGAGTGAAAAGTAATTCGCATAAAAATTTGACATATGTAATTAAAGTGTTGAAAATATTAAATAGTAGCAGTAGTACAATATAAAGTAATTTACATAAATTATTTTTTACTACAATTCTTTGACAGATACTATTACTGACCAGCAGCTAGACTAGCAGGCAACAAATCTATACAACAACATGTTGTCAATTTTGATGAGGATGATGACGGGGATTCTTCAGGCGGAGACGACGTCAATGTGTTAGATAAAAGCAAAATATACAAATTTGACAGTTAACACTTTTTTATAATACATCAGAGAGAAAGAATAATACCCCTTAGAAGTTTTACAAGATATTTGTCATTCACTTAATGATGTGACAACGTTATGGTTTCCATTTCAACGTCTATTTAGTATTATGTTTCAAACAATGAATTTTTCACTAAGGAAATGCCTAAAAATTCCAAATAGATTTGCATATAATATACATATATTAATATAATTTTACAATAACACTTGTGTTAAATACTTTTTAAATATAATTTGGGTACAGGTCTTTTAAATTATTTAATATTTTAAAAGTTTAAGTGATGTACCTTTGTTCTCCTCAGATTAACTAGTAAGCAATTTGTAATCCTGTTCTTAATTAGTGTATCAATACACCCAACACAATTAGATTGACTCCAACTTACATATAATAATATCAAATAAAATATATTTTAAATACAAATTACATACATATAATATTTACATTATAATAGTGTTTAAAAATATTATTTTAATAAAAATTAAATGCATAAATAGAACGCTAATTAGAATTCCGTGTAGTTTCGACAAATGAGCTCAGTTTTATCATTCAGTCAGTTGGGCAGATTCTTGTGTTTTTGTAATATTTTGTTATTATTTTATTGTTGTCTCGACTCGTCAACTTTATTTAACTGTATGTGATTGTATGCGACAAACTGACTGACTCGTTGGTTCATTGCTTGACTGGCTGTTTTTTTTCTTGTTGTTGTTGTTGGTATTGTGTCAGCTAGTTTTGTTGTTATTGTTGTGTGCATATATTATTAATTCCAATAAATTAGCTCTACTTTAATTTCTTTAATTGAATTTAATTGCACATTTTTTTATTCACATCATACTTTGCTTTACTTTTTTTTCAAAATACCTACAATTTTTCAGTCAGTTTTTATTTTACTTTTAGTTTTTCACTCTGTATCTTAATTCTTTTTTGTGAATTTAATCGATTTACTTTTTATTTTCAGCATATTTTATGCATTTTCTTCCTTTTCTTTTATATTTATATATTTTTTATACGCACCTTTTTCTTGATTCTCTTTTTCGTTTCAATATATTTTTTTCCAAAAAAAAATAAAAAATAACTATTATATCGTATTATCTAGGAGAATTTTGTTTTTGTTAATTTGAGAAAGCTACTATTTTAACAAAATAAATAGATTTTTATTGATTTTCGTAATTTCGTTTGTATTATTTAATTTTTTTGATGTATTTCTTCTTTTATATTATATTATTTCACCAAAATTTTTCTCGTTTTGCACAAATGAAGAAAATTATTAGAAAAAGTTGTACACCGAGAGCAAAACGTCAAATAAAACAAAAAAAATTAAACAGGGTTGCATGTGAAAAAGGCTTTTTACAAAACAACCTATAAGATATTTCTGCGTGGTAAATTTTTTTTTTGTTATGGTGAGATATTGATATTAAATGTTTGAAATCGAATAAAGTTCATAATAATATATTATTAAACTAATTGTTCGACCCATTTGTTTTCATTAAAATTATATATTTAATTTTTTTTTAAATTGTTATAACATATACATATATTCATCTTATATCTGATAATAACCAAATGTTATTGCGGATGTTTAATATGTGTTATATTAAATATTTTTCAGTTCTAAATAACAAATAATGCAAAAGAAAAAGCAATTTAATGTTTGATTTATAATAATGGATGAATATAAATTATTTTTCAGTTTAAAAATTGTTTAAAAATCACTGTTTTCTGTTTTAGGTGACGATATATATTAATTAAGTGAAGTCTTGGCAATCCTTTTGCTTACATACCTATTGTGAATTAAAAATTCGACCGTAAACGTTACTGCACATTGTTCCACGGAAAATGTTAAAAAATACTTTTTACCATGTAACAAAGGTAAAATTAGAATTTTCATACTTTCAATAACTATGTAATACTACATTTTAGCGTTTTATAGCTTCAAAGACCACCGCCCGCCAGGAAGCCCTCATGGCCAAAGGATTGCCAAAAAGATCTCCGTTGCCTGGAGTTGGTAATATAGTTGTTATAGCTTCGGGCAAGGGAGGTGTTGGAAAATCTACAGTTGCCGTTAATTTGGCTACAACTTTATCTAATATGGGTAAACGTGTAGGACTACTAGATGCTGACATTTTTGGACCATCTATTCCCCTAATGATGAATATACATGAGGAGCCCTTGGTTGATGATAAAAATCTTATGATACCGCCTATTAATTATGGTGTTAAATGCCTATCAATGGGTTTAATAACACAACAAGGTGGTGCTATAATATGGAGAGGTCCCTTGGTTATGTCGGCTTTGCAGAGACTGTTGAAAGGAGCCACCTGGGCCCCTTTAGACATTTTATTAGTGGATACACCACCCGGTACAGGTGATGTACATTTGTCATTAACTCAAAATGTCCCCATTGATGGTGTGCTACTGGTGAGTACTCCTCAGACTGCAGCTTTAGAAGTTACTTTGAGAGGAGCGCAAATGTATAAAACTTTAAAAGTACCCATACTTGGTTTGACTGAAAATATGGGTCACGCTATATGCAGAAACTGCCAAAGTAGAATGGAAATATTTAAAAACACTACACACAAATATCTACAACAGATCGACACCGAAATTTTAGCCTCAATTCCATTAGATGGCAATATAACAGATTGTTGTGATGCAGGAGTACCAATGGTGGTAAAATACAAAGATTCCGAATATGCCAAAACCTTTCTTAGTTTAGCTCACCAAGTTCTAAACAAACTAGAAGCAAAAGAAAAAACACAAAATGTGTGATAAATAAAAAATTATTTATTTTTCTTTAGTTTCTTCATCTTATTCATTGCTTTGCGGTGGGCATATTTTTGTTTTGTTATCATGATTTCCTTATGTTTACGCTTAATATATTTTTGTGCCTCCGTATCGGCTAGCAGTTCATCCACTAGAGTACGCTTCTTATTGCGGCGAGTATCACGCTCACTGTAATAATCTAAAGGTGAATGTTGCACAGTACCAATCTAAAAATTAAAAGCATTAACATTTGTTTAAATAAATAATATTTGTATAATTACTTGGAAATATTTGGGCAAAACTTTTAAATCGTTTTTCTTGTAGAAATGTTTGGGGTCTAAAACAGAACGCATTTGTAAAATTTTCAAATCGTTTTCTCTTTCCTCAGTCAGTTCAGTGGCTGGCATATCAAACCAACCTTTACCCTTGGTTTTTGAACGTTCAATCTTGAATAATAAAGACGAATATTTTAAAATTTATGCATAAATAAAATAAATATAAAATTCCAGTTAAAGGTTGTCTTATCAGATTACTAAAGATGTCATCAATTTGACTTAAGACCAATATCTAAGCGTTTTACATCTTGTGTTAGTTAAGTGTAAAGCAAAGTGTTTCATATGTATATTCACTATAAACCCCAATTAAATTGCTTGTTAGACACTCTATAACAAGCAACAGTCTAATGGAGGGTTTTGTAATTTTCTATACCGTTGGCCTTACAGCTATTGCTGGAAACTTTCATAACAATCACTAAGATTACAACGGCTGAAACTATATTTTGCTACTTTTACTTGAGTCTCGGAGATGTTGTAAACACCTCAGACAATATTGGCCAAGTACTAAACTTATTTATTTCAAATAAGCTTAAGATGTCGAACATTTCATCACAGGTATTAAAGCTTAAATAATTAAAACAATCATCTGCTACTCTTACCCTATTCAAATCTCTTTGTTTCTTTTTTGATATACTTGGTAATTCTTTAAGTTGCTCTAAATTTGGCAGCATATCCGAATTTTCTAATTGCTTTTCTATGCTGGGTTTAAACTCTTGTAGTCCATCCCGCTTTCCCGTTAATTCATTAAAATCTGAGTGATCTAAATCGACCATACGTTTTATTCTAGGTTTACGTTGATCTTTTTTTACAAAAGCGTCATCTACCATTTGCATAACATGATTCATTTCTTGTTCCACCTTTGAGGGCCTTTTACGTGTAATTTCCAAAGTTTTTTCAATGATATTAGAAATGTCCACACTGGGTGGGGGAAGACCTGAAAAAATTAAACTTAATCGTTTATGTTGATAAATGTATATTATTATATGCACTTACCAAAGAAATCATATTCTTCCTTTTCCTCATTTTTATCTTCACTTTGTAATTCGGCTGCAAAATTACCAAGCGCTAAACCTAATGACTCCTTTAACAATTTGCGCTTTTTGGAGTTATCATATTTTGGCTTTGCTAGACTATCAACTGCAAGTAAATCTTGATTACCTGAAGTATCAAGCACAAATAAAGACATTTTTTTCTTTTTTTTGTTGCTAAACAAAGAGTTTAATATTATTCCAGTTAAAAAACGTGTTTCAATGTTCAAAAGATGCTACAAAATAAACAGCTGAATTATTCTGAATTGCTATATGTTTGTTCAGAATGTTATCGTTTTATTAGGAATGCCAGTGCAAAATGTTGTTAACATCGTAAAATTTTTGAGAAATAAGCGGGTTTCATTTCAAAATAATAGTATGTGTTCTTTAAATTTTTAGATTAGTTTGAGAATTGTTGGATGTGTATGGGCCTGTTCGGAAATGCATCACTGCACCACAGAGTATTAGTCCCCTTTTAAAGTTGAGATTTTCGGAAGTGGACCTTATATGGGAGCTATGATAAATTATAGACCGATCTGCACAAAATTTGTAGATCTGATTTGGCGTCATTTACCACTCATTTGTGGTGAAATCTGTTTGCATACTTGTATAATTCAAACATTTATAAAAAAATTTCACGTACCAAATGTTATCGAAATATCTTCAAAATTGCGACCTGTAATGTAATTAAAACATTGAAATTTTCGAATTTCAGCTGGTTCATTTTTAACGTTTAGCGGTTTCTGGCGTTTTTTATCCATTCTGGCTATTTTTTGCTGGCATGTTTTGGCAACACTGTCTGCACTGCATTCGATGCACATATGTGATTAGTTTGCGATGCTGATGCAAACTAGCTGATGCCGATGTTCATTTCAGTGTTGCCATTTTAGCACTTTCAGTGCTAGATTTGGCATTTTGTTTCTCGAAAATGCATTGAAATTTTTAAAAATTATGCAAAATGCTTTTTAGCATAATTTGCTTGATAAAAAATTTTTTTTTTCTCGAAATAAAAAAATAAAAAATAACTCTTATTAATATTCAACTAAATTTCTTTCGGTGTGGTAAGTAAATGAACACAGAAATTTTTGAATTAATATATGAATATATTAAAACAAGTCAACAATTGTTATGAACAAAATTAGAAAAAACTATAATTTATATTTGTAGAATTTGAAATAAAAATTGTATTGTTACATTGAAAAAATTTAGCACTTATTTTTTTCTTCTGTAGAACATTTTAGCACTTAGTTTTTCAAGTTTTAGCATATTTTGAAATTTATTTTCTAGCAACACTGATTTGTTTTGGATAATTCAAACATTTATTATCGGTAAACCCCAATTTCAGGGGAACATTTGTATGAGGGCCAGGTGAAATAATGGACCGCTTTCCACCAGTTTCAATCCCATCCATCCTTAGGCCGAAAAAATATCACGTACCAAATTTTAACGAAATATCTTCAAAATTGCGACCTGTACTCTGCGCACAACCTTTACATGGATAGCCAGCCAGACGGACGGACGGACTTCGTTAAATCGACTCAGAAAGTGATTCTGAGTCGATCGGTATACTTTAAGGTGGGTGTTGGACCAATATTTCTAGGCGTTACAAACATATGCACAAATCCAATATACCCTCACCAGTAAGTGGTGTAGGGTATAAAAAAAATTTTAAAAAATATTTAGTACTATTGGGGCCGAAAAAGTACGATTTTAAAAGTTCGTTGGTACGATATTGGTTTTCTCATTTATCATCCTTGCATCAGCCATTTTTGTGATGCTTATTTGCTGTTTTTTGCACATCGTCTGCTTCAGTGATGCATTTTAGAACACAATGCATTTGCAGTGATGCAACCTTATGCTTTTCCGAACGTACTGCGCATCAACTGCAGTGCAGTGATGCATTTTCGAACAGGCCTTATGTGTGTGGTCCATTGTGATTCTCTTCGATTGCAAAGAGTGAAAACCAAGTTGAATTTGAAAGGCTTTATAGATTCAAATATGCAAAACATTATCTCTAATTAAAATAATTATGGTAATAATTTATACAGATGGGGAGCCGCTTATATATAATCTAAATTTTTTATTATAATCACATTAATTAAAATATAATTAAATAATATACATACAAATAATATACATACATATATAATATATTCTTAAGATACATGTATAATTGGGCACAAGGCTTTCTATGTATTGAAAATAAAGAATTGAATTGAAAATAAAAAGTAATAGAATAGAAAAGGACTGAAACAAGGAATTAACAATAGAAAATTAGACTTCATTTGAAAATAAAAATAAATAATTAAAATAAAATTGATTAGAAAATTTTTTTTTAGCACCTTTTAGTTCCAGGCAAGGTACTCTAAGGCTCTAAATTTCAATTGTTTTATTCCAAGTATGAAATGGAAAATCTCATTTTTATTTAATTTTATCTTAAATTTAAATGGAAAAGCTTGTTTATAATTGTTCTTTTCTGAATTTTTAATTGTTTTTTTTTCTGGATTACTGTTAAAAATATCGCTGAAAATGCATTTATTTATAGCTTACACATTCCCATTTCCGATATGTTATCATGTCAATGTGAATATTCTGTAGAAATGACAACATATTTTTTGGCGATTTTTTAATAGAAAAATGAAAACGTGCGCTTGTTTTATTAAATTACACGTTTGCAAAATAGAAAAAAATAAACATTTTCGAAATAAAAACTAATAGAAAAACAAAGTGCACAATAGAAAAAGTACTTGTTAATAAATCACTTTTTCACTTATGTGTTAAAACATATATTTATGTAAGGGAAGCTAGTCTAGCAACAAAAAAATTTACGCAATTGCAAAGAAGAGAACAGCTGTGCCCAATTTAGACCCAGGCGAGGGAGATTTTATTTAACAAGTTCATGAAATAAAAGTTGCAAAGTTTAAGTAAAACAGTTTATAAAATTATAAAAGCTCTTGTGCATTGTGTGGTTACAGCAAGTTGGTCATAATGGCTTTAAATTCAAACATGTCAGTGTTTAGTGCAAAAACGTCGCGCACCTCTTTATCTTCGATTTTGAAGACGTATTCACCATCCGAAAGAGATAAAACTAAAAATGCGATTATTAATAAAGTGCGATTTGAAATGCCGAAACAAAAAGGTTTGTTAGAAGTGGTTGTTGCTGTGGAGGAGAGAAAAAATTTCCAACAAATGAATGAATTTGTTTCTTTTATAACTGAAAATATTTTGGAGGTAAGTAAGAGAGTGTATGAACTTAAGATATTACCCTATCTGAAAGAAATGTGCATCTTTTTAAAGAGAAGGATAAATATTCCAATTCGGGTTTTAGAACAAGTATGTTGTAGTAATAGCTTTTGCGGTGATAAAATAAACCTTTATGAACACCGACATTACTCAGTAAATGTTACCTGTAGTAACTTCCCTTCAGTTTCTAATATTGTTTATGCTAATTTTATAATATTTGTTAGAGTTGTGCCCGGTCGTTCATTTCAGTGACCGGTCATTTTCGTTCATTTATCCAAGACTGAATCGTTCATTCAATTCGTTCAATCGTTCACTTTGAACAATTGAATACAACCCTTTGAATGTGATTTTCTTCTTGTCTTTTGATAAACAACAGCTGAACGAAATTGATCCGTACACTATTGAACGAAATCCGTTCAGTTAAATGACCGGCTCATTCCGTTCAATGAAGTGATCCGTTCATTTTAACCCGTTCGTTCATGAACGACACAGCTCTAATATTTGTCTTTTGTGGAAATTTGCACATATTGCTGATATTTTCTAAGATATCAGCTTCTGAGATACATATAGCCAAAAAACTTTAAACTTCGGAGTACAGATCATTTGAAAATAAGATTACTGAAAAATATTTTTATTATATTTTACCACACTTAAAAGCTAAAATCGTCTTAAGCAAGGATTTTATTTTTTTTACCTTTGTTACTATTTGTGTCTAAAATACTCCTTTAAACTGACAAGCAGCGTTACCGTTGATGCGACTAAAGTGGCAATTTGACCCTTTTACAGATGCCTTGCCACTTTTTGTGTACCTTTTTTTGTTTTACTTGATACTTATTAGTTTTTTTTATTAATTTTTTTATTATATGCATATGTAAACATACATCATATACAACATTTAAATGAAAAAAATACGATTTTTATTTTTGTTTTGTTTATTTTCCATCTTTTTAAAAGTGGTGCCCCTTTTTTTTAATAAATCCCCTTTTTGTGCGACTTTCTGAAATTTGCCAACGGTAACGCTGCTGACAAGTACGGGTACTTTGCTTAGACTTTAACTTAATTTTAAACAATATATTATATTTTTAGGATACTGAATTTGTGCGTATTTTTAATGATGCATACACTGTCATTCATCAACTAAGTCCAAAGTTTTCACCTTTAGTCGAAGCTTTGCTTTCTCTCTCATGGACGAAAAGATCGCCAGAATGTCGTAAAGCCTATTGCGACTTTTGTTTAGGCATGGTTGTAGCCCATAACAAATATCTAGAATTTGGCATAGAAAAGCTAATAAAACTATGGATACCTACAGAAAGTACGAGTGATCAGTGGCTTAATGATAAACCTAGCCAAGAAGTACAAGAAGAATTGCAGGCCATACATCTTTTACTAGAGCGTATATTAAATGCTATACCAATGGCTTTTGATGCTAGTCTAACCGCCATTGAAATACTATTTCCCTACTACAAGAGGCCTACTTACTCGATAGTGGGTTACGTGCACAATTTACTAAAATTATTAGAATACAAACCAATGTTCTCCGACTATGTGATACAGTTAATATTGCAAAAGTAAGAAAATATTTTATAAACACAAATAGTTTAGTATTAACTATTTACTCTCATTATTATAGATTGGTTATTTTGGATGTGAATGCTCCTCGTTCGGCTATTGAAGAAATGGAAAGTGATGACGAGGATGAAGATGAGGACGAAGAACAGGAAATGTTTGAAATGGATGATTGCGAAAAAAGTATATACATACATAGTCAATTAATGAAAGTTGAAAAATATTGTTAATTATGTAATTTATTTCACTATTTTTTTTTTCCTTTAGAGACAGATAAAACTGATGAGCCCATGAAGCATGCCATTGCCCATACTTTGGATATTTGCATGCTAAAATTATTTGAATTTCTACAGCTAAAAAGTAGCCAGGTTTTAAGTACTAGTGATACTGAACGACAGCAAAAGTTGGCGGAATCTTTGAAGTTTTTAAAGCTATTAATCAGAGCCTTTGACGATGTTATACTACCCATACACAATACTCATCATGTACAATTTGTAATATTTTATTTTTGTAGTTTAAAGGTGAATATTACTTCAGCAATAGTTTTATATACATATATGTATATATATCTATATATAAGTTATTAATTTTTATTATTAATTTTAATTAGCAATGTCTGGCTGAAACTTTCTTAGCCTCTCTGTGGGATAAAATAAGGAATCCAAATTGTTCGGCTGTAATTCGTCAAACATCCGTGGGTTATATTGCCAGTTTTTTGGCTCGTTCAAAGTTTATAAGCATCAAGTAAGTAGTCTTTAGTTAACTTAAATAAAACAAGTTAAGCAGTGATATCCATATACACTAATGTTCATCATACAAAATTTAAATCAACATAATGTAAAAGAATGTCACCGTAAACACATTTTAGAAAATTTATGCCCCTATTGCCGTTCTCAACTCAACTAAGTTTGGTCGTCTGTCAGTCAACCCGACTTTAACTCTACATTAACTCTACTACATATAAGTTGTGAATGGCAATACCGATTTATGAAAGACGACCAAATTATTAAAAAAAGTTGTGAACCGTAATAGGGGCATTAAAGAAAAATGTTCAAAATGGTTTCAATATAAAGTTTTACATTTTATTATTACATACATATATTTTACTCTTAACTTCATGTCTTTGTATTTTTTAAAAAGGCGTTATATGTGTGTGAATAAATGTTCGAACCAGAACATAATGCTGACAAGAGTTGTCCACAAAACACAATTTTATTTGCGGACAATAAATATTTAAATTTTTTGCCGAGTGAAAAAAATTGAAGCATGATTGAAAAAAATTACAACATTTGTGTTCAAAATATTAAAATTTTTTTCTTTACGATTTTTTTAAATTGAAAGTAACAATTGAAAATTTTTATTTTTTTTTTAGCATTTTAAAGCACTACTTAAAAGAATTGTGTTCTTGGGCTCATCAATATATACAAGGTTGTGATCAATATCGTTCAAATGGGTCTCTTAAAGCAAATATAGTATTTTTCTCTGTGTGCCAAGCTATATTCTATGTAATAGCGTTCCGTTCAAAAGAATTAACCGGTGATAAGAAAAGTAAGTACATAAACTAAAACTTAAAACTGCTACTGAATAATAAAATAATCTAAAAAACTAATATTACAGGTTTATTATTCTTACAATCGTTACATTTATCGGCCATGGTAACGTGTAATTTTAATCCTTTAAGAGTGTGTTTGCCGGCGGTGGCTACAGCTTTTGCTGGTGTAACCAGAGCCTATCAGCTGGCCTATTGTCATACCATTTTAGAACGCAATGCCAGAAGAAAGTTGGCCACGGTATATGCCAATGATACAGCCACACCCGAGGAAACATTGGATACATTCTTTCCATTTGATCCCTACCTTTTAAAAATGTAACTTGAATTAATTTAATTATAAGTTAAAATTTATTACTATTTATTATTTTTTTTTATTACAGGTCCTGCAAATATATTACATCCATCTATTTGGTATATCAAGCTAGTGACGCTGAAGAACATTTAACAAATCTACCAGAATGTAACAACAAATCACGCAAACGTTGTGATTCCGAAATGATGGATGATCATGATATCGATGATTTTATTTTAAGTGATAAACGTCAAAAATTAGCTAGCTTAGCGAAAAGTCAAGAGAAGGAGTCTCAGTTTAATTATGGTTTATCGCCTGGCTTTCATATATAATACAAATTGATTTTTTAATTATAAGAACAAATCAAAACTTTTGAATTCCTATTTTTTATTGAACTGTCGTCATTTTGGATCTTCCTGTTTTACAAAATTTGTATTGAAATATCCCAACAGATTCTCCTTATTTTTTTAAGAATATATATATCGAAGAATTGGTTTTTATAATTTGAGAATTTTTTTAATTATTTATTTTTTATAAATAAATAGAATAGTTTAATTATTCTATGTAGTAAAATCAAAAATAATGAATAATAAACAAATCACTATTTATATATACTATATATATTATTTTAAACAATAAAAATCTCTAAACAGAATTTACCTTTATTCGTTGTGATTTGATTTCCAATGTTGTATCAGATGACCAGACGTACGAAATGTTTTTGGGCATTTGTTACAGACAAATGGATTCTCTTGTGTATGAATTCTCAAGTGTAGTTTTAAAGATTTACTAGAGGAATATTGTCGAGCACAAACTTGGCAGGTAAGTTTTACACGGTGTTTTGAATGCACCAGGAGATGATTTTTTAAAGATTGTTTTGTACGAAACTTCCTTGAACAGATATTGCATTCATGTGACAGCTCGGAGGTGTGTTTATATTTAAAATGTTTTTTCAGCCAGGCATTATAACGAAATGATTTATCACAATTTGAACATTTATACTTCAATGTATTTCTTCCTTTAAATCCCTGATGTGGTTTTGTTTTACAGTTTTTGTTTGTTTTAATTATATGCGTATCTGTGGTTTGCACTTGACCATTTTCTTCATTTTCTATAAATGTGGGACATATGACCAAGCTTTCTTTGTGATAATTTAATTCTTCATGAGTTTTTATCAACAGTTTTAAATGAGTCATCATATGACTACGGCAATTTTGAGCAGTTTTATATGTTTGAATGCAATACAAACATTTAAAAAGTGTCTGCTTCAAATGTGCTTTAGTATGTATCTTTAAAGACGCTTTTGTAGCATAAGTACATTGACATTCAGCACATTGATGTTTAAATAAATTAGCATGTCTTTTTTCATGTTGTTTCAACAATGTTCTACTGTTTAATTGCAAGCCACACAAATTACATTCGTACAAATCATTTTCAACCTCTACTACCGGTAAAGGTACTGGCAATATTTTCTTAAGTAAATCTAATTCATTGTCATTTTCAAAATGCTTATGGCTCAAGATTCTTTTTAAAGTTTTAAATGATTTTAAACATTGTGGACATTTAAATGTGACATTACAGCAAGATAAAGATGAACTGGAAAATATAATTTGAATATGTATTTTAAAAAAGTTGTAGTAATCAATGCTTTTATATACCTTAAGTGTTTATCAAGTTGTTGCCTGGCACTAAAGACCTCATAACATTGTGGACATTTATAAAATTTACGAAAAACTCCAAATTTGTCATGCAATTTGTGTGTAGAACAATGAGCTTTTAACTGGGCTGTAGTGGGAAATTGTTTTTTACATAAAACGCAAATAAAGGGTCGTATATTTGTGTGAATTCTTCGATGTCTTTAAAAATTTAAAATATAATTTTTATGCTAATAACTAGATAAGCTTTATATTATGTCTTTTATTATATTTACCTTAAAAAATTGTAACGCTTTCTAAATTCTTTACTACAAAATTCACATACTAAATATGTTAAACCGTCCTTATGTTTAATTGTTTGTACGTTTATTTGTGTAAAATGACCTGAAGGATATAAATTATCTTTAATAATTATATACTGGACTGTGGTCATTTCATTAGCTGTTATTTCTGACATATTATCTAGTTCTGTTGATTGTATGTCTTTTTGTAATTGTTTAAGTTCTTTCAATACAGACTCTGCTACAGCATGAGCATCTGGTTCTAAAATATCTTCATAGGTGATTTTTGAAGATTCATTTATTTTAACGCTTCCAGTTTCATGCTGCTCTTTAATGTGTCTTTTTAAATTGGTTAATTTTATAAATATATCCTTGCAATATGAACATTTTAATTGTTTAATATTTGTTTTAAGCTTTTTACTGTGTACATTTTTGAAATGTATTTGCAGATTATATTTTTTTGAAAATCTATTAGAATTAAGAAGTAAATTGTTTATTATAACATAATTCCAGGAATTTATGAACAAGTTACCTTAATCCACATTGTTTGCACTGGTATAAACCTGGTTGGAAATGTTGTTCCCTAACATGACGATTGCGTGAAGATTTTTGTGAAAAGCGTTTGTGACACAATTCACAGGTATAGTTTAGTATTGCACTTTCCATTATTGTAATGAAAATTTAAGTTTTTTAAATTTCCGTAAAGAAATCTTTAGTTATTTTTTTTAATTAAATAAATTAAAAATGTTTGTTTACTAACAAACGTCATATGTTTGGCAGATTCAATTATCAACTCACTGTAAAATGTTACCACCAAATATCTATAACGGAAATAAAAATTTTAATAAATAATAACCCTCTAAGGTACATGGTTTGTATTATTAGTTATTTGTTTCTTTAGAAAATAAATAATTTCAATATTTTTACTAAATAAACTCATATACATTTTAATGTTTTGATAACAACTTACTTACGTATTGATAAAAAATAAAGTTGGTTTAAAGTGTGCTTTTAGACAAAACTTTCATACAAACTTTTCTTAAAGTACATTTGAAGACTACTTTAATTTTTTATGAATTAGACCGTTAATATTTATTTCTTTAAAAAATTAACATTAGAAACACTTACATATATTAATTTTTTGTAATGATATTTCCCTTTCTTACATACAATACCAAGTTGCTTTATGATATACCTAAAACATTTTTATATAAAATGATTATTAGATTATTGTATAGGTATACATATTACAAAAATGATAATTTTGCAAGCTAAAATTTTCATTATATCCGCATATAAAAATTCAGCCATGCGGACGTATAAAAAGTAACTTAGCATAACTTTTCTAGTAATAGCAATTATGGCTGCCTGCTGACCTAACTTAGGCTTTGAAAACAAATTTTCTATTTGGCCTATGTCCATTTAAAAACGAATTCATATACCTACATATTCCAATTTTCTAAAAACCGAGTTAACTTAATGTACTCGTTTTACTTTTAATTAAAGAAACCTGTTTCAATGTACAAAATTGTATGATTTGCAGAACATTATTTTGTCAATCACTCGATTTACGCAATCAGGGACGCATTTCTTTGAAATGAAAAGAACATTTCTGGCGCTGCGCCATTAATCTTAGTACCAACAAAAATTTTATATAAATATGAACTAATTTAACAAGTTTCAAAAAACATGTTTATTGCACATTAAGTTAATAAAAAACTATCTTCAAAAAATAATGTTCTGAAACGGAAGTTTTACCGAAAGCAAACATTATTACTTAGCGGTAAAGCTAGATTTACACGATTGAAATTTTCTCCAAAATGCTTCAAATTCGTGTAAACAGCAAAAATTCTTCAAAATTTATTTATTTAAGTTATTAAATGTTGTTAGGTCCATATAAAAATATAATAAAGTCTTTTGACTAGTTAAGCAATCAATTTTGAATTGTGATTTTTACTTTGAAATATTTCAAACAGGAAGATTTATCTTGTGCTATCGTTTTTTTTTAGAGGATTCATATAATTCTGATTCTTTTCCCTTCTTAACTATCATTTTTGTCCATTTGAGGCAAATTATTTTTAAATTATATTCAGGCATGTGATGGAAATCGTAAACGAATCAGTTTTGGAAATTAATTTTATTGCATTTATACAGCCATGTCACAGAATTTAATTCCGTTCGGAATTAATTAGATTTTTTCTTTTATAGAAAAGTAAAACGAAAAATTTTTTCGGAATATGAAACCTAGAAAAGCTTAAAATTACAATTCCACATTGCAAATTAAAAATGGGTTCATTCCGAAAAAATGTTTCGTTTTACGTTTTCTATAGAAAAAAAAAAAAACGGAATTAAATTCAGACATAGCTGATAATCTAATTTTTGTTTTAAGATTCTCTTTAGTAGCCCAATATTTTTAAATTTTATGTGATAAAAGTTTTTCAATACAGAAATATTACGAAAAAATTGACTTCTAAAACTCATTCGTTTCCGATTTCCATCAAATGCCTGATTTTATTGCTTTTTAAGAGTCGTTAGTTTGCTCAAATAAAACAGTTTTTTGTCATTCCAAATAGAATTCAATTTTTCATTCAGTTTATTTTTTGTAGTTAAAATATTACAAGAGAATTTTTAGGCAACGAATTCGTACGGAATGGGAGCCAACACAATTGGTTCTTCAATTTTTTTTACGAAGTGGGCCCTTTTGGGCTGTGCAGGTTCCCTTTTTAAATTCACCCATGTTCCTTTTTCTTTTGCGTCTTTCAGGAGACGCTCATTTTCTTTAACTCTCTTTAAAAACTCTTGTTTACATTTAGAGTGATGAACGTGTTCAATGCGGACATTGATACGCTTGGGTAGGATCTTACCCCGTACCCGTTTGTTTACTATGACACCAACAGCATGAGGGGTGACGTTGTATATGCGACCAGTTTTGCCGTGATAGGCTTTATAGGGCATTCCTTTTTGCACTGCCCCATGACCCTTAATGTCAACTATATCTCCGTTTTTGAAGACACGCATGTAGGTGGACAATGGGATGACACCATGCTTGCGGAAGGGGCGAGAGAACATGTCTCTGGTGCCGCGACGATAACCCTTAGAATTAGTCATTTTGTTGATGTAGTTTGTTGTTCCCTAAAATATTAAAAAACGTACATATTAACCACTTTTTCATTGAATGCACACACACATAATTAAGAGCAGCAAGTGAAATTATTTTATTTCCATTTTTTTCTTATTTTCTGGAAAACCACTCACCTTTCAGAAAGTACCGTCCACGCGGTCGTGTAGTTGGGAAAAAAGAAAGATGGCGACGGCAAAGTATTGCCAAATTCAAATTATTATTAAATTTCGAACTTTTTGACATTTAACATCGAAAAGAGTTGCGTTCCGTTGGTAAATGGTAAATCTAATAAGCTGTGTTTATTGTTGGAGAGATTTTGTTAAAGCTGGTAATGCTTTAGCTATCAGCTGTTCATCTAAAAAATATGCATATATGTATTTCAAAATTTTACACAAATTTAGATGATTTGCTAAAAAATTGCATAAAAAGTGAAAGGAATACTAAAAATGGAACAATTTAAAGGACTACAGAAAAGTTTATATATTTGGTCTCAAACAGACAATTTGGAAAATCAAGTGGACCAGCTGAAAAGTGCTACAGGTAGTGAGGTTTTAGTGGAAAATATTAATCGCTTAACATTTGGTAAGTACTTTATGCCCGAAAGAAAACTTCCAGAATATTTGTTTAATTTCGATATTTTTCCAAAGCTTCTCATGCTAATGCTTCCTTTGATTTAATTGTGGTGGATAATGCACAACTGACTGATGCATTTGGTAAATTGTTACAGTTATTGAAACCTAAGGGCAAATTACACCTTTTAAGTATTGTGGGCTCCTCCGAAAGTCTAATACAAGAACTAAAATTATCAGGATTCATAAATGCACAAGTGGCAGCTTCTAGCATAACTAGTGAAAAACCTGGCTATGAAACTGGTTCAGCGGTAAAATTGTCATTTGCCAAAAAGATAACAAAACCGGCAGCAGTATGGAAAATTGATGGTGATGAGGAAGCGGAAGAAGACCTAATAAATGAAGATGATTTACTAGATGAAGAGGATAAAAAGAAACCTGATCCAGAATCTTTAAGAGGTATACAATAATGGAGAATGTGTTGAAACTTATATTATATTACGTTTTTTTAGTCTGTGGTACTACTGGCAAACGTAAGGCCTGCAAAGATTGTTCCTGTGGTTTGGCTGAAGAGTTGGAAGCGGAAAAATCAAAAACTAAAGTTGAAACACAAAATGCCAAATCCAGTTGTGGCAGTGTATGTTTTTATAATATTTGTCATTTCTGTCTGTACCATTCGCGATTGTGACCTAAATATATATTTTGTATTTTTAGTGTTATTTGGGTGATGCTTTCCGCTGTTCTACTTGCCCCTACTTGGGTATGCCAGCCTTTAAGCCTGGTGAGAAGGTACAGCTAGCAGGAAATCTTTTGAATTCCGATATTTGATTTATTGCAAGTCTTTAATAACGTTTACTTAAAACTTTCTAAAATATTCCACACACTGATAAATAAATATGTATGTATGTGTTTTTTAAATTAATTTTTTTTAATTTAAATAACTTAATGACATATAAGATACTTCAATATAACAATTCTAATTTAGAGAATTTGGCTTTAGAGAATTTAGCTATTGACAGTCGTAAAAATCACAAAAATTTTCTATAAAAAATTTCTCTTATTTTTGAAACATTTCTTATAGAAATTTGTTTTCTTCAAGGCAACATTTTCTATAGAAAATGTTACAGATTCTGAGCAACATTTTCTATATAAAACTTCTTAGAAAAAAAAAAAAACACATTTTTGTGTGATATTTTCTTAACATTTAGTATCGTTTATTTTATATTTAAAAAACAACTTTTTTATTATTCCTTTCTTTTTAGAAATGAAATTATAAACTAATAAATAATGCTACAGTTTTTTAATAATTAAAAAATAATTTATTTTTTATATCAAAGAGTATTTGAAGAACATTTTAAAACTAAGTGCATTATTTTATTTCTGCTAAAGAATCTGTTAGAATTCACATCTGACATGTTGTGCCCTTAATCAGTTCCTTATTGTTACCCATTAACACACGATAATTGACGGCGGCAGGATCCAGTTCTTTATATAAATAGGTGGGCATTTTATCAGACAAGACCCAGATGGTACCGGCTGAATCGATCTTTAAATCGTTGGGAAACACCAAAGTATGAGAATCAGAATCGATTAGTCCTTGATTGTCTGCTGTATAGGGTTTCTTAATGTTCCAACAAGCTATGGCATCCTTATTTACTTGGGTGTAGAATATCACACCTGTTTCCTTGTCATAAACCTCAGTGGTCGATTGACCATTCATGCCACGATCGCCCACATATTTGAAATCGTAATATGCATTGGGACTGGTGGCAAGGGTTTCGTTTTGCAAAACGCGATTCGACACCTTAAATTCCTTGGTACTGGCCAAAGCATGGAAGTAAATTTCTTTAGAACGATCAGGATTCATGGGTCCTACAGCCAAGCCAAATACACCATCGGTCCATTGGAAATTTACACCGCCAACATTGAAATCTCCTTGTAAAGGATCAAAGTGGAAGAAATTGTGTTTGACGCGGTAAGAATGATCACCGCGGAACGAATAGACAACAACACCATAAGCACCCAAATCGGGAACGTAGGCATAAGCATTAGAGCACTCCGAACGATCAGAATCTACAATCTGTTCAATTAATACAATTAATATAAAACAAAAATTTAATTAAAATCCATGTTTAACTATGTACATATACTTATGTATGTATGTATGTATGTATGTATGTTTATAAGCATTTTTGATATTACTTACAATGTTGGCAAAAAACGAGTCCTGTTTTACTTGTCCCTTGGGTATGCTAAATCTGCGTATCAATTTGTCTGTTTTCAAATCAAATATTACTATAGCGTTGCCTGTCACCTGCTTGCCCTCACCCAAGATATCTGCCAATCCGGTATCTAGTACCCACAAGCGATCACAGTGATCTGCCTGGATACGGAAGGTGGAAATTATGGTAGAATTATCTTTTAATTTGTTGCCATCTTCAATTGTTCCCATTGGCACCTTGTTGGCCTCCCAGCTAGGGTAGGGCATAAGTTTGGGAGATTTATCCTTAGAATTTAAATCTACATAGTTTAAAGTAGAGGCAATGCCAGACTTCCATCTAAATAATAAAAAAAATAATAATATTTTAATTTGTTTTATGAGCAATAAAATTTTAATATACACAATTAAATATTGATACGTGAGAATTATTTGTTAAGATTTTAGGTTAAAGTTATCAAAAGACTTCAATGCCTATTTATATACATACATATGTAATAGAGTAATCATAGATTATCCTTTAATTTTAGGATCTGGAGCCTACTTTAGAATTCCATATAAAAAATCTATGTAATTTTGTTGTGAAATTTAAGTAAACACAAATTATCCTCCTTTCTTAATTTAGATTACTGTTAAAGAATCTAGATTCTGTTTTAGAACTCCATGGAATATAGAGATTTTTGATGGGAAACATATGTACATATGTAAGAGATCACATCGAGCCATAACCGCCGAAAAAATGTATCCCACAAACTCAAAATTTTACAGGGGAAGGTTTTTTTTTAATAAAATCAGTTTGAATAAAGCCATTATTTCAAAATTAATAATGTAAATATTGTTTTGTGTAATACATTTAATTTTAATAATTTTAAATGATGTTGAACTAGCGATTTCGATAAAAAACAACAATAGATTATGGTGTGGGATACATTATTTTGGCGATAATGGCTCGACATGTTATACTTTTCTTTTTCAATTTAAAACATTATTATAGGGTCTAAAACATATTACATATACATATACATAATTTCTTTAAGTTGAGCTTTCTTTTATGTGTGTATGTATGTTTAGCATCTTTTTTCGAATAATAATAATAATATAAATTAACCATAAAATCAATATTAATTCCTCATCTGTTTTTATACCCTCCACCACCAAGAGTGGTGAATAAGGGTATTTTACGTTGTCATTCCGTGTGAAACTTTTTTAATATTCATCTGAGACCCAACCACTTAACTGTCAAAAATGATGATGTAAACGGTATGGTTTATGAAACTAGCTTATGATCATAAACTAGTTTGAAAATTACAAGTGTAAATGCACTATAAATAACTTATAACTAGTTTATGGCATAGGTGTAAATGCACTATTAATTTCTTCTTATTAAACTTCTCTCTGTGGATGCGGTAAAATATTGTTAAATATATTTATGACATGTAAAGGCACCATGAACTGCTATTTTTTGTTTTTACGCTGTTGTTGATTGCTTCTTTGTTAGTTGGTTGGTGCGGAGTGGTGTGTGAAATGGAATGGATGTGTGCTATAAAATGAGCAGTTTAGTTGCTACTTATGCAGATTATGTTTTTTTGTGTTTGTTGTTGAAAATCACAATTGCTAATATTTAATTTTAGTGGTTTTTATTGTTTGTAAAGGGTGTCCCAACTAGAACGCAATGGTGTCAATTGTGTTCGGTATCGTGAAATGATAACCAGTTTTTTCTTGCCTAGAATTGAAGAAATGAATGTGGAGGGCATGTGGTTTCAACAAGACGGCGCCACATGTCATACAACCAGAGAAAGTGCATCAGTCATTTCCCGGTCGTGTTATTTCGCGTTTTGGAGACCAGAATTGGCCGCCTAGATCGTGCGATTTAACACCTTTAGATTTGTTTCTTTGGGGTTTTTTGAAGTCGATGGTTTACGCGAATAAGCCGACGACGACCCAAGCCTTAAAAGAGGAAATTGGACTCTGCATTAATGAAATACCACAGCATTTATGCAAAAAGGTCATTGAAAATTTCATTAAGAGATCGCGTGTGTGCCAGCAAAGCCGCGGCGGCCATCTGCACGATATCTTATTTCATACATAACCTCATTCTGTCTACTTTATGATATAATAAAGTTTGACGATTTTTTTAAATATCTGTGCTTTATTTAAAATTTAAAAATTGCGTTCTAGTTGGGACACCCTTTATATAAAATTTGGAGGTTTTTATGTGGCTGTTTCAATTTAGTTCTCTTGTCTTCTTTAGTTTCCTTTCATAGCTAGCTACCAAATGACACTTGAATTTGATTGTGTCTTATCGTCTGTTTAATTTTAAAAGCAATAATGCAGCTGCTATAAAATGCCGTGTGTAATCAATTTAATTTAAAGGTTAACCGTAACGTTTAAGTGTATTTACGTTTTGTATTAAGTTTTTTTTTAAATCTTTTTGATAAATAAGTTAATTTTAGAGCAGTGTATGAAAATGATTATTCTTTTTATTATTATTTAATTACATTTTTAGTTGTTTTTTTTTTGTGAAAACTTGTGTGTGTTTTAGGAAATAAAAAACGAGTAAGAAAGTATAGTCGGTTAAGCCCGACCATATAATACCCTACACCCAGTATATCAATAAAACTGTTTTTCAGATATAGGCGCTATATGGGAGATATTACCTATTATGGTCCGATCATCCAAAAATTTAGTGCCATGACTTCCGTGAATATAAATATTATGTGTGTTAAACTTTATCTCGATATAAATACGTTTAAAAGATTAATGGAGGTTAAAGTGAATTACGAAGAGGGTCTTATATGGGAGTTTTGACTATTTATGAACTGACTATTATAAAATTAGGTGTAATCGTATTTGTACATTAGAAACTCATTTTTGTTATATTTTATTCGGATAACAACATTTTTAAGAGATTTATGGTTCTTAAAATGATTTTCGGAAGTTGGAATTATATGGGCGCTACGACTACTTATGGACCGATCATCATAACGAACATTTTTAAAATAGTTATGCTCTTTTAAGTGATTTTCGGAAGTGGGTCTTATATGGGAGCTACGACTAATTATGGACCGATCACAATAAAATTATACCGTATTATTTGTATATATATGAAACATATTTGTGTTTAATATTATTTGGATACCAAGATTTTTGATAGAGTTATGCTCTTTTAAGTGATTTTCGGAAGTGGCCCTTATATGGGAGCTACGATTAATTATGAACCGACCTTTACGAAATTTGCAGTTGTGGTTTAGCTTCATTTAGTACTCATTTGTGGTGAAATACTTGCATAATTCAAAGATTTATGACCGGTAAACCCCAATTTCGGGAGGACATTTGTATGGGGGCCGGGTGAAATAATGGACCGATTTCCGATTTCACGTACCAAATTTTATCGAAATATCTTCAAAATTGCGATCTGTACTCTGTGCACAAGCTTTACATCGACAGCCAGCCAGACGGACGGACATCGTTAAATCGACTCAGAAAGTGATTCTGCCTTTTTTAATTGTTAAAAATTAGCAGCAAACAAATCTAACAAAATTTTAGCTTAACAATAGATCCGGTAATATTTAAATAGTTGCTTAATTAATGAATTACTATTAAACTTGAAAAGGCGTTTAGTTCTAAAACGCATGCATAAAGCCAGTACCCGTTCTTTTTTGACGTTGGGAATTTGAAATTCGGAACTGATTTTTAAGAGTTTTCAAGAATAACGATTCTGGAACCAGTATTTCAATTAATGATTTCCGTTTAAATTGTCTCCTTCAGAACTAATTCTAAAGAAGCTAAGCGAAACAAGCACACATTCTTAGGAACAGTTCTAGAACTATTGTTTCATTAATGATTTTAGTTAGAAATTGTCACGTTGGGAACTAGTTTCAAGAGGCTGATTAGTAATTTTTATTGTTTCTAGCACATTCGCAACATCAGGCTGCCGATTACAATATGGCAAAAATAAAAAAAGAACAAGTTTATATGTGAATTACTTTGCCCTGCTGTCGTCAAAATAATCATTTACGAATGTGTTTAAGGCTTCTATGTTTAAATTGCAGAACTAACTAAGATTTATTCAGGAGGAAGAATATTAATTTTAATTTCCACAATTCAAAGTCAAATAGACCCATTTTTACACGCGAAAATAATAGTGACGTCATCTTTATACAATAAAACCCTGCCATTCCCAAAGTAGTGGCAATTCTTTTAATTTTTTTGTTTGAAAGTAGTATAACGGTAAAAAAATAATTGCCAGTTTCATAATTAGTCATTAAAATAGATTAAGTTGTGACGTTAAGTAATGCTGACAATGGGATGACAATCATCAATTGATACTGGGTAAATCATAATTGACTTACATAGAAAAAGTAAATCCCTGTGTGAAATAGGTAAAATCGTTGGAAGGGACCACTGTACAATAAAAAAAATACATATAGAAAATTGAGCACCTATGGGAATATATGCACAAATAAATTAAGCAAAGAAATATTTCTTGCCTAAGATAACCTAAAGGGAGTAATACATACAGGATAAATGGAACAAAATTTCGCCTGGTCTAAAAGATTTTCAGCTGTGATAAAGGCAAAAGGCCTAGAAACAAAATATTAAATTCAATGTTTTCATAATTTTATGTTCCTTATTTTTCTAGTTGTTGTTAATATAGCTATGTATACTAAAACATTTTTTAAACAATATTAGTTGTTTACTTTATATTGACACCCACAGTAAGTACGAAAAGCTACCAAATAATATACATCAAAGGTGCCGAGAATATTAATTAAAAAGTGATTTGAAATATCTCAAATCATCCGTGAAAAAAAAACAGATATAGTGATTCCCCCTAGTCAGCACGACAAAGTTTTTATAATTCTCTTAATAGTTTAACACATTTTCCACACTTTTAAAGAAATTTCTCTTTTATGAAAGTGTTATTTATTTCAATTTAAATAATAATAATTTTAATATTATTAAATTTAATATGCAAAACAAAAATGTTTGTTTAAAAACTAGTACTAAAATGTAAAATACTTTTTTATAGATATGTTAAAATATAAAAACCCACAATTAAAATTATAAAAATTCTGGGAAATAACATAAACAAGTAAAAAAAAACCAGAAAAGTTTGACAAATAAACAAATAAGAGTAATTATGACGTAGAGATTAAATTTTGAAATCATGAAACCATTAAAAATGCATCAAATAAATTAATTAGATTTTTTGGATTTTTTGAAGATATTTATATTCTGTAGGTACAAACAGTCATATAAAACAAACAAAAAATAATAAAATTATTCTACTTCATTAATATTCATTAAAAAACCAGAAAACATTTAATTTTCTAAATACTATTGGTCTGTTTGATAACTTGCTTAGTTGAAGCTATGTATTTCAAAATGGTAATTAACCACCTAACGTTTATATTGTACATACATACTACATACATATGTATGCATGTATATCTTTATTTATACATATGTATGCACATATTTATATATATATATATATACATATGTATGTACATATTATTTAATGCCTGATTTATTTCTTTAATTATAGTGTTATGGTATTAATAAAAATTTCTCTTACCTTGGCACTGTAATGAATAATTTATTATTCCATCTTTCCAAGCCCAAGGGCAAATTATTTTCCACCACGTATTCACCCGATTTAACAGCTGCCTTTTCAGCCTCCTCTGTGGGCCAATCGAAAACCAATTGCTTCCAATGGAATTTTTCTTCTAATTTTGCCCGTACCAGCACAACTCCCAAACATAACAGGGAAAATATAAATAACAATTTCATGGTTTCTTATTTTTTAATTTAAAGAAAATCACTTGATTTGTTTCTCTTATTGTTTTTGAATAATTTTACTTTTTAAATTTATTTGCTTTTTTGTTTATTACTACCTATAACTATTTGTTTTTAATATTAACAATTACTTGAATTTATTAACGAAGTAACGTCTAATGGTTGTTACTTTCAAGCCCGTCTTGTTAATACTAACAATTCGGTTTGCTGGCGTAAAGCTTTTTATTTTAAACTAAACCGGCCCAATAGCAGTCCAAACTTTGTTTAAACAAATATAAAGCAAAATTAAAGAGTGACAGAGAGCTACATATGTATATTTAAACAATGCTGCTAGGTAAAACAAACATGTTGCAGCAACACCAATGTGCATGGAAAAGTTGAACACTATCGTTAAAGAAAATCTTAAGTCTAATTTTAATAATTCCATAGAAATAATTGTATCTAACACAATTCTTAAAGTTTAATTTGATTAGAGGGTAAATAAAGTTTAATTTAATTTTTATATTGATGAAAATCTCAAAATATAATATTTAGATTTAAAGTGCTTTTTATGGCACATTAGGACCATTTTGAGCCAATCGGTGGCAATAAAAGCATACATTTTTAATTTAAGTACTCGTATACATAAATATTTGTAACGAAATGGTAAAATAAACATTTGATTTAGCAAAATAGCTGGCAACATGTTGCTGGAAAATCAAGTTTCAATTTCAAGTTAAACAAATATGTATTGCAAATTTTGTTACAAACAAACATTTGCTTAAAAAATTCTTTTAAAAACGTTATCAATAAACCTTGAATTATTTTTGTTTTGTTTTGGCAAAATTTTTTTATGCAGCACGTGAAAATCTTCTGTTTTAATTTGTTTATTAAAATACAAACATGTCAATAAATTCTTAATGTTGTTATTTTTAAAATAAGGAAACTGTTTAAAATAAATATGACTTTTTAATAACGATAAAATCTTAACTAATTTAAAAACTCACGTTTGTATGTATGTCTAAAAATTAAAGTCAATGATTTAAATACACTCGAAGAAAATTTAAAATAAAATATGTATTTATTAAAAATTCAATTATTATTATTATTAAAATAAATTTCATAAAATGTTTAACATTAAAGCAACATGTTGTGCACATAAATTATAAAGGTCAGTTATATAGAGTGATTTTCAGACATGCAAAATAATAGTTTTATAAATTAGTTTACCAAATTAATTAACGGTTTTTAGTATTATTCCATACTTTTATTATAAATAAGATTTAATGTTAATTTGTTTAGTTTTTTGTTTTAGGCTTTTAAACAATGTACAACACATTTATTTAAATATTCAAAAAAGAAATTAAAAACTAATAAATTAAATTTTTATGCACACGAATTTTTAATGCATTTAATAACCTTTTGGCATTAAAAAAAAAACATACAACATTTATAACATTTTTGTTTTTGAATAAAAACGCATTTTAAATACCAGTTCAATCATTAATGCTGGTTTTTTGTGTTGTTTTGCTCATATGTAAACATTTAAAATCCTTTAATTTAATGCAAATATACCACACAAAAATGTGTGTGTTTAAATTAATATTAAAACACATTTAAATACATAAATAAAATTTAATTTGTTTAGTATGTATTTATATGGAGCAAAGAAAAAAAGTACCTTATTAAAATTCGTTGAGTGTAACCAAAGCGAAAGTAGTAAATTTTTAGCTATATTTAATATTAAATTACTAATTCCTTAATATTTCACTAATTGGCCAGTTGCCTTCAAACGTTCTCCAACCATCTGACTATATTACTCCATACACGGATTTTGATAGAATATTCAATGTCTTAATTCCCTCCAGGAGTGAGTGGAATAGGGGTAATCTCGTGCACAAATATGACACTAGGATATACACAGACGGTTCTAAGATGAGCTGCGGTGTTGTTTCTGGAGTCTTCTGTGACGAACCTGGGGTATACATCTCGTATCGTCTTCCGAATGAGTGTAGTGTTTTCCAGGCGGAAATTTTTGCAATCATGGCAGCTTGTAATACATTACATGATCATAACATTAGCGGCAATATAGGTATTTTTGTCGACAGTCAGGCGGCACTCCTCTCACTGAATGCCTACACAATTTCATCTTCACTAGTTAGGCAATGTAGGATTTCTCTGTCAAGGCTAGGTCGTCTATCTGACATTACCTTGATCTGGGTGCCTGCGCATAGGAACCACTACGGCAATGAACGGGCAGACGAACTAGCCAGAACGGGATCTGCCTTAGATATCTCCAATGTGGTCTCAGTAGCAATTCCACTGGGGACTAGCAAAGGTATCATCTTCAGACATTTTCTTACAAAGGCTGAGTATAGATGGCGTAATTTAGACACATGTAGGGTAGCCAAGTTGATGTGACCATATTTTAACGAGAAACGTACTATGCAACTGATAACCCGGAATAGAAAGGATCAAGGTTGCTGGGAGTATTAATGGGGCACTGGACGTTAGGCAAGCACTCTAGTTTTAAGGATAGGGGAAAAGAGGAAACGATTTTCCACCTTCTCTGCGAATGCCCAGCCCTGAGTGTCAAGAGACAAAACACCCATGGTAAACTATACATTCAACAACCTTGGTGAAGTAGCCGGGTCAAAACTCAATGACCTACTGACATATCTCACAGCTTCAGGTTGGGTCTAGCAAGCACGACTTTTTGTACACTTTTTAGTTACATTATGATGTAAACGACCTTAAATCTGACGAGTGGTGTCCCTTCGACTCTACTTAAGTGTTCGCACGTAGTGAACTTTCACGTAAACCAACCAACCACCCAAATTATCGTTGTAATAATTTCACTAACTGTATTTTACTAATTATCTTAACAACTATAGTTTTATGAGTAATTTGTGGCCTAACGCCTCAATTGTAAACGTAGAAACAAACTCGTACTCAACACACACACCCTTAACTACACAAAAACAAGTTAGAGTGCAATATTCGACTGTGCCGAATTTTTAATACCCTCCACCTAAACGTAATAAGATATACAAAAACTACATTAGTAATAGGACTAGAATATCATTATTCTGTGTTTTCTATTCAGTCTTAGTTCAAATTTTATTAGTATTTTATATATTCTTTAAAAAACAATTTTACGACCAACCTAATTTATTTTAAATGTTTTAAAATTTTATCTAATTCTGACCATTTACAATTGATGTAATTACCGATTCTTACTGTAATTTACAAAGTTTGTCTAATTTTCATAATAATCTTGAATCTTGAGTATAAAATAGAGTATAAAAAAGGGTAAGATATAAGGTAAGGTTTTTTAGTTTGAATTTAGATTTATGAGTATTAAAGTGATTTTCGGAAGATGGCTTTATATGGGGGATACGGTCAAATATGGACCGAAATTATTTTTGTGTATATGTAAATGTCTGTGCAAAGTTTTTATCACTATATTTATAAGATATATATGTATAAAGATAAATGGTTTTTTCTGATGTGGTCCTTATATGGGAGCTATGGCCAATTATGGGCCTACCACCATAAAATTCAGTACAACAATTTATTTGCCTATAAGGATTATTTGTGTCCAATTTTAACCTTTTAACATTATTTATACCAGTTTTATAAGGAAGTGGACTTTATATGGGGTCTATTGTCAAACATGGACCGAACAAAACAAAATTTTGTCTTGCTATTTCTTTTTTGCATGAAACTTATTTTTGCTGAACTTTGTATTGATATTACAATTTTTTTGTATTAGGGCTATTTTGAATGGGTGCTATTGTATAAAAATAATGTGTACAAAATTTCATGGCAATATCTACAATATATTTAAAAAATTGCAAGGAAAATATCAAATTTTTAAGGAGGTTGTCTCACTTTTTGGTCCATAACTCTTAATCTAACCGATTTTGCTGATTTTCAATACCAAAAAGACAGACAGGCTGACAGACAGACGGACATAGCTCAATCTACTTAGAATTTCATAACGATCAAGAATATATATACTTTGTTGGGTCTCAGATTAACATTTCTCAGTGTTACACATGGAATGACAAACTTATAGGTATATACTCTCCTTCACCACTTATGGTGGCGGAGGGTATACAAATTGTGTGAAAAAATGTGTTGCCTGCAATTTGTTTTGATATTTCGATACCATCGCCAACAAACAACCATACACCAAAAAACAATCAAACACACTACTACTTACTACAACTGTTCATTGACACGATTGATTGCCATCTCTAAAGAGTACTTTTTTTATTGTTTTTTTTTGCAGCTTGTTTTATTGTCAAATTGTAACAAGATAATAATGATGATAACAGCCGTAATGATGATGTTGTCGTTGTTTTTATATTCTAGCGTTTTTCTTTTTTGCTTATTTTGAAATCAGTGTATTAAACTATAAATGTTGAGTGAACCATAAATGGATATCCGATGCTAATGAAGAGTATTTTTTTATTGTTGTTATTGTTATACATTTGCAATTAGTTTTTAAGAACGAGAGCCTCAATAAAAATAACAGATTGTAACAGCAAAGTTGAAAAATTAAATTTATTCAACGATAATTTTAACAAATTTGTCTCTGAGTTAAAAGTATGAATTTGAACATTTTGTTTTTGTTCTATCTAGTTAATAAAAGTTAAGCCTTGGGAAAACAATTTCAAAATAAAATTTCTTTTTTTAAAACTGTCATTTTTTCTTGGTCCATACTAATATATTTTTAATGTACAAAATTCCTATATGAAAATTAAATTTATATGTTTTTGTTTTCATTTAAGTTTTTTTTTTGTTAATGTTCTTTATTTTGGCCCGTTTTAATTCATATATTTGTATGTATTTTATTTTTTTCTTCTTGTATGAATTAAATTGGTTTTACCAATATGTAGTTATAATCAAAAAAGTTCATTTTCCGCTAGACTTATATGAGGATTTTAACCGCTACAAAAAAAAATTAAAAAAAAGAATCAATAATTAAATATTTCATAATAAACAAAACGAGTTTATCAATTTATGTATTATAAAATATTAATTGTTTGTTATTTGATTGCGCATTTTATTAGTTAGATCGTTCATCAGTTTGCAAACAATTAAATATTTATAACAATAATTTTTAAATCACCCACCAAAAACAAAAAAAAAAAATGGCTTTTGAATGGTTTTAATAACAATGATTCAGTTTTTTAACCCAAATTCGTACTTGTATTGAATTAAACAATTCTATGTCAATTTCCTGTTTTAATTTGGCTGGCAGTTATTTATAAACAAAAGTTTATTGTACATACATTTTACGGTAATAAAAATTTATAATTTCTTTAGTTATTAAATAAATAATTTATTATATTTATGTATGTTAATTATGTATGTATGTACTTTAACAAAAAGGAAATTTTAGTCAATTTAGTTTAATATTTCTAAAAAGAGTTATAACAAAAGTCTTTAAAACGATAATAATATATTGCAAATAATAATGTTTAACTTTTAATTATTTCACTCAAAATTAAATTTATTTGTTCGTAAAACTAATGATTAAAATTCTGAGAAAATTTTGGTTAATTTAGACGCTTCTTAAGTTTGCTTCTTTTGAAATGAAATTACAGTATCTATTTTGTGAGATATTTTTTTATGGAAAATTAAGGGGTTTTCAATAATAACGTTGTTTTGCTAATAACATAAAAGTTTTAACATTTAGTTGTCATGTTTTACATGTTATACTACAAGTAAAAATTTAAACAAAACATATTGTATAATTGATAAGTAACTTAAGCAAAATATAACTCATTAACAAAAACTGGAAAAATAAGAAAAATAAGATTTTTCGCTTCAAAATTAAGTAAACGGGTACATTTACATTATGTAAAACTTTGTATTTAATATTTTTTTTGTAGTCCTTTGGCCTTTATCACAGCAGATAATCTATAAGACATAAAATCAACGTGTTTTTTAAAAAATCAGATGAAATTTTGTTCCATTTATCCTGTATTACTGCCTTTCGGTTATCCTGCAAGAAATATGTCTTTAATTTGTTTGTCAAGATATTTTCGCAGGTGCTCAATTGGATTGAGGTCTGTGGACTGCGTAAGATGATCTAAAATATCTGGACAAAGATTGAGCATTTACTCTTTCACAATTTTGAATGTATATTTAGGATCATTGACCAGTTCTGTGCTCTACACTAGGGACTACATTATTTTTTAAAATGTCGATATACACTTCCTTTTTCATTCTATAAATGTAAGATTATCGAACCCTGCCCCGCCACAAACAATTATGTATGTATGTATGTTTTACTAAAGCCTTCGTTCTTGATTCACCATATTTTTGGGGAGTTTTTTGCTCTAAACAAAAAATTTGTGTCTCGTTTATATATTATTTTTTTTTGCGAAATTTAAACTTTTGGCTTGTTTGTTCTTTGATATAAACGGCTTCTTACGTGGCACTCTATCATGTAGGACTTTTTGATGCAAATATCTTCTAATCGTACTTGCGCATACAATTTTTACAGTAGTTTTCATAACATTGTATTTGCTCTTACTTCTCTTAATATGGCTCTTTCTTCAGTTTTTGAAGAGACTTTGATCGTTTTGCACCAGGCAAATTTTCTACGGTATTGTGTTTGGTATACTTGTTTATAATTTTTTTATTGTACATTGATGCTTTCCAACGATTTTACCTATTTCACGCAGGTATTTACCTTTTCTATGTAAGTCTATTGTGATTTGCCGAGTCTCAATTGATGTTTGTCTTCCCATTGTAAATTTTTTACTACTTAACGTCATAACTTGATCTCTTTTAATGCTAAATTATGAAACTTGCAATTTATTTTGAACGGCACTTTACCGTTATACTTTCAAACAAAAAAAAAAAAATAAAATAATTGCCACTACTTTTGGAATGACAGGGTTTTTTTTTGCATAAGGATGACGTCACTATTATTTTGGCGTGTAAAAATTGGTATATTTTGACAATAAATCAATTAAATTTGTATACGCTTTTATTTTTGTTTCTTTTTTTTTTTATTGAACTCAATTCTACTTAAATAACTATACAAAATGCAATATAATTTTCTAATATAATATTAATATTATTATTTTTATTAATTAGAGAAGGAATTGAACTAATGTTTATCTTTTTAAGAGAACAGTTTTTTTTATTCAGGCTAATAGTTTGAATTTTCAAGAATACTATTGTAAAGTACTGGAGCAATTGGCAAATTGGAATGCATTTTCTGCCCAGTCAAGGGCGTCATCAGCAATCTTCATTTTCCACGATCAATTTTTAGTTTTCAACATTTATCAACACTTTCATTATTTTAGTCTTATTGACAAAAAATACAGACCTTATATAAATTCTTTTAATTATTCAAACATTTAAATAAAATATTTTAACAGTGGCTATGTTTAAATGTCAACAAGCCCAGTAGTTTTAAAAAGTAGTATTGTCCTTGCTTAAACACTACATATACCTCTACAATACATTAGGTACCTTTGAGGTTTCTGGTAACCAGTAAAGTGGTATCTTTAGTAGTTTTTGTTAATAAATTTGTTATGATTGTTATCAGTAGCTTATTTTCTTTAACAAATTAAAGCAGAGGCTGTCAATAGTCAAGAATTATTATGATTTCATGGCATGCTGGGATTTCAAATATGTATTCATATTTTGTTTACATTTTAATACGTATTTTTATACAAAAAAAGATACATGTATTCTCGTACACAGGTTGTTATTGACACATTAAGCTGTTACAAAATATACAAGTACTTGTCAGAACCAATAACTAAAATAATATAGTTCATATTTAAATAAAGAACAATAAATATGAGTTAAAAATGGCAAAAACTAAGAAAAAGTGTGTTATATACAAATCTGGTTTTTAATTTCCCAAAAGTATTTACATAGTATCTTTCTGTGACGCATAGGCAGGGATATAGTAATAGTTTTTAATATTCAGCTGTGTGCGGGAAATTGGGCATATTGTGTTAGACAAAAATTATAAAAAAAATACAGTATTTTATCGACTGTTTGACAAAATATAGATTACTTCTTACATTGTTTATACTAAATAGTAGGTATTCGAATATAATAAAAAAATAAATAATAAATGCTAAAAAACAATATGACATAATTGATTAAAAAAAACGGAAATTGCCAGTATATGTGTCAAATGTTGTCTGTTGATATTTCCGGTATAATATCAATAATAGGTATAAAAAACAATAGCAAGAGAATAATAAATAAATGGAAATTTATGATATTTTTTAATAAATACAAAAGAAATTTTAATTTCAAATAACAAAAATTTAATAAAAAAAAGATTAAATTTAAAAGTATGAGATTATATGTTTGTGAATACATACTGTATAAATGCGTGTTTTTTTCTTTATAAAAATGTCTTTAGCTTAAATTCTGTTCAAAGTCCTTTAATTCTCAGATTCTTTTGTAAATGTAAGCAGCCATGTAATGTAATGTTTGTCATATTAAAATTGGTTCGTTTTTGTGCTCGTTTTCATACACCAAGGCACTCATTTACTAAAATAGTGACAAGAAACCTCATTCTTTGCTCTCAGTCTATATATACACACGTACACATACTGATGCGGAGGTTGGGCTAAAAAGTGATTTAGAAAAATATACAATATATTTTATTTATATTTTCAATTCATTTTTTGAAAATGTCTATATCTATGTGAATATCTGTATGAATGTCTGCCACAATACAGTTCTTGTGTCTATGTTAGGTCTTTGATTATTTTTGTATGTACCTATGTCTATGTCATGCCTATTTTTGTCTTCATGCCTGTGTTTGTTTTGTATATTTCTAGTATATTTGTCTATGTATATTTCTAGGTCGGTATCTAAGTATGTCTATTTCTGTGACCATGGCCTTGTCTGTGTCTATGTTTTAGTTTATATCCATGCCCATGTCTGTATCTGTGTCAATTCCCATAACTATATTTTCTTCGAAAGAAACCAACTGTTTTTGTTCAATTCGTTTACTCTTAAAAAACTTTGCCTAATTTTACAAATTTTGAAAAAAGAACTTCTCAGTTGGCCCTGTTTACATCATTAACTACCTACTGCTACTACAATGACTACAAAATGAATAATAATAATGTAAGCTTGTCAACCGCATCACCATACAATTTAACAAACATAACAGAACTCTGAATACTCAAGAACCCAGTGCTGAATGGAGCACGAACAACAAAAGCAAACAGTTAAAATACAATAGCAACAACAAATTACAGATTTCATAATAAGGAGTAAGGAAGCCATGAAGTTATAAGTAGCAATAGCAAGACAGAGATGTAGAAAGAGTCGCACGAATTCAAGAGAAGAAATGAAAGGAAGTCATTTGTAAAGGAAATATTGTTGTACAAGATATCTAGCTATTTTCAGCTATAATACCAACTACCCACATTTTACGCTAACTTCCATTTATGTGCCAACAACTTCAGTGTACATTTGCATATTTTGACAGGGTTATATGTTGTGGAACTAAACAAAAGTACTTTTTGGTAATCAGTCAGATAGCTTTTCACAATTATGGCTTGAAAGCAGTGAATCAAGTTTTTGCATTTTTTTTGGAAATAGTTGTTGGAGTTGAAGGAGTTATACGAAAAGTATTTTTTTGAAAAAGTACTAAACTTTAGAATAAAAATACTAAAATCATTCCAACTCCAGCACATTTATATTTTATGAACTATTTGATAAAAATTGGGTTTGAGAGGAGGTAATCAAAATCTTGCAACGATTTGAAAACAAATGTAAAGAAGCAAAAAAAAAATGCGATAAACATTACTGAGAAAAATCTACTTTACAAAAGGATTAATATGAAAATTAATATAAAAATAGTGGAATTAATATTAAAAGCTATTGAGAAAACTAAGTACTTGCTATAGAATTTAAAAGTACTTAGTAACTAAGCACAGTAACAGTACTTTTCATAACTTTTGGTACTTTATTACCAGGGTTCCAGCTTCGTTTCAACTCTATCATACAGTCTCTAGAACATAACGGAATATGAGTATTAAAGGGTATAAGAAAGAAATGTATAAGAATGAAGAATTAGTGCCAAACTATAACAACAATAACTTAAAGTCACGAATTTACAATTTTTTGGCTGTTAAAATTTTCTCTTTCTTCCATTCATTTATACTCCCTTTTTTTGTCACATTAATATGACAAAAAAAAAATCATGTTTTCCTTAGAAAAAAAGAAAATAAATATTATTTAAGAAAAATATAAATGAATTATGTACAATATATGTACATACATAAATGTGTAAATTAAGGGTTTAGTAAACAAGAACTAGTAATATTAAAAAATTTGACAATTTACTTGTTGACATATCAGATGCTTTGAACATTGTTAAAATAAATTCAATTTCGCTGGAAAATCTCATAATTTCGCTCTCAAATGCCGTCGTCTAAGACGGCTATTAAGAATTTGATTCGACTGGTTCGCTACATGCCACAGACTTGAGCCGTAATGTTGAAGAAAGTCAGAACTTGTCAATTCCTAGACGACATCAACAATTGGGATTATCCACAACAACCACATGACGAATTTGATGTAAGGATTTGTTTCTAATGCTGTACAATCACCGTAGATTCGCAGAATTCTTGCTTCTAAAAATTGATGCTGAACATGACTTTTGGAGATTTGTTGAAAAATTAAGCTGGAAAAGATCACGACATCGTGATCACGCTATGGTTTCACGAAATTAAGCTGTTAATAGGACGCCCGGTCACGATCATGCAGTTTTTATTTATGATCATACGAATCGATTACAGCATATAAACTCTAAATGCTTGCCGTGATTTTTGAAATAGATTCGACATTTTGGCAAAATGTGATAGAAAATTATGATCTACATCAGTGATCGAGCTTGTTCGTGGTTGACATCTACTCGATATCATTTTTAATTTATAGTTATTGTCAAACCTTAATGTTTCCAATACAATAATAATCAGGCATGTGATGGAAATAGAAATCGAAAACGAAACAGTTTTGGAAATACATTTTATTGCATTTATAATCTAATGTTTAAAATTTTTGTTTTAAGATTCTCTTTAGTAGCCTAATATCTTTATATTTTATGTGATAAAAGTTTTTCAATACAGAAATATTACGAAAAAATGGACTTCTAAAACTCATTCGTTTTCGTTTTCGATTTCCATCACATGCCTGAATGATTTGATGATTTCAATATAAATTCTCTTCGAAAAACAAAGTTCTTGTAAAAAAACCCTTTACATTAAAACAGGGGTATGTGGAAAGGACACTTGTTACTAAGATACATAGTGTTTTCAATTTGTTGGTTAAAAAAATTAAGGATTAAAAAAGGGGCTTAGTGTTACAATTGAAGGCTAAAATTAATTTGATGGAAACTAACTGCTGGTTAATATGAGTTTTCTATTTAATGGTTATAATAATGTATGACAATATAATATAAAATGAAACTTTCCTTTGTTTTGTTAGAAATTGTATTGAAAGTTAAAGGATATTAATTGCAATGCATATGATGCATATGAATATTAATGTATATATTGACACACGAACAATCAATAAACCGACGATATCTATAAGTGCAAGAATAGAACACTAGTTTGTATGAAAATCTTATACATTTGTATGCATATTCAAACATACTCGTACATACATATGTATATGGTTTTATTGTTAAAATATAATTTGTATATGAAATTTACACGTATATACATACATACATACATACATGAAGTTATAAATGTGAATGTGTTTCTATGTACCTAGGTAGTATGAATATGTTATGCTAATTGCATTAAATAAACCAAACACATAGGTTTAACTCTTAACAACAAGCATTTAATCAACATAGCCACAAAAGATATCCAATATTATACACAAATACATACATCAACACATGCAAACGTATATACTTACATATTTACAAACATGTACAGTAAATTAACATACAAATTATACACGAATAGTTTTATACACTTTAAAACTTATATACTCCGTTACAGCCGACTGTAACGGAATATAGTGTAATGACGTAAAAATGTAAGGACATTCTGTTTCTTACAGATTCATACATTACGGGGTTGCGTTAGTTTACATCTCCATAACCATTTGCATTACTTTACACATAACAATATCCATCAGCTGTTTCTTACTGTTGCAGTTACATTCCATTACAGTCGACTAACTGAGGCTTAAAACTCTCTCCCATCTCCAATTTTCATAAATAACTAACTAATACAATGTTTCCACGACGATTTCAATCACCTGCTTCGCTTTCTGAATCATGTTTATGAATCATGGTGTATACATGACTAATAAACTTGATTCGATTTGACAGTTGTTTTTAATAAACCAACAGAATAAAAAAAAAAAAAAACAGAATTTACAATTTGTGGAAAATAATTTTTTTTTAATGGACAAAAAAAGTGAGTGGAAATTAGTTAGCTTATTTGAAAAAAAAAACATACATGCGTACGTATTTACTTTCTTTACTTCCAGCAACAAGAAAATAATTTGCTTTGTTTACAATAATATTAAATTTTTACAGCTAGTGCAGACAAACTTGCAATAAAAATTTGAGAAGAGTGCAATTTTTCGTGCTTCGCAAGTAGATTCAATATGAATCTACTTGATTCGCTCTTACAATTTTGTATGGTGAAGCAAGTTGTTTCGCTCATGATTGGGGTGTGAAGCATGAATAGAGAGCGAAGCATGTACCGTGGAAACATAGTATAAATAAAAACATAACTTTTTTTTTTTTTTTTTTTTTTTAACAACCACAAACTGCGAAGCTTTTGGCTTGTCTGCAGAAAACACCCAGAGTCTTTGGCGGGAATCGAACCCGCAACCCTCTGACTGATAGTCCGGCACACTATCGCCTAGTCTATCGGGGCACATATCCCAACAGACCAAAAAATAAGTAAAGTATAATAGTACTTTAGAAGAAGCTATTTACAAAAAAAAATACTAAAGTTTTTTTAATCATGTTTAAGAAACTATTATCCTTCACAATATGTTTTTAAACATAGTATATAATAAATAGTATACAATAAATATACATATATTAAACATGCTTGTCATATTTTGACATTGTTAATTTTGATTTAAAAAAAAAATTATTTGTAAAAATGTTTTGTTTATCCGAAAAGTTTTGATTTTTTTTTTTTGGAAACATTTTAACTTTTCCTTTTTTTTTTAACTATGAATGCCATTAAAGGTTTTTTTATTTAATTTTTTACTTGTCGTCAGTAGCCAAAGCTCCGAGTTTTGTAAAAAATTTTTTGGCGGAAGCTTTTTAATGTTGTTTTCAAATCACATCGAATTCCCAAAAATGAGAATTTCTTATTTGCAAGCATAACCAAATTCTACAATTGTTGAAATAAGCTTATTCTACAATTGTAGGTATAAGCTTATTTTTATTTAGTTTAATAAAATATTATTTGAAGAAGCTTTTTCTAAAATTGAGAATATAAGCGTATTAAATAATTATTTCAGTACTATTATCACGAGGGCTCCTTTTTGATTATTCTACAATAATTTTAAAGTGTTTTTCTATAGTTTCTCAAGTTTTTTTAAAGCTTAAGACTTATGTTCGCAAGCTTTATTATAATATTTTTCTATTAAAATAAAATGTACTTTTTAGACCTCCACGGTACCATTTTTAATGTTTGTTAAATAATAATAGAGCATAAATACAAAATTACTTTATCCAAAATTCGATATATCTTATGGCAACATTTTTAATATTACCTTATATCGACAGCTCAATTCCAAAACATGCTAAGTCGAAAAAGTGAGTTTTGCAGGAAAAGTTCCTAAAGTTTACAGGCGATATCTAAAAAACCATATGAGGTAGAACTTTTTTGTTTATAACTATTGATTGGACTAGCCAATTACAACCAAAATTTGAAAGAATTTAAGTTGAAAAAAAAATCTAAATTCGAAAACGCAAAAAAAAAAAATTAAAAACATGCTAAGTCGACATAGCATGGTTTGGAATTGAACTGTCGATATAACGAATATTTAAACAATTTTATACTCAATTGCTATTGATTTATTGCAAGTGATAAGAAGAATACGGTGTAAGACTTCTACAAAGAATCATTATCTAACTTCTGGTAATATTATAAATGCTACAAAACTGGTCTCTATTGAAAAATGCTACCACACAAAGCGTTTGTTCACGATATGCAACTAGTGCTCCAGGAAAGAAAAGAAAAGAAACAGAGTTCGTTTGTAATAAAATGTTTCCTGTAAATTATCTTTATTTGGGATTTATCTGTATTTGTTTAAATATTATTTTTATTTAATATTGCGTTTATCTAAAATATTATTATTAGCTTAAGTTAACCCTTTGCGAAAAGTTTTTGGACTCAGCCTGAAAATCATTTAATTGAATTAATATGTCAGAGGCTTTCATTGCTCGATAGGTTAGGTTAGGTTAGGTTAGCAGGCGGCCGTGTATAACGGCCCACTTAGGTCCATATCGTTGGTCCCATTGTGATGCCTGATTGAATAGGAGATTATATAGAGAAGAGAAAGAGTAAAAGAGTGAGCAGGGTAGTAGTAGGATGAGTGGAGTGTAAGAGGGTGAAAAGTATCTCCATTGCTCGATAATTCAACCAACAATTTCTTGTCGTAATGTCTTATAGATGCATATTTAAAGATCAAATTGATATCAGTTCCTAAATGTTTATGAAATTTAATAAAATATCTTTAGCTTGCACTATAACAAATAGTAACTTAAATGATATACATATTTATCTATTTCAATTGTACCAAATGACTCGTGGTAGTATCACGGTACCAACTGTGTCGAAAATGTATCTAAAAAAGTACAATTGCACCATGTTTGCCAACACCGATGTAAACACTGGCCATTAATTTTGCTCTACACACCCACTCTCTTATTGATTTGCCTGGGTTGGATGTATTTACATGGCTGTCTAACTGTTTGTGTGTGCTTGTTGGCCTGTGTTAAACACTTTATAAATCAATTGGCATTATTAATTGTGTATTCATTTATTAATTCATTCAATCCTTCATTGAGGTATTTCAAATTGCAACAAAATACCTCGAACATTGTTTATTAAGGGTTAAAACTTAATTATCATATGGTTAAATAAACTATTCAATATTATTTTAAATGCATGTTCATATGTATTTTTAATAAAATAATTGAAATTAAAAAAATAAATATAATTCACAAAATTTTTAATACAAAAAAAGAAAATATTTTTATGTGTTTAAGGCTTTTTAATAGTTGAAGGAAAGTAATGAATAACATATAAATAATATAATAATAATATTATTTTAAATGTTTACTGCAGAATTTTAAATATTATGTTATAATTATTGTTAATACAAGACATATTCTTGGAATTTTCAATTCCTAAGTGAAGTTATAAAGTATCTAATTTGTTTTTAAACAAGAACTTTGTTTGTTAACAGCGGAATATTGAAATAACATAAAATTTCGACTTTTTACTTGTTGACATAAGGAGTAGTAGAAGTTTTGGCAATTGCTGCAATGAATACATTACATTGCCTGAAAGTCACATTAAAATATTGAAAAGTAATTATGAAAATTATACATTTGTAAAAGTAATATGTAGCAAGAATAATTCGCAATATTTTTGGTCTACATAATAAATTTGAGTCGACTAACTTGCTACATAACGTACCAACACCAACACGTGTTCGGCCGGGTCGTTCAAGTGATAGTATCACAGCCATGAGCCTTAGTGTTGAAAAAAATCGGAACTTATTAATTCCTGGACGACATCACAATTGGGGCTATACACAACAACCACATGGCGATTTCTATGTAAAGATTTGGCTTTAAAGCCGTACAATATGCAACTGGTGCATGAATTGAAGCCGGTCGATCCTTCATTTCACCATATATTCTCTGAAAACAAGACTCGAGATTCATTCAAAAACAACCCTGTGATTTTTCAAGAAAAATATTTTTTTAGGTCGAAGTCCATTTTCTTTTGTCTGGATACGTTTACAAGCTAAATTGCAGTATTTGGCCTTTTGAAAATTCAAATTCAAAGAAACAGTATTACAAATTAAGTTTCCCGATCGCATAAATTCACGAAATTCACCTGTTAATTGGCCGCCCCGATCATGTGATTTAACACCACCAGATCATTTTTTCAGGCTTTGTTAAAGATAGAGTCTATTTGGAGCCAATAGAATCAGCCTCAAAACTTAAAATCTGTGACATGAAAGACGAAATAGCCCAGCCATTTTGCCAAAATGTGTTTGAAAATGTTGGTAAAACAATCAATATCTGTAATCGTGATCGTGGTGAACAACTGTTCGATATAATTATTAATTCATGTTTGTCAAATTTTTGGAAGCATAACTATTTATGCTAAAAATATTTTGAACTAAAAACCTATATATAAGATTATAAGTCAGTCATTATAAGGATTTAATTAATAATTATTAAACTACTTCTATGTAATGTTGATTTCTGTCAAAAATAAAATGTTTTGATGAAACTGCTGCCCGGGGGTCCTTCTATTTCAGTGTTAAAATCAAAAAATCCTGAAGCTATTATATTATACTGATTATTCAGAATGTCTTCTGAAATTTAAAAGAATATTAAATATTCTAGATTAAATTAATTATGATTTCTTTTCACCCATTTTTAAGGAATTCGGCATTTCGATCATCAACCATTTTTAGCAGCTGACCTTATAAATAGTATGACATGCATAATGTTGCATTCAAATGTTTACAATCACAACAAAGTTTCAAACCAGTTGCTTTACAATCTTCAGTCATTCCCACACACAAATAATTACTTAAGCCGGTTTAAAGTCAATTAATCAGGTAAACGGACGCACTCGTTATACATACATGATGATGATGATTTAAAAATCTTAAAAAATCAAATACATTAAATTGAAAGGATGCACAAAACAAAATTTTAAAATTGTCAAATTATTTGTAATTAATTTGCTATTTTTATAGGGAGTTCGCAGACAATTGGATTTCTGGAAAATTTCATCCACAATTTGCTGACATTTTTTTTTTATAAATTTTTGAAAATTTTGTATAGTTTTTTGTTCGAAATATGTACATATTTAACAGTGTACAAACTACCTTGTATGCCTACATCACTATATTTTCCATTAATGCCCGTCTGCATCTTTCTTAAAAGAAGACATTAAAACAAATTAAACCTGATAACCAAGTAGAGAGAAAGCTCTATCAAATGGAAGTAGTAGAAAAAAAAAGAAGAGAATAAAGATTAGCCACCATTAAGCCGGCTTTAACTGTTACATAAACTCTTAAACATTGTTAAGTGACAGTTGAAATAAATATCAAACAAGTTTGAAGTTGCCGAACGTATGAATGTACATCTTTTACTAATAAACCGCCTAAAGAACTTAATGAATGCAATTTAAGAAATAATTCACAGACAAAACGAAAAACAAAACAAATGGTTTCTCATAACTCAACTCTTTTTATGGCTTTAAACTTAGAAAAATATTTAATTGAAATTTTGCATGTCTGCTGTTAGAAATGGTATGAATCTGAAATGTTGTGTGAAAATTTTATTTCAAAATGCTTTTAAAGCATTCGAATTGTTGTTAGAAATTATATATGTAAAACTGTTGTATGGGCAGAAGTTCTGAGATCTTACTAACATACATATGTACATAGTTTATGCATCTTGACTAGTCAGCAGGAAGTCAATCAATTATAAAAAAAGAGTGTCTAGTAACTTATCCCAAGAATTTAATATATGGTAATATGTGAGTGAGATTTTTCATTAAATCTATAACTAGTTTGTCAAATACAAGGTGGCGCAAAAGTAAACTTCCGATGTTTTTTGGCTGTCACCGACCGATTATTGGTCAAATAAATAGTCAGCAATATTCCGCGTTCTGGAGCAGTGTAGCGTAACATTGTTTATTAACGTGTATTTCGCATGTGTTTACTACACAAATGTCAAAACAGAACTGACATTAGGGGCCAATCGCAAAATTTATAGCATTTTCTGATAGGAGGATTACTTTTGCGCCACCTTGTAGTTATTTAAACATAAACGTAAGGAAAAATTAAAAGGAAGCTAATTATCTTCTATAATTAAGAATGAAAAAACGATTGGTTGCCAGCTTAGAAAAGAAGAATTATTTAAAACAAACCACATTTTGAATTACAAAGGTAATACTACAGGTGGATTCACCCATTCGTTTCGAACAAAATATTTGTTTCGAAAAAGTTTTTTTCATATGAAGTGATGCCTCTCTTTTTAAGAGAGAGAGAAAATATTCATATGAAAAAACTTTGGGTCAATCCACCTTAAAGTTGGTTGGTTGGTTTACGTGGTGGTTCACTGCGTGCGAACACTTAAGTAGAGTCGAAGGGACCCCGTTTTAAAAGACCACACCACTCGTCAGATTTAATGTCGTGTACAACATACTAATATGTGTGTGCACCTTAAGGGACAATTGACTTGAATTGAATAGGATATATAATGTATAATAAAATATATTACTTCCGCTGAGTAAAATACTTTTTCCTAAAATCAAATGTAAAATATCAAAAATTAAATATTAATTAGTGTCAATTAAATGACAGATGGCTCTAAAGCAGAGGTGGGCAAAAACATCCCAGGGGGAAAAATTGGAAGTGCTTTCATTTGTAGGCCTTATAGAAAACATGTTTACATTCTATAAGAATCGATACTCATTTCACTATGCCTTCTCTCAGAAGTTGTTCTGGACAAGAATGATAAAATAAAGATTACGCCATGCGCATGATTTCCCGTTATGTGACGTAGAAGGTCTATTCTAAGGGTTACCAATAATGTACGAATTAAAATTTCTTGCGAAAAATTTATGTTTAATGTGATAGTTGGCAACCTTGCAATTGAGAGTTTTAAAATAAAATCTGTTTAAAAAAGAAAAACAAACAAAAAAAAAAAAAACAACAACAATTAATATAAATGAGTTAGAAAAAATGAATTGCTATTCATTCCCAATTCATTTGAATTGATTTTTAATGAATTCAAATGAGTTAAAATATGAATTGCAATTCATTTTACCAATTCATTTGAATTAACTCGAAAAATGAATTTGTTATACATTTCCAATTTATTTGAATTGAATTGATTCTGTACCAACAAGATGGAAATATTTATACGATTGTATAAAAGACTTACTGTCCCATAAGTTCAAGCTATACAATCTATGCCAAAAGTTGAATATTGAAACTTTTCTAGACAGTGATTTTGAATATTTAGAAGAGTACTTGCAGCTTCTGCTTAAATATTAAAGAAATATTACATACATAAGTATCACTAAAGTGTTTGTCCTTTAATGTTCGTGGGTCACAAAATTTCATAAATTATTAATAGATTTTAAATACTGATATCTTGTTATTCAGCGTATATCAAAAGCGAAATAAGTAGTACTTGAAGAACCAAACTCCAAACACCAAGTTTACTTCAATTAAATGCAATTCATTTTTGATTTGATAAATTTGAATTACAAGTTACTTTTGTAATTCATCTGAATTAATTCCAAATCATTTCAATTCAAATGAATTATAAATGAATTGCGATTCATTTTACCAATTTTTTTGAATTAAAAAATGAATTGCAATTCATTTTGCTAATTTGAATTAAAAAATGAATTGCAATTCATTTTGCTAATTCAAATGAATTTTGTCCAATTCATTTGAATTGGAAATGAATTGCAATTCATGTTCGCTAAATTCAAATGAATTGATTCAAATTTAATTCAATTCTTTTTTTGTTGAAAAGAATTAATTCAAAATTTAGCTAATTCGTAATGAATTGAAATCAAAAAAGAATGATTCATTTACAACTCTGATGTACATACATAATTTAAAATTAATTTAAAAGCCTTCTTTTATTTAAAATCCTTTCTTTTACTTTCTTTAATAAAATTATTATTTTAACAGCCCCTTCAATTGCCCTTTTAAAATAGGCATTCTCTCATGCATCTAACCAGTAGTGAGTAGGCAACGCCAGCAATGCGGCTGGAAGTCGTTGTGATTGCAAAATAAGGCCTTTTGAAGGCCTCTTTACAGCATACTATGTATCTTTTCCGCTAGGATTCTTGTGCGATTAATATTTAATAATTTCATGTTTTTGTTTTCGTATAACAGCTTATAGGTAGTGTGGTCATTTTAAAAAAATATATTAATATAAACATTACCAACACACAGATAAAAACAGTTTTAATAGTTAACTATTTTGTATATTTATTTTAAATTATATAAATAAAAAATAAAACTATAATTTACGTAAAAATTAACATTATTTACTAAAACAGTAAAAAACTGTAATGAAACATCTTTAAATTTCCCAAAAAATACTACATATGTATATAGAAAACATAAAATTAAAATTTGGGAATTCATTTTAGTTAATCTGGCAGTACTTTTACTCCATGACATCCACTTCTAGTTTATTTATTCATTATCACGTTTTCCGAAGAAAAATAGTTTAACAGTTGCAAACACCTGTTTTAAGCCAGTTCTATACACTTGCATAAATATACATATGTATGTATGTATGTATGTATGTATGTATGTATGTATGTATATAAAGGGTGTCCCAACTAGAACGCAATGGTGTCAATGGTGTTCGGTATCGTGAAATGATAACCAGTTTTTTCTTGCCTAGAATTGAAGAAATGAATGTGGAGGGTATGTGATTTCAACAAGACGGCGCCACATGTCATACAACCAGAGAAAGTGCATCAGTCATTTCCCGGTCGTGTTATTTCGCGTTTTGGAATTGGCCGCCTAGATCGTGCGATTTAACATCTTTAGATTTGTTTCTTTGGGGTTTTTTGGTTTACGCGAATAAGCCGACGACGACTCAAGCCTTAAAAGAGGAAATTGGACGCTGCATTAATGAAATACCGCAGCATTTATGCAGAAAGGTCATTGAAAATTTTATTAAAAGATCACGTGTGTGCCAGCAAAGCCGCGACGGCCATCTGCACGATATCTTGTTCCATATATAACCTTATTCTGTCTACTTTCCGATATAATAAAGTTTCACTGTGTCTTATTTAAACTATCTGATTTTATTTAAAATTTGAAAATTGCATTCTAGTTGGGACACCCGAATAATATGAATTATAGAGATGAACAAGTGAATGAGTTTTGAGGAGTCATTAAAAAAATTAATAATTTGCCAACTTTCTCCCAACAATAGTCTGTTGTTTGAAATCAATATTACATAGATATATAGCATATGCTATCGGTTCAGTTTTTATATAGTTGGTTTAGTTTCTGAGTTATTTTGCATACAAATTGTAAAAAAGATTCACTTTGAAAGCATGTTTATGTATGTATGTACGAGTATATTTACGTATGTATATTCACATGCTCATCTCCATTGAAAAAACTCTTCTTCAAGTATTTGTCGTTACTGCTACTGTTACTGTAGCACTGTTAACACTTTTCCAATCTAAATGATTTAAATTATAGTTACGAATTACATTTAAACCAGTAAGTAGCAGTTGCCAGCCAGTAGTAGAACAAGTAGTAGTAATAGTTGTAGTTGTTATAGTCTTGTTTGCGGCATGATCGTGTGGCAGCATGCTGTTAAAATTTTGCAAATTTAAAACAACTTTAGAGACAGGCAATTTACACACATAAACCGCTAAAAGCAGTACGTGACTTGTTCTACTCACTGTGAATGCTATAGATATGATTGTGTACATATGTATGTATGTAGATAAATAAATCATTGGGGCTGAAACATGAAATGATTTTCTGAAGTTAATGTCAAACTAGTTTATAAGTTTATTTAATAAAAAACAATTTAATGTTAAAATTTTTATTAATGTTATGTTTAAATTTTACAGTCTTGCTTGATTTTATCATAAGTTGAATAATTAGTTTACCAATGTTTTCTGCTTTGTTAATTTTGTTTTTTATAAAATCTAAGAACGGGCTAAGATATTGTGAGCTAATAAAGAAGTAAGGAATACAATATTTGAAATTTGGTTTTTAAAGGAAATTTCTCTCGATTTTTCTATTAGAGGAAATTTTTTCCTCAAACTTGCTCTTCATAGAAAATTTCCCTTTGAATTTGCTTTTCATAGGAGATTTTTCTCGAATTTGTTATTTATATGAAATTTGCTTTTCATAGTACAGTGGGTGGCCAAATTATTAGTTACACATGCAAAATTGTTTAGTTTGAAGCTGTACAAAATTTTAAAATAGTGGAAATTTATCCTTTTATTTGTTCTTTTAGGTAAATTAAGTGTTTCTAATTCAATTAAAAATAAATTCTTTTGTTTTAAAAATATATATTTGAGGAAAAGAAATATTACAAAAATTTTTGAAAAAAAAATCTTAATATTTCGTAGAACCTTCTTTGGCATCAATTACAGCTTGCACCCTTTTTGGCATGCTCTGAATACATTTTTGAACATTTTCTTTTAGTTCTTCTTTAGTGATGCCAGACTTTAATCAATTTAATTAAAGTTGCATATTTTAAACTTCAGAGCAGAATGACAGATAATGATCTACAACTGCACTCTAATGTCACCAATTATTGTTGACACTGCACAAAATATTTAACAGTATTACCAGAATTAAAATACGAAAACATCTGGTACAAGAAATGAATTTATATACGTATTAAAAGCGGTTGAATCTTAATTAATAAGTGTAACTAATAATTTGGCCACCTACTGTAAATTTCCCTCAAATTAGGTTTTTATAGGGAATTTCACTCGAATTTGCTATTAAGAGGAAATTTAATTTATTTGGGGGTAATTATTCAAAAACGATTATTAAATTTAACAAACGTTTATTAAGGCAAATTTTATATGGAATAAGGAGGTTAGAATTTAACATGATTTTATCTTTATGATGCACATTCTTATGCTTATGATTATAATATGTCGTATGTGAGAGCATTTATTAACTTTGAAAGTTGTGTGAAAACTTATACTATGTTTCCACGACGACTTGAATCACCTGCTTCGCCTTCTGAATCATGTTTATGAATCATGCTGTTTACATGACTAATAAACTTGATTCGATTTGACAGTTGTCTTTAATAAACAAACAGAATAAAAAAACAGAATTTACAATTTGTGGAAAACAATTTTTTTATAATGGACAAAAAAAAAGTGAGTGGAAATTAGGTAGCTTATTTGAAAAAAAACATACATTCGTACGTATTTACTTTCTTTACTTCCAGCAACAAGAAAATAATTTGCTTTGTTTACAATAATATTCAATTTTTACAGCTAGTGCAGATAAATTTGCGATAAAAATTAGAGAAGAGTGCAATTTTTCGTGCTTCGCAAGTAGATTCAATATGAATCTACATGATTCGCTCTTAAAATTTTGTATGGTGAAGCAAGTTGTTTCGCACATGATTGGGGTGTGAAGCATGTTCCGTGGAAACATAGTATTACCGCTGCCAGTAGTAAGACTTTTTTAAAATAAATAAAAATAAATATTTTGAATGCAAAAAAAAGAAAGAAATGAGCAAAAGATGTTTAATGAAGCAAAAAAAGTAAGAAATGTATTTTTTATGTTGCCATTATACACAAATGTACAATGGTAAAAGTAAAAAAAAACACGTGTTGTTGCTGTTTTTAATACTCCGACAACAACAAAAAAAGATATAATAAAATGTAAGAAACAAACAGCTAACAACAACAAGAAATAATGTTAGTTTTATTAAGGATTACGCAGTGCATTAAAGAGACCATGTTTCAGAAGTACAAAAAAGCAACAACAAACAGCTAAAGAGACGCAGTGGAAGAGTATGAAAAATGTAAAATTTATGTAAATTACATGAAGTAAAACTCCAAATACAGAAAAACTTGCAGGCATACGTAGGTTTGTTTTGCTAAATGACATTTAATACTCATAGACATACATATGTATATACATTAATATAAAGGCATACAATAAAATATGTACATATGTACATACATATAAAATTTAAGCTCTAGAAAGTTTTTCTATTTGTTGTATACATTTAATACAAATCATTTTTGTTTCTCTAAAAATTGTTTAGTGTTTGTGTAATTGTATTAAAAACCCATATTAGTTTAGGAACTACCCTTTACTTTTCGTTAGACTTTTTATAAGAACTTTTCGCCCTGCCTCTACTTGTCATTAAATTGCTTGTCTTCAACATGTTTCTCATTTCAGTTTTGTGATGTATGTTTATATTATGTTATGTTTCTTTTTTTGTTGCTTTTGCTGTTGTTTTTATTTAATAATTAATTTTTATACGATTTTATTTTTGTTGCAACAAATATTTTAACAACAATGGCTGTCAGCTTAAATATTAAAATGATTAAAAAGTATTTTTTTTTAAAAAGCACATAAAAATTGTGTTAATTTTCATAGCAGATAATTCCCAAATGTTTGTTTCATTAAATTTAAAAAATTTTACAAAAAAAGTTTTAAATAGAAAGCCATTTACATAAAATAATTTTTATTTTTATTTATATTAAGGTTTGTTGCACTTATAATAAAATAAAAAAAAAAGACTTTCTATAGTTAGATAAGGGCTGTGGTTTTTGACCTTTAACCTTATTTCTAACATAATATGATATAATGATATTATAAAAAATTGTTTAAAATTTTTGTTTTCAGGTTATTCAATAGTCTTGCACTACCAAGCGTATGAATTATTATTAATTGTGACTTATTTTATAAATTCTGCTATAAATGTAGGATATTAAAAAAAAATACTCTTAAATGAAAGCTAAGAACATTATTAAACGTTCTCAAAATATAATTTAAGTGTGGTGTAAAAGAGAGAGTGTTCATTAAAATTGTTTTTGTGTACATTTAAATAAATAAAGACTCGTTATATTTTCTTTATACATATTTTTTCTGCGCTTTTATTTTGCAAATAAAAGGAATTCGGTTTATATAAAGGAAATAAACCAACGTTTTTATAAAGTAAAAACGTAACAATATTTAACTATAGGCAGCAACCATTGTTTAGTTTAGAGTTTTATAAACAGTTTTTTAAGTTGAACTAGATTTTATATATAAATATAGTATAACGTTTTTGATACAATTAAGTAACAAATATAAAGTTATTAAAATGTTGCTATATGTGGCGTATGATTAATATTAATTGGAGTTTTTTTTTACAAAAATCTTAATAACTTGTACAACATGTAAACGATTTTGCTTATTATTTTAAGGAAGTAAAGCTAAGAATCTGCTTTAATGTTTTAAGGCATTTGTTAAAAAGTTTATGTACTAGTAATGATTTTTTTGTCATGTCATTTGCATAATGTTATAAATTAAAAAAAAAACTTGTTTAAAATAATTTAAAAATTTTCAAGAATTTAAAGTTTTTAATAAACATTTTAATTAATGTTTCAATATAATTTGTTAAAATTTGTTTTATTTTTAAAAATTTATGTAACTTAAAGTTTATTTTTATTGCTATTTTATATAATTAATATAATATTTAATATTTACTTTTGTTTGTTTAATTTGCCAACTTTCTTATTTAATTTTTGTTAAACAAAATTTTCCAATCAACTTTATCTTGAAATTAAAAACCTCAAAAACTAAATAATTTCATATACTACTGTACAATTGGTTCTCATAACATCTGAACTGTTCTGTTGTGTTGTGTTCCTTTATCCTTCCAACAAAATGTTATACATATAAATATACATATGTAGCAGTATTAAAAACTTTGTGAAATGCAGAAAAGGTGGCTTAAAAACTATAAACACTATGACCATATAAAAAAAGAAAAACTCTTGCTCTTACTGCTCTAACGTAAAAATCAAGGTATTTTCGTTTGTTTAATCAAAAACTTTGTTTTTAATTTGTGACTAAAAGTTACAAAATTTAAGGTTATTGTTGCCAGCACTTGTTTTAAAACAAACACAAAAATGTCAAGCATACTGGTGAGGAGATGTTATGGTTAGAAATGCCTCTCTTTAATTGCTGTTAAACCACATGTGTCTTGGATTTATTTTACTAGCCAGCACATACAGTTATATACTGTACGAAAATAAAAGTATAACAAAAAAGGAAAGTCATGTATTTAAACAAAATGTAAATATGCTTTTAAAAATTTATAACAAAAGCAAAATACATACGAGTATACAAAAACGTAAAAACAGAGCAACGGAAAATGTAACATGAAAAGTAAAATCTAAACTTAGGTCGGGCACATACATATTTACATTAAAGTAAATATTAAACAGTTTGTTGAATTTACTAACATTTTCTGGGGTAAACAAGCAACATACTAATACTTGTATATAAAAAAACAAGTTTTTTTTAATGTCTTAGCATTGAAAAAAGCTGGGTTAAGTTGAAGTTGAAGTTTAAAGCAAAAGTTTTTAATTTGCTGTAAAAGTTGTGTAGGCACTTACCTAAATAGATAATCAAATATAATTGCCATAAATTTAATTATGTAGATTATGTTATAAGTTTAACAAAAAAAAAAAAAAATTCGAATTTTTCCCTGTGTATTTTGTGTAATTTGAGGACATGTTTTGTAACACATTTATCCGAATGTAGTTTGTTTGGTATGCTAAACAGCCATACAAATATTTTAATGTTGTACATTTCATTCCATTTCAATAGCAGCAGAATTTCAATATATTTAAAGAAGATAAGAAATCAACTGACAACTTCATGACAGCAACTAACTGTCTCAGGAAAAATTTCAAGTTTTTACATCGCCTTAAGAGGCGTATGATTGTTATTAATTAAGTTTAATTTTCAATATTTGTTTCTAACTTTAGCAACTGCCAAAAAGATTTTTTAAAATTACTTTTAAATAAAAATAAAAGAAATTTCTTACTTTTTCATTTTAGATTTTTATACTTTTTAAACTTTTCATAATCATATTTTAAATAATTAAAAATATTTTATTTTATTTTTTAAAAAAACTTTAAATAAATCTTTATAAATTGTGTATTTCTTATTGAAACAAATTTCAAATTAGAAAAAACAATTATAAAATTTATAAATGTTATGACAGATAATCATTACAGCTACATACACTTTTTAACAAATAGTTTAAAAACATTACAGCAGATTATTAGCTTTATTTAGTTAAAAGCTTAAGCAATATTTATTAAAATTTGTAATAGTTATTAAGGTTTTTGTAAAATAAAACCCAATTAATATAAATCATACGCCACATATAACAGCGTTTTAATAATTTTAGATTTCTTGGTAAAAGAAACTAAAACGAAATATTTTTATATAAAATCTTGCTCAACTTAAAACACACTTTTTGCTGCCTAGTGTTAAATGTTAGTTCAAGTTTTTGAAATTAGAAACCAAAGAAATCCTTAATTAATAATGATTACAGCAACTCAGGAGTAACTAAAAAGCTAATAGTTGCTTAATAGTTTTAGGAAATATGCGTAGAAGACTTAATTTAGACATAAATACAATTTGATCTCCAAAATTTTAAAAATTTAAACATGAACAAAGATATAAAAATTTAATTTGAAAAATTATACCCCGTTCCTTATACAGAAATATGAACACAAATGTAACAAATTTAACAAATTTTTCAAGAATTATTTAATTACTAAAAAATTTTGATAAAAAAATTTCAAAAACAAAATGTAAAATATTTTTTAAAATTTTGATTTTGGAACTTTGAATTAAAAAAAAATGAAAATTATTTTTTAAAATTTTGATTTTGGAACTTTGAATTAAAAAAAGAATTTTCAAATATTTTTTATACATTTTATTTAAAAATAAATTTTAAATTATAAATGTAAATCTATTTCAATTTATCAATATAAAAGAATACCTCAAAACGAACTAATACTTAACACAAAATAGTTTGTATTATTATTGTTAATATAATAATAAGGAGCGACAAATAAAATCTATTGTAGAATGATATACACGTTTATAGTTACATTCCATCCCATTTTTAATAGATAAACAAACATTAAGAAGAATTTTTAATTTAAAATCACTGTTTAATTTCTCAGTTATTATTTTAAAGCGCATAAATATTTCGGTATTTATGAGCAAATTTATATAAAACTCTCATAATTAATGTTAATCATACGGTTCACGAATATTAAAATTTATTTGTATGAAAGCTTAATATTTGATAACTACATACTTAGCCTGATTTCTTAGCTTCCATTTAAGCGTACTTTTAAATAAATCTTTTATTTTTTTGTTAAAGTTATTAACAATTTATCAAAATAAATCTCAATTAATATTAATCATACGTTAAGTGTTAACAAAAAAATATATTTAAGAAACTACTGGAAACCTTCTAATTTTTCATGTTACGTTTATTAAATTTTAATGCTTACAATTAGAAACTGTTAATATTAGCTTTAGATCAGCATAAGAAATAAGTTTACAAACTCAGTCTAAATCTATAAAAAATAAAAAAGTGGTTAAAAAAATTATTTTTTAAATAAAATTTTTTAAATATATCTTTAAAACTGTTCAAGCTTAAGATTTTTTTCAACAAAAGCCTTTGGTTCTTTTAAATCGAATAACATCTAAAATCTAAAACTGTCGTCAAAATAATAAATTTAAATTTTTTCAAAATTAAGTTTTCTCAAAAATATTTCCAATATTTGTTATACTCCACATTATCACATATTTTTTTATAACTAAAATATCATACACAAGTTTAGTTTATCGAATTAGTCAAGTATGTCTAGATATTGAAATATTTCAATTCAATTATAATTTATTAATAAAACTTTAATTAATGTGATATAAACTTACATGACGTATGATTAATATTAACTTCCACTTACATATTTCGCAAAAATCTCAATAACTTTCACAAGTTAATTTAGATTTGGCTGGTTGTGGGGAATTTAAATAGTTAAATATTTATTTTAGCTTCTCCTTAAAAAAGTTTAGAAGAAATGATACACTTATTTCAAATGTATAGCAACATTTTATAGTAAAATAAATAGTTATACATAATTTTAGTATTAAAAGTAAGAAAGTATAGTCGGTCAAGCCCTGGCTGTAGGGTACTATACAGCCAGTATATGTATAAAACAGTTTTTCAGAAATGTGCGCTATATGGGAGATATGACCTATTATGGATCGATCATCCAAAAATTTAGTGTCATTATTTCTGTGAATATAAATATTGGGTATGTTAAACTTTATCTCGATATAAATACTTTTAAAAGATTTATGGAGGTTAAAGTTGATTGCGGCGAGGGTCTTATATGGGAGTTTCGACTAATTACGGACCGACCATTATAAAATTAGGTGTCATTATTTCTGTATATTATTTGTGTCGAATTTTTTTTTGATTACCAACATTCTTAAGAAATTTATAATCGTTAAAGTGATTTTCGGAAGTGGGCCTTATATGGAAGCTACGACTAATTATGGACCGATCACAATAAAACTGTACCGTATTATTTGCATACATATAAGATAAATTTGTGTTAAATATTATTTAGATACCAACATTTTTGAGAGAGTTATGTTCTTTAAAGTGATTTTCGGAAGTGGGCCTTATATGGGAGCTACGACTAATTATGAACCGATCTGCACAAAATTTATAGATGTGATTTGGCTTCATTTACCATTCATTTATGATGAAATTTGTTTGGTTCCTTGCATAATTCAAAGATTTATGACCGGTAAACCCCAATTTCGGGAGGACATTTGTATGGGGGCCAGGTGAAATAATGCACCGATTTCCACCAGTTTCAATCCCATTCATACTTGGGCCGAAAAAATATCATGTACCAAATTTTATCGAAATATCTTCAAAATTGCGACCTGTACTCTGCGCACAAGCTTTACATGGACAGCCAGCTAGCCAGCCAGACGGACGGACATTATTAAATCGACTTTAAGGTGGGTGTTGGACCAATATTTCTGGGCGTTACAAACTATGCACACAACTAATATACGCTCCTCACTATGGTGGTGTAGGGTATAAAAATGACTTTAAATGGACATTAAGCTGAAATCTCACATCTTGCATTTAAATTTATTTGGAAACCCTGCATATAATTTAGTGTTATGAGCACACACTTATATGTGTTATGTACATATATGTATCAGTATAAACATATACATGCATAATAAATTAATTGCATATTTCCTTATTTATGCAGGTGTTACCAAAAGCAACAACCACTCTAGAAGACACAGCAGTAGTAACAAAAACAACAATTTCAAACGACAACAATAATAATAAAAAGAAGTTGTTAAACGAACAAAGTTGCAACAAGTTTTTCATTTTATGAAAATGTTGAAACAAAGTTTCTTCACAAACTTGCCAAAAGAAGGGGTTGTTTTGCACAAACAAAAAAACTGGAGCAAAAGCAACACATGTATTTTTGTATATAATTTAAGAGAAATATTTGTATAGCAACTCAACCCTTGTCAAGGTAACAACACAAGACAAGACACAAGACTAGATTATAATATAAATTATTATATACATGATTTAACAGTATTAAATACAATATAGCTACAGCTACACATATATAAAAATATTTATGGTAATAAGTAAAAAAGTTTATAAACGTTTTTCTTTTTTACTTCCTTTTATATAAATTTCTTGTATTTCCCTTTTAGTTTGCACATTGACATTGAACCTGGTAAAAATATAACAATGCATAGAAAACGATAGAATTCAAAAGTAAAGTAAACTGAACTGAACTCAGTCAGCTCTTGACCATGTTTTCACTATATGCAATACAAATATAAGAAACCTTTTTTAGTTTTTTTTTGTTATTGTTATTGTTGCCTCTAACATGTTTCAAAAAAAAAAAAAAAAAAAATAATAAAAAATACCCAGTCATTTCTTGTGTTAAATGTTTCCTAGACATTTTTGCATTTTCAAGTTTTATGGTCATGGCATGTCGTATGCAAATAACTAATGTCTATAGATTATTATGGTTATTGTTGTATTTGTTAAATTTTACCACAATATTTTCTTATTTCTGTAGCAAGAAATGCCCTACAGCTTTTAATTAAATTACAGAGAAATTTTGTGAAACAAAAAAGTTCATGAGACTATTTTAAACCCTGGAAACTATTTAAGTTTATATTTTATTAACAATTTAATAACCCAATATGTTAGCTTTTATTTACAATTAATTTCCAGTAGTTATATTAACATTTATAAAAGTTATAAGAGGTTTTGTAAAATAAGTTATAATTAATATTAATTGCACGTCTAGGTTTTGCAAAATCTAAATTTATTTGTAAAATCTATAAAAATCCCAAATTTTAAAGAAATTTCTCTTGAAAACAATACACAAAGACTAAAACTACAAATTGTAATTGTAATCCCTAGAAAAATTTGTTAAGATTTAAAATATTTAAAAAAAAATTTTTTAAATAATGTTTTTTAAACCTTGAAAACTATTTAACTTTATATTATATAAATGATTTACTAATTCAATATTTTAGCTTTTGTTTGTAAGTTATTTCCAGTAATTTCGTTAATAAAAGATGTGAGAGATTTTGTAAAGTAAGTTATAATTAATATTAATCATACGTCTAGGTTTACAAAAAATCTAAATTTATTTCGCAAACCAATTTAAAATATAACTTTTAAAGAAATGTTACTTAAAACAAATAAATAAAGACTAACTGCTACGTTAACGCTTAGATAATAATTTTCGATATCAAGAAAACCCCGAGAAGATTAAAAGTTTTAAAATTTGATTTTAAATAAGCTTTTTAACCTTACAAACTATTTAAGCTTATATAATTATTACTAATTAAAAACTTATACCTTGGCTTTTATTTGCAATTAATTTTTGGTAATTTCGTTAATAATTGCAAAAGTTATGACAGATTTTATAAAGCAAATTATAATTAATATTAATCATACGTCTAGGTTTCAAAAAAAAAATTAATTTGTTTCTAAAACACATAAAAACATGAAATTTTAAAGCAATTTTCTATAAAAAGCAAATAAATAAACACAAAAACTACAATTATAATCTGAAATACCAAGAAAAATCTATTCATCTGTTTGGCTAAACCCCTTTAAATTTGCCAATATATAGTGTATTTAAAAATTCTTTGTGCTTACAAATTTTTGTTTTTCTGCATTTTTTTTAAATATTTCAAATAAATTTTGCAAGTACTTGTTTAACTATTAATTTCAGAGTTTTTTTTTTTTGTCTGTAATAGTTTGTTTTTGCGCACTTTCCTTGTAACCTTCAACGTATATGTTTGTTACAAATCTTAACACCCTCATTTTTATTATACTTTTTCAATCGTAAAATAAACAAAAAAAGAGCAGCTACTCGAAAACAAATAAATGACCATTCTCATATAAAACTTACTTAAGAAGTTTTGTATTTTTCCATATTAATTTGTTTTTCTTCTCTGATGTTTTTTTTATGTGCGGTTTCTTGGTTGAAGTGATTTGCATGATTTTTACTGTCATTTACCACTTTTCTATGTTAATGTGACATTGTAGTTTAAACCATTTTTTTTTGATTTTTTTTGGCATGTCATGTTTATCGCTAGCAAGAAAAAAAAAATAAAGAAAAATGTCATGTTTGAATTGATATGTTGGCTAATGCAAACATTGGAAAAAAATTTGAAGCGTATAAAAATTACTCTATCGATCTTAATGGCGTGGCAGGGCATTATTTTTCAATGCATGAAGGATAACACATTTTTTTTACAAAATGGCATTGTTTGTATATACAGAACATAAAAGAGAAAGGGTTTATCATGACTAAAATAAATAGCTATAATGCTTTTAAATATATCATGCTATTAATTGATCTGTGAAAAATTTAAAAGAATTTTTCAGTAATTAAGAATCAATGAAAATTTCGTAATAAATGGAAAATAATTGGTACGCAAATATTGCAAGACTTTTTGCGGCAGCATTTTAACTGCTTGTGTTAGCTTTTATTAAAAATGAATTTGAAGAAAATTTAATTTTTAATATTGAATTAGTCATAATTAAAATTAATCTTACGTATCGTAGTTCAAAACAGAGACATTTTTTATTTTTATAGATTTAACTATTTTCTTAACAATTAACAAGATTTAAAACTAGTTTATTTCTAGTGCTAGTTCAGCTTCAATTTGGGTTCTAGTTCAGGTTCAAATTCAGCTAGTTTAATTCAGGTTGTAGTTAGGTTATAATTAAGTGTTAGTTCGGTTCCAGTTCTAGTTACAGTTCACATTCTAGTTCAGGTTATAATTCAGTGCTAGTTCGGTTCTAGTGCAGGTTTTTTTCAGTTTTAGTTCAGGTTCCGATTCCAGTTCCCGTTCAGGTTCTATTTTTATTTCAGGTTATAATTCAGTTCTAATCAGTTCTAGTTCAGGTTCTAGTTACCGTTCTAAACTCAATATATTCTTTATTTTTAAGTAGTAAAAATAACAAAATGATTTGTGTTTTTTTACAATTTGATTGCATGATTCAATTTTGAAGTGATATTTTTTTCAACAGCACTTTTAAAAATCAAGTTTTTCTTTATGGTAATAATGTGATGGAAATTTAACTTCTGATTTCGAGTCATCCCATTTTTGTTTGCAATACTTTAACCATATAAATAATAAATAAGGCCTACTTTTACAAGAAAAGTAAAAAAACTTAACAAAAAAAAAGCTGAATGCATAAAAATTGTAATTTTGTAGTATTTTCTGTGTAATGTTACTTTATTTTTTTTTTAACAAAACATCATGCTGTTTATCAACAAACCTTAAACAAAAACTCTATTTTATGCAAATTTTAACCCCAAATATACATTCAATACATAAAATATATTAACAAGCCTATTTATATGCTGTAGAAAAATCTATGATTTGTAAGTGTTATGTATGTTAAAGGGCAAAAGCCTCTCTCCTTTTTGCTTTCACACTCTTTTTATTCTCGAAACGCATTAATACTTGTATACAAAAATTAGCAAAGTTTACACAACAAATGATTAATGATGGTGGCACAATATAAAATATTTGTTACAAAATCTAATAAAATAAAATTTCTTTTTAATTGTAAGTAAAAATTTGTGTTTGCACGTGTGTACCTACATATGAATATGTGTATTATTTAATGTAAATGTTTATGTAAATGAACAATTTGTTAGAGTGTTTCTGTTGTGTTTGAAATATTTCAAATTTCTGCTAATAAAAACACAGTATGTATAAATTATGCTCATTTTTTTCTACAACTGTTTTGTTATTATTTCTCTATTTCAGAGAATATATGAAATTTTTAAATTTTATTGAAAGCGTGGGATATTTATGTGTGAGTGTTTAAAAACAACACACGTGTTATTTCAACTATTTTAATAAAAAAAAATATGCATATTTCATTTAAGTAACAATGTTGTCAATATTATAATTTCGTAAACAAACGAAACAATTTCTTTTAGTGAAGTAGCAACTACATGTGTCTAAATTACGCCATCTATACTCAGCCTTTGTAAGAAAATGTCTGAAGATGATACCTTTGATAGTCCACAGTGAAATTGCTACTGAGACCACATCGGAGATATCTAAGGCAGATCCCGTTCTAGCTAGTTCGTCTGCCCGTTCATTGCCGTCGTTGGCCCTATGCGCAGGTAACCAAACCAAAGTAATATCAGATAGACGACCTAGCCTTGACAGAGAATTTCTACATTGCCTAACTAGTGAAGATGAAATTGTGTAGGCATTAAGTGAGAGGACTGTCGACAAAAATACCTATATTGCCGCTAATGTTATGAGCATGTAATGTATTACAAGCCGCCATGATTGCTAAAATTTCCGCCTGGAAAACACTACACTCATTCGGAAGACGATACGAGATGTCTACCCCAGGTTCGTCACAGAAGACTCCAGAAAAAACACCGCAGCTCATCTTAGAACCGTCTGTATATATTATAGTGTCATATTTGTACACGAGATTACCCCTACTCTATTTACTCCTGGAGGGAATTAAGACCTTGAATACCCTATCAAAATATAGTCAGATGGTTGGAGCTGGAGCAGAGCCTTGCTGGAAAGTTCATGGCTAGTTGGCGAATATTGATTGATTAAGAGGCTTCACAATGGATACCTAGACGATCGATTGATAACTATGGCCAATGTTTTTCTAACCAAAATGGAGCTTAGTTACGTCATCGTAGCTTACTCCCCACCATACCATTACAAACGCGTGATGGTGGCCTTGTTGAACCCTCGGTATGAGTTGAGATACGTCTCTGAATGACCAAGAATACACACGATCGTTCTGTTAGTCAGTAAACAGAATTTGTCTGTGAGTGTACTTCGCGTAGCGTCTGAGTAACGCTTTTGAATTGAGCATTTGTACATTGTGTCACTTGAATGCGCTGAGTCCCAAATCATGAATTTTTGCAAAATTTGCATTTCCCACGACAAAATTTTCTATTTTCGCAGTGGTTTTGGGACCACTAGTCTCCTTACGGCTTTGATTGCTTTAGCAGTTCCCACATTGAGCGGATGGCCGGATCTTTGACGCTCTCGTATTCCTCAGTATCCTCAAAAAACTTTACAGCATGATACACAAAATTGCGGTTGGAACGTCTTAAAGATATCGCCTTTTCCCATGTTGCATTTTAGTAGGCCAACTACAGCAATACGATTTTCGATTGCAAACAATTAATATTTAAAATTATTTTATCGCAATGAAGAATAAATGTCAACTATCCAGTCGCAAACAATACGAAATGGATATGCCCAGTATTGCATACGTAATGAGTGTGTTCAGTTGTGTAACATTAAGTATTTATGACTTGAGAAAGTATTTTTGTTTCTGAACTCCTATGCGTATGATTAATATTAATAATAACTAATTTTATAAATTATCTGAGAATTCTTATAAAAATTAACCGATTTACCTAAAATTAATTATGTATGAAAGTCAACAAATCGGGCTAAACTCTTTATTTAATTACTGGTCAACAATAGAACCAAAAAGCTATTTTTTAATGCGTTTCTTAGAAACGCCTCATTTTTATTTACTTTGACTATTGTTGTTCTTGAGAATATTTACATTTCCGTTTCGCTAGAAAAACGGATATTAAAGTTTACACCAATTATGTTTTTTTTTTTAAATAACCCGCAACTGCAAAGTATTAGTATGAATATTTATTTATGTTTTAAAATAAAACAAGGACTTATAAATAACAATGTCACTCACTATATTGTTAACGAGTATATGCTTTTAATTTAGTTTAAAATATATTTTTATATATTTTAAGTATTTATTGTTATAAAAATAGACAAGACGAATAGCAAAAAAAAAAAAAAAATACCAAAACAAATATGAAAAAATTTAAAAATTTTTAATCGAAGTTGCCTTCAAGTTAAATATACAAATTATTTGAAAATAAATTGTATACACTACATTTATTTTCAAATAATTTGTATATTTAACTTGAAGGCAACTTCGATTAAAAATTTTTAAATTTTTTTGAATTTTACAATTTATACTCGCAAGAGGAATAATTCTCATTTAATTTACAAAACAAATATGGTAATAAAAAAGCACTTATGGCTCATTAAATATTTAATAGTAAAACATTTTGTGTTTTTTTTGCTATGTTGTTCTACTCGTGGCTCTATTGATGTCTCTCTGATGGTGGGTAGTATGTTCAGTTTCATGACTGTTTAACCTTTTTCAGAAGGTAGTTTTTTTTTGCAGTACGTATTCTGTTTTTGGCGGAGGTAAGGCAAGAATGGATCAGATTTTGTGGTGTTGACACTGGGGATTTAGGGAAGTTATTATATATATGTTTAATTTATTAAATCACTGCAAAATGAAATATTTAAAAATTTATGTTGAAATTGTGGTATAAATTTTAATACTTTTTTGCCTTTTTGTATCACACCTTGTCGATGTTACCGACAGCAAATGGTTTTCAATTGATAGTTTAGAAAGTATAAAAAAATCGTTGACAATATTTATAAAGTGTTGGTATATTTTGTATGACAAGAGTGGAAAATAGTTATTAGATTTTTAGAAAGAATCTAATAAATATTTTATGTCTGTAACAATGTATGCCTTAATGTAGGCAATGAAAATATTGCTGAATAACAATTTCCTTGAACATGACTTAAGATTGAAATCTGTTAAATCTGTTGCCAATATTTAGGTAAATTAAAATATTTAATTATTTTGCATAAAATTTATTGCTGTATAACTATTGTACATATGAAATACGTATTCTGAATGGCTTAATACAGAGAGCTGTATTTCTGTAATTGCAATGTTACAGGAATACAGCTGCCATAATATAGGCAATGGAAATTAATTTAAGTAGAAATTGCATTGCTTGTGAGTTAAAATCAAAATGTGTTAAATAAGTTTATATAAATATTGAGATTTATTTATTTATTTTTCATATACTTTACTATTTCTATTGTTTTATAATTTAGTTGTTTTACTGATTTAATTGCTGTATAAATATTATACACATTAAATACATATTCTTTTAAATGCTTCAACATAGACTGTCATATACCTTAACACAAATATAATTCAAGCCTTAATGTAGGCAATGGAAATAAATTTTAGATAACAATTACATTTGAAACGAGTAAAAATCGAAATCTGTAAAATCTGTTGCCTACTTTTAAATATTTATTTATATACATATCATATCATTTATTTTATGTTTTAGCTATTATACTGTTTAATTGCTGTATAAATTTCTAATTCTATTTAATCTCAATCTTTCATGTGGAAAATATCCATTAGAATTTAGAAAATTAATAATTAAGACGATTTGTTTGTTTATAATTACAAATTTGATGGCATTATTATTGTTTAATCCCTTACGCCATTCAAACTAAAATATTTTTAATATTTTAGGAATTGTTCAAACTGAAGGTCTTTTTTAATAAAATGTTATTTTTTATTTTCGATATTTCGTCTTTGTTTTTTTTTTATTTTATAAATTTAAAATTTATAACATTGCCAAATATCGAAAATAAAAAATAAAATGTTATATAAAAAGACCTTAAATTACTAAAATATTAGTAAGAAATAATAATAAACTATAATAAGAAATATTAAAAGGTTTTTAATTTTTAATTTGTTTTGAAATTAATTTATTTATTATCTCTAAATACTCTCGAAAATTGGTATGTTTCCCCTTGCACTTTAGAAATATTCAGCTACACAATGTATAAAATGCTTACAAAGCATAAAGCATACTTTTAGGCTCTCGTTAAAAATCCACCCAATTTCATGTATTCATAGAATGATGGCCCATAATAAAATACTACAATAATGAAATATCATTTAGAACTAGCGAGTTTTTGTTTGTTGTGGAGAGGAGAAAGGAAATTTATGTAAGTAAAATTATACAACTGCAAATCATTCATATGAATTTCTACTCATAACATTTGTATACATGTTTGTACATATATATTGTGTGCCTATAACAAAAAAGGAGCCTTTTGCCTCTTTACCTACATATATAATCTAGCAAACACACATATGTATGTTTGACTACAGCAGGGAACCCATAAATTTTAATCACCGCTTATGGTACAATTTTCTGTTAGTAATTGTCAGTCAGTGATTTTATAGAGTAACAAAAATTCTCATAATCAAAATAAATCCTGTTACAGGACCTGGCAAACCCAACCACCCCCTAATAAGCAATAATAACAATGTTGATGTAAAATAAAACGTTATGATAGACAACTACTTATATACACTGCTAACTCATGCATTTAGGCACTAAGGAAGCATAAAGTACCAAAAGTACTTATTTTGAAATATTTGAAATTGACCTAAAAACAATGTGTAAAAAGTACTATATAGATTTCTCTATAAACAAAGAGCCTCATCTATTTTTACTAAACAAAATTGTGTTTTGGTATACATTTTGCAAAAGTACTTTTTTTTCGTAGTAGTTAGAATGTACCAATAGTATTCGAATTTGAAATTTGTTTTTCAATGGAACTCGTAATTAATAATGGTTGTTATTTTCACATGATAAATTTCCACATGAATTTCCATTTGATCCAATAATTTACCTTGGTACTTTTTAGTTTTAAATTGTACAAAAATAAAACGGACCTTCATTCCTATTACGCACTAAATTTCATATGATTAACATTGTGGTATGAATATGACAGTGTTTTGTTGGTGCCACCAAAAAAAATCACTCATATGAACACAGAGAAGTAGGGAGACAAGATGACAAACAGACAGATACACGGAATGGTGGGAGGGTGGTAGAAGAGTGTATTAGTAAAGCTGGTATGTGTTTGTGAATATGTTACAAAAGTATTGTGTATTGCAGAAAAAAAAACACAACAAGTTTCATGTTCATTTTAACTTAAATTGAGCTTAAAACACACATACCAAAATACCTTTCATACAATGTATGTAGAGCAGTGAAGGGCGAATGCTATACACGCATGTATGGGAACAAAATTCTGTGTGCGCGACGTTGACACACGTATATTATAACCTGTTTTGCTGTCTGATCTCGCTGCCCATTTTTTTGAGTACACTCAATATAAAATGTTAAATGAAGAATGAGAAAATGATGTTTTTTTTTATAGAAAACATGGATGGCGATGCATAATACTTGATTTGTCATCGCATTGTAAGTCAAAAAATATTTAATTATACATTATGTTTATGTACATACATATATTATTTTATTATTTGTATATATAAAAATACTAAAATCCAAAAAATGTCTTTAATTTTGGCAACTGAAAAATTAGTGCTTCCAACACTAGTACATATGAGTGAGTATGTGTGTGCCCGACACTGATGTAAAGGCTCATGTAAATATATACTTACATATGTGCTATTTCTCATGTTTATTGATACAATTTGTTTTTGACAGTCAGCCTTAAGTACTAGCGTTTGTAGAATTTTTATTATTTATACCATTTATAGTGGTTTTTATCAATTGCTTGGGGAAAAAAACAAGAAAATAAAATAAAGAAACCCAATTTTCTCCCAAACTACTCTTGTTGTGTATTTTGGTCTTCATTTAGACAAAGTACTTACTCGTTCTAAGAGTAAGTTTTAGCAACAAATTGTCTATAGCCAGGAATTTAATTGAAATAGAAGAGCAAAGTGAAAACTGAAATGAAATGATATAAAATTTGGATTATGAGTAAACAGTGGGAGAGCAAAATATTTAGACAAACATAAATTTATACAAACATATAGCACAAAATACTTACAAATAGTTTATTTGAAACTTGGTTTATTAAATAAGTATTTTATTTCATTTTCACTGTTGTATATGCTTTAATGCTTTCAGACAAAAAAAAAAATTAATGTGAAAAATGTAATTTTGTGATTTATTTTGATATGTATTCCCAAATAGCCTTTAAGTAAGTTACAAAATTGCTTTCGTTTAATAGACTTAATGGTAGATAATATTTTTAAATAACTGCCAGTAAAATACGGAAGTGTTTTAAAACGAACTCAAATAACTCACAACACATTAGTGTTTATAAATTACAAAGTAATAAAAATAAAGAAACTGGAGGAAAATTCTAAGATCAAATAAATTGAAAGACATTTGAAAATTGCTTTTTTTTTTTTTTACCAATAAGTATGCTTAAAGAAATTGGAAAAATAATTTTAGTTGAAAATTATGATTCTATATTTTTAAGAGTTGACTTTCTCATGTCATAACTCTCTTTGTTGATAGCCAGGAAACTTATATTTTCTTAAAGCTTAGGTCCTCATTTTTTAATAATTTTAAACACTTTGATTTATTGCAGCCAGTAGCTTAAAAAAAAAGTTATGAACTATTTTCAATAATATTGATTGCAATTCAAGGCGTATGATTAATATTAATTGGTGACTTTTTCTGATAAATCAAACATAACTTTCCAAAGGAAGGAGATAGACTTTTAAAGAAAATTTATAACAAAAGTCAGCAATATTAGCAATATATACTCATAAAATATTTATAGTTTCTACTATTTTATTGCAATAAAGTAACACTTTTGAACTTAGTTTTCATTTAATTTTTTTTTCATTTAAATTAAAGCCAATTTAGTCGTGTTATAAATATTATTACATATTGATAATTTTCTTTTATTTTCTTTAAAATAAGCATATAAATTCTTCATTATTTTCAACCCTTTTTCTTAGTCAAGGCAGTTGACTTTATCATGCTGTAGCTTGTAATTTACACATTCTACAATTTCCTTTGTAATACGAGTATATTCTTACACTTGTTTTGAGTTAAACCAGGTATTTTAGAAGGTTTCTAATTATTAACACTTATATTACGATTGACTGCACTTCAAGGCGTATAATTAATATTATTTAATGACTTTTTCTGGAAAATCCAACATAACTTTACAAATGAATAAAATATGCTTTTAACCTTAAATTATTAAAAAAAAATAACAAATTTAGCAATATTTTCTTATCAAATATTTATAGCTTATACTAAAACAATTTCAAATTGTATAATTAAAGCAAAAGTTATTTTTTTTTCAACATTAAATTAAAAGCTTTTCATTATTTTAACTATAAAAATATCTTGTAATGTACTTGTTAAATAAATTATAAATAATAATCATTAATAATAAATAATAAAGTTTACTATTTCTTTAACATATTTTTCAAATAAACACATTTTTTATTGAATGTTACAATCAAAAGTAAACTTAACACTAGGTTATCGTACCAGTATTTATCTATTTAATTGAAATTTTATGCAAATTATCATTTTCCTCTTCTTTTAAAACCCAATAGAGTGTAAAAAACTAAACAAATTTTCATTTTTTTTAGTTTTGTTTTGTGATATTTTTTTTTTCTCTGGATCATTGAAGCATTTCGTAAATTATTTTAGTTTATTTGTTTCTTTTTTCCAAAAAAAGTGTTATTATTTATTAAAAATAACTGGACAACAATTTATATTTTGTTTTGCAAACAGGATGACTAACAGCAAATGGCTGGTTGTTATAAAATGCCCAATACAATTTAACACAACAGAGCAGAACCAAAAAAAAACTTTAAATATAAATAAAACTATGGAACAAGAACTATGTATGAATTTTATGTTTAATATTTTTTAGTTTAAGGGGTATAGAAAGAAGTAAGTTTCTTTGCAAGTACAAAATTTATTGCATAAAATTATGTAAAAGGTAATTTTGAATATTTAATTTAATACTTTTTTTACACGAAGTAGTTGACTTGCTCACGCCATAGTTCCCGTTGTTAATACACTGAGAACTTATAATTAACATTTTCTTAAAGCCTAGGTTCTGCTCTCTAATCCTTGTATACACTTTTATTCTATATAGCCAGTAGTTAACAAGTTATGAACTTATTACCATATTGTATAAGATTGACTTGCCTACATGACGTATGATTAATATTATCTTATGACTTTTTCTGAAAAATCAAACCTTACTTTGCATATGACTGAAACAGACTTTTAAGTAAAAGTTTTTATAAAGGCCAACAAAATAAGGTTAATTTATTTATAACAACTTAATAGTTTAAACGAAAAAAAATCAATAAAAAATTTTAATTAAACAAAAGTTTAAAATTTGGTATTTGTGGAAAATTTTTGTTTCAACTTAAAATTAAAATCATTTCACAAACAAAATAAAATATATAAATTTGAACTGTTACGATTAAAAATTCTTTATTAATTTTAAAACGTGTTTCTATATTTTTAATACTTTTTTACACGAAATAGTTGACTAGTTGCCGTTGTTAATACACCTAGAACTTAAAATTTACATTTTATTAAAGCTTAGCTCCTCCTCTTTAATCATTGTATACACTTTTATTTTAGCAGGCCAGCAGTTTACAAGTTATGAACTTATTACCATTTTGTATCAGATTTCCAGCACCACATGGCGTATAATTAATATTGTTTAATGAGACAGACTTTTAAGTAAAAGTTATTACAAAAAAAAGAATGAACAATATTTGTACATATAACATTTATAATTTATAATACAAAAATCAATAGAAAATTTAATTTAAACAAAAGTCTTAAACATTGTTATTTGGTTTTTTACATAAAATTAAAATAATTAAACATTTAAAATGTCTATTTCTCCGTTTACATGCAACAGTTAGGAAACATAATTTTTCACCCAACCAATAACAATACTGATAAAATATTCACAACAGAAACTCAAATATTGCATAAAAAATATTGAAAATATGACAAGTTTATATCAATATACTACATACATATAAAATTATTGTTTTTATTTCAATTTTGTAAATATTTTTTTTTCTGTTTGTTTTTAACGACAAACACACACACTGTCATTTATATACATTTATATAAACTGTAACTCAGATACATACATTTAGAAATATATGTATGTTTACATTTACATAAACAAATATGTGATTTACCAGTAACTTTATGAATAAGTCAATGAAAAATCATGAGAAAAAATAGAAATTTTCACATAGTTGCTACATTGTAGAATTACAAATAATTTTCAACATGATATTTTTTGTTATTTTTATTTGTTGAAAAAAGTATATTGATCTTTGTTAGTTAGATAGATGAATGTGATGATGAGAAAATTACTATATTTGTGCATTTCATATTTTATATTTATAGATACGTATGTTCATGTGTATGTAAGTGTGTATGTATGTATATGAGAATGTACGTTTAGTTGTTTTAATAAAATATTTGCAAATGAAAATGACAATTTATATGAGGCTTTATCTGTCACTCTTCATAAATTCCCTAAGTACACACAACTCTATACACTCATAGAATAACACACACACATACATATGTATGCGTTGTTCTTCAGTAGCATCCCAGCAAGCCATATGACTCCGAAAAGAGTATTTTCTGACACCATTTCCGGAAGGTTCCTGCTCTTTATGAGCCCAAAAAATAATCATTATTGCTCCGAAAACCTTCAGAAAAGAGAGTCATTACATTCGAAAATGGCTCTTACATCATGTCAAAATACAACAAATTTAAAGGTCGCATTTATTATTTTTTTTGAAATTGTTTTTACTTAAACAAAATAGGTATTCATTTACAAATGAAAAAAATTAAATAAATTGTATTTACAGTAAAAAAAAAATAAAATGGAATTCATTTAAATAAAATATATAAAAATGTAAAAAAAATTTGTTTTTTAAGCAAATTTTTCTTTCGCTCCGAAAATGCTTTTTAGTTGGGCTCTTTTCTGACTCCTTTTTCGAAGCGCTCCTAGAATGGTGTGCTGGGATGCAACTACTCTCACTCTCATTATTGTTCTCTTTCTATTATTTTTATTGCAATTACCCAGAAACACATACAAACTCGTATATACATATGTATGTATATAGATTCAATGAAGCGTATTTTTAATATTCAATAATATCATGCATGCATTGCATTGTGTTTTTCCCATTGTTTTTTATAATTTGTTTGAGTGTTTGTGTTTTTGTGTACGGATTTATTCATGTATTTTAAAATATTTTTTTTTGCTTGCTGTTGTAATAACTATTTATATGAATTTTAATTTTTAATAATTTACAAAAAAAAATACCAAAGAAATGAATATTCATAAAGTATGTTCAAGGATTAATTGATGTTATGAACTTTTGCATAATCCTAAAAGTATGTTGCAGTTTTTAAGCTCTATTTTTATCAAACAGTACATTGCACTTCAATAAACAAATGCATTTTTGTAAAAATAGTAGTGCTAGTAAATTATAGTATTGAGAGGGTAACTAGCAATTTCACAGAAAAATCTAGTAACAAAATATTTTAAAATAGAAACAGCCACGATTGCTGGCAAAATTTTGAAACAGAAAGAGCCACGCTTACAGCCAAAACCTTAGAATAGAAACGGCCACACATGCTGGCAAAACTTTAGGATACAAGGAGTCACGATTGCTGGCAAAATTTTAGAATAGCCACAGCCAAAATTTTAGAATGGAAGCAGCCATGATTGCTGACACAACTTTATAAAAGTAAGAGTTAAGATTGTATGCAAAACAGCTACCATTGCTCAAATCCTATATAACTTTGCAAATGAATGAAATATTTAAATGAAGAATTTAGTAAAGAAACTTCCACAACTTATAAGAAATCTTCAGTAAAGACAGGGTGAAGTTTTCAAATGTTCAATGTGTTTAAAATATTGAATTCTTTTTTAAACTTTTAGTTAAATGTTGTTTATAAATTACAATACTACATATTAAATATTTTAATTCAAAAAAAAATTTTTTTTTATCAATTTTACCATTTTCTTGACATTATTTTAAATAATACAAGTATTTATCTAATTAATCGAAACTTGAAATTGAATTTGCTTTAGTTGTTTTTAATTCATATTTCATATTTCAAAACGTGATTATATATTGTTCCTACTCTACGTAGTTTACTTTCTCATGCTATAGTTCACGTTGTTGAAATACACAGAACTTGTAATTTATATTTCCTTAAAGCTAAGATCCTTCTGTTCAATCCTTTCATACACTTTTTTTTAATCTAACCAGTTCGACACTACAACATCAGTTGTAAATAGAACAAATGTGCATAATTAAAAAATTAAATACTGTTTAATGTTTAATTGCTGATTTAGCTGGAAAAACAGAAACAACAAGTTAATACAGTTTATTTCCTATATTGTATTTAAATTATATTTATTTATTTGGTAACAACAAATTTATTGAAATTCCAATTGATACAGATTAGAGGATAATAGTTATTAAATGCGTAGATCTTGTTTTTTTATTATTGTAGAACATGAGGGTCGCATTGTCAATGAGAAGAATTCTACTGTCTATCAATTTGCATATCAATGACAATCACTTTGGAACAGGAATCATTATGTAGACAAAACATATCTGCTTGTTCATTTTTTATAATAAATTTCATACTAAATGCTACAAAAAACCAAAAGTTTAACTTTGACCCTAAACTGACAACAACTGAAAAAGTTTTAGTAGAACTAAAATTGGAGAAAAATTCAAGATGTTTTCTCTTCACAAAAAAAATACTAAAATATCTCAATCGGTTACAGATTTTTAGCCGCTAAAAAACGATTGTGAGCCACAGTGCGACGTTTAATTAATAGTAATTAGTGATTTTTTTATTAAAAGTCAGGGGTCAGAACGTAAAGAATTCTGATGAGAGAAAGTGGTGTTTCTCGAAACATATGTAAATTCAACCAACAACCCAGGTTCGAATCCTAGTCAAAAATTATCAAAAATAAAAAATTTTTTCAAGTTGTTAAACAATTCCTTCTTCAGTAAAAATAATTTAATGAAAATTAAATTCAATGAACTTAAGCCTAACTAATAGAAAAATATCAAAATTGAATTATTAACAGTTCAACAAAAATACTACTAATTAGTCTTACATAACTTTAAAAAGAAATGGCATCTCAAGTAAAAGTTATTTCAAAAGCCAATAATATTAGCAATATTCATTTATAAAACATGTATACTTTATACTTGAAATAATCTATTTAAAATCGTAACGAAAGAAAAGTTTTAGGAAATATTATTGATTTTTAAATTTAAATTGAAAATAAATAATGTACAGTTTATTAGAAACCTTCTACAGCCCTCTAACTACGAGTATGGCACATTTTATTTTCTTTCTCTTTAAAATATCATGGTCATTTAAATTTAATCAATAAAAATTTAACGAAATTGATGATGAGCAAAAGAAATAATTTGTAACTTTAGTTTACTATAGTTGCCTTTTATTTGGCATAAACCAACAACTAAATTATATTTAATTATTTATAATAGTGCTCTCGGAGATAGCTGAAGCTATAATAGACTTGTCAAAAACTACTATATACCTATTGTATTATATCAAGTCTCAAGAGAACCAAACAGACAGTGCTGTTGGGTAAATGTCAGAAAACTTTAGTTCTTGTTCCCTGCTTAGCTATTAAACAGTTTTAGGTAAAAATAGTTTTGCAAAAAAAAAAAAAAAACATGAAGAAAACTCAGAAACTAAAAAGAGACAGGGACAGAGGGATGCTGGGTGATAGAGAGAAAGAGAGATAGAGTAAGATAAAACCGTGTCAAAAGTTGTTATAAAATTGTTTTTGTGTGTTTTTTGTACTTTTGCAATTGTAATTTATCAATAAATTTTGTAAAGAGGGGAAGCCAAAAAACATCAAATAACAAAAGTGATAAATAGCAAAACATATTTCAGGGGGTGGTGGTTTTATATTTGTTTGATTTTTGATGATATTCAAGGAATACAGTGGCATGTTCTGGCATTTGCATTCCTGTACTCCTATACTTGTAGTAATGTTATAAATTATGTATATATTTAAAGGTGTTGAAATGAATTTGATAAATATAGATTGCAATAAACTTTTACCGCAAATATCAGTAAATTTTAAATAACCGCTGCGTATTTTATTATAAATTCTTGGCAGTGTATTTCAGGTTGAAATACTTAATATTCAAGGAATAAATATTTTGGCAAACAACTGGCCGAATATTTTAAAATATTTGAATGTCATAAAATAAACCAAATATATTAAGGTGTTAATACTGGTTGAGCAAAACACTTAAGGCCTACTGTTGGCATTTGAAAATCCTACATACAAAAATTAAAAAATAAAAACAGCAAATTCTAACATTTGTCAAACGATTGTTAGAATTCGCAGCTCCTCGCCGTGCACTGTCAAACAAACACGAAATTGGCTAACAAGATTTGATTTCTTACATTTTCTTAAAAAAAAGGTTATTTTTATTGCGCAAAAAAAGCGAAAAGAAAGTAAAACATTTTTCTACGTGCTTGCTGGTAATTTTTCATGCTTATAAAGTGTATAAAATCAACAGAAAACTCAGATTTTTGTGAGTAGATGGTAGGTTTAAAAACACATGTCTTTTAAAAATTTGGTTTATGCGCTAAAACAGCAAACATTTTTTATATCCTTGGCTAAAGTTTAAGATTTACTCGCAAGTAATGTAATATAAGCATAAATTTGCATTGATTGTTTAACGAAAAGTATTATTATTTTTAGCTGGCTTTTTCCAAGTAAAAAAAAATGTGGAAAATGAGTTCAAAATTTAAAATTGTCTACATTTATTATGAACAAATCATAAATTTTGTTTTTTATTTAATGAAATTTTTTTTAAGGTTTTTTCAATAAAATTACATAAATTTATTTACCAATTTTATTTTGCTTCTTTTTACATTTACATTTTGTTCAATTTTTATCTTTAATCCCATTGAAAATATTTCGTTAATTAAAGTCTTTTGTTGCCGGGGACATTGATAAAAATGGCAAGATAAATTTATATTTTAAATTAAAATATTTTATGAAGAAATTACAGCAACAGACATCAATATAAATATATAATACGATTTACATTTAATTACAGTCAATAATTAAACATTTAAAAATATAAAAATATAAGCGAAAATGTGACCAACTAAGAAGACCGACAGTATCAAGCAAGTACATATACTTTTTTGCAATAGGCTAGTGTTAGTACTTAGCAAAAGGTACTAGTTTTAGTATTTTAGTACTTTTGGCAAAAGGTACTAGTTTTCTTGTGCTTAAGATTTGTCGCATCCTTATTTATAAAATAACTTTTTAATACGTTTTAAAAAACATTTTTAAAAATGTTTTGCTAATTAGTCATAAAATATGTATTAGAGAGATTTAAACCACTAAACAATACCAAAACATTTCTGCACAACAACTAAATGTATGCTTCACATTACACTTTACAAGGCAACACCTTTAAGTTAGGCTAAACAAAACATGCAATAGCATTTATTTCTATTTCAATATTAATAACCAACTAAACTTGTGAAAAATTGGAATATTGTTAGTTACGTTTGTTAAAATGTGTTTTTTCTAAATTTTATAACAAAACTATTTGCTTTTTTTTTTAAACACTGAGTGACAAATAGTGTTAAATGTATAATAACAATTAAAATGTCAAAGTCTTCTTTTAAAAACAATAAAGTTGGATTTAAAACTGAATGGGGGTGGTGATGATAAAATCTTAGTCGTTAGATATTTTGTGAGTGAGGTTAGGTTATAAATAGAAATACAAATTGAAATAAAACTGTAGTATACTTAAGTGCACTTGACTGAAAATCAAATTGTATATGTCACGGAAATATGACACATTTTTACATGTTTATATAACTTAGATACGGTCTCAAACTCACCCTCACTTCCTTGAATATGTAAATTTCTGTTTATTCAATTGCAATCGTCGTCAAATGGTAATGGACAGTTGAAAATACAAAAAAAGAGAGCGACGCAAAAAAAAAAAAAAACGTATCGTATTTAGAAAAATAAGTGTCATGAGTTTTGAAATGTCAGTAGATGTATGAATATTCAGGATGGTCTTGCTGGCTACAAAATGCAATTCCCATTTTCCAAAGCTACTTGTATATAAATAGCTATGTTTGCTTGTTTATTTTCAAAAAAAAAAAAAAAAAATTGCCACTAAAAGTTACAGCTGAAAACAAATTTAAAAGACCACTATAACGTCCATAATAATTATAAAAACTAAACACAGGAAAAAAACATAAAAACCTGAATGAAGCACAGCAGGTTGTGCTGGCATAAAATGTACTCGAATGAATTGTATTTTAATATTTTCTAGTTTTGTTGGTGCTTCAAAGGTGTGAAAAGCAATTTTATGGATTTTAATTAAATTGAAAAGAGCAAGCAACTGAATGTAAATAGAAAAATGTGCAAGAAAAAAGCTTAGAATAAAAGCCATAAATATAAATATTGTCAAATGTTTGTGTGTGTGTGTGTGTATGTATTATTATTTGCAAGTGTATACCAAAGTATTTGTTTTTGAAGTGTTTATGAAACTGTTTGTAATATGCAAATAAGTGCCATAATAAAAACTGCCATTAAAATATCCTAAAAGTATGCACTGAAAGCGGCGTTGTATAAAGTAAACTCAATTTAAAGGCAAAAACTGAGTAGACAAATTAATGAAAAATAACTACAGGCAAATTCTAAATTCTTTCTTATGCTCTTAAAAAAACGTTTTAAAAAAATGGTACTGAGCATACAGAAAGTACTTTTTTTAAAAAGTATCAATAACAACTCTTAAAATAATGTAAAAAAGTACGTGTTAAAAAGTACATTTTGTGAAAGGTACTAATTTTAGTAAAAAATAAAATAATCAATATATAATAATAAAATATAGCATAAAATTATTTTATTCTGCTCTTAAACTTAAAGTGACAAAAATTTTGTTCAATTAGAATTGTAAAATGTTAGCTGCAATAAATTGTTAAATTTATTTATTTTAGCATAAACTATTAATGTATTGTAAGTAAATATTGATCATATTGTTGACTTTTAAAATAAGTTTTACCTAAAAGCCTATTTAAAGCATTTGCAAAGTTATGCTAGTCTTTCCACACAAGTGCAGCAAATCTCAAAATAAATGGTAATAATCATAACTTCTAAACTAACGGCTTGATTGAATAAATGTGTAAGGAATGATTAAAGAAAAGGACCTAAGCTTTTAAATAATATATAATTATATGTTTACTGTGTATTAAAAACATGAGAGCTACAGCATAGGAAAGTCAACTACCTCGAGCTTAAAAAAAGACAATAACTCAGCTGAAAGAATTTTTGACAGTTAATTTTAAGTCGAATAAAAAAATTAACCGATTTCTAATGAATCGAAAAAATAATAAACCGCATTTAATAAATGATAATTAATTTGAATCAAATGGAAAATTAATCGGTGCATTTTGAAATGAATAAATTCATATAAAATTTAAAGAAATTTAATAAATTCATTTAGTTCGTTTCAATATTAAAAATTGAAATTGAAATATTAACAGATTCAAACAGAAACGTAAACAAAAATATACGGTTACAAATAAAAATTAGCCGCTCATATAGAACCGAATAAAAAATTAACCGGTTCATAAAAAATCGAATGAAAAATTTGAATGACGGGAAGAATTAACAGATTCATGCAGAACCGTATGCAAAATTAACTGGTTTAGAAAGCGTCGAAAAAAAATTATCCGTTCATATAGAATCGAATAAAAAAATTAACCGGTTCATTTCGAATCAAATGAGAAATGAACAGATTCATATAGAAACGAATAAAAATTTACCTGTTTATATAGAATCAAGTGAAAAGTGAAGCTGTTCATTTCCAGTGGAAAGAAAAAGAAAGAATCGAATAAAAAAATTAAGCGGCTCATTTTGAATTGTATGAAAAGTGAACTGGTTCATTAAGAAACGAGTAAAAATTCACCGGTTCATATATTTTGAATCGCATACAAATAACTGGATCCTTTCGTGAACTGGTTCGTGTAGAATCGAATAAAATGAAACCTATTAATTTCGAATCGAATGAATAATGAAACAGTTTATAAATAATTGAATAATAAATTAAACGGTTCATATATAAATTAAATAAAAACTAACTTCATCATTTCGAATCTAATGAAAAGTGAAGCGGTTCATATACATTCGATAAAGAATTGAATTGTGAAAACAACATGAACTTTACGAATTTCTATAAAAAGTTTTTAAAGATTCGTGAACTTAAATTTCATAAATAATATGTATATTTTTGTTGCTATAATTTACACAAAATTTTGCTTAAATATAAAATACTATGTAATTACTATTTTTGTTACTAAAAATTAAATTAAATTTTTATTAACAAAAACATCATTAAATATTCTCAATGATTTAACAGGCATTAAAACATGTTTTTGTACAATATAAATAATACTATATAAACATAAGTAAATTACTTCTTTTGAAAAGTGTTGCCTATTCTAGGGCAGTTGCTGTTGCCTATCATTAAGGCGTTTATAATTTAAATGAATGCAATTATAATATTTTAATACATATAACGATTATTAATTAATTTACCATTTACACAAAATTCATCACTATTAAACCATACAGCAAGAAAAATACTCTTTATACTTGTTTAAATAAAGCACACAAGCATACATATGTGTAAATAGGGATAAATTCAGGCATAAATAAATTAAATAAACAACCTCCAACCAATATTTCTTTTAATTATATGACATTCAAGCAAATTTTGCGTTGTGTTTTTTTGTTCACATACATATTATGACAACAACAACAACAATATAGCAGTAGATACAGCTACAGGGTCCATTATAACAAGGACAGCCATGTTAAATAAAAAGAAATTGAGAAAAAAATTATATACGAGTATAAATAAATGTTCAAGAACAACAGCAGATAAATTGAGTATAAAATTAAAGATGTATATAAATAGAGCAGGTAGATAGTGTGAGTTTGTCTGTCTGTCCGTAGATACTAAAGTATAATTAAATATTTAACATACGTACGCATGCCACACAAACAATTTCCCTACCACCACGTCATAAGTCTCAGGTGTTTTTTAATTCAGTTAAAAATACTATGAGAAAAAAATAAGAGAAAATAAATAAGAATCGAAACGAAACGCACAATAAGCATTATGGGAATAATCATTAAAAAATTAACAACACTGATGCAGGCAAGAACATGCTTTCGTTACAAGATACTTTATGTATGTATATTTTATAATAGTAGTCATATGTAGGTATTATAGGTTTTATACAGCCAGGTATGAATTCAAAATTTAAATGCAGAAAAATGCTTTTTAAATTAATTGTTCGTTTAATTATTTTAAATTTTATAGTACTTTAAGGAACAGAAAGTAGCTTTAGTAAAAAAGTACTTTTAGAAGATTTAAATGTACCAACCGAATTTTTAATAAATAAAGAATAAACATTTTAATCTATATCTAGAGTAGATTTTAAAGTCTAAATAATATTTATTTCAATACCCTGTTTGTATTTTTTTATTCAAAGTACTTAAACTACTATTCTATTATTTTAGAAAGTTTTTTTGTATTCCTAATAAAGTACCATTTGTTGATTTTAAAGAGCCCATCTTCCAGCAGGAAATTTTTAATAAAATAGAAATGAAAAAAAAAAACAAAAAACTTTTGGCTACTAAAAATGTACTTTAGAACCGAAACAAAATCTCAATTCTCAGCTTGAATTATAGTAAAAGAGCTTTTTGTAGTGCCAAACAAATCCATTTACGAATTAGTACCTAAGCAACATCTCAATCTTCAGCTGGAGTTCAGAAGTAAGAATAAATAGTATGTTCTTTAATAGTAATTATAGAAAATAATACTTTTTTCAGACTTTCAGATAATTAGTAATAGAAAATATGTAGTATGTTTTAAAAAAAGTACTTTTTGAAAGAAGAGTTTATTAAAGAAAATATCTGTATTGAGAATAGTACTTTTCAGAAAATAGTATTTTTCAAAAATGTGTTTATTGAAAATGGAACTTTTCAAAAAGTACTCATTAAAAATAGTACTTTTTAGAAAAGTAAAAGCAGCACTTTTTAGAGTAGTAATAATATTTTTCGTATAATAGTATTTTTCGGAAAAGTACTTTTTGAAAATAGTGCTTTTCTGAAAAGTACATATTACAAATTTATTATTGAAAATAGTACTTTTTCAGAAAAGTATTTATGGAAAACAAAACTTTTTAGAAAAGTACTTACTAAAAATAGTATTTTTTCGCGAAAGTAAAGTGAATATAGTACTTTTCAGAACAGTACTTATTGCAAATAGTACTTTTAAGAAAAGCACTTATTGAAAAAAGAATGTTTTAGAAAAGTACTTACTGAAAACAGTACTTTTTAGTAAAGCTTGTTAAACTACTAATCCTTTTTGAAAATAGGACTTTTACGAAAAGTACTTATCAAAAATTGTGCTTTTGACAAAAGTACTTATTGAAAATGGAATTTTTTTAGAAAAGTATTAATTGTAAATATTGCTTTTCAGAAAAGTACTTATTGGAAATAGTACTTTTTTAGAAAAGAGGTTATTGAAAATCGCACTTATTAATAATTTCACTTTTTGAATGCAAAACATTGCCACTTGCAAAAAATACTCATTAATAAAAAAGTACTTATATATTATAATATTGGAGTTATGTAGATCTAAATGTCTGTAAATATCAAATAAGAACGTTTTCCGTATACTTCTAGATACTGTTGTATAATATCCTAGATTTCATACACTATCAATCGAATTACTACAATTTAATATTTGTACAAATAAAAAGTACCTTGAAAAGTATCGTACAATTGTAAATCCCTTGATGCAGCTTTGTTATGCAAAACGTAAAACGGGCTTGCTTTTTATTACTTTTGTTTTGCTTCACCTGAATTCTTGCCATATTCTCAACTCTGCGTTTACGTTCTTTTTTTTTCTCACGTTGTTATAATTATTTGTATTTAAAAACATAATGAGAGTAAAGCAGCGCAATCTTACAACAATTTACAAATTTACTTTACATTGTGTGCATTAATGTTGGAGTGGTAGTAAGTAAGCGTATGTGTGTGCAGGAATAATAAATTATAGATTTACTTCAACAAATGTGACCAACTAAAAGTGGTTGAAAAATGTGTAATAAAAAATATTTTATTTGAAAGAGATTTGGTAATACATTAGTAGAATAAATATAGCTACTAGTCTGGTCTTTAAAATGTGGCTAATAATTAAGAATATTTCTTTAGTTTTTGATGCTTTCAAGAATATTCACAGAATTTGTTTAGTTTTTGTCAGTTTTGGTACTTACAAACATTTCTCTTACATTTCTGCTTAAAAATAATAAGCATACTTTTAGGCATTTATTTAAAAGCTCTAAAGTGTGATAAATTTACTAGTAGTACTTTGTTCATTCTATTTTCAGCTAAATTATCATAAATATTACTTGACAACTCTTTAAGTTTAACATTTTTTTTAAAATGTTCTTAGAAATAGTGCGTTTCATGTGTATAGAAGTTTGTCTGTTAGTTGTTTTAAACGTTTTAATGACTTTAAATTGCAGCTACTAATTAGCGTTAAAATATAGACAGCAACAACAACAAAATTAGTAGCAAACGTGAATACCATAAGTGTGTTTTAAGAGTCATTCACTTATAAAACAAATTTTCTTGTTGTTATTATTATTGTTGTTGTACAGAAAAGGAAGCCAACAGCAGTAAAAGTATATGTATGTGTGAGAGAATACACATATTATCAGCGTAAAATCAAATCACATGACAGGTGGGTGTAAGAAGAAAAAAAATTTTTGTGTTTCTTCTAACACATATTACATAAGCAGGCATAAATATGTAAATAATACATACACAGGAACATTAGAGGGGCTCCCAGAACAAGTTACTAAAATGATTTACGGAAAAATAAATTTTGTTGCATTACAGGATACTTAAATGAATAATAGTTTTAGTTGTTTAAAAATGCAATTTTGCGTTAACAAAGCATTTGTGTAAAGTTATATTTAAATAGCGTTCTTGCGTAAAATTTGCATTTCTATGTAATATGAACTTTCTAAGAATGTTTTTCTGTTGTATTTATATACGTTTATTATCTAAAATTTGTGTTTGTTTTTTGATATAATTCTTGCTGAAATTTTGTTTTTGTTTTACAGTTTGTTACGATAAGGCCCAGAACAAAATTCTTAAACCAACACAAATTAACATAATTTCCTTTTGAGTAGATGACTAAAACTGCGCTTTCAGTTTGTATAAAGGTGGGGCCGTTCTAATGTTTATACATCATATTTATGTTAGTACTTATATAGTTATTTATGTTTTACTTCTAAGGACTCATACGTAGTACATGAATGTTTTGTAAATACATATATTAGTTTTTATAAAGCTACATAAGCCACTTATATACACACGCTTCAAAAATAAAACATACAATAGCAACAACAACAACAGCAATGATAATAATAACAATAACAAAATACAAATGTATAGAGAAAACTGAAAATAACAATATACAGGCTTATCAGCATCAAAACTAACAGCAACAATACCAACAACATCAAGAGAACAACATTACCAATAACTACAACAACAACAACAACACCAACAAGGACATCAATAAAGCCTTACATGAAAATACCGGCACATGGTAGTGTTAACAGGCATTGCCAACTCTAACAAATTTTACTCCAAGAACAATTTGTGTAATGTTTTTATCAAGGACATGAGTACACAGGTCGCCAACAGGGAGAGTGAGTTTAAGAGCATGCATTTAGAGAGTTTGTTTACAAAAGAGCAGCATTTGCGCAGGATTTATTTAACAGCAAAGCTTTCACCCACATTTTAAAAAGCTTTATTCGTGTATTTTTTTCCTGCTTATTTGCTTTTGAAAAGCTGAAAAAACAACAAAACAATACAATGCAATATAGATATGATAATGAGTAGAATAAGAAATGGTGGTAAATAGAAAGCAGAAACCTGGAATGTTTGCTAAACAATTTGCTAAAGTAGTTAAAGTAGAAAAAGTAAACTGAACTGAACTGAAGAGTTAGAAATTTGTGTTTCTTTTTACTGAAGAAGCTTTTCTTTTCTCATTTGTTTGAGCGAGTAACGGAGGTGTGTGTGTATGTGTGCGTATGTCTGTGTGCGTTCAAAACACCTGCTGGAATATGGAACTTTGGAAATGTGCGTAAACTAAATCACATGTAGATGATGTGAATAACAAAACGAATGATTGAAAATAAAATACAAAATGTTAAATATCAAAAAAAAAAAAAAAAAAAAAATAAATAAATAAAAAAAATAAAATGAAAAATAAAGCTTTTTTGCAAACACAGCTGGTTAAGCTCTCTTACTATTTCCTATACATTGTATGAGCATTTTTGTACGCTATGGCTGGTTATGTTTATGTGTATGTGTTGTGATTAAGGGATCAGTGTGGCAATCATTGCTTAGTATAAAAATTGTACCAAATGTCAGTAGTTAAAGGTACTTTTTTTTAGAATTTTTATACAAAACTCAACAGTTCAACAATTAACTATTAGTATCCATAGAAACTTATTTCATAACACAACAAAAAAAAAAACACTAATTTCAGTAGCTCAAATTTAAAGTCAAATTAACGCAGATTTCACACAAAAATTCATAAATAAAAATCCCAATAAAGCCCGGTTTACATGATGATTTTTATGACGTCGTTTTTTATTAATTCTCTTTTAAAGATGCTACGAAAATTTGTTTGCATTTATACGACGTTGTTTTTTTTACAAATTTCAATTTTTGTTGTAGTCAGGGTTGATTTTCTTGTTGAATCTTCTTTAGTTTATTGTTCGTATTAAAAAATGTTCTTTGTCTTTTAACAAATAATTTTAAATTATGGACACAATACACACTAAAAAAATCACACATATAAATAAATAATTACAGAAATCCAAACAAAATAATTATTTATCGTGTTTACAAAAATATTCACCTTATTTATTTATTTTATTTTTACATATTGAATTTCTAAACGAACCATTCAATTCAAAATAAGAACAAGAATAAAACGGAACAACAGAAACAGAAATGAGTGTAAAGAGTAATATGAAAAAAAACATGAAAACAGAAATCGTGTCTTTTTTTCTACCCCGCTTGCTTCACTGCACAGCTCGCCAGCAAACCAAAAGCAACGTCTAAAAAACGATGTCGTAAAAATCATCATGCAAACCGGGGCTAAGTTTTTGCATTATATTATGAAATAAAAGTGTAAATTATGTGAATTTTGCGTTTTTGGTGTAAAACTAGCGTTTTTCATGAGCGTCATGTGATTTTTGTGTGAAATTTTAGTTTCTAATGGCCGAATTCTCAGTCATTAGTTAACCATTGGTAAACTAATATACTAACTGTTCTTTAACTAATACTTGTTATTCTTATGGCAAACTAAGCATTTCGAATAAAGAATCATTAGTTAAGCCTTTGTCATTAGCTAACTAAAGACTGTGAATTCGGCCATAAGAAATATTTTAGTTTTTAGATTTAAATTAAACATTTTTTGTGTTAAATTCAGATTTTTATGTAAAATTAGCGCTGTTTTTCATATAATTGTTTTGTATCAAATTTTTATTTTATAATTGTGTTTTTCTTAGCCTTTTCAAACCGTAATTTGTAATTTATGAAATGTACATTTTAATTAAAATTTGTGTAAATTTTTATGAAATTTACCTTACAATATAAAATCAACGTTGTTGCGTTCAATTTACGTTTCAGTGTAAATTTGGAGTTTTTGTGTTAAATTTTTTGTTTATTGCTGGCGTTTTTGTACAAAGTTATTTTTTAATGAACGTATTTTAAAGAAATTTGCGTTTTTTATGTAAAACTTTTAAATATTAAAGAAATTTGTGCATATATGTATGTTAAAATTACGTTTATTTTTGTAAACTAAAGGTTACATTGTGCTTTCATGTACAAGTTAAATTTGGAACAATTTACGTTTCAGTGTACAATTTGCATTTTTGTTTTACATTTACTTTTTTTTTTGTAAAATTAATGTTTTTACCTTAAATGGTGCTTTTTTAAAAAGATTTGTGCTGATCTGCATATGTAAAAATTGCGTTTAGTTTTATGATTTAAACCTTACATTTTGTTTCAATCTAATTTTTTTTTGGTGATATTGACGTTTTTGAATGAAAATTTGCTTTCTATTTAAAAACGTCTATTAACCATTTTTGTGTTAAATTTACATTTCAGTGTATAATTTAGGTTAAATTTTGCATTTTTTTTATTTAGTAAAATTTGTGTGAAATTAATTTTAAGTTAAATTAGTGTTTTTGTTTGTAAATATAACGTTTATTCTTGTGCAAAAGTGTTGTGAAGCTGCGTAAAAAAAAACGTTTATATTTTTTTTGGCGAAATTAAAAAACGCAATGAGTAAAATTAGCTATTTTGTTAAAAAGTTTAATTGTTGTTTGAGAATAATTTTATTCTATATTCTTCGACCTTTTTAATGATTTTTATTAAATAATTTTTAAGCTTGAGGTCACTTTTTTGTTTTTTATAAAAGATTTTTTAATTCTTATATATAACTAGCTGACCGCCCCGGCTTCGCTCGGTATTTACTATTGATTTGTATTTCATAGAATAAGATGTATTCACAACCTGCCTGCTCTTATTTATTTGCAAATTTGTACAGCATACTTTAGGGGACTTTTTTTTCAAATGTTGAATTTTTTCAGGAAAAAAAATCATAACTGGAGAGTGGCTAAACCGATTTTGGATTTCAAAATCAACTAACCATCATCACTCCTCCCTGTACCTTCCCCAAAAATTTTATGGCAATCGGTCGAGCCGTTCTCGAGTTATGGAGTGACAATCAAAATGTACACTTATTTTTATATATATAGATTATCTCAATATTTCGATTTTCTTTGAAAATCTTCTTCAGGAGTTAATTTAATATTATAACAAATTTTCTATATGTAAACATTTTTTTTGATATAACTTTGAAAGGGGTTGACAAAATTGAAAACATGTTTTACAGAAAAATAATTTTAAATTTTCAATAATAACATTGAACAGTAAATAATTATAATAGAAATATAGTAACATTTTGAATAATAACATTTTCTGTGTCTTTCTTAAAATTTATTCTTCTTTCTGATGGTACATTATTGATATGTAACATTTCTAACATGTAACTTAGCTCAAAATTACAGACATCTATTGAACAAAAATATAAATATTAACAATAGCAGAAATTAACACAATTTATGTATTTAAAAAAATGTTATAATTCCAAAATGTTATTATTTAAAATGTTACTATATTTCTGTTATAATTATTTGAGGAAAAATAACGTATTTTGAAATATGCATTTTTGTGTGATGTTTATTTCTGCGTAAAATTACAATTATATCACTTCAACAGCTGTGACTGAAACAAGTAAGCGAAGGAAATTTTACAGATCTGTGCAATATATTTTCCATAATTTCAGTTGACTGGGGCATCTTGAGTCAAACTAAAAAAATTTGTAAAGTTTTCATTACTATGTGAAAAGTAATCCAACAAAGTATATGTAAACTTTTTATTTTTATTTAGTACCAAACTTAGTAAAATTGTACCATGATTTTCATGCCTGTTTTGGGAGGTTTAGTTAAAGGAAAAAAGGTTATACTAGTTTTAAGTTATTTTCTATATTTTTGTTGTTGTTGTTGTTGTTGCTGTCTCTGTTAGCTTTCAACACACACAAGGCTTTAGTTTCAAATAAACACACAGATACAAACAAACACAGAGAACTAACGACGTCGACAAGAAGGTGGTTGAAGTAAAATTGTAATCTTTATTGAAATTCAGTCATGGAGTTCCAGTCGTCGGGTCAATTTGGAACGTAATAAACTTTACGCGTGTGTTCTCAAAAAAACAAAAATAATAAAACCCAAAAGCAAGAAAAAGTGTAAAAATTACAAAAAAGCTTAAAAAAAAAAATTAAAAATTTAAATTAAAAGAACACGCCAATTGAAATCCATAAATAAAGATTTAATGAAAAGTGCAAAGCAAAATACAGAAAGTATAAAAAAAATTTCAAGAAATTCTGTAAAAAGAAAATTTTAAAATAAAAAGTGAGAATGAAATTATTTTTTTCAAATTCAAATAAATAAGTGTCTGTCTGCTCAATGAAAAGTTTACAGTTTGTTGTTGTTGTTTTTTTTTTGAGATTATTCTGTTATTTGTGCTTTTCTTAAGTAACATTTTCATGTTGGTTAAATAAATGTAGATGGAGGAGGATAAATTCACCCTTAATTCTATATTTGTGACTTTAGCAGAGTAGTGGTATGCGTACAATAACAACAACAACATCAACAACAACAACACACAATTATGTTAGCAGCAGCGGCAATAAAATACAAGGATTATTTATTGTGTTGCTGCTGTTTACCGCTCGATTTTTGTGTTGCTAGTGGTAGTGTGTGCGTTTTCTTTTTTTTTTTCTTTTGGTTACAAATAAAACTTTGTTGTTTTTCTTTAAAGCAAGTAATTAATAATAATAATTTAAGTGCTTTTCAATAATTCTAAGTATAATGAGGGGAACAAGTCATTGATTTTTTTTTGTTTTCAAACATTTGTTTTTTTTTACAAACAAAACTTTTATAAGACATGCATGTTTGTTAAACAAAATTTTGGCAATTAATAGATGAAAAGCCAAGTTATTAGAATTTGTCTAAAAAAAAACATATTAAATTTTAATCCAAAGGCCAAAGTCAAGCTGCAAAGTAATCCATGTTTGTTGCAAACATTTGTAACATTTTTAAATACAAAAACATTTAAAAACAGCAAAATTTAGGAATGTGATAAAGGAAAATTGTTTATGCAAACACAATCAGAATTTTCCTTTTCTAGTGTAATTGTGTTGTGTTTATATTAAGAATAAAAATCGATTCTTTACAAAATTTTCAGGAGCGATACAAAAATATTGAAACTTTCAGAACTTTTTAATAAAAACATATTATATTCTAACACAGTGGACTTGGCGAAGGGTCAAAGTTAAACAAACACAGAATTTAAGACATTTTTTTTAATATGTAAATGTTTGATAAATAGTAACAAATTTCTAAATAAAACGACCAGTTCAGTTAACCAAGCAAATAAATATGATAAGCTGTTGAAAACTTTTATATTTCTAAATTTTCTTTTGATTATTTTCATTTTCTAATTCTAAATAATGCAGCCAATACTTGCAAAATAATTATTCAGTGTCTGCCTGACAATTGTCCTGCATAAAAAGAAATTGAGAGAAATGTGTCCACCAAAATGTATTTAGTTCTGCTGACTACTTGAATTTCGGTTTAATAACTTTTTTGTTACAAAATTCTAAAAACTAACGATAACACAATTAAATTGACAGCAGTAGTTACAAAAAAAAATTTAATTATTTGTGCAAAATTATTCAAAATCATGTTTGCATTTTGGTTTTTTGAATTTTTGTTAAACACTTCATATATATTCTAAAAATTTCCAAAATTAAAAACCTTCAGCCATTTTGTGACACTAATGGCTAAATTCACAGTCTTTAGTTAGCTAATGACAAAGGCTTAACTAATGATTCTTTATGCGCAATGCTTAGTTTGCCATAAGAATACCAAGTAATAGTTAAACAATAGTTAGTATTTTAGTTTACCAATGGTGAACTAATGACCGAGAATTCGGCCATAATTTAGTGAATATTTAAACCGGCACCCTACATTAAGACATGTTAGAAGGTCACAAAATTTTTTAACAAAAACTCAACTTTTTCAGTTTACAAAAATTTTCTTTTTATTGAGACAAATAAAATTAAAAGTACTAGAAAATATAGACAAATTAATTTTGTATACAAATGTGAATTTAAACGCTGATTTTGTTAATTTTGATTTTGTTTTGAAAAATTAAATTTTTTTAAAGACAACTTTTGTTTAAAAAAAAAAAAATTTAATAAAATTTTAATTAAAACTAATCACATTTGTAGTGTTCATTATGTTATCAGAAATATTTGCAATAGATTTTATTAAAACAAAGTTATACGGAATAAAATTTAAAAAAAAATATTTTTAAATTTTTTAGAGTTTTCTTACAAAAATCATTTGTTAATATTAACATTTTAAAATGGCTTATTTTATGTTTGAAAACTAGACTCAATTTTCTTTATATTGTTCTATAATATGGCTATTTTATAATTTATAAAGGCAGATTTTGTGATAAACAAAAAATTGTTTTAAAACAACTTTTCATTTGAAAAAATTTTAAACAAAATTTTATTTTATTCATTGCGTTTGCATTGAATTTCTTTTATATTAACATAATTGTTAATAACATAAATATATAAAAATCTTTTCAATATCTAAAATTAAAACAAGGTTTAGTGAAGTGAAGTTGAAGCAAATTTTTTTTATAAAAATGTAATTTTCAATTTATGTTGTATTTTTTTGACAAAAGTCATCCAAGAATTCTTCAGTAATGAAATTTTTCATGTATTTTTGAAAAGCTCAGACAATTTCTTTTACAATGATGTGCAATATGTCCAGCTTAATGTTTTACAAAAATCAAATTATATAACGCAAAATTACTTCTTGATATAAAATGGTAATGGTAAAATCTTGATTTTTCTCAGTTTTTTTTCGTTAAATTAATAAATATATAATTTTGTATACATTTTTAAAAAGAACATATAATTTCCTTTCTACTGATATATAATATGTAGGGGTTACATTACCGGTAAACGGTTAACCGGTTTTCCGGTTTTACCGGTCGTATTGATTACCGAATTTACCGGTAAATTTAAAAGAAAAATACCGGCAATTTCGGTAATTGTTGATAAATATTTCATTCCAATTGAAGTTAAATTTAAATATAAAATGTTATATTTTAAGAAATATTTTATTTTTATTATTAGGTTAAAACTACATAAACCTTCATTGATACAAACTATTGTGACGCTTCGTTCTATATTGAACATGAGAAATGAATGTAACTCGACAAATGATTCAAACGAGTCTTCTGATGATGTAGAAGAAATCCCTGAATCAACCCAGTTAACAATGAAAGACAGGCTACAATTGGCCATTAAAAATCAAAATAAAATAAAATAAAATTGAATAAAATTTCCAACGTAACCAATATCACGTTTTTAACAAAAGTAATAAAAAAAGAAATCGCACTCCTTGAAAAAGAACAAAAGCGTGGAAAGTATCTGACGATAGCGTTCAACCACCTCTTGACAGTAAAGCCGACGAGTGTGGAATCAGAAAGAGCTTTTTCTGCAGCAGGGTTAATTTGCACAAAAATTAGAACCAGCCTTAATGACAATACAATTGACACCATTTGCCTATTGCGAGCATATTTTAATACACACGCAGATCTATTCAAAAATTAAAATTTTCTCTTAATGATATAATATATTTTAACATTCTTATTTTGTTTTATTAATAATTACATTTATTTTAAATAACTTTGTTGAACAATGCATTAAACGTTTTATTACTTTAATATATACCAATATATATTTCTCTTTACACAATTTTAAGCATTTAATTTACTCGTTACTGATAAACTTAAAATTAAACAGAATTACCGGTAAATTACCGATAAACCGGTTTTTAAATAAAAAATTTACCGTTTACCGGTAAAAGCAAATTTCGGTAATTTTATATGCCCTAATAATATGTCTTAACTAACTATTGCATATTGCATATAAACTCCAATTTAACTTTTCTATATAATATATTATAATGTTTGTATTGATAATTTTTTTACAAAACGCTGCTATGAATTTTTAATATTTTTATACATTTTTGTAAAGATAATATAATCTACTTTACGTTGATATATAATACATATGTCTTATATACATTACATGTTACATAATGCAAACCATTAAACTGAACTATAAGTCTGATATGTTAAAATTTTGGATTTGCTTCACTTCATTGAATTTTTAAATAATTTTAATTATGGAAACATTTTTGAAAAGGCAACACAATTTCCTATCCACCGATGTATAATATGTTGAAGTTATCGTTTATACTTGTCAAATCAATTAACTCAAAACTTTCTAATAAAAAATTCTATCATTCTGTAATTTTCACTTTTGTTAAACAAATCTTCCGTAAGTTTTTAAGAACTTAAATTTTGTATTTATTTTTGAAAATATGATTTAATTACCTTTACATTGATATATGTATGTATAAGAATGCTTAAAAAACTCAATAATATATTTTTTGTGAAAAATTGCAAACCTTGAATTTGCATAATTTTCTTGTTATTTTTGGTTAATGAAATTTTTTGAAAAATTTTTAAAAGACAATACAATTTCCTTTCAAATGATATATTATATGTTTGAATTATGGTTTGATATAAAATTGTATAAATATTAATAATAACTATTTTAAATTAATGAAATACTAAAATCTGCAATTTCTCTTAACTGAACAAGAAATTTGTTCTAAGACATTCTGGTTTTTTTCTTAGTGTTAAACCAAATTTGCTGATTTTCAATACCAAACTGCCTGCTAAAACATTTAACAAGAAAATTATTTATTTCATTTATGTATTTTGAAAATGAGCATGTTTTACACAGACATACCGACAAGACTAGAGTTTTCCTTAAACCTTGAAATTTAATTAAATTATTAAGTAATTTACAAACTGTTAAATTTGTAAATTCAAATATAAATTGTTTACAGTAAAACTGTCTTGTGATTCCTGCTTATTAGCTGTCATGGTGATGGTTTTAATATAAGGTTGGTTCACTGTATGTTTTAAACATACAGTTTTGTTATTGTTACGAATTATAAAGGGTCCGCCAAATAACTTTTTTTTTTGAAATGTTATAAAAAAAACTACTGAATATTTTCTCAAATTTCTTTTTTTATTTGAAAGTACAATCCTTACGGTTAATAATGGAAAATTATTTCATTCAAATGGCTGCCTCGGCTGGCCATGCAGTAGCCTCTACGATCGGTCCAATTTTTAAGCACATTATTTGATTGTTTCACCAATGGCTTCACGAATATTGTCCTTTAAAGCGCCAATTGTCTCTGGCTTGCCGGCATAACACTCACCTCCTAGATGGCACCCCACAAAGAATAGTCCAACGGTGTCAAATAGCAGCTCCGAGGTGGCCAAACGACATCAACATTGCTGTTGAATTATTGATTAAAAAATTAAATAATAAATTGTCTCCAATATTAAATATAAAACAAGTGCAGGGCAAAAAACATCGAGTGTAGATTCGGCTGTGTGGCACGTAGCGCCGCCCTGTTAAAACCAAATATTGCCAATATCCTGCTCTTCAATTTTTGTGAACAAAAATTCGTTCAACATGGCCCGATAACGATCGCCATTGACTGTAACGGCCACTTCTTGCTCATTTTCGAAGAAAAATGACCCAATTATGCCTCTGAACCAAAATCCGCACCAAACGGTAACTCGTTTTGGGTGCATCGGCATTTCAGTGTATGCGTGCGGGTTTTCTGTGTCCCAAATGCGACAATTTTGCTTGTTTACATATTTTTCGCAAAATTTATTTTCTTATTATTCTTTAGTTAATTTTATCAACAAAATTCACAACTGTTTGTAAATATTAGTTTTGTTAATATTTTTAAGTATTTAATTTTTATTTTCTCTTCTTTTGCATGCATTTTTATTCTCTTTGGATCTTTGTTAAACAAAATTTTCTCAGAAATTAAGTTTATTTGCTGACAAAGCCTGTGAGTTGTTAGTGTTAGTGGCAAAGAGAATATGTTTCTAGAAAATTATGTGTGTATGCGTTTCCATGAATATTTATTAATTTTCTATAAAGGTGCTGATGCTGCAAAATAAATTGTTGCAACAGAAAATGAGAAATTTCTAGAAATGCACTACAAAGCTGGCAGCCTTTAAGTCGTTTTATTTTAAGCAGGTTAAATTAGTTGTAGTGAAAATGAAAATGAAATGTAAATAAGAATTTTTTTTATATCGTTTATTTTCACAACTAAACTCTTTTTTGAATTCTAGATAAATTGTGAATAAAATCGTTAGATTTTGTCAATTAAAAACAAGAAAATGTTAAAACGCTTTTATAGAAAATGCTTATTTGAAATATGTTGAAACTATTAAAAATGAGAGAAATTTTGAGTTTTATCGCAATGTTCTCACGATTTTTTTTATTGCTTTTCAAAATAATCTCTTTAAAGAGTTGTCAGATTCATTGAATTTCATAAAAAAAAACAAAATTTCTATTTATAGAAAACCTGAAAAATAGCACAATATCTATTTATTGAAAATCTGAAGATTCAAGTTTAATCGCGATTTTTGACGATTTATCCAGTGTGTAACTTGATGTATTCATGTCTCTTGTAAGAAACATCTATATCTTGTAAGAGAAATTGTAAAAATATTTTTATAAAAAATGTTTGTTTGAATTTATATTGAAGATTTTAAGACCTAAGTGGAATTTTGTGTTTACTCGCGATTTTCTTACCACAATTTAAAAAATCTATTCATCTGTTCTTCTTTTCAGACATCAGCTATTTGGGATTTAAGAAGAATATAAAAGAAATGAATATTCTAAAACATTATTATTAAAACCAGGATTTGTATTAAAAGAAAAACTGAAGATTCTAGATAAACTTGCGCGATTTTTTCTAGTGTACAACTTTAGGTATTCATAGCTTTTATAACAGACATTAGAGTCTCTAGATTTAACAAGAATTTAAAAGCTCATTGTATCCTTTTTGAATGTTATAAATGCAGTTAGAAAATTTGCATTTTAAAAATCTAAAGATTCAGCATGATTTAAGATTTTGTCGCAAATTTTGATCTTTCACTGAATTTAATTAAAAAATCACAAGATTCTTTTGATTTATTGGGAATATTAAAAGTAATTTTGTCCTTTTGAGTTTAATAAAACAGAAGAAAAATTAAATTTTTAAGATTTTCTAAAGAATCAGGATTCGACGATTTTTCCACGAGTTTTTTTTTTGCTATCATTCAAATTTATCAATGTATTAATTTATCTTTAAAGCAGTGATGGGCGAAATTTACATTTTCCCAGCACATGTGCTTGGAAAAGCTTTTTACTAAAATAAGCATTTGTTTCTTGCTTTGTTGTGATATCAGAGATCAAACTTAAATCAGTTGTTAGCAAACAAGGTCTAGTTATGCAATTTTTTTTAATGTTTATGATTTTCCCTCTTCATACACAAAGATCTTTGCTGCTTAACCAGCACTAATATAAACATCACATGTGTATGTGTTTGCCCATCTCTGCTTTAAAGAGACATCATATTATTTGGATATAAGAATAGTATATGAGAAATTAATATTATAAATTATTATTTTTAGTAAGACCATTAAATGAAAATCTTAAAATTCTAGTTCTGTTTTTAATCGCGATTTGTTCATGATTTTTATCAGTTACATCAATAACTCCAAAGTTACTAAGAATCTTAAAGGTCATATAGTTCTTTTGAGTTTAAAACAAAAAAAATAACATTTATTTTAAATAATTTCTTAAGATTTACAAACAATTTTGTGTATATTTATGATTTTTTCGAATTTAAAGCTTCAATGGCAATTTTCAAATGCCTTTTAAGTGCCATCCACCAGCAAGAGTGAATATATCGAGCCATAACCGCCAAAATAATGTATCCCACACCATAATCGATTGTTGTTTTTTTTATCGAAATCGATAGTTCAACATCATTTAGAATTATTAAAATTAAATGTATTACACAAAACAATATTTACATTATAAATTTTAAAATAATGGCTTTATTCAAACTGATTTTATTTAAAAAAACCTTCCCCTGTAAAATTTTGAGTTTGTGGGATACATTTTTTCGGCGGTTATGGCTCGATATGTTTGCAATTCTATGTTTAAAATTGACAAATATTGATCACAGAGCCAACAAAATAAATACGATTATATTCTTGTTCATTACAAAATTCTAAATTGATTAAGTTGCGACGTTCGTTTCTATGTTTGTGTAAAACAATATTACGTTCAAAATACAGAACTAAAATCAACAAGATTTACATAAAATCATTAAGCACACTCCTAAGTAGTTTGGTATTGGAAATCAGTAAAATCGGTTCAGTAGAACTAGAAATATGAACCAGAATATTGGGCAAGCTACAAATAAATTGATATTGTTAATATTTTTCAAAATTATTTGGGAATTTTGTTGAAATGTTTATTTAAATTCATTGTGTTTTAGTTGTTTGGGAAATATTTTATTCCATTTTGTTTTTCTTCTTTTTCTGCCCCACTGTGAGTTTCTACCTAAACAATTATCGGTATTATTGTACAAATTTAAACACTTTCTGCTATTATTTGAGAAAAATTCTCTGATACTCTGTTCTCGAACGTCAAGTTTACAAAATATAACAAAATGTTACTTAAGAAAAGCTATTATCATTTCAAGATTTTATTTTGTATGGAAATTATCAAAAGATTATTAAATTAATTAAAAATATAATATGTACTTGTGGTCAATTATTGTTGACATTGTAAAGTTTATTTCATGTGATTCTTTTGTTAAATAATTATTTTTAAATACTTTCCTCTTATTTACTTCCAGTGCAATTAAAATCTGTAACCAATATGTTCATTTGTTGCGTACTAGTGTGCATTTGACTAGAAAACCACAGTGCACACACACACATACACACACACACAAAACACACAGAGTTAATGGAAGTGTATAAAATGCAATTAACAAAATTACAACCAAATTAAAATTATTAAAGATAAATTGCAAAAAATTATATAAAACGGATGTTGAAAAAGTTTAAAAATTTAAAAATAAAACAAAAAATTAAATTTATAATTTTGTGAAAATAACTCAACATTATGTATTTCATATGCAAACCTGTACAAATAATGAGCGGAAACGGAAGTGTAGCTGGTGGCGTTGGTCAACAAGCATAATTAGAAACAAGCAAGCAACAACAGCAACAACAAGAAAAAAAGTAAAGAAAAGTATGCAATGAAAAATTTAAAGAAATACCAGCAGAAAACCATAAAGGAACGCAAGAAAATTTTAAATACCAGTGAACGGAGGAAAAAGTGAGAGTGCAAGGAAAAAAGTTAAAGAAATTGAAGTAAATATTAAAAAAGATTTAATAAATAAATTAAAATAGAAAAAAACTGTGCAAATTTTTCAAAAAAAAAAAAAAAATCTCAAAAAGTTATTGTTTGAAATAAAAAAAAATCTATAAAAAAAATTCCATTTAAAAATTTGTAGGCAATTTCGAAAATTTAATTTTTGTGTGTGTGAGTTTCCGTTTTCCTGCCATCCTTATATACATATGTGTGTTTTGTGTTTAACTGCAGCAAAAACATTTCCGTTTAATTATTATAATAGCCACAACAATTACCACAGCCTTAAAATTAGTTTATAATTTAACAGCTAAACATGTGTATGAGGCGATTTTCCCTTTTTCCTTTCTACACTGCAACCGGAAGTCGTTTATCTTGTGCAATAAGCGGAAGTGTATGATTATTATGAGTCATTAGTTTTGTGCAACAACAACAAAAAAAAAAAAAACTAAAACAACAACATTTAAATAAAATTTACAGAAGCAAAAAAAAAAAAAGAAAAAAATCTATGTAATACAAATTCCTTGGCATACACAAGTTCTTATTACAAAGTTTAAGTGTTTGCTTGAAAAGAAAGAAATCATAATTTGTGTTGCAAACATACACATTTGCTTTTCCATCTTCATCATCAGTTTTAAGTGCAACGAAACAAAGTTCCAATTCTACCAAAAAGTGTGAAAAGATCTAACGGCTCCTGTTTAAACACCTCCAACTTTAATTTAGTTGCTAACAAATATCAGCCAAACAAAAGTTTTTTCTAGATTTTGCCACATACACAGATCACTCACATCTGTTGTAAAAGTTTTCAGCATACGTTTCAACGTTTTACAAAAAGTAAGTATAAACACATAAATTAAAATTCTTAAAATAGTTAGAAATACTAATAAGTAATTTATATTAATTTACCTACAAACATTTGAAACTTTAAACTATAACAATTGGAAAAGGTGTATATTAAGGCATTAGGGCAGTGACCGGCTTTAATATACACCAAAGGCCGAACGCTATTATATAATCAGCTGTGCATAAATGATTGTTTAAGAAGCTTTTTATAAATTAACACAAGGTAAACAATTAGCAGTTTGTGAAAAACAAATAAAAACTTCGAATGCTGAAAAATTTCTTTGTGCCGACTACGCAGACAGTTTAGGTGCGTTTTTCGTTTAACACTTTTTGGTTTTTTTTTTTTTTTTTGTATGAAACCTTTTTTATTACAAAACTAGCGGACCCAGGGAACTTTGTCTCGCCCCAAGTTTTAGCCTTCAGACAAACTTTAGAGTCATAATATAATACAACAGGAATAATTTCACACAAAATTTCGTGGAAAAACAAAAAAATAAATTTTTCGACTTTTGCGGAGAGATTTTCCAATTTTCCGCATTTCGCATTTTCCGAAATTTCCCATGACTTACACCAAGAACTTTCTATTTTTCCCTTAATTTCACACAATATTTCGTACAAAAAAATCAATTTTGGATTTTTCCAATTTTCCGCATTGCACATTTTCCGCAATTTCACATGATTTACACTAAGAAATTTCTATTTTTTGATTTGTAAAGCCATTAAGGAATAATTTCATACAAAAACTCGATTTTCGATTTTTCCAATTTTCCGACTTTTCCAAAATTTTCTTCCGTAAAAACCTTCTCCTCGAAAATACGAACAACTGACAAAATATTATATTATAATACATATAGTATAATAAACACTTAAATTTTCAGGGTTTTTAAAGGTACTAAAATAACCTGAAAATGTACTAAAACTAGTAGCTTTTGAAAAAGCACTAAAACTATTACATTTTGTAAAAGTGTTAAAAATAGTACCTTTAGAAAAAAGTACTAAAACTAGTACCTTTTGAAAAAGCACTAAAACTATTACATTTTACAAAAGTGTTAAAAATAGTACCTTTAGAAAAAAGTACTAAAGCTGGTACATTTTACAAAAGTGTTAAAAATAGTACCTTTAGAAAAAGGTACAAAAACTAGTACCTTTTGAAAAAACACTAAAACTATTACATTTTGCAAAAGTGTTAAAAATAGTACCTTTAAAAAAAGTACTAAAGCTGGTACATTTTGAAAAATCACTAAAAATAGTACCTTTTGAAAAAACACTGAAACTAGTACCGTTTTGAAAAAGCACTAAAACTATTACATTTTGCAAAAGTGTTAAAAATAGTACCTTTAAAAAAAGTACCAAAGCTAGTACATTTAGGAAAGTACTAAAAATATTACTTTTTAAAAAAGCACTAAAACTATTACATTTTGCAAAAGTGTTAAAAATAGTACCTTTAAAAAAAGTACCAAAGGTAGTACATTTAGGAAAGTACTAAAAATATTACTTTTTGATAAAGCACTAAAACTATTACATTTTGCAAAAGTGTTAAAAATAGTACCTTTAGAAAAAAGTACTAAAGCTAAAAGCACTAAAACTATTACCATTTGTAAAAAGTCTAAAACTAGTACCTTTTGGAATAAGAACTAAACAATTTTGGAAAAGGTACTAAAACAAAGATCTTTACTAAATATACGAGGTAGAGAACGTTTTGAAATTTTAAGTTCTTGTCTATGACACCGACTCCAAATTCAAATTTTACATGAGTTTTGGGACCTCCTTTACTTTTACTCGGTTATGGGTCGGACTTGAACGAAAAGAATCCAAAGTTTTTTTTTTTTTTTTCATTTGTATAAAGTATAGCTGGTATAGTTTTGAAAAATTTCTGCCAATTTATTTACATATTTCGTATTTAATTTCGGAAGTAAGTTAACTGCCACAGTATAGTTTCTTTAAGTGTCTTAAGTCTTAATTTTCTTTACATTTCTGACACATTTCCGTGCCCATCGGCGTAGATAGCCCGGTCTAGGGGTGGCTAAGCCCCTCCCAGAAAAAATTTAGCCACCCCCAGAATTTTTATTCTTTTATTGCAAATTTTGGCAGAAGATATTCTTAATATATTTTGTAAACAAAATTGGAAACTAATCTTCGACTGAAACTAACTATTTTTATTAATTATATTTTTTATTACTTTTATTATTAATACAAATTAGTTTAAGTGTTTTACTTTATTTTTTTAATGTTAATTAAATGACTGAATTTATTTTTTTAATTGACAATGTGATGATAAAAACCTGAAATATACTTTAATTTTTTTTTGTTTATTTAGTTTTAAACTTTAATTTAATGTTATATGTATTATAAAAATGTTTAATACTCTTTATTTTTTTTAATAAAAATAAAAAAGCACAATTTTTTTTACCGTAAAGGGCTAGAGACCCCCCCAGGAAAAATGCCTAGCTACGCCGATGTCCGTGCCACAGGTTTATGTTAATAAGAAACACAACAACAGTGGAAATATATATTTTCTTATGATATAATTTTGGCTTTATTATTGCCCCTGTCAAAATCTGTTTACCAACAACCTGTAGTTGTTGTTGTTTTGCTGGGCAAAAAGCAACAAGGTGTTTGGCATTAAATGTCAAAGTTTACCAAAATAATTAGAAGAGAAAGTAATAAAGAAGAACTAAAAAAGATATTAAGAAATTTGCAGAGAAAGTCAAAAAATTAGCAATAAAGAAAACATACAAACATAATTAAAAAAAAAAAATTCATAATGAAAAATTATAGTTAAAATTCAATAGCCGCTGTCTCTGGTTCAAAATTCAATCAGTATATTAGATTTTAAAGAATTATCTGTTTAAAAGAATAATAAAAAAATTTTAGTTTTTTTTAAGATTGTCTTACATTTTGTTTCACAAATTCTATTTAATCAATTTTGCTGATTTTTAACACCAAACTGCTTAGATTATTTAGAAAACAATTTAAATAAAAATAATAAATTTTCTTTAAGTATTTTAAAAGTGTGCTTGATTTACACACACACATAGACACACAGCAAGATTTTAGAAAATTTCCATAGAATTTAATTTCAATAGTCGTTTAAAATATTTTGTTTATGTTTTATTTTTAAAGTATGTAATTTGAGTGTTGGTCCCATTTGTGCAAGTAAATCTACTTACTTGTTCAATGTAAGTAACATTACACTCAAACAACAATTCAGACAATGTAAAAAGTAAACTTGTAAATTATTGTAAGATTTCGCTGCTTTCCACTCTCTCTTATTATACACTTTTTAATAAATATATAACAGAAAATAGAGAAACTTTTAAAGTACTTTTAGAAAAATTACTATTTTAAAGGACTTTTTGGAAAAAAGAACTTCTTTCCAAAAAGCCTTACTTCTAAGAAAAAGTACTTTTAAGAAATAAAACTTTTTGAAAAAAATACATAAATAATTAGAAAGAGTAATTTTTAAAAAAGTACTTTTTTGAACCAGATATTCTTAGAAAGAATGCTCTTTATTAAAAACACTTTTTTTAGGCAATTCTTTAAAAATCTCCTGTAATGAAATAAAACTTTATTAAACCTTTTTTATATGTAGCTTTCAAAAAAAAAAATATGTGAGCTGTAATAGAACAGCTTAAAAATAAAAGTTAATTAAAACTTTATTTTCAATTAAACCTATTTATATTTTAAATTACATGTTGACTATTATTACTTAATGTCTTGCTCCTTTTTGCAGAGATTTTACGAAACATTTTACAAAAACAATCGCTCAACAAGAAAAAAAGACAAGAAAACTTAGCATGGTTACTGGCTCTGCCTGTCATTATTTAGACCATTATTTCTTTAATGAAATATCTAAAATATTTCATTTCACTAAATATGTTTTTGTTTCGACCTTTTAAATTCCAAATAAATTAGGTAAATAATCAGGCTCGAGGTCTGTGTTATAATCAATCGTTCTATTTATTTATTTCAATATTTCGCCTACCATCGGTAAGCATCATCAGGAAAATAACAACAATGAGTTACAATAATCAAAAATTAGTCCTTACAGTTAAACATTTAATATTGTGGTAGGCGAAATATTGAATACAATATTAAATGTTTAACTGTAAGGACTAATTTTTGATTATTGTAACTCATTGTTGTTATTTTCCTGATGATGCTTACCGATGGTAGGCGAAATATTGAAATAAATAAATAGAACGATTGATTATAACACAGACCTCGAGCCTGATTATTTACCTAATTTATTTATATTTCATTTCATTTATTTTATTTAATGATTACATAATTTGCAACTTTATTAAAAAAAAAATTATGGCCCAATAAAATAAATAATTTCGTCCCAATTGTTTATGATGGTCGTTATTATGAAAAAGGGACCTTTTTCTTGCTTGAAAGACACAAGATTTTTAATTTTGTTCTAAGCACCCAATTAATTTGTTGCCACTCATTGTTTTGTCATTCTTTTGACTTTTTGATTTTTTTCCAGTTGATTTTCTTTTCTATTTTTATTTTGTTTTTCTTGTTGTGAATTCTTTGTGGTTATCAGCTGACCTTACGACCCTTAAAAAAATAAGAAATCTTATTTTTGTTTTGAAGGTAACTTTTTTTTTTGGTTGTGCTGTTGTGTTGTAACAATGACCTTTTAGCACTTAGTAACTAATAGTGATAAATACACTCAATAGTTCAAAGACCTCATACCATCGCACTTAAATTTATATCCCTTAGCTCTTTGACATTCACACACAACAAACACACCCACTTGAACATGCTTATGCTCAGTTTATTGACGAGGGTAATAGGAAAAGTTGTTCCTTCTGGTGATTGTGGGCTTTATTTTTTCTTGATAATTTTGTTATTTGCTTGTGTAAAATTTTTAACATATAATTACGTAAATTGTAATACAAATCCGAAAATCTGTTTTCTTAAAGAAAATGGATAATAAGAATTTTTAAAAATTTTTATTTTTCGTAAAAAAGAATTGTGTATGTATTTTTGAAAATATTAAAATGGCCCTATCCATACCATGTAGTGCATAAAAAAGACAATAAAAACTGCATCTTTAGATTTTCGATATCGTTAAAAAAGGTTCCGCGTCAAATGCAATTAAGTTTGGCAGCAGTAAATTCTAAAAAAATAAAAATATTTTCTTTATAAATCCATTAAATGATAAATAAATTATAATTAGTAATGCTAGATGGAATTCTAGAGCAATTCTTGCGCTTCTAGCTTACATACTAATTCCAAAATATCGTAGCAAATTATATGCAATATGCGAATTTATATGTGGCGCTTGGTACAAAATTTGGTTTTCAGACCATTGTTACAATAAAAATAACTTCGAAGCCTTAAACAAATCATTATCGGGCTTTACTAATGCTCAGAAATGCTTTCTAAGACATTGGGTGAAAGATGAATCAAGAATTCCAATAACACAATACAGCAACATTTGTGCAGAATGCGCCATCAAAGTCGTACAAGATATTTTCCCCCAATGCAAATCAACACGAATTCTTAATCTTAAGTTAAGTTCACTTAATAAAGATAGTTTTTAGATTGTGATTTTAATTATAATCGTATAATTACAATTAAGAAATTTTGAAAAAATAAAAAAAAAAAATCTCAGAAATCGGCTTCGACGCGGAATGTTTTTGTTCCGAAATGACCGGAGGAAACATTTTTCGGTTTCAGCACAACATCGGCTACAGCGTGGTGATAGGGCCTTATTTTGGTTGTACCCCTAATGTATATATTAAAATATTTTACAAAATTTTCAATTTCTAAAAGTCTAAATCGAGTTTGAAAAAAAAAAAATTTCAATTAAATTTTATAATTTCCTGACTATTTCTGATTTATACAATTAATAAAATGTAAGACTTAAAACACTATTATAAAATAAGTAAGTTTAATATCTATTGTTTTAATTAAAAAATGTCAGACATTTACTTAGCAAATTTACATTTTCTTTTCAATAAACAGGTGACGTATGATTAATATTAATTACGACTTATTTTATAAAAATCTATATAACTTGGCTGTTTAGGAAACGATTTTAATGAAACAAACTGTGAATAATACTTAAGAGTTTGGTAGTTAAAACTCATTCAGCTTTAGAATGTCTAATATTTGTTTGAGAATTTAAAAATTTCTTTTAAAAATCAGGTTGGCGTATGATTGATATTAATAATGCCTTATTTTTTTATAAACCTTTTAGAGTGGCTGTTTATAAAACGTGCATAATAAATGAGAGTTTGGTAGTTAAAACTGCATATAATTCAATTCTTAAATATGTGTAAAATATTTATTTTTTCTGGCTTTTAAACAACTTTTCATTCTAAAATTTAAGTAATATGAAATGTAGTTGCTGTATACCCATGTTAATCATCAATTAAAGCATATACATATAATACAAATATTAAATCTTATCTATCGCAGACATGCAACATGTATCAACACATTCATACACACAACACCAGCTTAAATATACATCAACATAGACACACTAACATAGATAATAAATACATACAAACAAACATACATAAAAAAATATTCATATAAAGTATTTAATGTTGCTTTTGCCGCTGATGCTGATGTAGCAACAAATATTGTTGCCTGTTTTAACATTGCTGTTGAATTTGTATTAAAACAACGAGAAGATAATTGTATACACACACATACAAACAAACAAAATAACATTACATTACATAATATCCAAGAGAATGTAAAAAAAAAGAAGCAAAAAAAAAAAAACCTACATAATTTAACAAAAAACAATATTCATTTTCATTGTTATTGTTGCTGTTTTTTGTTTTGTCTGTGGCAGTTTACAGACAATAACAAGCAGGAGTAGCAGCAGTCTTATACAACTTATACATATCAACTATGTACAAGTTTAACACAATTTTTATAACACTTTTCTGATGTTGTTTTATATTTTTATACCGTTACTGCCACATTAAATTACATAGCAACAGGAGTTTTTAATATCAAACACTAAAAATTCAGCATGAGTATGTGTTATTTCCTGCAATTACAATCAAGGTCCAACAAACAGCCACCCCACCAAAAACACCACTCGCTACCAACCAACCAGCCAACAATTATAGCGGTTTGTTCTAGTAGAAATATATACGTACGTACATACGACTACTTTACATAGACTCCATTCCTTCCCATTGTGTGTTTTGTGTTGTTGTATATTGTTGTTAAACTTTAGATGTTTTCATCAACCATTATTAACATCATTGCTGTAGCCGCCAAATACACATTTACACGCACATATTACATTACATTACAAACATACGTACAATACCCGGTTTTTATATACTAAAACATTTACAATTTACGTGAATTACAAACTTTATACTTAACTGATGCTAAATGCACTATGGGTGGGGCAGTGCAAAAGAAAACAACAAACAAACAACAAAAAAATTCAAGTAACATAATAATCTTGTATAGTCTGAAACTTCTCTAACAGGAAAGAAACCATAACTGGAACTTTATTTTTTATCAGTTTACTACCCACTAACACAGAGCATATTTAAGAGTTAATTTATATATAGTCTTAAATACCCATCTCTTGGCTATTATTCACAATTTGTTTCATTAAAATTGGGTTAGAAACAGCCAAGTTATAAGGATTTTTATAAAATAAATCATAATTAATATTAATCATACGCCATCCTGACTTTTGTTTATTTTGACAGGAAACAAGTTCATAATGATCCGCCACATTTGAGATGAGATTTCTCCAGCTTGAGAACCATCAGCAGTAGAGGATAAGAGAGATAACAGCATTTTGACATAAAACGTAATCAGAAAGATCAGCCACAGTGGATAAAAATCAGCCATAAAGAGAGATCACTGCACCTTGCAGTGTTCAACTTGTTTCGACTTTTCGCTGTTTCCCATACATGCTGCAGTGATAACTCTCGATTGCAACATGATAAATATTGCAATTTAGAGACCGAATTCAAATGATCTTGCAATAGTTCATACAACCTCATGTTGTCCGTTGCCTTTAGACAATTATGTTGACAGCTGGAGAGTGTTGCGACACAAGTATAAATAAACGATTCCTTCAAACGATTCACCAAGAAGATGATGAATATAAATATGATAAATATTCCAATGTGTATTTAATTGTAGAAATCGTATAGTGTTTGAATTCGAGTGATCTCACATGTTGCTAGCTCACGAGAGAATTGAGTTGCGAGTATGAATAGTTGCGTCTCTCGATCGATGAGGTTTAGAGATATTTTGAATTTTCATTTCAAATGTTTTTTTGTTTTGGAAAATTAGTGTTGTTTTTGACACAGTGTGCGTCCTTTTAAACAATAGTGCCAAACAACTATTATAGTAGTTGTATACGTTAATAAGAGTCTGTGCGAAATTGTTTGTGTGTCCAAAAGTACATGAAAATGTAGGTAAATATGAATGAATGTTTGTATGTACGAGTATGTATGTGAGGAGAGAAGTGTATGGTTGTGTATTGTACTTGTACTTGTACTCATTATCGGTGTATAAAAAAATCATAAACCTGCAGTATAAATACAACAACATTTTATATGTATACAAAATCTACAAATACAAAACATTTCAGTTGTGTGTGTGTGTGTGTGTGTGGAAATGTGTGTCTGACTTATTTGTTGTTGTAGCTTTACATTGTTGTGTTTTTTTTGCTGATATTTTTTTAGTATTTAATTTTTTTTGGCATCCCTTAGTGCCCTGTCGTCAAGAGATAAGATGTTTTTTGTTCTCAGTTTTGTTGTTGTTGCTTCTGCTGCTGCTTCTGCTTATACTCAGGGTACTGGTTCAACAATTTTTATGAGAGTGTAAGTATTTTTATAACATTCACGACCATACTCGTATCTGTAGTACATATATTTACAGGAATGTGTGTCAGTGCCTTTGCTAATGCTTGTTCTAAAAACAGAAAAACTTTATATTATTTTCATTTCCGTTTTTTTTTCTCGTGTTAAGCTAGATTTACACGATTGCAATTTTCTTCAAAATTGCTCTTCAAAATGCTTCAAACTGGTGTAAACAGCACAATTTCTTCAAAGTTTATTTACATAAATAAATTTTGAAGAATTTTTTTATACGAGCATTTTGAAGAGCAATTTTGAAGAAAATTTCAATCGTGTAAATCTAGCTTTACTTTGTTTAAACTTAACATTTTCATCATATATTGTTGGCAATTTTATTCTTTGGAGGTTTTTACTTTGTTTCTTCATTCAGAGTGAAATAAACATGTTGTTAGAGCTGAGTTGAGCAGTTTCATAATTTTTTATTTTCTCTGTTTGTTTGTTCATTTTATTTGCCATTTCATTTAGAAATGCGTTAAATATTTAAATCTCTCAGCAGAAAATAAAATATCTTTACCAAATGTTTGTCTTGCTTTATTTTTTAAATGTTAATCTACAGCCAGCAAAACTCCCCAGAGACATTTCTAAAGATTTTAATTGTTTATGCTGATAGAGGATTTTCATAATTTTTCTTTTTTTTTTTGCTACGTTTTTAATATTCTCTTTTTGTTGTTTATGATGAGCTAGAGAAGAAGCTAAATAGATTTAATTCGAAGACACAAATAAATTATTATTAAGCGTCTTTAGGAGAAATATATTATATAAATATTTATTTATTAAATATTTTATGGCAAATTGTACCTGAAAATTTAAAAACACAATAATTAAAGGTTAAAATCATCACTACAGATGAAACCTATTTAGTTAAGACCTTAATTAGCATAGATTTGTTTGATTTTTATGACTTTCTACAACGTTTTAGCTTTATAAGTCTAACTGTGTAGGTAAATCATGCTCATGTTGAAAATATAAAACCAAAATAAATATAATTTACTCAATATAATTTTCATTGTATCAGTTAGTTTGGTATTAAAAATCAACAATACATTATTGCAAGAAAAAAATTTATGAACCAAAATCTACGACAACCCCAAACTCGTGTAAATTTTTGATTTTAATATAAAGAATTTTTTAACGATGCCAATGTTTAGTGTACGCACATTGTTATTGTAATATTTTTGTTAGTTAAATATTACAGAGTATGTATAAGCAAACATGTTTTTGGAAAAAAAAAGAAATTTGGAAACGAAAATTTGAAAAAAATATTTTTACATCAGAATTTTGGGAAAAAGCAAACTTGAAGTGAAAATCTTAAAAAAATTTTTCTACACACAGGATTTTTAGCTTTATTTTTGAATTATTCTGCCATTTTTAAAGTCGTAGGGCTTAGTTGCTCTTTATGCAAATCTAGTCTTCAAAAGTTCCAGCTAATATAAAAATAACAAACAAAAATTTCAAGTGAAATTAACCCTTGGCCCACGATGTCGAACGATAACGTTCGGTTAGATAAGACTTAAGACACAAACTTTTCATCGTATCTATTTTTTACTCAATCAAGTTTGTTTATTCCACAATCAAGTTTGTGTCTTAAGTCTTATCTAAGCGAACGTTATCGTTCGACATCGTGGGCCAGGGGGTTATTTTGTATAACTTTAAATAAGTGGCAAGTGAGATGTTTTGTTTAAATGCAAAGTAACTGTTACCGCTTGGCAAATAATTTGTTCAATATTTATTAAAAGACTGATAAAGACTGGATTTTTGAACAAGTTTCTTTTATGGACTGTAGCTTAAAACTAAGGAATCTGTCTTCTATTTGAAGAAACATTTTTGCAAGGAGATTTATGATAATCCCAACTGAAAGTAGTTTATGTTATTCCTTTTTTATAACTGCAAATAAGCGGTAATATATAACAGTTGGATTTATGAAGCCAACATTTAGCTTAAATAATAAAACTATATTTATATGAAACGATTTCATAAAATTTACTTTTACGAATAGCCCATTTTTGTGGCAACTAGGAGTGCTTACAGTTCATGGTTTTTTTCTATCTGAGCTTCGTTATTAGGAACTAAGGGCGCTAATATGAAATTAAATTTTTTTGGTTGCGAAATATAAGTGATCTCAGTTTATTAGTCTTTGCGCTCTAGAACTTTTCATTTAGCAATTATAGGTGTTATTATATTTGTCATATAAAAATCTAGTTTTGTACGAAAATATAAATGATTACAGATTATTGTTCATTACGCTAAAGGCCATCTCATTTAAAATGTATTTTGTTCTATTAAAACCGATGTGTGCAATATGTATAATCACAGTTTATGATCCTTTCTGATCTCTGACTATTTGTATTTGTCATATAAAAATAAATTTTTTATGCTAAATATAAATGATTATAGATTATTATCCTTTTCGTTTAAGGACCTCTCTTTTAGTACTTATTAGAGACTTCATATTTTTCATATTTAATTTAATTTTTGGTGGTAAATAGTAGTGATCACAGATTATTGTCGTTTACGTTAAAGGACAGTAAATATTTAATATAACTTAGCATATTTGAAAAGTAAATTTTAAAACTTTCTTAATTGTTTTAAAATCTGCAAAATTATCTATATTTACTGAGAACAAAAGTATTTTTCTGGAGTAGCAAATAAAGTTCTCAACAAAAACTTTAATTTTTTGTTACAATATAAACTAAAGTTAAATTGTGAATATTATATAAAGTAATTTAATTCTATTTTAAATTTTGGGTAGATCATGCTTTCAGCTATTAATAACTTAAAATATTTTGGAATTTTGTAATATACAAAGAAACTTTGTTACATTAACAGTAGGGATGCCAAACGGGACAGGTTTTGCAGGTCCCGGGATTCCCAAATTTTTGGGATTTTTGTTTCATATTAAAACAAATTGATTTATTAATAATAAAAACTATTTATTTCAAAACAATAACTTATATTACATATAAATACCGTCACCTAAAATCCAAAAGGCCGTAACTACAAGAGATTCAAAACCGATTTTTTGAAAAATACATCTTTCAATTATTGATAATATTTAGTTAGGCTTGAGTTCATTAAATTTAATTTTCATTAAATTATTATTTTTACTGAAGTTCGGAATTGTTTTTACAACATGAAATCTTATTTAAATTTTATTGATAATATTTCTTGGCTGAGCTGGGGATCGAACTGGGGATCGAGCCAAAAAAAATTATGAATAAAATTATCAATAAGATTTCAAATTCGCAATAGGTTTTTAAGGTTAATTCTGGAATTTGGCCAATACGAATGAAATAGTCTTAAATTTATAAAGTTTTTTGCTTCTCCTGTAAAAAATTTAAATGTGTAGTTACGGTCTTTTGGATTTTCTTTGACGCTATAATTTTTAAATACTAAAAATGTGGGATATGATTAAAAAGATCTACAATTTTCAATATTTCTTATCAGTTTATATCAGTTTTCTAGCAGATATCGTAATTTTTTTTTCTCAAATAAAAAAAATTCCTGTGTTGTTGCATGTTTAAAAATAGCTTTGAAATATTTTGTTTGCTTTCAGGAATTCATTTATTAGTTATGTGTTTTATTTTGGGTATTTTCTTGATCATTTCATGAGATTTACTACATGACTGGCGGCAATCAAATAAAGTTGGCTGTTTTATTTTATTTCATTTCTCTTTATTTTTCATTTCTCGACAAGTTAGAAACACCCTAGAAATTTTCCTAATATTGTGTGGATTATAATAATAATTAAGGTTTCCATTTCTTAACTTTTAGACGCATCTAAAGTTTGCTTTTTCTTATTAGACTAGATATATTACTATATTTTAACAAAATAGAAAAAGTTTCTGTGCTGTTCTTATTTTGTCTTTTTATTTTTCTACAGTTTGTTGAAACTTGAGTGGCATTGTGTGATGTTGTGCATACAAAATAGGACAAGTATGTGAATGTAACTGAATGCGTGGCTGCCGGTCTTTATAGCAAAGTTTAAGTGGTCTTATGAAACCTAAAATTAAGTTGACTTGGCACATTGTGTAAGGAAACCGAATGTACACGTAGAAAATGTTGGAGCCAGTATCAGTTTAAGCAGCATAAAAACAAGGCCAAGTAATTTTTCAAGTTAATAATGAATTACTTAGGTTGTTTATAACACACATTATTAATGAATAATTAGCTAAAAAAACAACTTGTAAAGACTTCAGAGTAAACAGGACAACAATAACTTGAAAGAAATCTAAACTCTAGAGGATTTTTTTGACATAAAAAAAGACTATAAATTAAAGTATCTACCTGTAGCTTTAAATTCATAATAAATACCGGCAATTTTATATGAAAAAAGCCAAGACCTTTAGTTTATTAATCATGTCTATCTAACTAAATTCAAAATATAAACAAGTGACTCTCATTGTAATAAATTAATTAACATAAACATGTTTTTATATACATATATTATTTTACATTCTAGTGTAAACTGGTGCGTTTTCCCCTGTGTGACACACTCGGTCAAATCAAATTAAAATTCAAATCAATCAAAATCCATTAATCAAAATATTATCAACAGGATTGGAGGAGAAAATTACAAACAAACAACCATTCATTCATGCATCAAGCCATGATATTTGTTGTAGTAGTTGAAATATTTTGTACATGTTTTTTGTTTTACATATTTATTGTTATTTAAGGATTTATTAAACACACACACATATACATACATATATAAATATATATAGGGTGTTGTTTTTAAATATCAAGTGATTTATGTTTGAACTCACTAGTCTATAACGAGCAGTCCCAAACGACTGACAATTTGAGGACAACATAAGCTGCGTTATTGCCGATATACGGCCACAAATGTCTTCGAAAATTTGACCTCCAGATTAGACGAGTCAGTAATATAGCAGAAGTAATATTTAAATCAGGAGTGCCCAAAAGTTGCTTATGTAAGAGCAAACACCAATACATTTAAATGAAAACTAATTTTTATTCGGTATTTTTTGTTGTAAAAGCCAATACATATAAAGAAATAAGACAAATTTTTAAACGGTATCATACGTTAAACAAAAACAAAATCTACATGTTTACCAGTAGAGCATACGAAAGTGTTGTTGCTTTGCGCTTGCGTGTATAGAGTGAAGTACGATAAAAAAGCAAATAAGGCAAAGTTGTTTGTGTATTTCGAATAGCTAGTGCTGAGTGCTGTAATGAGTATACAAAACATATAGCCTATAGCTAAATAGCTAATACAAAAGAGCACCAAGAGTATAGGGCTTGGGCACTCCTGATTTAAATTATAATGCCAAAAGATTATTTTTTATACCATTTTAAAATTGATGTTGAAATGTGAAACCAAACTAAACATAAATCACTTGACAACCAGTTAAAAAATTGTTGCCAACTTAAAGTTCTATACATCTAAAAAAAAACACCCTATAGTTATTTAGCAACTATACGAGTGCTTAGTATTTTTGCAATTCGATACTAAATAAACTTATTAGTTTTGTGGTTGTTTGGTTACTCACACAATTCTAGCAACAGAACTCTTTCAATTTGTCTTTGACAAATTCTTGCCGCTCATTATTTAATGTTTGTCATTTTGCTTTATTTAGTCTATTTAGTTAGCAGATGAAATTGTTTAATTTGTAAACTATAATTAACGCTATCAATGGAATGGTAATAAACATTGATACTTTGGACAAATGTTGTTAGGAATCCATCAACAACTAAAAAAATTACAGAAAGTTTTGCTTAAGAGCCAGCCAGCTTTAAGAAGTTTGTAATAAAAATAAATTAAATAAAATAAAATAAGAAATAAAATAAGGCACATAATTAGAGAAACTTCAAGGTGTATAAAAAGATTTTGCAGCAAGAAATTAATATTAAACAGACCTTCACGAATTGGACCCTTAAATGGTTGAGTTACAAATGGCAGCCAGTTTTTAAAATAAATGAAACTACAGAAAATTTCACATCCCAATTGACAAAATCTGTTAAATATTTTATTGGATTGTGTATTTTAGTTAAATTTTATGCCTCAGAACGTCTTAAATATAATTTTTTTCCTCTAATGAAATAGAAACCATCATTATTACACTGTGCTAGAATTTGACACTTTTGTTTTTGTGACAAACGGGGCACCTGGCGGGTTAACCTAATTCGGGTACGCTGAATCCAGTGGTGCTAACCGTTTTTTAGGTTAGCTCGCTTTTTCGAAATATACCGTTATTTCGAAAATGGAGGAGGTTGCACAACATATATTCGCGTAACTCAAAAACGGTTTAGTTTATTGAATAAACTAAAAAAACCGAAATTCCGCAATGAAATTTTCTTTAAGTAAGGTTAAACTTTTTTTCAATATGCACAGTCGTTGTAGAAACGTAATTTTTTTTTGACCAAAAAAAATAGTTTTTTTTAGCAAAATTTCAAAAATTTTGTTTTTTAAAACGGCATAAAAAATTGGAAAACGCCAGATATAATTGCTTTCACATTTTCCTACTGGCACAGTGTTATTATTATTATTATTATTATTATTATATACCACATAATATTAATAAAATTTCTAGTGTGATACCAACTTACCGAGAAACACTTATTGAAGTTAAACCAAATAACATGAAAACTTAAAGAAAATAAAATAAATCAGTCAACTTTCACAAAAGAAGGAAGTACCCAAATAACAAATGAATTCCTGAAAATACTCTGTTTTATGAGAAATTGACAAAATGTTAAATATAGGCTGGGAATAAAACAGTTTTTAAACATGTAACCAAAACAAAAAATGTTTGTATTTAATATGATAAAACAAGTAAGAAAGTATAAACGGTCAAGTCCGATCATGCAATAACCTACACCCAGTACATAAATGTTTAAAACTGGCCAATACAGTCGCCTTATCTAAATCTAATTGAGAACTTGTGGAATGAAGTTGATTAAAGTTTGGTAGAGAAAAACAGCAAAAATTTTAATGAATTGTGGGAAAACATTGAGGCGGCCTGGAAAGCTATATACATTTCACTTTACAGGCGTCTGGTCGAAACTTATCCAAACAGATGTCTTCATGCGATAACAAATAAAGGTTATACGATAAAATATTTAAGGTACATTTTTTTAATTATTTAAAGGAAATTAGAAAATTATTACACTCAAAATATTATTACACTAACGGAATGTAGTTTATTCAGGAAGTATTCTGTGCAGTTGTTTTTAACTAAATAAACATTTAAAGTTCTAAGAAAATTTACTTAAAAACCGATCTACTTATTTGTCATTTAATTTTAACAAAAAGTTCATTTAATTTCAAATGTTATAATTCTCAAACAGTAAGTGTGAATTTTAATAAAGGATATGTACTATATATGTAGATATTATACGGAAGCTATGACTATGTATAGACCAGTGTTGTCAGATTAGGGGGTTTCCCCCTAGATTTAGAGGTTTTTTTTCTATTTAGGGGCAGATTTAGTGGTTAATAATATTTAGGGGAAAATTTGGGGATAAGAAAATTTTATTTAGGGTATTTCTAGGGGATTTTCGAAATTACAGTTTGGTATAGTACATAATTTAACAACTGAGCATGTCGAAGATATTGTAACGAAATGACGATTTAGAAAGTAATCTGGCAACTACAAACATTAAAAATTTTTCGAGGTAAATAGAAGATATCAAAGAAAATTGCTAAACTTTTACTTTGGAAATATGTTCCCAAATAAAAAAGCGATTTCCAGATAATATTGACCTTATGGAAAAATTGTCACTATTTTCCATCGAAAATGTACAGAAAGCTAAAAAACCAGACATTACCAGTATCATTGTTCATTTCAAAAACATTTGTGAAGATATCGATGCAACTCTTAGTGAGTGGAACAACTTACACTTTATATCGTGGAGTAATACAACGTCTTTAGAAAAATTTTGGTATGAAGTTGGACAAATGAGGGATGCTGGCAATATCCCAAAAGTGTAGAATCTAGTGGGTTTCTAAATTTTTTTTGGGGGTAAGAAAAAAAATTATCTGACAACACTTTATAAGACCGACCCTTAGAAATTATTTCAAGTTATTTTCAGTTATTTTATTTTAGTTAATAACTAAAATACATAAAATAACTAAAAATTGCTTTGATTTTACGGTATTTGTGGTTAATTTTTAGTTAATTTAGTCAAAATACATAAAATAACTGAAAATTCTGTTAATTTTTCGCTAAAAGTAAATGAATAATAAGTAGACCGGTTTTTAGCTGAATATGCATTTATTTTATACATATTACAATTTCAGTTAATTTTACGTATAGAATTTTTTGAGTGTAGGAATAATAAAACAGTTGTGAATGTTTTAATTAATTGTCAGACTCCATTAATGAATTTCTTTAATATCTTTTATTTTCATAAATTCTTGATTCAGTTTTGAGGGGCACAAATAAAAGCAGCCAAGATTACAATTAAGCAGTGTAAAGAAAATGTTTGTTCTTATTTTTTCATATAAATAGAAAATAAATTGATTAAGTTAATATTATGATGCATGTTTTAATGATTTTAGTTTATATGACCGCCACTGTATATTGCAATTTTTCCTGTTTTATTTCTTAATTTTTTTTATCAAAAATCTCTTTAGTACAACTATAACCTTTGATTACAGTCTTCCTTGATGTTTACTTAACAGAAATCATGATTTTTTATTACAAAAAACAAGAAACAAAATCAAATATTTAAATAAATCTAACCTTGAACATGCCCAGCCAAAAACTATGCAAAACAACTAAAACTAAAAAAAAGTAATATTTATAAACTTAACAAGAGAATAAATCACAAAAACTTATTAAATCCCCCTGCTAAGATAATATGGAGGGAGGGAGACAAAGAAACAACAAACATCAATAAAAAAAAGTTTTGCTAAACAAAAGTCTTAATGGCAGCCAGAAACTAAATAATGATAATAAAGCATTACTCAAATTTATATCAACTAAATAAAGTTTTACTGTTAGTGTTGTTGTTATTCTGACTTGAGCTTATAGCTTGTAGGTTTGAGTAGAAAAAAAGAAAAGTTTTATATGGAGAAAATATAACAACAAACAGGTTCATTTCCTAACATAAGCCATTACAAATAAAGACGTTTTGGGCAAAAAAAAAAAAAACCACAAAACATGAGTGTAAAACTCAAGAGTTTTGTTGTTAAAAAGTTGTTGTAGTTGTTGTTATTTTGTAGTTTGTTTTATTTTTTCATCGCACACAGTTTCTGTCAGATTGGACATTAAGTCAAGGAAATTGTAGTTTGTCTCGCCCAAAAATATGCTTTACTTCTTCTCGTGCTCTCTTGATATGATTAATGTAAAGTAAAACCTTAATGTTAGATAACGGCGATGGCCAGTCATTAGAAGTAAAAAGGTAATTTTTGGTGTAAATTGAAACAGATTTGGGTTGTGTAAAGCAACTCTTAAATATATAAAATTAAGCCAAGGCCCAGATTTCTTTTAAATCACTTGATTCTTTACACTTCTGAGAAAAGTACGCAAAACGTACTAAACAAGTTTTTCGTCCCTTTTACATGCAACAGTAGCAGCAGTAGCAACAACTATAACGCCTGGTGACATGGACTATAACTACATTAACAATGTAATCAGCTTCCCTGCAGGAAATGTCAATATTGAAACTGTACTGATTTACTATTGACACAGTCACCAGTACTAGTGACTCAGTATACCCCAGACAATGCTAATTACTATAGACATTTAATATGTGCGTGTCATTGAAAGTTCACTACTGACATAGTTACTATTGACAAGATAGTTATTTTGGGACCACATTGTCTATACTTTGGTAATAGAAAATAAAAATGCATTTTTTTTTTGCTAATTTTTGGAGTTATATTAAAAAAAAAAATAAATTACTAAAAAATACCTAATTAAAAATAAATTCGAAAACACCCGGAGTCTTTGGCGGGAATCGAACACGCAACCCTCTGAATGATAGTCTGGCACACTATCGCCTAGTCTATCGGGGCTCACAATTGAAAAAAAAATAACTGTATAATAATAACCAGTTAGCAAAAATTGGGCTTCTTTGCAACTGTCGGCCTTTCCTTCAGATAGATTGAAGTCCAATTTAAGTGCCTAATGTCAACCTCCTCGTGGTGCTAACTGGGGATTAGTGTCATACATTGGATTGTATGACTAACAAACTGACAGGGTTATATATGGTCGGGGGCGAGGTATAGGTGTACACCCCACCTAGACCACATCCCCACTACCGGCCTAGAAATGGTTACTAGTTCCATGAATTGCAAGTGTTCGAATCTAGATAGAGTGAAATCTGGCTTACTAGAGGAAGGTCGAAGCCGACCGGAGTCTTTATCTGGTGCTGCGGAATCAGTTATTGCCCGGGGACATATCCCTAGTTTTATTACTAGGGTGACTGTCCCCTAACTGATGATTGGTTGAGGTCACTTCGGTGTCCACGCAGTGGCTGTGGTTTAATACCCAAAGCGGGGAGAATGGCATTTGATTAAAGGTCCGATGTAGGCTTGCGCAAGTAAGCATACTTCAGACTATCAATTTGTCCTAGGTGCTGTTGCCGATCTCAACAGAGCCGTTGAAAGTGGCGGAGACTCTTAACTCTGTGCTCAGGAAGTTATGGAAGGCTGGGCTTTCGTAGTAGATGTATCGATCGGTCTTTGGACTTGGTTCGATGCTTAGTAGATCATAGTCCTTGAGCTCTCATATGATCAGTGCACTGCTGCGTTAGTCTATGCTTTTCGTTGTCCTGGGCTATGTTAATTGTACTTCAGCCACGGACGGCAGGGATTAGATAGCCCAATCTCTTAAGCAAGGTGATCTTTACTTTGATCTTGCAGTCAAGTATTGAGAAATTGCAAATTGTGTGACCCTGGTAAGGCACACAAAGTAGTCCTCCAATGAGGCTACTCCTGTGTTTTGGTAGGACACACAATGCGGTTGACGGGCCGAGTCCGTCCTGCGTTTGAGTGCGCCGTGAAGATAAGCCATTTTGGCAGGTGCTTCACGTTAAACTTAAACAAATTTGTATAATAATAACCACTGTGACAATGCTGTTGACAATATCGTCAAACCGTCAAAGTGGTGACTTGGAGACACTTGTCCCCAGGTTTCCTTCAGGGTTTTAACACAAAATTAAACACTCTTAAGATTGTTTGTTTATGTTTCGCTTTTTGTGTTTGTTGTTGCTGTGATTGTAGTTAGTTGTAGTTGAAAATAATATAGATAATGTTGGCATGATAAGGTGTCATTAAAATGCCTGAGTGTGTTTAAGAGCAGTAGTTAAGACCTTGTAGACTAAAAATCTGACGTTTGTGTTTCGTTTCGTTTAAATTAAATTGTATTATTCAATTGAAATTGAACTTTTGCTTAATGTCATAATTTTTTTTTTAATTTTTAATTAACTGAGTAACTAAATTTAACACTTACTGTTAAAATGCATAACAATAATTGTATATAAATAGTTTTTATTTTACTTTGTAGGTATAGCTAATATAAATTATGCTAATTTAAGTGATTAAATATACATTATATAGCTATAATGTTGTATTCTGGGTAAATAGCCCGCAAAATCTTTGAAAAATTTAAAATTTACTTAACAAAAGACATGATTAAAAGATAATTGAGTTTCTTTAAGCAACACTATCTTTGCCATGAAAAAGTTGAAGGAGATTTTAAATTTTCATTTGGGAATTAAAAAACTAAGCATTTTTCATATTGGAAATTTATTTTAATAACTTTGTCAGAAACAATTTTCATTATTTACTTAATGTACTTTTCATCGCTTGAGGGATATTCAAAGTGTTTTTTTTTAAAAGTTAACATCCCAACGCCGGTGCTTCATAGTTACAAAAAAAAAAAAAAAAAAAAAAAAAAAAAAACAGAATTTACCATAAAGGAGAAATGACAACGTGTAATACGAAATATGATTAATTCCCAAAGTCGATTTCTCTATAATGGTGAGTCAAATAGTTAGATGATGTTTACCAGTAGAACATGGAGAACAAACATTGCTGATGACGCCCTTGGCAGGATAGAAAATGCATTCCAATGTACCAATTGTCTGGAAAATATAACTTTACTTTAATGGTATTCTTTGAATTACACAGTGATACAAAATTGAATGAAATGGAATCTTCTTTTAATTCGACAAGGCCTACAAGAAAAATAATATCCGGTCCAAGGTTTTTCAATTTCATTCAATTTTGTAAAACTGTGTTAATTGATTAATACAATTTGTGTAAAATGTTTAAAAGTTTATTTTCACGAAAAGTTAAATAACTAAGTCAATTACTTATCTATTTTTAAACCAAGATATGCGTTGTAAAAACCGGTTTTTTAAAACCGGATTTTTTTAGGTGTCCGGCATATTTCACTATTGGAATCTTCTTTTACTCGACAAGCCCTACAAGAAAAATAATATCGGGTCCCAGGTATTTTGGACTGTCGCACCGTGTTATTAATTAAAATGAACTCACGCCGAAATAATAAGAAATTTTCTCTAATAATTTTTAAAATTTTCATAATTTTGTTTAAAATTACATTGTATTTCAAGTCTTTATAGCCTTCACCTTAATGAGAAGGGTAGATATATATAAGTTTGTCATTCCGTTTGTAATTTCCACAATATAATTTTCCGACCCTATATAGTATATATATTCTGGATCCTTATAGATAGCGGAGTCTATTAAGCCATGTGTGTCTGTCTGTCTGTTAAAATCAATTTTCTGAAGTCCCCAGATATCTTTGGGATCCAAATCTTCAATAAATCATGAGACATGCTTGCGAGAAGTTTGCTATTTAAAATCAGCAAAATCCGTTCATAAGTAACGGAGATATGAGCAAAAATCCGAGACAACCTCTAAAAATTTCATCTAAAAAACTAAGTGTATTAATTGTTACGAATAATTTCATCAACAGATGGCGTTTATCAGACAAAGTGTATTAATATTGTTACGAACAAATGCATCAATAGATGTTTATCGACATAATTATGCATAATATAAATATGCATCCACAACAAAGGTGAAGGGTATATAAGATTCGGCATAGCCGAATATAGCACTCTTACTTATTTTATATTAATGCTGGATTATATCTCATTTTATATGATTTTTTTTTGAATTTCTTTTGGGAAATTTTAGTTTTTTATTTTGGTAATTTTAGAGAATGTTTAATAATAAAAACCTTTAGTTTAGCCATTCATTTAAAGTCATTGCTTAATAATTAAAGTTGAGTTTTTTAACATTTTCTTAAAATTCTATTATTACAATAACTTTAATTACTTTTTGTGTATATGTAAATACTTATTTTTGTAAATTCCTAAAAGAATTATAAAATTTTTATTTATTTTCTTTAGAAGATTATCCTTAATCAAGTGTTTTTATACCCTAAATAAATATATTTAAAAAAAAAACTTTAACTCATGTATCCCAGTCTGTTTACAGCTTGCTCTTTGGTTTGTCTGTCAGCCTTTTTATATACAAATACAAATATTTTTTTGTTATTTGCCAATTTGTCTGCTGATCCGTCCATTTGTCTGATTATCTTTCAATCCAGTTGTTTCACTTGTTTTTGTCTTACTGACTACCTGTCTTTCCTTTTGATTCCCACCCATCAATCTTTTACACATGTCATCTCTTCACAGCCCCACACACTTAATCCTGCTATACAGATGAATAAGCTTTTTTATGTAAACTATTATTTAATCAAGATAATATTATTTAAAAATGTATGCATATGTTCTTGTACAGCTACCATTAAGTAAGACTATTTGCTTTCATCTGCCTTAATATTTATTCACTAGAGTTTGTGCAGGGAAAGAGGGCGGAGGCAAGGTAGGAACTTTGTTGTTACCTGCTGTGTGTTGTAGTCAGTAGTGTTATACACTGAAACATTTACAACACTTAAAAGTCATTCATCTCGAACGAAAGATTTTGTTTTAACAACACAACCTCATAGTTGCCACTAACACCATGTAATACCTAAAGTGAAAGAGAGGGGGACCCCTGCACTCTCCACACACACACAAAATAAGTCATCATCAAAATCTGTTAAAAACCAACTACATTGAGTAAAGTACTATACAATGGCATTGCAAGGCATACATATAGAAAATATAGGCCAAACACTACAGCCAACTAACACCGCCTGCCTGCCTGCCTTCCTGCCAACAAACCCACAATCACTTTGCTACGGCTACCACCTTCATTCTCCATTCAGTCACTCACTCATTCATGCATTCACATGCACAGACAGTGACACAAAACTAACTATTAAACAAATTTTCGTTTATTCATTCACATATGTCTCTTTCTCTCTGTCTTTTTGTCTAGGAGAATGTGTATTGACAAACGTGTGTGGATATATAGGAATGCTTTCTGTGTATTAAAAGTAGCAATGATTTGCCTTTGAATGTGTTAAGTAATAAATTAACTTAAAAATGTTTAAATGAATCAAGAAGCTTTAGAAAAAATGTGTAAAAAGGATATAAAAGGATTAGAAAAGCAACTCTTGTGTACCTCTCTTGTACACAAAGAAATAAAGTAACAGACAAATACTTATACTAGTAACCTGATAAAAAGAAAAGAAACTTGAATAACATGAACCCACAAACAAAAATTCTTTAGCACGAACATGCTTGAACTGAAAGATGAAAGTATTTCTTACATTTGAACACAAGAAATTGAGAACAAGAAACACAACAACATATAAAAAAAGGCTTTGGAAATCATGTCGTTTAAAACGAAACTTATATACCCTACAACTATTTGTATGAATAAGTAAGAAAATTCTTAAAACTCACTTTACCAGTGGACATCTACATATATACTAGTTTCACTTATATTATAGATTACACACCTAACTAAAGGTACGGTCACATTTGGCAAATATTTACTCAAAAAAGTTTAACTAGTGGTTAGTTAGTTTGAGCACAAATTTGTTTGACGTTGTTTACTCTTACAAGAGTTTTGCAAGAACAAATAGCAGCAAGGAAATTAAAACTAAATATCTATTTGTTGTGATTTGGAAAAGGTTTTTTTTTAATAAATAAACGAGTTCAAATATATGTTATTTAGTGGCAAATACTTGCCAACTGTGACCGTACCTTAACTAATGCTGACAGATAATTTCCATTCATGGTTGGGGTTTTCTTGAAATTTAAGTTAACCAATATACATACGAGTATGTATGTTGCAATTTGATGTTTGCTGTTTTTTATTTATAAAATTTGTATCTTTTCTTTTAGTTTTTGTAACGCAAATACTGTTACTAAGGATGCTTTAACCTGTTTTTTTCTTTTTTGAGTCTACAATAAAATGAAACAGATAATGTCACTAAGCGTAAAAGTATAAAAGAGAAAGAAACTGCATATAAAAAAAATTTGAATTATCCCTTGCAAACTGCTAGCAACAAACAGACATAAATTCCTTTTGAAGCTCGACCTACATTCTTTTATTTTTCTTTTAACAGAATAGCAAATAAGGAAGAGAGAAAAAAGTTGGAAAAATTTATGAAATAAAGGGTGATTTTTTTTTAGCAACTTTCTTTTTAGCAAGACTGTTTTTGGCAGCTCAGCTGTTTTCGTGTAGCATGTTTGATCTATACTTTAACCATGAACAGATATTTTCCATTGAAAATTGTGTTCAGCGATGAAGTTGAATGGAGACGTAAACAAGCCAAATTATCGTATTTGGTGCGAGGAGCAGCCAAAAGCATTGCCAGAACTGCCAAAGCATCCTGAAAATCGCATTGCTTGGTATGGATTATGGGCTGGTGGCATCATTGGACTGTACTTTTTCAAAGACAACGAAGCCAGGTATGTTACCGTGAATGGTGAGCGCTACCGTGTGATAATAACAAACTATTTGTTTGCACTAAATCGAAGAGCAGGACTTGGCCGACATGTGGTTTCAACAGGACGGTGCCACATGCCACACAGCACGCATAGGAATGGCCCAATTGAGAGGCGAGTTCGGTGAACGTTTAAGTTTGGTCTATTGGCCGCCTACACCGTACAATTTAACGTCTTTATTTTGTGTGCGATAATGTTATGGCTATCGAAGAATTTATTCGTAGAATACCGCCTGATATGTTGGAGAGAGAATGCCAAAATAGAAGCCAGAGTTTGAAGCATTTGATTCGTAGCCGCGTTTGACATATACATGAAATAATCTTTAAACCTTTAAACATTATATACATACTCGTATATCCTTCTATCCATTCCAATAAATACTTCATATATATTTCTCTAAATTTTACACCCCTTATTCATAAAACATGTCAACGGTTTATAACAGGCTTATAAAGCAAATTTTGTATGGATATTTGCTTTATAAGCCTGTTATAAACCCTTGATAAGTTTTAATGAATTAGATTGTAAGTGTTTTTTTTAATCAAATCCAAAAGCTCTTAAAAAATCACTCTTTATATTGCATGTAGTCCTACAAAGTTTTTACTCTAACCAACAGCTAAGCGTCCTTTCTTACACTTTTACTCACACATTTGCCACCCACTTCTTGTTATTTGTTGTTGTATTTTAGAAAAATTTTATAGATTTTCAACAACAATAAAGGAACAAACACCTTTATCTCATTGTTGGACTGTTGTAGTTGGTTTATTTTTAATAAGGATTTACGGGGAAAGACATCAAACAATAATAAATGTTTGGGTTGAATTTCCTTTTTAAAAATTTATTTTGAGAAATTCTGGAGACTTAATTCCACAACCTTTTTTCACTTTTTTAAAGTGACTTTTTCAAGGTTAACACAAGACACATATTGCAGAGGTTTAGTTTTAATCGCAGGTCTGCAGAAAGTAAAAGTTTTGATTCAATCGTAGGTTATTATAAAGTTGAATCGCAGGTCCTTATAAAGTTAAAATTTAACTTAAATCGCAGGTCTTTATAATTTAAATTTTAGCTTCAGTCGTAAGTCATTATAAAGTTGCATCGCAGGTTCTTATAAAGTTAAAATTTAACTTAAATCGCAGGTCTTTATAATTTAAATTTTAGCTTCAGTCGTAAGTCATTATAAAGTTGAATCGCAGGTCCTTATAAAGTTAAAATTTAATTTAAATCGCAGGTCTTTATAATTTAAATTTTAGCTTCAATCGTAAGTCATTATAAAGTTAAATCGCAGGTCCTTATTAAGTTCACTTTTAGCTTCAAATGTAGGTCTTTATAAAATAAAATTTTAGCTTCAATCGTAAGTCGTTATAATGTTGAATCGCAGGTCCTTATAGAGTTCACTTTTAGCATCAATCGCAGGTATTTATCTAACTAATCACAGTGCCTTGAAAAGTGCAAATTTATATTCAATCGCAATTAATTAAATTTTTACAAAAATTAGTTTTAGCTTCAATGGCAAGACTTAATGAAGTTAATTTTTAGCCGAAGTCACAGGTCTTTAAAAAGTTTAATTTTAGCTTCAACCGTATTTCAATTTCAATTTAAATTTATTGATTATAAATTTATACTACAAAAACTGGATTTTGAACATCATGGCGTATGATTATAATTTAATTCAAAATAATAATTATTACTCTCATATATCGATTTTTTAAAGAATACTGACTATGTTACAGTTTTATAAAATAAACTGCAAATAAATAAGAATGTTTCCAATATGATTAAAAAGAAATTATTGACGTTTAATAAGCTATATGTTTTTATGTAGGACATCTAGACGTATGATTAATATTTATTAACAAATATTTAGATGATTCATTAATTTAACATTATTTGCTAGATTTTAATAACAATTTTAAAAGCTTAAACGTTTTTGAAGTGAAAGAAGAAATGTTGAACAAATTTGTGATAAAAAAAGTTTTATACAAATGGAACAAATTTCAGTTATTTCCAATAAAAAGTTTTTTTTAACTATAAAATTTGACTTTTATTTTGTGTAAGATTAAATTATGTATATCTGTAAAAGGCTAAATAACAAAATAGCAAATAATTATTTTAAGAATTTTCTAATATATATTTTCAAAAGAGCGTTCAATATGTTGCAGCAGAAATGTTCTTAAAAAAGATATTTTTCTTAGACATCTACATACGCTCGTTCAAGCAAACTTAACGCCTTAACTGGGTTTTTTAATTATTAGTCTTTTTTTAGACTTCGGTGTTGTTTTACCTTTTTTTTATTATTGTTATTGGATGTGTTTGGGAACAATAATTCATAATTATTGGTAAGGATGTCAGTTCCTGGACGGTTACCCGTTAATTAAATAGAATTTTTTTTAATAACTAACCAACACAAACTGCGAAGCTTTTCGCTTATCTGCAGAAAACACCCAGAGTCTTTGGCGAGAATCGAACCCGCAACCCTTTTACTGATAGTCCGGCACTCTATCGCCTAGTCTATCGGGGCACTCAATAATTCATTATTGAATAAAATTATAACACTAAAGCTTTGGTCTGATACTTTATCTGTTTACAATATAAATTTAATATAATTTATACCAAACAATTCAGGGTATGAATGTGAGAGAAATAACTTCTTTACCGCACATTAGAATGGTGAATGACTCTTTTGCGGTGTTATATACATTTTTTTTCAACTTTTACTTTTCTTTGTTGCTTTTGGTTGGGAAAGAAACAAAGCAGAAACTTTTTGTTTATCTTGTATATATTTTCAAACATAAAATGAGAGCAAGAAAACAACTTTTTTGTTTTATTGACTGTTTTTGTCACTGACATCCAAGCAAGAAATGTGAAAAACTGACAATAAAATTTCAAAGTGAACATTGAATATTAAACAACGATAGGAATGTAAGTACTATATACTTGCTAGCAGGACCAAGGCAGAATCTAAAACCTTTTTCAATCCAACTAAAAGATAAACTAATTGACAATTTTGAAAGATGATCAAAATGAACGAACAAAAACTTTGTTTAAAGCAATGAAGCTTCTTAGGAGATGTTTACAACTACATACAAACATATATTGTTTGATTTTATTATTGTAGTAAATAAATGGGCAGGAGTTTTGTTTTATAATAGGAAGTATCTATGGTGTATTTTGATTTCATTAACAATTTTCATTTACATATTTAATTTGTTAAGTCTTGAAGTTTGGTTAATTAAATATGTAAAATCAATAATAAGTTAAAAGTTTGTTGTTAAAAGCCAGTAAATTATGTAAAATTTATGAACTATGTTAATATTTGTTCATTAATATTAATCATACGTCTAGGTGTCGAATATTGAAAGTTTGTCTTAATAAATTGCGAATTTTAAAAATTGTTTAAAAATTTATCTCCAATTTTATTGAAAACTTTCTTAATTATTTGCAGCTTATATTAAGAAACTGTAAAATAGTCAGTATTCTTAAAAAAAAATCGAAATATGAGAGTAATACTTATTTTTTTTGTATTAAATAAGAATCATACGCCATGATGTTCAAAATCCAGTTTTGACAGTTTTGATAAATAAATTTAAATTAAAATAAAATAAAGTTAACTTTTATTAAAACTTACGATTGAAGTTAAAATTGCTGTTTATAAAGACCTGCGAATGAAGTTAAATTTGATCATTAAAGGGTCTGAGATTGAACTCTAAAAAGTCCTACGGTGGAAGTTAAATTATAACTTTATAAAGACTTAATATTGGATGTAAAATTTAAATTTAAAAGAACTTGTGATTGCAGTTAAACTTGAATTTCATATGGAGCTGCGATTGAAATTTTTATATACCTACGATTGAAGCGAAAGTTGGACTTTATAAAAACTTAGTATTGGATCTAAAATTTAACTTTAAAAGGACTTATGATTGAAGTTAAAATTTAACTTTATAAATACCTGCGATTAAAGTTAAATTGAACCATTTAAATACCTAAGGCTGATAATAAGATTTAACTTTGACTGAAACAAAAATTTATCTTTATAAAGACCTGCGTTTGAAGCTAAAATTTATATTTTAAAGGTCCCACGATTGAAGCTAAATTTTAACTTTATAAAGACCAGCGATTAAAGTTACATTTGAACTTTATTAGGAGCTTCGATTGAAGCTAAAATTTAACTAGATAACTATTTCAGAATGAAGCTAAAATTGAACTTTAAGAATCCCCAAGACTGTCCCTATAAATGAATTTTATAAAGACCTACAATTAAAGTTAATTGCACTAGCTAAAGACTTACGACTGAAGTTACGATTTTAAATTAAGTTTGAAACAAATTATTGAAACTTTACACACAAACTTAAATTGTAAGACAAATGTTTAGTTTTTAAAGACGAGAGAGTCTTCTTTTTCATTTCATTTCCGTTTCGATTTTTTTTCCAATACTTTTTCACATTTATTTTTTTTATTGTTTTTGCTTTCGGTTATTCACTCTATATACACACATCTTAGATTGTAGTTTTCTGTATTTTGTTGTTTGTTGGCGTCAGGAATTTGTCGGTTACTAGAGCAACCGGCAATGCTTAAAATTTAGATAAATCTTTAAACACTCTCCAACACACACAGGGTCACAGAAAAGAATATACCGCTACACATAGATTCTAATACATATGTATGTACATTCTAGGGCACACATACATATTTATAATACTCAGCCTAGTTTTTTTAGTTGTTTTTTTTTTTTTTAGAAAATACATTTTCTTTCTTTTTCATGTATATATTCGAAAGTATGTGTAAGTTAGAAGGACTCCGGTGTCTAGTATCACAGTGTTGGTAAATTGTTTATTATATCCTTGGTATTGTTATGACTTTTAGAATATTGAGGTTTTCAATTTGTTGTTTTCAGTTTTTTCACACATTTTGTTTTTATTTTTTAATATTAGTAAGAGTTTTATCACCATGTGTGTATTTTTAGGGAGTCTGTGTGTGTATTTTTATATTTTCCATAAAAAGCTATTTATTTATATTCTTGTTTGTTAGTGTTTTATTTTTCTACTTTTGTATACTTTTTTTTTAGTGTTATTTTCTGCTATTTTCTCTACATTTTGCACAGTTTTTCTATACTAATGTTAGGTTATATTTAAGTTGGTATGTGTGTTTGTGAAAGTTTGTTATACAAGATTTTCCCTTAGCAAATTTCAAGGAGTGTCCTAGTTGAAAATTGTTGATTATTTTCTTTGTACTAAGCTGCTACATTTAGCATTAAGAAAAATGAAAAGTTTTGTTGTTGTTGTGAGGCTGGAAAATTTATTTATATTGGTGCTTTTACAATTGAAGTAATGGTAAATGTTGTGGCTGCTTTTGCCAAGTTTTGTCTATGATTTGTAGAAAACATTTCGCAGAAATTTATGCTTGACAATTGTCTTAATATTTGAAAAGAAATATAACAGACAGTTTTAATACCATAACAACATAAACTCGTAAAAAAGCTAAAAATAGATTTAGCCTAAAAGTATGCTCTGCCAAATGTGTTTTTTTTAATTTATGCCCTGAACTACAGGATTGATAGAAGTTTAAAATAAATACTTTTACCAAAAATCAATATTAGAAGCTACTAAAACAGCTAAAAATATATTGAACAGTTTAATAAGTCATATTTAGAATTACCTGGAAACCTAAAGCACAGATTGAAGAAAACATACCTTGTTTAATAATAACTTTTCTATTATAAATTATGAAATTTTCCTTAAACCACAAATTACCTTGTGCTTGCTTAATTTAATATTAATGACAGTTTATCAATTTTCGTTTTTTTTTTGGCTTTCAAAGGCTTTTCATTAGTAAAAATTAATTTTGTGCATTTACCTGGATTTCAGCCACAAAATCTTATGGTTTCTCTCGTTTATCTCTGCTTATGCCATTGTCAAATGCACGCATTTAGCATTTTATTTTAGCTTTCAAGACAATGACATTTTGGTAATCTTTTCACAATTTGCCAGCTGGCTGAAAAATGAACAACTCAGAAACTGTTCACCCGCCCTCTGCTTTAAATGCTCAAAACTATTACAAAATAAAAAATCACAGATAAAATCTTAAGCATCAGCTCTTGTTCACTGCTGTCTTTTTTTGTGGTGTAAGCTTTTCCTTCTTGCATTGTGCTGTGTGTGATATTACATTTTTCTTTTTTTTTTTTAATGTCTACAATGAAAAATAGATTTCATATAATCACCCTCTTCATGCTACTCCATAGTGAAATGCACAACGTCATCAAACACAATTTCATTTCGTCTATATACATATATAGAATGATGAGGATGTGGTTGACGACGACATCATTATTTGGTGTGATTCCTTTGCACATTTATTGTTCAACTTGGGTACCAATTATATGTACATACACACATATATACAATTTTAAAGTAGCAATGCACTTAAACAGCTAAAAAGTTAAAATCAACAATTATTCCTATAAAGTGAAAGTATTTCTGCAAAACTTACGGGGTGTTTGCTAAACAAAATCAAGTAAAATTAAAGCATACTTTTACGATTTAAATTTAAAGAAAACTTAAATTTAGAAAAAAAATTATTCTTGGAATTTAGTCCTTTCTTTAAGTTTTGTAAAATTTTTAAAAGTAATTTTCGTACAATTTCTCAAATGTTTGAGCATTCATGTTTATTCGCCCATTTTAATGATAGAAAAGTTCTTGAAAATATAACCACTATACTGCTGTAACAAATATCTAGTGCCATAACTTATTCAAACGTTTTTGAAGGGTCATTTCCACTAACAAGCGGTTGTCATTTGAACGATTTTGTATGGAAATTTGCTTTATAAACCTGTTATAAACCTGTTGTAAGTTTTTATGAATAAGGGGGTTATTATATATCTTCCATTCAAATGTATAATGTAATATTTTTCAAAATGTTCGTAAATTCGAACTTATGTTCGAAGAATTTTTAAACTTGACCAAATGTTTGTCATAAAAATATAAAAAAAATTAAATTTGTATAAATTTTTTCACGTTTCTATACAATTTACATACCAGATTTCTCTATCGAATATAAGTTAAAATAAAATCATAAAGGCATAGTACCAACATTGCAAAACAAAAATGGCTGTGACTGTTGAAGCAAATTGGTTTGGTGGCTTCAACAGCAATAATAAAACCCCCAGATATGAACATCATAAACCTGTAAAGAAAAGCAAAAAAAAAAAAAAACAATAGAAAACATCGTAGTATTCAAGCAGAAACAAATGTTATGTATTTGTTGTAAGTTTTAAGGAAATTGGAAAGAGAAACAGAAAAATAAATAAAATCAGAAAATAATTTGTACACATTACAAAACGAGAATAATTAACAAGTATTGGAAAATTGTGCCTTAAAAAAACTGCTGGAAATTATTAAAGAAGACTCTCTTATGTAAAAGCAAAATAAAAGCAAATATAAAAGTTTCACTTTCAAGCATAAAAATATTACAGCAAGTAATTATAAATAAGGATTTTTATTATTAATAGGAAAAAACAAAAATTAATGATTTTTCCAGCATAAATTTAATTACAAACAATAATTACCTGTATTTAGCTGCCTGAAAGTAAGTAATAATATGTTTATGTTATGAAAAGTAGCAAAGCTATAGGCTTTATAAATATTTTATGGTGATTAGAAATAGGTTTTTATAAGGAAAATGGTAAAATAAACATTTACTTTAACAGTGAAAGCAATTACGGCAGAAAAAACCAATTCTCGATCAAGAATATTTAAAAAAAATATTAGAAATATTCATTCAAATTCAATTTCCAAGAATAAATTTATTGAAAACAGTCTAAAAAATACTTTTTAGTATTAAGCTGTCAATTTACTTATTTCTAATTATTAAATCATTAATTTAAAACTTCAAATTGTTGCTTTTTTTAACATGTGGTCCCTAAAAATATGCAATACATATATTTTTAATTTTCTCCTTTAAATATACTACAGTTTTTTTTTCATTTACAATAAATTGAATTTTTCCCCTGTAAGACAGAAAAAGGTAAATGTTTTTTTTTTGTTTTTGTTTTATCTGTCACTTGTGTTAGAAATTCTCTTATTCGAATACTCTTTCAAAAACAAGACGAATAGTTAAACGAAATCATTTATATTGAAAACATTTGTCTCGTCATTTGCTGTCTACATTGGCTAAGCAATTTTCGACACTTTTTACACTTTTTCTAACACATAAAACACCAAAAAGAGACAAGATCAATAAAAAAGCAATAAAAAAAATCTAAAGAAGAAATTTTTTTTATACTTGAAAAAAGCATAAAGCAAATGAAAATAAAACTAAATCTTTAGGAAAATTTCTAGAAAATAACAAAAATAATAAAAAAAAAAAACAGTTGTCTCTGCATCGTTAAAGCATAAAGGTGGAAAAGAAACTAAAGAGCGGAGATGAGTTCAAAATTACCAGACAAATTGTGCTGAACAAAATAGTAGGAACTTTCAACAAATGTTTTATAAATAAAAGCGTAACCATTTTCAATTAAACTTCCCAAAACTTAGTAAACCTTTCTCTTTAAATAATAATTAAGAGCAAATGCCCTTTAATCCTTTAATGTTGTCATAGTACACTTCATTTATATGCCCCTAAAAATGTTAGACTGTAATGTCATTTAAGGTCTTTAAAAAACACATAAAGTTCTTGTCATTCATTTTTATGGTGCCTTAAACTAGGCAATAAAAATATTTTTTTTTAATATCCTTTGCTGAATACACTTACTAGTATAACTCATCATTATAGTTTTGTGATAAAAGTCATAGAGCGTTAAAAACTATGTGGCCTATAATTTGTTTTGCAGCAGAGAAATACAACGGAGTGATACTGAATATTTTGAATGTATTTATTAAATAAGAAAGCAGATATGTTATACAATAATGGGTGGGCTGGATATTTATTTCTTGTAACTTTCAAAATTCAAAAGTTTTGCACAGGATAAAGAAACAATACCAACTGCCATTGGGTTAGTCTGCTGGTCTTTCTGCCCAAAAAGTGATGAATCAAAGAGAAACTTAATTTCTTTCTTACACTTATTATTTTATCAATTTGTGGCAACAACCCGTAAATAATTGCACCCAGTTTTGGTTTGTTGCTGCTTTTTACAGAGTCTCGGTGTTTTATAATTAAAATGGAAAAAATGAGTAAACCAGCAAAATAACCAGAAACTGGCCATGTTGTGTTTTAATCTGCTATTCAATAACAACCTCAAGATACGACAGCAAATTGGAAGAAATAAGAATTAAGAAACAGGAACAGATACAGATACATGTTTGAACAATTTCTAGAGGCTTTTTTAAACTTTACTAAATTAGTTATTTTTTTTTGTAGAAAACTGTTTTATATTTCTGGAGTATAAAAAACATTTCTTTCCTGTTTCCCTTTTTTGAAACAGTGTTTTGCATATTTTGAGATGGCACAAGAATAGCTTATGTTGCTTTTTAATTTAATAAACGAAAAAGGCAAACATTTTTAGTGCCAGTTAAAAAAGAAGGGAAATTCGTAAAAAGTGGAGCAACACATAAGGAAAAGGCGAGAGTAATACTGTAACTAGTTAACATTACTTTAAGGCTTTTAAGGCAGGCAGAATGAGCCTCGTTATGGCTTGAGTAAGACAGTATTATAATAAATGGGCCAATATTTATGGTAGCAAACGAGTGTGATTGTAAGACAGGATGTACGAGTATGTATGTATGCTGGGGTGCATGTATTATGCTTTTTATGCTTTTTCTCCCATTTTTGCTGGTGGTATGTGATATTTTTTGCAATATTTATGACACAATGTCTGTTGGTAATTGTATCTACATCTGTATGTATGTATGAAGAGCATACACACATAAGTGATTTTGTTATTATCCTGCTTGTTATTCTCATATTATAGGACTATATAAAGCAATTGCCTTGCGGGAAAAATTGCAAGTGCTTCCATTTGTAGGCTTTATAGAAGAACTGTTTACACATTCTAAAAGATTCGATACTCATTCCACTATGTCTTCTCTTAGAAGACCTTCTAGAAAACGTTTCATACACATTCAAAATTGCATTTCAATAGAATGTCAACACATCATGATTTTATTAGCAAAACACGAATTATTCCTGTATATCGTCACTACAACAACAAGCATTATTTTACTCACTTTGTTATACGAACTTAATAAAGAGAGCGGTTACAAATTTAGTCTTTTATGAAAGTTTGTGGTGTAAAGTACGTGTATACATACATACAGTTGCGTTCAAAATAATAGGAGTAATAGTTTTCTTATTTAAATTAAGTTATTTTGCTAGTCTGGTATTTTTAAAACCATATAAAAAGCTAAGGGTTGTTTCAATGGAATGTAAGAAAACAATATATAAAGAAATGATCGTGATAGCTTTTATTTCTGTGATTTTTTTCGAGTGATATCCTAATTTATCCAATAAATCCGTGAATCAAAAAAATAGGAGTAATTGCGATTTATAAAAAATTAAAGTGGTGGAGTGTATAAATTGTATATGAAAGAAAAAGTAAATATGAAAACCATATGCGAAAATGTTGTAACTTAATGTTTTTACATAAAATAATGTTTTATTTTCAAATAGTGGGTCGTGGTAAGCACTGTAACGAAGAAACGCGTAAACTTATTAAAAATCTTCGAAATCAAGGGAAAAAATAAATAGAAATTAGAGAAATGCTATCGTGCTCTAATCAGATGATTGCAAATGCCTTATCCTACGAAAATAAAGCTGAGACTTGAGGTCGGAAGCGTAAAACATCGAGTCTAGATGACCGCCGTATAGCACGCATAAGTAAAGGCGACCCTTCCGCGTCAGCAATTAAAATACAAAAAGAACTTGAACTTCCTATGAGTGTTGTAACTATTCGTAGGCGATTGCTGGAGTAAAAATTATTCGCTAGAAGTCCGCGTAAAGTGCCCTTATTAAAGAAGAAACATGCTGCGACAAAATTGAAATACGCCCAGGAACACATCAATTGGCCGAAGGAGAAATGGCGAAATGTTTTGTGGACGAACGAAAGCAAAATTGTTTTGTTTGACGGAACTGGATCCAGCCAGTACATACGACGTCCTCCGAACACAGCAAATGCAGTCCAGTATACAAGAAAGACTGTTAAACACGGTGCACCGCGGTGGCGTGAAAGCTATGGTATGGTGATGTTTTTCATACAACGGTGTTGGTCCAATATACGAAATAAAAGGCATTATGGACCAAAAAGTGTACGTGGAAATATTGGATAGAATAATGCTGCCATATTCAGAGTGGAATATGCCGATTAAATTGGTCTTCCAACAAGACAATGACCCAAAACATACCAGCAAATTGGCAAAGGAGTGGTTTCGTGTCAACGTTGTGGATGTTATGTCATGGCCTGCTCAATTCCCAGACTTAAACTCTATAGAACATCTATGGGAGGATGTTAAAAAATATGTTGCCGAACGAAAACCGTCAAATACAGCTGAGTTGTGGTCTGTAGAGCAAGATGGGTGGATTCAAATTCCACTGAAACGATGCCAGGATCTAGTTGACTCTATGCCTCGCAGATGTGCTGCTGTAATAAAAAGTAATGGCTATTCTACCAAATACTAATCGTATTTAAAGTTTCCAATAATAATCATAAGCATTTTTAACTTTTTTAATACTAAATATTAATGAAAACTGAATACTCCTATTATTTTGAACAACAGATTTAAGACATGTTTTTATTTAACTTCCTGTTACTAACTTCTTGAAAGCTTTATTTAATTAATGAATAATTTAAATAATTTAGGTTTAAATCAACATTATATTACAGTAAAAAATTTAATTAAACCATGTTTTTTTATTTAAAATTAAATTCTTGATTTTCAATTGGCTTACTCCTATTTTTATGAACGCAACTGTACATGTGATTTTTTAAATTAATTTATTATTTTAAAATTAATTTAAAACCATTATTTTATTCAAAGCCCCTTTTTTTTACTTTCCTCAATGTAATTATTAATTTAGCAGACCTTGAATTACACCTTGTATGAGGCATTAGTTGGTAGAGCTTCCAATTACCCTTCTCAAGTAGACCTTTCAGCAGGCATGTAACCAGTAGTGAGTAGGCAAGGCCTTGACTAACAATGACACGCCAAGTAAAATTGAGACGATTTGGCAATGCGACTGGAAGTACTTGTGATTGACAAAGAAGTCCTTCCAGAAGGCCTTTTTACAGCTTCTTTTTCCCGCTGGTTATGATGTTACTGACACACACATTCAAAAAAGCTTTGTAACAAAAACCTCATTGAAGTGTTATTTTGCAAATAAGAAATAATACTTTTTAGAGGTATAAAAGAAGTACATTTCTATGCTAACAAAATATACTTTTTCGAGTAACTTATTCAAAAAAGAGTATCCCAGGGTACTTGTTTAAAAAGTACCAAAAGGTACTACTTTAAATTGTATCAATAGGTACTTTTAAAACATTACTAACAAGTACTTTTAACTTAAAAAAAAATGTTTTTTAAAAGAGTACCACCAAGTACTTTTAAAAGTGTACTAAAAAGTACTTTTCAAATAGTATCAAAAGGTACTTGTGTAAATAGCACCAAAAGTAAGTTTTTCACAAGGTACCAAAAGGTATTTTTTTAAATAGTAGCAAAAGGAACTTTTTTAAAAATTATAAAAATGTACTTTTTTAAATAGTACCAAAAGGTACTTATATAAATAGTACCAACAGGTACTTTATCAAATAATAGCAAAAGTTAATCGTTAAAAAAATAACAAAATGTACTTTTAGAAATTTCCAAAAGGTAAATTTTCAAATACTACTTTATGTGCTTTTTCAAAGTACCAGGATGAAATTGTTCAAGTACTAAAGATATAAAACCATTTGCTTACAATATACAATTTATTTAAAATTATTAAAGCATACTTTTGAGCTCGTTTTTAGTTTTAAAACTTTACTGCTCATTTTTCCATTAGTTCCCCCCTCCCCACTCTCTTAACAATTTCCCTGTTTTATTTTATTGCGTTTCTTGTTCTTTTTGTTCCTTTCTTTTTAAAATTGTTTGCAAAAAAGGATTAAAACAGTGTAGAGATTTTATTCTTTAGCCTTTTTTCCATTATTACTATTATAATATAATTTTTTTTCTGTTGTTTTCTTTTCTTTTTATTTTTTTTTTTTTTTTGTTTTTTCACCATCATGCCTTTTTCGTATTGTTTAGCGTTGCTGTTCTTGTTGGCATTTAATGTATTTTTGTGGGATTTTTATTATTTTTATATATATGTAAATATATACACACTCGTATATATTTTGTTAAGCTTTCATTCTTAAATTAACTGGCTTTTGCAAGAGCAAGACTTTTTATTGCAAAGAAATACAAACATATTTATGAATAAAATTCATTTTTTTCTTTGTGGGCAAGTTTTGTTTTTTTGTATATATTTTTTATATAATTAACTAGGTTGAAGAAATAAAATAGTATATATTTTTGTTTTGCTTTAACTGGCTTTATATTTACGTATACAAATTTGTGGGGTGATTGCTTTAACAAAATAGTATTGTAATTAAGTGAAATGTAGCAAAAATTCTGTAGAAATAGTTAAAAAAGAGTGTGTTGTTTAAATATTTTATTATAAGTTGGTGTAATAAGAATGTAAGAATATAAGAATTTTTATAGAAAAGAATAGTGTTTTTTTTAAATAGCTAACCTCAAGGCATGCAAGGCTTTATAAGGGATTAAATAGTTACTTTAGCAATTTTTAATGATGTAAGTAAGTAAGTTTTTAGAAGGTAACGAAGGGGTACCGAAGTACTAAAATTTACTTTCTTAAGTACTAAAAGGTAGTTGTTGAAGGTTTAAAAGGTACTTTCTTAAATACTGAAACGTGTTTTTAATGCTCTGAAATGTACTGAAAGGTACTTTCTTAAGTACTAAAAGGTACTTTCTTAAGTACTAAAAGGTACTTTCTTAAGTTCTAAAAGGTACTTTCTTAAATACTGAAACGTACTTTTAATGTAGTGAAATGTATTTTCTTAAGTAATAAAAGATACTTTCGTAAGCACTGAAAGGTACTTTTAAAGTACTGAAAGGTACTTTCTTAAGTACTAACAGGTACTTTAGTACTTGAAAGTTAGGTAAGAAGGCCGGTGTGAGTCATCCTCACACCATCACCCAGAGACTAATATGGTCCATTGTGATGTACCAAGTACTGAAAGTTACTTTCTTAAATAATAAAATACTAAAAACATTACTGAAACGTACTTTCTTAAGATCCAATTGATACTATTGAAAGCACTAAGGAGAAATTTTAAATTATCAAAATGTTCTTTAGCGTACTTTATTATAGCAATTTGGCTAATTTTTAAAGAAACTTAGTAGCTTTGGTTTCAGTAACTTCAGTAACTTGAAACTTGTGTTTAAATTTCTTTATAATAATACAGCCATGTTGTAACTATACACGGTGAGTGCAAAAGCATAGCTGACTGACTTTGTTTACAATTTATTTATGTCAAAAGTGATATTTTTTCAAGTGTTTTTGACAGTAGTACATTATTTTACACAAACAAAATGCCTGTTGTTTCATTTTACAGATTTAACTAAAATATCTGCAAACGAATTATAATTTTTTACATAAAATAAAGTGCTTACAATTCAAATAGCTTTTAGTTTTTGAAAATTACCATAAATTTATTATTAATATGTATTATCTACTAAAATGGCTGCTTCTACAAAATTCTTGTCGATTTATATACATTTCTAAAAATATTAATAAACTCATAAATATTTGAGAGAGTTAAAAAAATGTCAAATCTTTGACATGTCCTGTCTGGATAAAAGCGACATATATTTAAATTTTTGTTAAATCTCCTACGCCTAAAACCCTTAATGCCACGAAAATTTTAAATCAACAGAATTTAAATATTTGAAGAATTTGAATATAACTGTCTGAGTTTATGTGTAAGCGGAATGTCCTTTTACAAAAAAAAAAAAAAAATATGAATGACAGTTCTTTCATTTTCCAGTTCAATAATATTTACATACATTGCCATTTGTTTTTGATACAAACAAAATATATGTATGAATGGAAAAATGTGTAACAGCAACAGCAGAAATCCTCTTTAATATACTTGTAACAATTGTAAAACAAAATAAAAAAATAAAAGAGAAAAAACAAAACAAAAAACCTAAGTGATTTAAACAAATAAAGGCCATTAAAGATGAAAACATCACATGTATGTAAAAGTATACGACTACACAACAGGAATTGCACAATCATAAAAAAGTATTATGAAAAAAATAACAGCAACAAATACAAATTTATATAAAAAAATCATTACAGCATTACACAGACACAATTAAGAATTCAACTAAAAGCAGACAAGAGAGGGAAAAAGAAAAAAAAATAGCAAAAAATTAAAGAAACTAAAAAATGTCGAATTATAACGAGGGTAGACATTGAAAAAGGAAGATGGGAAAAATTTTACCTTAAAAAAAATTAAAAAATTTGTTAAGTACAAAAGGTTCTTTATTTATAAAACTGCCAATCTTTCTTTAAAAGCCAACGTATAGGTATAGGGTACTTTCTTAACGTACCAAAGGTACTTTATTATAGTACCAAAAGTAATTTTTTAAAGTACCATTGGTACTTAATATAAATACATACATTTGGTATTTTAAAAAAGTTACTTTGGTAATTTCTCTAAGTACGAAAATTACTTTTTTAATGTGCCAAAATGAACATTTATTTCCCAATAGTTTTCGTCCTCTTATCCTTAGTCTTCTTTAAAATTTCGCATAATTGCTTTGAATTGCATTAAAATTTGTGTCAATATCTGCTGCACTATTATGATCCAGTTGTTTGACTCATTTGATAATGAATCGACATTTATTCAAAAGTGGCTTAATTTGTTTAGCTGTATGTGTGAAGCTTGTTTGACATATAAATATTTGCAGCAGTTTAGAACTTAGCAGGGGATGACCCCAACTCATGTCATGAATTGTGTTGGAGCAAGGAACATAGTTTATGGGATGGCGGATAAAGGAAGTAGTATTTTTAAGCATTTCATTTGAATTTTTAAATATTGAAAGTGACAGGGAAAACGTTTATTCCACATACAGACTGAACGGCTGAAGAACGAATTTAACCTGTAATGTGTTGTGCGATCCACTGATCTGTCGACAATGAATGGATGAGCCCTGACTGAAGAACGTGTATTACGGATTTTAGCAAATCACCTTTCATTATAGTATTCATAGAACAGGAAAAAACACAAACCACATTGCATCGATAGTCCAGTGAATCAATAGAGTTTGATAAGCACCTTCACCCTCTCCTGTACGCAGTCGAATAACTCCAAAATAGACTTCGAAGCACCCATTGCAATTTGATATTGGATCCTACTATTTCCCAGAAGTAATCTTAAGTTCTGAAGACTTCAAATTGTCGTAAATATTCTCTAGAAATTTCTTCAGAATACATTTAAACAATATTTAAAATTTGCTCAACTGTTTCTTTGTTTGTTTTTGTTTGTTTGACATTTAATTGTCTTTGCTATAAAATAGTTATAAAAAGTTTTGCACTTTTTTTAAAGTGTTAAAAGTATCAATTTGAACTACCTAACTATATAATAAATTCCAAAATGTATAAAACAACCCTCGCATGTGAATATTAAAATCTGCATGCACATACATGCAAAATGAGTAGTAGTGTAATAATACAAAAGTTGTTAAGAGCATGTGTGCTATAAGTGTTGCTGATGAGTTGCCAGCCAGCAACAACAAAACTAACAAGAAATATTTAAGTAAGAACAACACTAAAGCTATGTATACACGGTCGTCAGATACTACAACGTTGGCCGAAAAATGTTCAGAAAATGTCTAACAACCGTGTGCACTTGAAATTTTTGTCTTCCAACGTTGTAAGAAAAAGCATTTTCAGAACATTGCAAGACAAAAATATTGTCAGACATTTAACAATCGTGTAAACACAAATTTTTGTCATTGTCATTGTTTTAAGACAATTATCAAAAACTTTTCATTGTCATATGCGCAAAGTTTATGCATCTGCCAATGGCAGCATTGTTATACAAATTATTTCTAAATGTAACTCTGTATATATGTACATAAATAAACAAACAAGTCTGCATAAATAACATTTTGGAAAAACAATTTTGGTTGCCAGATAAACTCATTGTATGACAATTGTCTGCCAATGAAATTGTTAGTTTTCTTACAGTCGCCTGAACTGACAATTTACCTTTTGCTAACAATTTTTCAATGTCAGTACATTGCTAGCACATTGCTAGATCTGACAACGTTGCAATATCTGAAGACCGTCTATACATAGCTTTAGGTTTTACGACAATAATGACAATAACAACAACAACAGTAACAACGAAATTTTAAAACAACAAACAACAGTGATGATGATGTTGGTTGGCAACAATGATAATTAATAAAGAAAACACACACCGAATCTGCAGAAATGACAAACAAATTGCATATTCAAAATACAAATAATATCTGATATGTAAAGGGTGATTCATTTAGACATTTCTTTCGTTTGTAATCTTATTTTTATGCAGTAGTTTTTGGGAATTTATGTGTTAACAGAGTAAAATTTTCAACTGCATATTACGAAAATTAGCGTTCTGTGATAAGTTTGTAAAATAAGAAATGGCTTATAATTTTGCTGAGCAGCTAATTTCGTGCGCGCACCTGTCAACTGGCTGCATAGAACTTGTGATATGACATCTCTTCTTGTGGTTAAGCGAAGTCAAAAGTCGTTAGATACCGGTAACAATTCTGCATAGAGTTATCGAAAATTGGACCAGTAATAAACCACCCACAGCATAGATGCGGCCAAAATTTTAATGAAATTATTTTTAAAAAGTAAATGTTTTTTTGGGCAATAATAAAAACTTCAACATCTTGTTCTATTTTAAGTGTTTTATTTAAACTTTGAAAAAAAATGTCTTAATGAATCACCCTATATTTGTATATATGTACTACATATGTAGGTGTAAGTACGTGTTTCAGTATGAACAAAAAAAAAATGAGAAAAAAAGAAAACAAATTGAAGATTCAGTTCAGTGTTATGAATACAAATATGATGACAGATACACAGGACGACAAGCTGATTTCTTTTTTACACAGAAAAACATAATATTGCTTGTGCATATTCATACATACATACATACATAACATGTGTGTATGTATATAACATATACATTTATGTTCGTTCATACATTAACAAATAATACTCATTCTTACATTGATTGCATTTTTGTTGGGTTCTTACGTTTCAACAAATATGAAAAAAAATTTACATACAAACTTACAGACATATAACATGACTTTTCATGTAACTAGTACAGTATTTCATACAGCTTTGGACAGAGAAACAGCGCACCAATATTCTATTAAGTGCTAAACGTATGTAAATGATAATAACATGGAATGCTATGCTATTCTTTTGCTTCACTCTGTTTTTCCAAATATTCATTTCAAATGTTCTTTTAACTTTTGCACGTCCTTTATTTTATCATATTTTGTAAAAAAATTAGTCTTTTTCTGGTTGTACAATGAAATAGCGCACAGTTTTTCGATTTTAAGCAAAAATAGTTGAGGCTAATGTTGGCGATAAATTCTTATATAATTTAACAAAAAGGTTAGTTGGGAACTTCACCAAAAGGTTATAAAACAAACAAAACTAGCTGAAATAAATGCTCTCGAAAGATGGGTTTTAATGTCCTTAAATGTGTTAAACAAGTTGTAAATTTGTGTAATGTAAAGAAAGTTTGAAAGAAGCTACTGCGAAGAACAACATGTCGTGACAATAAGACAATAGTTAAAAAGCAAGCTAGATCCTTTCAAGACATCGAGAACAATAATGACTAAAATAAATAAGGAATTTGGGTTAAATGTTTCCAGTACTCTTGCACGAAGATGCCTCAATGAAAATATGCTTTATAGGGGGGCACGTTTATACCCGGGGCACCTTTGAACTATGTTGATAAAATCTCAGTTTAACATTTTTTCCGACCCTTGACCGAGTTTTTCACATGGCAACCTTGTTTTCTAGCAACGTTAACAACTTTTGCTAGTTTTTTCAGTCGTCGACCGAATGTAGTTGGGTGAACAAGTTTTCGCAGTGCCATTGTAAATTTTTTTTTATTTTTTTTGTAAGAATGTAAGAAGTATTCAGTGATCGTTTTTTTTTTCGTGAAAGAAATTTATTGCAGTCCAAAATTCATTTCAAACAAAACTAAGTTAAGTTATTTGATATTTATGTAAAAAAAATATTTATTATAAATTTCCGTGAAATGGCATGCCAGTTCAGGTTTGAACAAAGAAAAAGGGGGCACCTTTGAACATGTCAATTTATCAACCGAAGTACCAAACATTGTTAATTCTCTCTAATTTTCTGAAAATGACGAATCCAATGCTGATCATAATGTTTTAAAGGAAAATGTAATGTCACCTGAAATCGCAAGGCCTTTTCCGTCTTAATAATATAAAACTTATTTTTAAACTAAATTGTTTTATTTTTTAATTGTTAATGTTTATGTTTTTCTTAATAAATAAATCGAATTTATTATATATATATATAAAACATAACTGTTTATGTTATTTTTGGACATAAGCGCTAAAAGAAAAAATTGCCGTTTACAATTGCCCCAGCCTAGTTCAAAGCTGCCCCGTATGGGAGGCACATTTGAACACAATGACTTGATCCATTAAAAAAATAAAAAAAAAAATATAAATCGAACTAAAAATAAGTTACTTGTAGACTTAAGCTAAAGTTTATTTCCATATATATTAGTTAAATTATGTAAAAAGTCAACAATTCAAAAATATAAATTTTTATATGGCTTAAAGGCAAAAAGTGTTCTAAGGTACCCCCCCTCTCCCCTGGTAGTGTAAATGGAAAATAAAGACACGATTTTCTTTTGCAAAACTACACCGAAAGAAGAAACCCAAATGAACCTGGGGCCAAATTACCGCATTCGCTATCGAGTAAAATTGATCGTAATTTTCTTATTTGAGATTATGGCATACGATATCGAGCAAGAAATTTAGTACATTTTATCATAATTTCTATATCGAAATCATTTCTCGATACGATAGCTCATTCGATCACTAATGCGGTAATTTGGCCCCTGAATGCTTCTGACGCAAAATCGTTTGTACATCGAGAAAAAAAAAAACACTGAATTAAAAAAATCACCGTTACGCTACTTAAACAATAAACTGGGCTATTTCTCTGTCCATAGCTGTACATACATAGATAAATGTATGTCTCTCTTTTCCTTTTTCCTTGTTTTTTTTTTTGCTACAATAAAAGCGCGCCAAAAACCGGAAGGAAATTATGTTGGCATGTTTTCAAATGGAAAAAATTTAACTTCAGCAAAAAAAAAGTAAAGTAAACTAATTTAAAATAAATAAAAACATTCAGCAAACAAATACAAAAGTACTGTAGATACTTGTGCAAATATGAATGTTCTAACACACCAACCAACATACTAAATAAAAAAAAAATACAAATAGCAACAGCATCAAAAACTCTTTTTAAAAATTTATTATATTTCAAAAAAATGAATGAAAGTATGCCAAAGACATTTAAATTTTTACAACTTTTTCACATGAGAGATATTAAAGGAAATTGTGTGCTCATAAAATTTGCTAAAGACAGGGCTATTAAAGGAAATGTTTATGTTTTATTTAAATTTGGAGTACTCGTATATTTTAATTGGAAAATAATTTGTTTAGAGAAAGCTGGAAGTTTTTGAGTTAGAAATGGCAAGTTAATGCAGTTGGAAGAGTTTAGAATTTGAATTTAAAATTAAAATTTTTTATAGTTAATGCCAAGTGGAGTTACAAAGACAATTCTTAAGTAAAACTAGTTTGACTAGTGTAATAAACATAATCAAACATGTATGAGTCTCAAAATTAAACAATGAGCAAATATTAAAGAATAATAGAAATAAATGACAATCTAAATACGATTCAAGTTAATGGAACATTAAACTAATTCTAAAAACGAACGATTCAATAACAAACAGGCATCAAACAGGCATTAAACAAACATCAAATATCTCTGAACAAAGCTAAACAAGTGTTTCATAAGAGTTAAAGCAAATATTAAAGTCTAAACTTTGAATGACACTTCTTTTGGAAAATTTAAATATTTTTCTTTTCTTCTTACGGCTAAAGCTACCATTTTAATATTTTGCAAAAATGAAAAAAAAAACCGACTCGAAAAGATGAAATTAAATATCAAATCAAACACAGTTTGCCTTTAATCAACAATATTCTAAGAAAAAACCTAAATGAAAATAAAAATTCAATTAATACAAAAAACAGTTTTAATAAAAATTTATTAACATTAAAAAAAGCAAACGAACGAACGATAGAAATAATTGAAATGTTTCTGCCTGTGAATTACGTGTAAATTTGTTATTGAGACTTTTTTCACTCCAGTTTTTCGTTGTATGTGTGTGCGTGCGTGTTTGTGTAATAGCGCACATTTTCATTTTATTAATTTTTTTTTGCGTGGATCCCTGTATGTTTTGTTTTTTTTTTTTGTTACATTTTCTATTTCAGCAAATATTTACACAATAAAATTAAATAATAACAGTCAGCTAAAGCTGTGGAAGTAAAGGACCTTTATTTTTTTCATTTTCCTGTAACAAACTAGCGACAACAATTGAAAAGGTCAAGAAATACACAATACAAGACCCTGAAATAAAATGAAATTGTAACAAATTTCTTGTTTTTTTTTAAATTATTATGTATTTCTTTGTTACTGTTTAACGTTTAAAAACAATAAGAAATAAGAAAGTTTTTTGTTGTCGTTAAAAAAGCCCCTGCGCTTCAAGTGGTACAAGTTTAATGACAAATATTGTAGTCCTTATACTCTCTGCACCCTTAGATTATATAGGGCTTATATTGAGTACTAAACTTTAATGCCGCAACAAAAAACCTGCAACATTTGTTTGACAGGCAGTAATATTTTTTTTTTTGGGAAAGTTAGTAAAATTTTAATATTAAGTGTTTTAAAAATTTAATAACTTTGACATACATTTCTGGGCCTAGGAAATATGTACTTAAGTTATGTAACAAAACAGGTGTCTTTTTTCAACACAATCTTAGATTATTTTTTGTTAAGCAAACTTAGTAAAATATTATAATAATTATTATGAATATAAATGCTACTTAAATATCAGCTATGAATCCTCAGAATGTTTGGTTATGTTTGTAAAACCTTGGAAATTCTTAAAAAAGTTAAACTTCTACTGAAAATTTCTTAACTAAACAAGCTTTACCTTCTATTGAGATTTAGCAACAATGTGTAAGGTACCTTTATAAATCGAATTAGCAGTCTTTTATTTTTCTCTATTTGTTTTTTTTATAAATTTTAATGACTAAAAAAGCAACAAACTTAAGGTTCCTCACACTCTATTCCACAACCCCTAAAAGTATGCCACACAAAAAGCACACAAAATACCAGTAAAAAACATTTGTAATTTTTTAACGGCACTTGAACACATACATACAATAATACAACACAACAAAACTACCCACTCTCACACTGCAGGCCACCACAATAACAACAAAAACACACACTGAACCACCAACGCAACCTCATTGCCAGCGTTCTCAACTATGAAATTCAAAACGCACCAAAATAGAGAAAAAAAGCACCAAATTTAGAATTTCTTTTTTGTTTAAAATATAAATTCTATATAAAAATTTTATTAACGATTAATTGTAAAAGCCATTTTTTTAATAAACGAGCTAATACAGATAAAATAAAATTTAACTCACAATATACTTTTCGAAATATTTGGCACTTTTTTAAATTATTTTTGTTTTCTATTTTAAGTACTTTGTATTTGGATTTTTTCAATAAAATTTGTTAGTGCTCCACTGGGACTCTAACGCTGGTTGTTCGTCTACAGTTCAGTAGACCAAACCATCAGGCTACACAAGAATTTTTATTTCCATGTTTAAAATGTTAAATTTATTTTCAAACAAAGATTTTCATCCCATTCACCTTTAGCAATGACCTTCATGTGACGAATTTAATAGTATGTATTCATTTATCATACATTCGTATCTAAAAAACATTTAATGGTGTCCTCTTTCATCGTATAGATTTCATAATGGTAATGAATTATTAAAAAACTGCAATTAAAAATTAGTAAAAATAAAGATTTCATCACATTTTCGGAAAAAATTAAAAAAAACGCACCGAAATTAACAAAAAAGTGCACCGCGAACCAACAAGATTTTTTTCGCACAAAAAGTTAAAAAAAAGCACGAACGCAGTGATCACACTCTCTTAGTCCCAATTTACACGAAGCAATTCTTTAAGCTTAGCTTAGATTACCTTTTAGACAACGTGGTGAGGGGAAGATAAGACGAGTACACACTTGATTGTACATACTAGCAATTTGTGTGTCTCTCTGTGCATACAAATGTCTGAATACTCTCAAATAAAAATACGAGATAAAATAAAATATGAAATAAAAATAAAATTTATATCAATCTTTTCAATAAAAATTGCTTTGTGTAAATTGGGACTTACAGAAATCACTGAAAACAACAAAAATATCAAATAAAACAAACACTTAAAAGTATGTTTGTATTTTTTTTGTTGCTGTAGTATAAAAGTACGTGAAATTTTCGTTATAAAAAAAAAACAAACACTCCACAAAACTGAAAGTGAAGCCTGAATTCAATATGTTCCTTTCTCTAATTTAAGGGGTCGAGAAACACACAATAACAAAACGCAGCATGTTTGCTGCTGCAAATTAATATAGCGGTGGCCGTAGCAGTGGTTGGTGTTATTTGAAACTAGAGAGTTTCTTTTGGTGTTAATTTCCTGCTTAAACCTAATAAAAAATTGGTATTCTTTTAAATTGATAAGAGAAATCAGCAGTATTCAAATTTGTTTTTTTTTCTTATTTGTTTTGGAAGGGGTTGGGGGGGGGGTGTGGTATGTTTGGTAGTAAGGAAGTAAAATTGAAATTGAAATATTGAACTTTTATGTTGTAACACAGAAACCGTAAAAAAACGAAATGAAATTGAATTTACGATGATTGTCTTATATTATTCTTTGGAGGGTCCTATGGAAATTATATTCAAAAACATTGAGGCGAAAAATTGAAGTTTTTAATATTAAAGAAAATTAAAAAAAAATCATTTAAGCTTAAATACAAACTTTAAAAGTGGTTAAACAACCTGAACTAGAAATTAACTAGAACCTGAACAAGAACATAAACTTTGCTAGAGCATGAACTCGAATCTGAACTAAAACCTGAACGAGAAACTGAACTAGAACTCTAACTAGAGCATAAACTAGAAACTGAACTAGAACTCGAACTAGAAGAACTGAACCATAACGTGAACTATAGACTGAACTAGAACCTGAACTAGAAATTAAGTAAAGCATGATCTAGGGAGTAAACTAGAAACTGAACTTGAGGGTGCTGTACTATCTATCATTATATATATATCATATATTGAAACGCCACCGAAGTAAAAATAATTAAATAAATTCTATAAAAATAAACTTTTAAATAATGCGCCTACTCGCCACCAGAGGCGCTGTAACGCTGTACTAGAAGCAATCATAACGCGCAATTGCAGAGTAGTGATACAAAGCTTTCTTCTACTTTCATCACCTTTACTTTTTCAACCTACCAAACTCTTTCTAAGGAAAGTAATGCAATTCAATGTAGGCATATTAATTACCTTAGTGTTACTTCTCTTTAAAGAACACAACTCTAACCTGAACTGGAACCTGGGCCAAATTACCGCATTCGTGATCAAATGTGATATCGTATCGAAAAATGATTTCGATAGCGAAATTATGATAAAATGTACTAAATTTCTTATCAAATAAGAAAATTACGATCATTTTACTCGATATCGAAAGCGGTAATTTGGCCTCTGAACAAGATCCTGAACTAGAACTGTTGAGAATAATTTTCAGCAGTTTTCTGAAGTCGATCCAGATTATGTTTGAAAGTTTGATACAATTTTGGTTCCTTTGTTTAGGAAACGTACATGACTTTGTATATTGACATTTAACAGTTTTTATTTAGTAATTTTCTCCATTTTTCTTGCAAATTGATGGCATTAAGATTATTTTTAGTTTATGCGACTGTATCACAGCTATTTTGTACATTTTATTATTCCACCTAAACCAGTTTAAAATTCAAGTTCTTTGTTTGGTTGCATTTTTTTTACGAGTCTTACATTTCTGGCTGATTGCTTTCTAAAGACGATGACGATGGGGAAATTGCTATAAGAAAATTACAGCATCTTAGCTCATTGTCTTAGAAGAGTAGATTTCTTTGTTCTTTTACGTGCATTTGAAAATTGGTTAGACAGACATTATTCTCAGCACCCAGTGAACTAAACTGCTAACAATAGTCAGTAGTTTTCATGTTGTTTTAGCAGTACCTTGAACCGTTGTCCTAGAATTTCCTTTATTTAACAGTATCCCACTAAATATTTATATTTTAGTTTAAATATTTTATTGTAAAATTTGCTGGTTTCTTTTATCAACTTTAGTCTTTACAATTTAGCATTTTTTGGATTATTGTTATGTTTTTTATATTTTTCCATCTACCAGACAAATGTTGCGGCAAAAATTGTTTCTAAACTAGACAACCAGTTAAGTTAACAACAAAAAATAACATTTAGCATAATAACTAGAGTAATAATGAAATGTTAGTATGTATTTTGTATTTCGTATTTCGTTCTAACAGTTGTAGTAGTTAGTAATTTGTAGCAAACTAACTGCAAATTATTTGAAACTAAAAAACATTTCTTATAAAGAAATTGAAATTTACCCAAAAAATTAAAAAAAAACTCTGTTTATTAAATTTTATTAGTTTTAGTTCTCCTTTTTACATTCTTTTACTTATACTATATAAACAATTTTCTACATAATATTTACAATAAATTTAACAATAACTGCTCGTAGATGTTGTTGGTAGTATTTGTATTTGTATGAATTTATATTAAAAGTTTGTATTTTTAATATGCATTTGCAGTTTAGTGAACTTTCTGCCAGCCTTTAATTCGTACACCCGCATGTGTGAAATTTGTAAGGAAGAACGCACATGAAATTAATTGATTGGAAAGATTAAATGGAAAAACATTTCAATTTAGATTTTAAAAAAATTAAAATAAAACGATGCTGTTCTGTGTTTAAATGTTTAAACTTGCAAAACTTGTAGAGAAACTAACTAGAATGTTTTAGTTACAAAAAATGGATATATAAAGATTTTAAAGTTTCGTAATCCCTTTTAACATTGTTAGATACATTGTAATAAAAAAAAAAAACAAAGCTGATTTAGGGAAACAACAATGAAATTACATTAAAATGGAATAGTTTGAACAACGGTACAGGAACAGGACAAGTCTAGGACTAGAAAAGAATAAGATAGGATAGAATCGAATTGAATAGGATGGGATAGGATAGGATAGGATAGGATAGGATAGGATAGGATAGGATAGGATAGGATAGGATAGGATAGGATAGGATAGGATAGGATAGGATAGGATAGGATAGGATAGGATAGGATAGGATAGGATAGGATAGGATAGGATAGGATAGGATAGGATAGGACTAGGACTACGACTAGGATAGGACTAGCAGAGAACTAGTATAGGACTAGGATAGGACTAGGATAGGACTAGGATAGGACTAGGATAGGACTAGGATAGGACTAGGATAGGACTGGGAGATGACTAGGATGGGACTAGGATATGACTAGGATATGACTAGTATAGGACTAGGATAGGACTAGGATAGGATAGGATAGGATAGGACTAGGATAGGACTAGGATAGGACTAGGATAGGACTAGGATAGGACTAGGATAGGACTAGGATAGGACTAGGATAGGACTAGGATAGGACTAGGATAGGACTAGGATAGGACTAGAATAGGACTAGAATAGGACTAGGAGAGAACTAGGATAGGACTAGGATAGGACTAGGATAGGACTAGGATAGGACTAGGATAGGACTAGGATAGGACTAGGATAGGACTAGGATAGGACTAGGATAGGACTAGGATAGGACTAGGATAGGACTAGGATAGGACTAGGATAGGACTAGGATAGGACTAGGATAGGACTAGGATAGGACTAAGATAGGACTAGGATAGGACTAGGATAGGACTAAGATAGGACTAGGATAGGACTAGAATAGGACTAGGATAGGACTAAGATAGGACTAGGATAGGACTAGAATAGGACTAGGAGAGAACTAGGATAGGACTGGGATAGGACTAGGATATGACTAAAATAGGACTGGGATAAGACTAGAATAGGACTAGGATAGAACTAGGATAGGAATAAAATAGGACTAGAATAGGACTAAGATAGGACTAGGATAGGACTAGAATAGGACTAGAATAGGACTAGGAGAGAACTAGGATAGGACTAGGATAGGACTAGGATAGGACTAGGATAGGACTAGGATAGGACTAGGATAGGACTAGGATAGGACTAGGATAGGACTAGGATAGGACTAGGATAGGACTAGGATAGGACTAGGATAGGACTAGGATAGGACTAAGATAGGACTAGGATAGGACTAGGATAGGACTAAGATAGGACTAGGATAGGACTAGAATAGGACTAGGATAGGACTAAGATAGGACTAGGATAGGACTAGAATAGGACTAGGAGAGAACTAGGATAGGACTGGGATAGGACTAGGATATGACTAAAATAGGACTGGGATAGGACTAGAATAGGATTAGGATAGAACTAGAATAGGAATAAAATAGGACTAGAATAGAACTAAGATAGGACTAGGATAGGACTAGAATAAGACTAAGATAGGACTACGATAGGACTAGAATAGGACTAGGATAGGACTAGGATAGGGCTAGGATAGAACTAAGACAGGGCTAGGATAGGACTAGGTTGCGACTGGGATAGCACAGGGGATATGACTATGAATGAAAACTGAGAATATGCAAATTACAAGAAATTAAGTTGCACACTTTTAATTACTTTGTTCAATAAACAATTTTGGATACTTTGAAAACCAAGATGAAGCATTCGTTATTGGCTTTTATATTCAAAAATATAATTTCAATAATAAAGCAGCGAAAAAGCTGCTGCAAAAGTCGAAACTAAAGGTTAATACCTTAAAAAAAATTATCATTAATATTCATACTTCATTATAAGTTTTATGTTACTACTTACAGCAAATCAAAATAAAAACCAAAGAAGAGATAGGAATATTCCAACAAAAAAAAAAATACGTATAAAAGAGAAATCTTTACAAAAAATCTGCCTTATTTTTTACTTGTAATCTTGTTTAACCAAACGTTTATTTGTCTGTGTTCTTAACTTCTTATACAATTTGACAAACAGCCAAGTATCGCAGCATACATCTTGTTTGGCAGTCCTTCAACTGTGTCAAACGCAAAGAGGAGAGCCAGGAAGGCAGACGGGTACAAGGGAAAAAGAAAGTAACTCATTAAGAGAAAATTTATTATAACACACACACACACACAAAAGTAACAACAGCAACAAAATTAAATATTGAGATAAAAATTATTACAAATACTTGTAAAGAAAGAAAAAACGCTGATATTGAACTTTTTTCTTTTGCAGAAAACAAAAAATTAAAAGTTTTAATTGCTTACACGCAAAAGGGAATTCAGAAATATGTATGCCTAAAATATGGTTAAATATTGTAAGATTTGTTTTTTTATTTACTAAAAAACTTAAACAGTTCCTATTGGGTCTTTTGTTATTTATTATTTTTTTTTTTTTGGAAAAGCAATATTTCTGTTGTGCTAAAGAATGAATGAAACTGAAACTTTTTTTTTAATTTTATGAATTAAAAATAAAGAAAAATAATATAATATGGAGAAAAGAAGAAATACAAAAATGTGAAACATGAAATAAAATAAATAAAGGAATATAATGGAAAATATATGAAAGAATGTTTGAGTTATTTTGATTGACTTTTTGGCTTTTGGCACAATTTTCATTTTAACTTGATAAACCAACTTTAAGTTAAGTACATTTTCTGTGTTTATTTGGTTTTAATTTATATTACGTTATTGAAAGTGTAAAAAATCAATACTAGGGATGTAAGTTAAGCACTCAGTAGGTGGTTTATGCACGGAAATGTGTTATGAGATTATTATGTCAGAAATAAGGCATTTATTTGCCTTATTAGAAAAATACTTAAGGCAGAAATATTAGTCTAGTTCTAGAACTAGTTTGGGTTCTGCTGTAGGCCCTCGTTCAGCATCTAGGTAAAGTTTCAGTTGTGGTTCAAGTTCAGGTTGTAGTTAAAATTGTAGTTTTGATTCAAGTTTTAATTCTAGTTCAGTTTCAATTTTAGATTCTAGTCAAGATTACATTTGAGGTTCTAGTTCAATCCTACATCAGGTTTTCGCTCAATTTCAAGTTCAAGTTCAGGTTGTAGTTTTGATTCTATTTCAAGTTATAGTTCTAGTTCAGGTTGTACTTTACGTTCTTTTTGACGTTCTAGTTCTTGTATAGGTTGTAGTTGAGGTTCCAGTTCGGGTTTAAGTTCAGGTTCTGTTTCTGGTTCTATTTCGGGTTCTAGTTTAGTTCATTTCTACCAAATAATATTCTTAAACTGCAGTTTAATTAACATTATGAAATCTGTAGACAATTTTTGCGAACTAGAAATTAAAAATTCTTTCAATGAAATTTAAGGCAAATCTTTAGTTACAATCTTTCTTGAATAATAATGTAAAAGGTTATCACACTTTTAAATATTTAAGCTGTGTTTTGATAAAATCCTTTACTGTCAGGTCTTAATTTTCGTTCTTCATATATAATTCAGTCAACTGCATGTAATTGACTCAATTGTTTTGTGTCTTTCAAGAGAAATAAACAACAAGTTTTTTTTTTAGTAATTTTTGTTCTATTGTTGTTTCTCGTTGCTCTTGGTATGACTCAAGGTAATTTTGGGTGATTGGTATTTTTTTTAATTCAACGTTTTAACAAGATGTTTAAAAGTTGTTTCTTGCTATTTTCAGATACTATTGGCAAAAGGTTGTTAAACTGGGATGGGTTTAACAAGTAGCATTTTTAGATTTTTTTGTAAATGTTGAAATGGTATAATTACCAGCTGAGTAAATGAGCTAGATTGGAAGAACAGTAATTACTACTTAGTTAAATGCCTTAAAGTATGCAACATGTTTTTATATTTTCTGTAAGGTAGATAATTTGAATGTAATAGGGTGTAAATTTAAAGGAATTTCGGGAATATTCTCGATGATTAATGTTCATTAATTAAAAAAATGGGATTTTTTTTTCACATTTTAAAAACTTTTAGTAGACAAATTTTTTTTTCACATTTTGTTGGTTCATAACTTTAGTTCTAAATTAGAAATTGCAGTTATTTTCAATAATAAATTGCCTAAGACTTTGGTTTAAAAAGAATTTTATTTGTTATCGTATTTTCGACAAAAGCGTGTTTTACACAGCCATTTGAAACTAATAGTTGAAACAATGATGTCATGAATGTCATGCTAAATAAAATTATTAAGCAAAGTACCTTAATTAAGTCTTACTTTCACTTATGTCATGCTTTGTTTTTCTACTATTTTTAGCCTTAATTTATTAGAAATCGACAAAACAATTCTTTTTTTCTTTCATATTGTTAATTCAGTAATTTTGTAATTTCGTTTTACTTGGATTTTTTTTTTGTCATTTCAGTCACATGAAAATAAAATTGTATGTATGTATTTATTATTACGAAATAACAAACAAATTGTCTGCTTGTGCTATAGATTTCATAAACAAAATCAAAATAATGTAAATAAATGCACACTCACCACTCACAACTTAAGACTAAAAACTTATTGACAATCGAAGAGAAAAAAAGAATTGATGAAAACATTACACAAATTACAAAGACGCACACACACACACACACACACATATGAACAATGAAAAACTATGTGATTGTGTATCTGTCGCTGTATTTAATAGAATTTGTGCCGATGTCTCTATAGTAAAAAAAAAAACTGCTTACTAAGTCATTTATCTGAAAGTATTTTCTTACAAATTGTTTGATTATCAAATAAAAATCATATAAAAAAATTAAATAAAAATGTGTGTGTATGTAAACGAGTGACATAGATACATATTTATTTATAAGTCTGGTTCACGAAATAAAGAGAATCGTTTAACGGGTCGTTGGCATTTGTTAATATCCTTAGAATGTATGACTTGTCCCAATATCTATGAAAGATTTAAATTTGCTGACATTTGTTTAGACAAGTACTGCCTAGCTAAGAAACAATTTGTGAGCTGAATTTTTGTCAAAGTTTGTCAAAGAATTTTTACAGCCATGCATATAAACGATCATATTCGGCACTCAAAAACACCAGGTGCCGAACGTGATCATTTATACAGATTTTAACATTATGAATTTCGACACAGTTTTAAAAAATGTTTCAAAATTAACAAAAAAGTTAAAGACTGCTGGTTAGATTACGATTATTAAACCATTTTTAATAATCGTTGTCCTGTGTTCCCTTTGTGCCGAACACTGTTTAAGGCTTAGAATAAACTGAGCACTACAAGGGAGATCAAAGAGTTGTTATTGTTGGATAATATTTCGAAAATAATATGATGGCAGTATTGATTTAAATTCTATTTAAATTCAGATGCTAGGCATTGAAATGTCAGGGTCGAAGCAATAAGTGAGAGTGCTAAATAGTCTGGCCGTTCAAAAGCCAGCATTTCAATTGTCAATATCGGAGAAAGCGTGCGAAAGTTGGTGAAATTCTAGGAATGACAATCGTCGGCGTCATGAATAAAAATTGCATGACAATATTGTTTTAAGCTTTGCAAATCTAAGAGAACATATCAAGAAACTACAAAAATCAAATAGAAGCAATTCAAAATTTTTTTTTTCAAAATTACAATTAAGGCCTCAATGCCGTAGCAGTAAGTGAAAGTTTCGGAAGAAGAATTGTTAATTTCAAGAAGCATTTTGTAGATTACTCACCGAGATCAGGATAATTAAGTCAACTGCCGATTGATAAATATGTTGGTCATCCAAAAACCTGTCGTTTAAATGAGAGAATGTTTAACCAAATCAGAAAGCTGCATTATAAATAATAAAGAATTATACATCTTAGGAAGCCCATTGTAGCGTTTACTCTTTGAGATCAGGAAAATTAGATCAATTGACAATGATAAACATATTGGCCATCCACAAACCAGTGGATAATGACAAATGTCATTATCGAAGCAAAGCCTGCGAATGTTAATGAAATTTTAAGAACATCAATCAGCGGCATTATGAATAAAAATTTTAAATTTCAAGAAGCTTTTTTAAGCCTCTACACTCTGTTCAGGGAGATTGGTTCAATTGGTGACCATAAATATAGTGGTAGTCTAGAAATCTGCCGTTCGAATGTCAATATCCAAGGAGAGCATGAGAGTATTAGTGAATATTTAGGAAAACTCAATCAAGAATTGCAAAGTTCATGAAAGTCTTTGCAGTTTCTACTCATTCAGGTCAGGTAGATTGGATTAATTGCTGATGCTAGACATACTGTAAGTCAAAAAACCAGTCGTTCAAATGTCAGTAGACAAACATATAATGTTGGTTAATATTTAGACAAATCAATCATGATCAAACACAAAATTTACTCACTGAGGCTTACGTCTTTATTCTTACAAGCAAATGATGCCAGAACTGTAATCTAGCAACCATGAAAAGCGAAGGGATTTCGTACAATAAATAATTTAATTGGTTGTTGATTCTTCGAGCGACGTGCACATCGTGTAACAAATGGCTCCATAAGTTTTCTAAGCTGATGATCGTTAACGCGACATAATAACAGAGCTCTTTTTTTTGTTAAGTTGGATAATATTGAAGTGGATGACAAGTGGTTAAAACAGGGTGACAAATTGAGCTTAAGAAATCCGTATCGCGTTTGTCCTTGTACAAGAAGTTGGCAAGATGATATTATTTTATACAGACACTTGATTTTGTCCCTTAACAATTGCTCTCCCGAGTACCTATGAACAATAATTGCCAGAGATATTTGCTGATCCTGTACTTTATCGTTTCCGTGTTCGAAATCACCTTCACACCATTGAATTATTTTTATAGTGATATTTAAAATTAAAGGTCTGCGATAACACAGCGATAACCATTTGAGCATTACAGGCAGAAAAATGTAAAATGGTCGCGGATTCAGTTCGACAAGAGAGTGCTTTTAAGCAAGGAAAGTCATACATGAACAAATAACAAAAGACTTAACTGAATTTATTTAAAATCTACAGCTAATTTTAGGACACTCTTTATTATTATAAACATGATATTGAAATTACTTTGAAATTAAAATTCCTTTCTCGAATTTAAAATGCTGCAATTCTTAACATTAAATAAATGTCTATTAACTGCCTAATGACAAACAGATCATATTATATGATAAATATATATAAAATAATCTTTAAAATTTATACTTTACTAATTAAACATTTAAATATAATTTTGTAATATTGCAATTAAATTATATTATATGCTCGAGTAAATAATTGTTTATAAACAAACATGTAGGTATATTTATTTTTTAAATAATTATAATATATTTACAAATTAAACAATTATGGCTATAGATTTAATTATATAATATATATAGACAGAAAATTAATAAAAAAATATAACTAAAAAACACAAATTAATTAACTGGCGTTTTTTTTTCTATCAAAACAATTGCAGTCTGCAATGTTGTGAAAAATATGCATAAAAAATTGGAATTTATTGAAAAAAGGTTTCATAAAATATTTTTACATTAATTAAGCCTAAATAAATAGTAATAATAAACAGCAATACAGTCAACAATTTACAGAAAGAAACCTTGTTAAAGTAAAACAAGTAAGAGTGCTATATTCGGCTATGCCGAATCTTATCTACCCTTCACCTTTGTTGTGGATGCATAATTATATTATGCATAATTATGTCGATAAACATCTGTTGATGAATTTGTTCGTAACAATATTAATACACTTAGTTTTTTTGATGAAATTTTCAGAGGTTGTCTCGGATTTTTGCTCATATCTCTGTTATTAATGGACGGATTTAGCTGATTTTAAATAGAAAACTTCTCGAAAGCATGTCTGACAGAATTATAGAAGATTTGGATCCCGAAGATGTCTGGGGACTTCAGAAAATTGATTTCAACAGACGGACGGACAGACAGACAGACGAACATGTCTTAATAGACTCCGCTATCTATAAGGATCCAGAATATATATACTTTATAGGGTCGCACAATTATATTGTGGAAATTACAAATGGAATGACGCACTTATATATGTATATCTACCCTTCTCTTATACCTTAGAAATCTAAAAAATTAGAAAATAAAACAAACACAAGTACAACAAACTCCAGGTTTTCTTCTCGTTTTATTAAAAGCTTATTATACTTATAACTTTCTACATTATATTGTTCAGTTCAGCAGTTCTACTGGTGTTCGACTGTATTAACATTTCCCCTAACTGCTGACAAATGCTTGGTTTATGGCAAAAACAATAACTGAACAAAAACTCAATTTAATTACAATTTGAAAAGTAAATTGCAAATAATTTGTCAGGTTACACATTATAATTAATTGCTTTATATGCATGTATTTGTACACATACACACACTCACAAACATAAATATGTAAAATTGAGAGGAAAAAAACCAGGCATACTTAACATTATACTCCTCGTACACCTAAACAATGTTACACAGAAGGTCGATCGATCATGAATGGCTTAAAAAAGCCCTATTGATGATAATTGTGACAAAGAGAATTGTTATTATAGAACTCTAATTCTTTGTAATGGGTTTCAATGCAAATGTTCCAACATAACTAGAAAAGAAATTTTAATACAAAAATTCTAATTGAAACCAAAAATTAAATTTTACAGTGTAAATTAACTCAAATTTTATATAAAACGCTAACTTAATACAAAAGCGCAATTTTTACACAAAAACTTAAATTGAACATACGAGTAAATATGCCAACTTGGTCAAAAAACAAAAATTAAACATAAAAACTTCAAAACGCGAATTTTAAACTACAGTGAAAATTTAACACAAAAATGTAAGCTTAAGATTTAAATGAGGATTTTATCATTTATCATTTTACAAAACAACTTAAAGTTTAAGCAAACTTTAAGGTTTTCGAGACGAAGTCTTGACATGAATACGAAAGAAAAAACTGAAGAAAAAGGAAAAACAACTATAAATAGAAATTAATATATAAAAAAAAAATGATAATTACAGAAAACTTCGAACCACCAGTCACTGGTTAAAGGATTGATGTTGTCTGTTGACTAGCAGGCACCGTAGTGAAGCAAAGGGTCAGAACGCAAAAAAGAATTATGATGAGAGAAAGTGGTGTTTCTCGAAACATATGTAAATTAAACCAACAGCCCAGGTTCGAATCCCAGTCAAGAAAAATTATCAAAAATTAAATTTTTTCAAGTTATAAAACAATTCCTACTTCAGTAAAAATAATTTAATGAAAATTAAATTTAATGAACTCAAAGTCTAACTAAAGAATTATCAAAAATTAAAATATTAACAGTTCAACTAAAAATACTAATTATTCTTTAAGCAAAAAGTTAAACTTTAACAGAAAATTACTGACTTAATTTTTACAATAAACTGAAAATTTAACATTAAAACGTTAATTTCACACAAAAACTCTTATATTACATACGAGTAGAAACTGAAACTTAACCCTTTCAGACGGTGATGCATCGATTGCGCGGCTGGGTTTCGGTTTCAGTATTTTAGCTTCTGTTAACCCAATAGACTGGCATGCATGGATTATGCTGAATTATTGCGAAATTCTTCAGTTAGATTTCAGTTTAAGCAAAATGTGACGTGAAAGTAAGCGAGTGTCATAAATTACAAAAGTATTAATCGCTTAAATCGTGTCATGCAATAAAAATGTGTTTTAGTTAAAAATATTAATGAAAATAGACCAAGAGGCATTAAGTATGCATGTCCTGAAAACCCTTGAAGGATATAAAAGTGATAAAACCTAATCATTGATTATATTTTCATACGCTGTAGAGATCACATGTTCCAAAAATTATAAAAAAAATCTTGGTAGTTTTGCGTCAGGTCTTGAAAGGTTAAAGTAAAATCTTAAACTTAACACAAAAATGTAAATTTTACACCAAAATGTAAACTTAGCGTTAAAACGCTTAATTGACACAAATACTTAAATTTTTCTCAAAACCCGAAACTTTACACAAAAACGCAAAATTTTACACAGATATGTAAACTTAGTGTTAAAACGCTAATTTAACAAGGCAATCAAAATCAAAATATCTTACTTAATACAAAAACGCTAAATTAAAACAAAAATGCAAATTTGGCATTAAAACGCTAATTTAACAAAAATATTTAAAAACCTAAAACTTTGTGCAAAAACGCTAACTTAACACAAAAGCTGTAATACGAGCAAATCATGAAAACTCTAATTTTATATAAAAACGTTAATTAGACACAAAAACTGTAATTTAACATTAAATTTTGCCACAAAAAACTTATTTTAACACAAACATTCAAAGTTAACACAAAAACGCAAAATTTTACACAGATATGTAAACTTAGTGTTCAAACGCTAATTTAACAAGGCAATCAAAATCAGAATATCTTACTTAATACAAAAACACTAAAAGCGTTAAAACGCTAATTTGACAAAAATATTTAAAAACCTAAAACGTTGTGCAAAAACTCTTACTTAACACAAAAGCTGTAATACGAGCAAATCATGAAAACTCTAATTTTATATAAAAACGTTAATTAGACACAAAATCTGTAATTTAACATTAAATTTTGCCACAAGAAACTTATTTTAACACAAACATTCAAAGTTAACACAAAAACGCTAACTTTGTGTAAAAACGAAAATTTAACACAAAAACTCTAATTGTCCAAAAAAAAAAAATAAACGCCAACTCAACACAGAAATGTAAATTGAACATAAAAATTAAAATGTAACGCTAAGAAATATAAATTGGGACTGAATTCTATTGCTCAATAATGGTGAGTTAAATAGATAATAATCACCCCTATCGTGAATAAACATTCCAAATGAAATTTGTTCCCTTTTATTTTTGTAACATTGAATTTTATAAATAATAGATTTTGAACATTTAAAAGTGTGATGACGCCCTTGGCAGTATAGAAAATGCATTCGAAAATGCCAATTGTTTAAATTACTTTACAATTGTAGTCTTGCAAGAATGATAGTAACAATGAACCTGAATAAATTTTACAGATAAAGTTAGTTTTACAAAAATGAATTTAGAGAAAAAAACTTAAACTTTACATAAAAAAGCACGAAATTAATGGCGTTTTCTTTTCTGGAAAAAATGTTACACGTTTTTCCCATTTCGCACCTTTTTTAATTTTTTTGTGTGCTTTTCCGAAAAAATGTCAACACTGCTAAAGTGTAGTGTGTTCTTTTCTATAAATGTCACACTATAAATTTAAAAAATGGTGCACCTTTCACACTCTGTATTTTTAGAGGGGGAGAATCGCACGATAAAACAGCTGACATTTGTCTTGTTTATGAATGTGTATTTGTGTTAAGAAACAAAAAAATAAAAATATACAAAATGGAAAATATTGCTACTTTTTTATGTGCTGAAAAAATTTTGGATGACTTGTTGGATTCATCTTTATCATCTGATGATGAATACATATTTTATATGATTATGGAAAGAAAGGTTTTTAGAGAACGTAATTAATGAATACTCTGAAGTTGATGTAAGTATGTCAAATTTCATAGGACAATATCCCTACTTCTTATATATGTAATGTATGTTTATATATATAATGTTTATAGTTTAAGAAGAATTTGCATATTAGTCGGGAAGGTGCCATTGGTCTTTTTGAGAGATATTCATTGTCTTATTTCAAGCGATCTTACCAGGGAGCTATCTGCTTCTTCTTTTTTAACAAAAAAAAAAAAAAAAAAAACAAAAACAGCTGTACATGAAAAAAAAGTGTTACACTGTTGTGATTTTATGTTCTATTCTGGCCATTAAAAATGTGACATCTATACATTATAAAAAAACATTTTATTTCAGAAAAGAAAACACCATAAATTTCAAACAAAAACACAAATTTGTAACTTCCATTTACACAATATGTTTAATTTCATTAAGAATGAAACAAACGTCATGTAAATTTAGTACAAAAAGAAAACGCAAATTTCACACTAAAAACTTAAAAAAATAAATTTTACACAAAAGTCGCAAATTTTTAACAAGAACATAAATTTTGCACAAATAGCAGAATTATAAATAAAAACTATTAATAAAAAAATATGAAATAAAAATAAACCCACTTAATATAGAAAACTAAACTTTTACATAAAAATGTAAAAATTTAACACACCAACGTTTTAACACAAAAACGAAAGTTTTTTTAAATCTGCTAGTAATAGAACTGCAAATTTCCCAGACTTTGGTTAGTATTATTTGATTTGCATATTGATGTTGCACTGCTGCTATTTAAACAAGTGCACAAAACAGTAAGGAACATGGCAGCAACGCTTATTAAACAACTTTGAAAACTTTTAACTAAAACTTTAGCTGACCTTAAGTTTGTTTTTAAATGTCAATCTTAAACCTACCACACCCTTTATAAGCAACATGGACTGCTCATCTCACATGTTGACATGTTTACATAACATTATTATGTATTTATGTTAATTACATAATTTCATAAGTTTAATGATTAAAACACATATAGTATAACGTTTTTTCTGGATTACATTTCTTTTTTCGCTTATAATGTCACGAATTTATTAAATTAAAATCATGAAGCAAACAATGAAATTAAAATATAATGTTTGTTTTTCTTCTGTGCTGCGTGCGATATCATTTCAGGATATGACATGTGATGGTGTTTTAACATTTTGGATATTTTTATTTTTATCTTTGATTTTTTACAACAACATTGATTTAACAAATGGCGGTCGTCCCGATGAACTGCACATAGGTGGCATATTTCCCCTGGCCGGCAAGGGAGGATGGCAGGGTGGTCAGGCGTGTATGCCAGCCGCAAGATTGGCATTGGATGATGTAAATCTAGCAACCAATTTATTACCCGGTTTTCGACTCATCTTGCACAGTAATGACAGTGAGGTAAGTAAAAACATGATTTTCATTTAAAATTTCAAATAAAATAAAACAAAATGAAAATGGCAAGCATCTTTATATTAAAAAGGAGTTGGTAGCTGTAAGCTAGAACCTTGAAATTGTGCTGATGTTTGCTCACAAATTGTTTACATTTTTTCCCTCAATATTATTTATGCATGTTTTAAAATGAATTTGTCATTGTTTTTTATGAAGAATTTCTACAAGGTTATTTAAGCAATATAAATTATTTATAAATAATTTTGTGAAAAGGTCATCATGATTTTTTCTTTCCTGTGAAAATTTTGCATCTTATTTACTCATTGAAATTCTAGAAACATTTAGTTATGAAGTTGTTTTTGAGAGTAAATATTTAGATTAGGTAGATTCTATTTGATTTGAAAACTCTTAGGAGATGTAAGAATAATTTGTCATATTTTACATAAGCTAATGGGGTTTGAAAAAGCAATAGTTGCTTTTAAAACGTAAATAATTTTAGGAATTTGTTTTAAATAGCAACAAAATATGTTAAAAAGAGTTAGTAAATTTAAAAAAATATATCAAATTTCTAAGAGTTTCCATAAATTTGATTAAAATTAAAATTCTTACTACTGTACGTATGATTAATATTATTTGTTGACTTGTTATGCTAAATATTAAATAACTTTAAATTGTTATTGCTATTTTCATGAAGTAAATTTTATTTGAAAGAAAACTTTATATACAAAAAAAGGATTATTAAAATTCTGAAAAGATGCACTCGATATCCGAATTATTTTCACAAGAAATTGTAATTTGTTTTGTAGTTGTAATAAAATCTAATTAGATTGGACTTTCAAAAACATTTCGTACTAAATTTAAAGTATAATTAATATTTGTTTCAGTTGTTGCTTAAAAACTGAAAATTAAAATTTTTTAATTTTTATACTGATAAATATATTAAAAAGTTTTGTTAAGTGAAATCAATCCCAGGATTTACGTGCAGTTTGCAAAATATTTTCTAATATGTTGTCTTATTAGCTGTGAATATTGTTGGTATTGTTTTAAGTTTTTTAAAATCCAGAGCAATTTGAAGTTAGTAACCCGTTAATTAATATTAATCATACGTTGGAGAGATTTATTTTAAAAATAGAAAATGCTAAGAATTTTAATTTTTTTTTTAATATTCTAGTAGGTATATTTTATTAATAATTTAATAAGGTATAGTTTTTTGAGATTGTTATTAATTATTGTTTTTTTTTTCAAAAAGCTAAAATAAAAAAATTTAAAATTTTTTTATAATGTTAAATATTTTAAGAAATTTTGTTAAGTGAAATTAATCTCAGGCATTCCGTATAATATGCAAAATATTTCCACAAGTGTTCACTAGCTACTTGTAGAATTTGATGAGATTCTGTTGGGCCTTTTAAATTCCACGGCAATTTTAAGTTATTAACCCGTTAATTAATATTAATCATTCGTATTTAGAGATTTTATAGAAAAAAATTAAAATTTTTGTATTGTTTTTAAAATTTTGAAACATTCTAATATATTCTTAAAATAATTTAATAAAGTATAGCTAACTGAGATTGTTATTAATGCTTTCACTGTTTTGGTTTAACAAAACAGAAACTAAAAAATTTTAAAATTTTCCTATTGTTGAATATTTTAAGAATTTTTGTTAGGTGAAATTGATTGCAGGAATTGTGTATGTAATTTGGTGTAATTCTGCTGGGTCTTTTAAAATCAACAGCAATTTTAAGTTACTAACCCGTTAATTAATATTAATCATACTCCATACGATTTTATTTCCAATTTAATACAATTTAAAGAATTTGCTAAAACTTTTGCTAACATTTTTTACAAATTTTAATCCAAATACTTAAATACAGTTTTTAGAATTGTATTTGATAGTTAATTTAAAAATATTGATTTTGAATAAAAATTTAAAAATTTCAAACTTTTGAATTGAAGTTTTATATTTGTTAATTTTAGTTTTTTTTAGACAAGTACATGCATATATATTTTACTCATGCATATATCTTAAGTTTGTTTCGATCCAATTAAATTGCCAAGTTTGATTTTGATACAAAACGATTTTTTTTTGTCCCAAAAAACCTATTACACTCGAATTTAAGCAATTTGTGACGCATTTTTTTAATTTTCTTTTAGATTTCTTTTGCATATTCCTTTTACTCATGTTCAAAACAATTTGCATAATAAATTGTAGAGTTTATATATATAAAACTTTCATTATGTTAAAGTAATTCTACTGTATATAATAAAAACAGCAGCAGCCAACAACAAAACAAAAATAAATTGATCTTTAATCCTTTTATTACCTCAAGCAGAAAATACCATTGACAAAATTGTAGTTGAGCCAAAGAAAAAAAAAACCAGTTTGTGAACAAAGAAACAATCGAAAAGAAATAAATGTCTAGTTATAAGTCTGAAAAGGGAGAAAACAAGTAAACGTTTTTTGTTTTTGTTTGTTAGAATTTTTATTAATGCTACTTTATTTGGTACAAGGCACAGAAAAGCAAAGAAAACCATAATGTTACTGCCAAATTAATCCCTAGATTAGGTTTAAGATCAACCTCAATAATAAATAAAAATTTTCCAAACAATCCGCCTTACATGAAACTTTCACACACAGAATTCTGCTAAACACACTTCAATATTTTGCAATTTTCCCTCCTAAATATAGGCTACACAAAACGTCAAGCTTAACTATTGAAAGAGAAAACAAAAATATGACGATGCTGATGATGGTTTTTAAAAACATACTCGTAAATACATACATACATACGTACATACATATATAAGTATTGATGATATAGAAAATGGCAGGCTTTATTTTTGTTGGTGGGTTAAAGAAATTTGGGCCAAGTAGGTGAGCGAATAAATGTGCTAAATAAGTCTGTATAAAATATGTTCTTTTCCTCACTTTATATGATTTTTTTTATTGAGAGCAATAACGAGGCAAGAGAGGAAAGAAAACTACATGATGAATAAACATTAAATGGAAACTGATAGTAATGGGAATATTGGAAAGTATGTGTTTTGTATGATTGTGTTTAAGACAAATCCCTTCTATATACATATATGTATATATTTAAGAGAAGCTAGAAATGAAACAGAAAAAAACATTTATTTTGTTTTAGGCGCAAAGTAATATTGAAAATAAAACAGAATGTTGGCATGAATAGAAGTAAAACAAATGCAAGGTCAAGTGCTAAACAAGTAAACTTAGATAACTACCGTTTCCGCTCAAAGATATGAGGGGCATACACACACTTTTAAACACTTAAACTTTCGCAAGAGTACCAGAGAGACAACGGTGCAGACCAGGATATTTTTTTTTGCCAATTCATCTTTTATTTAACACAAATGGTGAAGTTCTGCAGAACAATCTTGGTGTAACCAATTTCAACCTCAAATTGAGGTATTAAGAAATACCTGGAAATATTAGCCAAATAATTTCAAAGGCAATTTCCAACAAATAGCGTGTGATTAATTTTGTTAAAATGTTTTTTTACTTTTACAAGCATTTAAACACTTCAATTACTACATCTACCTCTCGTCGCTACTAAAACAACAAACCAATCCCTAATAACTAGACTATTATTTTCTAATGTCTTGTATTTATCTTTGGGATTTTTTTTGTTTGACGCAAACAAAAAAAAAAAAAAAAAAAAAAACAAAAGATTAACAATGTTCTAATAGCAAACAAACCCCCAAACAAAAAAAAAAAAACAAAAAACACCATCAAATAGAAATACAGAAAACAACACAACACAACACAGCAAAAACATTAAATAAATAACCAGCAATATCTACTAACTGACCCTTTAAACAACTAGGCAAATATCATTGTTGACGCATCTCCCTGTTCGCTAGTTATTTTTGTTTAATAACACCCAATTAATTATCGCTAAAATAAATCAGATTTAGCTTTACCCACTACACACTCTCAACAAGCCCGAGAATAAAAACTTTACTCTTCTATAATTAATATCAATTGCAATTGTTTTTACTCCATTAAGCCTAAACTTAGCATTAAGTAAGCGACAAAAAGCTAAAACAGCAACAATGAAACAAGGAAATGACACTAAATGCTCCATAAATTGATATAATTTAATTGAGTTTTATTTAAATGGTTTTAGTTACATAAATGACCAATAAAAAAAATCAACAAAAATATACATTAAGAATAAATGAACTTACAATAAAAAACCAAAATCTTGAAATAAATCCTAAAAAAATCCTAAATCGTAAAAAATATTTGCATTGCTTTTATAAAAGTTTTACTCGGCGTATGATTCATATTAATTATGGTGTTAAAGAATTTAAATTGTTGTAAGTTTTAAAGTGCTTAAGTTAGAGTTACAAAATTTTTCTAGTGCACAAATTTCTTTTCGTGCAAATTGTCTTCTTCACAAAGAAAACTTGCGCTAATTGTCTTCCTATCATAGCAAATTTGTGCAAACTGTCTTCTTTTCAGAGAAAGTTTGTGCAAAATGTCTTCTTTTTATAAAAACTTTGTGCAAATTGTCTTTTTTTCATAGAAAATTTGTTCAAATTGTCTTTTTTCAGAGAAAATTTGTTCAAATTGTCTCTCTTTTCATAGAGAAATTTGTGCAAAATGTCTTCTTTTCATAAAAAGTTTGTGCAAATTGTCTTTATTTCATAGAAAATTTGTGCAAATTGTTCTCTTTTCATAGAAAATTCATGCAAATTGTCTTCTTTTCATTAAAAATTTGTGCAAGTTGTGTTGTTTTCATAGAATTTGTGCAAATTATCTTATTTTGATAGAAAACTTGTGCAAATTGTTTTCTTTTCATAGAAAATTTGTTCAAATTGTCTTCTTTTCAGTGAAAATTCGTGCAAAATGTCTTCTTTTCATAAAAAGTTTTTGCAAATTGTCTTTATTTCATAGAAAATTTGTGCAAATTGTCTTCTTTACATAGAAAACTTTTCCTATCATAGCAAATTTGCGCAACCTGTCTTCTTTTTAGAGCAAGTTTGTGTATTTTTTTCTCTTTTCATAGACAATTTGTGTAAACTGTCTTCTCTTCAGAGAAAATTTGCGCAAAATTTCTTCTTTTCATAAAAAGTTTGTGCAAATTGTCTTCTTCACAAAGAAAACTTGCGCTAATTGTCTTCCTATCATAGCAAATTTGTGCAAAATGTCTGCTTTTCATAAAAAGTTTGTTCAAATTGTATTTTTTCCGAGAAAGTTTGTGCAAATTGTTCTCTTTTCATAGAAAATTCGTGCAAATTGTCTTCTTTTCAGAGAAAGTTTGTGCAAAATGTTTTCTTTTCATAGAAAATTCGTGCAAATTGTCTTCTTTTCAGAGAAAGTTTCTGCATATTTTTCTTTTTTCATAGAAAATTTGTGAAAACTGTCTTCTTTTCAGAGAAAATTTGTGCAAAATGTCTTTTTTTCATAGAACATTTGTGCAAATTGTTTTCTTTTCATTAAAAGTTTGTGCAAGTTGTCTTGTTTTCATAGAAAATTTGTGCAAATTGTTTTCTTTTCATAAAATAATTATTTTGATAGAAAATTTGTGCAAATTGCCTTCTTTTTATAGAAAATATTATTATTTTCACCTACTTAATGTACAAGCTAGTCAAACAAAACGTCAATATACATATGTATGTGTACTCTATTTTTTAAATCTCGTTTTTAAGTCCACATTTGTAATCTCACAAAATTGTTTGACACATCCATAGTCAAATTAATATAGTCTATTTTTCACTTGTAAAAACGTACTTTTAATCCTACATTTAACTGAATTAGCATTATATTTGTTTATCTCTTGCATTATTCTGTTTTTGCCTTTGGCCCAATTATCTCCCTTAATAACTCGTCCCTCATGAGTATGATAAATATTTGTTTAACTCATTGCCAGCAAAGAAATAAAATACGTTCTGATAAAAACCTCTTTTTCTTCCGAAAACAAAGTTTATTTTTTAAACCAGGGATTAATTTGGCAAAAATATAGAATGTAATAAAATAAAAAAAAAAAACAGACACACACTCAGCTACTAATAGACCTAAATAGTGGAAAAATTTATGTTTTTGAAAATGTAAAACATTTTAGACTAATGAAAGCAAGTGTCATTTTAGGAAACTTCATAAACAAGTAAATAGAAGTCATGGCAACTACTAAAACATAAAGAAAACCACTGTGAGGAAGGAGGATTTTTAATGAGATTAAAATCAAACGTTTTGTAACACACACACACACATAGCATAGCAACGAATCAAGTTGCCAAAAGGCTTAAAAATGGTTTAAAATTTTAAAACATACCAAAACAAATACTCAAACAAACAGGACACACAAGTATCCACATACATTTAGTAAGCATGACTGCCTACACTTCTTCTGTGAGCTTAACTAAAACACATAATACATACTTGCTGTACTGGCCCAATCTGTTCTGTGATCATATTAACAGTTACAAACATCCGTAGCACGCTTTTACACAGTTGGAATACCGCTTCAAAGGACCAACTAACAATCTCTACAGCTCACGCAAATTCACATTCACAGTAATGTTTACAACTAAGAGTATGTAATATGTGAATATGTGCATTAATGCTCATAAACCAAACCCATCCTAAATGCCAATATGAAAATGAACATGCTGAGGATTACACAAATTGCCTAAAGAGTTTGTCTATTTTTCTTGCTGAGTTGAGTTGTTGTTGTTGTTACTGGTTGGTGCTACCTGCTACTGGTTTGAAATGTCTGTTAAGTTCTGCGTAACTGCATTAGAGTACGAGTTGACTTTAGAGAATTTCATTAAGTGGAATAAATTCTAGCAAATGAACTTTAAAATTGTTCGCAGGATTTAAAAATCAGTTAGTTTTATCTGAAGCAAAAACAAATCAAACTTATAAAAAAAATCAATGGTATGTTTCAACGATCAACTAAACTACATAAAAAATTCATCAATTTCCTCTGTAGAAATTTGTGCAAATTTCCTCTTATAGTAAATTGCATAAAAAAAGATAATAGTATAAATTTTCTACGAAAAGAAGGCAATTTTCACAAATTGTCAGTGAAAACGAAACAATTTGCACAAATTTTCTATGAAAGCAAGATAATTTGCAGGAATATTTTATGAAAGGATGATAATTTACACAAATTTTTTATGAAAAGAACACAAATTGCAAAATTTTTAAAATTGAAGAATTTGAAAAATTTTCTTTGCATAGAAGACAATTTGCACAAATTTTCTTAGAAAAGAGGAAAATTTGCAAAAATTTCTACGAAAAAAACACAATTACAAATTTTCTGTGAAAATTCCAATTTTTTTTTTAAGAAGTCAATCTGCGCTAATTTTTAATGAAAAGAAGACACTTTGCACAAATTTCCTTTGAAAAGAGGACAATTTGCTCAAATTTTCTATGAAAAAAGACAATTTGAATAAAAGACTATTCGGCACAAATTTGTTGTAAAAGAATATTTGTCACAAATTTTCTATAAAAGACAATATAGCATAAATTTTCTATAGAAGACAATTTGCAAAAATGTTTTATATATATTAACCACAAAAACATTTGTTGGCTTGTCTTCGCAAAATAAGTATTAAGTTACGTTTGTTAACTTATGTGTTTTTTACAAAATAATAAAACTGCAGTGTCAATATTAAAGGAGCATTTATTATGTGATTAATACTAATAAATAAATTTTGATTACTTGACAATTATTAATTTCACTTTAAAAATGCAAAAATAAAATTGCTTATTAAGCAGTAATTAATTTTAATTTTGAAGAATGTTAAAATAAATGGTCAGTTAAGTTTCTTAGTTCAATAAATAAAGTCGCAGCTAAAAAGTTGCGCAAAAAAACACAAAAACTAAAAGTGTGTTTACTTCTACAAGAAAATTATAAAATTTCTTTTAAAAAGGAGAAAAAGTTGCTAAAATTTTCTATGAATGAAATTTGCATACATTTCTATAGATACAATTTGTTTAGATAAATATATATTGAAAATGTAAAAAATACCTTAAATTGTTAAAATTAACTATCTTGCATCATCTATATATATATGTATATGCGCCTAAAAGTATGCTTTCCAAATAAATAACCCCTCTATATATACTATATATATTATGCCAAATATGCTTGTGCAAAAATAACCACAATTTCCCCGACCATAATACCCATTAATTTAACTCAATTTATGTGTAATTTTTCGGAAATAAAATATTATTAAATTTGAAATAGTTTTAATTGTCCACCCAAACACACACATTAACATAAACTCCAGCAGAAAAAATGCTATGACACGTTTTTCATTTATGGTTTAATTTGAAGCCACAAAAATGGCTTTTGCCATTTAAACACTTATATTGAAACGGAAACACGTCCCATATTGGACTGACCATGTGTATGTGTGTTGCTTTTTATTTACATTTCAAAGTGACCACCAAACTAGGCTGCCTTGTCCCTCTCTCTCTCTTTTTTTTTTTTAATTTTTTCCATAGCTTGTATAAACTATTACTATTAAACAATTAAATGCCTTTCTGTGCAGGAAAATTGGTAACAAAAAAATATTGTGTAAACTTAATGCTAAAACTCAATACAAAACAAATTGTATAAACTATAAAACTATGTATTGGCTAACAGGACATGATGTTCCAACCAAAACTATTGCAACATACTTGTATGTATGTATTAGAATTTGTATAAGGCAGAGTAAACGTGATAGAATTTTAGGGTATTGCAACATTTTGTAGCAAGTATTAAAATTCCTTCAAAGCTGTTTAATGTTGTTGCACTAAATGATTCCTTGTCCTAGTGGGGTGCGCTAATGTCATTTCTGTAATGATGCCAACTTTTGTTGAGCAACTATGTATGATTTAAAAATAAATACAAATCCAAATATTTTAAACACGCACAGAAAAATAAATAAAAACTTTAACGCATTCTCTAGTTTATGGTCATTTACACAGATACCAGCAGACTGAGTGTCAACCAAAAGAACAAATAGAGCCATACAAACTGTAGGGGCAGACAAAAATGTATGAGTGTGTTTCAATATAAACACAATTTCGAGGGTGTTACTCAATCTTTTAAAGGAAATGGCATTAACAGAAAAATACATAAAAATCAAATTTGCACACATTTCTAAACATGGAAATTTATTTAAATTTTAATGAATATCTGTAGAAGAGATGCACAGGTTCTCAATGAAAATAAGAAATTTCCACAAATTTTCTATGAAAAGAAGACAATTTGCACAAATTATGAATAAAAAATACAATTTGCACAAATTTTCTATGAAAAGAAGACAATTTGTACAAACTTTCGTTGAAAAAAAAAACAATTTGTACAAATTTTCGATGAAAAAAAAAACAATTTGTACAAATTTTTTATGAAAAGAAGACAATTTGTACAAACTTGCTATGAAAAAACAGACTGTACAAATTTTCTACGAAAAGAAGTCAATTTGCACAAATTATCAATAAAAAATACAATTTGCACAAATTTTCTATGAAAAGAAGACAATTTGTACAAACTTGCTATGAAAAAACAGACTGTACAAATTTTCTACGAAAAGAAGTCAATTTGCACAAATTATCAATAAAAAAGACAATTTGCACAAATTTTCTATGAAAAGAAGGCAATTTGTACAAACTTTCGTTGAAAAAAAAAACAATTTGTACAAATTTTCGATGAAAAAAAAAACAATTTGTACAAATTTTTTATGAAAAGAAGTCAATTTGCACAAATTTTAAATAAAAAAGACAATATGCACAAATTTTCTATGAAAAACAGTAATTTTTAACATGTTTTCAATAAAAAAAAATTTGCTAAAATTTAAATGAAAATAAGTCAATTTGCACAACTTTTCAATGAAATATAAAAATATTTTCAACAAAAAATAAAAAATTTTGATAAATTTTCTATGAAAAAAAGAAAGTTTGCGCTGAAAATTTACATTACTAAAACCTCCGATCAATTTTGATATGAAAAAAAGCAAAATTTGCACTAGCTATCAATAAAAATAAGACAATTTGCACAAATTTTCAATGAAAATAAGCCAATTTGCACAAATTTTCCATGAAAATAAGCAAATTTGCACTTTTCAATGAAACATAAAAATATTTTCAACAAAAAATAAAAAATTTGGATAAATTTTCTATGAAAAAAAAAGAAAGTTTGCGCTGAAAATTTACATTGATAATACCACCGATCAATTTTGATATTAAAAAAAAACAAAATTTGCACTAGCTATCAATAAAAATAAGACAATTTGCACAAATTTTCAATGAAACATAAAAATATTTTTAACAAAAAATAAAAAGTTTCCATTAATTAAAATTTGCCTGATATTTTCTAGATAAGAGAATTTACAGAAATTTCCAATGAAAGACAATTGGGTGGATATTTTCTATGCAAGACATTTACGGAATTTACGAAATTTTTGTGTTTATTTAATTTATTCCAATTCCAATTTGAAGATTTTATCCCAAACTGTTTAAGTCAATTTAATATTTAAATATTGACACCAAAAAAATGTCAATGAACTTAATTTAGTTGCAGCTTTAATGTAAACATTCATTTTTATACTTTATTTTGCTAATTTAAGAAAAAAAAATTTTTTGAAGTTGTTAAACAATTCCTTCTTCAGTAAAAATAATTTAATGAAAATTAAATTCAATGAACTTAATCAATTTAAGAAAACTTAAAAACTATTTTAAGGTAATACAAAACAATTTGTATTCTAATAAGAAAAATTAAATAAAAACAAGTAAGAAAGTGTAGGCGGTCAAGCCCGACCATATAATCCGCTTCAACCAGTATATGTATAAATAAGTTATTAAGGAATGGGTGCTATATGGGAGATAGGACCTATTATGGACCGATCATCCGATCATCATTGTGTGAATATAAATACTATGTATGTTAAACTTTAGCTCGATAAAAGATTTATGGAGGTTAAAGTGAATTACACAGAGGGTCTTAAATGAGAGTTTCGACTAATTATGGACTGATCATCATAAAATTGTACCATGTGGTTTGTATATACGAGTATATAAAACATATTTGTGTTGAATTTTATTTGGATACCAACATTTTTGAGAGAGTTATGCTCCTTAAAGTGATTTTCGAAAATGGGCGTTATATGGGAGCTATGATGAATTATGGACCGATCTGCACAAAATTTGTGGATGTAATTTGGCTTCATTAACCACTCATTTGTGGTGAAATTTGTTGCATACTTGTATAATTCAAACATTTATGATCGTTAAATCCCTGTAAGGCACGATTTCCACCGGTTTCTATTCCATCCGTCCTTGGGCCGAGAATATATCATGCACCAAATTTTATATAAGTATTTTTAAAATTGCGACCTCTACTCTGCGCACAAGCTTTACTCGTATATGGACAGCCAGTCAGCCAGACGGACGGAGGGACATAGTCAAATCGACTCGGTAAGTGATTCTGAGTCGATAGGTATAGTTTAAGGTGGCTGTTGGACCAATATTTATGGGTAAGTGTTACAAACATCAGCACAAATCCAATATAGCCTCCCCACTATGCTGCTGTACGGTATAAATATTGTTCAAAATTTTTAGTTTTAGAAATTTTTCATTATACTTCTGGATGGTTTACTCTGTGTAAAGGAAACAGAAATGGCGGCATTAAAAAGCCAACTCAGACCGTCCCTTTGCAGAGATGGTTAATCTTTTTTTAAATGATTGTTTAAAACAAAAACAAATAACGACATCAAACAGCAAAAATAGCAAAAGATTAAACAACAAAATACTCATAAACAAACGCCAACGCACTACGGCAACAGAAGTAGCAATAGCAGCAGCAGCAACAACTCGTACAACATGCAATCCTTAAGGGAAATTAACCAAATGTTTTTAGTTAATTTTCTTACTACTACACAAATGATGAAATATACATTTAATTTAAACCAGAAGTACATACATATATGTTTTTAAATATATTTGTAGGTACTTTATTTGAAAATTTAATTTTATTTCTCATTATATTGCTGTTATGTGTTGCATGCATGATATGGCATATTTTGGTGTCTTTTTCAAATACTCGTACATACATATGTATGTACATATGTATGTATGTATTGCACATTTTGTTGTTCTTATTTATATTGTTGTATGTGACACAAATATGACAGTTGTGTGTCGCTGTAATAAATACAACTTAGATGTGACACTTTTTTAAAATGACTTTTTATAAATATATGAGTGTCTAGAGAGCGCGAGAGAAGGAATAAACATAAGCGGCAAATTATATGAGAGATATATTAAATAGATAGTTGTAGTGGCATGTAAAGTTATTAAAATGTTTTTAAATTTATTCACTTTGCAATAGTTTTGATGTAAATATTTAAGAATTTTATAATTTGAAATTAAAGTAGTAAAATTTGCTAATTTCAAACACAAATCATCGTGTTTCATATTTATGAATTTGTAGAGTTGTAGTGTGAATTAAATGTTACTAAATCTTTAATCTTAAATTTTAATTGTGAAAAACCGTCTCAATAAATCTAGCAGATTAACTGTGTAAATTTTATAAACAAATTTTCTTTGCGTGTATACATTTTGCCGAATTTTTTTGTGAAATTTGTGTAAATTCCTGAAATTTGTGCAAATGCCTGAAATTTGTGTAAATTTCTTTCCAAAAATATCTGCCAATATTAGTTATACATCGTGTATTTTGTACAGTTTAAGTAACTGGAGATTATTTCTCTGAAAATTTGTGCAAATTTCTCCTTATAAGTTTGCGCAATTTTAACCATTTAAATATAAAATCAATATTAAATATTTCCAATATGTTTCAAATACCTGTAAAGAAATTTGTGCAAATTTATGTTATAAATGCTTTAACAACTTGTTTCAAAATTAATTTCTCAATTTAAATTTGTGCAAATTATTTCAGCAGAATGTCTAATGTTGATTACAAGCTAGTTTGTGTCAGTTTGTCTTAAATTTTTAGAAAATTCTAATTTTTTTATTAAATAATTTTTAAAGATTTTTTATTTTTATATATAAATTACTTATAATTTCGATTTCCTTTGGAAATCTTCTTCAGGAGTTATTTTAATATTATAACAAATTATTATTTAAAAATGTGTAAACACTAATGTTATAAAAGCCCTTTCAAGTAGCAGCTTTGACAATTGTTACAATGCAGTATCATTCAATATGAAAATGATAGATTGGTAAAAGCTTCATTTTTTAACAGTCGCGAACTCGTTCCCTCCTGAGATCGCTATTTTAAGAAGTTGGTGGATAAAATTGGCATTTGACAGCATTTGATTATTTTTATGGGGCTATGTTAAATATAAAATCTAAACAGAGTCAATCGAATTGACTATAGCTTTCAAACTCAAAATCTGTAACGTGAAAAGGAGACAATTTGCGAAACTTTTCTATGAAAAGAAGACGATTAGCATAACTTTTCTTTGAACGATTTGAACAAATTTTTAACGAAAATAAAATGGTTTGATCAAATTTTCTTTGAAAATAGGTAAATTTGCACAAATTTTCTATGAAATGAAGATGATTTGTATTTTTTTTTAAATAATACATTTTGCACAAATTTTCTATGAAAAGAAGACGATTTGGAAAAAAAATTATGAAAATAAGACGAAAATTTGCACCAATTTTTAATGAAAAGAAGACGATTTGGGGAAAAAATTATGAAAATAAGACGAAATTTTGCACCAATTTTAAATGAAAAGAAGACAATTTGCACAAAATATCTATAAAAATAATACAATTTCTTTAAATTTTCTTTAAAAACAAGACAATTTGCATAAATTTCTTATGAAAAAAGACTAATACACCCTCCATTTTGCCAAAATGTAATTGATAATGCTGCATGGTACTGGCGGACAACTGTCCGATATAATTTTTAATTTATAATGGTCAAAACTTACTCCTTCCATAACAATCAGAATTTTAATGATTCTTCTTTGTTGTAATTTGCTATGAAAAAAAAGTTCTTGTTGAAAATGTAATTTGATGTGACAATTTTATAAACATTTGTCAGTATTAAACTGTGGTTACTTAACCGGCAGATAATTTTTAGAGAATACGATAATTTTCTCTAATAATAACCGGCTGACATTAAAAATAAATCAAAAGTATCAACTTTTTAATTATTCTATTGCAATATGATATTACGCTCATTTAAGGTATTCAATTGAAATTTGTTTAACTTAATTGAATTAAGGAAATTTGAGCGGTTTATAACCTGCAGTAAAATATGTAAAGATTTTTTTTTATTTTATTCACCCAATACGATACATTTTGTTGAAAAGTTTTTATTTCCTAGGGAAAATATTTATTTTATATTTTAACAAAATAATTGACCACCATTACATAAATATAATATTTAGTTTTGTAAACACATTCGCTGCCTCTGTAAAGCCCTGTAAAGTGTTAAAACCAACATGACTTATTGATTTATACTCTGCAGGCTTTATTGAACAAATTATGATCTATTGGTGGACAAAGAACACAAATCAAGTATAGATTTATGTAAAGGTCGTGATACACTATCCTACACAATCGTACGATTCATTCACTGGAAAATCTTACCGTTTTCTATCACACTCAAAAGAAAACCGCATCAAAGTATGTCATAGGTTTTTTTTTTTATATAATTAACAAACACAAACTGCGAAGCTTTTTGGCTTATCTGCAGAAAACACCCAGAGTCTTTGGCAGGAATCGAACACGTAACCCTCTGACTGATAGTCCGGCAAACTATCGCCTAGTCTATCGGGGCACCCATGCCACACTATTACACAAAAAAAAATGCAAAAACATATGTTTTTGCTAATGTAAACAAACGCAGTTTTCCGCCTTTTAAATTAACTTATATTTATTGTATTTTGTTGTTATAGGTGAAAATAATAAATTGTAAAAATTAAAAAATGTTAAACGTCTGTCCTTTAAATTATAATTGATTCTTTAAATCAATGAAGCCGACATTGTTGTTTTCTTTTCAGCTGTATAAGAAAATACAACTCTGATCGTATAGAAACTATCATTTTATGAACATTTTTAAAAACTTTTGCAAGTCGGACAAACTTGTCAAAAAAAATCTGTTCTTTAGTTAAATTTTTAGGCCACACTATCATACTTTATGAACACACACGATTTTTTTTGACATATCGTACGACTAAATAGGATAATCAGTAGACAGACACCTTAAGGAATAATAAATATTTTAATGCGATTTTTGGAGAAATGGAATTGTGTTTAACAATTGCGAAAATGTCTGCCACTCAATGCAAAGAAGAAGTAAAATGCCCCGCTTGGAGAAGAAGTGTGAAAAATCTATCATTACCAAACAATAACAATGCACTATAAATGCCACTAGTAAATGGGCATTTAGGCCTCCAAGAAATGCGAAGCTAAATTCGCCAGCTTAAAGCCATGCAAGTAGGCTGTTGGGTAAACAATGAAGTTATTTTGTAACATATTTCTTAATGTGTAACTAGTGCCAAGAGCGTTTACATGTCACTGTAGTTGTATATCACACATAATTTTGGTATGTGTGAGTACATATCGAGCCATAACCGACGAAAAATGTATCCCACAAACTCAAAATTTTACAGGGGAAGGTTTTTTTAAATAAAATCAGTTTGAATAAAGCCATTATTTTAAAATTTATAATGTAAATATTGTTTTGTGTAATACATTTAATTTTAATAATTTTAAATGATGTTGAACTATCGATTTCGATAAAAAACAACAATCGATTATGGTGTGGGATACATTATTTTGGCGGTAATGGCTGGATATGTTTATGTATGTTTGTGGTTGTTACTGCTGCTGTTATTGTAACCATTAACTACATACGCGTAAAAACCAATAAAATTGTAAATAATCTGAGGGGATTTGTTTAACAATAATTTATGAATGTATTTATGCATGTGACTCTACTCTTAAATACATATTTACTCGTAAATGGTTTTGTGTTTATTTTATGTTCTACATTTTTGTTTGACATTAGATTCAATACCAACACCAACATTTTTTAGCCTGTTTGTGACTGTAACCAATAGAACATTTTGAAATGCAAGTAAAATCTAAAAAAGCTAAAGGTGCAAAAAAACGGTTAATTTTTTTATATAACGATGCCAGCCAAAAACTAAAGTAAACAACTCATTAAATGAAACTGGGAACTTTGAAGAATTTTGTTTTCCATCAGGAGCTTATTGGAAAAGTATGAATGTTATGACATATCAGTTATAGAAGCTTTGCATATAGCAACTACATAATTTTCGATCCAGTTTGTCATAGTTTTGTTGAATTTGCGCGGGAAAATTGTTGTTTACACAAAGCCCATTTTCATTTGTTTGAATCACCAAACAAAATTGCGTAAATTTTAAATATTTTAAAATTTTGTTGATTTTTAATTTTTAAACGGCCTAGTTAGATAAAAACATATTTAACTTTAACATGTGGAGCAACACTATTCTGTTTGCGTGCTGTTAAAGTCAGCTGATTATGTACCAGACGTTTTGTGTGAAATTGGCGGGGAAAATTTTGCAATTTTGATTGTTTGTTCTGGCGAAAGTTTACACAAAAGTGAAAAGGATTAATATGGAAAACGATTGTCCAGGTATGTAAAACTATAGTTCACTAATGTTTCTGTGGTTTTTATGTGTTTTTGTTCAATTGTATCGTGTTTTGTTTATGTGTATTTTTACAATGAGCTTAACAAGTGTAGTTGTGTTTCGTGGATCAGTACTTTTGCATGGCAAAGCGTTGCAAAAAGATGTTACTGAGAAGTTATTAACCAAAGTGTGCAGATTAATAAGAAACTAATCTTTTTTGCCCGAATCCACACGTTTTCGAAAAAAAATCAAATTTTTCTACTATAATATGTGTTTAATCGTGCTGAGCTGGTTGACATTTGGAGCAATAACAATCGCTCAGGAGACGCCGTACAACAGCACACATTAGAAAGCATTGCTCAAAAGCATTTAAATAACGAGAATATTAAGTTAATAAACGAAAAATTGAAAGCCTTCGTCAATTATATAAATATACACTTGCCGAAGTGTAATTTAACTCTGGAAAGATTTAAGGGAAAGCACTCAAAATGGCTTGCCAAAAGCATATTCATAGAAATCACTGGTCATTATGCGTTAGCAAATAAAGTGATTACAAAAGCGCTAATCCTCCTCTGAAACGAAAATTAGCCGCGGAACTCTCAGAGGAGAATAACAACTTAGCTCCCTTACTCATATATATGTATACATGCTGCCACAATAGGAGATGAATACTGCAATTTGAATTTGTATAATTATTATTTTTTTCTTTTCATCAAATATAATAGAACATTTAAAAATAATATTTTTAATGGAAACGTCAAAAACCTAGTTGCATGTTGGTCAGATCGGCTATATAGCAGCTATATGAAATAGTGCACCAAATCATATGAAACTTGGTAGGTCATCTTGGGAGCATAAAAAATGTATACAAACCATATTACAATAGCATAGCTTTAAAATTAGAGTTTATGCCAAAATAAACGAAAAAAAAACATAGTGTGCTGTATGATTTGAAGGCCATTTCGCCATTCACTTCGCCGTAAATTTGAAGGTATTCAATCAAATAAAAACAAACCGCTGAGAAAATTGTTTACAGACGAATAACATTTTTATTTGATCAATAAGGTAAATTTACGCACTTGGGCTTCTGAAATCTGTTATTAAGAAGTCTTTGTATTCTGTCTGGAGGCAATTTTGTCATAATCTGCGCTGTAAATTCGCTATATTCATTCAATCAAAAAGAAACCGCCGGCAATTTTTTTTTAGACGAAGCCTATTTATTTCAATTGTCAAAATTACCGCATCCTGAACGTGATGCTGTGTGAAACGCTATGTAGTCTGAAGAAAATTTGCCCACTCACTTTGCTGAAGTCATTCAAGGACAATACGCTGGTTTCGAAGAATGGATAGCGCTATCGTGAAATGTTAATAACTAAATTTTGGCCTCTTCTTGATGATGTCTATATTACTGACATGGTGGTTAATATAAAAGAATATAAAATAATCAAAGAATATAAATTTGTATGCGTCTTTTTGGTGGACATCTGCCCGATATATTTTTTATTTATAATTGAACTCTTCTTGCCGATACAATTCAAATTTTACTGATGTTGATATAAAGCCTTTGTTTTATTTACCCCTATCGTGAATAAAAATTCCACATGAAATTTGTTCCTTTGTCACATTTTCCCTATTAAAATTCAATGTAAAAAAATGAAAGAGAACAAATTTCATGTGGAATTTTTATTCACGATAGGGGTGATTATATTTCGAAAAACAAAGAATAAATAAAGCTAAATCCTCAGCGGCAATTATAGCGCAAGAAATTATCATCAGCGTAAGTAGTGCCAGCGTTTTTAAATCTGTGCTGCAATTAAATATCCAAATCGTTGTGAAAAGCTTGATAGTTCCCTAAAACAGGAAAGCGTTCGTAGACATAGAAAAAACCTCATGAAAAGAAATCCAATGGTATTAAAACTGGCGGCCTATAGTATCAATCTTAAGCCCAGAAATGACAAAGTGCAAAACATGGAAATTACCACATTTTATATCATGTGTTACTGTCCTGTTCAAATCGCTTGGCATTCATGTTAATATCATCAAAATTAGGCAGCAAGAACTGTGTTATCATGTCATCATTTTGGGCACTAGTAACTGTGACTACTTGTCCTTTTCCATTATAGCACAATCATATAAAAAAAGCATAATAATTGTGTAAAACTAAAATAAAAACGGACAAGTTAACCGTACAACAGTGTATGTATGTATCCCAGCATACCATTCTAGGAGCGCTACGAAAAAGGAGTTAGAAAAGAGTCCAACTAAAAAGCATTTTCGGAGCGAAAGAAAAATTTGCTTAAAAAATTATTTTTTTTTAATTTTTATATATTTTATTTAAATAATTTTCATTTTATTTTATTTATTTACTGTAAATACAATTTATTTAATTTTTTTCCATTTCTAATTTAGTTTATTTGTAAATGAATACCCTTTTTGTTTAAGTAAAAACAATTAAAAAAAAAAATAATAAATGTGAACTTTAAATTTTTTGTATTTAAAATTGCAATGACTGTTTTGTGACATGATGTAAGAGCTCTTTCAGAGCCCAAAAAAACCCCTCATAAAAGACTCCTTTCTCACATTATCTAAGAGCTCTTTCTAACGGACCATTTTCGAATGTAATTACCCTCTTTTCTGAAGGTTTTCGGAGCAATAATGATTGTTTTTTGGGCTCATAAAGAGCATGAACGCTCCGGAAAAGGTGTCAGAAAAGACTCTTTTCGGACTCATATGGCTTGCTGGGATATTTCCTGAAGTGCGTTTGTTACTGGATCTCTTTTATTTTATTTATAAATTTTCTGTCCTTTGCTCTTTCAACATAATAATAAATATTGGTTGGTTGTCGCTTTTAATATCTACCCTGTGATAAAAAAAATAAATCAATATTGAAATTTAATATTTTTACATTACAAATAACAACACACAAAATCACCAACAAATAAGCAGAAAAAAAATACGCACAAACACAAACACCGGTGAAAAGTAAAAAGGTAAAATTTGACTAAAGCATTCAAGCACAGGAGAGAAAAAAATCACTGGAGGGTAAAATTTTGTGGAAAATTATACTTTTGCAAATTACTGTTACATTATTGTATGTTGTGGGTATATACATACATACATATTTACAAATGTAGGTTTGTTTTTTGTTGTATGTTTATATGTTTTTGTTTGGTAATATAAATAGTTTATTGTTGTTGTTGCGGCAGAGTGAATATTAATCAAATAAATCTTGATTAAATAGCCTTCAGTTATGCTGTACTTTTTTTTTTTTGGTCTACAATGTGTGTTTGTATGTGACATTTATTTGATGGCCAGTAACCTAAAGCTTCATATGAATTAACTTAGTTTATTCACTTTTAAAATTATAGGTAAATGTTTATTTAACTAAATATTTGTAACATATTTATATTATTTTTATTGTAAATCCTCCGAGTAGAAACTTAAGTTGTTTTCAAAATCATGAAAACAATTGTCTATACTAAAATCGTATTACTATTTATATTAATTGTTTTTACGGTTTAATTCACTTAAATTTAAACTATTCTAAATTTTGTTGTTGGTTTTAATTTATGGAATTTTTCAACAATTTCAGTCGGGTTTTAATTGTTTTTAATTAGTTTTGAAATGATTATATGTATATGATGATTTTATTAATTTACCACATTTCACTGAATTATTCAAAAACAATTTGAAATAATTTGTTTGGTAAAATGTTTAAAGATTTTTTAAATGACATTGCTCGACTAGGGAATTTAATATTTAAAAGAACTATAATTTACTAGAATTTTAGACGTTTAAAAGAACCACGAATTACTAGGTAATTGCATGTATAAAAACCCACGACTAGGAAATTAGATCCTTAAAAGTGTCTTAATTGACAAGGAAATTGGATTCCTCAAAGAGCCACGATATTTTTGGAAATTAAATGTTTACAAAAACCATGATTTAATACAAATAGGATTCTTAAAAGAACCACGCTTGGCATGGAAATTTAATGTTTTAAAGAACCACTATTGACGAGGCAGTTGAATCCTTGAAAAAGCCACAATTGACAGGAAATTGGATCCTTCTTTTCAAAATTGAAGTTGGGAAAGAACCACAATTGACAAGGAAATTGGATCGTTTATTGACTAGGATATTGGAGTCTTAAAAAGCATGTAAATTGGATTCCTAAAAGAGCTCCTATTAATAAGGAAATTGGATCCTTGAAAGAGCTACAATAGCCAAGGAAATTAGATCCTTAAAAAACACGATTGTTTTGGAAATTGATGCCTAAAAGAGCAATTATTAACTGGAAATTGGATCCTTAAAAGAGCAACGATTGACTATAAAATTGAATCCTTGAAAGAGCCATGATTGGGGTGTAATTTTGATCCCTAAAAGAGCAGCTATTAAAAGAACCAGGTTTGTTTTGGAAATTGAAGTTTTAAAAGAAGCACAATTAACTAGGAAATTGGTTCATTAAAAGAGCCATAATAGACAAGGAAACTTAATCCTTAAAAAAAACACGATTGTTTTGGAAATTGATGCCTAAAAGAGCAACTTTTAACTGGAAATTGAATCCTTTAAAGAACCAGGATTGACTAAGAAATTAAATCCTTAAAAGAGCCACGATTGTTTTAAAAAGAACCACGATTGACTAGTAAATCGGATCCTTAAAAGAGCAACTATTAACTGGAAATTGGATCCTTAAAAGAGCAACGATTGACTATAAAATTGAATCCTTGAAAGAGCCATGATTGAGGTGCAATTTTGATCCCTAAAAGAGCAACTATTAAAAGAAACAGGGTTGTTTTGGAAATTGAAGTTTTAAAAGAAACACAACGAGTAACTATTAACTAGGAAATTGGATCTATAAAAGAGACAGGATTGATTTGGAAATTGAAGTTTTAAAAGAAGCAGAATTGACTTGGAAATTGGTTCCTTAAAAGATCCACAATTGACAGGAAATTGGACCCTTAAAGAGCCGCGATTGTTTTGGAAATTGAAGTTTTAAAAGAACCACGATTGACAAGGAAATTGGGTCGTTTATTGGCTCGGACATTGGAGTCTTAAAAAGCTATGATTGGCATGTAAATTGGATTCCTAAAAGAGCACCTATTAATAAGGAAATTGGATGCTTAAAAGAGCCACAATAGACAAGGAAAATGGATCCTTAAAAAACAAGATTGTTTTGGAAATTGATCCCTAAAAGAGCAACTATTAACTAGGAAATTGAATGCATAAAAGAGGCAGGATTGATTTGGAAATTGAAGTTTTAAGAGAAGCACAATTGACTAGGAAATTGGTTCCTTAAAAGAGCCACAATTGACTACGAAATTAGACTCACGATTGTTATGAATATTTAACGTTTGAAGGAGCCACGATTGTTTGGGAAAATAGACCTTTAAAAGAACTACTATTCATTAGAAAAATAAATATATTCTGGAAAATTTATCTTTAAAAATCTCATGATTGCTTAAGACACGGAATGTTTAAAAGAACCACCATAATTAATAATAAAATTGCACCTTGAAAAGAATCACCATTGGTTAAAAAATAAGATATCTAAATGGTCCAAGATTTATTGGAAAACCAAATGAATAAATGGATAGAATTTCAAGGTAACACCCGAGATTTAAAGGATAATTATATCTTTATTAGATGGACAATTGAATACTCCTACAATTCTGTTAAAATTGCAAACTTTTCTAGCTCTTGTGTCTTCTGAAGTCAGAATAATGCTTCCAAATTTATTTTTTGTAGCCCCCTTTTGTTGTTTTCCATCAATTTATTTTTAGCAATTTAAATGAAAAATCTCCTTTTCTCTGTGACAAGTTGCTATTATCATTTAAATTATTTACGCAATGTTTTTAATTTAGTTTCTTATTCATAATTTTAGCATCTATTTAAATATTATTAATTTTTTTTTTGTTCATCTAACTTTATTTTGTCTTTGCTTATGCCACAATCCAGATAAAAATATATAAAGAAAATCTAATAAAGCAAAAATGTTTGTTAAAATATTTTTAACTTAGTTGTCCCAGTATTAGCTTGGGTATTATTAAAAATTCTGATTGTATTTGTATTGTTCGTGATGGTGGTGGTGTTATATGTTGATGTGTTTTGTATTCTAACTGACACTAATAAATTCAAAACAAAGTATGTATTTGTTATGCTACAAGATTAAGGTATAAGGATTATGGAAAAGTAAAGTATTTTAGGTTTGAATTATGAATGACAAAAATTATTCCTACAAGGCTGATATATACGAGTATTTGCTTTTGCCTCTTAAACTTAATCTAAGAATCTGGAATCATGATAATTTTTAATTTAGACAGTTTTTCATATTGTGTTTAAAGTTCATTTAGGGTATTTCAAATTCTTTTTATACTATTTAACATCTAGTATATTTATGGTACTGTGTATGTCCCTTCGTACATTTATGTTGCAACATATAGTCAGTTTTATTTACTGCTTGTCCTCCACGACATTCCTCCATTAAATTGTATGTAGGAGTATTTAATTCAATTCTTCTCTATTTGGTTGCTCTATACAATTTTTATGTTATTTCCTGCACTTTCTAACATTTTTAATGTTTAAACATTAAAAATTCTATAAAATAAATTGAAGAAGAGTGTAGGAAAATGAAAACAAAAACCAAATAAAATTAAACAAAACTCCAGTTAAACAACAAATTGAAATCGTTGTTCCTGCTCCTCTTTCTTTCTCTCGCTGCTATTGTTACAACAATCTATTCTATTTTTCTTCCTGTTCCTGTATTGCAACTATACAATGTATGAATGGCTGCGTGAGTGTTTCATTTCCTCACTGGCTGGCTGCTGTGTGTGGCTTAAGGGCTGGATTTTGAGTTGTAATTGTTGAATTTGTAAGGAGGGTTTGCAATTTATGTATGCAAAGTGTATGTTTAATTATTTTTTCCTCATTACTTTTTTGTTTCTTCTATTTATGTTGCTATATTGTATTTGCTGTTGTTGGTTAAGGGCAATTTTGTTTATTAAGTGCTCTCAGTGCTGCTAGTCTTAAGTGACATGAAACAAATGAGCTTAATCACAGCTTGTTTTTTGTGCCAGATTATGGTTTTTTTTTTTGCAACAAAAATCTAAAAATCTGTTTGTTAATTAACGTGTAAAATTTAGTTTGGAAACATGAATTCCGTTTTGGAAACAAGTTTATTAACAAAGATAATGTAAGCCAAATTAAAGGGATATTTGATTGGATGCAAATAAGCTGCTGAATTTAATGTGAAAAAGAATCACAAACTTTAGAACTGTATGTTTAAAAGACGCATAATTGTAATGTAAATTGGATGCTTCAATAGACTATGATCATCCATATGGATGTTTAAAAGAAGGAGAAAGAATTGGATGAGTAAATGAAGGATACACGATTGACTTGGAAATTGGATGTGTAAAAAAAAGGATCCACGGTTGACTTGGAAATTGGATGAGTAAAAGAAGGATCCACGGTTGACTTGGAAATTGGATGAGTAAAAGAAGGATCCATGGTTGACTTGGAAATTGAATGAGTAAATGAAGGATCCACGGTTGACTTGAAAATTGAATGAGTAAATGCACGATCCACGATTGACTTGGAAATTGGATGAATAAATGAAGGATCCACGGTTGACTTGGAAATTGGATGAGTAAAAGAAGGATCCACGGTTGACTTGGAAATTGGATGAGTAAAAGAAGGATCCATGGTTGACTTGGAAATTGAATGAGTAAATGAAGGATCCACGGTTGACTTGAAAATTGCATGTGTAAAAGAAGGATCCACGGTTGACTTGAAAATCGGATGTGTAATAGAAGGATTCACGATTGACTTGGAAATTGAATGAGTAAATGAAGGATCCACGGTTGACTTGAAAATTGGATGTGTAAAAAAAGGATCCACGGTTGACTTGAAAAATGAATGTGTAAAAAAAGGATCCATGGTTGACTTGAAAATTGGATGAGTAAATGAAGGATCCACGATTGACTTGAAAATTGGATGAGTAAAAGAAGGATTCACGATTGACTTGGAAATCGGGTATGTAAAAGAAGGATTCACGATTGACTTGGAAATTGGATGAGTAAAAAAAGGATTCACGATTGACTTGAAAATTGGATGAATAAATGAAGGATCCATGATTGACTTGAAAATTGGATGAGTAAAAGAAGAATTCACGATTGACTTGGAAATCGGATGAGTAAATGAAGGATCCATGATTGACTTGAAAATCGGATGAGTAAAAGAAGGATTCACGATTGACTTGGAAATCGGATGAGTAAATGAAGGATTCACGATTGACTTGGAAATCGGATGAGTAAAAGAAGGATCCACGGTTGACTTGGAAATTGAATATGTAAAAGAAGCACGATTGAATTGTAACTTGATGTGTTAAAGAAATATCCCCGGTTGAGTTGGAATTTGGATGTCTATAGAAAGGATTCACGATTGACTTGGAAATTGGTTGTGCAAAAGAATCATGATTAACTAAAAAACGGGATTCATAAAAGAATCATGATTGAATGGAAAATAAATCAACGATATTTGTGTGGGAAATTGGATTTACAAATTCAACATGACTGTTTAGGAAATTTGATCTATAAAAGAAAAATTGTAAATATAAAAGTTTATAATTGCTCTCAAAATAAAATATGTAAAAGACGCAGGAATGAGTGTTCTAAGTAATCGTTGTATCGCATAGTTTTCGTATTTTGTAAGAGTTGACCTATTTTTGGCACATTAATTTAAGACATTTAATAAAATTACTGAAAGAGCTAGATACATTTGATAAGCTATAATAGCAATACATATTTGTATACATATCATATACACATTCATGTAGAATTTATGTAAGCGTGTGTGATAATAATGTAAATTTCTAGCCTTCAGGCATCATTCAGAGACAGTTTTTAAGCTGAGTTACACCAGCAATTACTTTAGTTTATTTGACCACAAACAAACTCTTGTAAGGGGTTCAAGGCATTTATCTCACTAATCTAAAAGAAAATTTGTTTATGTAAAAACAAGTATTTGAGTGCTATTTATTTAAGTTTATGTAGGAAAATTAAATTGTGGCAATAAATCAACTGGAACAGTTAGAATTTATGGCAATTTTGGTTACACATTAAATTTAAAAGATAAAATTGAGATGATTTATGACAATTTTTAAACATTTGCATAGATAAAATTGGAATATTACATGAAAACTTTTTTAGCATGCTTTTTTGGTGTTTAGACATTTTTTTTTATTTTAATTAAGAGTTTTATTTTTAAGTATTAAATCACAATTTAAAATTTAATTTAATAATGTGTAATTAAAATAAGATCCATCCTGCCGTCGCAGTAATTAACACTTGGGAAATTTCTTTGTCATTAACTCGTTTAAGTCATTTATAAAATTTATATTTCACTTTAAATTACTCAAACATAAATCTAAGTTTGTGCGGTAAGGTAAGGGTCATGCTGGCAACTATTTTACTGGAAACAGACTGTTGTCGGTAAGTTTACCTTCAACATAAAAAAAATTTAATTTGAAGTAATTAAATTAGGATTTTATTTTAGACATCTGTATTTTTGTCAGTCCTTTGAATGTGTTATATGATTTTCTATCTCTCACTGTCTCTCTCTCTCTCTTTTTCTCTTTCTATAATTTATTTCTTTAGCTATTTATTTTGAAAATATGATACTACTGCAGGAATTTCAAATATCTATGTTGTTGAACGAATGTTGAATGTGACAAGTGTAAACAACAACATAAATTTTATTTAATTATTTCATTTAAGTTTTTATTTCGTGTTCTTTCTCTTTAGCTGTTTTTGTGCGCTTGTCTTGGAGATGTTTCAATTGCTTAAGGAAATACTCGTATTTAGTTTTTTGTTTGCTTTTGTCAAAATGTTGTATACGTTTAAGAATTTGAATAAAGCCGTGAGAAATGACACATGTTTTCTTGTTTCCAACTACACCTTTTCAAGTTGAAATTGTGAAGTTCCAAATTTACTTATATTGTGAGAATAATAAATTAAAATTCATAAATTCAAATTAATACATATTGAGAAAAAACTATTGAAAATTCAGAAAAGCAAATTGCTAATGAGAAAAAACAAATTGAATTTAAGAAATGTTAATTAATATTGAGAAAACAATTGAAAATATGAATTAATTTTTTTTTATTAGATTTGTAATTCAAAATCGTGTTATGTATTTCCTAAATACAAAAATATTTGAAACATTTCATACAAATTTTCCCAATATCAATTTTTATTTTCATTAAAAATTATTTTCTTTGAGTTTAAAGTAAAAATTTCTTTTTATTTATTTCTTATTTATTCCATTATTTCGCTACAACAATGTGTAGCATCTTCAGGGAAATAAAATTTATTTATGAAATATTGGAATAAATAAAAAATGAAATTCTGACCTTAAGCTCAAAGAAAATAATTTTTAATAAACATATAAAGATCGAACAATTAGTTAAATAATCTAAAAAAAAGTGAGAACAAATTTGTATTTTCTCAATATCAATTTACATTTCTTAATTTCAATTTGTTATCTCTCAACAACAATTTGGATTTCTGAATTACAGATTGTATTTTCTCAATATCAACTTGAACAGGTGTAGATGTTTTTGCCAGTGTTTAGACATTTATAAAAATTATAATGATTTGTAATTAAACAAATACGAGTAATTGAATATGTTTTTCTTCGTTGTCGTTGATTTTAGTTGACAAGGACAAGGCAAATCTTAATTCAACTGCTGAGTATTATATTTAGGGGAAATTTTACTGGCAAAAGTAGCTTTAAGGATTTTGTGTTTATTTAAGGTAATTAAAAAGTATTATTTAAGAGCTTTAGTTGGCTGACACGAGTTTTAGATAATTTTTGTTTTTCCTTGGGAAAAACTTAATTTTTTATAAAACTTTAATCGGGGAAAATGTATTTAAATAGTGTATTTAAATGTATGTATCTTTAAAAACCGTTTTAGGAAAAACCATTTTTATAATTAGAAATAATTTTTTATGAAATAAAGCTACTTCTTTTAGAAATCATTAAAATAACTTTTTTTTTGTCGAGAAAAAACTTGCTTTAAAACTTTTTTTTATTTACTAATTTATGAAATAAAGATTTTTTGTTTATAAAAAAAAAGTTTTTTTTAAGCTGAATTGTAATTTTTGTTAGTCAAAAAGCTAAATTTCTTAAAAAAAGCTCTTAAAAAAACAATTTTTAGTGAAGAGAAGCTTTCTTCCATAAAAACATTATTTTTGGTAAAAACAGCTGTTTTAACGAAAACAAAACTGATATTTATGAAATTATATTATAAAATTTGTTTTTTGCAAAACCCTATTACGAAATTGTTAATAAAAAAATCATTATGTGATGAAAATAAGCACAGCTTTTCTCTAGAGGCAAAAAAATAGAAATTGTCTCAGACTCTAAAGCAAATTTCCTTTAGAAATTGTCCCAGACTCTGAGGCAAAATTCTTCTAGAAATTATCTAAGATTCAGGGGTAAAATTGCTGTAGAAATTGTCTCAGACTCTAAAGCAAATTTCCTTTAGAAATTGTATCAGACTCTGAGGCAAAATTCTTTTAAAAATTGTCTCAGATCCAGGGGTAAAATTGCTGTAGAAATTGTCTCAGACTCTAAAGCAAATTTCCTTTAGAAATTGTCTCAGACTCTGAGGAAAATTTCCTTTAGAAATTGTCTCAGAGTCTGAGGCAAAATCCTTCTAGAAATTGTCTAAGATTCAGGGATACAATTGCTGTAGAAATTGTCTCAGACTCTAAAGCAAATTTCCTTTAGAAATTGTATTAGACTCTGAGGCAAAATTCTGCTAGAAATTGTCTACGATTCAGGGGTAAAATTGCTATAGAAATTGTCTCAGATTCTGAGGAAAAATTCTTTTAAAAATTGTGTAAGAGTACGAAATAAATTTTCTCTTGAAATTGTTCAAGATTCTAAAGTAAATTTCCTCTAGAAATTGTTTAAGATTCAGGGGTAAACTTGCTGTTGAAGTTGTCTAAGACTTTAAGGCAAATTTCCTATAGAAATTGTCTCAAACTCTAAAGCAAGTTTTTCTAGAAATTGTTTAAGAGTTCTTTATTGTTATTAAGCCTATTACCTGTGAAAAATGTTCTCTATTATAAAGAAAGCAATTTTCGTCAATTGCTTTTTAACACAGACTTTAACCATTTAAATTAAATTTTTATTTGAAATATCCTTAAACAAGAGTATTTCCAGCATTTAAAATTTATCATATAAATAAATTTCGCCCCGAAGAAAAGAACCAGGTCAGCGTTTGTTACAGTTTCCTTTTTTTAGTAAGAATTTTATATTCAAATTTATAATGCAAGAGTTTGTTTAAGGGTTTTCAAATATATATTTTCATTGTTTTCTTCTCCTAAACCCCTGAATATAATTCTTTGTATAATTTTGTTTCCACTGCATTGTAATGCGTATTCAGTACATGTGATATTGGTTTTCTTTAGAATTTTTTGTAATACTTTCAGCAAAAACTTTTTCTTTCTCTTTTTAAAGGAATATAAAAAAAATTGCTATAACATTTTTTTTCTTTGGCTTTATCACATAAAAATGTTACAAAAAATTCTTACGATTTTTACGTTGAAAAAAAGCAAAGAAACCTTTTGCTCTCTACACAAAATCCTTCGTAACACATTGTAGAGTAAGAGAGTTTAGTTCTTTCTCAACAATTGTTTGGTTGGTCTGTTTTTTTTTTTTTTTTGCAAAGTTTGCGATTATTTTTCTGATTTTTTTTTAAAAAGCTACTACTAATATTTTTGTTTTCTTTAAACAAAGTTCAAGTAACCAGTTAGTTTTGTTTCATTTCTGGAGATTTTGTTCAGTTTTTTCTTTTTCAAAAATGTACTGGCAACTTTAATAGTCAAAGTTTGGTTGTGTTTTTGTTTTTGTATGTTATTTTGTTAAAAAAGTTAAAAATAAAAACACACACTATCTAAAGTTTGTTTTCAGCTACCAAAAATCTTAAACAACTTTCTTGTTTTCCTGTTTTTCTGTTCATATTTGTTGTATTTTCTTTCTCGTGTTATTTATATACACGAGTAACTGTAACATTTTCTTTCCAATATCAAACTTTAATATCGATAAACAGTTCAAAAACTCGTTACTGAAAATATTTTGTTCTCCCCCTTGACAAATTCAAGCACACACATACATACACTCGTATGTGTTTCGCTATTAAACTAAATTGCCAACTCCCAAAAGTATGCTATCAATTACTTTTTTTGTGTGTGATAAAAACCCTTAGTTTGGTCACATGTAAGAGAAAAGTTAATAAAGTTCTGTATATGACTTGGTAATGATAAAGAAATGTTTAAATTTTTATGGCAGTTTCCTTACAACCCGAGACATTTAGAATATGTCTCAGATATTCAGATTTCCTATAGAAATTGTCTCTGACTTTGAGACAGTTTTCTTATAGATAATGTCTCAGCTTCTGAGCTACCTTTCGTTTGTGTACTATTGCAAAATCTTTGTAAATTATATTTTTAATTAGACATACTTTAATACTAATTCTGCAATTAAACCTAAATTTATTTTTATTATTTTATTTAACTAAAAATAGGAAAGACATTAGTTCTGAATGACAACAAACAAATTTAAAGACACGCTTTGAATGTTTAAATATCCAATAAAACATTTGGTAGATGTTTTTATTGAAATGTGAATAATTTAAATTGTATGAAACTAAAATTGTCGAAAAATATATTAATAAACTTTAGTTCTAGAAATACAAAGAAAATAAAAAAAATAGAAATATAGAGAGACAGACGTACTACCACAGTACACTCAATACGACGATATAAATAAAGCCGTATCATTTATTTACAATCTACAATTTCCAGCACACTTTAGAATTTAATTTTTTTTCTTTAGACTTCTAGTTCTTTCGTTTTGCCTAAAACTATATTTGACATTTCCAATTGACATTTAAGTTTGGCATATAAATGCTTGCGTCTTATTGAAAATTCAAACCCAAACAACCATAGAATCAGTAATTTTTGAAAGCATGAACAATTCGTTCCCGTAACATCAAGACTCATTCCTACTCTAACAATCATTTTAACTAATAGAAAAATTCATAGAACAATGTGTCAAGTGAACAAGTGTGTGTTAGATATGTACGTATAAATTGAATTTCTATTGTAGGTATTTAAGCAGTAAGGAGAGGTGGACTGGTGTGTGGGAATTTTATCATGCAATTTCAAGCAATTTCATAAATTTTAAATGAAAATTTGTTCATAATGTAATGAAATATAATCTATTTCTAACTACCACAAATACAGTTCACAATGAATGAAGGAGAAGGCAAAAACAAAAAATAAACAATGAAATACCTGAAGGCGAACAGTGGATTTAAAAAAGTTTTCTGTAGGAAAACTGCCTCTAAATTCGAGACATTTTTTATAACCAAACTGCCTAAGAAACATAATCATTTGTTATAAGACAACTACCTCTGAGCCAGAGACGTTTTCTATAGGACAATTGCCTCTGAACTAGGGGCATTTTCTATAAGGAAACAGCCTCTGATTCAGACATATTTTCTATATGAAAACAGCATCTTTTTTAGAATCATTTACTCAAGGAAAACGAGCCCTAATTCAAAGATATTTTCTATAAAAAACAGCCTCTGATTCAGAGATAAATTCTATAAGAAAACAGCCTCTTTTTTAAATTTATTTCCTCAAGGATAACTGGTTGTGATTCAAATACAATTTCTACCAGAAAACAGCTGCTGATTCAGGGACATTTCCAGAAAAATTTTTTCAAAGAAAACTAGCCCTAATTCAAAGATATTTTATATAAGAAAAAAAGCGTCCTTTTTAAAGTTATTTCCTCAAAGAAAACTGGCTGTGATTCACAGACATTTTCTTTAAGAAAACAGCCGCTGATTCAGAGATATTTTCTATATGAAAACAGCCACTCTTTTAGAGTCTTTTTCTCAAGGATAACTGGTTGTGATTCAAATACATTTTCTATAAGAAAACAGCATATTTTTTAAAGTTATTACCTCAAAGAAAACTGGCTGTGATTCAAATATATTTTCTATAAGAAAACAGCCGCTGATTCAGGGATATTTTCCATAAGAAAACAGCCGCTGATTCAGGGATATTTTCCATAAGAAACCAGCCTCGCTGGCTGTGACTCAAATACATTTTCTGCCAGAAAACAGCTGCTGATTTAGGGACCTTTCCAGAGAAATTTTTTCAAGGAAAACTATCCCTAATTCAAATATATTTTGTATAAGAAAACAGCCTCCTTTTTTAAGTTATTTCCTCAAAGAAAACTGGCTGTGATTCAAAGACATTTTCTATAAGAAAACAGCCGCTGATTTAGAGATATTTTACATAAGAAACCAGCCTCGCTGGCTGTGACTCAAATACATTTTCTGCCAGAAAACAGCTGCTGATTTAGGGACCTTTCCAGAGAAATTTTTTCAAGGAAAACTATCCCTAATTCAAATATATTTTGTATAAGAAAACAGCCTCCTTTTTAAAGTTATTTCCTCAAAGAAAACTGGCTGTGATTCAAAGACATTTTCTATAAGAAAACAGCCGCTGATTTAGAGATATTTTACATAAGAAACCAGCCTCGCTGGCTGTGACTCAAATACATTTTCTGCCAGAAAACAGCTGCTGATTTAGGGACCTTTCCAGAGAAATTTTTTCAAGGAAAACTATCCCTAATTCAAATATATTTTGTATAAGAAAACAGCCTCCTTTTTAAAGTTATTTCCTCAAAGAAAACTGGCTGTGATTCAAAGACATTTTCTATAAGAAAACAGCCGCTGATTTAGAGATATTTTCTATAAGAAAAAAGCATCTTTTTTAAAGTTATTTCCTCAAAGAAAACTGGCCGTGATTCAAAGACATTTTCTATAAGAAAACAGCCGCTGATTCAGGGATATTTTCCATAAGAAACCAGCCTCGCTGGCTGTGACTCAAATACATTTTCTGCCAGAAAACAGCTGCTGATTTAGGGACCTTTCCAGAGAAATTTTTTCAAGGAAAACTATTCCTAATTCAAATATATTTTGTATAAGAAAACAGCCACCTTTTTACAGTTATTTCCTCAAAGAAAACTGGCTGTGATTCAAAGACATTTTCTATAAGAAAACAGCCGCTGATTTAGAGATATTTTCTATAAGAAAACAGCATCTTTTTTAAAGTTATTACCTCAAAGAAAACTGGCCGTGATTCAAAGACATTTTCTATAGCATTCGCATTTTCTATAAGAAAACATTCACAGAAACATTTTCTATAAAATATCAGAGAGATTTTCTATAAGAAAACAGGCTCTGATTCAGAGACATTTTCTATAGTAACTTATCGTAAAATCTAAGACAATTTTTTTTAGAATAAATGAAGTTCACATTGTGAGCAATTTTTTTTATTTACGACCCACATTTAAATAAAGAATATTTATTTTACCCTAATAAACCTTATAAATCATACATTATTTATTATTGTAAGACATTTTTTATTTCCTTTTCCTGTTCTTACGATATGCAACGAAATTGTTGTCATCACCCTCTGGTTATACCCGTAACAAGCAAGCTAATAAGTGCTTTAACATCTCACCCACCTCACAACGAGAAAAACATGAAAAAAATTAATTATAATTAATAATAAATGAGATTTAACTCGCGTAAATTGTAAAAGAGTTTTACGTGCTTATGTATTGTCGTACACAGTCATTTATCAGGCTAAATGTTTTAATGTATTTCTACTTAAACTTACACCCTACAAACCGCCCACACTATGTTCACGAATTTTCCTAGTATAACACCAGTGAATTGATAATTTATTAGATTAACTTTGGAAGACTATGGAAGAAATACTTTTACAACCGAAAATACCGTTATAGTCTCTTTTGTAAACTCATACATTTTATTCGTTTTGTTCATGTGTTAGTGGTGGCTTTAGAACAAATATTGTAAATACGTTTTTGGTGCGTGAGAATGCAAGTTTTAGTATGTGTGAATCGAGGTGAGGTGAGAGTGTGAGATATTCTCGACATGCAAGTTTCAATAAAATTAATTGAATAGCGCTAATTTTTTGGTGGTTTTTGTAACATTTTTAATACTTATTTGTAGTGAATAAAAACTAGATCAAGTATTGGAATTTTTGTTTTTTTTAACAGTTTTGTTTTATCATAAACACTTTTGTTCACAATTTGTGATTTTATTAAGCTTATTTTTAACTTTTATCCGTTTTCATGTAGCTTAACAATGTTCTTGTTATTTTGTTGGCTGTAAGGGTGCTTAATAAAATCTTTAATATAATTTATGACCCACAAATCTGTTACTCTGACCACGACAATTTGGTAAAATCACCCAGCAATAGCTTAAACTTTTGTCAACATTCTCTTATTTAACACATTCGCCGGAAAAGCAAAAGAAAATTTCAAAAATATATGACCATTAACAGCCTCAACAACAACTTCTGTTAATGGCCAGTGATTGAAAACCAAATAAACTTTTATGGCCACAAAAAATGGGGGGGGGGAAACAATACAGTTGTTTATAGAAAATTTTTACTTTTACATTAATTTTTTGTTAGAAATAATATTAATATATTTTGTTTTTTTACTTATCCTCTGGGGTGATGTTAAATGGCTGCTTAGGTAATAATCTGCAAGGACATAAAAGCAGAAAGACAGGATAAATTTATGAACTTTTTGCAATAACTTTCAAATATTAATAAAAACAAGCCAACTGGATAAAAAGCATACTCGTGCATAGCTAAAAAAAAGAAACAAATTTGTGAAAGAAACGCAGTGGTGTTACGCTTAGAAAAAATTAATTGAGAGCCTAGAAAAATTGCTCACTGAATTCAGAGCCTGTTTTTGGTCTAGAAAATAAAAAATAAAACCAATTAAAACAAAATAACTAAATTTCGACAATTTATAGAAAATAAGTCAAAATTAAATATTCGAGTATACTTTTTTATTTCTCACAAAATTTTTCTTAAAATTAAAGATGTCTGCGTGGAAAGTTTAAAATTTATAAAAATTTTCATAGACTGTGAAATGTATTCTTTTGTTTGAAATACGATTTAGAGAAAACAACAAACAAATAACCAAGTTATGGCTATTTCTACAAAATAACTCAGAATTAATATCAATCATACGTAGTGGCAGCCAGGGAAAATAAAATCAATTTAAAAGTATTTTTAAAGACTTTTAATATTTCTAAAAATAGTTTTTCGCCCAAAAAATGTCCTTGAATTCATGAAATGTCTGTGGCTCTTATCAAAAGAAGATCTCTCTACATCTAAAAACGTCATTCTTAAATACTTTGAATGTATTTGTTTTACTAGCAATTGCAAGCATGTTAATGGTTTTTACATACATACATACATATAAGTACACGAGTATGTGCGTAACTTTATTTAAACACTCTGTTTTGTTTTGAAAATCAAATACTATGTGAGTGTAAATACAATTCTAAATTGTACGTCTGCCTTTGTTTTTATATATAAACATATATTTTTTTTAAGATCTCTATGTCTGCCTTTCATTTAACATTCAAACAAAAGAGTCGTTGTGCCATTTGTTTATTTCTAATTTAAACGAGGCCCCATTACAAACAGAGTTTTTATCAACGTTTTTCTGTATGGAGTATTGCTTGTTTGACAGACGTGAATTTAAAAAGACATGAGAAATAATAATCATAAAAATAAAATAAAACAGTAAAAGAAAAACAAGAGAAACAAAAGTTTAAATGGAAAAGGGTTGTGTTTTAAGACATTAATGACGCACTGCTGGAGAGTAAATATTAAAAGCGGGCAAGGGGTGTTTGTGTGTTCTACAAGTATAAAAATGACATTTATTAATTTTAAAATAAGCAAAAAAAAATTGTTGATTTTTATTTTATGTTGTTTTGCAAATATAGCTATAAAATTGTTCCTCCTATCAAAAATGAAGTAAAAATAAAACAAAATTTAGACACAGACATTTAAAGGGTCTGTCATATGTTTAGCTCTTTTGGGAAAAACTCATGTGAGGATATCAAGGTTTTTTTTTGTTTCTGAGGTGTGTATAGAGGTTATTTTTTGTTAATAAGTTTTAAGGATTTCAATGCATGGGTTTCAGTAAAGTGAAGAATTGTGGCAATAAGGTTCAGTGCAATTAAGGTATTATTAAAATTAGGTTTTTACTATTAAAATTAGGTTTACTAAAATTAGGATTACCCAGCTCTAACATTGTTTTGTTTAAATGCAACTTATACACATATTTAAAGTCTTGTTTCATACTCTTCAGTTTTAGCAGAGCAGTTTTTCTTCAATTCAATTTTGAACTTGCCATTTCATTCACAAACGTCAATTCAATTTTCATACTTTTTCATACAAATCAACATGCATGAAAGAGAAAAAAAAAACAAATAAGAAAATTGACCAGTACAAAATACTTGCATTGACGAGTCAGAATTGAAGAATGTGAAAGCGGACTAAGTGATTTTTTAATATTATAAAAAATGAGAGCTTGGTCCACAAATTAATCAGAAAATCATTAAAAATTTTATTACATATTTGCTTTATACTGCATTTAATTTTCATGCGATGAATGCAGGTAAATGCTTTGATGAATAATAATTGCTTCAATGCCATTTCTATATTAGAACATACGTATTTAAAAGTCTTCAGAAATACTTTAGAATTTAATTTTTCTCTAAGGTTACACACGACGTATGATTGATAATAATTTTGATAATAATTTTTTGAAAATGGATATAAATCGTATACTTTTCTATTGATATTTATAAAATTCGTTTTAAACGTTAGAAAACATTTCTCAGTTACTGAAAATCTATATAAATTTTAAACTTCCAACATAAAAATGTTTTATTTTAATAAAAAAAAATTAAACAGAAAATAAAATGTTAAAATTAATTTTGATTTATTTTGATATTTAAGGCAAAAATAAAAGTCATGAATTAAATATTGCATAGTAATACGCTAATTTTATTGCTTTCAATGCTATAAATGATAAGACATGCCCTGTCACAATTTCAAGAGCAATCCAAAAAAGGTGGAGGCAATAAAACTAGTAATATTTAATTCATGACTTTAATTTTTGCCTTAAAAAATTAAAAGTTAAAAAATAACTCTTATTTCTGCCTTAAAAAATAAAAGTAAAAAAATAACTTTTTTGTCTTGACTTTTTCGATAAAAGTCATAACAGTTCCTGTACCTGGTTAATAATAATGTAAACAAATTTTCAACTTTTAACCAACATTTTAAAATTTTAATTCAAAACTTTAGTAACTTTAAACATTTAGTTTGTAAATTTTAGAAAATGTAGTTCATAATTTTACTTTATTTAAAATTTTAGGCCACTTTCTAGCATAAAACACTTTTATAGTCTTAAGAAATATAGAAATTGATTTTATTTTAAAATGTTATACAGGACGTATGATTAATATGTATTAATTTTGACTTATTTTTTTATAAATGGTCATAATAATACCCTGGGTATTTTTTCAGCAATGTTGCTGAAGTTAGTTTTAAATAATAAAAATTAAATTGATTTTATTTTTTCAGGTCTACACTACGTATGATTGATATTAATTGTGACTTATTTTGTATAAAGTATAATTTTGTGTTGATTTATCTAAATCAGGTTTCAAACAAGAGAACACATTTCACAATTTCTAAAAATGAGCATAAATTTAAAACTTCCCATTAAGAAATTTTGTTATTGAATATAAAATGTTGAAAATTTAATTTTGACTTATTTTCCTAAATAGCCTCTCAACTTAGTTATTTTTATATGGATTTGATTGCAACTCATTTAAGGCGATATAAAATCTTTTACAGCTAATGAGAAAATATATACATATGTATGTTTTGAACTTTTCACACAATAATTTTTAATTTCAATAAAAAAATTGTGAAATAATTATAGTAAAATTATTTTTCTTGCAGTTTTTAAATTTATGAAAATTGAATTGAAAATTGTATGGTATATTACGCTATGCAACATATTCTATGCTAAAAAACAATTTTTTGAAATGTTTATTAAAGTCTTTAGAAATACTTTTAAATTAATTTTATTTCCCAGACTCCCACTACGTATGATTGATATTAATTCTGAGTTGTTTTGTAAAAATGGGCATAACTTGTTTATTTTTCCAACGATTTTTGTGAAATTAGCAACAAACCCTGAAAACTTTTCATAGTTTATAAGAATATTTATAAATATAAAACTTTCTGAACAAAATTTTGTACTTTTAACTAAAACAAAAAAGCTTTTAAAATTTCAAAAAATTTCAATTAAAATTTTATTACATATTTGTTATTTATACCATTTAATGTTACTAAAATTTTAATAACAATCATTATTATGAAACATTTGTGTTTAAAATATGCTGTTTATGTTGCTAAAAGATTACTATTTTGTTTAATTTTTATTATAAATAAATACATTATGTTGTAACCAAAGCTATTTTTATATTTACTCTTATATAAATTAGTTGTATTTTTTTCTGCAAAACCATAGCCATAGTTTAATTTTATAATTTATTGTAATATATTTTTTAACCTTCACCCATAAATATTAAATTTTTGTTTAACTTATTTTTATTATAGCGCTGACCTACTTCACTTCACACAAAAAATGCCGGCTTTCAACGCACACACCAATACTTTCAAGCAGGTTTTCACATACAAACACACATATTTCAAACAGTTCATAGACACTTTCGTTGTGTATTTAAAACAGACACTGGCAAATAAATCTGCTTACTCTTGCTCCTGCTCTTGCGCAAAAATTTAGAAAAAGGAAAAGTAAAATAATTTCAATAGAAATAAAATAAAACAGGCTGTTTTTAACCAAAACCCACTTTAGTGTTATTTTTTTTTTGAGCGAATGTTAACTACATATTTATATACAATTTTATGCAAAAATCTTTTATATATTAGAACAATAAACAAGCATGTCATTGTCAAAAGACACGTTTTTGGTATTGTTTTTGGAGACAGATGTACATGCACAATACTATTTCTGTAATGTCTCTAATTCACACACACACCCCTGCTCCTGCTCCCTAGTTCCCTTGCCCTACACAAAAAGCAGCAATAGCAATGAAAATAATTGTTAAATTATATGGAAAATGTTGTAAAATTAACTAAACATGAAGGCTAAATAAATGAATAAGGCAAGTCTATGTAGCTGGAAAGAGAGTGCCAGCATGTGAGAGCATATAAAGCTGCTTAGGTAACCTAAAATAAGCTTATGTGTTTGCTATCTTCCAACAACGTGTGAGTGGGAGAGAAAGAGAGAGTGATAGTTTTAACAATTAATCATTAAAGTAAGTTGTAATGGTTGTATGTGGGAGTATACGTCTGTGTTGTTTTATTTTTATTTTTAAATATATGGTGAATTTCACGTCAAGTGACCCAATTTTAAAACTCGATGTCTTCCAATTTGGATGAAATTTGCACCAAGGTTAGTAATATTGGATAGTAGGCCAGACATAAATAAAATGAAAATGATACATGTGCCAAATATTGAAAAATTCTATTCTTAAGTTAAAAAATATTTTTTTTTGATAGATATCTCACTCGCATCCCATTAAGCGATTATAAAGGCCTTAAAGTAAATTGTATAAGCTTTCTTTTGAAAAAGGGTCCAAATTTAAAAAAAAAAATTAAAAAACAAAATAATTTAAAAAAAAATTAAAAAAAACATTTTTTAAAAATTAAAAAAAAATATTTTTAAATTATTGAAGAAATAGCTATCTAAAGTCTTTTGAACAATTTTTGCTAGGACCAACACTCATTTAAAAAAAACCCTGTATGACCAAAATTGACCAAAATGTCCAACTTTGACCCCCTCTAACTCCAACACTTCTGGACTCATAGAGCTGAAAATTTGTGTCTGGCCTACTATCCAATAGTACTAACCTTGGTGAAAATTCCATCTAAATCGGAGGACATCGATTTTTAAAATTGGGTAACTTGACGTGAAATTCACCATATATTTGAATTTCCAAAAACAATGTCAAAGTAATTTTAAAGTCCAACAAACTCGAAACAACAACGAAAAACTTTTTAACAATGAATGAATGTTTAGTATTTGTCAAATATTCACGCCCTCTAATTAAAAACAATAAAACCAGTTACATTTTCAAGTACAAAAGTAATGATAAGTTGGAACATAACAAGCACAAATCAAGTCACATGCAAGACTAACATCAGCTGGTTGAAAATAAAAATAAAATTAACATATTTATTGGGTTTATTTATAAATTAAAAAGCCTAATTATGGTTACAACTTTTTAGAGTCTTTGTAATATGTCTAACAGTCCAGAAATAACTCTTTGTATAACAACAGTGTGATAAATCAACTGCTAAATATTTCCATGTATATCCACACACTTTTGTGGATTTATACGTTATCATTGTGCAGGTATTCAAAATGAATGAAAAAAGAAAAAAGCTTTTGCTGATGGCGATAGAAATATATAAAGTATTATTATCTGTATGAAAAAATGTAATCTATTGGCAACTCAGTTCATTTCTGTGGGCTTATATAGCTCCCATATGACTACTTATAGGCGGATCATCTTAAAATGGGCGGAATGATTTGTGTGTATGTTGAGTATTATATGCATTCCAACATTTTTAACAGAGTTTTGCTTTTTAAAGTGATTTTCGGAAGTGGACCATATATTGCAATAATGACTAATTATGGAGCGATCTGCACACAATTTGCAAGTGTGTTTATGAACAACTTATTTCTAGTGAAATTTGAAATCTCTATTTCGGAAGGACATTTGCATGGGGGCTTGGGCCGAACAAATATCATGTACCAAATTTTATGGACATATCTTCAAAATTGCGACCAGCACTCTGAGCACAATGTTAAATGGCAAGCCAGCCACGCGGACCTACATCATTAATTGATCCCCCGAATTACTTTCTGAGTCGATCGGTATACTTTAGGGTGGGTGTTAGACTAATATTTTGGAGCGTTACAAACATCAACACATATTCAATATACCCTACTCATGATGGCGCTGTAGAGTAAAAAAAATCCCTAAACAATTTGTAATCAAATGAGTTGAATGAAATGAGTTATGTACATAGCATTCATTTAAACATTATTTTTAATTTATCAAACCAAACCTTGGGCTTCATATAGATCCATATTAAGTTTTCTTTTGAAGTTACGGGTGACGTATGATTATTATTAATTATGATTTATTTTATGAAATTGTCAATAACTTGTCTATTTTTCAAAAGATTTTTATGAAATAAACTATTTGTAATAGCCAAGAGTTCAAAAAATCTATATAAACATGTAAAAAAAGTTCTACGAATTTGTATATGGGCAACTTTAAAAATTTACGGCACTTAGAATTTTTTTTGTCTGACATCAATGTCGATTTGTGTGTGTATAGAGCGATATTTGAGCATGTGAAATCCGTTCGCGTATAATCATTTCTACTGCGGTTTTAAGTTAAAAATTAAATACATATTTCATACAAGGATGTTTTTGAGGTTAGAAACATTTTGTTTCCTCCATAAAATTTTAAATCTTTAAAATTTTTTCATGCGTTTTCAATTTTAGTATCAAGCTCAGTACAGTCTTCGATGTACGTTTCAGCGCAATTGATACAGCGCTTTAGTTGTCACAAAAAAAAAACTGCCACTGCACGCACCCGGGTTGAAAAAAATTCTTTTTTTTTTTTTGCACTTTATCAGTTTAGTCCGTGGCGAAGAATCTATTTAGATACCTTAACTTGTTCCCATGCCATGTTTTGATATAAAAGAAGATTAAAAAAAAAATGTTTTTTTTGCAAAAATTTTCAAAAGTTCATAAAATTTATGTGTTTAAGGTACCCTTTATTAAGTTACGCACATCACGCAATACACTACCCAACTTAAAAGACAATTCAGATTGTCAGACGCAAAAAAGATACATTTTTAAAAAAAATTACGTTAATTTCTTTTAAGTTTGTGATCTCTGTGATACGTTATTGGTGCGCTGACACCAACTTGACATACCTCAAAATTTATAGAATTACGAAGTAAAATCTTCAAAAAGTTCAAAATTTGGAAAAAACATTTTCGTTTCACTTGTAAACCACATTCAACTTTCCACTCAGCAGCGATATTAAATTTTTTTTTGTGGATATATCCTCCCAGTCTAGTCACTATGTTTTGTATTAGTTTGTATCTGAAAGCTAAAAACTATTACAAAGAAAACGGAATGGATGAAAAAACTCTTGCAAGTTTCAAGTCGTTTTCTTTTAATTTTTAATTCTTAAGGTGAAGACTTTTCAACATAAAACTTTGCACGTCATATCCTTCAAGTATATTCATCCAAACCCTGTACAACGTTTTTTTCAATTCATAACACTTAACGCAATAAGAGCCATATTATGTCGGTTTCAGCAGGTGCTCAAAAAATTTTGGCTATTTATGGCATTACACAAAAATTAAAGTATTAATTTCCAAGTTTTTGTTATACTAAACTTGTTCTTCACTTAACTAAATACTAATTTCAAATGATTTATTATTGTAAGAACAATTTTTTCTGCAAGTCTTTAATTCACTTTATTAAATTTGTTTATTTTTTATGTGAAATTGTACAAAGAACTGACTGAATCTAGGTTTTTGTTCTCTTCTCCACAAAAAAATAGTCACTACTACTGCTAAAACAATTTTCTTTAAATCTAAAAAATACAAACTATAAAAAAAGAAAATTGCTTTTGATATTTTTTATTCTTGTTTTCAACTAACACGCACTTGATAACATTCCGGTTTTTGTATTTTTTCATATAATTGTGTCATAGTTTGTATTTTTACGTCTATGCTTTGTGACGATGCTGATTTTTTTTTTTATTTCCACTCATTTTCAGGTGACACCTTTTTTTCCAAACAGTGAACATTAGCACCTGATGTCAATTCTCTTGCTACCCACACCAAGCTCTTTTGTAAAGAATGAACGTCTGCTATAGAGACTTTGTTATATAAGTGTACGAGTATATGTATGTATGGTTGAGTGGGTGTGTGTTTGTAGTTGTATTAGTGTCTGTATAGGTTTTGTATTTGTTTGTATGTCCTGTTATCTGTTTGCTGGATAGTTGGTTGCTTAAATTGTTATTGTTGCTGAGGCTTAGTGTTGTTTTGTGTGTTGTGTTCGTTTTTTCATGTTTCCAACAAATTTGAAAAAGCAATCATGTGTTTAAAATTCTTCAAAAAAAAATAAAGAAAATTTATCTTCTTTTGCTCAACTCCAATCAAGTAGAAATTTGTTTTTCCTTTTTCGTTTATAAGCATTTGTTTGATTTTTTTTTCGAATTCTTGATTTAGTTTATTAGTTTTTATTGAAAAGAAATTTATAAAAGGACTTTTGCTTTGTGAGGCTATAAAAATAGAAGATATTTGAATATAACGAACGCATTTTAAATGTTAAACAAATGAAAGCAGGTCAGAGAAAATATCAAAGCTAAGGACAGAAAAATATTAAATAAAAACTATAACACTAAAGAGACAGATAATTAACAGAGAAATAATGCTAAAAAGAAAATTGTGAAAATATTTAACTTACTTTCTAATAAATTTAATGTATGTGTGCTCACATTAAAAAAAATTGGAATTTTTTCCTAAAAAAATTTAAATTTTTCTTTTCATGTTCAGGTTGGCGTATGATTAATATTAATTATGACTTACTTTATGAAATTCGTAAAATCCAAGATATTTATAGGCAGATTTTTATGCAACAAACCGTGCATAATGGCTAAGAGTTTGGTTTTTGAATTTGCATATAGATAAGTTCGATAAGATGTTTAAATATGTATGAAAGGCTTTGTGATTAAAAACAAAATGTACATTGTTTCTCAGATTATTAACTAACTTCACTGGTTGCTTTATTTGCTACTAAATTTAAAGCATTTTCTTCTATGCTATTTAAAGTTTCAGCAGCCAAGTTTTTGTGTGATGGATATTTCATTTAAAAATTTAATTTTTCGATGTGACGTATGATTGATATTAATTGTGACTTTTTGTAAGAAATCTTCTATAACTTTTTTATTATTAAAACTAATTTAATGACACGAACTGCAAATAATGGCTACGTGTTTAGGTTTTGAAAGTATTTACAGTAATGTCGATTTACTATTTTCACATAAATAAGAAATGCATTTTTAAATTTAAGATGTTTTCTCATATTACATTTCTGAAAATTCTCCATTATTTTTATTTAGTAATACATTTATAGTGTTTTTTTTCTATTGTATTTTAAGTTTAAATAAACAAGGTTTTGCTGCAATGTCTGCAAAAATTTGCATTAAATTTTAAAATTAAAATTTTTAAGCATTACGTATGATTGATATTAATTATGACTTATTTTATAATATTTCGAATAACTTAGGATTTTATGAGCAGATTTTTATAAAACAAACTGTGAATAAAAGCTGAGAGTTCTGGATTTAATAATACATGAAGCATGGTTTTATATTTTTTAACATAAAAGTAAGAAATGCTTTGTTTTATCTGAATAAAAATGTTTATAAAATTTCTAAAAAAAAGTTTGGGAAACTAAAATTAAAATTTTGTTTATTTTTTAAATTTTATTATGATATTTATAACTTTGTTTAAATTTCTTGCTTCAAAAAAAAATTTTTTTTTAAGTTCAGCGTGACGCATGTTTGTTATTAATTATGCCATATTTTAGAAAATCTTTAATAACTATACTTTTTGTGTAAGCTATAGCAATGAAGTAAATTATTAGTAATTGCTGAGAATTAAGAATTGTAATCATTATAATATTCCTATTGATTAGCAATTAGTTTATACAATCCCTTAAGAAATTTTCCATTTAATCAATTCAAATTTATTCAAATTACAATTCAATAACATAGCCTCAATTGTCCTCAAATATTCATTTACACACATTAAAGTGCCTTTGTTCTTCCTCACCCCCCCCCCCCCCCAAAAAAAAAAGAAAAAAAAAACAATCAATAAATATATTAATTATGCTCAAATGTTTGGTTATAATTTGTAATTATTACCAATAATATGCATAAAAATATTTCAGCTCCTGCCCCACTGCGTAACCACTGAAATGCGTCAATGCGTTTTGATTATAATCTGTAATGAAAGCATGGGTCTTTTGTTTCAATTACCGGAAATGTAGCAGCTCCCATAAATTGCCGCAATATAGAACAAAAAAAATGTAATTGAATTAATACAATACAGTGAAACTGTATCTAAAATTAAATGTCATGGTTTGAAAACTCATAAATTTAAATGAATTGTTAGAGATTATGTGTTGTTCAAATGCTGAAATTATTTACCTTACAAGCAAGTAAGCTGCAATGAAAAAAAAATTACATTTAATCAAGTTGTGGAAAATTTCATAAAATATTCATAAAAATTAATATTAATCATACGCAATATTAAAATTTCAGTTTTATCTAAAATATTTTACATTTAAACAAATTTTATTTTAAGAAATTTATTCAGCAAGTAAGTTATTTTATCTGATAGTTAGTGTAGCTAAATATATTTAAAATTCTTGTATGTTTGAGTGCCTTTCTAAATAACATAATTTGAATTGTGTTCATTTCCTTTCTTTGTTATCAAAAGTGTGATAAATCAATTGTGAAATATTTGTATTTATTTTTATGCCTGGCCGATCACACTTTTGTGGATTTTGAAGTTATTATTTTTATATTTTCTTGTATGCCTGTTTGATAAATGAAACGCAGCCAAACAAACAATACATTTCTCTAAGTTTATTTATGTTTGTGTTTCTTTTTAATTGACAAAAAAATATGAAATTTAAGGAAAACATCAAGAGTAATATATTTTCATTAAAATGTCAGCAAAAGTAAAAACAGTTCTTAACCTTTAAGCGAACACCAGGGCCTGGCCAGGCATTTTTGAACATATTTATAGTTTTTTACTTAGATAACTGAGGTGGAGCCCCTTAACTTTTTATGAATTCCTCAATAAAGGTGTTGTTCAACTTTGGATGAATGGTGTTGGTACTCCCATCTTTGGTTGTCCCTTTTTTGAGACTGTTTTACCTTGAGGGTGATGCCAGAGGACATCTATAGGCGTATATGTCATCATACATTACCTTTTAAGTAATTTCTTCGTCAATTTGCAAAAATATAAATTTTGTTGTTGTATTTTGGCGAATCGTTTTTTTGCCAGATACAGTCCATTAATAATCCTTGAATCATATAGTCATTTTAATAATTTGCGTTGTATAATTTGAATAATTATTTGATATATCTTGAAATCTGTTAATCGCCATTTTAACATTGAATTGTGGTTTTTTATATAAATTATAAAAATAAATTTTGTAAATCATTAATTCGAAAAGAAACATACAAATAAAAGGAAAGTGATATCGTTCACTAATTATTTGAATTAAAATAAAATAAAACAAATTACTTTTTTCTTTTTCTTTTGTGGAGCCATTTTGGTTTAGTCACCTCGGTTGTTTTCTCTAGCCAAGTAATACGAAACTTGGCCTCCAGCGATTCCACATTGGATAAAACCATATCGGTGGTTTTTTATTGGTCCTTCGAGCCGGATTTTTGGACATTTGGTGGACAAAGGAGTCTTGGAAAGCAATACCAGGTGAAATTGTTTTATTTTATTTTGTTTTGTCTTGTACAATTTTGTTTGTTTCATACAAAATCTTACAAGACACACACACATACATTTGTGATAAAAGATAATACAGAATATTTGTTTTGCACGGTATTATCGCAAAAGGTGTGTGAATTTACTAGATTAATTCACAAAATCGAACCGTTTTATCACAAACTGCTTGGAATTGATAAACTAAATTGATCTTCTGCTGGCAACACTTATTATATATTTTTTATTTTCAACAACTCTGTGTTTAATAGAAAAACTTTATTACCGACATATTAGTTGAGCTGTCATTTAAGTGACACTTTATAACAGCTGCTTGTATTTACATATTTTTCTACATTTTTGTTTTGTTTGTTTGTGAACAACAAACATTTTGTTGATAAATTTTATATTTAAATATAAAATTAATTAAAAATTAATAAGCAGTGTAAAGTGTCGAGTGTTAATAAATAAAAACTTAAAAGGGAACAGCAGGAGGTATTAGTGTCCAGTTGTACATATTTCCCAAACATCAGGAAATTAATTAAACAACAAGAAGTAAACAGATCTGCAACACAACAGCCAATTGAAAAACAAAAAAGGTAACAACATTTATATAAACCTATAAAAATTTAAATCGATTATTCCAGATCTTCTGGATAAATTGTAATAAATATTCTTGTTTTTTGTGAGCCTTTTTTTGTACCAAGTTGGTGTTTTTTCTTCAATATTTAACTTGATAAACGTTGTAGCTTGGTACTTCGTTAAATTTATCTAAATTTGTAAAACTTTTGAAGTTTTATTTAATAAAGCAATTGTGGCTATTTTGCAAAGTGAAACTACTAAATCTTTACTAACAACTACCTATACATTTTGATTGTGGTTTCCAATAGTTCTTAGAAAATACGATTTATTTGTTTGATTAAATTCGATTATAATTTTAGTAAGAATAGTGAAATAATAAATACAAAACGGAAACAAACTAACATTAGTTTCTTTTTTGCCGTGGTGAAAAAATTTATATACATATATAAAAAAAAAATTGTGCAACATTTTTCAAAAATAAGTTTTCACTTATTAAATAAATTTGTTTATTACTGTATTTCACTATTTATTTTGATATTTTTTCTAAAAAACTTATACAAAATGACTAAATCTTGCAAATTAGTTATTTTTGAAAGGACTGCACGTCTGTTTTTAGACTTTGAAAAAGAATTTAACGATTTGACCCATGACACTCTTAATTCTTATTTATTGGAAATAAGGAAGGAAGAGTTTAAGACATTATGGGACAAAACAAGAAACTGTTATGAAGATTTTGCCACTAGGAACAACGAAATAGATTCGGAAGAGGATTCTGAGAGCGCAGATAGTTTGTTTAAGGAATGTCGATTAGGCTATATTTCTTGCGCTGCTCAAATGGGAGAGTTGTCAGATACCTTTTTTAATAAAACTAGAATGTCATCAACTCAGTGTGGTAGAAATATACGGGAAAACTTTGGGAATCAAAGGCATAATTTAACGTTGCCCCCTTGTATCACCGAAGTTTTTAAAGGTGACTACCAATCCTGGCCGTCCTTTCGGGACATGTTCAAGGCCGTTTATATTGATGGTGCTGATTTGTCTGGCGTAGAACGTTTATGCTATTTGAGACAATTCACTGAGGGCGATGCGTTGTTAATCGTAAAAGAATCTCCTCTTACAAATGAAGGTTTTGAGAATGCTTGGGAAAACCTTCAAGACAGATATGAGAATAAAAGGATTTTGGTACATGACCAATTAAAAGTTTTGTTTAATTTGGTGCCCGTAAAATCGGAAAGTGGCGCTGAAATAAAAAGGCTGCAACGGGACATAAATAATTGCATTTCGGCACTTCGTGTGTATAAGATTAATATTTCGTCATGGGACCCAATTTTTGTTTATGCATGTTTGACCAAATTGCCTTTTCATACACTGTCTTTGTGGGAACAAACAGTTAAATGCAAGATGGAAATTCCACTTTGGAAAGATCTTGATGAGTTTCTAACTGGGCGTTTTCAATCGTTAGAAACTATTTCCAATATTCGTAGTGGAAATAAAATAGAACCCAATTTTAAGGCTGAAAAATCGAATAGAAACAATAATACAATCGTTAAAGTTTACCAGACCAATGTTTCCGAAAATTCTTGCTTAATGTGTTCGGAAAAACACAAATTGAATTATTGCCGAAAGTTTTTGGACAAAGATCAGATGGAAAGATTTTTATTTGTTAAAAACCGAAAATTGTGCATTAACTGTTTGAATCCAGGTCATAAACTAAGTGAATGTAAGAGTAACTTTAGTTGTTCAAAATGTTATTTGAAACATCATTCACTTCTTCACAAGGAAATTGATAATTCGGAACCAGAAACGACTGATCAAAGTATGGATGATGTTCCTTCAGTATCACACAGTAATACAACGGTACAAAGTTGTTTTGCTACGACTTCGAAGCATGTACTGTTGGGAACTGCTTTGATTAATGTCGTATCTGGTGGTGATATTTTTTCGGCTAGAGCAGTTATTGATCCAGGGTCGCAATCAAGTTTCGTTTCGCAGAAACTTCAAAATATTTTGAATTTGCCAACTAGGGCGACAAATGTGTGCATTTCGGCACTAAATGACGCGATACCTGGTCCTGCTTTGAAGGAATGTGATCTGACATTGCTCTCTCCCATTAATAAAAATTTTAAACTAAACATATCGGCATTTGTACTTCAAAAATTAACTGGTAATTTACCAAATGAAACGATCAATGTTTCAGATTTGAGCTTTCCATTAGATTTTAAATTAGCTGATCCAGGCTTTTGTACTAGTGGGCCTATTGATATTTTGATTGGAGCTGATTTCTATCCCCAAATAATGATTGATAGTTCGAGGCAAAAGGTAATAGGAGACCTTGTAGCTCAAGAAAGTCATTTTGGGTGGATTTTGTTTGGACCCGTAACTTCGAATAGGAACAAATCGAATGTTCGAACATTTTTCACAAAAATAATTTTAGACGAACAAATAAATAATAGTTTTAAATCGCCACATGCTGATAAGATCTCTAACTTAGTGAAAAATAATTGTCGACAAAAGCTGAACGCTTCTGAAAATCTTTCTGGATGGAGGAAAAGTTGTATTACTAAAATACAAAAACGCAACAGATTTGTACATACATTTTTGAAGATTGGCGAAATGGTTTTGTATCGAAATGATAGTTTGTCGATAAATAAATGGAATTTAGGTCATGTCGTCAAAGTTTATATGAGTAAAAATCATAATATAAGAGTGGCTGAACTAAAAACTGATCGGGGAATAATTACAATGCCAGTAGAGAAGCTCGTAGTTCTTCCCACATATTAATTTTTTATTTAAGCTTTATTTGCAGTATCATGATCTCATTGGATGACACACATTTGAATTTTGAAGGAAGTTGATTGGAGCAAAACAATGACCACACCTGGCTTATTTATCGAAGTGATGACAAATATAAACGTTACAGTGATATGGATCACTATTTTTATCATTATTCGGGTATGATACCTAGTTCGTTGGCCCATAAGATAATGAAACGTTTTTGAAGGACCTAGTTCGTCCTAGTCAGAAAGAAAGGAACCTCGTTCGTTCCAATCATTCGCCAGATGACCTCGTACGTCTAGTGGTCTGTTTAGTGAAACCTCGTTCGTCTCAAGCTGTAATTCCTATTGGTGCGAGAAACAGCTTTTTATACTAGATCATGATACATAACTACCTCGTGTTATACTTCTATGGTATTATTTGCAGTACATCTTTTATTTGGATCCCTGGAGTGCTGTTTTTTGAGTCAACAAGATTTGCGTTTGACTTTTGCAATATTTAACAAATTAAATAAGAATTAATTCTTTTTTTGTTTTGCTTGCTTCTTTTTCTTTATTTTGTTTTTTATTAGCTATCTTTTGTTGCAATACTGCAAGGCCGCCGGGATGTTCAACTTTGGATGAATGGTGTTGGTACTCCCATCTTTGGTTGTCCCTTTTTTGAGACTGTTTTACCTTGAGGGTGATGCCAGAGGACATCTATAGGCGTATATGTCATCATACATTACCTTTTAAGTAATTTCTTCGTCAATTTGCAAAAATATAAATTTTGTTGTTGTATTTTGGCGAATCGTTTTTTTGCCAGATACAGTCCATTAATAATCCTTGAATCATATAGTCATTTTAATAATTTGCGTTGTATAATTTGAATAATTATTTGATATATCTTGAAATCTGTTAATCGCCATTTTAACATTGAATTGTGGTTTTTTATATAAATTATAAAAATAAATTTTGTAAATCATTAATTCGAAAAGAAACATACAAATAAAAGGAAAGTGATATCGTTCACTAATTATTTGAATTAAAATAAAATAAAACAAATTACTTTTTTCTTTTTCTTTTGTGGAGCCATTTTGGTTTAGTCACCTCGGTTGTTTTCTCTAGCCAAGTAATAGGAAACTTGGCCTCCAGCGATTCCACATTGGATAAAACCATATCGGTGGTTTTTTAGGTGTTTTGTACAAAAAAATTAAAAAAAACTTAAAATTTTTTATCTCTAGGCGTGTTAATTACTCTCAACATTTTTGTAACACCAGGGATCAGCCAGGCTCTGTTGGCAGTAAACAAGTGTTAATATTGTTACAATGAGTACTAAATTAGACAAAATCTTTGAAACAGTTTCAAAATCTCACCCTCATTATGAGAGATTGGCAGAGGCAATTGCCAATGATATAGAAAACAAAATTCAGAATGAGATTGATGGAAATGAAGACAATGCTTCTGATATTGGAAACGAGTTAGAAATTGATAATAAAATTGAAGATTTTTAATTTAAAGCCATAAAAATTATAAAAAGTGCCAGCTAGGCCCTGGGGTTCGCTTATGTGCACACAATTTGGTGTTTTCTTAAGGGTTAAAGTTTAATAAGAGTTTTTGGTTAAAATTTTAAACAATTAAATTTATTTTGTTTTGCAGCCATATTATTCCTTTAAAAGATTTCTGTTGAATTCATTTGAAATTATCCAAATAACTTTAATACTTTTAAAATTTTATCAGTTTAAACAATAAAGCCATAAATTAATATTAATCATACGCCCACGTAGCTTTTTACCATTTTCCAGCTAAATTTACTACATAATATAAATGAAATATTAATTAGGACACACACACATTTGTGTGTTAAATAATTCATTTGTTGGAATTTATTAATGATTTCTTAATTTGATTTTGAAATTATGTTTGTAATTGTTATAAAGATAAAGTTAAATAAATGAATTATATTGGCTCGTTAAGGTATTTTCTTTCAAATATATTTAATACATTTGAAATAGCTTAACAAATTTGAAATACTGGCAAATTTCTCACTAAAACCCGATATAAATATCAGTCATGTAACCCCAATAAACATACTATAAATTATGGCCGAAATTAAGTTAACTAAGATTTCGAACAATTATTAAACAATTTTAAAATAGTTCAACAATTCTACATTCTAGATTTCGAAAGTATTTTTCCATTTTAAAATCATTCGTTTTTTTGTCATATTTTCAAAGCATACTTCAAGCTTATGTTAAATAAATACAATTTATTTAGTTTATAGTTGAACATATGTTCTCATGATTACATTTATTTTAGGAAGAAAAAAACAAAACCATAACGTTAAACAACATATGAAAAATTTTACAAACAATATTGTAAACATAATAATTTATGCAAGAATTGTTATTTATTTTAGGAGTATGTAAATACTAAATACGTATGTATATGTATATCTATTAGTTAAAATGGAAAATTTAATTTTTTTTCAGTAATTAAATAATTGTAGTATAGATGAATTAAAACGAATTGCAAAGGTATTAAAAAGGAAAATTTTGTTTTGAGATTTTATGAAAAAAAATTTTATATTTATGAATGCAACAACATTTTGTTACAGCATAATAAATCGTTTAGTTATAGAACAATAACTGAATAAAACCTTAACTAGAATCTTAACCAGCCGAGCAACAATTTTAGCTAGAAATAAATAGAAATTAAACCGAAACAAGAATATGAACTATGTTGTTTTTACTATTAAATACATTTAAAAAAGTGTTTTCAAAATTTTCCCATTTACAAGGCTTTAATTTTGTTATAGTTTTATTATTATTGTAATTCTGTGTTAGAATTTATATAAAACAAATTCTTAGCTTTCATTAAAAATTTCTTTTAAACTTGTAGATTTTTAAATTAAGAAGTTATTAAAGTTTTAGTAAAATTAGCTGTAATTAATATTAATCATACGTATAGTGTGACTGTTTAATAACAAAATTTTAAAAAGCTTATAACTTTTAAAAAATTGGAAGTTTTAAAACAAAATTTGAGGTATTAATAGAGCAGGATATAAGGTTTCTGAATGAGCTATAGTGGGTCAAATTTTAGGACTTGAAATTTATTAAAATTTATTAGTACTTTATACACTACACCACCATAGTGGGGGAGGGTATATTGGATTTGTGCTGATGTTTGTAACGCCCAGAAATATTGGTCCAACACCCACCTTTAAGTATACCGAAAGTGATTCTGAGTCGATTTAACAAGGTCCGTCGGTCCTTCTGGCTGGCTGACTGGCTGTACATATAAAGCTGGTGCGCAGAGTACAGGTTGCAATTTTGAAAATATTTCGATAAAATTTGGTAACTGATATTTTTTCGAATCATGGATGTATGGGATTGAAACTTGTGGAAATCGGTCCATTATTTCACCTGGCCCTCATACAAATTTCCTCCCGAAATTGGGGTTTAACGATCATAAATATTTGAATTATGCAAGTATCTAAACAAATTTCATCATAAATGAGTGGTAAATGAAGCCAAATCACATCTACAATTTTTTTGCAGATCGGTCCATAATTAGTCGTAGCTCCCATATAAGGCCCATTTTCGAAATTCACTTTAGCAATCATAAATATAAACCAGAACACTCTGATTTTAAATACATTATTAAATAAAGATTTATAACACTAGGATCTAATGAAAAATCTATAAATCTATATAACTGATTAAATGTGTTGCACATCCTTCTTAGTGGGTCAGCATCAGCATAGTTTGATTTCAAAAATCTTATTGACAATGGATACAAATTTCTGGTAGGACGTTGTGGAACATTGAAAAGAATTTCATTTATTAGAGAATTAGAGCATATAACACCATTACTAACATTTAAAATAAATGATACATTCAGGATAATTCTATGATTTTTCAGTGTTAGCAGCTTAATAAGAGCTAGACGAGCAAGATATGATATTAAGATAAGTGGGCTAAAATGTAATCCTCGAAGGCAAAACAAGAGAAATTGTTTTTGCACCGATTCAATAGCATTAGAATATGTCTGATAAATTCGATCCCAAATAACCCACCCATACTCAAGAAACGGACGCACAAGTGACATGTATAATGTTTTTGAAATATACGGATCATTAAATTCTTTAGACCAACGTTTTATATATCTGAGAAAAACCATAAAATACAGCACAAGTAAATTGAATAAGATTAATGACACCTAATTTTATAATGGTCGGTCCATAATTAGTCAAAACTCCCATATATGACCCTCTTCGTAATTCAATTTAAGCTCCATAAATAGTTTTAAAGTATTTATATCGAGATAAAGTTCAACACATATAATATTTATATTCACAGACATCATGCCACTAAATTTTTGGCACTCTATCGCCGGACTATGTAACAATTTTATTCCATAAATGTTCGCTCGAAAACTACTAGGAACTTTTTGTCATAAAAATTTTCTAAAAAAAATTTAAAGTTTTTACCCAAACATAAATCTGAACTAAAATTTTAACTGCAAACTAAACTATAACCCGAACTAGAAATAAAACTTGTGACATAAAACAGTTTGAGTTGTTTCAGTTTCTAAGCAATTATTCGTGTAAATGTTGTTGCAAACTAAAAGAATTTAAAATTTTTTTTATTATTGTTCTTTAAAAAATTTAATACATGTCCTTCTTAGTTTTTTTCACACATTTCACCATAGCTTTCTTTAGCTTAAATAAATAATTTCATTTTCCTTCCAGTCATTTTGGAATGCTTAGAGAAAAAAGGAAACGGTTAGTTCATTGCACTTGACTTTTTCTGAAAACAAAAAATAAAAAAATTAAATAAGAAAAATAGTTTATCCTATAAATTTTCTTACGTATTATTTTCTCTTTTTCTTGCACTAAATCCTGGCCACACACAGAATTCGGTGACACTTGTGATAGTCATGGTAAATTGATAATAGTTTTAGCACGAACTAAGAAAAAAATATAAATCAAATATTTTCTTTTCTTACTTTTTTAAGAGTTGGAAAAAAAAACTTATTTTTGTGCCATGATAGTATAGAAAAAGAAAAGCTTGCACAAGAAAACTACATTTCAAATGATATTATTGCTGTTTTTTTTAACATTTGCATACTTTTGGGCGCCTTTTTGTGTAGTAAATAGTTAGAATTTTATTTTTCTTGAAAATCGAGTTCATGTCACAGTGATTACAAATGGTTTTGGGGTACATTTTTTTGTTGCTTTTTTGTATGTTTGTTTTGCTGTTGGTACATAAGTTTTATTACAGCATTTAGTTTAAGTAAATATTTACAAAAGCAGGCAGCATACTTTTGGGAGCAAGTTGTACAGAAATGTGTAACATATTTGCATTTAAGAGCAACAAAACGTAAAAGGTTTTTGCTTTTAGTAAAAATATTGCTGTTATAGTTTGTAAAACATGCATCATGTTTGATGTTGTATATTTGTGTCATTTAATGTTTAGCTTTTTTGTTTCAAATGTTGCTACAATATTTGTTACCACCTGCTGTGGCTGTAACCAATATTTATATTTACTGGGGCAATTTTTGTATTTTTATGTTTTTTTTTTTGCAGCAGCAATTTGTGCCATATTTTATTGACTTGTGCTTTCATATTGCCTTGTTGCTTTTTCGAGTTTAATAAATAAATGAAAAGTTTTTTTTTTTTGTTATTTTTGTAAATAATATAAAATGTTTACACATGTAGGCTTTTAAAATAATAGATTTCTTTAATTTTGTACAGCATATAACAAATGATGATAAAAGCATTTTACAAATTGTTTAAACATTTTAAAGCAGGTGTTGTAATTGTTTATAATTGTTTTAGAAATTACAGATAAACTTTATTATTGTTTAGAAATGCAAATCAAAGTAAATGTTTTTACTATTGTAGAAAATTAAAGAAAGTGTTTAATTTATCAATATTTCTTTTTTAATACAAAACTTAAATTTTAAGATACTTATGAAAACTTGTAACAGTTTTTAAATTTTTCTTACTAAAATGTTTATTTAAATATAATTAGCAATATTTTGCAATAAAAATTAAAAATTAAAATACCAAGTTTTTTACCAAAATTTTAAAATTTTAGAAAAATTTAATAGTTTTTGCAAAACATTAAGCCTAATATTATTTTTTTTTCTAAGAAATACACACATTTCTTTAAAGATTTGCATAGTAAGTTTTGCCTTACCATTTCTGTTTAGACATATAGTATCATCTCGTTCATTATAATGATTTCAAATGATAAATAAATTTATATAAATAAATATCCCTTAATGTAGGTGACCCCCTTTAAAATGTTTTCTTTTTCATCTTCCCCTTTTTACGTTTTCTCTTTTCTAAAATTAAATCCAAAATATTATTATTTAGATTTATATTGTTATCGTTATTTATTTTACTGGGAAATACTTAAAGCATAAATTTAATACTATTTTAAATATTAAAAAAGAAAATGACAAACAAAAAAAAATGGGGAAAAAAATATTATTAGATATCACAGCTAAAGGCGAAATATTATGATGGGAATTTAAGTGGCTGTTTAAAATACAAAGAATAAATGCAAAGTCCTGACGACGCAAAAAATTAAATATATAAAAAGGGAAATTTAAGTTACATATAATGAAGGGATTAGGGTCAATAGGGTTATGTATAATAAAACCATTTAGAAGATAATTGATAGGGCAAAAAAAAAAAAAAAAAAAGAGAAAACTTCCAAGAAGTCAACAGTTTAAATGTGTTTTTAAGGCTAATAGTTTGAATTTTCAAGAATACTATTGTAAAGTACTGGTACAATTGGAAAATTGGAATGCATTTTCTACCCTGCAAAGTAGTGAAAATAATAGGGGCGTATGAATGATAGATGATAGATGAATATTTTAAAATAATTCAAAGGTAGTTTGAGTGGTAAGTGTTAAAAGTGATTTAAAAAAGACATAACATACAATTAGCATTTTGTTAATAAATTTAAATCAATTGCTATCATTCAAGCACATAATTTTTAATGAATTTTCAAGATGCTTTAACTGGAATTTTTGATTATTTTTTCTATACAAACCATACAAAAATCAGCCAAATCGCTCCAGCCTTTTTTATATGTATAGAAGATATGTGTGTCTCAGACGTATGATTGATATTATTTAAGGCAAATTAAAGCAAACTAAGAATAACATAACATTGAAAATCTTAAGAATTTGAAAATGGAATCAAAAAAAGCCAGGACATTAGGGGTTTTTAAAAATAATATTGCAGGTTTGCCAAATTTTCTAAATCAATTATCCAATTCACAATGTGTGGTATTTGTCCTATTGACTAAAAATTTATGACTGTCATAAAAATGTTGTTGGTATTTCATATTTAAAAATATAATATGACAATACAACATTGAAACTCATGTTTTTTTGCTATGCTATTTAATTCAGTGATGACAGACTCACATTTGAAATTTGTTTGTTGATTCTGCCATAATTGTATCCATTGCATATTTTTCACACAATTCCTCCATATTTTTTTCTTTTTCTGTTTTGCTGGCCATTTTTTATTTTAATAATTGCGCCTTTAAAATATTTTTATTTATATTTGACGTTTGATATTAATTGAATGTGTGTATTCAGTAATGACGTTTATGAAAATAAATAATATGCGACAGGCCGTTCAAACAGTGCTATTTGGCCTTAAATAGTATTTTATGACTTAGGACTTTAGAACACATTGTGAATTGGCTAAATATTGTTAATTTTCTAAGCTGTGTGAAAATTGTAGCTGTTGTATAAATAGTTAAAAAGCAGGTTTTGTATATAATTTTAAAAAATCTTTAACAATAAAAAAGAATTTTAAAAACTAGTTTATTATTGCAAAAATATAGGATGATCCAAAGATTAAAAAAAAGAAATTGCTGAAATTTCTTTAACTTTTAAATAAATTTTCGAATTTTGTTAAAACTATTTCAACTTTTTATATTAAATGTGTTTAAAAATAGCTTGCAATTAGCCAGTTCATATAAATAAGAGCTTCAATTTTCATAAAATGTTAAAGATTTTTTAATTAGTGTTTAGAGAACTTTTTTATATTTTATTATTAGAGAAAATTTTTCATTTGGCTTGAGTTAATTTTTTTTTAATTCATAACTCGAAGAATATCATTGTGGAACTATATTTTTGTAGACAACTGACACACTGAAATGCATTTTCTGTCCTGCCAAGGGCGTCTTCAGCAATGTTTATTGTCCAAAAATGAACTCAAGCCAAATGAAAAATTTTCTCTAGTAATAAAAGATTTTTTAATTTTATAAAAAATATATAATTTAGGCGTATGATTGATATTAATTGCAGCAAATATAAGAAAACTAAACACAACTTAAGAAATGAAAGGCTTGGGAAGAAGAAAATAAGGACAAATTAAAGAAAATTAAGATATAAAGGATTTATGAACATACATTTAAGAATAGCTATATAATAACAAAGAGGATATTTTTGAAAGGTAAATATTTGAAAAAAAATTTTAAAAAAAATTTCGTAAATTTTTTTTAAATAAAATAATTTTATATATTAAATTTAAGTGGATTCTACTTTTATTGATTACACTCAATAACAAAAATATCATTATTTAAGCTAATTTTTATGAAAATCTGAAGGAATTTCAATTTTGTAACTTAGGCGGCGTATGATTGATATTAATTGCAGCAATTATAAGAAAACTAAAACTAACTTAAGAAAGAAAAATGTTAGAAGTATGCAAAACAAAGCTAAGCTGTGAAAGATTATATTATTAACATTTTCAAATATGTAGTTATACATATTATATTAAACACCACATTCTTCGAAGATAAATATTTATTTTTTATATACTACATAAAATGTTTATATAGTTAGCAGTTGAATTCCCTAGTTAGCTGTTATAAAACATATTTTTTGTGATTAAATAAAATTGTTAGCTGATACACTTAATAGTAGTGAAGCCAATGTCCTTGCACTTTAATCATTCGTATTCTTTGCTCTTAACAAAAGCTGTAGTATTTCAATAATACATCTCCTATGTACAATATGTATGTATGTGTATTTGTTGGTTGTGTGTATTTAAGGTAAACAAAGCTTAAGTAATGTTACCTAACGGAAGTTAACTGTTTAATGCCAAACAAAAACCACACTAATCGTGGCCATGTTCCTGGGAATTTGTTTGCCATTGTATGCCTGAACATTATTATTCTTCTTTAGCCTTGTATACAATTATGTATATATATACTATGTATGTGTACTAGTATGAATGAATGACGTGATGGTTGTCACAATGTTACTACTGCTGCTATACAACCACAACTACTACTAGTTTCTACTTTATCCTTCGAGTTCAATTTGCATATGAAAATAGCAGCAAACAGTTGTAATAGTAAAGGTAACACAAAACAACAATAAATGCAATAAAAGGTATGTTGTGGCCCAGCTAGCTAGTAAATATACAAACAAATAATCATTGGCTGACTGCCTGGTTGCCTTTTCTACCACCTTTATTTTATTGTTTATATTTTTCCATACTTTTTGTTTACCATCTTCTTTATCTAACATCTCTTACCCGGTGTATGTCATAGACCAAGCATAACTGAATTAATATTCTTTAGCTATTCCTAACCATACTAAACATATGGCTTGCTTAGTCATCACCATCATCATCATCATCGTTGCCAGTTTAATATTCTAAACAATCTCAGGTTTCCTGCTCTTACCAGCAACATCACCAACATCATCATGATTTGTCATGTAGAGTCATCAACAAATAGCATTTTATGAATTTTTTTTGTGCTCTTTCTACCTGGCCATACAACCAAGTGTATTGAGCAAGAAAAAGAAAAATACAGAAAAAATCTACAGAAAAAATCTACAAAAAAATAAATAAATAAAAATGAAAAAATGTGCATTATTGTCTGGAGTACAATGAACAGCATGTTTATGGTTTGTGAAGACAAGGAAGGGGGCTTAGCTTGATAATGACGGTACAGAGATTTGTGTAACGGGCTGATGTTTTGACTGATAAATATTTAGGTTGTTATACTCATTATATATTATATAAAAAAAGGTTTCTAACAAATGCCTTAATAGGTCATTTCATGCTTGAAAGCATTTTAACAAATTCTAGACTTAAAAATGAGAATGATTGATTTAATATAAAATGCAGATATGTTGGAAAAATAATTTCAAATTAAAGTATACAATGAAATTATACAACAATATTTGAAATAATATGGAAAGGCTAGAATTATGTTTTCTTTAAAGCTCATTTTAAAGAAGGCCTTTTTTACACTGCTAAAATTGTAAAATGAAATTATACAAAAACATTTGAAATAATATGGAAATGCTTGAATTATGTTTTCTTGTAAAATTCTCTATTTCTGTATAAGTGAATCGTGAATTGTTTGTTTTTTTATTTTTTATTTTATTTTTTTGAAGCAATTTATGTGAGTTTTTGTGCTTTATAATTTAGAATAAGGATCAATTAAATAACAATAATTCATTTATATATACGAATATACCTATATTTGTATTATTTTATCTTACCTCCTTTCATTTGCTGTTATTTTTATTATTCTAACTCTTATCCTTCTTCAGTTATGTTTATTTTTCTAAAATTTCAAGTAATTAATATCAATCATACGGCTGCAGCATAAATGTTTAATTAAAATTGAAATTCTCTAACAAAATACAAAAAATCCATAAAAGTTTGTTTGGAATTGTCACAAACTTAATAATTAAAAAGCAATTTTCATGTAAATTGAATAGATTTGTATTTTTATACAAATACCAGAACATAAGTCAAAGGTTTATAGATTAGTGTGTATGATACACATTTTCTAGTTTTATTTTAATAATAAATCAAGGTTTATGGATTTATTTATTGATATTTATTTTCAAAACCATTACCAATGTCAATAATGAAAGAAAGAAAAAAAACTATAATAAATACTCAATTTCTAGACATCAAACAAAATAAATACATAGATGAACAGCTAAAGAGATATCGGTAACTGGTAATACTAATATACATATACAGACATACATACATATATACATACATACATAGATATATGTATGTGTAAATGTTTGCCTAGTTTTTAGTCTATTAAAGAGAGTATTTAGTAGGAATTCATGTTAAATATAATCAACCTCAATTTATGGTATCCACTCTCTTGTAAATTGTTTTCATATTCATATTCACCTGCTGTTATATTTTATTATTGTATTGCTGGTTATTGCAGTTGTATTTAAATAATTGCATGTTTAAGTTTTATTTCAAAGTCCTTGCTCTAGGGTCATAAAAAGTACAACTATAGCTGGGTTGTTTACTTGACTTTCTATTTTTTTTTTGTGTGTTGAGAACTAAAAGGAAGTAAATGTGAATGGAAATTGCTTTAGTTGAGGGCTAAAGAACAGCAATGTGAACTTATAAACATAAAAAAAAATATTTTTACTTTTTGTTAGTCTTTTTATTTGTTGTTCTTTGTTAAGGAGTTATAATGCAAAACATGCAAAGTTCAAGTTTGAGGCAAAAGCATTTCTTTTCATTTCCTAAACTCTAGAAAAATCAAATTAACATGATATGTGCTAGAAAATGTTAGCAACCGTAATAAAATCAAGTTCAATAGGCGATTAAAGAAGGTTAATTTGTTCTAGTGTTTGTGGGTTAAAAATAAAGTTTTTAGTAGGGAGTTTGAGCAAGGAGTATTCTTTAGTAAGTTAACTTGTAAATGCTATTTTTATGTTTATATTTCTTACCATTTCTATATAGACAGCTCAATTCCAAAACATGCTAAGTCGAAAAAGTGAGTTTTACAGGAAAATCAGCTAAAGTTTACAGGCGATATCTAAAAAACCATATGAGGTAGAACTTTGTTGTTTATAACTATTGATTGGACTAGCCAATCACAACCAAAATTTGACAGAATTTAAGTTGAAAAATCTAAATTCAAAAACGCAACGAAATTAAAAACATGCGACATAGCATGTTTTGCAATTGAACTGTCGATATTATGTTACTTTTACAATCATACGCCATTTGTTAATAAATTGAAAACTTTCACTTAAAAGTCCTCTGTCAAGTTTTATGCTTTTAAAGTTTGTGTTATAGTGTTTTTTTTAATTAAAACATAATTACTTTGTTTGTATTTATTCTTAATAAATTATTGGTCAGTTGAGTTGGTTTTATGAGTTATGAACTCTTTTGTTTTTGAACTATACATAAAACATATTAATACTTTTATAGTAAATGCCTTTTTTTTTTTTTTTAATTACACATTCAAACTTAATATAATATTGCGTTTAATAACATCAATATTTAAAGAAAAATCTATAAAGTTAAACATTTCATTAAAACAACAACATAATTTCCTAAACGGATCTGACATCTCATAGTTTGTTCGAAAAGTTTTAACATGTAGTGGGTGATTGAATCGTAATGTGCGTTGAGGAACATTCAATGATATATTACTTAATAGAAAATTTGATGAAACATTAACATTTAAAAGGTTTATAAGAAATGAAACGTTAAGCATAATTCTTCGGCTTTTTAATGTTGGTAGTCGAATCAAAGCAAGTCGTAATGAATATGATGGAAGAGCAGAGTATCCTCGATAAACATCTCTTAAACAAAAAATTAAAAACTGTTTCTGAACAGATTCGATAAGATTAATGTGAACGTTATAGTAGGGGTACCATACAATTGAGCCATACTCTAAAATCGGTCTTACAAGTGACGTGAATAATCTTTTAGTGATAAAGGGGTCCATAAATTCTCTTACAAGTGACGTGAATAATCTTTTAGTGATAAAGGGGTCCTTAAATTCTTTTGCCCATCGTTTAATGAAAGCCCAGATACCTCGAGCTTTATTAACAGCCATCGTAATATGTTGGCCGGGCATGTGTGTTTTTGTACTCATAGACGTTTTCGTTTACACTTAGAATGTTATTCTTTTACATCCTAATTGCAGAAGTTTTGATGCAAGGAAGGGCCAAAAGGAAATTATAAATTGTGTTGTCAAAAAAGTTTGTTGAAAACTTACGTGGTTTGTAAGAAATAAAAAATAGTAATAAGCGGAATTGCGGATAAGTTTTGTTAAACTAACGTCACACTAGTTAACTATTACTTTCAGTCTATCCATTTTCAACTTTCTCAATAAATGCTTGCACTTTATTTAACATACTCATTGCAGTTAAAAATATTGATATGACTCGAAAACAGAACAGCCGCTTCAATTAATACAATCCATTGACATTCAAAAACACAGACTATAACAGAGGTGATAATTTTGGCGTTTCAAAATCGCTACAATCAGCTAAAAAGGCAGTTCTATTAAAATGGGAAAGAAAATATTTTCTGGTAGTAAATTTGCAATGTGAAAAAGAAAAGCACTATATACAACAAGAATTTTGTGCACAAAAAAAAATAAACAAAACAATTTCAGTTAGAATATTTGAATTAAAATTTTGTTTATATGTTTGTGATTTTAATAACTTACTAAATTGTATTTTAATAATTGTTATACCTTGTGGTATGCGTCATGAATTTTATTGCGTCAGAAAAATATTAACATAAAGAAAACAAAAAGGCAGTTCTCAAAGAAAGAGACAAGTATAAACCTATATTTTCTTTCCCCTTCTCTCACCTCTGTTATACTCTGTGTTCAAAAACCTTTCAACTAAACCCATAAATTCTTAAAACATCGGTATTTGATTTCCTTACGAGTATTTTATTGGATAAATTATCCACAATTATATTTTATGAACAGCATTATCTAAATACCATGTAGCTACTATTTTTCTGCAACCTTTTCAGCAGTACATTTTTTTTTGTTTCAAACTCACACAATAAAGTCATAAAGTAATTACGAAATCCTCTGTTTTAGTTGGCGGTAATTTGACTGTCCTTACAATATGTTCTTGAAAATAAACTGAGAGCTAGTAAGAAGAAAATGAATTGCTTATGTAAGTGTAATTACAAAACACACACACTCCTAACAGAGTAAAAAACACACACACACAATTATTTTGGAAAAAGCTTTATATGAGTTTCCTTTTTAGTGGGAAATATGCGTGTTCATATTCAATTAAATGAAAAACCGCATATACATGAAGCAATTGTAGGTAAGTAATGGGCGTATATGTAAAATAAACACAAAGAAATGTGATTTTGTTTGTCTAATAATAATAATGAAATGTAAGCACACACACAGAATTAAAATTAAGAATGAAAGAGGACTAAAGAATTTTATTAAAACAAAATTCTAAAATATAATACTAATTTGCAGGCATTATGAGTTAAAATATTAAATTCAACACAAGTTTCAGGCATAATTGAAATAAAATAAAATATTTTGTTTAAACTTAAATGACTGCAACAACACTGGTTTCAAATTTTACAGTCATATAACAACATTAAAGGTCTTGCTATGGCTTTAAAATTCTCTTATTATAAACTCTTATATTCCTAGTTTTCATTTGCCACAATTTTTAGCTTTCTAAGCCTTTACCTTTCCAACTTGTGTTTATTTTCCCCAAATTTTCCATAATTAATATCAATCATACGTATATAATATTATTTTTTCAAACTAAAAATTGTCTAAGAAATTTTGCAAAAAATTATAAAATTTCTTTACATTTTTAATTGAATTATAGCGGATTTGATATTTATATAAAAAAGATTCGTGTCAATTGCAACAACATTAAACAAATTAAATTTTTTTTAATTTTTATTTATGTACTGACTAAGCTGTTACAGCAGTTTAACCTTAGAATTTGATTTATTAAATTAAGTTCTACAAACTTTAGCTTTCATTAGCAACTGCTTTTAGCTCTCTAAAACTTTTTCTTGACAACTTGTGTTTATTTTTCACAAATTTGCCATAATTCATATCAATCATACGCCTGCAGCATAATATTTTTAAAAACTTGAAATTTGTTACGAAATTCGTAAAAATCCTTAAAAAATTCTTTGGATATTGAATTGAATTTTAGCAAACTAGATAATTAAAAACCATTTAATGAAAACTGCAACAATTATATTTTTTTATATTTTTATTTTTAAACTGACTATGCTAAAACAGCAGTTTAACGGTTGATTAACTTCTTTAAACTTGGGTAGCTTAGCTTTAATTAGCAACTATTTTGGGCTCACTAAAGCTTTTTCTAGACTAGTTATATTAATTTCGCTTAAATATGCCTTAATTAATATTAATCATACGCCCACATTACACATTTTTAATAAAATTAAAAATTCTTTACAAACTTTTAAAAACTGAAACAAATTGCCTTTGAAATTAACAACAATTAAATCACATGTAATAACTTAAACCTAAATTTCTTAAAAAAACATTTTTTAAACATTTAATTAAAAAAAAACCATTTCAAATTTAACATTTGTGTGCTTACGTTTTCTAAACCATTTAGCAGCCAATTTATGCTCTTTTCCTTCTCTGCTATACGAGTATACCTCTCCCTCTCCCTCTCTCTCTCTCTTATTGTAGGGTTTAATTGCAGATTTAAGCTCTCAAATTAAATAGCAGTGCTAATGAAAGTACTATTTTTCTAAAAAAATTAAATACTTTTGTCTACTTAAGTAAATTCATTTTTTAAATAACTTTTTAACATGCTAAATACCATTTGCTGTGGTGTTTTATTAATGCATTACATTTCCGTGTATTAAATGTAATATAATTTAGGAAATTATTATAATAATTACACAGCCAGAGTGTATAAATACTATATTTAAATTAACAAGTTTAAAGGGGAACTAGAGATTTTTTTTTAGAAAATTAAATATTAAACATGAAATAAAGAGAATTAAAAATACGACTATTCTCTTAATAATGCCACTCAGTGGCACAAAGTGGTTCAATATTACAATTGTTTTAAATTGATTTAGGTAATGATACATCTTAATATAGTTATTAATAAATTTGTTAAACTCTTTGCAAGTCCCGAATTTTTTAACATTTTCTTTAAATTTTTACAAAAATGTTCAGTAGAGTGGTTCGCCTTCCATACCAGAAAAAGTCAGTCACTCCCTAGAATTAAAGACTTTTAAAAAATCGGTTCGTATCGTATTTAATGCTAAATATTTTTGTAAAAAGTGTTTGACGTGGTAGTAAAATGTTATGATCGGTTTAAAAATTGCGACACAGTGTAGGCGGGGCAAAAAATTAAAAATTATTTCTGGAATTAATCTTTAATCCTAAGGGGTGACTGACACCCCCTAGAACCACTCCAATGTTCAGGCCTAGTTTAGAGTGTAGTTTATATTCTAGTTCAAGTTGGCATTCAGGTTTTTAATTTTAATAAAAATTTTGCAAACATTTAATTTTTTCTTTTTTTTTTCAAAGTCAGTTAAAGCATTAAGCTAATAGTTTCCCGCAAAATTAAAAAACTCATGCTGTTCATTCGCCCATTATTAAACAAATTAAGGCTATAAATTGTTTGCACCACAAAAGCAACAAACCAACCTTAATAAGAAACTTAAGTTCTTCATTTGTACAAAATAGCAAAAAAAAAAAAAAAACAAGAATACAAACACTCTAACAGAAAATTAAGTAAAGAAACATGCAACATGCTACAAATATTACTTTTATACATTTAGCAGGAAGTAGGAACTAAACTTTAGGCTTAAACTTGCCCTACACACTAAACACCACCACATGAGACATGCAAGCTAGTACATAATGAACGCAAATAAAATAAGCAGCAAATAAAAGGAAAAAATATTAGAATAATATTCCCTAGTTGCTAATGTCTATAAAAGTATAACAAAACAAAAACATAAAAACACGTATAAAAAACAAACATGCAACAGCATGCTTTGCTACACTGAGCAACATATGTGCGTTAAACAGTTGTAAACTAAATAGTTAATAATAGTTAAGAGGCAAAGGAAGGCGGGCTGTTGGAAATATAGGCGTTGTATTTTTGGGCAGCTTTAACAAGAAAAGAAATATAAAAAAAGCTAGGAGAACCTCAAATTTCAGTTAAAGCAAAGGAGGCCTTTAAACAAATAATATACGTATTTTAATAGTATTTATATTAGCATAGTTTTAGGAGATTTGTTTGTATTTTGTTTTTCGTATTATAGGAGGTATAGCTGAGAAGCTCAAATTGTGAATAATAATAATAATATGAAAACAACTAAACAAACAAACGAGGGCGGTTCGGCAACTTCTTAGCCTAGCACAGAAAGAGAAGAGTTTATTTTTCAAAAACATTTTTATTTATCAATATAATCTCCTTAAGCTTCAATTGCTTATCTAGCAAGTCTATACCTTGATTAAAATAGTTTTGCTTAAGGCCTTCAAAATAGTGGCAATTGCATCTTCAGTTGAGGTAAAACGCTTGCCAGTTAAAGTCACTGTGTGCTAAATAAGCAGAATAAGGTGGGTGGTCAATAGGGTCCCGAGAATTTCAATTGTTATGATTTCCCGTTTCCCGGGATTTTTTTGCGGGATCCTGGCAACTCGCTCCTTATATTTAAAAAATGAGTTAAAATTTGTTGAAGGAAGCGGTCAAAGAACTCAAAATATTGAACGAGTTTTTTCAGTAAAGCGGGCAATTTGTAAATAAAATCAGTAATAGACTTTCTGACGACTCAATAAACGCTTTGAGTGTGTTAAAAAGGTATTTCCTAAGCCGTTGAAATTTTAGTATAGTTATTTAAAATATACCTATTATATATTTTATGAATTAAATTTTAAATTTTTTGATTATCTGAATTTGTTTTTTATTTATTATTTTTTTAAGTATTAAGTTGTTATGTTTATGTTTCTTTTTTATCTAGTATCGAGAACATAATAATAAGAAATTTACATTTAAAAGCGTAATGTAATAATTCAAGTTCCTCTTTCAATTAAAACTAATTTTTGTAGTATTTAAGTATTTTTTTACCTTGTTTTTTCCCTCACGTTTTTTAATAAAAGATTTTTCATAAATAAAGACAAATTTACGTTTTATTTTTTCTATGGAGCGGGAAATTAAAAAAAATCCCGCTTTCCCGGGAAGTGAAAAACTGCGCGAAAAAAACTCTCGTACTTTAATTCGTTGATTTTATATTAAAACACTCTTGTACGCTGGTGTGTTGTCTTGATGAAAAACTATTTTTTTGTGTTGTGAGCCAGCACGTTTTGCTCGAATTGATCCAAAATGTTGCAATAGTATTCTGAATTTATTGTTTAATATTTTTGCAGATAGGCAATCAATAAAATACTTTTAAAGTCCCAAAAAAACTGTTGTCATTATCTTACCAGACGATTGAATTGTTTTTGCCATCTTTGGGGCACTTCTTCTAGCTTCAGTGGCTTGCATTGTTTCTTTATCTCTGGAGTATAGCAGTGGCTCCATGTCTCATCAACAATTATGAAATAGCGATTAAAATCCATTTTATTTTTCTTAAAACGATCCAAATAAGCTTGAGAAATTTTCATTTTTATGCGTTTTTGGTCGACTGTTGACAAATGCGGCACCCATCTTGCAGAAAGCTTTATCACCTGCAGTTCTTCATGCAAAATTAAATGGACTCGATCATTTGCGATGCGCATGATATTAACTATTTTACGCACTTTTATTCGCCGACCATTTAATACCATATCATGCACTTTGGTGACAATTTCTGTTGTTGTTGCTGTTTTTGGACATCCACTACGTGGTTAATCCACAATGCTTGTACGCCCACGTTTAAATTAAGCAACCCAATTTTTTACTGTTGTATATGAAGGAGCATTTTCAGCTAACACATTCAACACATCATTATGAATTTCTTGTCCCGATAAACCTATTTTATTTAAATATTTAATTACGATTTTCAAATTTTTCCATTGTAAAAAAATCGCGGATACACTAAAAACAAACATAAAACGCAATTGCAGAGTTGTGCTGTAAAGTTTTGTTCTACTTTCACCACCTTAACTTCTGCAATCTATTCCCTTTCCAAAGAAAGTAACGCAATTATATATACTTCTCTTTAAAAAAAAAACTTGTTTCTAAAGGGTGTTCCAACTAGAACGCAATGGTGCTCGGTATCGTGAAATGATAACCAGTTTTTCTTGCCTAGAATTAAAGACATGAATGTGGAGGGTCTTGGTTTCAACAAGATGGCGCCACATGTCATACAGCCAGAGAAAATGCATCAGTCATTTCCCGGTAGTGTTATTTCACGTTTTGGAGACCAGAATTGGCCGCCTAGATCGTGCGATTCAACACCTTTAGATTTGTTTCTTTGGTGTTTTTTGAAGTCGATGGTTTACGCGAATAAGCCGGACGACGACTCACGCCTTAAAAGAGGAAATTGGACGCTGCATTAATAAAATATCGCAGCATTTATGCAAAAAGGTCATTGAAAATTTCATTAACAGATCGCGTGTGTGCCAGCAAAGCGGCGGCGGCATCGTGCAGATCTTGTTCTATACATAACCTCATTATGTCTACTTTACGATATAATAAAGTTTCACGATTTTGTTTTTAAATATCTGTGTTTTATTTAAAATTTAATAATTGCGTTCTAGTTGGGAGGTCATTTATATGAAGGAGTTGTTAGATCGAGAGCAAATTTAGCACGTGTTCATTACACAGATGGAAATTTCCAAAACACTTAACTTTTTCTATTTATACAGCGCTTTCCGCTCTAGGCTAAGAAGTTTCCGAACCACCCTCGTATTTACTGAATTTTACTCTTCCGACAGCCCTTAATTCTAACGTATAGATTTATATGCCCTTATTCATAAAACTTACAACAGGTTAATAAGAGGTTTATAAAGCAAATTTTGTATGGAAATTTGCCTTATAAACATATTGTAAGTTTTTATGAATAAGGGGGATAATCTTTAATGTTATAAAGTAAAGTTTTAGGCATAATACTCTCATCATTTGCATTATATGCCATCATTAGGTTCGTCAACATAAATCTAAAGCAAAAATCTTGCTTATTTAGCATGTTTTTAAGCAACGGTTTTTGTTTGCTCTTTATTGATTTATTAGATTTTGTGTAATACGTATCGAAAAAAGACAAAAAGAACCCAGACTAAAATCTCTTTAGGAAAATCTGTATTCTATTTGTTTTTTCTAATGTTTGCATAACTTTAAAGCTAGATTTACACGATTGAAATTTTCTTCAAAATTGCTCTTCAAAAATTCTTCAAAATTTATTTATTTAATAGTTGTTGATGGTTATTAAATAAATAAATTTTGAAGAAATTTTGCTGTTTCAAGTATTTTGAAGAGCAATTTTGAAGAAAATTTCAATCGTGTAAATCTAGCTTAAGGCTGACAAAAAACACACACAAATTTCAACAAGACCTAAAAACGAAATAAAAATGCAGCAAAGAAGCAAAAATGTAAAAAAAAATTGTCGTGTGTTTTAGTTGTTGTTGTTGTTTTTTTTTTGTGTTTCAAGTTTGCTTAGTTTGCATGTCTGTCATGCTATTTATGTTTGTGTTAATGTTCAAGTTTATGTTCTTGTTCATGTTCATGTTCGTAAACTAAACTGTATTTAAATTTTGTGTTAATTTTTCCCTCTTTTTCATATAAAATTTCAATTTCAGTTTGCGTGCGCCCTTGTCTCACCTTGACACTGTTTACGACTGTGACCTAAGAATTTCTGTGTCATGTTTTTGTTGCTCTGCTGTTGCTGTTAATGCTTTTTCAACTTTCTAAGTTAAATTTGCATTGAAATTAAACTGATTTTTAACATGTGTTTTTTTTTTGTGTTAAAAGCAACTAGTCGTTTTCATTAAAATCTTATTTACAGTAGACATGGCAATTGTAAAAAATAGTATTTTTTATAGTTATTTTTGATGATTAAATTTTGTTAGCTTAGTTTAAACCTGGTTTAACCAATGTTATATCCCATTTATCTGCTGATTTTAATTGTAAACTGCTGTTTAGTTGATTATATTGAAATCCTTAATAATCATTAAAAACTTTACCTTAATTCCATTATTTAAACTTTGAATAAATTAGTTAAGTCAGTTTAACTAAAGTTGAAGTAAGTTTATCATTTTATTTCCAATATATACTAGAGTTAATCGTAAATAAATTTTAAATATTAAAATTATATACATATTAATAACATTACTTAATTTAGCTTAGATTAAACTTAGTTTAACTACACTTAAATCCTGTAACTTTAAATTTAAATTTTAAAATATAGTTAAAGTTCATTTAATTGAAATGTATTCAAACATATGTATTAATATCATTACTTAAACGTCTCTCAACTTAGTTTAAACTTAGTTTAAGCACTGTAGCACAGTTATTCATTTTCATTTTTTATTTTAGTACATTTACAATATTACAATCATAGATCAATGTCATTGTTTAAACTTGTTTCAGCTTAGTTTAAACTAAGTTTAACTGCAGTCAAGTCTGATTATCTACTATTTTAATTACAAAATATAGTTAAAGTTTATTTAATATTCTATAAGCAATTAAAACTTATATAATTATTTTGTTATTTAAACCAGATTATGTTTTTTTAAACTTAGTTTAACCACAGTTAAAACAAGTTTTAGTTTATTTTAATTTTATACTGAAGTAAATTTAAAACATTATAATCATATACCAATATTATTATTTACAGTTGTCTTAGCAAAGCTTAAACTTAGTTTAAGCGTAATTGAAAGAAGTTTATCAGTTTATATAGCTAGCTATTGGTTATGGAGTGTAAATCTTTAAGAAACAATTAAAATTTTATAAAAATAACAATACTGAAACTTGATTTAGTTTTTTTTTTCAACTTGGATTAACTGCACTTTTTGCAAGTTTAAGGTCTTGTTTATATTTCTTATTGTAGTAAGTTTAAATATTAACTTTATATATCAATAGAAATATTTAAACTGGTCTCAACTTTGTGTTTGAACTAAGTTGAATTACGTTTATCAGCTAATGTGTATTTAAAAATATATTTAAAGTAAATTTAATTTAAATCTTAAAGAAACATTTTACATTAATAACAATACTTAAATCTGAATAGTTATATTTAAACTTAGTTTAACTGCAGTTATTGCAAGTTAAAGGTCTTATTTATATTTCTTATTGCAGTAAATTTGAATATTAACTTTATTTATCAGTATTACGATTTTAATTTTTCTCAGCTTAGTTTAAACTTAGCTTAAGCACAGTTAAATTATACTTTTCAGAAAATTTGTACTTGAAATTATAGCTGATGTTTTTTTGTATGGAAATTTTAAAAAACATTTCATTTATATAGTTATATCATCATTTAAACAAAACTTAGTGTAGTGTAAACTAAGCTTAACCAAAGTTCAAGCTAGTTTAAAGTATTGTTTTTATTTTATGCTCCAACTACAAATTATTAATAATATGATGAAACCTTTAAAACTTTTAAATTGCGAAACTTATGGAAATCTACTCGTATAATGTTCCTAAATAAAATTTTATTAATTACTTTTTGAGTTTTCTGTTAATAATTTCAAACCGCTTTTCTCTTTATTCTTTCTAGTGTGAACCTGGTTTGGGCGCCAGCGTAATGTACAATCTACTCTACAATAAACCACAAAAACTGATGTTATTGGCTGGCTGCAGTACCGTCTGTACAACAGTTGCCGAAGCCGCAAAAATGTGGAATCTCATAGTGGTAAGTTAATGAAAATATTTTCTATAACAGAAAATAATATAAAACTTTACATTCAAAACTCATAGAGAAACTAACTAAGAAGATTTATAAAAAAACAAGCATTTAAACACAACAATGAAATGAAAAGAAACGAAAACAAAAGTTTAAACAAAAAAATTACAGAGAAAGAAAAATAAGTCTTATTTAAGCTGTTAATATTTGTTTAAAGTTTTCAACACAAACAAAGTTTGTTGTTGTAAATAATCATATTGTTGTTGTAAATAATCATATGAATTATTGTTCGACTCTGTGGCAGTCGGATGGCGTCTGGTTTAAAACTAAAACAACAAAACTTTCAAAAACTTTTCAAATAATTCTGGCATACATTTTTTTTTACACATACTCGTACATATTTATTGTTCAAAAATTCAGGTATGTTTGCCATGTTTTTGGTTAAAAACAAAAGATATGTGAATAACCTTTACTAAAGCTTTAACTAATATACATACATATACATATGTATGTACAAACAGAAAATACAAAGGAACCCTTGACACAGTAGTTCAAAACTATAACAAAACTATTGAAAAACGTATTATATACAAAACTTTTGTGGAAAAAATCTTCTTCAAAGAAGTGAAAATTTTATAAAAATAACTAGATTCACTCTCTTACATCCTTTTCTTTCTTGTGGCGTTACCTAAAGTGTTTCTCTCTCCCGTTACTTACACTCTTCAAAGTAGTTGTTTTTCAGTTAATGTTTTATTGTTTTATTTTCCATTTCTTTTAACAGGTATTAAAATTTATTTTTTTACTTATGTAAACTTTTCTTGTGTGACAAGTATTCTATAAACTAAGTGACCCACACTTCCATAAAATAAAAAATAAACATAAAAAATAGTTTCTTTATTTTTTAAATAAACTTTCCATTTTCTTACTTTCTTTTGCAGCTTTGTTATGGCGCCTCATCACCTGCATTATCCGATCGTAGCCGTTTTCCTACATTATTTCGTACTCATCCCTCGGCTACCGTTCACAATCCCACTAGAATTAAGTTAATGAAAAAATTCGGTTGGTCACGTGTGGCCATTTTGCAGCAGGCCGAAGAGGTTTTCATATCGGTGAGTAATAATCAATTTTAGTCAATTAAAGTTTTTTTTTTTTTTTATTTGATTCACTTGAAACATGCCAGTGTCTTTTGGTTGATGGTAGTCTGCTCGTTGATTATAGTGTATTTATTTACTTTTACTATAACTATAGTCTACTTGTTGACTATAGTCAACTGAACAGACTGATGACTACAGGTTCACTATAGACATATGTATATGAAATTGGTAGCATGATGTGTTTAAACAATTTCTCGCAAAAAATTTCGATTTTGGGCCAAAAACCTATTGGGAATTTTATGAGTTTTATCATTAAACCGAAATCTTTAATAAACTTTTTGAATTCTATATTTATGTCATTACTTAAACTAGCTTTAGCTTAGTTTAAACTTAGTTTAACTGCAGTAAAAGCCAGTTTAACATATTGCTATCATTTTATAAAGTTAAGCGTAACTAATATAAAATATTACATTAAATATATTATTGCTTAAACTTGTCTCAGCTTAGCTTAAACTTAGTTTAAATACAATTATAAATGGTTTAATGATTTATTTTCATTCTAAACTATAGTACATTTAAAATATTACAATCATACTTCAATATCGTTATTTAAACTTGTATCACCTGAGCTTAAACTTAGTTTAACTTAAATTAAATCCTGTTTATCTGCTAACTTTAACTATAAATACACATTAAGTTTATTAAATTGATGTGTTTAGTAAACATTTAAAATAAATTATTAATATAATTACTTAAACTTGTCTAATAAATATTAGTTTAATTTTAGTTTAACTATAGTTAAAGCCAGTTTATGGTCTTAATGTGTGCTAAAGTTAATGTTAACTGAATTTGAAATAGTAATATTAATGAGCATTCGAAATTATAAGCTATTATCTGTACTTCATTACTACGTTATTATAAGTACTTAGTTTAAACTTAGTTTAATTGCAGCTAAAACCAGTTTAATATTAAATTTTAATATTATGCAATAGTTAAACGCAACTCAATTTAAAATCTCATCATTTAATCAGTGTTAATATTAATTTAAGCTTAGATAAACCAAGATTATCTATAGTCCGTTTCAGATTTAAACTATTTAAAGTTTATTAAATTTAATCCATTATTAAGAATCACTCTGGCTTAATATATTTATGTAGCTTTCTATTATTATTTCTTACGGTAGACATGAACATTAAGTGTGTATTGAGAAATCTAATATTGGTTAAATCAATATTAAATATTATTTTTATTTTACCTACAAATATAAACAAATATAATAAGGCAAAAAAAAGAACTAAATATTATAAGATCACAAAAATCTTAATCAATGGCTAATGTTGTATATAAATATAGGCACATTAGGGGGAAATTTGGGTTTCAAAAAAGGTAAACGTGATAACGATTTTCCATACATTAAAGAAGAAACCCCTTCAAACAACATCAGCCATATAACACATGGATAAGAAAAGCAGCAAATCTAATCATACAAATAAACCGTATTTAGACAAAGCTCAACACATATGTACATTTGCCTTGTTTGCCAACAAAAACAAGTACACAACACAGAAAACAAATATTAAGCAATATTTTCACTACCTCAAAATAAATATGTGCATATGTACATTGTACGCACAAACAACTTTGTCTCTTATACATATACATACATATGAGTCTGGTTGTGTATAGGTAAACTGTATTTCAATATGTGTGAATAGCTTTCAAAGGAAAGTGGAAACATACACACCCATCACATCAACTAAAGAAAGAAGCTGTTGCTTTTTCTGTATCCTGCCATTTGTTTCAGACACATTGCTAACGAGAGCCTATACAAAACTACACTATTTATACAAATTTATATATGTATTGACACGTTTACATACGTACTTATGTATATACGTATATATAGGTAAGATTGTATAGACATATGTATGTGTATCACCTTAAACATCCTGTGATGAAGTTATGACGCAATTTAACCCTTAGCAAGACTTAAGGTACGTTCACACTTGGCAAATATTTACCAAAAAAGACGTAACCACTAAATACATAACATATATTTGAACTCGTGTATTTACTAAACAAAAAAACTTTTCTTTAATTTATTTGATATTTAATTTTATTTGTGCAAAACTCTTGTAAGAGTAAACAACATCTAACAAATTTGTGCTTAAACAAGTGGTTACGCTTATTTGAGTAAATATTTGCCAAATGTGACCGTACCTTTAGTAATACCTTTATTTTTTGCTTTTCCCTTTTGTCAAGTCTACTTTGAGCGCAAACGAGTTCCAAATGCCATAAAAAGTGTGAAAAAAAAACTGACAAAAACACTGAAAACAGTCAAGTTGAATAAATGATATTTATAGAAAAACAAATTCTTATCAGTTTTTAGCGTTGGGTTGCGTTTCCCTTCACAAACTCAACATACATACATATGTGTATCTGTGGAATTTAAGGAGCAAACATAAGAGACAAAAGACAAACATAAATTCAGACATACATACTAAGTATTAATGGTGGAATAAAGTCCATTTTCTGGGAAACTATAGACACTAAAGCCAAAAGAATGATCACTTTGTTACCCAATTTGATATATTTTTATTATTTTTATTTTGCTTAATTTTTTAATGAATATCAAGTGCTGGTGTAATCTACAAATAGCAGATACGGTTAGAAGTTTTCAGTAGAGGGACATTTAGTAAATTTAAAAGTTACTTAGTGTATTTTCCTAAATTGCATGATGTTTATAATCAAGAAATTTCAACAATTTATTTAAGTAAATTCTATGAAAAAATAAAAAAACACTAAAATTTTGTCTGAAATTTTCAAAATTTTTGAATTAAAAAATGTTTTTTTTAATTTTTGATAAACTATTGAGTGTGCTCACTCAAAGACCTTTCATATTATGCCAAATTTACATATAGGTCCTTTGGAAGAAATGTGAAAAAAATCAAAAAACCTCTCAAAGGAACATTTTTATCCTTTGATCCAGCTCACCAAATATTGACCCCAGGACAAAAAAAATGAGAAACGTAGTTTTAAAATTAATCAAATTTTCATATTAGTCGGGAACATCGATACCTAATTTTTTCTCCATACAAACGGGGCCACCCTAATGTACTCGTATGTACGATGTGTTGTTACACAATCAAGTTATTAAAAAGAAATAAAAATTTCAAGCTTAAAATTAATGTAAAAAAAATGTATGACAAGTTCATTTGATTGTATGCACTAAAAGGGAATTCCCCTAAATTTGTGCTATTTACTTTTTGATATGACGAGTAAATTTGCTTGTATCTACAAAAACGTAATTTGCCTAAATTTGCAAAATGAACTCATTTGGCAATAAACAAAAAAACAATTAAGCCCAAAAGATTTTCAATCGTGCTAAGTGGAATAAAATCGTGTAAAAAAATTAAAAATGTGTTTATTTTTAAACCGTATAAAAGCAGAATTAGGTGTCAGTTAAACGAAGAACTGACTTTTTAAGGAGTCGTGACTTCATCAGAACCCTAAATTACTTTTTCCCTTGGCCAATATGTAAATGTATGTATTTTTTAACCAGCCATATACATATTGCAGCTTCGACAGAAATTTATAAAAACCTTAAATAAAGTACAATAAAAATAAACAACCGCAAATAAATTGCCAAAGAAAGAGGAAAAAGGAAAAAGAACAGAAGAAGAACAACAAAAAACGTAAAGAACCTGTCATATGTCATGGCTGTTACGTCTGTTGTGTCACAGTTTTTGGTGCTTAAACATCAATATATTTTCATTTACACTCACACTCAGAAAAACACATACAATATGTATGTGTACACAAACATTTAAAAAGTTCCTTCGTTAAGAGAGTGTTAGTATTTGTAAAGGAGGTGGCACTGATGCTGATGCTGATGCTAATGGTGACTGTGTTACGGCAAATAGAATTTTTATTAAATTCTCATTTTTTTTTTTTTTTTTGCTGTGAGTGATAGTAAAACAGACAGGAAGTAGATTGGATTATATAGGCATATTAAAAGTGCCGTTTATGTATGTTTTTATTTAATATTTTTTAATATATATTTATATTTATGCTTAAGGTTTTCCACATAATTTTCTTTTTTACTTTTTTATTTACACCTCCAATTTAATGCCTACAAATATTTACCAACTAGCATACAATTTGTGAATATTGTCTCCAAATATGACATGAGAAATTGTAGAAAATTTGGGGGTTTTTTTCTTAATACTGTTTAGCTAAGGGACGTTTAGGAAGTTAATAAGAGAGATTATTGGTGTATTAAAAAGGTTCACGTCTAAGAAAAAGTTTATTAAGAATATAATCTAAAATTAATATTAATAATTTATTTAAATAATTTTCTAATAAATCTAAAAATTGGAAAATATTAAAAAAGCTGCAAAACTTTTGTTTTAAATTTATATTATTTTCTAAAAATATAAAGTTTTTATTGAATTGAATAATGAATAGACTTTCACATGATCTTAATTTCACTTAGATCAAAAGCCAAAATCAAAAATTATAAACAAAAAACTAAAATAATATATAATTAATATTAATCATGCGCCCCATACTAACACAATAAGTTAGAGTTTAGTAAACAATCTATAGCTTTTGCAAGACTTTATGTTTTTTCAATGTTAGTTTTGCTTTTAATAAAGGCCACCATAGCAGCTTAACCTGGCTGCTAGCTGGCAAAATTTAATATTTCATTTTTATAATATTCCTTTAAAATTTCATTGTTTCTCTGATAAATGTCTCTAATAGCGAAAATCATAACGCTGCATTTTTTAATTTTTTAACAATATATAGTTTTCTCAGATTGTATATTGTTTTAGTTTATAGCATAACGCTGCACTTCTTAAATTAAATTAAATTCTTTTAGAAAATTTAATCAAAATAAATCGATATTTTATATAATTAATTAAAAAAGAAAACTTTCAAAAACAATAAAATGTTTCCAGTTTGCCAATTGTCTAAAAAAATATAACTGTACAATGGTATTCTTTGAGTTATTAATTAAAAATGAACTCAAGCCAAAATAATAAAAAATCTTCTCTAATAGTTTTAAAAAATTTTCTATAGTTTGTGAAAATTATTTCAGAATAGAATATTTCAACTGGATATGTATATAATATTGCTCAAACCGTTGTCTTTTATATGCAATTTACTTCATGAAAATCTAAAGCACATAGAAAAAGTTATAGCATGAAAGGTAATTTAATAAGTAATTAATATTAATCATACGCACTAGGGTACAACAGTCTGCCAAAATTTAGTAATTAAGCCATAACTTTTGAAGGCGTTCATATTTTTTCATTCTGTGTTTCGCCTTCAATAAAGAATACTTCAGACTTTAATTAAAAATTAAATTAACAAAATCGTCATAACAAGATCAAAGACAGGCAGTAGCTGAAATTTAATTTTGCTAATATATATCAAGCATACATTGCACAGCTTTAAATACTCTTTTTAATAATCCTAAATTATTTATACAGTTTCGTATGTGAACCATCACAATTACTGATTAGTATTAATAGAGCCACAAATCAGCCTTAATGGTTTAATTTGTGGGAGAGGGGGATTGTTCCACAAACTTAGTGAACAAACCACTCATCTATCCACATCATTTATTTACATTATGGCAACACACAACTTTATTATGTATTTAGTTTGCTGAAAGATATGGATCAGCTAAACAAACGTGGCCACATATTTATGGGCGAATTATAAATATAAATGTTCAGCAATTTGTGATATTTCACAAACAAAACTTAAGGAAATCTACTATCGCTTAAAGCTAAGAGATTTGTTACATAATTATCAAAGATTTGTTAATATACAAATATTTATCTTGTATTTGAAAAGGCATCTAATTTTACATTATCAAATAGACCATAACATAAGTTAATACAAAAATGAAAATTTATTGAGAAACTTTAATATATATTCTTTAAAATCCTTGTCAAACTTTTATAATGTATGACACACATTATTAGTTTGCTACATTTTTTTGTTTAGTTCATTCCATTTATTAATTCCCTTGAATTTCATAAAGCTTTTGACTGTTATTTGTTTGCAAATATGCGCAATTTTTTACCATAATTTTTCAATTAGCTGGTTTGTAGGAAGAAAAAATACAAATAATAAAAATTTGATTAAACTATTTATGTTGTTTTTTTTTTCTTCTTTTACAATTTGTTTAACGTTAAACGATGTTAAAGATGAAATTGTTTGTCATTAAAATATACGAGTATGTATGTATTTATGGGAAAAAAGTAAAATAAAATGAATAAATTGAAAAATAAATAAATAAATAAAATTTCCATAGAAAACTAATAACACTGCAACAAGCGAAGCTGTGTGCTGAACATAATATAAGTGTTGTAGTTGGAAATGGATGAAATTACATTAGAGGCAACTACTAACAACAGCCATATGTCTATGAGTAACCAACAGTTCTGGTGACTAACTCCAACAATTAGAGATTTTACTTTAGAAGCGAAGGTTACTCAATAAGTTAAGCAAACTTAAGGAAATGGCAATTGTCCTTATATAGTTTACAAAGAGATAGTCTGGTGACTGGTGCTAGACTACTAACAGACATTCATTGAAAGTTATCGTTGATTGCCGAATTGACTAAGTTAAAGAAAAACAATTGGCCCTTTACAGATTAAACAGAGACAAACTGCTAGCTGGTTCTAAACTGTTAAAGTAAGGAAAATCACCAGGAAAGTTTAGACTTACCGATTACATGATAACTTAACTGCTATTCATCAGCTTGTTTTATTATGCACATCACATAATCTGGGAAGAATCTAATTGACCCTTCGTAATTAGTATAAGAGACAGTTCATAGCTGTACTTTAAAATGTTAAGTAGAGTATATTTTGTACAATAATGACACTTTAAATGGAGAAGAAAAAGCTAAAGAGAAATATTAAATAATTTTAATTGACTACAACTTTGATTACTTTGGTATAGTAAAGTGACACTTGACTTTTAACTAGACTATGTAGGATGTATAATGAAAACAAATGAGTTTTTCTTTATATAACAAAGGCTGAAAAAAGATAAATAATCCCTTAAATATAGAAATTAAAGTCAGGGAACTAACTACACCATTGATTACTTAGGAACACTAAAGTGACAATTGTCTTCAATTTGGTATACACCTAACTAGGATGTAGAATGAAAAAATATAAAGTTTCTTTTATATAACAAAAGAGCCAAATAACTCCAAAAATAAAGAAATTGGAGTCATCGAACTCATTACATTTTCAACTCATTACTGGGGGGCACTAAAGAGACAATTGTCTGCAATATGGACTTACTCTAAATAGGCTGTATAATGCAACCCAGTGAGATTTCTTTATATTACAAAGGCTAGAAAAACGTCAAATAACACAAAAATATAGTCAAAAAGCTCGCAACATCATTGATTACCAGGGGTACACTTAAGTGATAATATACTGTGCTAAACATGACCTGGGGTATTTAATGTAATCAAATGACAAATTAAATATTTTTTAACAAAGAATAGATAAGAATCAAATAAACCGAAAAATATTTCTATATATAAGTTGATGTTAATCAAATAAAAATACTGTTTAAGCAGGCGACATCATCAACACCAAAACTGAAGGGCATTGACTGCAAGTGATAAAGGGGATAAGGAAGTGAGATAAAAAAACATAAAAATCAAATTCAAACTAAAAACTCACAACATTTGTATATACGAGTATGTAAAACATTTTGTGTGTATACATTATTTTTAAATAAAAAAAAAACTATTAGTATTTTTCAGACAATATTTTCTCTTTTTTAACAAACTAGTTGTGTATATGAAAACTAAACAGAAATATTTTTACAAAAGCAGAATATGCACATAGATACATACATAAACATATAAATAAGTCATGCATACATATGGTAAAATATCTAGTTACTGTTAGACAGCAACATAGACAAATCGAATTTATGCTCAAGACATCGACATTGACAGCTAGGTGTATAAAATCATAGTTAAATAAAATTGAAAACAGAAATCAGTTATAAACACACACACACACACGCACAAATATACAAATGTATGTAAGTTATGAAATAGGAAGTAAAGCTTTAGCTGCTGATTAAATTAGTGGAATTATTTAAACACCAGTAGGGTTGAAGAAGATTTGTCAAGTACTTTTGTGAAAATTAACACAAACTCCATTAAGCCATACCTATAAAATTTGCACTATAAAACTGCTTAAACAGTGCTCTTTCATATACAATATGTTTCATGCAAATCCAAGCTATCAATAAAAAGTTATAGCATGAAAACTAAATTAACATCTAGTTAATATTAATCATACGCTCTAGGGTAACACATTATGCAAAATTACAGTAAATAAGCCATAAATTTTGAAGTACATATTATTTATTCCATCTGTTTGTAGCATTTAAATCAACAACAATTCAGCTTAATATTTACATATAATAATTGTGATCCCTAGGCAGCAGAGCTAAAAATTAATTTGGGTTTGATTTTCTAAGCTGAGAAAAATAACCGAATTATTAATATTTCTAATAAAAAATGTAATAAAAAAATTTCATAAATATTTACTTGTTTGAGCTAAAATTTAGAAATGTTAACCACTTCGTCCATCTTATCTGCTCCCCAGAATATATTATATAAAGAAGTTTTTCCGCCTAGTGAAGCACTTTTGTTTGGCAAAACATTATTTTTTCTTTTAATGTCACAGCGTCTTATGCCTTTGTTGACTTTATCAAAGTTTCATGTCTTTTACATTGCAATAATTTCTCCGTTCTCATTCATTCATTTAATTTATTGATAACTTTTAAACAACAATACAAATACGTGTACAACAATGACAAGTGCAGCCACAGAACATTATTTAGTATATTATTTAAAGTTAAAATTGGCAACAGAAGGACCATGTAAAAGACTCTAGAGAAATTAAGATAAACTAATACAACCAGCCCTCTGGAGAATGCTTATTGTACAATGGCAGTGCAAAAACATGAGGGCTGAGCATCAAGGCCTTCGATTTGCCGGCCTTCTGAAAGGTTTCAAAACTATAATTTAAAAAAATGATGTCCATAGTTTGTATGATTACACATTTTGAGAAACTTGAGCTTGTTACTCCACATGTCTAATATAAAGGGCCTTTACAAGGCTTCCTAACTTTTACGTTTGTCCTCCTAAATTATCTTGTATGTATATGATGTCTAAGTGTTTGTGTGTGAGTCTCTCTCTCTCTCTTTCTCTTTCTTGTTTTTGTGTATTTCCGACACTACAACATTTTGGCTCAAATAACTCGTACATGTATTAACAATAGCTTTCAACAACAACTAAATATTGTTGAATAAAACATAAACAGCCAACTAAGGAAAGGGCACAACAACAACAACTACAAATTATAACAAAACCATTTTTATCATCAGGCTTTTGGAAAAACATGAAAAGAAAACTGATTTCTTTTTTCCTGTCACTAATGTAATGAAATAATGAGAGCGGCAAAGGAAAAAAAATGTAAAAAAGAAAAAACAAAAACCAAAAACAGCAAAACTTAAGGGAAATTATGTTTTTAAAAAAGACACCTACAATAACTTCTATTTACAAACAATTGTCTAAACGTGCACAAAAAGAAAACTAGTTCATAAAAGCTCAAACAAAGAGAACGAACAAACCAACACGCTCACGCCCGTGTAACAGACATTGTTATGGACCACCACAAAATATTAGGAGACTTAAAAAGATGATTACACCTCAAGGATTAACAATTGTTTCTTTTAGACATTTGCGCTGAGAAATATACAAAAAACAACAAAAGACAATATATGTAAATAATAAAATAAAGAGAAAAGGCAAAATTTATTAACTAAAAGAAACAGATTTCTGAACTAGAATTGAAACACTAATAAGGAGTTGGAATTGCAAAAACCAGGTGCTGGTTGTGCTGTGTTTAGTGGCCATACTGAGCTAAAGGAGTTGAAGTTGATTTAAACACAAAAGTCTAATTGAAGCAAATTTAACCTTTAAAGGAAAGTAACATAGTTTTGAGCATTAATTCGTTTTAAACAGTTAATGTTCTGGATCAGTTCTAGTTCAGGTTTTAGTTGCGCTTAGGTGTTAGTTTAGATTCTAATTCAAGTTAAAGTTCAGATTTTAGTTCAGGTTCTAGATCAGTTCTAGTTCATTTTAAAGCTTGGTTCTAGTTCAGGTTCTAGTTCAGGTTCTAGTTCAGTTTCTTATTCAGTTCTAGTTCAGTTCTACATTCAAACTTGTAACATCTGCTCATTATGGGTTAATAATGTCTACGTTTAAAAAATTATGATGTGTTCAATTCCTCCATATAAAAAGTGTAAAAGTAAGCCTTCTTTGAGGTTTATCATTTTAATAAAATATGACAGAGAGTTTGATGTTCTTTTTTATGTGTTTTCCCCTTATGATCATTTGTCTTTTACTTGAAGGTTTCATGTGTGTTAACTGTCCGTCCTCTACTCCATATGATTTCATGAGGTTAAATACTTATGTATGTTTTTTGTTGCTAGCTATTTATATAAAAAATAAAAGTTTATTATGTACAATTGCTCTACACAAGCCATCAAGTATTTCGTTGTAGTAACTAATCCGTAATAATTTTATTAAACTTTTGAAGGCAGTAAATCAAAACTGTATATTCATTCGATTGCAAAAGTTATTTCGCAAACTGACTTGTACAAAGTTTATAGTACAAAAATATTTCTATATAATATAAAATCAATTTGATTTGCATTTCAGTTTAGCTGTAATTTGATTCGTCTACATCTTTTATACATTACAATTACTACAAGGAATACTTTGTTTAACTGTGTGTCTGCCATTTCGTTTTATCGTTTTGTTTTTGTCCGACAATCTTTATATACATTTGGTTTTTCCTTTGAAAATTCATAAATACATTTATTATTAAATTGACTTTTGTTGTGAAACTTAAATGCATTTGACAGCTTATTATTATTACACAAAATGGAGAATTTATCTCAAACGAACACATCAAAATGGCCATTGAAGTGAACATTTTATGAGAGAGGGTATAAGAAAAACAACTTACTTACGGACGTGTCAAAACAATTGTAAACAGAATTTGGTGCAAGGCTTTGAAAACTGCCAGGAAAATAATATTTCTAACCGATACTGTAGTCAAGAATTCTGGAAAGATATTAAAATAGTAGGTAAATAAATGAAATTGGCAAAGAAAGGTTCTGTCTACATCTTCCTATAAACAGACAGACTAGGCTGCCATACATATACATACATAGGTGGGCAGACAAAAATATTCATACAAAACATATATTCATACCTATACAAAGGAAGATATAGACAGACATGAACAAACACTGACAGATATGGACAAACATGGTCAGATATAGACAGACATGGATACAATTAGATATACAAAGACATGAAGAGACAAGAGCAAACATGTACAAACAAAGACAGACATAAACAGATGTAGGCAATGATGACGCACATGATATCGCTCTCGTTATAAACCAACAAACTGTCTAACTGATCGAGATAGTTGCAAATGATAGTCTATGTCTCTACAAGAGATGATTGTGGAAAAATTAACTACAAATAGCAGTGCCAAAATGTGTGGCAATTCTTGTGACAGCTCGAAGAGTTTTTAAAATACCAAAGATCAGATTTTCACTATCACTATCTTGAGATTCCCTTCAAACGAAACCTGTGCTATCTAGATGTACAATTGGATGACAAGCTCAGCTTTGGACAACACGTACTATATTTTCGTGACAAAGCCATGCGAACAGCAAACTGACTGGTTAGAATAATACTAAACTGGGGCGTTGTTAAACCGCAAACAAGGAAATTAATAAACAGCGTAGTGTGCTCCCTACTTCTCTATGCTGCCCCAACTTTTACCTGAACATTAAAATTACAGAAAGCACAGAGAATTGGCGCTCTCTGCATCAGTTCAGCGTATTGTACAGTGTCCCAAGTACGGCCTTGGTGATTGCAGATCTACCTCCCGTAGACCTGCTAATATTGAAAAGAGAAAAGAAATAGAATCCAAACTAAATGCATAAAACAGGACAATGCTAATCCTGCAGAGCGATCGAGATAAATTTCAGAAATAGGGAAAATCATCAGAGACAACTTGATTAGAACGTTGCAACCAAAGAGAGAATGGAAGATGAACATACAACCTGAACATGGCAATGTGGGTTATTTCTTTACTAAGATTTGGGCCACTAGTTAATAGCGTGATATCACTACGTTCAACAACATAGACAGAGATAAACAGACATAGACAGACATAGACCCAATAGACCAAAATCCTTTAGAAAAATATTATAATAAAGCTTGCGAGCATAAGCCTTAAGCTTTAAAAAGACTTGACACTTTTAAATTATTGTAGAATAATCAAAAAGGAACCCTCGTGATAATAGTACTGAAAAAATTATTTAATAAGCTTATATTCTCAATTTTAGAAAAAGCTTCTCCAAATAATATTTTATTAAACTAAATAAAGATAAGCTTATACCTACAATTGTAGAATAAGCTTATTCCAATAACTGTAGAATTTGGTTATACTTGCAAATAAGAAATTCTCATTTTTGGGAATTCGATGTGATTTGAAAACAACATTAAAAAGCTTGCGCCAAAAATTTTTTTACAAAACTCGGAGCTTTGGCTATCGACGACAAGTCTTTCTCCTTAAAAAATAAATAAAAAAAAAACCTTTAATGGCATTCATAGTTAAAAAAGGAAAAAGTTACCTCCTGACCCACGATGTCGAACGATAACGTTCGCTTAGATAAGACTTAAGATACAAACTTTTTATCGTATCTATTTCTTTACTCAATTAAGTTTTTTTATTCCACAATCAAGTTTGTGTCTTAAGTCTTATCTAAGCGAACGTTATCTTTCGACATCGTGGGCCAGGTGGTAACTTTTTCCAAAAAAAAAAAATCAAAACTTTTCTGATAAACAAAACATTTTTATAAATATAATTTTTTATAAAAAAATTTATTTATTCGAAGGTTTACTTCTAGAAAAAAATTTTTTACAATAATACTCGCAAGAAGAAAAATTCTCATATAATTTTTTATTTTAAATCAAAATTAACAATGACAAAATTTGACAAGCATGTTTAATATATATTTATTGTATACTATTTATTATATGTATACTATGTTTAAAAACATATGGTGAATGATAATAGTTTCTCAAATATGATTAAAAAAACTTTAGTATTTTAAAAAAAAAGCATCTTCTAAAGTACTATTATACTTTACTTATTTTTTTTTGGTCTGTTGGGGACAGACATAGACAGACATAGACACGTATGTTAGCGGCATAAATCGGGCACTTTGCGAAGCAGAGGAAACTCGTAGGTCCTCGTATTACATGTTATATCTGCATTGCTACTCTATGTTGTGTTTCCTTTATCTTCCAACCATAATGAATATTTTATTTATGTAATTTAACCTTTGCTTTGGATTTAGTTTATAGATCCCCCATAATGTCATCTAGTTTTTATTGCTAACACAGCATAAAATCTCAATGCAATTGAAGTTCTAACAAAAAATTCCTTTATCGATAGCTATAAATTGCTAAAGTTGTTGTTTTTTTATTATTATTTTTTATCAAAAACAGAAGCAGCACTAAGTAGTAGAATTAAAAATTAAGCTAAGCAAAAACAGAAAATGTGTAATACATTTTATGAAGCTGCACAATGCATGTAACATAAAATTAAAGAAATAATGAAAAAAAATACGTTGATTGCATAAATGCAAATTTATTTTATCTTATATTTTTTTTTGTATGTATACGAGTACAAAACACAAAAACTTTTAAACAATTGAATTGAGGATTTAGAGCAAGCAGCTGAAAATAAAATGAATATTTTTATTTAAATATTCGTTTATACTGGCATATATGTAAATGAAATCTTATGTATTCCCCCAAACATATGTGTCTGCCGCAAACATTTCTTCACATACATATGTTTATCGTATGTGCCAAGTCAAATATCCTCACAAATGCTTTGTATATGTGTTGGGAAACATCAGCAATTGGCTGGTAGTTTTCTTTTCTGTTTATTCATATGCATAAAACATTGTTAATACTCCTTTGAGAGTTCGAGAGTTTGAGTTGAAAAAGCAGAATTGGATTTTTGTAGTACATATTTGTACGTTAGAACCAAACTTCGACAGGACGTTGGTGAAAGGAAAATCATCTGGAATTTCATAAATTTCTAAACGAAATCGCATAAATTTCTAATACAGGCTCCCTGGTGCACAGAACATTCAAAAGCCGCAAAACTACTTACTGTTCAATTTTTTTAAATATGCCAATGGATATATGAGACTGAGAGGAAATAAAAGGAATGCAAAATAGATTTTATTCAATGCTTACAAATATATCTGTATTAAAAAAAAATTAGAAGCTAACATGATTACACCAGCGACTGTTCACATAACTATCCTTCAGACATAAATTGAAGTTCTCTGCTCTTAATCTTTAAAATTATAAAAGACAAAGGTCATATTCAAAGTCAAACACTTAAGTATTTCATCCAGGTGTTTATTTCTACACCCCCCCCCCTTTTAAATTATTTTTTACTACATACACACATAGTTATGTAGCTGCTGGAAAATAAACTATTATAATATTATTCACCCAATTACAACTTGAAATCAATCAGTTTCCCCTGAAATCAATCAACCAATCTTTAATAGTTGAAAACCACAATCATTACAAATCATTGAACACACAGCAGGATAATTAAGAAACAAAGTGAAATTAAATAAAATAGGAAACAAAACAAAAAAAAAACAAACAAACAAATGAGCAGAAGAGTAGATATATTGATATTAAAATAAATAGACAGAGACTCAGTAAGAATTTTAAAGTCACGCATCAACAGATTTGCACAATATTATATAAAATTGATTTTGTAAATCAAATAAATAATTGTTTATTTCAAAAACGCCCAGTTAATTACAGGCAAGATTTAAGTGAAAAAATGTTTAACAAAAGCAAGGAGAGTTATAATTTAAAACAACAATTTAGACAAACTATATGACTGTGGAATTTAATCTAGCTGAATCTTTAGTCCAAGTTAAGTCCTATGTCTTATATGACGCCCTGAGAGCACAAGAACTAATTGACATTTTGACTGTCACACCTCCAGTTGCCTACAAAAATTTACTTTTATATTTCCACTCAAAAGTGATCACAAATTTTTGTCTCCTAGAAAATAGAAAATTTTATATATTCACTCATAATATCATATCATAATATTTAATAAAAAAAAAAACAAATAAGAAAATATAGTCGGCCAAAGCCGAGTATATAATACCCTACACCCAGTATATGTAAAAGCAGTTTTTGAGAATTGGGCGCTATATGAGATACATGACCTATTATGAACAGGTCATCCAAAAATTCAGTGGCATGACTTCTATGCATAGAAATATTTTTTGTGTTAAATTTTATAAATAATTTTGAAAGATTTATACGCTATAAAGTGATTTTCGTAGGGGTTCTTAAATCAGGTGTCATGATATCTGTATGTGTGAAACTTATTTGTGCTCAATTTTTTTTTTGGATACTAACATTATTAAGAGCTTTATGGTTGTTAAATTGATTTTGGGAAGTAGGCCTTATAGGGGAGCTATGACTAATTTGTGACGGTATCTTTTCGTTGAATTCTATTTAATACGATCATTAATGAATTGACTCTTTAAAACAACTAATAAAATAAATTTAAGATTTAATGTTCCATTCCCACTTGTTTTCTTTTGTTTCGCTTCATTTCTTTGATCAGCACGTTTCTCAATTATCTTCCCCTCCTCTTCAAATATATTTCTTTCAATAATTCTTAATGTTCCCGTTACTTTTCTCAATGAGTGTTTTGTTGAATGAACATATAATAGATATCATTGAAAATACATAGTGACGAAAATGGAGAAATTAATTCAGAACTGAGACGTCAATCAGAGAAGTTCAAACAGTCCGTATATATTTTATTATAATTCTAATATTAAAATTTAAATAAAACGTGGCCAATTCTAAATATTACATAAGCTAAAAATTAATTGTAAAGTAAAATTTTAGTGCCACACAAATTGAAAATCATAGAACTCAAAAGCGAATAATAAGATCTGTGATCTCCACCTCATAATTAATTAATTTAAATCTGTAACCCAGTTCGTCAGTTTGAAAACATGGGTTGGACTTGGAACCGTGACAGTCGTCTTCGAGTACATCCTCTATAAGTCTTTGAAGGCACACCCTTACCTAAACTTGGGTAAAGTATTAATTTATTCGTCATATCGTTGAAATTTAAGAAAAAAAAAAAAAGAAAAAAAAAATTTAAAAGAATTAATTAAACTATAAATTGTATTCGGTGTTTAACTTAAACCAAATTGTTAAGTAATGTTATATATTTGTATATATGTATATATATAATTTCTTATATGTATATGTATTCGTGTTTAGTGTAAAATTTTATAAGAAAAAAGAAATAATTCAAATATTTAATTAGTTCATAAGTTCATATACATAATTAATAAGTCCCATCCTTGTTAGTTGTTAGTTGTTATTTGTATTTTGTTATAATTGTTTCACAACTTTATTCTCTTTCTTAGTACGTAAATTCTTTCATTGATATTGTTAAGCATTGATCAATGAAGTCTTTAAACTTTTATTGTCTCATAATTTCTCTACATTTATCAGTGCTCATTACTTTTGTTTTAAGGTTACTGTATTAACCCAGTAAACATCTCGCGAAGGCCTTAGCAAATAAAAGTTGTTTTTTTTTAGATTATAGGTATTATACAGAAATAGACATATATTATTTTTATTGTTCTTGCAAAGTTTATAAGATAAATGGATTTATGAATTCAAATTTGAACAAATAAATTAAAAGTAATTTTAAGTAATACTAAAATGAAATAAGAATTTATTAATTGAAGTTAAGAAAACTAAAACAAAAGGTAGTGTACAATATGGGGTTCTTCAAAATTGATTTGATGGGATTATAACGGAGAGCCATGGCTGGTGAGGGCAGGGATCTAGAATATCTAAAGATCCGGTAGTTGTGAAGTAAATGAAGTTTGCTTGTTTTAAATCTGAATTAGAAATAGCCCTTTTTAGTCCGTCTGATGTTATAGCAAGTTATCATAGTTTGTTTTATGAGCACGTTCTCTAATTTTGTGATGGTACTGTTAGGATAACGAAAGCCAAGAACCACACCCATCCGGCGAGCCCTAGCCTCTGTTAGAACGTGCGACTTGAATTGTCCCAACAACACCACTAACAACAATCTACCATTACAAATTATAGACCGATCATCACACAATTGGGCCAAATGATTTTTGAATATGGTGATTCGATGTCTTCCGATTTGGATGAAATTTGCACCAAGCTTAGTACTATTGGATAGTAGGCCAGACATAAATTTTCAGTTCTATCAGTCAAGAACTGCCGGAGTTAGAGTGGGTCAAAGGTGGACATTTTTGTCCATTTTGGTCATACAGGGTTTTTTTTAAATGAGTGTAACTTTTCACCTATTGGACAGACGGACGGGCGCAGGCGCGGTCAGAATCACTTTCTGAGTCGATCGGTATACTTCAAGGGGGATCTTTGACTAACATCAGCATCAGCCACTAAGGTTGTGTAGGGTATAAAATGTGATCACAGGCTTTCGTCCTTTTGGCTCTAGTAGTACCTCTAGTTTCCTCGAATTGTGGAATTCTCTCTAAATTGAGTTTTACTCAGAAATAAAAGTGATCACAGGCTTTCGTCCTTTTGGTTCTAGCACCTCTAGTTTCCTAGAAAAATTAAATTATCTTTATGTGAAGGGTATAAAAAGTGATCATAGATTGTATTCCCTTTGGCTGTAGAACCTATAAAATGGAATTTTTTTAGAAAATTGCAATTTTATATTTCCACTCAAAATATTGATTTTTTTATTTTTGGCCCTATTAAGGAATAAAAGTGAGTTTGGTGAACAATTTTTTTATTATGAAAATCGACTTGGATTTGCTGCATATGCTTGCTTGGTTTTTCTATAATTTTATAATTCCGGTTATCTCTTCTTTTTTTTCCAGACCGTTGAAGACTTAGAAAATCGTTGCATGGAAGCAGGAATTGAAATCGTTACAAGACAATCATTTTTATCCGATCCAAATGATGCGGTACGTAATCTACGGCGTCAGGATGCCCGTATTATAGTGGGACTGTTTTATGTGGTGGCAGCGCGTCGTGTACTGTGCGAGATGTACAAACAGCAGCTGTATGGTCGGGCGTATGTGTGGTTTTTTATAGGTAAGTAAAATGTAGCAATATAAGCCTTTAAGAGGGTCTTTACATAGATTATATAAAAAGAAGTATAGAATTCAAATTGATTGAAAATGTTCAAACCGCGAGTAATTCATTTGGGTTCAGAGATATTCTGTGTTATTCAAATTTATTTTGTTTTAAATCCTTTTGTTTTTTTTTTGTTTAAAATCGTTAGCCAACTTCTTTCGTTTGAAAATATTTTATGACCGCACGCAGAGAAAAAATATAGTTGTGCCTGTTTACTACAAATATTTCAACATTTTTAAACAGTTTTTTTTTTAAATATTATGGTCACTGTAATTATTTATATGATTTCTGCAACCATGATATGGTCAAGTTACCATTAACATGATTATAACAATCATATATATGATTATAGCAATTATGTAATGTTTATGGTTTTATGATGAAAGATTATACCATATTACGTTGTTCTCTATCATAATCGAAAGCAACAAAATATGATAAATGGATTCATCATAAACATGATTGCAACAAATATATACATAGTTACTACAATAATATATATTATTGTAGTATATTGTCATATATATGATAATATACAATCATATATATGATTGTAGTAACTATATATAATCATCTGAATCGTAACCTTAACATATTATGGTTACCACAATTATATAAATAATTACAGTGACCATAACATTGTTGAATAACTAAGAAAAATTTTGACATGCATAACTATATTTTTTCTCTGTGTGCGACTTACGAATACAAAAAAAATTATTCACAGATCTTGTTTAAAAACCTTGGTGGGCAATAAGGGAAAGAGCAATAGCAAGCAGCAGAAAACTGTTATATTTTTGTTGGTTTTGTTGTTATTGTTATTGTTGTCGTAATCCTTTCTGTTTCCTAGATTTTACGCTGACTTACTTTGTTTTTTGCACGCTTACACACACACACACACTTTTATTTATTATATTAATACAAACACATGTGCATATATTTCATTACATACATGCAGATGAATGTGTAAGTGTAAGTTTGTATTTGTATACAAACGTGAATATGAAAACATGTTAAAAAGCTTCTTTTTTGCAAAAAAAAAAAAAAAAAAAAAAACAAACATGTGGTAAAAACAAAAGTAAAAAGGAAAGAACGAATAAGCGCATGGTAAAAAGTTTATTTTATTTGAGATTTTATAAAGATTTTTGCTAGAACGAGAGAATATATGTTTAAATTGGATATAAATGTGTGTAGGTTGTGTAAATTACGTATGTTTCTCGGTGAGTTTATACACATGTGTAAGTTGCCTTTATTTTAGTTAAAGTTTAGTTTCTCTATTGGTCACGTTTTGCACATTTTTCACATAAAAATTTAAATCAACTTTTACTCTACTTACTACAACTGTGTGTAGGAACTACAGCCAGTACTAGACTTCAGTTGGCTATTACAGTAAAGTCTAAATAATCATACAGAGCAGAACAGTGGCTAAAAAGGCAATAATTTAATATAAATGTTAATAATTAGTTATTTAGTAGAAACATTCCAAAGAGGTGGCCGTAAAACATTTATTTATATTAAATATTTTACTCATTCCTTCTTTCTTAAATCTAAGAAAATATTAAAATTTCGTTCACTGTTCCACTTCTTTAGTTGAATATTTACTTTTGCCACAATCTGAGCAGCACTTATTTTACAATTTCACCACTTAAACCTTCTACCTAAAATAATAGTTTTCCTCCACTCAATCTGCAGCTCCACATTAAACTTAACATGCATTTGCTAAAGTAACTCTAGTAAATCCCCAACTTAACTTTAAAGCCTAAAACTTAGAATCATACAATTTTTAGCATAATTTGTTTATAGAACATGAGTGTTAAGACTTCGGCTCGAATCAGTGGCTGGCAGATTTCCAAAGTGTAGGTGAATATGAGTGATATACTGAACATGCCAGTGAATGGCAAAATGCACAGCCATCATGTTTGCATCCAAAAACAAAGATGTACACTTTAGTAGCAACTGACAGGAAGTATGCATGTTCATTTGTCTGAACAAGTGCACAAGAAGTTAGTGGATGTTTGTAAGAAGTTGTCCTGGCAAGTTTTTTCTAGTTGGCTTTGTTTCACATATTTCTTAAAATACTCTGCGTTTCATTACGATTAAAGTTATTGTGCTTGCATTTTGCATAGAAAAGATGTAATTATATTGTCTATAAATGCTGGTTGATTTTTCTTATTTTTCACATTAATAGTCATTGGATCTTACTATCAGTGAAAGTGGTGACAGTTAAGTTTCAAAAATACTAAAGAAGATCAATGCAATTTATTTTAACCAAAAAATAAAGTCTATTTACCAGACTATAGTCAAGTCCTGTGATAGGAGTCATTTTCTTACACAAGGCCAATCTCGCATGAACTTAATTACACTCTAACTAAATCAATGTTAAACGATAATTATGAGTATGAGAGCATAATACATATGTGTGCCAATGATCTAATCTTGTCTACAATCAACATTAAACTATGGCGCATGATAGCCTTATTTTGGGCTATATACCTGTTACTGGCCAACCTCTTCTCAGTACCTGTTCTATCCTTAGCATATCATGAAAAACTTCCACCTTATGGGAGCATGATCTCTACAATATTTTAAGTATTCAGTTGACTATTAATTTTTGGTTCTGCCCCTTGACTATTCTGTCTAAAAAGTTGATAGTAGAACGTAAAATGCCCCAGATCTTCAGCGTTTGTCATTTTATTCCTCTTACTGATATCTTGAGAAAGCATAATAAAAACTACATATATTGTAAGTACTCAATTGCGTTCCAGATCATTGTTCTTCCTCTTGTCTACAACGTAGATAGTAGAACGGACATACACTGAAACTTGAGCTTTTATCATTTTGCATAATCCTAATTTTAATATTTTAAGTATTTTTTTTTATTTTAAAGAGAAGTAATAAATAATATGCCTATATATGTATTTAATGCGAATGCGAAAGTCTTGCAGAATACCAAATATCTTTCGGATCGCAATTTATTTGCGCATCACTATGACTTTCACATCGCAATACAGAATAAGCCCCCAGGTTAAAATGTCTTATAACTCCTTACAACTTATTGCTATTGATTATCCATCGTCGGATGATCAAGATATTGGAGACCATCTAATAACAGGTTCGTTTTTTTATTTAAAAATATTTGAATAATAATTAATGCAGGGTAAAAATTGTTTTGGCCAGATTCCGAAGACGAGCAATATAAAAACAATAAAATCGTTTGCCGTAGATCTAAAAGGACACATAATTGTAAATCATCAAAACGAGCTGAAAATGCAAGAAAACGAATGAAGGGGCAAGAATATATGGGATTTTCGGTGGGTGGAGGAACCTGTAAGCATAACTCACCAAAAGCTAGAAAAGATATTGGGCTTACATGTTCATCGGCGTTTTGTATGAAAACTCAGTCAAGATATTGCCAAGAATTTGATAAGAAAACTACAGAAAATATTTTTAATATGTTTTGGAACCTAAATTGAGAATCTAAACAAGTGTTTGTAAAGAACCACGTATCACAGATACCAACAAAAAGAAAACGTATTGAAAATTAATAAAATTACATATTAGAGCGCAATAACCGCTATATGCCGTTAAAATATCTGAAGATTTCAGTTGCAATACCCGACATCAACCATATCGCCACGAACAGAGTAAAAAGTTCTATTTTTGTATAAGGGTGACTCAGTAGTCACCCTTAGAGATTAATTCATACCTTAAGAATTTTGGAAAGAAACAGTTTTTTCTCTCTCCTGAAAAATTGTATTTTGGCGGATGGCAGGTATTGAATATAAGCCGTCGATATCTGTTCTTCATACTCCGTGAAATAGCCACTTCGAACAAACGTCTTACGCATAGGCATTCATGACATAATTCGTCAAACTATGGTCGTGTTTTAAAAGTTTTGCTGATTTTTGAATTTCTTCTAGTAGCTTTTGTCTTTTAAAATCATGTTAAAATTTCGGCATACTCTGAATCTTGAGCTTGATTTTGGTCAGCATTCTGATGCAAATGTTGATTCTAGATACTTGACCATAGTCCAGAATCTGGGCTAAGGCATAGTCTAGACTTTGGGATAGACCATAGTCCACGATTGCTTTTAAAAAAGTATCAAGATATCATTAAAACATAAATTAGCTTGATCACAATCACAGCATTTTACAAAACGTACAGTCTAATTTTTATACCCATATATTGGGTTTTAGAAGTTGATGAAGTCCAAATAAAAAAGTCTTTTAATTTTTCAATAGTCGCAGTTCAACAAAAACAAACGAAAGTTTATACAAGGTGGCGCAAAAGTAATCCTCCTAACAGAAAATGCTATAAATTTTGCGAGGCCCCTAATGTCAGTTCTCTCAGCAATATTCCGCGTTCTGGAGCAGTGTAGCGTAACATTGTTTATTAACGTGTATTTCGCAAGTGTTTACTACACAGATTTCAAGAACTGACATTAGGGGCCTCGCAAAATGTATAGCATTTCCTGATAGGAGGATTACTTTTGTGCCACCTTGTATAAACAAACTAATTTAAGTTATTTTATGTAGTGAATATATTTTTTTAGTACTATATATAGATCTAATTTTGCTGATTTGGAAAATTTCCTAGAAATAGCAGTAGACTCTAGCGTTAAACAAATACAAAAAGCGGAAGAAACATTCAGATTATAAAAAAAAATCCAAAAATTGCCAAAAGTTATATAAAAACCAAATCAAAAATATGTATTGAATTGAATTCAAATATACAAATATTTATTCAATCATATAAATAACTTGACATCTCTGCTTTTTAGCTGCCTACACACCAGCAGAAGGGCACATACACAAATTTGTTAAACTTAACCTCAGCACTGTTTGTATAAAAACCATTTTTCCAGCATTTCTCCAACCATAGGATAAAAGCGTAAACTTTTTCCTTGTAAAACTTCTTATTTACAGGTTTAAGACCAACAAAACTACAAATAACCAGCAGCAAGAACCTTTACAACGTTACACTGCTGTTTCCGTTTCTTAAACGAACTTTGTATATTAACCTCAATTTCCTACGAAACAATTTTTTCTACTTGTTTCTGTTGTTTTTTTTTTATTTTGTTCTTATGCTTCTCTTCTACTACTTCTTCTTCATTACTTTGCTTTTATGTGGCCTTTAATTTAAAACATTTTCTTATAATATTTCCTTTTACCTGGAAAACACCAGACCTGCACTACCTTAAAACAATAACAATTGTAAACTCATTCGTTTTTAATGAAGTGCCAGAAATTCTCAAAAAAGTCGGAATACGGATGAAATACAATGTGTAAATGTATAAATGTATGTGTGTAGAGGAAAGTGTTTGTAAGTAGTTGTTGTTGCTTTACATTTCAACATTTACAAAATGCTGTGGTTACTTTTTTCCTCTGCTGGTGCTGCTGCCGGTTGGTGATGGTGTTTTTAATGCTAAAACTATTAATTTTTGCCACTAAAAGCCTGCCATTAAGCAATTGCGTTTTTTTTTTGCCCACTGGATAGAGGAGTGAGGAATTTATGAGTTTATTTTAAATTAAAACTTATGAAGAATGGAGGATGGGCTGCGAAATATTGGTTAAAAGAACTTTCTTAAAAGGTGAAATCTAGAACATTTTGATTTTACCTAAAAGCGTAACCAACCTTTTAAAACGATAAAGGTAGGAGACCAGAGGAACCACGGTGGCGAGAGGTTATCGACCTTAATTTGCATCCATTCACAAGAGTAGTTAGAAGAGTGGCGATTGCGTGAATGCCTAGACAAAAATCCCAGGGCGATGTTATGCACTTTGGTTTCTTCGCGTCTTTTCCGTTTAAAAACGGCAGAAAGAATAAAAATTCCAAATTATCTATATAAATTAATTTTCAGTTTATGCTACGGGCCAAGTAGAAACAAGCCAAGTACCAGCGGTTTTAGAGATCATGAAAATGGCCTTTCAGTGATATCATAATACTGTCGTACTTCTAAGACAGGCAACAACAAGATGTACTGACATATTGTGAATAAATTGATGCCCAACGTTTCAACGTTTAAAGGCAAGATTAGTGCCCAACTATATCGTAAAGATCTTAAAACCGAGAAAGTACTACTTGTATGGGTAATATGTCGACTTATGTCGGCTTACACAGAAAAGGTTCAAATGTCAAAAACAGACTTAAGTTATTTCTAAAGTGCTTGATAAAAAGAGACTGTATCAGAAACTAAAAATCTACATAGGTTTTGCAAGCCAAGGAAGAACGAGAAAAAAACGTTGTAGCAAACAGCCAAATAAGAATATGAAATCGGTGCAACTAAATCTTAACTGTCAGGCTGCATAATATCTACTTTGGCAAATAATCGAAACTCTGAGATGTCGCCAATATTGTTGAACAGTATAGTAGACTGAAACAATGGTCAAGGGGTGAAAAGTAAAGCTGCAATAGAGTAATTCTCTGAAAATATAGAATACGATTTTCTAAGAGTTCAAGTACATAGATGGCATAAATATTTACAGCTTCTATGCTCCTCCTGTGCAAATCTGTCAATTCTAGCTGATGTTAAATTATCTGCCACGTGATGGAATATCCGAGCACATCAACGCATGGGCTGTTCAATTTGGAGGCCGAAAAACCAACAAGATACAGCCAACTTTACTATCATTATAAATAGTGAAAAAAAATTCATTAAGATTTCAAGTTCTATGTAGAAGGAATCCGAAAACCAGCAAGTATTTCAGAAGATGACGAGGACGAAGAGCAAGACGTCTGGTCAATGATAACAGAAAATAGCTGGCGATACGGAAGTGACAGCATCCAAAGAAAAGGCTTTGGAATGGTCTAGAGTCTAGACTATATTCAAAACGTCGTGCTTTATTTAATCCTGGTGTAACTTCAATTGTGGTTCTTTGTTTAGTCCTGTTTTAGCTTCAATCATCGTTATTTAAGTAGTTCTGGTTTAGCTATAATCGTGGTTCTTTATTTAAGCCTGGTTTAGCTTCAATCTTGGTTCTTAATTTAGTTCCAGTTTCGCTTCAAGCATCGTTATTTAATTAGTCCTGGTCTAGCTTCATTAGTAGTTCTTTATTTATTCCTGGTGTTGTTTCAATCGTGATTCTTTATTTACTAATAGTTTAGCTTCAATCCAGGTTCTATATTTAATCCAAGTTTAGAGTCAGTCGTTTTTCTTTATTAGTCCTGGTTTAACTTTAATCGTGGTTCTTTATTTAAGCCTGGTTTAGCTTCCAGCATGGTTGTTTAAGCTGAGAGACTTCGTGGTTCTTTATTTATTCCTGGTGTTGTTTCAATCGTGATTCTCTATTTACTAATAGTTTAGCTTCAATCCAGGTTCTTTATTTAATCCAAGTTTAGACTTAGTCGTTTTTCTTTAATTAGTCCTGGTTTAACTTTAATCGTGGTTCTTAATTTAATCCCAGTTTTGCTTCAAGCGTCGTTATTTAAGTATTTCTGGTTTAGCTTTAATCGTGATTCTTTATTTAATCCAAGTTTAGATTCACTCGTGTTTCTTTATTAGTCCTGGTTTAGCTTTAATCGTGATTCTTTATTTAAGCCTGGTTTAGCTTTAATCGTGGTTCTTTATTTAATCCTGGTTTAGCTTCTAGCATGGTTTTTGACTTAGTTCTGGTCTAGCTTCAATAGTGGCTTTATATTTATATCTAGTAGTAGATTCCTTATCTGGTCTAGGGAGTAACTAGTTTAGAGTGGTTTAAAAATTGTATTTAATTTTTGAAGGCTCCCCTGTTGTTTCTATTATTTTTTTTTATAACACAAAATCTAAGTAAAAATGTTTAGAAAATGTTTGCAAAATTTATATATTTATTTTTGCGCCATTAAAACTTTCTAATAGCGTTTCAGTTTATTCCGTGCGTTTCAATGTTTTTAACAGCGCCTTCTAAATTCAAGACATAAACAAAGATTTTTGTTTGAAAACAGTAAATATGAAATTTTGTGTTTAGTTTAAGTTTTATTTTATAACATTCCTGTCGTAGTTATAGTTTCGCAAACAGCAATTTTAGATGACAACTTTCTTTCTGTTGTAGAAAGTTTCTTAGTTTAACGAGTAAACTATAATGTTTGTGTTCGCGGCAAAGCATATAAACAAAAACTGTTAATTGTTTATTTATATTTTTTGGCTCAGAAATTTCAGAAAATAAAGTAACCCAGTTAACAAATTTGTTAGAGAGAAATAGAAATTGTAAAAAATGTTGTTCCTTAAATTTCTTTAATTGCTACCGGTACGTTTTTAAAATATTTAAACTTTTATATTGTTACCATTAACAACTATTAATTACTGTTACTTTAGTTTGTGCCAATAAAAGAAATGCCAGAAATCTTCCAAACATCGAAAACTAAAACTAAAAAATTGTTTACTATTTGTTTTTAACTTTTATAACTGAGTGCAGGTGATTGTTACAACATTATTTTGCTTTTATTAATTATTGTTTGACTTTAAAAATAAAACTTTTTTATTAAATAAATTGCAAAAAGCATAACAGCAGGGCAGCTACACTGTTTCTACATTTACATTGTGTTGTCCTTTTGCCAGTTTTAAACAATGTATTTTCTCCATACAAAGAAAAAGTAAAACTCAAAAAACACTAAAGTAACTTTTTGCTACTCTGGAAACAACTGTAACAGTAACATGGTGGAAAATCCAGATAAATGAGAACTAAACACAAGATTTCTTTTAAAATGTTGTCATTATTTGCGCTTTTTATTTTTGTGTAGCCCTTTTTGTAGCCTCCTGTTGTCCCTTAAGCGATTTCTTACGTTTTTATTTTGGAACAAATTCAGTTTATCTTTTCTTTTTTTTTTTTTTTGTCAGTTTCCTCTAGTTGTTGTCTTTCCTCTAAGTGGCGTTTTTTTTTTGTTTTGCTGTTTGAAGAGTTTCGTTTTAAAGACAAGTTTGTTGTCTCAAAATTTGCATGTTGTTGACACTTGAAAATTTTACGGTGTTTTTCTATGTGTGTGTAAGAGGTTGTCAGAGTTGAAGATTTAGTTGTGCATTATGAATTTGCAAATGGCAGTAAATCGAAGCTTTAATCGTGGTTCTTTAATTATTTACAATTAGGCACCAATCATGGTTCCTTATTTGGTTCCAATTTATCTTGAACTCTGGTGCTTTAGTCCTAGTTTAGCTTTAATCGTGGTTGTCTTTTGTTCAGTTTACGCTTCGATCCTGATTCTTTATTTAGTCCAGTTTTAGCTCTAATCGTGATTATTCATTTGTCGCGTTTATGCTTTAATTGTATGTTTTTTTATCCAGTTTTAGCCTTAATCATGGAGCATTATTTATTATTTAATTCTGGTTTAGCATCAGTCAATGCTTTTGTATTTAGTCCTGGTTTAGCTTTAATCGTAATTCTTTATTTAATCCTGGTTTAGCTTTAATTGAGGCTTTTTATTTATTTTTGGTTTTAGATTTATCGTGATTCTATTTAATTCTGGTTTTGATTCAATCATGGTTCTATTTAGTCCTGGTATAACATCAATTGTCATACTATTTACTCCTGTTTTAGCTTTAATCGTGGTTCAGTTTAATCCTGTTTTAGCTTTAATCGTGGTACAATTTAAACTTTAGCTTCTTGGTTTGTCCTAAATCCTGGTTCTATTTAGTCCTGTTTTGGCTTTATCATGATTCTGTTTAATCCTGGATTAGCTTCAATCATGGTTCTATTTAGTCCTGGTTTGTCTTAAATCCTGGTTCTATTTAGTCCTGGTTTGTCTTAAATCCTAGTTCTATTTAGTCCTGGTTTGTCCTTAATCCTGGTTTGTCTTAAATCCTGGTTCTACTAAGTCCTGGTTATATTTAGTCCTGATGTGTCTTAAATCCTGGTTCTATTTAATACTGTGTTGTCTTAAATCCTGGTTCTATTTAGTCCTGGTTTGTCTTAAATCCTAGTTCTATTTAGTCCTGGTTTGTCTTAAATCCTAGTTCTATTTAGTCCTGGTTTGTCTTAAATCCTGGTTCTATTTAGTCCTGGTTTGTCTTAAATACTTATTCTATTAAGTCCTGGTTTGTCTTAAATCCTAGTTCTACTAAGTCCTGGTTATATTTAGTCCTGAATTGTCTTAAATCCTGGTTCTATTTAATACTGTGTTCCCTTAAATCCTGGTTCTATTTTGTCCTGGTTTGTCTTAAATCCTGGTTTGGCTTAAGTCCTGTTTCTATTTAGTCCTGGTTTGTCTTAAATTCTGTTTCTATTTTGTCCTGCTGTAGCTTCAAATGTTTGAGTAGAGTTTAGAATCTGATAATTACTAATTTTATAATTATTGTTAAGATTCTTTTTAAACCGATTTATTTGCTTAATGTACTTTATTTTTATTACAGCTTTCTTTGAGGGTAATAATCGTTAGCAGTTTCCACTTTAAAAGCCTTTGAGTCTAATTACACTTACAAATTTATTTTGATTGAAAAAAATCTGTATTGTCTTTTTAATCTGCTTACAGAGATCTCTCTTTCAACTAACTTTAAGTGTTTGGCATAACAAATTTTTTGTATAAAATAAACTTAACATAACTTAGCATTTACTTTGCATTACATTTCCTTTAATTCAATTACTAAGAAGTGTATGCCTTTTTCAATGGCATTTTCTTTTACTATTAACCTCATTAATTTCATTAAAATAAAGTGTTTCTTTGCTTTTTTGTTTGTTGCATTTTTCCAACCCCTTTTTTAAACTGCTTGAGTTTTTAACGCCTTTTCCTAGAGAAGTTTTTTATTTTTATTATAATTCAATTCCCTTTTAACATTAATTTGTACTAATTGCTGTAATAGTAAGAAGTTGTTAAAGCATCAGAAAAAAAATACAAATTAATTGAATCAATATTAAAGAGACCTCTAATTATAAGAAATAATATTAAAATTACATTAAATATTAATTCAGTTTTTTAACTTTAAACTCATTTAAATATAAATAAGTTATTGTGTCAAGTGTGTACAGGTTTATTAGTTTTTTCTCTAAATACGTTATGTTAAAAAACTTTCAACTTGCTTCAGAATTAAAATGTTTTTTTTTATTTAATTTGTAAAATTGTTGTGAGAATTTGAAAACTTTGTCCCCTTTATTTTTCAAATGTTTTCATTGGCGTCTGGTTAAAGTTTATGTAAATAGTATCAAATATTTAAAAACTTTTAATTATGGTTAATCTAAAGGTTTAAGGGCTTCTCTGGCTCTTCTAACTCTTAAGTAGTACCGAGTAATAGAAAGGAAAATATGTCAATGTAAATTGAAATTGAAAATAGAATTGTAATAAAGTTTATTTAAAATACTAAACTAAAATCAAGCCAAGCAAAACTATTTCTTAAGAAAACTTAAAAGGTCATTGTTGATAATGAATGCAAAACTAAGTTTTCTAACTGTTGGAGTTTCTCTCTCTCTCTCTCTATCTCTCTCTCTCTTTCCTATTTCCAATTGCTAAATAGCCTTTTTAACAAAATCACATTGTTTGTATTTTAAGAGAAAGTAGCTTTTGTGCATAACTTAAATTGTTTAAGAAGATTTTGTTTGCCAGCGTAACTGTAACATTTCAAGCAAATTCTTTTTATTGAAGTATTTTGGTAGGAAACATTGGCTTTATACTGTCTAAATAAAATGGAGCCATAAAGCAGACTTGAAAGTAACTTACAATTACTTTAAATGACACAACTTAATCACAATAAATTAAATTGATTTAACCAAACATTCCTAAAAAGCCTTCCGAATCTACAGAATTCATTTAAAAACTATTTTAACTGAAATATGAAATCAAATGATAAACATCCTTAAATATGAAAATAAAAAATTTACACTTGATAGACAAAAAACCGTAAAATATTTTTGCTTGAATTATAAACAATAACAAAAGCTATTAAGTATTTGTCAACCTTTTAATTTATTTAAATATATGTCTGTATGTATATTTTATTAATATTACTTCAAACTTCAAAAATTTCAGTTACAGCTAAAATATGATACATTTTTCTTTAGCGAATAATTTTAACTTAACTACTCTAAAAGCACAAAATGTTTCACCAATCTAGCAGCCCTTATTATTAGCAGCTACAAAATATTAACATAATTAACACATTTTAATATGTAATTTTTTAAGAACTCAGAAAAATTATGATAATTCTTTATTTTTAATTTTAAAATTTTCTGATGTCTTTAAAGCTTTTAAACAACTTTTGTTGCAATTTCACACTTATGTATGTTAAATTTCAAAATCCTAATATTTTAGCTTTCCATAACATTTTCAATTATAAAAATCCTTTAAAATTTAAAAAAATTATAAACAATTTAACATAACCAGTCATAATTAATATTAATCATACGCCTGGTAATTCAAAAAATAAAAATTGAGTAAACTTGACATTTAAAGGGAGATATATTTAAATAAGTTTTGAATATTAAATAATTTAACAAATTCATATTTTAAGTTTGAAACAAATTCAACTATTTAAAAAAAAAGTTTTCCAAAAAAAAATTAGTTAAAAAATTTAAAATTTTCTCAAATATGTTTGTCAAAGATATTTCAATTTAAAGCCTTCTATGTCTAATTTTAAATTATAGTTTTTTTTGATAAAGTCTTTTTCGTTTTAAGAAATTATAAACAAGTCATGCAGTCAAAATATAACACTTTGAATTTTAAACATTTTAAAAGGAAATTAAGTGAAATTATTTAGTGAAATTTAAAGCAAATTTTTTTTCATTGCCACCAATTGAGGGCAACAAAATTGAACGCTAAAAATATTTGTTTTTACGTTTCTGGCAATTTTTGCTTTCATTTCATAGTCACAGAAATACTCTATACTGAAGCCTTAAATAACTGCTTTAAAATAATATTTATTTTGTTAAAATGTTTCAAGTTTTAAGGAAATTATAAACAATTTCTTAAATTAAGCCAAATATAATATTAATCATACTTTATAAAGCCCAAAAAAAAATACGCTACAGCAATGGTTAAGCAACTGGAAAATTACTATAAAGGTAGAAAAATGCAATCATATAACATTTAGCTTAAGGAAAAAAGAGTGTCCTCCGATATATATAAATGGCTTACAATTACCGAAATCGACTTGCGTAAAGTATTTGGGAATGTATATATAGACAAACGTCTCACATGGAAAGACCACATCAAAAGAAAAAAAAATTAAGGTTATTTCTGGTGCTCCCTGGTTTATGACCAACATTCAAGTTCATAGGGATCTGAAAGTATCATTTATTTTAAATGAAATAAACAGATATAGTGCTAGGTATATAAATAGACTAAGCAACCATCAAACCCCATTGGCGATTTCCCTATTAGATGAAACAAATGAAATTAGAAGACTGAACAGATTTCACGTGTTACATCTCCAATATAGAAAGTTAAGCTCTAAGAACACCAATCTCTATATATGTATATTTATTTAAACACGTACATACTTACATATGTAATTTATTAAACTTATTGTAGTTTAATAACATATGTGATAATCTTATTTAAATCATTAAATTTGCTTAATATTGTAAAATAGATTGTAAAGAAAGTTGAATTAAAAAAAAAAATTTTTTAGGGTTTTATAGGAAATTGAAGTGAAATTTTTAAAATTTTTTTTGTAATTAATTTTATATTTATAAAAAATGCAGTAAAATGAAGCCTTAAATGTCTGCTTTTAAATGAAATTTATTTTGCTAAAATCTTTGAAGATTTTTCTCAATATCTTAAATTAAGCCAAATTTAATATTAATCATACGTTGTGAGGACCAAAAAAATAAACAAATTTAATTTTTTGGGTTTTAGTGTAAAAGTATAGTAAATTGTTTTAAATTTAAAGCAAATTCGCTTGCATTACAGCAAATTTATGCAAAAAAAAAAAAACTGAAACATAAAAATAATTTTTTTTTTAATTTCTTTGTAATTAATTTCATTTTTATAAAAAAAAAAATACAGAAAATAAAGTCTGCTTTTAAATGAAATTTATTTTGCTAAAAATCTTTTAAGATTTAGAGAAATTATAAACAATTTACCAAACAAGCCAAAATTAATATTAATCATACGTCATGTAGGGAAACAATAAAAATTTTAAATAATCGGATATTAAAAAAAATTAAAGGAAACTGAGTAAGACTGTCGAGTATTTCCTTAAATTTAAAGCAAATTCCAAAAATAGAAGCTTTTTAAATGAAATATTAAAAATTGTTACATTACTTTAGTACAATTATTTAATCTTTGTTATAAATAAATGTGTTATACTGCAACATAAGCTGCTTAAATTAGAAAAAACTAAATAAATATTCTTAAAGTTTCTTTAATTGCTGATAGTAAAAAAACTGAAACTCTCAGGTATGAAGTTGACTCCAATATGAAGTTGAGAAATTTAAATAAAACCTCTTGACTTGTAAAATAATTACCATTATCTCATATCTTGACTCGAAAAATTTATTACAATTTCTGCTTTCAATTTCACCCCCAACCCCCCTTAAACAACTGCTTAATTAACTTATTTCTGCTAAGCAATTTGTGACACTGACATTTTTGTATAAAATTCCAATTAAGCAAACATGTCGAATGAATAAATCAACGCATACTGTTAACAATCATCAATAATTGTACAACTGGGCAGCAAGCTATACATAAAAAAAACAGACACAGAATTTTCTAATAATGTTGACATTAAACTCAAATGTTGGAAAAAAAATTAAAATGAACTAATGAATTAAATAGTTTTTCTTTTTTTTTTTTGCTACAAATCAAGTATTTATTTAAACCAGACCTGTGTTTAAATACTAGAATAAAGCAGGTCAGGGTTGTGCTAAAAACAAAACTAAAAAAGCTAAAGTATCATTTTTTGTTAAGCAATTTCTAACAGATTAAATAGATTATATAGAATTTTATTTAAAAAGAGCTAATAAATTTGTGGTTTTTGGTATTTTTAACGTTTTTTTCTTTTTTTTTTAGGTTGGTATGAGGACAATTGGTATGAAGTGAATTTAGAAAATGAGGGCATTAGTTGTACGGTGGAGCAAATGCGTTTAGCGGCCGAGGGTCATTTAACAACAGAAGCTCTAATGTGGAATCAAAACAATCAAACTACCATATCGGGCATGACAGCAGAGGGATTTCGGTAAGATTATCTGCCAATAATAATAAAAATATTTCAAGTAATTTGTTTAGTTTAACTCTTTTATAACTTTTGTTTTTCTCAGGCAACGTTTAAATCAAGCTTTAGTCGAGGAAGGCTACGACATTAACAACGATCGTTATCCGGAGGGTTATCAGGAGGCTCCATTAGCCTATGACGCTGTTTGGAGTGTGGCCTTGGCATTTAATAAATCCATGGAGAAACTGAAACTACGCAACAAATCTCTTAGGGATTTCACATACAACGACAAAGAAATTGCTGACGAAATCTATGCCGCCATGAATTCAACACAATTTTTAGGAGTTTCTGTAAGTATTCTTTTTATTATTCATTATTTATTATTCAACGCATTGTTTTTATTAAAACGAACTTTGAAAAGTTTTAGCAAATATTTGCAGTTATTTGTTGAAGTTGTTTTATTTCATACCTTCATAATTTGTTTCACTTATTTATTCTTAATAAAGAGTTGTGTGTTTACAAACAACTTATACACAATAACAACAACAGAATTGTATACAAAAATACAATAAATTGAAAGGCATTTTAAGGCAAAAGTTAAAAATCAAAATATGCACATATCAGCCAAAATGTTATTAATTTGTTGTCATATTTTTTACACGTTTATTTGAAACTTAAGCTTTACTTTTCTAATCAAGTGGATACTCCAAAGTAAAGCCTTTAATATTTATTTTAAAATTAAAAATACTTTGTCGAAATCTCTTTTTAGTTTTAAGGAAATTATAAACAATTTACCCAAACAGCTTCAAATTAATATTAATCATACGCAATGTGGGCCAAAATATGGAAAATTTAAATAAACATAGATTTAACTCTTAGGCAAACACCAAAATGTGTTCACATAAATGAACCCCAGGGTTTGGCTGGGACTTTTTATATTTTGTATGGATTTAAATTAAAAATCTTCAATTTCATTATTAACTTCTAACTCGTTCCCAATATCAGAAGCATCGTCTTCATTTTCATCAACCTCAATCTGAATTTTGTTTTCCCCTCCGCCAATCTATCATAATAGTTAGGGTAAGATTATGAAACTGTTTTTGTCTACTTCAGTACTCATTGCAACACATTTTCTACATAATATTATAGGGTCTGGCTGGGCCCTGGTATTACAAACATAATTACCACGTCTACAGATAAAAAAATTTAAGTTTTCTTTTTTTTTATGTACAAAACACCTTCATTGAGGAATTCATAAAAACCTAAGGAGCTGCGGATTCGATATCTTAGTAAAAAAAAACTATAAAAATGTTCAAAAATGCCTGGGTAAGGGTAAAAGGGAAATTAACTGAAATTAGTAAAAAATATACCGTATTTTTCGGCATTGAAATGAAATTAACTTGTAGACATATTTTTGCAAGCGTTTATTTGCAACTTAAGCTTTACTGTTACAACTATTTTCATACCCGAAATAAAAGCCTTAAATATCCGCTTTCAAATGTAATTAATTTTGTAAAATTTCCAGTAGTTTTGAGAAAGTTACAAACATTTTACCAAAACACACCAAAATTAATATTAATCATACGTCTTGTGGTAAAAAATAAGAAAATGTTTAATAAACAAAGATTTAGAGGGCAACTAACTGAAATTAGTGCAGAGGGCCAAAAATATCCAGTACTTCTTTAAATTTAAAACAAATGCATCTTATTTTAAAAGTAAATTTAAAAGAAATAATTAAAATAAAAAAATGCTGGTAACTCTCAGTAATTGAAATTCTTTAAATTTCCTCAACATGGGCTCAATTTTTATTAAATTTTAATCACAAAGCATGTTCACTGGCATTTGCTTTATACTCTCTTAACTAACCTTGTATTTACATCCAATTTTCCTTTATGTCTTAAGTAGCTGTCTAAATTGTTTGTGCCTGTCATATACACAAGCCAAGTAAGTTTAAATTACCCCTTTTTACTCTCAACATGTAAATTTAAACAATATTTACGTATGTATATATAAACAATGTTGAGTAATGTAGATTTTCTAATTCTGCAACAGCATAAATTTGATAAAATATTAATAGAAATATGTATCCGAATGTTAGAGAGCGACAGCTTTACAATAAATAAATGATTGTGTGGTTTTCAAATTAATGAAATACACCCAACTTTTTTTTACACGGTTTCTTTTTACATGGATTTGAAGTTACACGGTTGAAAAAAAAATTTTTAACAAATTTTTAATCTAGTACGGTTTTAAAATCACTGTCTTGTAATTATGTTTGTTTTTACCACACTTGGCACCATTGCTGAAATGAACATACATACATACATAGTAGTAACTGGGAGATCCCCTTATTCGATAACTCTAACCTACACATTTTGTTCGCATGATATTTACATAAAATATTGCTTAAATAAAGTGTTTAAAGTTTATTAGCTCGCAATATTTTAGCAATTGTTCGTGCTATCAATTAGATTTGAACATTTCTAATCTTAATAAGTGAAAAAAGGTATTTTATCTATAAATGTTATGTTAGCTTTAAAAATAAAATTTTTGCCCTTACTACCGTTAACAAAATGTCCACTATTTCAAAGACTCGTAAAAAGCAAGCCATTTCTTTGGAAGTAAAATTAAAAATCTTGGACTATCTGGCAAGAGTTGAAGGTTCAACATCTGTGGGCAAGGATTTTGGCTTACACGAAGCTACTATCAGGACCATTAAGAAAAATGAGAATGAAATACGGAAATCTGTCATCAGTTCATCAAAACATAGTTCCAAAAGATCGCCATACATTAGAGATGAACCCCCTGGCCCACGATGTCGACGATGTCTTTTTCAATAAATCCTCAATCCAAAACACTACACATTTTTTAATTTTTACTAACACTTCCCCCCTGGCCTTCGATGTCGAACGATAACGTTCGCTTAGATAAGACTTAGACTTAAGACTTAAGACTTAAGACTTAAGACTTAAGAATTAAGACTTAAGACTTAAGACTGTATGAATTATGTATTTTAATCCTCAATAAAATGCCATATGAACATACAATTTGTATGCATACAGTGGGTGGCCAAATTATTAGTTACATTTATTAATTAAGATTCAGCCGCTTTTAATAAGTATATAAATTTATTTCTTGTACCAGATGTTTTCGTATTTTAATTCTGGTAATACTGTTAAATATTTTGTGCAGTGTCAACAATGATTGGTGACATTAGAGTGCAGTTGTAGATCATTATCTGTCATTCTGGTCTGAGGTGTGAAATATGCAATTTTGATTAAATTGATTAAAGTCTGGCATCACGATGAAGAACTAGAAGAAAATGTTCAAAAATGCATTCAGAGCATGCCAAAAAAGGTGCAAGCTGTAACTGATGCCAAAGAAGGTTCTACGAAATATTAAGATTTTTTCAAAAAATTTCGTAATATTTCATTTCCTCAAATATATATTTTTAAAACAAAAGAATGTATTTTTAATTGAATTATAAACACTTAATTTACCTAAAAAAACAAATAAAAGGATAAAATTCCACAATTTTGCATGTGTAACTAATAATTTGGCCACCCACTGTATCTGAAATTTTATAGTTTTCAACATTTTTTACACGGTTTTTCGAAGTAAATATAGTTCTTTATTTCATCTTACACCGTTTTCAGATTACATGAAAGTATCCCCCATTTTACTTTAGGAAACGCCTCTTTATTACACGGTTTTTTTTTACACGGATTTCTGAGGAACGTATCTACCGTGTAAAAAAAGAGTTGGGGTACTCAATTTAGTTTATATAAATAATTAAATTATAGTGTTAACTAATAATAGTAAATATTTACAGAGAAATACTAACAAGTCGTGTGCAAATTTCTCTTAGTAACAAACTTAAAAATTAAGGAAACAAAGATTTTTGCTTAAAAATTAACTAAAGAAAGGATATGATGATTTTTTCTAGCATTTACTGCGTCTCAATTTAGTTTAGTTTATTTAGTTTAGTTTTAACTTTAATAGTGGTTTAATATTTAGACTTAAACTGGTCTCAATCGTTATTCATTATTTAGCCCAGTTACAAGGCCTCAATCATGGTTCTTTAATAATTCCAGTTTTAGCTTCAATCTTTTTCTGCATTTTTTCCTTCAAGGAAATCTATGCAAAATATTAATAATTTTTTATCGTTTAATTTAAAACTCTTTTATCTGTCGTTAGTATAAGCGTTATTTTTTTCCTTTAATCCATTATAATCTTTATTACTTCCTCTTTACCAATTCCTGTTTGTTTAATATTTATTTAAAATACATATAAACACCGATAGAAAATTCTAGTTCAATGTATACAAAATCTCCGCGAGCTTGATGTGGTGCCTGCTAAAAAGAAACCACATAATTTTTGGCTAAATTATGACATTTTGCCAAAAAAAAAAAAAAAACGACCATAAACGAATATGATTTTTTTATTGAAATTTATGAGATTTATGTCATAAAGAGCCAAAAAAAACATGTGTAAAAAAAGACATCCAACCATTTTTTGTTGGCACAGCGCAAAGAGATGCTTTAGAAAAACCAATATACATTAGAGTAAACAACAAAGGGAAAAAATGTTTTACAAAATAATATTTCCAATAATATTATACCCGGCACTCTATGGTAATAATGAAGGGTAGTTTAAATTTGGCAAATGATAAGAGGCAAGACCATAGTTCAACGAGAGGTAAACAATGTAAACTAAAGATTTATCTTAATAGTTTTGAAACAAGTAAAAACAATTTTTCTTTATAAATAGTTTAAAATCTGAAGTTTTCTAATTTTTAACTTCGGGATTTCTATAGGTAATAATGTAAAATTCAAAGTTTTTTTGATATATTTCAAAAGTCAAAATAGAAGACAAAAACAATTTAAATTATAAGATTTTACTAATTATTTACACCATGTCAACAAAAGTTAAACCATGTCAAATGTATTCTTAAAACATATGGTAAAATTTATTTACATGATAAAAGCCTTAAATTGTAATAATGTAAACAAAAGGTGAAATACTGTGAAATGTGCAGTTTATGTCTTATAAACAGAAAATTATGCTAAAATCTTATTACAAGAATTACATAACGTAAACTATAGGTAAATAATGTAAAATTTGTATTTGTTTATCATATATTCTTAAAATATATCAAATATATTGCTAAGATGAATATAATCAATAATTTTTAATTGTTTACATGAGGTCAAAAAAAGGTAAACAATGTAAAATTTGAGTTTTTTGTCATATATTTACAAAATATAATAAACATTTTGCAAACATGTTGAAAACTATATATTTTTAAATGTAAAATTTGCATTTTGTATCATATATTCTTAAGAAATGTCGAAAACTTTACAAAGATAATTAAAACTGTATAGTTTTAAATTGTTTACATAATGTCACCAATAGGTAAATAATGTAAAATTCGTATTTTTTATCATACATTTATTGCTATGGTGAATATAACCATTAAGTTTTTATTGTTTACATGAAGTCAACAAGAGCTATATAATGTAAATATACATTTTGTATCATACATTCCCAAAAAATATAGAAAATTTTGCTATTATGATTAAATTTATAAATTTTGAATTGTTTACAATTTACAAGTAATGTAAAATTAGTGAGTTTCATCAATATCGATAAAAATTATAAAATTTTGCAATTGTTTACATGAGGTCAACAATAGACAACTAATGTATAATTTGTAATTTTTCCAAAAATTTACTAATTTACTAATGTCAACAACAGATTTACCTATACTAAGGCCACATTTCAGAGTTTTGGGAGAATAGGCTATTTATGATACACCTAAATCATTGATGTCCTAAGCATCATTCAATTCGTTTTTACCAACAAAATTAGTTTTCCATCCAGTATATTTTCCTTTGCCTTGTTTTTCATAGATTTTATGTAATAAATCAAATTTTTTTTGCGTCTAAATATGAAATAACTAACAATATTTGTTGTACTATGTATTTGCAGGGTGTTGTGGCATTCAGCTCTCAGGGAGATCGTATTGCTTTAACACAAATTGAACAAATGATAAATGGAAGATATGAGAAATTGGGTTACTATGATACACAATCAGATAATCTAACGTGGTCGAATATGGAACGATGGATAGGTGGAAAGGTAAGTACAAAGAAATTATAGATATAAAATGAACAAAAAAAAAACAATAAAATTTCTTATTACAGGTTCCTCAAGATCGTACTATAGTCAGACGTGTCTTACGCACCGTATCGCTGCCATTATTTGTCTGCATGTGTACAATATCTTGTTGTGGCATAATTGTAGCTTTAGCTCTAATTATATTTAATATATGGAATAAACATAGAAGGTAAGTTGAAACAGAAATTAAAGCAAAACTTTTACTTAACAATGAAAAACCAAAATAATGGTTAAAATAAACTATTACAAAACTAAAAATTATTTTATATAAATAAGCATTTTACCTTCGTTTTTTAAATACCCTAAAACACTAAACGTTTTTTGTCTACTATGCTCTACTTTAACAACACCAGCGGCTAAAAAGGATATTTTTACATCCTTTACAGCTTGAGAATGGTTAACGAAAGCAAACCAAATGCATTTAAAAGTAAAATATTTTCTTTTTTGTGGCCCAAACAATGCTCGTTGTATTTGGCAATGTTTATGAGGAAGACAAACATTTTAGAGAAAAAAAAAACTATAAAAAAATAAAACACAAAAGGGTTTTTCTTATAGTAAAAGTGCAGTTCTATTTTCTATTTAAATAAAAAAACAAACAAAATATCTACACTTATTTGGGTAGAAGTATAGAATTGTGTGCTTACAGTTTGTTTTGAAACATTTAAATTTTTTTTTTTTTTTTGTTATATTTTCTATTTTTTAAAATCACAATATATTTTATATGTTTCATACACACACGTGGCCTCATCCTCCTCCAAACAACACATGTGTAGTCTAAAACACATGCCCAATTAGACATATTTTTACTCCCAGTCAGTTAAAATTCCGCATAGTTGTAGCTAAACAATAACGCCACCAGCTTACAGTGTAAACTTTACATTCTTTATCATATACATATTTATGAAATTTACAATTTTTACATGATGTCAACAGTAGGTAAATTTTGTAAAATTTTTATTTTTTTAACATATATTCTGAAAATATATCCAACATTCTGCTACGATGAATAAAACTGATAATTTTGCATTGTTTACATAATGTCAATAATAGGTAAATAAGTAAAATTTAAATTTTTCTTCATAGTTTTACAAAATATATCGAAAGCTCTGCTTAAATATTAAAAAACATATATTTTTGAATTGTTTACATAACGTCAACAATAGGTAAAGCATACTAAATTTGTATTTGTTGTCAAATATTAACAAAATATATTGAAAATCTTGCTACCACGATTATAATTATATATTCTTGAATTGTTTACATAATGTCAACAATAAGTAAATAAAGTAAAATTCGTATTTTTTCATATATTCTGAAAATTTATAGAAATCTTTGGATATTTCTAATTGTTTATATAATGTAAACATTAAGAAAATAATGTAAAATGTATGTAAATAATGTAAAATTTCCATTGTTTGTCATTTTTGCTACAATGATTAAAATTGTACATTTTTTTATTTATTTACATAGTGTTAACAATACGTAAAGAATGTACAATTTGTATTTTTTGTCAAATATTAACAAAATATATTGAAAATGTTGCTACCATGAAAAAAACTGATAATTTTGGATGGTTTACATACTGTCAACAATAAGTTTATAATGTAAAATTTCTGCTTTTCGTCATTATCATAACCATATATTTTTGAATGGTTTACATACTGTCAACAATAGGTAAATAATGTAAAATACTTATTTTTAGCATATATTCTGAAAAAAAATATCAATTATTTTGCTACTATGAATACAACTGAAGATTTCCAATTGTTTACATAATGTCAACAATAGGTAAATAATGTAAAATTTATATATTCTTCTTTATCTATTATTTTCAAAATACATATATCGAATATTTTACTATTGTGAATACAGCTAAAGATTTCTAATTGTTTACATAATGTAACCAGTAGGTAAATAATGTAAAATATGTAATTTGTTTCATATATTCCGAAAAAAATATCAAATATTTTGCTACTATGCATACAACTGAAGATTTGTAATTGTGTATATAATGTCAATAATGGGTAATTAATGTAAAATTAATGTAGAAAACTTTGCTACCATGCTTATAATTATATATTTTGAAAGTACATTTCTAAAGTTTAAACTCTAATTTCGACAACTTTTGATCAGAATTTCCCACATTTTGGTTTCATCGTGATGACTGTTTATTTTTTACATTCAAACTCAGGGTTTCTGTATGGAAGATACCACAGAGGGAGAGAGCTGAGTTAAAAAACTAAATTTGCACAACAAAACAAAATATGCAGCATTAGGCGAATGACGTATTTTTAGGGAAAACAAAACCTACATACTGATTTATACCCATTTTATACTGGCATAAACGACAAGGCAAGCCTTTAACATAAACACATATTCAGCTATAAACGAGGGTTGTTTATAGAAATAACAGAAAAACATCTGCTTAAAATAATTTTTGAATTAAAAATCCTATGTGCTACCCACGTGGCTTTAAAAATTACCAGCAGACAAAACAGATACATGGATAGCTAGATAGATGTTTGTTTTTTTGCAGGATCGTTGAAAGGTAAACATACCAACTAACTAACTCATACTCACATTGTTTTAACCTACCCCAGGTAAAATGCTAAAATACAAACATTTCTGGCTCTTAAAAACGGTTGCGAGTATTTGGGTGACTGAATAACAGATTTTATGCTGCAGCAAGGGGTATGAGTAAACAGTTTCAGATTGTTTTTTTTTTCTTTTGTAGAGCGTCTAGTGACTGTTTATTGTTTTTGTCGCAGCACTGCGCTGCACTGCTGTAAATTCTTTCGTACAATGAATGAGTGAATGAATGAATGAATGGTTGTTTGGTTTTACGCTTTGCTGCATGGAAAAATAAACGTGCAGCAAAAAAAACGTGGAAACAAAAGGTAACAAAAATGCAGATACGCAGTTATAGTGAAACATTAGCATACGCAGATAACAAATAGCTACTTTCTGCTTAATATACAAAATTATATATATGTATATAGATTTTGGAGGACAAATTAATATTAAAGCAGGTATATATAGATACATTAAAAAAGCTTTCATTGAGTGAAAATTATCCCATCTTTCTATAAATTTTTGTATTAAAGCTAAACTACTGACAAGCATAGATAGGGAGTACAGAAATAAATATACTTAAAAGAATTATAAGCAAACATTACAGCAAGTTGACAAATCATCTTAAACAATAAATAGCTAACAAATTATTTGATATTTAAAAAAACAACAACTTAAATCCGCTAAATTTATTGCGCATTATATAGTTAATTAATTGTTCACAAAAACCAGGGGCCAAATTATCGCATTCGATATCGAGTAAAATTGATCGTAATTTTCTTATTTGAGATTATGACATTTAATATCGAGCAAGAAATTTAGTACATTTTATCATAATTTCGATATCGAAATCATTTTTCGATACGATAGCTAATTCGATCACGAATGCGGTAATTTTGCCCCAGCTTATTTGTTTGCACAATGAAAATTAATTAATTAATTTACAGCTATTTGGTATAACACACTCTTTAATATTGCTTAAATAGCTTCAGTTTTAATGCTACTCAATTATTAACATCATGAGAACATTAAATTTAACACATTTATTTACATAAATTTGTAAATGTTTCAACATTTTCTCAAAGCCAAAAATTTAAGTGAAATATTTTTTTTAATTAAACTTTTCAAAATATTTAACTATCTTGAAAACTGCTAAACTTTACTAAAGCTCTTAATATTTTTTGCACATTTTTTATTTTACGAAAATATAACAGCTTTATAAGTTTGTGTGTTGTTAGAAAATTTTAAAATAAATTTTAAAAACCATTTTGTTTTATTTTAATTAAAATACCAACTTTTGTTAAACACAAAAACTCAACTATTTTGTTATAAAAAAAAGCGAAATAAAACGCGTAAAATAAAAACGAAATATAAATAATATAAGTTTTTTTCAGCTTTAGAATCTTATATACTTAAAATATTATAATTAGAATATTTCATAAACTTAGTTTTTGTTTATTATTCAACGGAATTGGCTTATAGCGTGTTCATATATGAAACTTAATTGAGTCAATATTCGGTTAATTGACAATATTATTTTAAGTGTTCAGGCATACGCTTGCTCAATAATCATTTGACAGTTGGAAAACAATGCAAAAACTACTCTAAATGGTTGTTGTGTTTCTATGTAAACAAACTTACCTTCACATTGACTTTTCAATGATTTCTTTTGTTTTCTTTTGTTGACATTTGCCATTTTATACAATTTTGTTCACTAAACACAGTTGTGAACAGTGTTGCATTCGAAATCTTACTCAATATTATAACAATTTCGTACTTATTGCGCAATAATTAATTGAGATTTTATATGGAATATTGAGCTCAATAATGGCCTTAATTGCGATTAACGCAATTAAGGTGCATATGTGAACACGGTATTACATTTCTTGGAGTTATCAGCTATTAAAGCTTTTACTCTTTAAGCTTGTTCAACTTTTGCAACATGTAGCTCTAATAATTGTTGCACAATGTGGTTAAGGTTTATATATTCTATAACCATAAGTTCTTAGCTATAAAATCTGTATACAATTATCTTCAATTCCAGCTATAGTTTGGTAGTTATATATATTTTAGTATTTTCTTAATCTGTTCGAAACACATGGCGTATGATTAATATTAATTATGACTTGTTTAAGTTATTTGTCTATAACTTTGTCAAAACACAAAGGATTTTTAAAATTTAAATTGCAGTTTAAAGCTGAAATCTTAAGCTTTTAAGGTGAATTACTTATAAAGAAAAAAACTGTAACCAAGTTTTTTTTCAATTTAAACCTATTTTTCTATTTTATTTATTTTAATTTTTCTGTTTATATCAATTTTTGGCAATTTTAATTAAAAATAGTCCAAGTAAATCTGTTGTAAACATTTTCTTTACATAATTCTTTCAACAATTGCTTTATATTCTAAGAAGTTTGCAATACCAGCCAACCAGCCAGAATCAATTGTGTTAAAATAATGAGAAATAATATAATACTATCGCTAACAAAAAACTACAAGAAAATAACTAAGTTAAACGGAAATCAAAAAGAACAGAAATACAAAGAAACAGAGAAGCATTCTCTAACAATAGGCTAAAAATAGAATAAGTTGCTTACTTCCTTACAGTTTCTTAAGAATTGGAAAACTATTTTTACTTTTTTTTCTCTGCCTTAAACAAGAAAAACAACACCCAACATTAACACAATAAGTACAACAAAACCAAAACAGAGACAATGCTTTAGTATAAACACAACATTGTATAGACGAAATATTACACAAATACTTTAAAACTTACTAAAAGATCTTTGGTTTACTAAATCTTAGACAAAAAAGTTTTTTTTTCTACAAAAACTAAACACACAGCACAACAGCATGCTTAAGTTAAAAGGATGTAACAACAGTAGTAACAACAGCTCTCCCATCCACCAGGCTAAAGAAGAAGAGCTATTTAATGTAAACAAAAAATCTTTAGCCACAATCAGAGAATTCCATCAAGTTGCAATAATTTCTTTTAAAAATTCTTCTTTCTCTCACAGCTAGCAAAAAGCAGCAGGGTAAAATTTGTGTTGTTTTTTGAATGAAAATATTGTTTAGCCCACTTAATATAAATAGCCAAACATAAGCTAGGATATTAAAGCTTTTGTCAAATCCAAAAACACAATGCGGTTACTCCCTCATCCAACAACAACACTGTACAGTGCAGCAAGTAACTGTCTGAAATAGTTATAATCTGCTCTGTGCTCTTCCTTTTTGCCAAAAATTCAAATGACTTGACATCCTCTGCTGCTTTCCCACACAATGCAACAAGAACCTAGCGCAAGATTTTGGGGGCCATTTATTTAGGGCTAAAAATTGTCCCCAATTATTTTATTTACGTTTTCTACTGCAACATTATGGTGAAACTACAAAAGGAAGCAGTTCAACACATTTACAAGATTAATTTCCTAAAAAAACAAACTATCTGCAAATCTAACAAATATTTGCAGTAATTTTTCCTTGAGTTTATGTTAACAGACAAATTTGTGTTTAGAAATGGGGAAATATTTGTTTTGAAATATTGTGTAAGAAGTTAGTAGTTTTGTTTGTTTTTTTACTCAACAAAAGATAAATAATGTTTTGCATGAAAGATAAGAAAAGTTTTCATTTTTTATGATATTGTCTGATTTATTTGCTAACAACTATATGTGAATAATAGTTAATTAAAGCCATAAATTATTTTAAAAAATCACAAAAAATAATATTTTAAAACTTTATAAAAATCTACAACATTTTTGGTTTAATTTTTCAAGTAATTTTAATTAAAATTTTTGTTAATCAATTTAATTATATATAAGCCTGAAATGTTAGTTTTATTATACAATTTACTTTGCAAAAATCATTTTATATTTAGCAAAGTTATAAGCAATTTCCTTAAATAAAACCTAATTAATATTAATTATGCGTCCTGTAGCAAACAATATTTAAAATCTTAATTACGTAATTAAATCAGTAAAATTTTCCACAAAACTCGCTACGAATGCAGTGCCAAGTTACAAAAGCTGTATTTTTTTTTGGTTTAAAATAAGAGTCAAAAAATAAATTCAAGTATTTTGATTAAAAAAATTATATATGCAAACATTTAAGTTTCCATATTTTCAATTTGTACTTACATATTTCTTAAGCTAAAATACTAAAAACTCAAGTTTTAAATGATTAAGCGTCCTACTTTGTGTGTTTGTCTGTTTTGTCCTGATAATTAGACCTCAATTTGTTTTGTGTTTTTCTTGTCTTTACAGAGTTATACAATCATCACATCCTGTATGTAATACCATCATGTTATTTGGTGTCATCATCTGTTTATCATCTGTCATATTATTGGGTATGGATGGGCGTTTTGTAGATCAAGAAGAATATCCAAAAGTAAGTTTCAGATTAATTCACTCAAATCATGTTTTTTTATATTTAAATTAAATTATATTAAAATAACTAATCTAGACTAAATAAAGAACCACGATAGTATCTAAATAGGAACTAAATAAAAGAACCACGATTAACCCCCTGGCCCACGATGTCGAACGATAACGTTCGCTTAGATAAGACTTAAGACACAAACTTTTTATCGTATCTATTTTTTACTCAATCAAGTTTGTTTATTCCACAATCAAGTTTGTGTCTTAAGTCTTATGTAAGCGAACGTTATCGTTAGACATTGTGGGCCAGGGGGTAAAACTTAAACTGAACTAAATAAAGAACCAAAATTGTTTAGTAAATCATACTAAAATTACTGAAATTTATGGAAATTCCCATAAGTTGTTTAAATCTTAAAAGATTTTCTTTCAAAGGAAACCAAACTGCAAATTTGACAATTTTCCTTTTCATTTATATAAATCGCAAAATCGCAAATTTAATTTTTATTCAAACAAAATAAGTAAAATTTCTTTATACATTTTTCTTTAAATTAATACTAATTAATTTTTGAACATTCGTACGTATGATTAATATTAATTATCGATTGACTAACAAAGACCTTTATAACTTCTTTAAATCTAAAATGATTTTCTTTCAACAAAAGCCAAACTACAGCTAAGGCTTTCTTGGAAAGAAAAATTTTCCAAATTTTTTTAAAATACATAAAATTTTTTTTTTTATTTTTTCATAAAATGTAAAATTTTTACCCTGGACTTGTAGCCCATATTGTGTTTATTCCAAAATATAAAACATAAGTAAAATTTCTTTATATACATTTCTTAAATTTATAAATAGGAGTAAATCGAACTAGAACACTCATACGTATGATTATTATTAAACGAAAATCATTTTTACTTTCTTAAATCTGAAAAGATTTTCTTTTAACAAAACACAAACTAAAAATAACACTTCATTTAATTTCATATTATAGCCCATTTAGGGTTTAAATAAAATTCTAAAGAATAACTTAAGTTCATTTCCGTATATTGTTTTAAAATAACATTAAGTGATTTTAGAACACTCATACGTATGATTAATATTAATTAACACTTAATTTACTAAATGCCCTATAACTTTTTTATATCTCAACAGATTTACCTACAACAAAAACTAAACTAAAGCCAACACTTAAGACTTTTTTACAACAGTACTAAATATGTCAAAATTCTTTAATAGATAAATTATTAACTAATCGAAAAGATCAAAGAAAAAAAAATAAAAATTTTAGAAATTTTCAAAACATTAAGTTTTTTTAACAAAAATCACAAAATTGTTTACCCATATATTGCAGCCAAACTATTAACTTTTAATATATTGTTTGAAAATTTTATTATAATTTGTTGGAATATTAACTAATTTATTTGTTTTTGTAGATCTGCCAGGCCAGAGCTTGGCTTTTATCCACCGGTTTTACTTTAGCTTATGGTGCCATGTTTAGCAAAGTATGGCGTGTGCATCGATTTACTACTAAAGCGAAAAGAGATCCAAAAGTGAGTAAATATTATAAGAAACCACAAGTAAGTGTCAAGTTTTGTATTAAATTAAATGTGAAACTAAAGCAATTAGCACAATTTTTGCCAAGCAAACTGCTACTACTAAGGCACCGATGCATAATAATAGAAGAATAAAAAAAACAAAACTTAATTAAAAATTATCAACAACACAATTAAAAATTCTTTTTATAACAGTTTAAATTTTGCTGCAATTTAATAGCCTTAAATTAAAAGTAAAACAGAATAATATTAACAAATAATTACCCAGAACTATTTCCTGTTTTATAGTTTTGTATTAAGTGTGCAAAATAAAACATATTTATATTTAAAATGCAATAACAACATAATTATACAATTAATAGTATATAAATATGGTGTTTTATGCACATTCGAAAAATGAAAAAACAAAAACACTCAAACATTCACAGTGACAGTGACATTTTATAAATGAACTGATAATGTCCAAAATGTTCAACGTTAATGATGAGTTGATACATGGACATGATAGTTATTTGCAGTGTGTATATGCGTAAATGAATAAAATGAAAACAAAAAAAAACAGTTTTTCTTGTTGAAGAAAAAATAAAAATTAAAACCCAAGCAGAAGCAGAAATATTATTAACATGACAGATAACAAGAAAAATGAGTAAAAATAAATACAACCAAACAAAAATAAAAACTGTTTATAATTTAAAATGAACAAATAAAATCGATTAAAAAGTTGTACATTAAAAATTTATGACAGTTGGCAGAAATAGTTAAAGAAATAATAAAATGTTTGTATGATTAATGGCTAAAGAGAAAATGAGCAACTACAAACTAACAATATTTAAGAACTTTAATTAAGAAACACTTTAATTAGCGACATGTAAATACAATAAAAGGGAATTTCTGATAAAAAAAAAATTGTACTTGTAAAAAGCTTTAAAAAAAGAGCACACAAAATATTTAACACAAATGTATGTTTATAATAACAATTTTAAAATATGTTCATACACACATATGTATATTCAAACAAATTTGTTTAATTTGTGATCTTTCAAAAAAAGTTACTACAGAATTACATTATCTGTAAGCTTTTTATAAAAACTATGATTTGCAGAAATATTGTGAAATTAAATTAATATATATTTTTAAATCTGAAAAAAAGCTAAAAAAAAACATTTTTTTTAAATATTTTTTTCTTATTTTCAAAATCCACTTTTCTTTTTTTAAAAATCGCAAAATGTTTTAACTTCATCTTGTAGCCCATTTTATATTTATGCAAAACCATAAGAAATAAATAAAATTTCTTTGTATAAAGTCTTTAAATTAACGTTAAATCATTTCAGAATACCCATACGTATGATTAATATTAATTATTACATGATTTACGAAAATTTCGATAACTTCTTTAAAAATCAAACGATTTTCTTCACTTCATACACTTGATGTTAATTCACCAAGTGTGTGTGTAAATGATTTTGTGGGACTTGTAAATTTGCCAACCAAATTTCCAAGCAACTTGGTTTGTGTTAATAAAAAAGGGGTAGTTTTTAATTATGGCAAATTTTAGCTTTTTATTGTAAATAAAAAGAAAACACTTTCCTGTAAATTCGTTCCAATATTGTAGTGGTACAAACTGATGGTTTATTTGACAATTAAATAAAGGGCTCGATATAAATCAATAGCTAATTAATTCTTCAAAGTCTAAACAACGAATATTTAACAAAATGGCTCGAACATTTAACATAATGTTAAAAATAAAATTTAACGAAAAACTAACTTAAGCTAAAGTATATATAATAGCAGCGCTCTATATTTTGTCGTTATATTGTTGATGGTAACATCATCTCCCAACAGGACAGAGATGGGAACAGCAATACCATCCTTCAGACATGAACACTTGACTTTAGAATTCTTTATAATAAACTTGCAATATCCTGGAATAATATTAAACTAATCAAAAAAACTAAAAACTAATAAAATAGCAAACATTTTTACATTTTCTAAAAGAATTTGCTACAAATTTTTATTTCAAGTCGTATCGATAATATAAAAAAAATATATAAAAAACTTTTCAAACTGTAACTTTATTTTTCGAAATTTACCTTTCCTTTTAACCTGTGGTGGTGATAATTTTATTACTTAATTAATTTAGAAATGTATTTTTTTATTCCAATTGAAAAGAAATAATGAAAAAAGAAGTTTTTTTTTTGGCAAAAAATTAAAAAGGGGTAAAATTTACCATTACCACAATACCACGCTCAAATATTTCACCTCAGTAGTTAAAGATTAGATAAATCAAAGCAAAGTATTTGTGTGTAGATTATTCAATATTTATTCCAGACTGTAACAAATAAATAAACTAATTTTAAATGTATTTTTTAATTTAATATTAAATAAACCCAGAACACTCGTACGTATGATTAATATTAATCAGCACTTAATTTACAAACATCCCTATAACTTTTTTCAATCTTAACAGATTTACTTACAGTAAAAAAACAAAATACAGCTAACACCAAAGGCTTTCTTAATATAAACATAAATTGACAAAATTAATAAAAATTGTTTTCAATGATTTGAAAATAAAAGTTTGTGGAACATTTTTAAAATAATATTTTTTTTTTCAATAAAAGACAAACTATTTTCATCTTGATCTTATGCAAAATCAGAGAAATTACTAAAATTTCTTTATATATATTTTTTTGAAATTATAATTAAATAAAACCTGGAGCCAAATTAGCGTAGTCGTGTTCGAATGAGCTGTCGTATCGAAAAATGATTTCGTTATCGAAATTATGATAAAATGTACTAAAGTTCTTGCTCGATATCGTATGCCATAATCTCAAATAAGAAAATTACGATCAATTTTACTCGATATCAAATGCGGTAATTTGGCCCCTGAACTCGCCTACGTATGATTAATAATAATTATAATTATCAATTAATTTTCAAACTCTTTATAGCTTCTCTAAATCTTAAAATATTTTACTTCAACAAAAGTCCAAGTAAAGCTAATACTTAAAACGTTCGTGCTATAATAAAAAAAAATAATTAATAATAAAATTGTTTAATAGCTATTTTATAAACTCGTCAATTTTTTTAATTTTTTTTTTTAATTTTCACAATTATTTACTTTTATATTAAAGCCCTTTTTAGGTTTAATACTCATACGTATGATTAATATTAATTAAGACTTAATTTACCTTATAAAATCTTAATGGAGCTAACACCTACACCTACAGCTTTCCTACACTTACTAAACTTGCTTTTAGGACTCACTTGTTATAAACTCCACAACATCTTAACAAATAAATTCCTTCTAAAAAAATTGTGTTTTTTTATTTCTTTTCTTTTTCTCTTAGAAAAAAGTTGAGCCCTGGAAACTTTATTCCATGGTCACCGGCTTACTTTCTGTAGATTTAATTTTGTTACTAACCTGGCAAGTATTCGATCCGTTACAAAGGATTTTAGAAACATTTCCCCTAGAAGATCCCATTTCAACGACTGATGATATTAAAATACGTCCAGAATTGGAGCACTGTGAGAGTGAAAAGAATTCCATGTGGCTGGGTAGGTTTTATTTTGTCTGCCAACTCAAAAATGTAATTAATTTAAGTTTTTCTTTTTGTTTTTTGTTGTTGTGTTGCATACATTGCAGGCCTTGTTTATGGTTACAAGGGTTTAATATTGGTCTTTGGTCTTTTTCTGGCTTATGAAACGCGCTCGATAAAAGTTAAGCAAATAAACGATTCGCGTTATGTGGGCATGAGCATTTACAATGTGGTGGTCTTGTGTTTAATTACGGCACCAGTGGGTATGGTCATCGCCTCACAACAGGATGCTTCATATGCTTTTGTGGCATTGGCTGTGATATTTTGTTGTTTCTTAAGCATGTTGCTGATATTTGTGCCAAAGGTAAGTGTAATGAAAAGTTAGAATGAATACAATTATTTAACACATTAACATTAATAAATAAAATGAGAAATCTCTTTAATTACTTTTCTTGTTTCTTTTTTACACAGGTTATTGAAGTTATACGCCATCCTAAGGATAAAGCTGAATCGAAATATAATCCCGATTCTGGCATATCGAAAGAAGATGAAGAACGTTATCAGAAACTGGTAACGGAAAATGAAGAATTACAACGACTGATAGCTCAAGTAAGACAATGGATTAATTTATCTTAAAAGTTCTTTTAAATTTATCGAAAATTAACCTCAAATATTTAAAAATTATGATGCAAATTTGGTTATAAGTAAAATGTTATCTGCTAACTAGCAATACATATAAAATTTTTATGAAATTTTTGAATCCGATTTGAACTTTTCCAAATTTTTTCACCATATTCTTGGAATTTTTAAAAAATTTTAAGCTGTAAATATTGCTGTGTTTTATCAATTGTTTACTTATTGAATATCTAAAAACTCTTTTCTAAAACCATTTTTAAAAACTTTTTAAATTTTTGGTTACCCGGACGCATGATTAATATTAAATCTGACATATTTTGTATTTTTGTCTCTAACTTGGAAAGTTTTCAAGTTATCTTAACAAATTTTGAGACTTTGAAAGATAACAATTTGGTAATTGTTTAAAACAACAATTATTCTTTATAGCACCTAATTTGTTTAAGAAAATTTTTATTTAAATTTCAAAAATTTTTATTTAACAAAAAAGGTTACTATCATCCATGTCACAGAATTTAATTCCGTTCAGAAGTGAAATTAATTTCGTTTTTTGCTTCAATAGAAAAAGCAAAACGAAAAAAATTTTCGAAATGAAACCACTTTAAATTTGCAATGTGGAATTGTAATTTTAAACATTTCTAGTTTTCATTTTGAAAAAAATAGTTCGTTTTACTCTTTCTATAGAAGCAAAATACGGAATTAATTCCACTTCCGAACGGAATTAAATTCTATGACATGGCTGTGTATTTAATTAAAAAATATGAATTCATATTAATTCATCAATGCTATAAAATTAGGTAAAATTAATAAACAAAAGTTAATTTAAACTGCTGCTATAAGTACAATAACCAATTTAATTTTGTACCAATAAATTTAATTTGTAAACTTTAGTAATATTATAAATATACTTTATACCACTTTTAATTGCTACTGTTATGAGCTGCTTATTAAATTATGTGTTTGCTTTATTAAACTAATTTAATTATTAACATAAAATTTAAATTTATTGTCACTTAAAAGGTTTTTCTCTTGGGGACGTATGATTGATATTAATTATAACTTCTTTTGTTATTTATTCTATAACTTCAAGGGTTTTCTTGCGATTGTGCAGAAATTTTAGGTTTTCAAAGCTAATATTCCACAGCTTCTAGCTTAAACTTTTCACAAAGATATTTCTTCAAAACAAACTGTTAAAAAATTTTACTTCTTTCTGTCAAAAATTTTTTTTAATTAATTCCAACAATTTTGATTTTGAAATCATAAAACAGTTGATATTTAAATAAACTAAGGTTAATTGGAATTAATTTTTAACTTAAACCTTAGTCTTTTACAGTAATTTTAAATTGTCAAAGTAACCAGACGTATGATTAATATTATTTATGACTTAGTTTGTATCTTCTACTCCTACTTAAAAAACGTTCTAATATGTTTGATATAATTTAATGTTTTAAAAGGAAATATGTTGATTTTTTTATAATACAAACAAAAATTTTGGATAAATAATTGCTTAAAGAAAAAAAAATTTAATGAAAATATTTTTCCTGGGAAATTATTTTTTATTAAAAATTACGAAATTTGTAATCTAATTGCATGACATTGCAAAAAACTTAAAATTAACTTTATTTACTATTTTAATAGAAATAAAAGTTAAATTAAGAAATATTTTAAATTTCATTCTTTAAGAAATTTAAAAGCACATCTTTATCAAAAATTAATACTGTTATGAATTGATTTATTAAAAATATTGCAATTTTCTACAAAACTCAGCTTTTTAGAGAGATTTAAAAGTTTTCTAACAATAAGACGTATGATTAATATTAATTAGGACATCATTTGTTTATCTTTATCTAACTTACACAATTAACTAGTAATTTTAATGAAATTTTAATTTCTTAAAGAAAACATTACATACTCTGTTGTGAATTCACTATAAAGTAGTTTAAGTTAAAAATTTTGTTAAGTTTTATTACTTGAAGAAACTTTATATTACTAAATATTTTCCTTAAAATTTGTTTCATTTATCTTTACAGAAAGAAGAAAAAATCCGCTTACTACGGCAGCGTTTAGTTGAACGAGAATCACAAATGAAAACCTCAGAAGCCAATGGCTGTGGCATGACAGCCGCAGGCAGTAGTAATTCACATATGCAACAACAGCAAATACCCGCCGCCACAGCAGCCACTAGTACCTCATTATCGGTACATACCACTGCAACGTCCTCACATCTAACACCCGCCGCAACACTAGCAATAACACAAGGTAAGTAAAAGGTGTAGTTATTTCTTGTTTTTACCAAAACCAATACAACAAGAGTTAAAAAAGAGAGTATATATTAAACAAACAAGAAACATTTATTCAAAACCTTTGCCACCACTTCATTATCATTTACATCAACTGACTGCCTTAAAGCGTCAACGTCATCTACACAACATCATTTGCATGTTTTTTAGTTAAACCTTAAAAACAAGTAGTTACATTTACATTACCAACCAACTCATCATCGGCAACATCATCATCATCATCACCAACATCATCATCATCATCATCAACAACATTTACATCAATATCATTAAAAACAAATTTCCAACAAATACTGGCTGCAACAGCAGCAACAACAACAACGTCAATTACCACTGACATTACAACCCCCCCTATTTATGAGAAAAGCGTTGTAACGACAATCTTCTTGTTATACAACAACAATAGCAGCAGATACAGCAACAGCATCAAATACATAATTTTTATATCGTACAACAAGTCGCCAGAATAGCAAACGTGATACAAACTGATACAAACGGAGGGCATGACAACGACCTCAGTATCGGATTTTGATAGTGCCACTTGTATGGGTGGCGGCTATTCGCAATTAACCACAACAACAAGAGCAACCTCATCATCCCGCTCATGAGCTGCCAGTCAATCATCGACATTTGAATATTCTGTAAATTATCTATGAAAAACGTACATGGCTGATAATAACAATGGTTGTATGAATTTGATAGGGAGAGGAGAAGTTGCAATAGGAGTATGAGGAGGAGTCATATTTAAACATTAGTTCTCTCTCTATCTCTCTGGTTGTTGGCTATGATTGTAAATACTCATGTTTATGTTGATCCTTTCGCTGCCTTTACAATTTTCATTAAAAATGAAAAACCAACAAATCCGTCTCCATTTTGCTTTGCTGCAAAGTTTTCCACGGTTCGACTAAACGCACTAAACTGTTACTTTAAATTCATGTTATTCTAGCTGGCAAAACGCTTACAATATATTCATCAAGACACACAATACATATTTAGTTTTTAATTTTACTCTTGTTGGCTGTTGGACTAAATCAATTTTGTATTTTGTGATTGGTTGTATGAGGCCAGCGCCAACAAAAGCAACCATAGTAAACCGCTTTAAACAATAAAAAAGCTTGAATTATTAAACTGGTTTTATAATTATATCAAAACCATGTTAAAATAAATTAATTTTTCTTTCATTTAATTAACATTTTTAGTCAGATTAATTAATTTCGTTTTTCTTTGCTTTATTTTAGAAATATTGGCAATTTTTGTGGGACTCGGTAAAATTTTATAAACATAAGCTTTTTGTGTAAATGTTTGTTTTGTCCTAGCACTAATAAATCAACAGCAAAATACTTAAAAGCACCAACAAAAAAAAAACTTTTAACAAAATGCAAAGACTTTAAAGTTTTACAGAAAAGAACATTTACAAAATTTGCTAAAAGAAATCACACTTAATTTTTCACCCATGAACATTTTCTCAAAGATTAAATAAACATTTTGTTTACTCTAGCGTATGAATAATATTAATTATGACTCACATTAAAATTTCTGTTATAACTTAAAATATTCTTAAAGAAAGTTATACAAACGTTCAAACAATCTTTTACTCAACACTTCTGTTAAGAATTACGCAACTAACTGTTTGAATAATTAAGACAATTTACCTATTACAGGCTTATACATTCAAATTCAAATTGTTTAAATAAACCAAATAAGATTCTTTGCAGCAAAACTTAAAATCAGTTTAAAACTCTTTAAAAAAAAAACTCTCTTAAAAACGACAAACACTCATTTTCACATATTTCACCACAAAACCTCTATATGTAATGTATACAATAAAAAGCACTTTATTACACACTTGAACACTCAATTTTAAACAGTAAAATTATTGTAACATCTGTAAAAATAAAAGTCAACCAATTGGAAAATTTTCAAAAAGACATAGTCTATGTCTAGTCTATGTCTAGTCTATGTCTAGTCTATGTCTAGTCTATGTCTAGTCTATGTCTAGTCTATGTCTAGTCTATGTCTAGTCTATGTCTAGTCTATGTCTAGTCTATGTCTAGTCTATGTCTAGTCTATGTCTAGTCTATGTCTAGTCTATGTCTAGTCTATGTCTAGTCTATGTCTAGTCTATGTCTAGTCTATGTCTAGTCTATGTCTAGTCTATGTCTAGTCTATGTCTAGTCTATGTCTAGTCTATGTCTAGTCTATGTCTAGTCTATGTCTAGTCTATGTCTAGTCTATGTCTAGTCTATGTCTAGTCTATGTCTAGTCTATGTCTAGTCTATGTCTAGTCTATGTCTAGTCTATGTCTAGTCTATGTCTAGTCTATGTCTAGTCTATGTCTAGTCTATGTCTAGTCTATGTCTAGTCTATGTCTAGTCTATGTCTAGTCTATGTCTAGTCTATGTCTAGTCTATGTCTAGTCTATGTCTAGTCTATGTCTAGTCTATGTCTAGTCTATGTCTAGTCTATGTCTAGTCTATGTCTAGTCTATGTCTAGTCTATGTCTAGTCTATGTCTAGTCTATGTCTAGTCTATGTCTAGTCTATGTCTAGTCTATGTCTAGTCTATGTCTAGTCTATGTTTAGTCTATGTCTTCTATTTTTCCACTTAATTGTTTTATGTTTAGGAATATGTGTTTTGTTAACGTGTCTGTCATTTACTTATTTCCTGACAATTTACTAATATATAATTTTAAAATCTGCTTCCTTTATTCCAGATACACACGATCATCATACATGAAAAAACGTGTCAATTTCCTTAACGTGATAGGTAAATTTTTAATTAAAATTTTAGTTTTTAGACAAATAAATTTAAACTAAAAATAATTATAAAATAAACAAGAAAAGAAAAACATCTACTAAAATTAAGTTGAGATAGAAATATTAAAAAAAAAATAATTAAATTAATTATAAAAAGTGTAGTTATATTATGAAATAAGTGTAGATAAATTACTAAACAATTTTGCTATAAAATACCTAATGATTTCAAACACAATTACAAAATAATATAGAAAAAGAAAACTTTTGTACAAACATTTTGTACCTCTATATTTTTCATTATATTTGAAATAATATTAAAACAAAAACTAAAATTGTTAAAGAATTATTTCCATTAAGTTTTTTTTAAGAAAAATTCTATTCAATTTTAGCTAATTAATAAAAAATACACAAAAGAAGAAGTATTAAATTAAAATAAATTGTATATATCAAACAAGTAGCTGGTTGGACAAAATGCTAAAATTAATTTAAGTGAAAATGAAATTTATTATTTGAAGTGTTGTTAAAATACATTATGGTAATAATTAGTAAAACAAATGAAAGTAAAGCGACTTAATGATTAGTTTTAAATTTGAGGAATTTTTAAAATTTTATCATAAATTTATGTAAATAAAACCAAATGACTTTGAATGTCCCTAAAATCTAGGCAACTAGTTGTTTTAGTTTTAAAACTTAGAGAAAAAAAACTAGAAGAAGCAAATAACTCGCAAGAGTCAAAAATATGTTGTGTGTAAATATTTAGTTTAAAACATTAAGGATTAATGATTAAATTATAAAAAATTAAATGTTTTAGTGAATTTTTACAAAGTAAGTTAAACCAAACGAATAAATATAATTAATTAATTTAAAGTAAAATTAAACTAATTAAAGTAGAATAATTGTAGTATTTAGTTGAACTGTTACTATTTAATTTTTGATATTTTTCTTAGTTAGGCTTAAGTTCATTTTAAATTTAATTTTCATTAAATCATTTTTACTGAAGAAGGGTTGTTTAACAACTTGAAAAAAATTTTATTTTTGATAATTTTTCTGACTAGGATTCGAACCTGGGTTGTTTGGTTGAATTGACATATGTTTCGAGAAACACCACTTTCTCTCATCAGAATTCTTTACGTTCTGACCTATGCACCACTACGGTGCCTGCTAGTCAACAGACAACATCAATCCTTTAACCAGTGACTGGTGGTTCGAAGTTTTCTGTAAATTATCATTTTTATTAATTTCTATTTTAGTTGTTGTTTTTCCTTTTCTTCAGTTTTTTTCCTTTCGTATTCATGCCAAGACTTCGTCTCGAAAACCTGAATACATTTGTTTTTATTGTGTTTATTGTCCACTTTCGTACACATGTAAACATTAACGGCTTGTGCCTTAGCTATTTTATAGAATAATTGTAGTATTTAGTTGAACTGTTACTATTTAATTTTTGATATTTTTCTTAGTTAGGCTTAAGTTCATTTTAAATTTAATTTTCATTAAATCATTTTTACTGAAGAAGGGTTGTTTAACAACTTGAAAAAAAATTTTATTTTTGATAATTTTTCTGACTAGGATTCGAACCTGGGTTGTTTGGTTGAATTGACATATGTTTCGAGAAACACCACTTTCTCTCATCAGAATTCTTTACGTTCTGACCTATGCACCACTACGGTGCCTGCTAGTCAACAGACAACATCAATCCTTTAACCAGTGACTGGTGGTTCGAAGTTTTCTGTAAATTATCATTTTTATTAATTTCTATTTTAGTTGTTGTTTTTCCTTTTCTTCAGTTTTTTTCCTTTCGTATTCATGCCAAGACTTCGTCTCGAAAACCTGAATACATTTGTTTTTATTGTGTTTATTGTCCACTTTCGTACACATGTAAACATTAACGGCTTGTGCCTTAGCTATTTTATAGAATAATTGTAGTATTTAGTTGAACTGTTACTATTTAATTTTTGATATTTTTCTTAGTTAGGCTTAAGTTCATTTTAAATTTAATTTTCATTAAATCATTTTTACTGAAGAAGGGTTGTTTAACAACTTGAAAAAAATTTTATTTTTGATAATTTTTCTGACTAGGATTCGAACCTGGGTTGTTTGGTTGAATTGACATATGTTTCGAGAAACACCACTTTCTCTCATCAGAATTCTTTACGTTCTGACCTATGCACCACTACGGTGCCTGCTAGTCAACAGACAACATCAATCCTTTAACCAGTGACTGGTGGTTCGAAGTTTTCTGTAAATTATCATTTTTATTAATTTCTATTTTAGTTGTTGTTTTTCCTTTTCTTCAGTTTTTTTCCTTTCGTATTCATGCCAAGACTTCGTCTCGAAAACCTGAATACATTTGTTTTTATTGTGTTTATTGTCCACTTTCGTACACATGTAAACATTAACGGCTTGTGCCTTAGCTATTTTATAGAATAATTGTAGTATTTAGTTGAACTGTTACTATTTAATTTTTGATATTTTTCTTAGTTAGGCTTAAGTTCATTTTAAATTTAATTTTCATTAAATCATTTTTACTGAAGAAGGGTTGTTTAACAACTTGAAAAAAATTTTTATTTTTGATAATTTTTCTGACTAGGATTCGAACCTGGGTTGTTTGGTTGAATTGACATATGTTTCGAGAAACACCACTTTCTCTCATCAGAATTCTTTACGTTCTGACCTATGCACCACTACGGTGCCTGCTAGTCAACAGACAACATCAATCCTTTAACCAGTGACTGGTGGTTCGAAGTTTTCTGTAAATTAATAAAAATGATAATTTACAGAAAACTTCGAACCACCAGTCACTGGTTAAAGGATTGATGTTGTCTGTTGACTAGCAGGCACCGTAGTGGTGCATAGGTCAGAACGTAAAGAATTCTGATGAGAGAAAGTGGTGTTTCTCGAAACATATGTCAATTCAACCAAACAACCCAGGTTCGAATCCTAGTCAGAAAAATTATCAAAAATAAAATTTTTTTCAAGTTGTTAAACAACCCTTCTTCAGTAAAAATGATTTAATGAAAATTAAATTTAAAATGAACTTAAGCCTAACTAAGAAAAATATCAAAAATTAAATAGTAACAGTTCAACTAAATACTACAATTATTCTATAAAATAGCTAAGGCACAAGCCGTTAATGTTTACATGTGTACGAAAGTGGACAATAAACACAATAAAAACAAATGTATTCAGGTTTTCGAGACGAAGTCTTGGCATGAATACGAAAGGAAAAAAACTGAAGAAAAGGAAAAACAACAACTAAAATAGAAATTAATAAAAATGATAATTTACAGAAAACTTCGAACCACCAGTCACTGGTTAAAGGATTGATGTTGTCTGTTGACTAGCAGGCACCGTAGTGGTGCATAGGTCAGAACGTAAAGAATTCTGATGAGAGAAAGTGGTGTTTCTCGAAACATATGTCAATTCAACCAAACAACCCAGGTTCGAATCCTAGTCAGAAAAATTATCAAAAATAAAATTTTTTTCAAGTTGTTAAACAACCCTTCTTCAGTAAAAATGATTTAATGAAAATTAAATTTAAAATGAACTTAAGCCTAACTAAGAAAAATATCAAAAATTAAATAGTAACAGTTCAACTAAATACTACAATTATTCTATAAAATAGCTAAGGCACAAGCCGTTAATGTTTACATGTGTACGAAAGTGGACAATAAACACAATAAAAACAAATGTATTCAGGTTTTCGAGACGAAGTCTTGGCATGAATACGAAAGGAAAAAAACTGAAGAAAAGGAAAAACAACAACTAAAATAGAAATTAATAAAAATGATAATTTACAGAAAACTTCGAACCACCAGTCACTGGTTAAAGGATTGATGTTGTCTGTTGACTAGCAGGCACCGTAGTGGTGCATAGGTCAGAACGTAAAGAATTCTGATGAGAGAAAGTGGTGTTTCTCGAAACATATGTCAATTCAACCAAACAACCCAGGTTCGAATCCTAGTCAGAAAAATTATCAAAAATAAAATTTTTTTCAAGTTGTTAAACAACCCTTCTTCAGTAAAAATGATTTAATGAAAATTAAATTTAAAATGAACTTAAGCCTAACTAAGAAAAATATCAAAAATTAAATAGTAACAGTTCAACTAAATACTACAATTATTCTATAAAATAGCTAAGGCACAAGCCGTTAATGTTTACATGTGTACGAAAGTGGACAATAAACACAATAAAAACAAATGTATTCAGGTTTTCGAGACGAAGTCTTGGCATGAATACGAAAGGAAAAAAACTGAAGAAAAGGAAAAACAACAACTAAAATAGAAATTAATAAAAATGATAATTTACAGAAAACTTCGAACCACCAGTCACTGGTTAAAGGATTGATGTTGTCTGTTGACTAGCAGGCACCGTAGTGGTGCATAGGTCAGAACGTAAAGAATTCTGATGAGAGAAAGTGGTGTTTCTCGAAACATATGTCAATTCAACCAAACAACCCAGGTTCGAATCCTAGTCAGAAAAATTATCAAAAATAAAATTTTTTTCAAGTTGTTAAACAACCCTTCTTCAGTAAAAATGATTTAATGAAAATTAAATTTAAAATGAACTTAAGCCTAACTAAGAAAAATATCAAAAACTAATTAAAGTGTTTAAACCAAAAGAATTAAAATTAAGTATTAACTGAAACTATAATTAAACTAATAACATAAAACATTTAGAAATTCTTTTTAAAAATCAGAGAAAACACAGAGAAGTTGGTTTTGAAACATAAATTTACAAATTTTTAGCTTGATTGTAAAATATATCTCTAGTCAAAACAGGCATTTGGTACTTTTGTTGAAATTCGATCAGAAAATGTGTGAAAAACTTTTTTTTATACATGTGGGCCGGCTGTTTAAGGTGTAAGAGAGTAAATTGGTGCTTTTATTAATGAACTTGCTAATATTCTGAATATGATACAAATATTAAACGCCACCTCATCCTATTTAGGTACTTTTTACTTAAAAAGTGTACTTTTTAAGTTCTTCTAGTAGTACTTTTCTTAATATTCTCTGTGTTTTTTCTTCACAACATATACATACATAAATACATACTTATAATAACAAATAATAAACGACAACAAGTTTTTTTATAATCAATAATATTTCAATGTTCTAAAATAAAAAGCATTTACTAAATAATAAATTAAATAAACTAACAACACTATAAATAATAAATTAAATAAATAACGATTTAAACACAAACAAAAAAAACCCACATGACTATATTTTCTACCAGCCTATTGGCAGCACTATAAAAACATTCGATAACAAAAAAAAAACAAAAAAATTATACGACTTTTTATTCATGGCATCAACAACAATCATAACAACTCAACCCCATCACATTAACAAAAATAACAACAACAACATCAAGGACTACACTGTAAATAGAGAACTAAAACATATAAAAAAAACACAAAAGAGCAACAACGCACATTGAATTAAATTATTAATTATGCAGTAAAAAACAAAACAACAACAACAGCAAAAACAAAAACTACAAATTGTAAATTCATTACATACACTCAAAACCTTTATAAAAAGAAAACAATAACAACAAGAAAAACTCTCACATAACGGCATTAAAACCTCTCTCACCAAAAAAATTATATGGAAAAACCAATAAAACAAAAACAAAACAAAACATACACTCACACTAAAATTCCTATGAAATAAAAGACTTTTACCAAAAATAATTAAATAATAATAATAATAACAATAATAATAATAAAATAAAACTAGTTAATACGATTAAAATACTATGTACGAGTATGTATAATTAATTATAAAATTCAAATAATTATAATAATAGTAAACACAATATTAATAGTTAATAACAGAATGAAAAACCAATTTAGTTGTATGTTTAACAAAAATTATTAGTTAAATAAACGAATATAAATAAATAAATTTGCAGTAAATAATGATTTAATGTTCAACACTTGTAAATAGTTAAAATGTTAGTAAAATCAGGAATGACTAATTGATTAAATATAACAAACCACTAAACAAAACAAAACAAAACAAAACCAAACACACATATGTATGTAGTTACAAAAATCAAGTGTTATAGCAAGTAAATTGTGTTTAAAAGAATATAAATTTAAATATTAGTAAAACTTGTTGAACATTTTAGGTATTCCAATAAATGCAAACCATAAGTATCTTTAAAAAAGAGTTTAAAAAAATTTGTTAATTCTTGAGAAAAATTTCAAAAAATGTTTGGCAACAAATTCCAAAACAATTTAAACTAAATATTTCTGTTCAAATTTGTCTGCAATGAGTTGCTCTTTTAAAATTTTTTTTATAAAAAATGTTTTGCTCCACAAATTACTATTCTCTTTTCCATCTTTGGGAAAAGTTGCCTTCTCTCAGCCACCACCTTTTAAAATTCGCTTCAATTACCAGCTAAATTTTTATTTAGTTTCAATATTCCTTGCAGTAATACCTACTAACAAAATTAATAAACAAATCAATTTAAAGAAAACGTCTAAAAAAAAACTAAATATTAGCCAAGCTAATTGTTGTATTATATTAATAACTAAAAAACCAAAATAGATAATTTAAACAAAAACCAAAACAACAACTAAAAATAAAAGTAATATTCTATAATTTCTTTGTTTCAAGCAATTATAGAATATTAAAAAAAGGTCGAATAAAAGAACTAAAGAATGAAAGTAATATGTTAGAAAAGAATTATTAAGTTAGTTAAATTAAGTAAAATATAAAAATTATTTAAAAAAAAACAAAAAAGTAATGAATTGTGTAAAATTACCTTATTAAGCAACTGAAGAAACTGCAATTAAACGAATTATTGAAGAAAAAACAGAAACTAAAATGAGAAAAAAATAAAAGCAAAACAAATTTTATTGAAGAAAAAATTTAAAAAAATAATTAAACAAAAACAGTTTTATTTCATAAAAATGGAAATTATAAAAAGGTAAATTATGTGTTCTAAAACTGAAGTTAGTTCTGTTATAAAACTGGAACTAGTTCAGATTGTACTTCCAGTTCTAGCTGAGATTTTAGTTGAGCTTCCAGTTCAGATTATAGTTCTGCCGCAGTTCTGTTTTATTTCTGTTCTAGTTCTGTTCTAGTTCTGCTCTAGTTCTGTTCTAGTTCTGTTCTAGTTCTGTTCTAGTTCTGTTCTAGTTCTGTTCTAGTTCTGTTCTAGTTCTGTTCTAGTTTTTTTCTAGTTCTGTTTTAGTTCTGTTCTAGTTCTGTTCTAGTTCTGTTTTAGTTCTGTTCTAGTTCTGTTCTAGTTCTGTTCTAGTTCTGTTCTAGTTCTGTTCTAGTTCTGTTCTAGTTCTGTTCTAGTTCTGTTCTAGTTCTGTTCTAGTTCATATTCTAGTTGGATTATTGTTCAGATTATATTTGAGATTCCAGTACAGATTCTAGCTCAGGTTCTAAATCATGTTCTAGTGTAGATTCTAGTTCAGATTGTGGTTCTCCTCCAGTTCAGATTCCAGTAGCGATTCCATTTTAGATTCTAGTTTACATTCTAGTTGGATTCCTGTTGATAATCTAGTGTAGATTCTACGTCAGATTGTGGTTCAAATTCTAGTTCTATAGTTCTAGTTTTAGTTTTTTTCTAGAGTCATTGTTATACTAAGAACTGATTTATTTCATTATTCATATTATACTCCTTATGTTTAATTATATTTAAGACTCCTTTGAATGCGTTCTTTTAAAAACAAACACTTCCAAAATAATGTATGTAAATATATGTTGTATTTTAAAATTATTTCAATATGTATTTACTTAACAAATTTCCTTTAAATTAATTCATTTATTTCAGTTCGTTTGTTACATATTTATTATAAATATATTTGTGTGTGCTGCTGTAAAAATCTGCCACATCTGCAGCATCAAATGTTCTCTTCTGCATACTCGTACATTGTCACAAATTAAATCCATGATTGTTTTAATTTTTAACAAGTAATATTGTATTGAAGCAAATTAAAAGAAAATGTTGCAACATGGTATTAATGATGATGCAGCTGTAATAATATTTGCTGAATATTGTGGCAACAAAGAGTGTGTGTCTGTTAAATCTACATTTATACATTTACTTTTATTTAAAATTAAACATTTTGCCAGCATAAATTAAAACGTAATGATAAATGTGGAAATTTTAGATCCTTAAGGAGTTTTAAATACTACAAAACTTTACTTAGATGTTTAAATATCATGTTGGGTTAAAGTTTTTGAAATACTGCACATGTGTTGAGAAACCTTAATTGGATTTGTTACTATTTACAAAGTCGTTTGTAATATTTTCTTTTACTTGAAAATAGTAGCTGTATTGTTTGATTTATATCAATATTAAAAAATTAAAAATATCTTTATAAAAAATAGGAAATATGACATTCGAACTGTTTGCACTACATGACGTATGATTAATATTAATTATGACTTCGTTTAGAAAATCAGTCATAACTAAAACATTTATTGTTTGCCTTTATTCAAAAAAACAGGCGAGTAGAGATAAAATCCTAGTTAACGATAATACACAACAATTAATAGAATGTTAAGATAAATTTCTACTTATAGAAATCTAAATTTTTTTATGTTTTACTAAATTTTCAAATCTTTATCTTATTTTCTGTTATTTATCTTGCTCTATTTTTGAGACTTGTTTTAAAATCTTTTAGTTAATGCAAGTAACTTGACAAAAGCATATAATTAATACTTAATACTAATGAAAATTAATTGCTATTCTTTTGTTAAGTATTTTGAGTATGAAAATTTCAAGCAAACAAAGAAAAATTTTAAAAAAATATACACAATTTAATAAATTTGTCAACCAGCCAAAAGAAAACTCATTAATATGTCTTTATTTTATACAAGTATGAGTACAAGCATATTTGTTATTTTCAACAAAAAAAAAAAAAGCAAACAAAAATACGTGACTATATAAACGAATGAGCTCCAAAGGATTCCCAACTTAATCATAAATAATAAAGTCAACTTCTGTTTTGTCTTTTTTTGGAACTCTTACTCTTTTCCATGTACTGCAGCAAACGTGTATGTATTTCTTGCAACTAGAGATGATGTGAAAACTTTAATGTTTGTTTGTCTTTTTAAACTTCTGCTACTATTTGTTTCCTTGTCATATGAATATTTTCGGAAAACAATGTCTCTTGTGTGTCAAAGTCATTATCTGCTTTTTAATAGTGTTTTTTTTATTTTTTGGGTGTCTGCGGCCACTAAAGTCATTGGTTGGTATTTTTCATGAAATTGTTTTTCTCTTCTTTTCTTTAAAATAATTTTGTAAAGCATTTATTAATAACAAAAGATTTTAATTTCCTTCGTTTTATTGCAGTTGTTTTTTATTAATGCTGTATGATGAGCTTTTGTGCTTGTGTGTTTATTTATTTATCTTTATGGATAAAAGTTCTGTGGTTAAATCTCTTTTGCATACAAGTGTGATAATATGAAAACACTGAAAGAAAATATAGAAAATTTGCTGCTTTTTTCGAATATTGAACAAGAACTTGAACGAGAACTTGAAATAAAACCCGAACTAGAACTGAACAAGATTCTGCTTTACAACAAGATTTAAAACCTTAACTAGAATCTGACCTAAAACATGTACTAAAATTTGAACTACGACTGAACTAGAACCTGAACTGGCACCTGAACAATGAATTTTTATTTATACTAAAAACTTAATTTTGTTTAAAGAAAACTCTTTTCTTACGCTGTATTTAGCACAAGCCATTGACTACCATTTATTCCTTGAGCTGCCCTACAAAACAAATTTTACTGGATGTTGGAAAACAAATGTAAAGGAAATGTGTGAGTACTTTTTCTGCATGTGATTAATGAAGTTTAAACGTTAATGTGACAGTATTGCCAGCAATAATAATGGCAATAGTAATAGCAACAGCAGCAACAAAGTGTCAACATTTTATGATGGTACGTGACTTTGCAACCACACACAAGACCATAAAGAGATCTATTTGAATATTTAATAAAATAATTTATGATGATGCGGACATAAACACTATGGTTTAAGACTTAAACATGGAATGAACTTAAATGATATTTAAACAAACTTAAGTTGAAAATTATAAGTTTTTTTAAAACACTAAAATAGAAAATGTAATTGATTTTTTCTCATATACCTGAAACCCACAACACCACGATATTAATACCTTTACACAACTATCATACTGATGTCCATATTAAAAGTGCTTCAATAGCTTCGATTAGCTTTTAATAGCATCGTCATAGTCAGCAGCATTATTTCCTCTATTTATGGTCAAACTATTAAATAAATTTCAATTGATTTTCACACACAGATAAAACAGATAATAGTCCAGATTGGCACCATAATACTCCTCACCTCTTCTCTCTGTCTTTTTCTCTCTCCCTCTTTGTACTAGTCTCTTTGTATAAACTAAACTATTTTTTGGATGCAAAATATGCTGATGCACAAGTAAAGTTATACTTGTGTGTTGCTGCTGTTGGATAAAAGCTCTTCAGCATCAACTGAACTGAACTGAATTGTACTATAGAGACGTCACAGCGCATACAAAATGAGCATCATTAACCGTCAAAATGCATAAAACTGAAACTGAAACTCATTTAAGATAAAAACTACATTATACACGTTATATTCTATATGTCTATATATTTGTAGTCGCATTATATGTGTTAGTGCTCGTTTGTTTTCATTTCCTGAAAAATAGTGCATTTCGGGTTTTGTTGCTATAGTTGTATGTAAATCAGTGCCTGCTTCAGTTTGCTAGTAAAAATGTTCGATTATTTACGATATCTGCAAAAGATTAAACCCATATTTTAAATGGGTTAAAATTAATTTAAATCTGCCATTAAATGATAGTAAAGATAGTAAAGCTGAACTAAAAAAAGCATAATAGTTAAGCTAAATGCTTAATTAAAGGTAAACATGAAAAAAGTTTTGAGAGTAAGAATGGTAAAAAAAATTTATTAAATCTTTTGAATGTGTACAAAAAATTTTGTTTAATTTTTTTTTAAATTTTATAAAATACATTGTATTAATATTGTTTAATTATTAAGGCTTAGTTTCCTATTTATTTCTTTCAAATCTATTGATTTTTAAAGCCATTACAAGCCAATTTGTGGACTTTTTGCAATTAATATTAATCATACGCTCTAGTTGACATTTTTCTAAAATCTATAATTTTGTAAGGAATCCTGCTAAAATTGCCCAAGCAATAACTCATTAAGAATGTTTAACATAATATGGAATTATCTTAGACAACTTAGGCAACAAAAATTAAGTTGAAACGAAAAAATTAAAAAAAATTTTACCAAAAGCAATTTGCTTATTTATTTAACAAAATTATTGTTAGAAGAACTTTATTTAAATCATGCGAAAGTATGCTCTTTTAGCTTTAAATTCCCACGTGTTTTATTAAAATCATTTGATGTGTATGCCAATAACAAGCAAAATTTAGGAACTTCCTGCAATTAATATCAATCATACGCTCCATATAAAATTTTTCTTAAATCTGGAATTTTATAACAAACACTTAAAATTATCTAAGGATTAAGCAAATAATAGAGTATAACAAAATATGTAGCCATCTTAAACAATAAATTGGTACAAAATACGAAAATTAAAAAAATATCTGATCAAAAAAATCTTTTTTCTCAATTTAAGGATTTAATAAATTTCGACTTTTTATATAAAAAATCAAATTTGAGTCAAAAATATGAGTCATTACAGATTGAGGCCTTTTTAATTTAATTTAAGAAATTTTTAACTTTTTTTAAATTTGTTGAATAAGATTGAGGACTGTTTTATAAAGATAGAATAATAAATGTGAACTTTTAATTTTTTCTATTTAAAATTGCAATGACTCTTTTCTGACATTATCTAAGAGCTCTTTCAGAGCGCAAAACCCCCTCATAAAAGATTCTTTTCTGACATTATCTAAGAGCTCTTTCATAAAAGACTCTTTTCTGACATTATCTAAGAGCTCTTTCAGAGCCCAAAAACCCCTCATAAAAGATTATTTTCTAACATTATCTAAGAGCTCTTTCTTACGGACCATTTTCGAATGTAATGGCCCTCTTTTCTGAAGGTTTTCGGAGCAATAATGATTGTTTTTTGGGCTCATAAAGAGCATGAACACTCTGGAAAAGGTTCAGAAAACTCTCTTTTCGGACAAATATGGCTTGCTGGGCTGCTCCTTAGTACTAAAATGCAAGTTAGGAAATTCCGCATAATTTTAACCAGCGGAAACCTTTAGCTTTATTTTGCAGTTTGTAAGCTGCTTTAGCTAACTGTTGTTAGTATATAATCAGTTAATTCTTTATTTTTGCTAATCGCCAAAAGTTTAAATGCTGTTGTTTGCCTTCAGTTGGATTGTTGAAATGTATTTGGTACATTTTTCGAGCTACTGCTGCTGTTCATTTTATGTATTTGTCAACTTTGTAATAATTGTTGTATTTGTTTGACTTTTAGATTTAATTTTAATGGTGTTGTTTTGCAAGTTAATCTCTGGGATGACTGTAAAGTTTAAAATTATTTCTGTTGCTGAAAACAAAAAAGTAACTGTGTATTTTTTAATAAAATTTTAAGCCAGCTGTTTCAACGCCCGCAAACATTCATTTGTTCTTACTTAAACACATAAACAGACATTGGCTTTCACTGCCACTACATTATTAGATAAATAAAAGTAATTTTCAGTTTATGGATTGTAAACTCATACTCTGCTTCTTTTCAAACATTTGCAGAAGGAGAAGTAAGGCATCAGTAACCATTTAAGTCAAATAATTTTATTTATGGCGGCTTGAAAATGGATTAAAAAGTTTTTATATGCTCACTGTTCGTTTGTTTATTATAATTATATTTGCTTGTTTTAAATTAAATAAATGAAATTTAAATAAAATAAATGAATATAGGAATGATAAGGTCTCTTAAAAACATTTATAAATTTAAGCCAGACATTTAGTGACTTGGAAAGGTGAAGTAAGTAAGTTTTAAGAAAATTATACTTACTTGCTGTATATAAGTTTCGTCTTGTTTAAATGGCTAAATTATAAAAAAAAATAACTAATTTGAGTTGGTAAAACATGTGAACCACAGCGTATGATTAATATTAATTAGAGAATGTTTACAGCTTTTACTTCTAACTTAAACAAAAATTTTCCGATTTTACTGAAACAAATTGCAAACTAAAGCTAAAAGAACCTTATTTCAAACGCTATTAGTAAAGTTATTTAAACAAAAACTTTGTTTAACATTTGAGCAAAATTATTTGCGAACTTGAAAATATTTTTTATTTTCACTTACTTATGAAACTTCTAAATCAGTAATTGTTGTAGTTTTAGCTGCATTTTATTTTAAATTTAATTTTTTTGTTTTATAGCAACACTTATCAACATTTTCTTAAGAATGTCGAATTCTTAAAAAATGTCATTAATTTTAGAGTATTTAAACATCTTGCTTCTAACTCAAACAAAAACCATGCGATTTTTCTAAAGTTAGTTGCAAACTAAAGCAAACAGTACCTGGTGTCAAACAGTGTCTTGAAACAAAAACTTTGCTTAACATTTCAAAACAATTTATTTGAAACTTTATTAGTAATTAAAAAATTCAAATTTATTTATATGAGATCAATATTTATAGCAATATTTATCAAGACTTACTTACAATGGACCGTATTGGTATCTGGGTGATGGTGTGGGGACAACCTCACACCGGCCTTCTAACCTACTTATGATGTTAAAAAAAAAAACACTTAAAAGATGTCATCCATGGCGCATGAATAATATTAATTAGGGCTTGTTTACAACTAGTACTTCTAACTTAAACAAAAATCATGCGATTGTACTAAAATAAATTGCAAACTAAAGCTAAAATATCATGATAGCAAATGATATTAATAAAGTTTTTTAAGCAAAAACGTCGTTTAAAATGTGAGCAATAATATTTGAGAACTTTACAATTTTTTAATCTTCTTTTTCTTTTGAATATGATATATCAGTAAATTTTGTGTTTTTAGCTGCAGTTTATTTAAATAGTTTTAATTTATTTGTTCGAGAGCAACATTCATCAATATTTTCCTAAGAATAACGCATTTTTCAAAAATCTCATCTACAGCGTATGATTAATATTAATCAGAGGAAGATTACAGTTTGTGCTTCTAACTCAAAGAAAAATCGTGCGATTTTACTAAAATAAATTGCAAACCGAACGATATTAATGAGCAAAATTAATTGGCAACTTTAAATTTTTTATTTTCAGTTTCTTTTGAACCTTTAACATAGTAGTAAGTGTTGTGTGTTTAGCTGGAGTTAGTTTCACTAGTTTTATTTTGTTTGTCTTAGGGTAACATGACTTAACATTATCTCTTACCCCTTTAAAAAAAATCATCCGCGGCGTATGCTTAATATGAAAGAAAGTTTACAACTGTTGCTTATAAAAAAACAAAAAAATTATTTGATTTTTCCTAATTAAACTACAGATTTAAGCTAAAAGATCATGCCTTCAATTCATGTTTACAAAGTTTTTAATTGACAATTTTGTTTACCATTTGAGAGGAGCTTTGCATGATTTTTTTCTAATTTTTACCTTGACATGATTTCTTGTATTTTCAATTACATTAGGTTTTTTAGTTTTAATTTACTTGTCTTAAGGCAACATTTTCTTCTTATTTTCTTATTTGCCAAAAATGCTATTAACAACGTATGATTAATATTAATTATCTAATTCCTATAATTTTTTTTCATATCGATTTTCCTTATTATTGTTTGCTTTTTTGTGTTTATTTATATTGTCGCTAATTTCTGCAGGTGTTTCTTATGAATATTTTGATTTTTGAAGAAATTAATCATGAGCGTATAAGTAATATTAATTAAAGGTAAAAACAAAATTTACCTCATAACTGCTACAATAATTAATAAATTCTAATGCAACAAATTGCTAATTAAAGTTTACTAATTACAGTTTCTTATAAATTAATCTATTACATATATACATTTTGTTTTAAATAATGATAATTAGTTTTGTATGTAAAAATGTTCTTAAATTTTTTTCACATTTTAAAACTAATTTACTTTATTATTAGATTTATTATGTTCCAATTATATTAATTTATTTATAATGCAGCTAATTTTTGCAGGTATTTCTTATAAAATTATTGATTTTTTGAAAATTTTGAAATAGAGCGCAAGTTTCATATTAATTACAGGTAAATGATAATTATTTCTAAGAACTGACATAAAAAGCAACTGATTTTAATGAAACTAGTTGCAAAGTAAAGCTAACTAATTGTAGTTTAATATATGGCGTATATTGTTATACAAAAGTTTTACGAAAAGTTTAACATGCTCCTTAATTAAATAAAAAAGTTTTTTCAAGCTCGAGGCCAATTATTTGTAAAAACTTTTTTATATATTATTTTCTCCAATATTTCGATAGGAATGAGTTCCTTGATAAAGATATCACATGGATATTGAAATATTGGGGAAAATAATTTAATAAATAATATCTAAACAAATTTTTACAAACAATTGGCTTCGAGCTCACAAAAAAATTTTTAATTCATTAAAAGAAAAAAGGTCGAAGAAATCAAAATTTAATTTAATGCTCCTTAATTTTTAAAATATTTCTTAAATTAAAAACATGTAGAATTTCCGCAAATTCAATTTACATTATTTTGCCTCGCCTTTGGCACCCATATTCGCTGGCTCTCTGGCATATACCCACCAACTATATTACAATGCTTTTATATGAACAGGAGTCCATACTTTGTAAGGATTATAAAGTTTTTTATTTAAGTGACATGTTGTGTTTTAAGCTGATATTTTTAGTACCACAACTATACTACAACTTATATTATTATTACTATTATTGTTATTGCTGCCACTGCTGCTGATGCTCCTAAGGGTTGAGTGCAGTTACTGAATTGTTTATGTTTAAAATACAAGCAACAACATAAACTAAAACAAAAAATAAATAGAAGCATTGTTCTGCTCTAGAAATGTTTTAAAATAAAACAACTAACTGCTGCTCAGTTTGTTTGAGAAAAACTGGAAGAATTTACTTTTTTCTAAGCCAAATTTACAAAAAGTTAAAGTTAAGGTATTTTGGAAGCAAAGAAAATCTACAAACAGAAAATATTTCAGGGCTGCTGGAGAAGTTGCGGAGATACTTTAATTTCCTTAAAGGGCAGCTAGAGCAAGTGTTTTTGCTGTTGCTTATAGTTTTCTATTTAGACAAAAAATATTGCAATTACTGTTGTGTTCATGTTGAAATTTTGCCTACGTGTAAGAGAACCAACACACTTTTGCATATTTTGAAATACATACATACATACAAAGATATATATTTGAATTACGTGTTACTATTGTGTTTATTTAAGTGTTGCGCTTAAAATTCCTCTATTGCTGAACAAAAACAACAAAAAAAAAACCAACCAAGAAACCTTTACAGGCCACATGATATGAATGGAATGAATGGGAAAACAGTAAAGTAGAAAATAAAGAAAGAAAAATAGCAATCAGTTGCTCAAATACAAAACACGTGCTTGGAATATTTAGCATGTTTAAAAATCATTCAAGCATACATTTACAACAAATTACAAACATGCTTTAAATGTGACAACATAAATGAAATAAATAAATATAATATACATACTTATATAAAAAAAAACAACGACGCAAAGCTAGATAGAAACACTTTAAATATTTTGCTGGCACTTGCCTAAAATCAAACACAGCCGAAAACTGTTCAAACAAGTATGTCTGAATTGGTCTGCTAGCAGGGAGTGTCACAAAAATACAAATTATTAGTGGCATTTCATGTATAACAAGGCAGGGATTTAAATTAGTTAGAATTCACATGATTTTTATTATTCAACAATCAACCTTTCACACAAAATTTAATAAAATTGTTGAATAAGGAATTAACTACAATGTTTAAAGCATTTCCGGAACACCTAGAAACCCCAAAATTGATTTTATTTGTTTTTTTTATAAAGTAATACGCCTTAAACAATACTGTGTGCATTAATTTTCTATAAATTTTGCTTTTAATATACAAGATTTTAAACAGTTTTTAATTTTGTTGACCTAGGCGTATGATTAATATTAATTTTTACTTATTTTAAATAAAACCTCATAATTTCAAAAATGTTTCTACGAGTTTCTGTAAAATAATAACAAAATTTAGGCTCATTTAACCACAGTTCTTGGAAATAAATAATATCAATACATTTTCTGTCATATAATAAAAAATTATGCTGTTAAATACAAAACAAATCTCTTGAAATTTACTTTAACTTTTTTTAACTTTAAATTCAAAAAAAGTTTCCTGCATAAATTTAAATTTAATAATACACAAAATATGACAATTATTATATTTACCAAGTGTTTTGTACAAATTTGTCCAACATTTATTACTTTTTTTAAACACATATTTCTTTTTCTAACTAAATTTTCATATATTCCTGCTTTGTGCTCTTCAAGTTTATTCATTCATTCATTAGAGTTTTGTTGTGGTGACATGTCATAAACATATGAACAAAAGTGTAAGAAATTAAAAGTAATTTTCAAGTTTCATTCTATTTTTTTTTCATCTATCATATGTTGTATATACATTAATTTGGAGAAATTATGTGTAAGATTTTCTTGTTAGGGAGCGAAAATTTTTGAAAAAGTTTTTTTATATAAATTTTGTTTCAAATATGATTCTGGCAAATTGCTACAGACTGAAATAATTTTATTTGTTACAAATTTACGTTTTATTTTGCAATTGTGAGCCAATTGAAATAAATATGAATGGTATTGTGGTATATAGAAATGTCTCAGGACATTTGTTTTCATTTTCCTGTGAAGTAAATGTAGCAAGTTTGAAAACAAAATTTTATATGTTTAAGAATTTTTTTTAATTAAAGTAATGTATATTTTCCTACATATTTATATTAAAAATAATATTGAAAAAAATTAAAAGACATTCAGCTCCCTTTAGTTTCCAATTTGTTTTATTAAAATCGTTTGATTTTTATGGCAGTTGTAAGAAAAAATCTGCTTTAATCTAAAATAAATATAAATCATACGCTCTATACAAACATTTTAAAAAATCAAAAATTTTATAACAAAAACATGGTAAAATTAGCGACAAGGTAAAGGAACTAATATAAATTAACACAAAAACGCACACAAAAGTCCAATAAATAAGACCTAAAGATACCTAATTAAGTTAAAAATATTTTATGATGAAAATTAGAAACAAACTATGCAAAGTTCTCTCAAATATTCAAAAAAGTAATTGATTAAAGAATTTATTAATATCGATATAAAGCTTAATCTTTTAGATTTAATTTGCAATTTATTTCAATACAATCAGTTGATTTCTGTGTTAGTTTTAAGCAATAGTTGTAAACTTCTCTTAATTAATATTAATCATACGCAAAAATTAAAAAAAAAATTATGAAAATTTCCGAATATCATAATTTCAAAAATTTAACAAAATTGTTAATTAAAGAATTGTATTAATATCTATAGAAAGCTTGATATTTTAGCTTTAGTTTGTTATTTGATTCAGTAATATCATATTATTTGTGTGTTAGTTATAAGCAATAGTTGTAAACTTCTCTTAATTAATATTAATCATACGCAGGGATGAGTTTTTGAAAAAAAAAAACTAAGTATTCTAAAGGGTAATGTTAATAATTGTTAACAAAAACGCAACTCTTCCTAATGTAAGAAAGAAAGTGAAAATTAAAAGGAAATTTAAGTTCGCAATTAATTTTTTAGTTTTCATGGCATAATTTCGGTGTGCGTTAGAAGTACAAGGTGATATTGTCTTTAAATGTAAATTAATATGCATAATATGCCATGGATACATTTCTTTATATTTCTATAATAGGGAAATGTTGCTAACTATTGGCCTAAGACAAATAAATTGGCATTAGTTAAATTACGTGCAGCTAAAAACACAACAAATTTATAAGAAACTCTGAAAAAAGTGCAAAAAATTTAAGGAAATTGTAAAGTTCCAAATATATTCTAAAATGTTAAACAAAGTTTTTTTAAACACTTTATTTATATCCAATAAAAGCCTGATGCTTTAGCGTTAGTTTCAAATTTAGTTTAAGACAAACGGTTGATTTTTTTTTAATTATTACCAAAGTGGTTAACTTTTTTATTAAATATTAATCATACGCTGTGGTTAACACTTTATAGAAATTGTGTTTTCTATCAGAAAATTTACTAAATGTTGACCTAAGTACAGCAAATGCTGTTAAAACACTAATCAAACCATTAAACGAATCAAATAAAAGTAAAATTTAAAAAAATTAATTTTTCTCAAATGTTTAAAAAAACGTTTGAATACAAAAATATATTAACATAGATTGATAGTCTACTCTATTGGCTTTAATTTTCAATGTATATTATTTAAATCGAACGCTTAGTCTATTTTTTATAAGCAAACCATTTAAAATTTCTGTAGTAAATATTAATCATACGCACTAGACCAACATTTTTTTTTAAAATGAAGTATAAAATAACGAAATTTCCACAACATATCTAAAAATTAAGCTAAAGTGAATTAGTGTTTACAGTCGTTTAGTTTCTGTTTTAATTATAACCAAATGTTCAGTAATAAATGTATGTATTAATTTTTGATGTTTCAAAGAACTTTAATAGAATTAGAATTAAGTGAAATATTTTAAATTTTCTTTTAATTACTTCAAAACCCCAGTTAATTAGCTGCAGTTTCTTACTTATTTCATAGAAATCGTTTGATTTTTTTGCTAGTTGTTGGCAAAAATTGGCTACTAATTCTAATTAATATTAATCATACGCACCATATAAAATTACGCCAAAATCTAAAATTCCAATTAATACATAAATTAAAATATAGACATAATATGTAATTTTTTATATAAAAATTCTAAATTAAAGAAAATTTTTCAAATTAAAAAAAAAAAAAACAAAAATAATTTGTGGCAAAATTTTTTATAATTATTAAAGAAGTTAAAAAAATATAAATTTGTATCAACTAATTGTTCATTAAAGTATTTCTAAAATTTTCACTTAACTATTTCCTTTAATTCTTCAATAAATGTTTCTTAATTCTTAATTTTTTAATTATTCCTAAGAACTACTTAAATTCTCTAAACATTCACTCTAAATTTGTCAGTTTATATTTGTTTTGGACAAACAACGCAAAACAAAACTCAACAGATTTTCAGGTTTTAGTTGAGTAGGAAAAAAAGAGCCTTGAAAATTTGTTCGGAATAAATTTTTTGACTGCATTAACCGTATTTAGTTTAAAAAAATAATAAAAAAAAGCAAACAAAATGCAATGAATGAATGTTTGCCATTATAATTTTATCGCATTTAGACAACATCAGAAACCACTTAAGGGTTTTTTAAATAGTTAAGTTTAACATTGCAACATTTGCTTAGGCCAGCTGCAGCAGAAGTCAGAAATGAAAGCAAAGTTTTTGTGGATTAAAATATGTGGTTGGAAACTGTATACTAAGGCCAAGGTTTTTTCGCTTTATATATTTAAAATTTCCACACACACACACACACAGTTAATAACCAAAATGAAGCACGTTGCATTTAGACAAAACAAATGCAGAAAATGCTGAAAAATATGTAACTAAAAATAAAAGACAAACAATGATGTTTAACTAAAATAGTGACAATAAAACAGGGCCATTTTATTCAAAAGGTAAAGTGATATTTTCATATAAAAATTGCTGCTTATGGTTTTCATTTAAGGCTAAGTTTAGACTTTTTATTTAATGCCATTAATTTAACTTTAAAATACATTACTTCTCTAAACAAATTATTGGTTTTGCAATTAAGTTTGCTAAGCTTAATTATTTTATATTATGCACAATTAAAACCTGCTGTATATTAATTAAAATAAAATATGTATATCTTGCATGAAAATTAATGCAATATTTTTGAAATATTAACATATTTAAAATAAATCATACGCCTGCTTAAACAATGAATATTAATTATGTGTAAGTTATTTTATAGAGAATTAATAAAATTAACATAAATTCAAAGATTTAATGAATAGTTACACATTTGCTAAAAGCTTCACTAAAATTATAAAAAATAGTTTTTATTTTTTTTGCTCGTCTCTTACAATTTTCAATTTCTAAATGAATTTTTCTTGCAAACTTAAACATTTTATGACTTAAGAAGTTCTCTTTCGAATGCAATTTATTTTATGCAAATTGAAAATACAACAAAAAAGTTATAACCTAAAATGTAAAATATTACATAATTAATATTAATCATACGCACCAGGGGACAGTTTTTGTGTGAAAATTTGAAAAGTTCCATAACTTTGTGAGAAAAAAATATTTTTCCTAGCTGTTTGTTTAATTTCATAAAGAACACTTTAGACTGTAAATAGAAATAAAAAACTGAAAAAATTTATAACTGAAATCAGAAATGGAAAAAAAATAATATTATTTTTAACAGTTTTCAAAATTACACAGATAATTCATTGCTTCTGATTATAAAGGAAAGAAAAAAAAAAGAAATATGAAGTTTTCCAAAAACTAAACAATTTTCTCTGGTTAGTTAATTAAAAAAATACAGAAATATAATTATATGAAATAGGTTCTAGATCCTTTAAAAGCGCTATAAACTGTAAAAGATGGACCAGCTGCAATATTAGTTTTTCCTTCCAAAAATGGAATTTTTACATGTAGTTATAGATCTAGAAAATAGATTATTTAAAATAGCTCTTAATTTTAAATGTAGGATAATATGTGATCACTTATATATCCCACCAAAAATAAATATTTTACATGGAATTATAAAATAGGCTCAAACTTTTTTAATAAGTCAAGTTTTTTTATACCTCTATTTAAATATTGTATCTTTATTAAAAACGAACTAACAATAAGTATTCCAAATATTGTATCTAATGAATTTTATTTATTTAGTCCAGCCAGTGCCGAACTAATACTGTCTGACTATTGTTGTTAATTAATAATAAAAAAGAGAGTAAACTAAGAGCCAGCTAATTTTTTTAGAATTATCCCAATTGCGTTTACTAATTTATTGTGTTATTATAATTAAAATAAATACCACATTAATAACTTGAAAAAAACGTTAAAATATAATAATAAACGTTAAAATGTATAAATAATCAGGCATGTGATGGAAGTCGAACACGAATTAGTTTTGGAAATACATTTTAATGCATTTATAATATAATTTTTTTTTAAATATTTGTTTTAATATTCTCTTTAGCCCAATATCTTTATATTTTCTGTGATAAAAGTTTTTCAATACAGAAATATTACGAAAAAATTGACTTCTAAAACTCATTCGTTTTCATTTTCGATTTCCATCACATGCCTGAATATAAATAAAAATTTCTAAACAGAATTTTACTTTCCAAATTGTAAAAAAAGTCATAATTTGTCCGGAATATTATTTTTAAAATTAAATGCCTAATTTGCTAAAACAGTACTTTATCAAATGCAATTTGAATCATGCAAATCGCAACTACACACTAAGAGTTATAAACCAAAAACTAAAGTAACTCTCATTTAATAATAATCATACGCCACATAGTAACACAGTTTGTTAAAATTTAGTAAAGAAGCCATAACTCTTAAAGTAATAAATATTTTCTAGAGCTTCATTCTGCCTGAAATATTAAACACTTGAAGCTTTCAGTAAATCATAAAATCCAAAAGTATTCTGCTGTCATTTCGTTTTAACCTAAAGAAACTTTTTTTATTTCCCTGTAATATTATATTATCTTGACAATTTCACAAGAAGAAACTCTAGCATTTATGATGAATGTTTGCTGGTTTTTAAGCATTATTATATTTCCTTTATTCATTTAAATCTCGCTATTATTATTAGTTTCCCCCGAAAAAAGAGTACCTTAAACAAATAACAACTGTTTGTTTGCAGCAAGAGGGCTGCCGGAAAGTTAAAGAGTTTTTATATAAGATTTTTATTACAATACATTTACAGCCGTAAATTTTAATAGTAGTTTTTCTATAGTTTTATTTTCGTTGTATTGTCAGGGCCAAAATATAACAATACATACTAAAGTATAACAAACAAAACGAAAAAAAAAAATAATAAAGTGTAGTAAAAAAAGGTGGTAGTAGCAGTTAAAGTAGTTATTCAATATACAAGTGCATGAAAAAAAAACACGATTGTAGAGGGCCAGAGCAACATGTGTGCATGTTCCCAAGTCAATTAGCTTAGACCCTGAAGTTGGCATTGTATTGTTATCCATCACATGTTAAATGCATGCACTCTCACGAGGAAGAGGGTGGCATGAAAAGGCAACAAATGTCAAGGAAAATATGCATTGAGTGAAAAGAAATGAACGTGTATTTCCATTAAAAATATTAGATTTCATGTCAATTGTGTTAACCAAACTTAATATAACTTAAGTATAATGTTATAAAATGCATTTTAGTGCTCAACTCTATTTTTATTATAAAAACACAAAATATCTCAAATTTTTTTACAAATCCGTACCTCTCACTTCCTTAATGAGTATTGACAGATCACCCTCGTTTGGTTAAGGGTGCTACTGCCAGTAAAACTTACACATGAGTTGTACAAGTATTTGTATTCCTTTTTTTAATAATACAACACCAACAACAAAATGTACTCTAGGATAAAAAGTAAAACTATATTTGTATATATATATGTAAAAAAAATGTTGTATAGTGAGTTGGCACTGTGGTAACAAACTATTAACTTTTTGAAAAAAAATATTTAGAAAACAAATTAATTTTTTTGTATTTTTTTTAAAAAATATTAATGCTTTCTGAAAAGCTTTTTACATTTTTATTACTTTCTTTAATAATGTAAAGTCTTAAGTTTTAAAATCAGCTTTTATTACAAAATTTTATAGGATTGTTAAGAATTTATAGAAGAAATTCTTGAATTATAGCTTAATTAATATTAATCATACGCATAGTATGACTTTTTTTAATAACCCTATAACTGCTAAATTAATGCTTAGATATTGAGAAAACTTAGAAAGTGAATATAGCTAAGGTATAGCCACATAGGCAGGGCTATTAAATGTCCATACAGTGGGCTGCACAGTAACTCTAAGTTGACCAAAAATGTTGTCCATAAATTTTAATTATTTTTTCTTAAAAAATTTTCATCGAAAAGCAACAAAATCCAATTGACTTCATTAAAATGTTTAAAAATTATTGAATGTTCACTTATTGGTTGTCCATGTGAAAGATATTTTTTTTTATTTATTTTATATAACCCACAGTTGAAGAAGTAAATTTGAGCAATAATATTCAACAATATGTTTATTTTTATTACTTGTCTTAACAATATAAATTGTTAAGTTTAAAATCAGCTTCTTGACTTAACATTTTAGCGATTTTTTAGGAATTTTTAAATTACAGCATAATTAATATTAATCATACGTACCGTAAGATATATTTCAAAATAAGACTACAACCTCTAAAATATTATAGCAATGTGAACAAAACTTAGAAAGTTAAGACATCAAACCTGCAGCTTTTAGTATTAGATACAAAGGGGAGTCAAATGCTGGAAAGTGAGTAAAATTTTTTATGTGAAAAAATATGTTTTTATTTTTAATTTTCCAAGTTTAATATTAAATTTGCACAGCAAAATTTTAAGTTTTGTTGATTTTATTGTTGCTCTTAATAACCTGAAGCATTAAGTTTTTAAATCTGTGTTTGGTCTTAAGTTTCTTCGAGATTTTTAGAAATTATAAAAAATTGTGTTGACATGCAGGGCAATTAATATTAATCATACGTATTGTAACAAGATTTATCTAAATATATTATAAGATCTACAGAACTTAGTAATTAAGTGTAAATCTCAGCAGGTGGAGCTAAAATTTGACTAACTCGCTTCGAAAAATATTGCCTAAATTATTTCCTTGTTTCGAAGTACCCAACAATTGTGACCTTGTGCTTCACAATCTTACAAATCCACAGTGATTCCAGTCGTGTTGTATCTCCAACAACTATCACAGAAATAAAGAACAACAAATTGTAAAAAAAAATGAGGACTCTCAAACAAAAGCTGTTTTAAAGCAATTGTTTAGATGTATAAATTTTTCTGTATATAAAAATAAGCCATCTCTAGCTGAGGGTACTACATGTACACAATAACAATATTGCATTTTTAAAATTTACTTGTTATCTAGCTACTTTGCCAATTGGCTGGTGTTTGTTTAGTTGCACTTGCAAATGATTTGCCATATTTTGTTAAGTTTAAAAAAACTTATTGTTTAGGAGTTCTCTATTTTTTAAGGAGAGGGTTAAAAATTAAATGCAAACTTGATTTCCATATGATAACCTTGTGACAACAGCAATTTTTTTTTTTTGATAGACATGTTTTAAAGAAAACCAGTTGACGTTGTATTGTTATTAAAGAAACTTGTAGTTTGATGTTTTCTTTATTTAACATAACTTCAGTTAGGTTTTTGATTACTCATCTATAACAAGTATTTGCATTAATATTATAATCATTAAAATTTGTAATGAGTTTAGGAGCTTGAAAATAAATACAAAAGTATTAGTATTATTTTTCTATTAATTTTCCGGTGTTTAATCGTACATTTTAATAAATCTATCACTAATTTGGTTAATTAATATTGCTGTTTCAAAACCTGTAGCTATTTAGTTTCAGAATCCACTTTTCATTTGAAATTTTATGGACTTTCAAGACATTTATTTAAGTAATTGTTAAAATTCAGCATAATTAATATTAATCATACGCACTGTGGGATGAAAGAAAAATAGGTCAATAACTTTCACACTAATAAACCAATCTTTACAAAACTTGAAAGGTTAACAGTTCATAGAGGCAGCTTTTAGTATTTTTTACAAAAGGTGGCCAGAAGTTGATACAGTGGGCTCCAACCTGAGGCAAATTTGACCAACATATTTGTAAAAAAAGTTTTGTTGATAATTTTTAATTGAGAAACAGCACAATGTCTTTTATTTAAATAAAATATCTAAGAAAATAAAAAAAATAACAGAGAAGAGAGCATAGGAATGTAATATATATAAGATAGTGGACCAAATTTGATAAAAAAAAAAATGTGGTAACAATATTTCACAAACAATTTTAAATTTTCCGCAGTTTAATAGTAAATATTATTAAATCGATTATACGTATCGTTAATTTTATTGCTTAATGTAATGGTTTATTTAAATGACTTATATAATAAGTTTAAACCCCTCTCTTTATTTTATAGTTTATAGTTTGATATTTTAAGAAAATGTGAAAATGCATCATAGTAGGATAGTTTGGAAAATTGTAATTAAATTCTAAGCTAATAAACCAATCTGCACAATCCTTAGTAAGTGAAAAGGCCATAAGTATAGCTCTTAGCGTTGTTTAAATAAAATGCTCAGGAGCCAACACATTGGACTCCATAGTGGGTCAATGTTGGAAAAAAATTAATATTTTTGGTTTCCGTTTTTTTTTTATTATTAAAAATACCTCGAACATGTACCAAGTTTTAATGTTCTATTAGCTTTTAAGCCGATAGCCATTGATGCTAGTGCTTTTAGCCTTAGATTTATTTTAATTTTAGTTATAATAAATTTTTTAACAAATAAAAAAAATGTTTAGCTTTTATTTCTTATTTCTTCCAATCAGCTTTCTTTAATCACTTAAAATTTCTGCATTTTATATTACTTTTTAAAACTATTGTTTTATCTCATGACTTTCGCGTGAATACCATGGCTTTTATTATATTAATAACTGCCAGTTGTAGATTCATTTTGTTCTAACATAGGAAAATTAAATGTATGAATTATGAAATGTTTATGCTGGTAAACCAATCAACAACAGCATAACTTCATAACCAACCAGCAGCAGCATTATTAACAATAAAATTATGTTAAGTAAATGTTGACTAGTTAAACAATAACCAGCAAAATATAAATTCTTAAATAAGTGCTTAAACCAACATAAATTTCTAGCTATATGAAGAACCAATAAACGAAAATTCGATAACAACTTACAAACACCACTTAGTCAGGTTACAAAATCCAACCACATAAATGTCTATAACTATAGAAAATAGTAACACGATATGTGGTGACCGAAATTAATTTCCGTTCATCAAGCGCTTTAATCTTATAACAACAACAACAACAGCAGCAATGGAAATTTGAAAACACACACACAAACACACAGGAGAATAAGGCAATGCAGTGAAAGGCTACTGAGAGAGAGCAGAGAAAATTCATACAATAATGCGTTGTAAATGCAAATGAGTGTAACGCTGCACTTGATTTTACACACAATCGCACCTTAACTCATACATATTTGCTATATTGTTTTTCCTTTTATTATACATTTGTATGTGTGTTGGCATGTAAACAAGAGCATTCATAAATGTTGAATATTGCTGCAGCCCTCGGTAAGAGTAGTAAGTTGGCACTAGTATGGCAGTAGCTTGTATTACATTTGAGTGGCTGTTTTTTTTTTTTTCTTTTTGTTCAACTACTTTGTACCTCCTATAATTATACTGCTCTACTTTTTTCAATTAATTTTACATTTTTCTTTTCAACAAACCTTTTTTTTTTGTTCTTATCAGTCGTTTTTAAATGACATGCTTGAGTAGTCAGCATTTATAAGAGGAATATGCAAGCAAATATCAAGGATTCTATACACTTTAATAAAAAGTGTCAACAACAAAAAAATGTGCAACATATTTCACAAACAATCTACCATAAACTTATATTGCCACAAATTTTATTAAATAAACTGCCACAAATTTTCAAACAGCCAACAAATTCTGCACAAAAATCTGTAAACAAAACCAAACAAACAAAATTTATATGTGTGCATATAAACTTAATTTAATAGAACAAAAACGGAAAAGGCTAAATTTACTCTAGCTGTTTCTTTTTTTAATTTCAAACCACCATAAACAAACAGATTTTTTCACAGTTTTTTCTATATTTTTATTTTGTAACACAAAAGGTGCCAAAAAAAAAACTCACTGCAAACTAAATTATTAAAATATTTTTCACTGAGCTCGGTATTTTTTTTTTTTTTTTTGTACTTTTTCACTACACTTTAAAAGTGTAAGTATTATTTTTCATTATAGCAGCAGAAAAAAATCAAAAAAGGAAATGCTAAAGCATAAACAAAACCGCCATAAATAAATTATTATTTTGTCACACTATTATAAAAATGTAGCACCACAAAATAAAATAAAGAAACGAAAAAAACAATGAACCAGCAGGAAAAAGATCAGCCACGTTGTAAAGAGAAAAATTATACAAAAACTTTTAGTTAAAATTCACACATATTTTAAATATTGGAAACTGTTTCATTAAAAACAAACATATCAGACTAAACATAGACTAGACAAAGACAAAGACTAAGACCAAGACTAAGACTAAGACTAAGACTAAGACTAAGACTAAGACTAAGACTAAGACTAAGACTAAGACTAAGACTAAGACTAAGACTAAGACTAAGACTAAGACTAAGACTAAGACTAAGACTAAGACTAAGACTAAGACTAAGACTAAGACTAAGACTAAGACTAAGACTAAGACTAAGACTAAGACTAAGACTAAGACTAAGACTAAGACTAAGACTAAGACTAAGACTAAGACTAAGACTAAGACTAAGACTAAGACTAAGACTAAGACTAAGACTAAGACTAAGACTAAGACTAAGATTAAGACTAAGACAAAGACTAAGACTAAGACTAAGACTAAGACTAAGACTAAGACTAAGACTAAGACTAAGACTAAGACTAAGACTAAGACTAAGACTAAGACTAAGACTAAGACTAAGACTAAGACTAAGACTAAGACTAAGACTAAGACTAAGACTAAGACTAAGACTAAGACTAAGACTAAGACTAAGACTAAGACTAAGACTAAGACTAAGACTAAGACTAAGACTAAGACTAAGACTAAGACTAAGACTAAGACTAAGACTAAGACTAAGACTAAGACTAAGACTAAGACTAAGACTAAGACTAAGACTAAGACTAAGACTAAGACTAAGACTAAGACTAAGACCAAGACCAAGACTAAGACTAAGACTAAGACTAAGACTAAGACTAAGACTAAGACTAAGACTAAGACTAAGACTAAGACTAAGACTAAGACTAAGACTAAGACTAAGACTAAGACTAAGACTAAGACTAAGACTAAGACTAAGACTAAGACTAAGACTAAGACTAAGACTAAGACTAAGACTAAGACTAAGACTAAGACTAAGACTAAGACTAAGACTAAGACTAAGACTAAGACTAAGACTAAGACTAAGACTAAGACTAAGACTAAGACTAAGACTAAGACTAAGACTAAGACTAAGACTAAGACTAAGACTAAGACTAAGACTAAGACTAAGACTAAGACTAAGACTAAGACTAAGACTAAGACTAAGACTAAGACTAAGACTAAGACTAAGACTAAGACTAAGACTAAGACTAAGACTAAGACTAAGACTAAGACTAAGACTAAGACTAAGACTAAGACCAAGACCAAGACCAAGACCAAGACTAAGACTCAGACCAGAGAACAGAAAGAGACCATTCACATTTGCTAACCATTCGCATATTCATTGCTATTGCATTGCTTTTACTCGACAATAATAAAAATGTACATTGCTGTTTGTCTAATCATTCCTTATTACTGTGTGCTATTTTACATTCCCTTTTTGTTATGCCGTTATACATCAAGCAACGAAATAATTCAATGCCACATTGAAAAACTAAAAACATTCACACCATTCGTCCAGTATTCGTTGCTTTCAGTGAATGAAAACATAAAGAACGCGAAAAAACAATACAAAACCTAATGACAAAATAAATATTTTTTTTGGTTGTTGCTTTATGTGCGATTTGTTGACAGTAAACTAGTAAAGTTTGATATTTTTTGTTAGTATGTACAACTTATACAATCAGCATTGAAACCATTCATACCAATCGTTAACCATTCGTACCAATCGTTAAGTATTTGTTGCTTTTGGGAGTATACGTTTACATTTGTACAAGACATGCAATGCAAGCATCATTTTTCGTTACACTCTGTTTTGTGAATAATAATGTATTGCTTTACGGAATTGATTTATGTTGTCAACATGAGGTACGTTTTTTGTGATTGTATTCAAAATCTAAAATTAACCAATCAATCCGTTCTCTGACTCAGACTAAGACTAAGCCTAAGCCTAAGACTAAGACCGAGACCAAGACCAAGACCAAGGCCAAGACTTAGACTATGACTATGTCATTCACATTCATTTAATCAAGTTTCTATGCTAATAGTCACAAAAAACAAAAACTCATTTATATTCCAACTTTTAATTTAATATACCTACATATCGTTGGTCTCATGTAGAAAGGCCCTAACTCGCTATTTTTTCGAAATTTGTTTTTTTGCGATTCCAATGCATTTAACGCAAATACACCTCCTCACAAAAATTTATTGCAATAGTGTAAAAAATAACGCTTTTATAAGCAGTTGTACAAAAAAAGTTACATGTTGAATATTACAGTTTCTATTATGTTTTTACCTTCTCCTGTAAAGTTTCAAATATGCGAGTTAGGGCCTTTCTACATGAGACCATCGATATACTTATTTAAATTTATGATTCGTTGGTTCCTTTTGCAAATATCCACCAAAATTTGTAACAAAACCACCAACAAGTTATTAAAATTCATATCTATTTTCTCAGAATCTTATAAAAAGTAGACATTAGTATCTTCAGCAAGCCGCTATAAAATAATCTTTGCCACCATTAACGTCGAACATTATTAACTGTGTCCCTGACGGAGTCACAACATTGTTGGGAAATTAATAAATATTTTTTCTAACATTTTCTTGGTAGTTACTGGGTGGTGAACGGCAAAGGGTGGCTTCAAGGCTCCATATTTGCTTGCTTACAATAACTTGTTGGCGAAAACCATTGACAGAGAAAATAATATAAATATTTCTAGCAGTGTTTGCTTTGTGTGACTGTTGTCGTCTGATATTGACACTAATAAGGGTTTAGGTAAAAATTTGTTAAACAATCTGAAATATTTGATTTTTGTTCCTGTTTAAAAACAAAAAAAGGCTTCTTGTTAGAAACAAAGTAACTAAATGCTTTGAAGTATAGGGAGTCTAGAAAATTGCTGGCATCTTTTCATGAAAGTAATGATCCTAAAGTCAAATTTTGGGGAATAATATTGAAATTTTATGCAGAATTTTTTATTGTTTTTTCGATTATTTTAAATATGAAAAATTAAACTTAAAGGGAAAGAAATTAAAGGATTAGATATTTTTGAAACGATTAGAACAAACGAAGATGTGTTGCAATCTTGAATAAACCCAAGTTAAAGTTCAAATAATTGTCTGCATTGAACTGATTTTAATACTTCTTTAGCCTTTAAGATTTCCAGTGGTATTTCTTATTTAATGTAAATATTATCAAGCCTTTTGTTTTCGTTCCTTACCACTTATCCTCATTTTCTGCAGTTTACATTTATGCTTTGCCCCTACAAAGAACCGAACTTAAAAAACAAACTTAAAAAGGAAGTTGTAACTTATTCTAGCCACTCATTAGTTTAAGCATTTTATCACTTTATGTGTCTATAAAAAAAGTCTTAAGGATTTCTTTTTTGTGTACCACCACTTTAGACAACAACTAAATAACAATTACTTTGTAAGAATGAAAAGCAAAATGTTATAAAACTGTATAAAGAAAATGTTGCTAGAATAAGAAAAAAACTCGCATGCCAGGATCAGACATTGTGCTTGCTAAAATAGTAAACCGTGCCACATTGCAGAGCGAAAGAAAACAGTAAAGGAAACTCCTTAAGAAGCTTGCAGTTGCAAAATATTTTATAATGTTTTCTTTTGCCAACTGCAACATACAACAATATGTTGTCAGCTGCTACAGCAGCCATTACATTCTTACTGAGAATCTTTAGCTGAAAGTGTCTATAATTTTTCAGTTTTCCTTCTTCTTTTACACAGGATATTAAATTAAATCATTACCTTAGACAATTTAGATTGCTTTGTTGGTATCTTTAGTTTGTTTTTGTATTGTATATTTTATTTTATATACTTTATACACCAGCCGTATTCTTTGCTTTAAGTTTATTGTGGTCGCCCTGCCGTGAAAGACAAAACAAAGTGTTTTGTAATGTTTTGTTATTAGATTTTTTCTTTGGAAATGGAAAGAAAACAATTAACACTAACACCAAGTATTGCAAAATAATAGCAGGAAAATGGAAACAAAGAAAATAATAATTGCTAAAGTTTTCATGCGTATGAGTAATTAAAATTTAATTAATATTGATCATACGTTGTGTTACATGTAACAGTTACATGGAAAGCTCTAGAGCATTTGAGTGTTTTGTTACCCATGTTGCATTCATATTAATCATTCATAGAAAGTGTAAATTGTTCAGAAATCAAGTGTTATTTACAGGTTCATTAAACATACTCGTACTGTTTTTATAAGTGAAGGCAATAAGAAGAGGATTATGTGCCTTGAAATACAATCATTTTACTTAATGTTAGAGTGTTTAAAAGTGATTTGAAATCATGTTTGAGTTGATGATTTAATATATGTAGTTCAAATACTACAATTAATTTAAATTTATCTGGTTTTTTTTTTTTATTTAATAAATATTAAATTTTTGTCAATAACTCTTTGCTTAAACCTGAAAACATTTAAGCTTGTTATACAATTTAGCCAGCTTTCTTGTATATATTGATTTATTGCATTTATCTTAAGATGTCAAATTACTAGCACACTAAACTATTTTCAACTGTCAATTATCATTATCTGTGTAATAAAAGATTAAAACACAAATTGAATCTAACTTTTAATACAACTTCATAACACAACATGTTTGCAACATGTGGCAACATGCACAGACAGCAAACATATAAATTTTTGATCCCGCCACCCATTTTTTTAAAAGAACAAACATTGTGTATTAGAAAGATATTTGTGGGATTGTGTTTGCTTAGTACCATCCAACGTCTTTGCAATAAAATTCAATCTATTAAAGCATTTTCACCTCCACACTTGCTTCTAGTAGTAAAACCTCTATACGTACACTGTTATATAATTTAGTATTACTGGGTAAGTTGCAAAATAAAACCTTCTGTACTCTTTACCAGCCAGCTCATAAACACGTACCAGTAGTAACTAAACACTTTTGTTGCTTTTCATAGTTAGTTTTTAACTCTTTGGCAACTTGCATCGTTTTGATTTGTCTGGAAAAACAACTATTAAAATCCCTCTCAATAATCGGCAAGAAGTTGTAGAAGAGTAGTTATAAAAGTTATTTAGAAAGATAAAGAACGAGCAGGCAAAAAGTTTGGATTTAAAAAAAATTTATTTAGAATTAAATTTAACTTTATTTATGATAATATCAATGTCTATGTCAGTTACACTCTTCTTTTTTATGTGAATATCTTTATCAATGTCTATGTCAATATTTATGTTAATAGTCATGTCTATGTCAATATTAATATCTACTTCTCTCTTCTTTTTCTATGTGAATATTTTTATTAATGTCTATGTCAGCATTTATGTTAATATTCATGTCTATGTCAATATCAATGTCTATGTCAATATTTATGTTAATATTCATGTTTATGTCAATATCAATGTCTATGTCAATATTTATGGTAATATTCATGTCTATGTCAATATTAATATCTACTTCTCTCTTCTCTTTCTATGTGAATATTTTTACTAATGTCTATATCAATATTTATGTTAATATTCATGTATATATCAACATAAATGTCTATATCAATATTTATGTTAATATTCATGTCTATGTCAATATCAATGTCTATATATTTTATGTTAATATTCATGTCTATGTCAATATCACTGTCTATCTATATCTGTTACACTCTTCTTTTTTATGTGAATATCTCTATCAATGTCTATGTCAATATTTATGTTAATAGTCATGTCTATGTCAATATTAATATCTACTTCTCTCTTCTTTTTCTATGTGAATATTTTTATTAATGTCTATGTCAGCATTTATGTTAATATTCATGTATATGTCAATATCAATGTCTATGTCAATATTCATGTTAATATTCATGTCTATGTCAATATTAATATCTACTTCTCTCTTCTTTTTCTATGTGAATATTTTTACTAATGTCTATATCAATATTTATGTTAATATTCATGTATATATCAACATAAATGTCTATATCAATATTTATGTTAATATTCATGTATATATCAACATAAATGTCTATATCAATATTTATGTTAATATTCATGTCTATGTCAATATCAATGTCTATATATTTTATGCTAATATTCATGTCTATGTCAATATCACTGTCTATCTATATCTGTTACACTCTTCTTTTTCTATGTGAATATCTTTATCAATGCCTATGTCAATATTTATGTTAATATTCATATCAATTTCAATGTCAATATCAATGCTTTTAACATTTAGCGCATTCTATGTCTTTATCAGTAACTATTTCAATGTTTAAGTCCATATCAATATGAAAGTCTTTTCCTACATGGGAATCAAACTCGGGCCTAAAAAATACCAACTCAAGCTTGAGTGATAACAGATCGTAAAGTTTTTCTATTATCAACGGGAAAATCTTTAGCATTTAGCGGTAAACCATGAAAGAATACCAAGACATTGCCAAGAAGAGTCTAGATATAGACATGTTTATGAGCAGGTGACAGTTTTAATGTTATCTTATTATTGGTGGACTGTTTGTCGAGATTTTTTTAAAGTCTATGAATATTTATGTGAATATTTATGTCACTATTCATATCAATGTCAATGTTTATGAGTCTATGTCTATGTCAATATCAATTTCAATGTCTTTAGCATTTACGAATAAAAATGACATGCGCATCCACCAGATCATTGAAAACATAGACAATCAGGGCAAGTGAAATGTTTCAATGTTGGCTAATTGTTTCTGGACACATGGAGTTTCAAAAGCAGGTCTTATTGAATAGCAAATCGATATGAAATTATATGAAAAACTTTTACTTTTTGGGTAGATGTGATTAATATAATGAAACATAAAATGTGGCAGATTATGAGTAGAGGCAATCTGAGCTATAACTTTCTGCTTGAAATACTCGGAGCAATAACATTTGTTAGTAAAAGGTAAAGTACTATTTGATAGTAGCCCAGAGACAAATTTTCAGCGCTATCAGTTCAGAAGTGCCGGAGTTGGAGGGGATCAAAGTTGGACATTTTGGTCAATTTTGGTCATACAGGGTTTTTTTTTAAATGAGTGTAACTTTTTACCTATTGGTCCTAGCAAAAATTGTCCAAAGGACTGTAGATAGATATTTCTTCAATCATTGCAAAAATATATATATTTTTTTTTTTTTAAATATTGTTTCTTAAATTTTTTTTCAAAAGAAAGCTTATACAATTTACTTTAAGGCCTTTATGACCAAAATTGACCAAAATGTCCAACTTTTACCCCCTCCAACTCCGGCACTTCTGAAAATGATGAAGCTGAAAATTTGTGTCTGGCCTACTATCAAATAGTACTAACCTTGGTGCAAATTTCATCCAAATCGGAAGACATCGATTTTTAAAATTGGGTCACTTGACGTGAAATTCACCATATATATATGGCAATGTCTATGCTCACATCTAAGACAAGGTCAGCATCAATGTCTACATATGTCAGTAGTTAGTTATAGAGAAATTTTTACAGCTGATATTACTTTTCTCAAAACTATCTTATATTTATTTTCACATATATATAAAAAGTGTCTTGTACACCAAAAATTAATGAATTCTGACTAAAAATCTAGTATTGAGGAAAAATCTGAAACCCTTCTGAAACAAGTTTCCAACCTAGCGCACAACACATCTCAATGTAGTAACGCTAATACAGTAAAGCACAATCTACATAGCACAAAAGCATCAGCGAATCGATAGAGTTGGATATATGCAGTTGAATTGATTTAGAAATAGTTTAAAATAGATCTTGAAGTGCAGGCTTATACAGGAAAATTGTATTCCATTTCGGTACTTGAAAAATGTGTTTAGTCCAATTGACATCACACTGAATTCTCATGCCTTGAACATCAAAAATTTCCTATTCTATAATAAGTACGCGCTCATAAAAACAGTCTGTTGGGTGTTGAACAACAACATTGAATCATCTTAGGTGCATTAAAAACAACTGAGTTCGCACAATCCCATTCAGATATTGTCACAAGTTTTTGCTCCAATCTCCGGTAGCCTTGGTCTGTAGTTGAATGAATATGAATGGCAAATGTAGAAATAAAGTAGGAGAAAGCAATGGCTGGTTCCACTTTTTAGCTTTTGGCCAACAAGAATTTGATGACAGTTTTTTGACCAAGTTTTCAAAAACTTCTTTTGTTTGGAAGAAACCAAAAAAAACTGAAAAAAAATATTCGTGAAAGCTTAAATAAGACTAAATTTTACACGTCATTTTCAGACTACCCAGTACAGCAGACAGTGGTTTAATTGACGAAATTTCTAGATTCAAAAACTTAAAGTTATATTCTTCATGCGATCTATTTGTATAAAATTACAGAAGTTTTTAATTGTATCTGTTTAAAACGTTCGAGGGTTGGTTAAAGCCACAATTTGCAATTCCTTTAATATATTTCCTAATTCTTTATTGAGACTGTTATACAAAGATTTAGACTATTATTTTATGACTGTTATACAATGGCAGGTAACTATAGCACAAACACAAAACAATTATACAAATTCCTAAAACAGTTATACGAAGTTTTAATTTTGTTATACTAAAAACTAAGCAATTACTAACAGTTTTACTACAACTAAGAACTGTTATATTAAGTTTTAAACTGTTATCCTAAAATTTTAACAGTTCTACTTAGTTCTTACTATAAAATGTTTTTTTTTAATAAGAACATGTACGTATTTACACCACTGTGCTGGAGCAGCCAACTCAGTAACTAGTTGTCGTTAAAAGTGTAGGAAACCATTATATTTTCTATGAAATTGCATTTGGTGTAATAAAAACGTAAAATGTTTTACTTTATGTGTGTGCATCTCTTGTTTCTTTTCCTTTTATACATTTAAGTGCGATTGAGAGAGATTTTTCATTTGATTTTATTTTATACCATTTTATTATTATTATTTTTCTATTTTTGCAAAATCCCTGTATGAAAATATTCAATTTTAGCAGCAGCAGCACAACTCGTAAATTGGATTTTTTTTTTTATTAAAATGCTAGATTTTATGAAACATTTAAAGCGATAAGATATAGAAAAAGAAAGATAGGAAGGAAATTCTTACAACTGGATATTTTATAACAATAATATTGTTTTTAAATCATTAGGAGTGTGAGTATGTAAGTAGTGGGAAATAGAAATGCGTAAAAATTAAATTAAGTGAAGTATTTGAGACAGATTTACCAACGCTTTTTTTTAGAAAGTATAGCACAAATTAATGATTCAATTAAATGAGAAATTAAGCAAAGTTTTGACGAAACTATAGAGTATGTAGGTATTGAAGCCAAATTTGTTAATATGTAAATTAACAAGTTACTGTCAAATATGTATATCTGAATTTAGAGTGCAACACATTCGTTTTATTTGCAACAAAATTACTCTTTACTCACCTAAGTTGTGCCCTTCATCTCTTACTGTTTTCATCTTCATATAAATAGTTTTGTTTAATTTTTTTCTTTTAGATTTCCAACAAAAGTTTTATTTTCAATTGCATTTAAATTGCCAATAAAAGTGTAACAATTTGCATACAATCACAGCATGTGTAGAATATACTTGCAGTAAGTGTAATTTATTACTGAGTTGCTTGAAATGATGAGCTAATAATGACTGTAATGCCGGTAAAAAATGCAGTGGAAGTGCTAGAAAATGGTATGAAATTTTATAAATGCAATTTCGTGCAACTGTTTTCAAAATAATAATGGAATTATCAAGTGAAGACAATTTGAAAAATTTAATATGAAAAAACGAAGAATGGAAGAAAATGCCTAAGGAAGTTAATTTATAATTGAAGAAGTAAAAATGTTTAAACAGAAACAGACAAATTAAACTATTTTACCGGATATTTGCCATTTATGTTATCTATGGCAACCATGTTAAAATTAAAATTTTATTAAAGTTCTTCAACCTTGTCGTATAAGTAATATTAATTATGTTCACATTTAACAATTATTTCTACAACCTGGGAACTTTGTTGAACAATTAAGTTGAAATTAGTGCTGCATAATTAATAAACTTCACTGTTTACAATGGCCTTGTATAAATAATAAACTTTCAAACAGAGTATGAAAAATTAAACATTTTTAAATCATTTAGTTTTGCAAGATTTGTAATTTGCTAAATATTTTTCCAATTTTATGTTTAGTTTCTGTATTTACATAAAGTTAGAATTGTGCTATGTTTTTAAAAGGACTTTTTAGATTTAAAATTACATTTTTCTTAAAGTTTAAATTTTCTAAAGTTGGACGTACTTGACGTATGAGTAATATAAATTATTGTTATATTTAACACTTGTGCTTATAACTTGGGAAATTGTTTAACAATTATAATGAAACTGCTTTCTCAGAATAAAAAGACTTTACTGTTGTATATGAGGTAATATAAATAAATAAATAAATTTAAAACCAAGTCAAAAAGTCAAGTTAAAAATATTTTTTTTTTAACTTTTATTTTGCTAAATATTTTTAAAGTTGCTATTTTATGTGTGTGTGTAATGTATTTACATTATCTAAGCATTGTGCAAACTATGACATTATATCTAATTTTGAATTATAAAATGCAAATATATCATAAAATTTTTAATTAATTGAAAATTAAATTTCAGCGTCCTTGGCGTATGAGTAATATTATTTATTGTCATATTTAACAAAAATGCTTATAACTTAAGAACTTTTTAACAATCAAGATGAAACTGCTAATCCACAATAACGAGATTTCAACGGATAACATTGCGTAAAATAAATAACTATAATTTACAAACAAATTAGGAAATCGTCTAATGTTAAAAATGTTTTTTTTTTTTTTAATTTTTTATTTTGTAAAATACATGTATTCAAAAGTGCTATTCTACAATTGTATAATTCAAGTCATTTATAACTGTGTACTTGTACTGTATTTATCTCTAAAAATTTCACTTAATTTCTAATTATTTTATTTACAATATGGGTCATTTTCATTTAAATACTCGTACAATTTGATTATTGCACCATAAAATGTTTTCAAATTTTTCAAAACTTATATAATCACACAGCAAGCCATTTCATTAACCTTTACAATTAAGCCAAAAACAACATCAGCAACAAACAAAATGTTACATTTTTTAATTTATATTATTCATTCATACTCATACTAGCTCATAAATCACTCAACTCAATGTGTCCAGTTGCTGTTGCTCTTGCTGGTTATGCTGTTCTGTTGCGTTGTGTTGTTGTTTATGAAAAACTCACACACACACACACACTATTTTTATACAGATTCATTTCAAAATCTAACTGCACACTCCTTCCCTGCCTGAGAGGATGTGGCAACGAAAAGTGTAGAAATTTAAGCAAAATTATAGCATACAAGCAGGGGCTTACGAGTTCATGTGAGTGTAAATTTGTGTAAGCAAAAAAAAAAACAAAACAAAAAAAATTATTTGAAAGGAAAAAATAAAAAAAGCAACAAAAATCTCAACAAAAATTTATTGCATTTTCCTTAGAGACCAGGGAAAAGGGAGAGTGGAAAAACCAGTTGAAAGAGACCCTCAAAAAGACAACGAGACGGATACATGTATGAACACTGGGACACAGAATCTAAAGTTGACAAGCTAGCATTTAAATAAATGCCCTTCATGTGTGTTGGCAGCGAAACTACTACCTCCTGCTACATACCATACTTTACTGCCCCACACTTTTGTTTGCAGAGATTCTGTTCAGTTTGATACGTTTTGGGTTTTATTTTTATTTTTCAATTTTTAAATTGTTTGTTTTACAATAGAGACTTAAAGGAATATAAAACATAAGGCTGGAATGTTGCAACATGTTGCTTGACATCATGAAGGCATCAACATTGAAATAAAAAAAAATATATTAAAAAAGAAAAGAAAAAAGGGAAAATAAATAAATAATCTACCCGTACGAGTACGAATGAGTATAAATAAATAAATAAATAAGCAAAAGTGAAAAAGAAACCCAAATGATTTGAAATTTTAAAAATAGAAAAAAAATGCAACAAATAAAATTTTTTTGTTAATGCCAATGTTACATAAAACTTAATACTGGCTTTAATAAAAATGTTATGAGTTGACTTCTTGATACAGTGTAATTTTCAACATGGGATAAGTTTGTCTTGTCAAAATTCTCAAAATTCCAATTTAATGTTTTAAGATAAATTTTTACTTTTATATGAAAACTTAATTTCAATAATAACAAATACTACATTATACTAAAACCAAAAACATGTAAAAATCATACATAGTTTTTGAGCAGTTACGTTATTTGTGATATTAAAAAAATTCAAAATTTTTAAATATTAAATTTATTATTTTAAACTTTTATTTAGCAGCCTTAATCAACTTAAAACTTATACCATACAGCAGTATATTTTATAAAGGAAACTGTTAGGCTTAATTATAATTTAATTTCAAGTCCATAAATAAAAAATTGACTGAGTTGCACAAAAATTTCTAAAATATAACAAAATTAATATTAATCATACGCACAGTGTCACCAAGGAAAATAAAGACTTTTAAATGCAACAAGTAATACAAATGCCTCAAAATTTAATACAAATCTTGTTTTGAAGTAAATACTAATTACAAATAAAGCCTCACTTCTAGCAGTTTAACCCTTCATAACATTCCATTAACAAGAAAAAGCTTTTTCTAACTTCATTACTTTTTTTTAAGAGAAAAGTTTTTATTCAGGCTACTAGTTCTAATAATTAAGAATACTATTGTAAAGTACTGGAACAATCGGCAAATTGGAATGCATTTTCTACCCGGCCAAGGGCGTCTTCAGCAATCTTCATTGTCCACTATCACTCTGTAAATATCATCTATTTAACTCACCGTTTTTTTGAGAAATAGAGTTCACGAATTATGATATTTCTTTTTAACGTGTTCTGAGTTAGAACGAAATTTACGTACATTTACAATGTGTGTGTATTCTTTATTATTGTTTATGAAATTTGTATTATTACAAATTTGTTTTTGCTTTTCTTGCTGCGTCTACCTTTTTTGTAGATCAATAACAGCAATTGTATGTATGTTTTTGTTGTCATTTCTCCTCCTTTTTTGGTTGATTGAGTTATTTTTTGTAACTACGAAAACCGGAGATGGGATGATGACTACATACATTGATACACCGCGCCATGGTGTTTATTATGTTAATAATTAGAGATGGAAATTGAACTAATATTTCTTAATTTTTAAGAGAAAAGTTTTTATTCAGGCTACTAGTTCTAATAATTAAGAATACTATTGTAAAGTACTGGAACAATCGGCAAATTGGAATGCATTTTCTACCCGGCCAAGGGCGTCTTCAGCAATCTTCATTGTCCACTATCACTCTGTAAATATCATCTATTTAACTCACCGTTTTTTTGAGAAATAGAGTTCACGAATTATGATATTTCTTTTTAACGTGTTCTGAGTTAGAACGAAATTTACGTACATTTACAATGTGTGTGTATTCTTTATTATTGTTTATGAAATTTGTATTATTACAAATTTGTTTTTGCTTTTCTTGCTGCGTCTACCTTTTTTGTAGATCAATAACAGCAATTGTATGTATGTTTTTGTTGTCATTTCTCCTCCTTTTTTGGTTGATTGAGTTATTTTTTGTAACTACGAAAACCGGAGATGGGATGATGACTACATACATTGATCATTACTTTTTGCTTTAATATTACTTTACCGTAACAAAGTGCAAAAACGCATTTTAATTCATATAAATACTTGTGTTTCTATAGAAAACTACCACAACTAACTGCATATTTTGCAGTTAATAAATATAAAAATATACGCTAAGAACGTGTCAGAGTGATTGTTTTGCCACCATTAAAGATACACATATTTAAGGTGTTCGAGTGCAGTATTTTCTAAATGTTTTTTTTTTCATAAATTCTTTTGTAGTGCTTTTTTTAACTTGACGAACTTGTAGTACGGTATTAGTGTAAACAAATAGTATGTTTTTGCAATGTTGCTGGGTTTTTTACCAGGAAAAGAAGTGGTTTTTTGTATGGTGAGTTTCATTTGAAGTGATATTTGCAATAAAATGATTTATTTTAAGTTAAAAGCATTCAAGTATTTTATTTAAAATGCCAACAAGCATTACACACGGACATTTTCAGAAATACAGACAGATACGAACAAGCTTTGCAAATGCAGCAGCTATGTAATGTATGTATGTAATGTGTATAAGGATCTAAAAATGGTAAGTGGGATATAAGAATGAAGATGCTGCTTTTAAATTTTTATATGTATACATTTTTGGCCATTATATCAAGAAGGTTAAAGCACATCAAATTACTCTTTAAGGAAAGTACTAGAAACAGTAATAGAAGTATATGAAAAGAAAAGTGGTAGACCACAAGAATATCTAAAGTAGTAAAGTGGGGAAAATTGCTGGTAAGAATGCTAAAAATGATAATTAAAAGAACATATAATAATTGTTATATACACATAAAAAAGAAAAGAAATTGAAATCTGTAGTATTTGTATACAAATTATTGTTTTTATTTATATTTTTTTAAGGATTTGTGTAGACTCTAAATAGTCTGCTTTCAATTGTATTTAGTTTCGAGCTAATTGCTACAAAACTCTACAAATTATAAGCATATTAGTAAAATATGATATAATTAATATTAATCATACGTTTAGGAGGCTTCATATTAAATAAATCAAAGTTTAGGGCTAAATATAGTCATTTAAATAAAACAAATCTAACACTTTTAAAACATCTCAAATACTAGCAACATATAAATTTTGAAATCAAACAAAAGCACTTTGAATTCATATTAATCATACGCCTAAAATGATTAAGGAAAATGAAAATTAAAAACAAATTTTATGAAATCGAATTGGTTTGTCTGCAAGTAAATTTCCTTCTTGCCTCATTTTGTATATTTAAATCAAATTTTTAATATATTTTCTTTTTTTCTTCTCTTGGTTTGATAAAATTTGCAATATTGCTTAAAAATTTAGATATAATCAGTAAAGAACTACATGAATATGCAAGCACTATAGAAAGATCTGTGATTTTGAAATTAATGTTTTGTTCTTAAATAACAATAGTTTGCTTAAAATTAGCATTATATTAAAAATAGTCATACTGAACGTATGATTAATATTAATTTTGTCATATTCTGCAAATTTGCCTATAACTTTTACATTTTTTAAACAATTCCCATAAATCAAAGGGCGTTATAAGCATAACAGTTTTATTTTATTTAGTTTGCAAGAAATTTAAATAAATATATTTTCAAAACTATTATTTAATGATTTTATTTTATTTTTTTTTTTTAATTTTAGAGTTTTCTCTGGCAAGCAAATTATATTTATGCCAGTATTCTAAGTTTTCTCCTACATTTAGTAATACTATTTTTCCTAATTTTTTATTTTACTGAAAAAATAAAAGGCACATATGAAATACAAAGTAAATACTCATGTGTACACATACATAATTCGAGAAATTTTATAAACGAAAAAAATCTGTAGTTGTACTATGAACTATGAGAACTATAACAACTACAGCTATAACTACTACTAACAAACTTGTACATTTGATCTGCAAAAACTGTGAAGAGAGTTGGCAACAAACTTGCACCAGTATTATGGCCGCTTTAAGGCAAATGTTAATATTTTGATGTGTACACACTGACAACACAGAAGAAACATTTAGTTTATTTACTGTTGCTATTGCTACAGCATGGTAAACAATAATTTTGATACAGTTTTACAAATAATATATTTTAAAATAAACAAAATATTTACAAGTATATAAAATACAAGGAAAATACAAGGAATTTGAAACAAAAGTTACAAGGTTTTAAAAAAATCTTAAAGCCTTTATAGGCCGACAAAAACTTAAAAGGGATTTAATATAATATTTTCAAGTAATTAAAGAGCTTAAAACTATAGAAAATTTTAAACTTTATTATGTATTTGTGTACGAAACCATAAAATTTATTTGTTTTACCAGCAGGCGTATGATTAATATTATTTATTTTTGTTTTATATAAGACTTGGTAAATTTTAATGAAAAATGAAAAATATTTAACAGATTTTTATGAATTTTGACAGTATTAAAGCCAACACTATAAGCTATGAAATAATGAATATGAATTATAAATATTTAAAAGTATATACCGTATTTTTAATATTTTTCTATAAAATCATTTTAAAGTAATTAATTTCAATATGATTTATACTTTCAAATATTGATAATTTATAACATTTTATTGTTTATTTATATTAATTACTATTATTGATTTATAAAAAAAATTACAGACGAAAAACAATTACAGCAAAAAAACAATATAAATTTGCCTGTAATTTATATTTTGCACACGCATTGTAATGAAAACAAGAAAAACTAACAATACAAACAGCATTTATATCACTTTCAATAGCAAACCACAATTTTTTTTAAAACAATTTGACTTTTTCAAAAAACTTTCGCACAAAAAGCCAACAAACAGAACTACATAACGAAATGACTCTAGGCAATTGTGTTTTTTCGTCTAAGAATTCAGACAAGTGTTTACGATTGTCTTAACAACCAAAACATAGAAAAATATAAAACCATAAAACCGTAAAACAGATCCTAACATCAGCCCCTCAAACCAGACCGTTTACAGCAAACTCACCCAACTAACCAACAACATCTTTAAACGACTTTAGACACTTGAAAACACTATAAGCTGACAGCTAGAGAGAAATTGTTGTAAAATAGAAATAGTAAAAACTCCTTGTCATACGCATTTTATTTAAGAAGCACCAAAAAATCCAAAAAAAAAGAGCAACTAAAATCCTATCAACAACAATAGCCAAGTTTTTTTATATAAACTGCAGTTGAACTTTAACAACACTTGTCAACGCATAAATATCACAGACACTTTACTGTTGTTCTGTTTTTGCTCATTCAATTTCATGTACTGACTCTTGTATCTTTTGGCCATATCTAAAGCTTTCATATGTGTATCACAAACGCCTTAGTGGGACGTGACCCAACGTTAAGAGATTAAACTGAAAATTGCCGAATGAAAATAAGACACAAAACTATCGCTTTTTTGTGTCTGGCCTGGCTTTGGTGTTTTTAAAATTGAATGATATCTAGATTTATTGAAAGATTTTTATATCAATTTAAAAGGGATAAATAAAGTTGCAGATTCAGAAAAACATAAAGAGAAATCTTAAATTCAAATAAAGCAGACATACAACAGACATAAACGAAACATACACTAGACATAGACCTGACATACACCAGATATACACTAGACATACCCCAGGTATAAACCAGACATACACCACACATAGACTGGTAGATATTTTATAATAAGTTCAAAAGTAAACTACATTTTTAAATGCTTAATAAAGCTTACACTTACTTATATACAAAACTATCCCACAGCCTAAAAGGCAGGTTGTCTGTGGCATCATCTATATCAGGAGTGCCCAAAAGTTGCTTATGGAAGAGCAAACACCAATACATTTAAATAAAAATTAATTTTTATTCAGTATTTTTTGTTGTCAAAGCCAATACATACAAAGAAACAACACACTTTTTTAAACGGTATCATACGTTAAACAAAAACAAAATCTACATTGACGATCGCAGTCACCATTGTTTACCAGTAGAGCATACGAAAGTGTTGTTGCTTTGCGCTTGCGTGTATAGAGTGAAGTAGGACAAAAAAACAAATGAGGCAAAGTTGTTTGTGTATTTCGTATTGCTATAGCACTATAGTGCTGAGTGCTGTAATGAGTATACAAAACACACAGCCTATAGCTAAGAGTTTTTACAAATACAAAAGAGCACCAAGAGTATCGGGCCTGGGCACCCCTGATTTATATATTTGCTATGTTCACTTTTTAATGCACTATATTCCTAGCAATGCTGTAGAACGAACATATAACTGTTCTTTCAGTTTACTGTATTTAAAAAAAATTTAACGTTACTGCTTTACTTTTTTTTCAGGCTTACTCCAGTTTTCTACATTTTCATTAAAACGGACGCAAGTTGAGGACATCAACATGAAATTATTTTGCAGTTAATACAACAACTACCACAAAAGTTATAAGTAGTTGTGGCAACATCACGGTCTTTGGGTTTGGCATGCTGTAGTAGCATAGCCACTCAGTTTATATGTACGAGTATGTGCAGATGGTAACAGAAAGGATGTAAAATATGTAGCTTGACCCTTAGCAGCTTTGCTTTAAAAAATTCCAAACGACTGGGGGGGGGGTCATAAAACTACTCGTTTTACCAATATTAAATGTTGCTGACACTTTTTTGTGTGCCTCGTTACTGGTACATAGCGCAATACAACAAAAATGTTAAATGTGTGAACTTTTGTTTTATTTATTTGTGTGTTTTTAAATACAAATTTATTTATTTATTTATTTGCTTTTTTTTTGTGGCAAGTAGTTGGAGGTCTGTTATTTTTCGTTTTGTCGGTTAAAGGTATTAAACATACATATATGAAAATTAATGGTAATTTGTTGAAAAAACAAAACAAATTTGGAGTGAAAACACAGGTTAAATTTTAAATGATGTTTGTTGATAGAGCTAAATATATGTATGAATACAGTGAAAGTTAAAAGTTTTTTAAATTAAGAAAAACAATTTTAACAGTGTGTTATATTATTCTTTTTTTTCATTTTTTTTAATTAAATTAATTAAGAATAATTAAAAGTCGATTTTAAAACATTATTTACGCTATAAAGGATAGGCCAGTATTATTAACTAGTTGCTGTGCTAATCGTGGCTATTTTTCAGCTTTCATATGGAATTTGTTTTATAAAAATCACTAAGTTTCTCTTAAAGTTATTAATAATTTTGTGAAATAAGTAGAAAATTAATATTAATCATACGTCATGTAGTGCAAACAATTGGGAAGTTAATAATTAATATCAGTGATGCCAACTTTTGAGACTCAAAACGCGTAAAAATATTTGAAAAAAGGGCTAAAAAGGGCAAAATTAAAAAAAAATCTGTTTAAAGCCACATCCTGTCAAAATTTTCGATAAAGTGCGAAAAGGGGCTAAATTATAAAATTTTCCTTTAAAAATTAAAACAACAAATAGATTTTTATAAAATAAGTTTCATTACTTTTATTTATTAAAAAAAATTACTACCATGAGATACAGTGGAATCGCAATAGAATGAACAAATTCGTGCAAGGCCTGTTCACTCTATTAAGAAAGTTCACTCTAAAGAGTCTATAAAAAAAACACTTTTTATACAAAAAAATCCATATTTATTAAATATTATTAAATAATATATGGAATTTTTTAGCTTTTTCTCTCAACATTTTTCCACTTACTGCCAGATTTTTGGCTCTTTGTCTTAAAAACCAATTGACAAGAGCTTTTTCAATACGTGGGTATTCTGCTTTTTTGAACGCTTTCTTTTAAGCGCACTTTTACTTAAGCATACAACACTTTCAATTATAGATTTCTTTTTTTTTGATCCCACTTATTGTGGATTTTGCTACTCCATATTTCTTTGCAAGAACTGTAGCTCCCACGCCTTTAGATAGTTCTTTAATTATTTCCTGTTTTATTCCAATAGAAAGAAATATTTTACATTTATTAGAACTCATTTTGTAACTTTTTGTCCGCACATAACACAACTAGGAATTAATAATCACTAAAGTAATCTTTCAAAAAATCGTTAGAAAAAAGACAAGAACACAAAAATGTTTGCAAATTCAACAGAAATCTAACGGTTTCATAAAACAGTATGTAAAAAAATGATAACTTCTGTGTCTTTGGTAATTTTGTATAAGAGGCCTTTTAGATGATGCAATTAATTGCATGCAATTTTTTCCATTCTTTTTTAAAATTGCTACGTAAAATGTTGTGCACTTATACGATGCAATTTTACGTGCAACAAATCATGCAATTTTTTGACGTTTAATTACACATTCCTCTTTAGTTTTTCATTCGCAACAAAGAAAACAAAATTTTAAAATATATGTAAATATAATATACAAAAAATATATGTACATATGTATGTATATAAAATAATATACATACATTTACATAAATACAATATACAAAAATTTTAAAAAATATAAAAAATGGAAGATTTTAATACAGAAGAAGTGAATGAAAATGTTCTTGCACATTAATTTTTATAACGCACACTTCAAAGTCAGAATAAGAATAAAACAAAATAAGTAAAACACAAACGATGGTAAAAGGAAATGTCAAAAAATTGCCTGAGAAACGAAGTCGTGCAACTTTTTCTTCCCCTCTTGCTGCTCTCCCCCGTTCGCCAACAAACATCAATTGCATGCAATTAATTGCATGCAAAATTGCATTGTCTAAAGGGCCTCTAGGAAAAACAAAAGTTCACTCTATTGAGTTGGGTATTGTTCACTCTATAGAGTAACTAATGAAAAAAATCGGGAGTTCGTAATATCGAGTAGTTCATATTACCAAGTGTTCACTCTATTGCGATTACACCCTACATATTTCAATTACATTTCATATTACATTTTAATAAATGAGGTACATACGTAGATTAAATACATAGTATTAAATAGTACATACACATTTAAAATTGGTCGTTACTGAACAAAATTTCGATTTCTTGTTCATCATAATTTTCAGTCCATAAGACACTATCAATAAAATATTTAGATTTTTTATATGTTTCATTCGAATTAATTTTTGAGCACACTTTGTCAGGTATTTTGTAGTTTGAACAACATACATTATCTCTTTTTAGGCTATATTTAAGTGTATTAAATTATTACACGTATTTAATGACATTTTGTTTCTAATTTTATTTTTGAATAAATTCATAACAACTTCTGCGTTTGAGTACGGATATGTCAATATGTGTTTGGCAAAACTGGACAGTTTAAGGAATGGGTTATTACCAATAGCATTATTTCGATATTATTAGATTAAAGGAAGAAAAAGTACGAACAACTAAAATGTAGCCATATCAAGCAAAAAGTAATAACGGGCTAAAAGGGCTAAATGATAATTGTAAAACGGGCTAGATTCACGCGTTTGTTTGTTTAGGGCTAATATTCTTTTTTCGCGTTTTGAGTGACTAAAATCGGGCTAAATCTAGCCCGAAAAGGGCTAAGTTGGCATCGCTGATTAATATAGAAGTAACAAACTATTGGCTTGATCTTGATGAAACTTGGTATAAGAATAGAAAAGATGTTAGACTTTCAGAATATTTCTCAAAATTAAGTGAAATTTCAACACAGTGAGCTCAACAGTGGTGCAAAGTTATAAATTAGTTTTTTGCTTAAGTTGCCAGAGCCAGAGTAAAAGTTTAACTAAAATTTTTATTGTTATTAAACCAACTGAAAAACCAGTTTCTCAAAAAAAAAATTTTGTCATGGAGCAAAATATAATTTTAATAAAGTAATTCCTATATTTATTATTTATAAAGATACATTTTTTAGTAGCTTTCTTAATCATATTATTTATTGAATATCCTTTAATCTTAAAGAAGTTATTAACAATTTTTTTTTAAATAAGTCAGAATTAAATATTATTCCTACGCACCATTAGTTAATGCTATATAACTTCTTCTTTAAAATTGATACATCTACAGAAATCATGCCAGGCTTTTAAATGATTGAACACAGATTTTTATTGTTTAAGTACAGTGGGCCCACTACAGTGGCAAAATTTTACATCACTATTTTGAAAAATGTTTTAAATGTATGTGTCACTGGCTTTCTAATTCCTCTTAATATACTGATTACAATAAAACTTCTCTCTCTTCTCGAACCCAAAGTTATTAAAAACAAGTTTTTTTCTTGTCCTGAAGTTACCCTAACAACTGTTTACGAAACAGCAGCAGTAACAACTGTCCTTTTCAATGCATTTTCCCTCCACAACAGATTTGTTGCCAAATCAAAGCGTTATCGCAAATACAAAAATCTCTTACAACCACATGTAGAGATAAAAAACTTTAGCCCACATTCAGGCTGTGTTAAATAAAATTTCATGAAATTTATTTTCTAAAGTAGCAAAACTGTAAATGGCTGACCTTTGAGACAATTATGAACGGTTGTCATAGCAAGAAGCTAAATCAATATGGTATATTGCACACTTTAGGAAGGCTGTCAATGGCAATGGCACACAAGCTCTCCATAAAAGTCTGTCACATAGAGAAGCAGTTTTCATTTCCTTTCAATATGTTGCAAAATGTACCAGCTACAAGAGCTTTTAGACATGACAAGCAATTTCCGGTGAAACATAATACATATTGCAGACTGTAACAGACGTTGCTAAGAGAAAATATGCTGTAAATAACTTTAAAATATAATTTCATTAAAGCTGTAATATTAAACATATTTTTGTAGGCTTTAAATTAATATTAATAGCAAAAGCATTTTCTTTAAAATTTCATCATCCTAGAAACTTTAAGCTGACTTTAACTAAGCAAAAACATTGTCTGTATTTTATTACTTATTACGCTTTTTGTTAGTTAGTTTTTTTTTTGTTTAAACTCATCATTTGGCTCTCTACTCTGCATTTAAAATCGTTCATTACAAATGGCTGGCATTCTCTAATAATTACCACTTAATGATGGCCCACGGACAGGTTAGACGAAGCGTGTCAATTACCATTGAGCGTTAATTTGCGTAAAACCGCATTGCTTGTTACATTATTTATATAACAGTTTCAACATTTACCGCACCAACACCACCACCTTCAGATCCAACATCAATACCAACAATTATTTATATACTTTAACTCATGCCAATCTAATTTTTGTAACTGTTCGATGAATTTTTGCTGTAACAATACTACAACAACAAAAATAATTCAACTAATTGTAAGGAAAAATCATAAAGTTGTTAAAAAGTTTACTCATGTAGTGTGTGTGTGTGTGTGCCACAGAGTCTTTAAATAGCAACAATTAAAACATGCTGTTAATACCAAGGTAAAGTCATTCAACTAGTTTAATGAAATAATTACATGTTGCGTTCAATTACATAGTTTAAATAAACATTTATCAATAATTTTCATAGATTTAATGTAAATATTCCAGAATTTTCATTATTGTATACAAAGGGCGTATGATTAATATTAATTATAAATTATTTGCAAAATTAGCTTGTAGTTTGTATAAAAAAACAGAGATATTAATTGTAGAAGATACATTAAAGACATGACAGATTACACTATTTCTGAATGTGGGATAACTGCTAATAATTTATACAAAAGCTGAACTGAACAAAAAGTGATCTACTTCACCTGGACTAGAACCTAAACTATAACCAGAACTAGAATTTGAACTTGAACTAGAACCTGAAGTGGACTAGAAATAGAAATAAAACCTGAAGCAGAACCTGACCTAGAACCTGAACTAAAATCTCAACTAAAACCTGAACTAGAACTAAAACTTATACTAAAACCTGAAGTAGAAGCTGCAGTGGAATCTGAAGTAGAAATAAAACTACAACCTGAACTAAAGCCCGAACTAATATCTGAACTAGAGCTAAAACTTGTACTAAAACCTAAAGTGGAATCTAAAGTAGAAAAAGACCTAAAACTTGAACTATAACCTGACCTAGAACCTGAACTAAAACCTGAACTAGAGCTAAAACTTATACTAATACCTAAAATGGATTCTAAGGTAGAAATAAAACTAAAACTTGAACTATAACCTGACCTAGAACCTGAACTAAAACCTGAACTAGAGCTAAAACTTGTACTAAAACCTGAACTAGAACCTGAACTAAAATCTCAACTAAAACCTGAACTAGAACTAAAACTTATACTAAAACCTGAAGTAGAAGCTGCAGTGGAATCTGAAGTAGAAATAAAACTACAACCTGAACTAAAGCCCGAACTAATATCTGAACTAGAGCTAAAACTTGTACTAAAACCTAAAGTGGAATCTGAAGTAGAAAAAGACCTAAAACTTGAACTATAACCTGACCTAGAACCTGAACTAGAGCTAAAACTTTTACTAAAACCTAAAGTGGATTCTAAGGTAGAAATAAAACTAAAACTTGAACTATAACCTGACCTAGAACCTGAACTAAAACCTGAACTAGAGCTAAAACTTGTACTAAAACCTGAACTAGAACATAACCTAGAACCTGAACTAAAATCTCAACTAAAACCTGAACTAGAGCTAAAGCTTTTTCTAAAACCTGAAGTAGAGCCTGAAGTGGAATCTGAAGTAGAAATAGAACTAAACCCTGAACTGGAACCTAAACAAAAACTGAAAAAGATTCGCCATTCAACGAAATTATATGATGGCAACTAAAGTGCTTGGTAATTAAATGGCTTTTCATTCCACATAAATGTAAATTTGTAATGATGTTTGTTCATAGAGGTAAATCTTTGTATAAATACAGTAAAGATTAAAAGTTTTTTATATTAAAAAAAAATAAGAGTGGCTGTTTTTCAGCTTTCATATGCAATTTGTTTTATAAAAATCACTAAATTTCTCTTAGAGTTATTAATAATTTTGTGAAATAAGTAGAAAATTAATATTAATCATACGTCATGTAGTACAAACAATTGGGAAATTAATAATTAATAAAGAAGTAACAATATATTAGATTTATCTCAACGAGACTTGGTATAATAATAGAAAAGATGTTAGTCTTTCAGAATATTGCGCAAAATTAAGTGAAATTTGAACACAGTGCGCCCAACAGTGGTGCAAAGTTGAAAATTTATTTTTTTTTTTGTTTTGCTTAAGTGCCCAGAATGGGCTGAAGTAGTCGGTGAACCTTATACAATTATATTGAGTTGTTTTTGTAAAAGTTTAACTAAGATTTGTATTGTTATGAAAACAACTTAAAAGCCAGTTTACTCAAAAAAACAAATTTTAATTATGACTCAAAATAAAATTTTATTAGATTAATTTCTTAATTTATTATTAATAAAAATACATTGTTTTGTTGGCTTGCTTAACGGTAGATGGTTTTTTCTACACCCTTTGCGTTTATAGTAATGTTATGAATTTCTTTTTAATTTCCTGTAATTCTTATTTAATTAGTTTTTTGCATTATTGAGCTTTCATCAGCAAACATACATAAAATTGATGGCAGTTTTTATTAGAATTATATAAAATATCATACATTTATTTCTAAACTAAATGTATGATATTGTCAACAAAATCTGCAAAAACAAAAACAATAGTTGCTATGTTGAATATCTAACATTATTATTAAAATTTCCAACTAGACAACAATCGAGCACTCAATAACATCAATTGTTTTCGTCATAATAAATAATAACAGCCTCATTAACGTCATCGTTATCGTTACGTTGTATCGGCATCATCACCACCACTAACAATTGGCGTGTATTGTTTGTTATTAGTTTTTAGTGTCACTATCAGGTGGAATGGTTAGCAACACCATGAGGCTGCTAATGATGTTTTATAAATTTTATAGTTTAAAGGTTTTGTAGGCTGCTTTGAAATTTTTTTTGACATATTATTGTTTGTCTAAATAATAGAGTTGGCAAATTACCACATGATTTTTGTTTTACAATAATGATGTTAATGATACTGATAATGACTATAAATGTTTTCAATAAATAGAAATAGTTAGCGAAAAATTGCCTTAAGCATGTAAATGAATTTTCACCTCAAATTTTGTAATTTTTATAAAATATTTCTAAATTGGTTTACGTGGTTGCCTGCTGTCTGCAAGCATTCAAACATCAAGAATCTTTTGATTCCATTTTGAAAATATATCTAAATAATCACCCCAAAAGTTTGCATAAGATTATTGGGGTAATTTAAAATTTTTAGTATATTTTACAATATTAACGAAAAAACAAAATTTCTTGGGCTCTTTTTCTTATTCTAAGATTTTGTGGTCATTTTTCATTCCTCTTAACCCCGGTCAAAATTAAAAAGAGAGCCAAATATTTCGCGTTTTTGTAGTCTGTGCAACTTTTTATGCTATTTTTCGTTTTTTAACATTTTTCCTGGTCCTATAGAAATTGTAAATTTTACTTCAAAACTAAATCATACCTTAATGTTTTTTTTTTTTTTTTTTTTTTTTAAGAAGAATTTTTATTGAATATTATTTTAATAAATAAATTATATTTCATTTAATATTCAAGGGACCCACGAAGCCGATAATTGGCTTATCTGTAGGTCAAGAGAGAAACGTAAATGTTATTCGAATTATTTAAATATTAATTGCTTAAATATTAACAATATTATATTTTTATTCAATTATTTTTTTATTTATTGCGAACTTATGTAGAATTTCTTTATTTCATTCTTTTTCTTTATTTTATTTGTAATAGATAATATACTGGTTGGCAAATTATTAAGAATTTTCGGCAGTGTTACATCCAATTTGGCTTTTCCATAATTGTTTTTGTATTTATCCGCCTTGTATCGTCCTTCTGCGCGAAGTCTGGTGTTGTATTTATGGTTTATTTTATTTAAATATGTATTTTCATATTGGAAGTTGTTTATTAACGTTGTTTCGTAAATGCTTTTTATATTAAGTATATTAAGTTTTTTGGCGATGTTAGTGTTTTGGTCTATGTATTTATATTGTTGTTGGTTTGTATTGATGATTTGAGTGGTGTTGTTTATGTTGTTGCTTGTGCTGGTGTTGTTGTTTGTACTGGTGTTGTTGTTTGTGCTGTTGTTGTTATTTGTGCTGGTGTTGTTGTTTGTGCTGATGTTGTTGTTTATGCTGGTGTTGTTGTTTGTGATGATGTTGTTGTTTGTGCTGATGTTGTTGTTTGTGTTGGTGTTGTTGTTTGTGATGGTGTTGTTGTTTGTGCTGATGTTGTTTATGCTGGTATTGTTGTTTGTGCTGGTGTTGTTGTTTGTGCTGGTGTTGTTGTTTGTGCTGGTGTTGTTGTTTGTGCTGGTGTTGTTGTTTGTGATGGTGTTGTTGTTTGTGCTGATGTTGTTGTTTGTGCTGGTGCTGTTGTTTGTGTTGGTGTTGTTGTTTGTGCTAGTGTTGTTGCTTTGTTTAGATTTATATAAACTTTTCCAAAGTATTTTGAGTACTCTGTTTTGTAGGTTTTGTAGTGTACTGCAGTACGTAGAGCTTCCCCATGCAGTGATGCCATGTCTAATATAGGACTCCGAGAGTGAAAAATATGCTTGCCTCAAGACACTATAAGTAGACGAGTTGCTTAAATGGTAAAGCATAACTGAAGACTTACGTAGTTGCTTCTGCACTTCATCGATGTGTGTTCGCCATTTAAAATTATGATCTATGTGCACGCCTAAGTATTTGTATGTATTGACTAATTCGATTACAGTTGTGCAGTTATCATCATTATTTATTTGTTCATCGTGGATGCAGTCAATACCATGGAATTTAAGTTTAATACTAGTATATCTGAAGTGCCGTGGTTTTATGTGCATGATCTTGGTTTTGCTAGCATTAATGATTAAACCATTATCGTGACACCATTTTGTTGCTATGTTAAGTTCATTTTGCATAGATTTTGTTGCTATATCGAGATTTTTATGGCAGACAATTATGGCAGTATCGTCTGCATACACAAATGTGTTACTGTTTTTCAGTATACTGATTAAATCATTGGCATATATCAGATACAATAATGGACCTAATTTTGACCCTTGTGGAACTCCATGTGTAATATCAATTTCATTGCTAAAGTTAGCGCCTATTTTTACTTTGAATCTTCTACAGTTCAAGTACGCTTTGAAGAAATTCAGGCAATTACCTCGTACTCCTATTCTTTCCAGTGTGTCTAACAGCTTGTTGTGATTCAAAGTATCGAAGGCTTTACTGAAATCGACAAAAAGGGCAAGGCAATGTTGATTTTCGCTTAGATGTGAATTTATGTGATTTGCAAAATTTCCCAGCAATTTGTTTATGCTTTTATTCTTTTGAAACCCATATTGGTTTTCATTAATTATTTTAAATCGTTCTGTAAAATTCGACAGCCTTCTCACTATTACTTCTTCCATAATTTTTTCAACAACTGGTAAAATAGCTATTGGTCTGTAATTATTATAGTCGCTTTTTGTACCGTTTTTGTATATGGGGCGCACTATAGATATTTTCAACAATTCTGGAACGCTCGCTTGATTTAAAATCATGTTAATAATTTTTGTTATTATTTGAGTTAATGAAGTTGCATTTTGTTTTATATCGCGTGGCCTTATACCATCTATTCCCGCACTTTTATTTACATTAAGTGTTTTTAATATATTATAAATTTCTATTTCGTTAGCATTTTCTATAAAAATTGAGTTGTTAATAGTTTTTTCCGTATAAAATAAAGTTCTTTTGTTACAGGTATGTATAATATTTTGAACATTTTGTTTTAAGCTTTTTGCGAAATTATTTGTGACATCATTTAAATTTTCATTTTTGAAATTTTTTATTATTATTTCATCTAAATTTGTATTTTTTTTACCATTTATTTCATTAATAAGTTGCCAAGTTATTCTCATATTACATCTATTAGCAATAAATTGATTCCTATAGTAGTTATTTTTCGTAAAATTAATTTTTTTATTTAATGCATTTCTAAATTTTGTATATATTAGTTCATTTTCTTTATTATTTCTATTGTGGAGCCATTTTTTATAAAGTTTATCCCGTTTCTCACAACACGATACTATTTCATTATTTATCCACGGATTTGTTCTTCTTGTTTTTTGCCTTTTTGCAACTATCACAGACTTTGCATATATATCTTCGAATTTTCCGTTAAACATATTATACAAATCGTTAACATTGTTAACGTTATTTATTAAGTTGCACCAATTAGTTTCATTTATTAAATTATCTACGATTAATATTAATTTTTATAGATTTAAATTTAACTTTTTTAGCTTTGAAGATTTTAAACTAAAATTAAATATTTTTTAAACTAAACAAAATAATTATTAAATGTACAGCCATGTCACAGAATTTAATTCCGTTCGGAAGTGGAATTAATTCCATATTTTTCTTCTAGAGAAAGAGTAAACGGAAACTTTTTTTCAGAATGAAACCTAGAAATTCTTAAAATTACAATTCCACATAGCAAATTAATAGTGGTTTCATTCCAAAAAAAATTGTTCGTTTGGCTTTTTCTATAGAAGCAAAATATAGAATTAATTTCACTTCCGAATGGAATTAAATTCTGTGATAATAAGATTTCAGTCTGAAACTTGAAAAATTTGTTGTTAAAACTTTCACTTTAGTAATATGTTTTAGGTTTTTAATAAATAGTTTTAATATTTTTGTTTAAATCGTTTAGTTTTAATTTAATTTATTAGGTTTAATTTAAACAACTCTGGGTTAAAATTTTTCTTTTAATACAAATTCTTTGTCAGCATAGGTTAGGTTAGGTAGGAAGGCTGGTGTGAGTCACCTCACACCCTCACCCACAGACCAATATGATACATTGCGATGCCTTAGATTCTCTACCAAATGTCTGACTAGTTTACATGTGTCTGACTCGTCTACAAATGTGTGACTTATCTCCATATGTCTGACTCGTCTACCCAGAGTCTTTGGCGGGAATCGAACCCGCAAGCCTTTGACTGATAGTCCGCACTCTATCGCCTAGTCTATCGTGGCAGCATAAGTCATAATAATTCTTTACGAAACAAAAAAGTCCAAGTTTTATAATACACTTTGATACCAACCAATTCATTTAATATAAAATTGCTTTAATTTTTAAAAATTTAGCTTAAAAAAAACTATGAAAAATATCCTACAAACAGTGTTTTTTCACTTAAAACTAAAAAAAGGAACACCTTAACGTATGATTAATATTAATTTACAAATATTGTTACAAATCTAGTAATAACTTATTTAATTTCAAAGATTTTTTCTAAAACAAATGGCTTTACAAAACAAACAATTCAAGCTTTTATGGCATTCTAAAATTACAATTTACACCAATCATTAAAAGTTTTAGTGTAAATAATAAAAATATTTTTGTGATATTTTGATTATTGCTAAATTAGTGTTTTTTTTTAAACATATTTTTTATTACAGTTAAACTGGCTAATAGTTGTTATAACAAAAACTTTGTGTCGCTGTTGAATTTATGCTATAATAAATATTAATGTTACTCTTTGGATTCCATTTTCATTTGCAGTTAAGTAGTTTGTTGTGGTTTTCTGTGTCATTAATTTACAACAGAAAAGTTTTGCCAGCACTAAAGGTTTTGTAAGGAAGTTTGTTTTTTTTATAGTTTTTTATGAATACTATTTATGAACGCAAGAAGACTTTTAATATTGATGGAAAAATAAAGTGTATTTTTATGCGTAAAAGTGTAAAAATGTGCAAAAAGTTTAGTTTTGGGAAAAAATTAATGTAAATTTAAAATTGCATTAAATTTAATAAAAATTACATTTAAATGGTTTTACTACTGTAAATGACATTTGTATATACCAACTTACTTTCCAACTAAAATAGAGATAACAAAATTGTTTTAAATTTATTAATATTTATTTTCTGTATATAGCATTTATTTTATAGCCTTTTGCAGCATAAAATCTCATTAGAAAACTACCATACACACCAGGCACTAGGGAACAAACAAAAACTATATTTCACACATAAACACCAAAATTCAAATATTTTTCTAGCATCAACAGCAAAAACTACAAAAACTAGAAATAGAATTCGTGAGTTTATAAACCGGGTGAAATTTATATTTTATTTTTAAAACACACACTACTACTTTTGTTGAATTTAGGGGAGAGCGGAACAGAAATACTATAAAATTGATTGCAGGTGTTTGTGTTTGTGAAAATTATTTAAACTAAATGCTCTTTACTGTGTTTAACCAACCTACATTTATACAGCATTTTCACAGATAAAAACTTATTTATTGCAAATTACAAAAATATTTTAAACATACAAAGAGGTTTTTGTAAAAACAAATATAAAAGCAAAATAGTACAGAATAATTAAAGTTTAGGTGGTGTTTATTGAACCAAATAATTAACAATTCCATGTTTAGTTTTTGCCAAAATAAGGACCTTATTATTATAGGTCATTAAATGTGCTGTAATTTATTTATTTAAAGATTGACAATGTAATAAAGGGTAATTTAGTTTTAACATATTTGAGTGTACATATTAACGTATGATTAATATTAATTCCTATTGGTTTTATTAATTATAACATAACTGTTTTTAATCTTGATAACATGCTTTATTAATAAAGCAATAGTTGTGGTTTATAATCTACGGCAAATTGTGGTTTGTTCAAAAAGTACATCTAATTACAATAAATAAATTTATAACATGAAATATTTGTTAAACAAATTATTGAGGTTGCTTTAACAGACAAAAAGCCTTGTCACATATAAAATATCAAATTAACAGGAATTTCTACCAGCAAAAACTAAGCAAATAGCAAAATACCGCAGCTTAAAAACATACATTGTTTTCAGCTTAGAAGCATAAATGCTCAAAATCAATTTTGCCTAAAAAAAGAATTTACTTAGAAATTAATATATCAGCATACCTTGTTGAAATGAAAATTGCAAAACAATTTTCAAGAATTAGCAAATCATATTTGCAAGGAGGTTTTTAAAATTAATTTTTTATCTGCACATTGTATGGCAATTGAAGTCGAATATATAAACAAACAAAAAAGTCTATCTCTGGGAAAATTTAAATGCTCAAGAGAGAGGCAGATAGGTGACAAGGGAAATAACAGTATTTTCGTTTTGCATTTCCATATTAAAGCAAATTTTATTGTTTTGTTTGTGTATGTGATGCACATTGATGATTGGTTTTTGCATGGCTGTACGTATGTCTTATAGCTTTTTGAGTTTGTTTATAACATCAACATCAAGCCATGTACACAACCGTCAACAACATCTCAATGTCACAATTGTTTAAGTCAAGTTAAAATATGACTATTATATACGAGTACACAATCTTATATGTAGTTGCAGCTGTCTCTATATGTATATATGTATGTAGATATGATCATACTCATATTAACATATGTAGAACAATACAAGCTTAACACTACTACAATTACATATTGGCACACAAACACACGCCCATGTGCATAAATAGTCAATCGCTATAGATGTGCATGAGAGTATGGTTTGCTTTCAAACAGTACTGAGAAAGCAAATAGCATCTATTTTTTATTTACAATTTATAAACAGTTGAAAACTTAACTTACAAACTTAAATCTGTTATAAAAGCTTTAAAATTAATTATATAATTTGTTTAACCTCGTTTATGAAAACTATTGTTTATTGTTCAATAATAATAGCAATAAACATTGAAGTGTTGGCTTTCAATACGCTTTTGTAGCAAAGGAATCGGTTTATATTTACAAAACCTATGCAATATTTTATAAATTTTGCCATAATTAATATTAATCATACGTACGGTTGAACGCATTTTTTAAATGTTGTTTTTGTAGTTATTTAAGCAATTTTTTTAGTATTACAGCATGCTGTACAACACTTAACGAGGTCTTGGTATTGAAAAATGCATATACGAGGTTTCTATATACGAGGATAGTTAGAAAATATATATGCTGATATTTATATGAAAGGTAAACAATTTCGCTTCTACATTTATGGTAAAATGTTTTCAATACAGTTTCTTTGGCAATATTTGCAATTTACTAATTAACGGCATATATTTATTTTTAAAAAGTGGTGGAAAAGCAAAGACCATTACGGTTTAAGTTTGTAAAGAAACAGTTACGGTTACTTGAAATATGGTTTAATTTAAGTCAGTTGCAAATATTATTATAAATAATTGAGACATAGTTGTATTTATGAATGTTAGTAACTCTTACTTTTGTTCATAGGTTATGCGACTTTACGTGAAAGTAATAGGACTTGACACTTTTTTACCGTTTTGGTTTTTTTTATGAATTAAAATAAAAAATTAAATTTTTTAGGCAAAAAAATAGTTTTTTTTATACATTTATTTATAACTGCGAAACTGTTGCTTATGTAGCAAAACGTTGTATGAAACGCTTAAAGAAATTATAATTTTTAATTTTTTTTAAATTTGTTTCAGCTTATTCGGACTAGTGGTTCTCGAGTTATGACAAACAAAAGAGCCTAAAATGTGACAAATTCCCTATAGATACTTACTAACTTCAAATCGATATATCTCGATTCCTAAACGTGACCCAGCGAAACGCCGGGACACGTATAACTTCTTTTTTACCGATATAACATTTCCCGTTGGTTTCATCCCCTCCCGATTTTGACTGTCGCATAGTGTATTTGAAACATAGTTGTATAAATGTTAGTAGTTAACTTTTACTTTTGCTTCAAAAAGTAAGACATGAACTTAATTTGTTTAATTTTTTTTTATTTCTTATAACAATATTTTCCAAATTTTAGTTTTAAGCCTAAAGTGTCTGGTATTTAAAAAGTTTTACTGCTTTAAAATTGCCTAAGGCAGGCACAAGTTACAGGTAAATTTATAAAATTATTTAAAATAAATATTAATCATACGCCACCATAAATTATTTTGTTAAAGTAAAAATTTTCCGTATTTTTACAAAAATTTAGTAACAAATTTTTACTGATTTTTAAATGAAAACAACTCTTGAATAAAGAACCAAAATATACAATAAAATATTTTTTAATTAAGATCCTAAAAAATAGATTTTTTTAAATAAAGTATCAGTATATTTTCACCCTCCTCTGCTTTATGTCTTTCCAGGAATTGATGTATATTTTTATGCATTCACTTTCAGTTATTATTGTTGCCATAACATTGTTGTTTTGTTTTTGTTGCAATCTACCAATACATATTGCTGTATATGTGAGTAACTGAGTGCGCACATTGTGTATGTGTGTGTTATATTTTGCTTATAGGAGGATATAACAGGCATGTTGCACTTGAATAAATGCTAATAGCGGCGTGAAGCACAAAATTTGTGTATATACACGCTTAGAGGCTTAAATAATAGTTAACTTTAAATTGCTAGCACTAAAAATAGTAGTATTTCAATGAAAGTAACAATAACAACCCGTGATGCAAAAACTACAACAGAAATTGTTAAAATAAAACAGCAGGCTAAAACAGCAAAGAAAAAAACAACAAATATAGAGATGTTGAAGTGGAAAATACTCAGAAAATTTAAACGAACGAAAGCTACTGTAAATATGGGTACTTTGTTTGTTATTTAAAATGGAATACATAAAAAGTTTTAAAATTAATGAAAATGCATAACAAAATTCATTTTTAAACAGAAATAGCTCATTGGTTGTTTAATTAAAAGAACTTAAATGCCTTTCAGCAGCAGATTGTTTTGGGAACGGTTGATTTATTTATTTAGTAGCATGTTAAAGCTGCTTATTATCACTTTGAAATTTGTGCCGCTTTAATAAATTTTATTAAAATCTAAAGAATTTCTTGATGTTTTTCAAAAAAAAAATCAAAATAACTAATATTAATCATACGTAGCGTACAAGTGGAAAAAGCTTAACTTTAAAATACTCTTGCCAGATATTGTTAATTTAAACTAAAAGTTTCAAACTAGATCCACAAGAGTGTTAAATAGTATTCGCTGCTTTTAAAGCTTAAAATTCCTAGCCTCAAGTTTTCAAAGTTTGGTCGATATTATTAATGCGCCTAATATAACATTTTCTTAAGGTTTTTTCTGACTATTTAAATCAAAGAAACTGTCAACATAAACTATTAAGCATTTCCGACATAGTCTTTGGCAATATTTAATTTTTAATAATTTTAAATTAAATTAATAAAGTGTTTGCTTCCATTATATTTTCATTGCAATTAAATCTCATTATATTTATAAAAGTTAAAGGCTGATTTTAAAATTATACCAAAATTAATATTAATCATTCGTTCTGTAGTTCGCATTTCATATTATATGAACTTAATGCTAATATCACAGAACCATAACTAACTATAATCATTAACTATTGCAGCGGAGTATTGCAATTTTGTATTATCCTTGTCTTCTTTGGTGTTCATCGTATTTTTAATGTTTTGTTGCATGCGTAAGCTTTCGAGAGTGTAACGTTTCTTCTCTCTCCTTTCTGTGTCTAGTATTTTTATGTTGTCGAAGTCCATTTCGTGATTGCAATCTTTTACATGCAGCGATAGTGCCGTCGTTATTTTTCCTCTTTTTTACGTCTGTTTTGTGCTCATGAATTTTCGTCTCTAGTCTTCTTTTTGTTGTTCCAATGTAAACCATACAACGCCTTTCCCTCTCGTTACCTTTACATTTTATTTCATACACCACATTATCCATTTTACATATGTCCAGTTTTGTTTTGTTGTATGTAACTTCATTTTCGAATCTTCACATTTTTTATTATTTCTTATGAACTGCTATTTATTTCAAGCTGAAAGCAACAATAAAAGTCTTACCTTTAATTTCCTTTCTATTTCACTAAAATCTCTTTCAAATTGTCAAATTTATGGAGATTTTTATAAATACTGCCAAAATTAATATTAATCATACGTACTGTTAAAACATTTTTAAATTACGGTTTTTATAGTAATTTAAAGAGATTTTTTTATTATTACTGCAACCATTAGAGTCTCAAGCAACTATTTAGCTTTTAAATTAATATACGACATATTTATATACGAGGGTAGTTTTAAAATTATGTTAAAAATAATAATATAACTAATTAGCTAAAAAAAATTGTTTTGTATAAACATAAACTCACACTAGCAGTTATAAGTTAGTTTTGTTAGGAAGATTATAATATTGGCTATTATCGAAAACAAAGTTTCCTTGAAACAAAATCAGTTCACAAGCACATTCTTGTAAATAATTTTAATAATTAAACATTTTTCATTAGTTATTCGCTTAACCAATTATAAGTTTAACTTATTTTAATGGTCTTCTTAAAACAAACAAAAAACAAATTTAATTTCTTAAAAATTAAGACCAAATTACCAAAGTTATTTAACATTCTTACTTTTACTTTACTTTACTTTACAAATCAATAATTAATATCAATCATAAGTTACAGTGTTTATAATTTCATTTATTATTAATATTTATTAAGTTGCTTAAAAATTGTATGTAATATTTTAATATGCAAGAATAATTACCAAGTTTATTTATCATTTTCTTGTATATATTTAATAAATATTTACAAATCATTTTCATTCGTTAAATAAAATATTTCTGATATTTATTTGCAATATTTCTCTTAAATTTAATACAATTCCTTTGTTTATTTACCCCTAAAAAAAACAACAAAATTGTGTGCAATTAATTTCTATAATAACTTATACTATTCACCAGAACATTTGTTTGTTCTTGATAAACACAAATTTATTTTCTATGAAATTACTTTAAATCAATGTAAATTATTTCTTTGTTTAACACAAAAATCTTTTGCCAATAACAAAAGCAAAAGCAGCCTGAACTGTTTCAGCAGCAAAACATTATTAATGCTTGTACTTTAATTACTTTACAACAGATACAAAAGAAAACAGAACTCAACAGAATATTTTTTGTCTTAAAAACAGAAATCAATGAGACAATAATATCAAAATGTATAAAAGAAAAATGCTGTAATTCATACTCTCAAATATAAAATACACTTGAATATAAAGTTAAAATCACTGGCAATAGACAAATATACAGATTTGTCAATAATGATACAAATAGAAAAGAAATTCTAGTGAAAGTGAATTGAAAAAATGAACAGAAACAATTAGGATTTTAATTTTTTTTTTTTTTAATTTTTTTACTAACAGCCCAGACAGTTATAACAATGTCAATAGTATAAAGACTTTTAAACAGTTAGCTAAAGAACTAAAGCAACAAAACCTTAAATAATTAATTTTGCTTTTAAATTAATTCCTTAAGTTACCAAGAGCGTCTATGGACTTTTCTTTAACACTGTAAATTTTCATTATTATTACCACTCATCTATGGATAATTGGCTTTACAACACAAATTACTATAAATATGTACATATATAAATAAATAGGGCAATATAAAATGATATAAACTTTTAGGATTTCAAAACTATAAAGATAAGCTATAATTAAAATCGATAAGGACTCGACACAGACTCAGCAAAATGGTTAAGGAAAAAATCACAAGTTGATGTGAAACAAAATTTAATTGCTGTTAGAAGAACCACAAGAGAAAAGGCAAAAACATTAAAAAATAGTTAAAAGAATAAGAAATAAAGTTTCATTAGATTTATAACAAGAGCACTCAAATTGTTTAAAATACAACCATTTACATATTATTATTTGCTAATATGGCTTGAAATTTAAAACCTTTTAAATCAAAAAGTTAGTTTTAAAAAAATAATGTATTTAGGTTTTCGAGACGAAGTCTTGACATGAATACGAAAAAACTGAAGAAAAGGAGGCAACATGTAAATAAATTGAAAAAAAATTATAATTACAGTAAATTTCGAACCACCGCTAACACTGGTTAAAGGATTGATGATTGACTGTTGGCTAGCGGGCACCGCAGTGGTGCAGAGGATTAGAACGTACATATGTAAACTCAACCAACAACCCAGGTTCGAATCCTAAGCCAAGAAAAATTATCAATAAAATTTTAATAATAATTTTCATGTAACAATTCCTACCTGCAGTAAAAATAATTCAATGAAAATTAAATTTAATGAACTCGAGCCTAAATAAAGAAATATCAAAGATTTAAAATTAACATTTCAAATAAAAATAATAATTGTTCTTAAAAGTAACAAATTTATTTTTCAAATTCTTGTTTCAAAATTCTTATCTTTTGATGCATAAAATTATTTAATTATAAAATTGCCGCAAATTTTGACTTTGATTTGCAATTTATTTCTTTAAAATCGGTTGATTTTTAGAAAAGCTATAAATCAAATTAATATCAATCATACGTTGCGTGGCTCATATTTCTTAAAATTTTTATTAAGATATTAATTTAATAATTTTTAAACAATGCAATAACTGAAAACATTTGCATATTATTGTATGCTAATTTGATATTATTTTTTGGGAATTGTTTCTTAAAATAATATCAGAAATTTTATAAAAAAAACCCAGGAAGTGATTCTGAGTTGATCGGTATACTTTAAGATGGGTGTTGGACTAATATTTATGGGTGGTACAAACATCACCACTAATCCAATATACCTACTATTGTGGTGTAGGATATAAAAACAAAAAAGAAACTCAAGTTATAGCTATTTTCCTAAATATTGTTGAAATTAATATTAATCATACGCTATGTGGTACATGTTTATAATACAGCATGTTCTCCATTAAAAATGTGTTTAAATTGCTTTGTGCTAGTTTGTTGTTTTGCAGTTTTGCTATTTATTTAAATATATTTAAAGAACATTTTTAGTTATAAATTTTTTAACTTCTATGTTTGAAAAAACCTAATTTTAATGTTAATCTTAGGTTTTAATTTATTTGAAAGTAGTGATTATTTCCTTTAATCTTTTTTGGTATAGTGTTAAGTTTCTTTAGCTTTTTGTTTCCTATTATTTGCTAAAAAAAAATTAACAAACTTACAGGAAAATTTAAAAAATATGCCAAAATTAGTATTAATCATACGCCTACAGCACAATTGCTATAAACTTTTGAATAAAAGAAATAATTCTATATCATGTCTGATTTTACTGAGTTTTAGATAAAAATTAAAGTGTCTTCAAATTAAAGTTTATTTGCACATTAGTTGAGAATTTAGTTTAAAATCTAAAGTGATAAAAATTAATAATTAATATAAAGAAATTGTTATTTTATCTTGCTTTTAAACTTTTAAAGCAAGCAACTATTTCCCATTAATGCTGGTCTTTACACATTTTCCTAATTTAACTAAGACACAATAGTAACAATTAATTAAACTCTAACGCCCTTATTCATAAAACTTACAACATAACTTACATTCATAAAACTTACAAAATTTGCTTTATAAACCTCTTATAAACCTGTTGTAAGTGTTTATGAATAAGGAAGTAAACGATTATATTATTAAAAGTTTTTATACCAATTTCAAACATCTTATAAAATAAGTTTAAATAAGTTCAAAATGAATTTTTAGTCTAAGACGTTTATTTAATATTAATAATGACAATTTTCATAAACTCTTTGGTAACTATGAAGTAAATTAGTAAATTTTCATTAAACACAACTTTCAAGGAAACTAGACATTAAAATGTAAAGTTTGAACGCCTGAATGTAAAACTTAAACAAAGACTATCAAAGTTTATATTTAAATAAGAAACTGTATTTATGTTCTATAAACATGTTGAAGTGATGAAAGAATCTTTAAGGGACTTTAACTACGAGTTGTTTATTTTTTTAACTTACATTTTAATTTTAAAGGAAATATTATTTAAGATTGTGTTTTTATTTTAGTTTAGAAACAGTATTATACAGTGTCTAGCTAGATTTATCTTTATAAACCTTATGCTTTTTTTCTACTTGTATAATCTACATTTCAATATCATTCATCATGCCTTTGACTTTGAGTTTTGATGTGTGTAGTTTACGCTTAAATCATTTTCTTTTCTCAACATGCCAACACATGACATCCTGTTTCCTGTTCCGTTCATTTCTTTGCCTTGAACTGTGCATTGGGCAGGTTTTTCTTTCGTTACTTATATAATACTTGGTCGTTTGGGTTTGGTGTCACAGCTAGATTTACTACCCACATACTCTCATAAGAACATTAATTGACAAATGGAAAAAGAAAACCAGTAATACATAGATAAAAAAAAAACTAATTGACATTTATAGTTGGGAACAGTATTGTAAAGTATTGTTGCAAAGTATTAAATTTACAAGACTACAGCTGCAAGAAAAAGCCCTAAAATAAATGTTGCTGATTTGTAGTCACGTTTTTATTATTGATTACAAAATGTATAAGAATAAAGACATATAAAAATTTTCATATTTTGACATTTTTAATAATTTAATTTTAAACGTTAGTTTAAACTTTATTTAGCTTGACTGGTATTCTGAAAGCTTCTTGTCTTAATTAACGCAAAATTTTTTTTGTATAGCATCTAAATTGCTGAACAATTATCAAAGTTATAAGCATTTCTCTGAAATATAATATAATTAATATTAATCATACGCACTGGCACACTTTTCTTAAGAAATTGATGTTACAATTATAATGCCATGTTTAATAAAAAAAAAGTAACAATTAAACTCCAAATTAATATTAATATAGAAACTGAACTGAGAGTGTGTCCCTTTTAAAACCGATATTTTACGAAATAAAGCAGGATTAATTAGTCTTATGCTTGGTTTTCACTATGTCAGTTTTGTTGTCAAATTGTCCAAATTGTTGGTAATTTCATAACAATTTAGACAATTTGACAACAAAACTGGCATAGTGAAAACCAAGCATTAGAATAACAAATATGAAACCGATTTTTACCAAACTTTTTCTAAACCAAAACTTAAACAAATAATAATACATTTTTAGCCATGTTTTCATTGCGCATGAATTGTAATAATTCAACTTTTCAAGTTTTGAAATTTGCTAAAACTTAGTTTTAAACCTTAGTTGCATCTTTATCTAGTCTCAATGCAAACAAAACAGCTTTTAGTCTACAGTAATACATAGTTTTGTATTCATCTGACTTTTTTTAATTTTTTCCAGCTTTAAAATCACCAAAGTTATTAATCAATTTCTAACGTATGGCAAAATTAATAATAATCATACGTCTTTAAATACGTTTTAAAAGAATCAAAATTTAAAAACTTTAGACATTTTAAAATTCAAAAAAAGTTAATTTCAAACCTTAGTTGTAAATTTATTTAGCTTGAGTGCTATTATTACAACTTTTACCCCCTTATTCATAAAAACTTACAACAAATTTCCTTAAAAAATTTGCTTTATAAACCTCTTATAAACCTGTTGTAAGTTTTATGAATAAAGGCATTAGACTTTAGGCAGAGTTCTAGTTTTGTAGGACTTAGAAACATCTTAAAACCTAAAAGATTAACAAAGTAATAAGTATATATCAAAAATATACCAAAATTAATATTAATCATACGCCTACAAACAACTTTTTCAAAAAATCTTTGTTTAACCTACAACTCTATATTTTATATAAAACAAATTATGCATTATCGTAGACAAGTAAACACTGAATTCATGTAAATATAAAAAAAATTAAGACAATCTCTGTTTTAAAAATCTAAATTTTAGCAAATAAACTACATGCTAAACCAATATTTTAAAGACCCAGATTACCAGTTATGAAACTTAGTTAAGGAAATAGCATTTGATTCCATGCAATAGAATGTATTGCAAAATGTTAAGACTTTTGCTGTCCAAAAACCACAATCGCCTTTAAGGATTTTGCCTAATTTTTCTTCCTTTTTGCAACTTGTATTAATCCTCCTTTTACACACAAAACACCTAGATTTTTTGTTACCTCTAGATTCTGTTAACTTTCGATTACCTTGTCAGTTTTATATGAATCTAACACATATAACAGCACTGACTAACGATGATGAAGTTGATGAACAATATTCTGTCTTACATTATAATACACGTACACATGTTGTGGTTGGATTTATAACTGCTGCTGCCTTTGTACTCTCCATACATTTGGTTTGAAGAGCAATTTTAGTTGCCAAACAATTGCCACTGGAATTGTGTCACATGAAAAACCATTTACATCATTTTCATTTATGTATTTATGCTTGAAGAGTACAACAGTGCCAAAAGACCGGGTAAGATTGTAAGTTATAGCATCTTGTTACAGAAACTGACTTATAACTCCTTGTGTTTAGCAAAACAAAACGAAAGTTTCCAATTATCCTCCCTTACATAGAAACATAAACAATTACTCAAACTACAAATTGTGTAGAAAAATTGCAAACAAAAAAACCCCCCCATTCGAGTAGATATTGTTTTGCATGCAAAGTGCACATCTATTCTTAAAATGAAACATACCCATAGATTTTCAACAACAATAGACATTTGCAAATTCCAACAAAAAAACTATTCTTCTGTTAAATAATACTGGCAAATTCTTTTGCAAAAGCTGCTTAAACATAGAAACCTATATGTACTTTACATACAACACGCACAAACTCAAACTGTGTAATTGTGTAACCAATTTACATGTAATACATTCTCTACTACTCATGCTACATCCATACTATACGATATTGTTTTCTTTTCTCAGTTTGTTTAAGGGAAAAAAAACACTGGCAATTTTTTGCAAGTGTCACTTGTGTGCAAATTGCCTACAATTGAAAATTCATTGCCATTAGTAGGAATATTTCATAGAAAAGCATTTGCAGTAAATTCCATATGCGTCCTGGTATCTGGCATAACGACCAACAGAACAAAGAAAAAGAATCGAACATGTGTCCAAAATCCTATTTTTGGGCATGTCCTGTGCTTGGCAACAACGTTTTGTTGTCTAATGATTGTTACTACCAACAACAATAAAACACAATTTCATCTAGACATCCAAATCGAACTAAAATTTAAAGCCATTGATGTGCTTAATGCGAAAGTATAAAAGAAAAATCAAAAATTTGAATTGCTATTAAGTACTATTGTCTTCTTAGTCTTAGTCTTAGTCTTAGTCTTAGTCTTAGTCTTAGTCTTAGTCTTAGTCTTAGTCTTAGTCTTAGTCTTAGTCTTAGTCTTAGTCTTAGTCTTAGTCTTAGTCTTAGTCTTAGTCTTAGTCTTAGTCTTAGTCTTAGTCTTAGTCTTAGTCTTAGTTTTAGTCTTAGTCTTAGTCTTAGTCTTAGTCTTAGTCTTAGTCTTAGTCTTAGTCTTAGTCTTAGTCTTAGTCTTAGTCTTAGTCTTAGTCTTAGTCTTAGTCTTAGTCTTAGTCTTAGTCTTAGTCTTAGTCTTAGTCTTAGTCTTAGTCTTAGTCTTAGTCTTAGTCTTAGTCTTAGTCTTAGTCTTAGTCTTAGTCTTAGTCTTAGTCTTAGTCTTAGTCTTAGTCTTAGTCTTAGTCTTAGTCTTAGTCTTAGTCTTAGTCTTAGTCTTAGTCTTAGTCTTAGTCTTAGTCTTAGTCTTAGTCTTAGTCTTAGTCTTAGTCTTAGTCTTAGTCTTAGTCTTAGTCTTAGTCTTAGTCTTAGTCTTAGTCTTAGTCTTAGTCTTAGTCTGAGTCTTAGTCTTAGTCTTAGTCTTAGTCTTAGTCTTAGTCTTAGTCTTAGTCTTAGTCTTAGTCTTAGTCTTAGTCTTAGTCTTAGTCTTAGTCTTAGTCTTAGTCTTAGTCTTAGTCTTAGTCTTAGTCTTAGTCTTAGTCTTAGTCTTAGTCTTAGTCTTAGTCTTAGTCTTAGTCTTAGTCTTAGTCTTAGTCTTAGTCTTAGTCTTAGTCTTAGTCTTAGTCTTAGTCTTAGTCTTAGTCTTAGTCTTAGTCTTAGTCTTAGTCTTAGTCTTAGTCTTAGTCTTAGTCTTAGTCTTAGTCTTAGTCTTAGTCTTAGTCTTAGTCTTAGTCTTAGTCTTAGTCTTAGTCTTAGTCTTAGTCTTAGTCTTAGTCTTAGTCTTAGTCTTAGTCTTAGTCTTAGTCTTAGTCTTAGTCTTAGTCTTAGTCTTAGTCTTAGTCTTAGTCTTAGTCTTAGTCTTAGTCTTAGTCTTAGTCTGAGTCTTAGTCTTAGTCTTAGTCTTAGTCTTAGTCTTAGTCATTTTTTATTTCAAGTACTACTTTGTCATTTGCATAATTGGCAATTGTTGTTTGCAGAGTGGTTTTCTTTTAACCCTCCATTTATTTATTCATTCATTTCGTCATTGTTTTATAACAATTTGTTTAAGAAGAAATAATCCTTTTTGGAATTTTACTTATAAAATACATTTCTTTCTATAATAAATAAATTAAATTTCTTCTTTTTAATATGTTTTTTGCTTTCGACACAAGAGTAGTGAACAATGCATATTTCCATTAAATAATCTGTCTTTGTTCGACACATGGGCATAATTATTTTGTTGCATGCAACAGCAACAGTATTTCCACACTTGGAGGTCTCAATTATTTTCGTTATATTAACTTGTTAATCATATTCTGGTCTGCTTTCTTTCCTTTTTTTATTATTATGGTGAATTTTTCCCTTGCTTTTATTTTATATTTAATAATAATCTTTAGTTTTTTTGTGCAAAGGTAATTTAAAAAGTATTATAGGAAAAACAGCAGCTAGCATTTGGTTACAAACTCGTACAACTGTAAATATAAATAAAATATATGACTTTATCATTACTGAGTCAATATGTTTCATTCAAAAACAGCAAAAGCAAAGATGAGGCTGAACAAAAGAATGAATGTAATGTTGGGAGTTTGTGAGTTATGGTTGGGAGAACTGCTTACCATAACTGTACGGGTGTGTGTGAGAGAGAGAGACAGAGTGTGTACTTTATTTATTTTTAAGTATTTGGCACACAGTACAAGGTACATAATGCAAACAGAGAACAGAGAACATACCGTACACCGTTATTTCGTGTGCATGTTCAAACAAAAACTCACGCATACCATACACTTTTTTCTCATTATGTGGGCTTTAAACAGTGGTGGGAATTACCAATTTGATTTTAGATAATGAAAATTTGTTTCCTTTTGGGCATTAATTAAACCGGTTTAAGGAGAAATCAAGAAATTCAAAAATACCAACCGTCATAAAATTATAGTGGAAATAATTTTAGATAAAATTGTTTGTCTGTGTCAAGTTTCATAACATTAACTTATCCATCTCTGACCTCCATGTAGGTAATATATTTCGGTAGTTTATTTTTATTTTTTGTTTTCATCTACGTGATAAGATGTTTGTAAATGTTGGTATTATATCATGTTTATTGACACCTTTAATGTGGTTTATTTGCTTTTTCTTATTTTCCAGATATTTCATTTTTTTAGCCATTCTTCTTATATCACAGCCATTAAGAAAATAAACAAGGAGTAAAAACAGCATGCGTCTCTTTCCATCTCTCTGCCTTTGTTAAGCCTTTGCCAATAATTTGAAGAATAAAGGAAACGGGTATTAAAAACGCATAACTAAAGATGAAGGCTGTTATTAAGATATTGTGGCCGTATGATTGAAAGCACGTACAAAATAAATGTGTAAATATTCACACAATATTTTCGAGAAGTATGCAAGGGTATGAATTTTTATACCTATACATACTTACATTCGAACAAAGCTGCTATATTGTTATTATTTTTTTAAGAAAATGTTCATTCATACTTTTTGCTTTATTTTATAATTATTTTATTGAAATAAGTAAATATAAGAAATAAATGAGATTTTGGTTTTAATAGGACTTTAAAAGTAGTAAAATTTGTGGCAATTATGGGGGAGATATAAACTGTGTTTATAGATTGTGAGATTAGGTGTTATTATTTTCTACTGCTGGCTAATATTATTATTTTTATTATATATTTGGCGATTTCTTTAGCTTGTACTTATTTGTTATTCAGAAAGAAATCATTTAAATTTATGTTTGTTTTACAGTTATTTAGGAAAATTTAAATTTTGAGCAACTTGACGTATGATTGATATTAATTCAGGTGTTAATAACCTTAAATTAGAATATCAGCTAGATTTATTAATATTTTAAGTTGAAATTGAGGCGAGGATGTATTAAAGCATAGTCTTTAGACTTGCTTTCTTAAAGGAGACATATTGAATATATATATTTAAATAAATTCATTTGAAACTAAAAACAATATTTTATAAATTAAATAAATCTTGGAAAAATATTATTTTATTAAGAATTTCCTGATGTAAGAAACACAATTGTTGTTGTACCATGAAATTTGCTGCACTTTTTTCTAAAAATAATAATACTTTAAAATAGGTTTGAGATTAGAGTATCAGCTAGAGTTATTTATATGTAAAGCTTTAATTTTAATTTAAAAAAATATTTCTTGTAAAATAATTAATAATCAAATAATTTATCTTTGCATGTAACATAGTTATAATGCAAATATTTTAGATTTTAATACGAATGTTCTTGAAAAATAAATTATATGTTTGGAAATATTTGGACTTTGAATTAGTTTTAGCACAAAATGTACATAATATTTTAATATAATGGAAAATAAACTTGAAATTTGAAAACTTGCTTTTTTAAAGGAGGCATATTGAAGATATATGTATGTTTAAATAAATTCACTCGCAAAGTACAAACTAACAATAATATTACAAAATTTATTAAACAAATTAAGGAAAAACATTATTTCATTAAGAATTTGCTGATGTTATAAAGACAATTACCTTAGCAGTGAAATTTACTGCACATTTTCTAAAAAATAAAAAGACTTCAAAATATGTTTGAGATTATCGTCTTCAGTTTACTAATATTATTCTTACTGTTATATATTTAGCGCATTCTATAGCTTCTACTTAGTTTTTATTTAGAAAGAAGTCAGCAAAAGTTTGCTTTATTTTAAAGTTATTTAAGCAATTTTAAATTTTGAACTACATAGCGCATGATTAATATTAATTCAGGTGTAAAATACTTTAATCTTGAATAACTTCTAGATTTATTAACATATTAAGCTAAAATTCAGCTTAGAGATGTATTAAATTATAGTCTTTAATTTGGATTAATTTGGGACATATATACAATATATATTTAAATAAATCAACTTGAAAGTGGAAACTAATAATAATTATTTTATAAGCAAAACTAAATTTATTAAAACATTATTTTATTGTGTTTAGCTTATCTAATAAGGATCAATTGCAGTATGTAAGATCTTAGACTATAGATCTGTAATTATGTAGAATATTGCTATGGATATCATAAAAAATACTTTTGATGAAATGTAAACAATTCTATTTTATTTTGAATATTTATTATTAGCCTATAAAAATACCATAAGATTTTAATGTTTCCTACTTTTATGTTTGCCAATTATACACAATCAATGTCTACTCATCACAGTCATTAGAAATGTCCACAATCCAAATACAACCTACCATTTCATTTATGTAACTTGATATTCATATTCCCTTTATGACAATTACAATTTTTATGGCAATATGATTTATTATTAAATATTCCAGATACTGCCCGTACAATATTTCATATTACTACTGTTTTAATACTCCAAATACAAAATCTTACAGAAAAATACCTACAAAATTCACAGTGTCTTAGCTGTCGGGTGAGAGAGATTTACTGAGACAAGTAGTTAAAAATAAATGAACAAAATACGCTTGTAAATAATAACCACATGATCCAAGATTTGGAGAGACAAAATTCACATAAAAAAAGTCTATATAAATTTATATTTCTATTTATATAGGAATAGAAGCAAGAAATCAATAATATGTAAAATTTTGTTAATGATTATTACAAGTCTTGTTGTTATTATTTGTATTCCTTCATAAATAAAAATGTAAAATACAAATAGAGCTATAAAATAACAAAGATTTTCTTTTTTTAGGTTTGGCATAAAACAAAGAAAAGATATTAACTGAAAATATTTAAATTTTAGCCAAAAAAATGCTCATTATAATTTTATGGCAAAAATGTTGCTATAAATCAGATTTTTATGTGATTTGGATATTTTTATTATTAAAAATTATTGCAAAAAGTTTTTAATAAATAAGATGTATAAAAAATGTTAATTAAATTTATAATATTTAAATAATTTTTATTTGTCTTCAACTACTATTTGAAAAACTACTATTTTGTTTGTTTTTTCTTTTGAACAAAAACTTGTGTATTTTCATTAACTAATTTTGTTCTATTTAGCATAAAATACTATTCATGCTCATGCTTAAACATGTATTTAAGGATTAAAAGCAAAAGAAAAACGAAACATCCAACAACTAAAATTATATTTCTTTTTTAAATTCCTACTCTTCTTACTTCTCACAATTTTATGCATCATTAAATAGTTGCTATTGCTGCTATAGTTGTTGTTGTTGTTTTAAGTTAAACACACATACACGTTAAACCAGCAGCAGCAATAATAACAACAACTAACTACAATAGCATTAATAGAAAACAGGGTTGGAAAAGTCTAATCTTTAAGAGTTATACAACAAAATTGTCTAATACGTTTTAAGCAAAATTTCTTCAAAATATTTTTGTAAATATTTTACAGCTTATTATTATCATTGTTATTCCTAAATATTTATCAGATTCCTTAGCCTCTACTTAGTTGATATTCAGAAATAAATAGTCAAAATTTTGCTTTGTTTTAAAGTTATTTAAAAAAAAATTAAATTTGGCCTCCATAACGTATGATTAATATTAATTAAGGTGTAAATTACCTTCAGTTGAAGTAACTAATAGATTTAAAAATATTTTAAGCTAAAATCTAACATAGAGATTTACTGAAGTATATTCTATCACTCGCTTTCTTAATTTAGACATATTTAGGATATATGTATATTTAATTAAATACATCCACTTTCAAAATAAAAACTAAAAATATTTATTTTTTAAGCAAGAATATTAAGAATTAAGACAACAAATTTGAAGCTGTTGTGTGGGTATAATAGCAATGATAAATTACTACAAAATTTTCAAAATATTTATGGAATTATTGTCAGATTTCGTTAAATTTTAAATGAATATTTATGTTTTGGGAATTATCTAGCTTCTATAGCTTGTTTAATATCCAGCAACAAATTATGCAAATTTAGCTTAGTATTAAAATTATTTAAGACATTTAAAACATTGAGGGTGCTGTAGCTTAATTGGTTAGCGCATTTGATCATTAAGCATGAGTTGGTATTTGTAGCCCGGGTTCGATTCCCAGCCGCTGCCACTCAAACAAAATCAGTTTCTAAGAATTATTAGTTTTCTTTCTATCCATTATAACTAATATTTATCACAGCGCCCTCCTTCGGTGGTATAGCATTCAAACGCCACCGAAGTAAAATAAATAAATAAAGGCTACAAAATCAAGCTTTAACATTAATGCGCTAACACACCACCAGAGGCGCTGCAATTCTGCACTAAAAACAAACATAATGCGCAATTACAGAGTTGTGATATAAAAAAAAGCTTTCTTCTTTCACCACCTTTACTTCTTCAACTATCCCCTTTTCAAAGAAAGTAACGCAATTATATATAGGCATATTAATTGCCTGAGTGTTACTTCTCTTTAAAAAAAAAAAAAAAAAAAAAAAAAAAAAAAAAAAAAAAAAACATTTATGCTCCATAACGTATGATTAATAATAATTCAGGTGTTAGTGGCTTTAAGTTGCAGTATCGACTAGATTTACAGCAATTTTAAGTTAAAAATTAAGCTAAAGATCTATTTAATTCCAGTCTTTACACTTGCTATCTAAACGAAGAACTATTTAAGATAGCTATTTCAATAAATCAATTTGAAAGAAGAAACTAAAACTTATAGTTTTAAAACCAACACAAATTTTGGAACAATTAAGGTTTTATTGCTGTTAATTACACTGTGCTAGAATTTGACACTTTTTTTTGTGACAAACGGGGCACCTGGCGGGTTAACCTAATTCGGGTACGCTGAATCCAGTGGTGCTAACCGTTTTTTTAGGTTAGCTCGTTTTTTCGAAATATACCGTTATTTCGAAAATGGAGGAGGTTGCACAACATATATTCGCGTAACTCAAAAACGGTTGAGTTTATTGAATAAACTAAAAAACCGAAATTCCGCAATGAAATTTGATTTAAGTAAGGTTAAACTTTTTTCCAATATGCGCAGTCGTTGTAGAAACATAATTTTTTTTACCAAAAAAAATAGTTTTTTTTAGCAAAATTTCAAAAATTTTGTTTTTTAAAACGGTATTAAAAATTGGAAAACGCAGCTGTGCTTCTAATTTTTCTGCAGGTATAGCAAACAAAGTTCCAAACAAAACAAGATATAAATAATTAAAATCTGTCTACAACTTTTGATTTTATTGACAAAAGATGAAATATATAATAACCAGACGAAACTTCAAAAATTAAAACATATTTAAAATATTAGACGAATTCTTTAGCTTTCATGTATTTTATATTCATATACATATCTCAATATTTAGCTTTATTTTAAAGTTATTTTATTTAACTTTAATAATGCACTTGTAAATGACTTTAAATTAAAATAACTAATAAATAGATTTCAAAACATTTCAAGCTGAAATGGAGGCTAGGGTTTCATTAAGCTCCATTTAACACTCGTTGCCTTAATAAAGAACTATTTAATTTATCTATTCTAAAAATCAACGTTAAAAGTTATAAAATTTATTTATTAAAAACTGTTAGAAACATTTATTAATACCTACCTATTAATGTATTGCCAATTGTAATTAAGGCTTGTGTACTGCTTACACTTCTTTATATTTCCTATTGAAGTAATTAATTTCTCTACAATTAAGTAATATTTATTTAAACACCTTAAGGTTATGAAAAATGATTCTTCAAACAATTCATTAGACAAATAAAGTTTAATTAAATTCTTAAAGTAAACTTTCAAATATTGTAAAATGTAAATGTAATTGTGTCTTTAATAAAATCAATATGTAGTTTAATTAGTTTTGCTTTACAAAATTAAGCTAAATTACGTTTCTAAGTCAAGTTTCAATCCCTGCTATTTAGAGTATCATAAAAACGAATAGCCTGTTGTGTCTTAAGTCTTATCTAAACGAACGTTATCGTTCGAGATCGCTGAACAGGCTAGAAGTCTCTTTTCGATCTTTTCTTTTACAGTTATTCTTAAATACACAGCAATTGTTGCTGTTTTAATTCCAATTTAAAGTGTTCCTAATCATTATGTTTTTACTATCCCCGACGTCTATGTGAGTGTATGTTTGTTTACTTTTTTCTTGGAAGTCAAACACATGCACTACTATTTAAAACGATAATAAACATAGATATAAACAACAACAACCACAATATAATAAGTTAACAAATAAATAAAACGACCCTGTTTATTGTAACTGCTAGACATTGTTGTTTTATTTGTCTTTTTTTTTTTTTGTTTTGTTTTGTTTTCTTTTGCAACTAACTTCACTGTGAAACGTCTTGTCAAAATCGGATTTTCCAATAGCAAAGCGTTGCCGCCGCGTTGTTTCGTTATGCTCCATACAAAATGTATGACCAGTGTTGCCAGAATATGAATTTCAAAATATGCTAAAACATGAAAAAAAATAAGTGCTAAATATTTTCAATACAATTTTTATTTCAAATGTTACAAATATAAATTATAGTTTTTTCTAATTTTGTTCATAACAATTGTTGACTTGTTTTAATAGATTACATTTGATATATTTATTCAAAAATTTTCGTGTTCATTTACTTACCACACCGAAAGAAATTTAGTTGAAAGTTATTTTCTATTTCTTCAAAAGTATTTTTTGGAGTAAAAAAGTAAAAATTTGTTCCAGAAAAAAATTGCTTTTTATCAAGCAAATTATGCTTTAGCATAATTTTTTAAAATTTCAATGCATTTTCAAGAAACAAAATGCTAAATCTAGCACTGAAAGTGCTAAAAGGGCAACGCTGATGTATGAGCATTAGAAATTTTGACAGTTAAAAAACGCTTGCCGCCGTTATTTAGGGATGGCTCTAAGTGTTTTTTTACAGTTACTTTGCTGGAAAATAAGCAAAACCAAGTGAGCTGCCATTTTATGTTGTTTTTTATTTGATTTTTTCTGTTTTGTTTACATTTTATTTGATGCAACTTCTTTGCCTTGAAATAGTTTTGTTTTCATATTTTTTTTTTCTCATTAAATTTACAAGAAAATTAGAAAAGGAATTTCTATTTAATTGAAATTTGTGTGCGGTATTTTAGTTTTCTGCTAAAAACAAAGTTTTAATTTTACTGCTTTTCATTGTTATACAGGTGGAAATTGAAACTTTTTTAGAAGTACAGAAATAATGCTGAGAATAGTAATTTAAAGGGTAGTATTTAATGCAAGATGAGAATGATAAAATTTATATTGGAAAAAAATAATCGTGATAAAAAGAAACAATTTCAGTTCTTCTTTAGGAAATCTAAAGGAATAAGCACTACATTTCATTTGAAAGAAAAAATTAACAATTAATGAAAATATTCTTTTATATATAACTACATTAAAACTATTTAAAGCCCGCAACAGTTCCTTTCGTCCTTGCATATTCCTGTCATATGCTAAAACTTTCATTGCTGTTCTCTTGTTACTTTCAGTTTTCTACTGATCTTGCCTTTATATTAAAAAATTCTTGCGAAAATTACAAATAAATACAAATATATTTCAAATCCTTCCTATTCAAACTCAAATTCAAATTCCCCTGTATAACGCTTTTTATTTATTTTGAAGTGTATATTTCAATGTTTAACTGAAAAACAAGAAGCTGAAAAAAAAAACAATAATAAACAAAAAAAGCTATAAAAATACAAGTGTGCTTTTTCACTTCAAGTCCCTCACGCGGTAAAAATACAAATAATGATAATGTTTGTAAAATTGTTCATATAATAAAGAAATGCTTAAAAAATCAAATTCAATGTTTAACTTCATCTGAATAAAATGAAACTGATTTTAGCAATTTCAATGTTTTTTTTAGTTTATGTGCAAAAACAAAGTAAAAACAGCAATTTGAAGTAATAAAATGAAAATAAATAAAGAAAATTGTGTTTAATTTAGAGTTATTTGGATAATTAGAAGTTTATGCAGTTTAACAAATGTATGCAAAGGGATTTGGTAAAAAAAACTTAAATTAATGATATGTCTGCAATTAAAATTTACATTTTGGGACATATTTTTGTAAAAAAAAAAGAAAAACCATTACTTGAAACATACAAGTATTAAAAACTAAAATTATATATATATGTATAAGTAAGCTAAATCATTCGTTCTTAAATTTAGCCAAAACTCAACTTAAATCTATTTTTTTAAATATTCTGCATTAAATTTGTGTGTCACTCTACTAAAATGTCCTTAAAAAAATTATTGATATTTATATTAATATATCAAAATTAACATACAGACTGTTTGAGAACATTTTTATGTTTACTCAACGATGACTCACAATAAACTGATTCTTGAGTAGCCTGTTAGTCTATTTCTACATTTGGTAATTCAGGGCTTAATTGAGAAAAAGGAGCTTAAAATGTGGTCACTAATTTTATGATAAAAAACAAATTGTTTGTTAATGATTTTAATTATTTTTAACACCTTACTCCTATCCAATAAAATAAAAATAAGTTCACCCTGTTAGTCTATTTATACACCAATCGTAATTTCTAGATGGTTCGGAGCTAAGATGCTAGAATGTTCCTGACTGCGAGTCTAGAATGTTCGGCTTTGGCAGTTAATATTGCCGTATTGCTCAGCTATGTTTATAACAGGGTGTTCTCAATAATGTTTATTAATTAAAACTTCTACAAATGCTAAACAAATTATATGTCGATAAATATGTTGATAAGGATGTTCTATATCGATAAACATGTTTTATGTTGATACTGACCGTTAAATTTAAATTGAAATACAATTTTGTAACAATATTTTGGTAATTAAGGGCTTAGAAAAAGGAGCTTAATCTGTGGTCACTAATTTTTATGATAAAAAACAATTTTTCGAATGAAAAACTGACAATAAATAATATGTAAAATTGTTAATAATTTTAATTATTTTTAAAACCTTACTCCTATCCACTAAAAATATTATTTAAGTTCGTTTTATTTTTTACTTGTTAATCACATATTTGAAAATCGGTTTTTATTAAAGATAGAACCTATTCATCACAATTTACTATATGTATTTTGCTTTTAAAATTGCAAAGTTTTAATGATATTTAAGATATTTTTAGTAAAATATACATAATAAACAGTTTATATTATGTACCCATGTTGTATGTATTTATGTAGATATATATAATGGGCCATAACCATAGACAAACACTAAAGTCGGTTTTTTTAAACAACTTTAAACTTAAAACCTACTTTTAATTATTTTGTAACTATAGTCAAAATTTAAGGTTGTTTTAAGTTAAACCGACTTTAACTGTGTGCCACCTCATATGTAGAAAATTATTTCATACAAACTGTAAAGCAAAATAAGCAAGTGGTAGCTTTAAACAGCTGTCATTGAAAATTTAAAAAAAAAACAAAAATCGGCAAAAAAATAAAATTCAGCGGGAAAATTTAAGAAAAGTGTTTGCGGTGGAAAAATGGAGAAGGTAAGATTAATATCATAATTAGGCTATTTTGGCGTTGATTTTTTGATAACTCTTTACAGGAACAAAAAAAAAACAAAGAGAAAGAGAGGCGAATTGGGCTACTGAAGAAAAAGAATATTTGCGGAAGTGTATAAGATTGCACTTGAATATTCAAACACAAAGGCAACGGACACTTCCATGATTCTTAAAAACAAACACATGGAAAACAATCCGGGCTGCTATGGCTTTTTTTATATTTTTGTACACATCCAGTTTTTGTTCTTTGCATAAACAGCTAATTGATTTTAAAGTAATGTTAAATTATTTAAAAGCAACTTCAGCTGGTTTTAAATTAAAAGTATGTTTTAGCGGTTAAAGTATACTTTTACGTGTGACTATGGTTATGGCCCAATATGTATATGTATGTAATATGTTTATTATGTACTTACCAAACATCAAATGATTTAAAATATCTTGAATTAATTTAATTCCTAAATTAAAATTCGTTAATGTTTGTCTTTTATATTCACTTATCGGTAATCGTATCATAATTGAAAAGTACTAAAAGAGTACCGCAACTAACAAGTACTATAGTGACAATTGTAAAAACCCTTTACAGCTACACACACACACAATCATGCACAGAATAATTTGTTTTTATTTTGCCTAATTTCATCAAATTTCATTAACAACTCCTTCTTTGTTATTATGTAGTTGTTGTGTTGTTGTTGTAAATCATAATGTGCTCTTCACTTGTTTGTTACACTTTTCTCACTCTCTTTTTATAAAGACACTGCACTGGATACATACTAATATTTTATTTTTTCACAAAATGGCCAGCTAAAAAATTTCATTTCAACATTTTTTCTAATGCGATTTTTGCTATTAAAGAAACATTAATTAAAACTTCAAAACAACATACAGTAGAATCCCGATAACTCGTAGTCGCAAGGGACCGACCGTTTATTACGACTTATTGAGATTTTCGAGTTAGTGAGATTTCGACTTATCGGGAGTAAAATTTAAAAAATACGTCTTAGAGGGATTTTTTATTTATTGACGTTTTATGAGAATTTATAAGAAAATAAAGTAATGAAAAGAGTTACAATGTCAATACATATTAATGTAAAAAATCTGTAATTTGTGTTTGATGTGATTTTTGTACACTTAAACGATCAATTATATTGTATATATTATTGTGCTACAAATTCAAGTTGAATAGAGCAAAACACTATGGTAAACACAAAATACATAACGGTAAATAATATGATCATTTTACGGCGACATCATTTTTTTGTTTTTTTACAATTACGAGTTAGAAAAAGTTTTAGTGAGAAATTACGACTTATAAGACGTTTTGCCAAATTGACTTTGCAAAAAAATTACGACTTATTGAGGGGACCGAAATGAATGTATTTTATACGAGTTACCGCGATTTTTTCAAGGGACCGACCAATTATTACGAGTTAGTGAGATTTACGAGTTATCGGGATTGCGAGTTATCGGGATTCTACTGTATTTACATTCTCTACATAATTAACTATGTATACATGTTTTTGAATAAAATTATTTTAATTTTGTTTATTTAATAACACATAAATTAAATTTTATTGACACACACTTTTCACACGTACTTAACTCACCGGCGCCAGACGAAAGACTAAAAAAAGCTTTTCTAATCCATATAAGCTGTCATGACCTTTAAACGTTATAGCTCATAACACTTATTAGAAGCACATTACCTACAGATGCTGCGTAAACAACTTAATAAAAAAGCCTAAGGGACAGGAATTAAGTAAAAAGTATTAACAAGGAAGTGCATGTAAAAATGCCTGTAGTGGGGTCAATTTAGCAAGAACAAGAACAGTTTATTGGCACGCCATCTTGCTTTTGAACACTTTAGTTAGAGCTTGGCTGAATATTTATGTATATATTGTTAGTTAATTCAGAAACCACCCCGTAAAACTGTAAAAAAAAGCCCCATTGCCTACTTTTATGGTGACAAATTTTCAATGTGACCTATAACGGTAGTTGTGGTTATAAATGGCAAAAACAACAAATACTGGCATATTGTGGTAAAAATGGGTAAATTGAAGTTATTTTAAAAATTGTAGAAAATTTTCACCTCTGAACAGGCGCGCCCTCTATTGGCTGATAGCAGCAGCAGATCCAGTGTTACCGTACTTTTCAATCCCACAACAAACGATAACAAAGTTGTTGCTGACAGTGTTGGTTTTTTGCGTGTTGACAAGACAAATTGGGTTTTTGTGCGATATTTGAGAAAATAGATGAAAAAGACAGACAAAAGAGACACAAACAAACAAAACTCAAAGCTGCCAGATTTGGGGATTTATTGTCATTTTGACGATGTTTGAAAATAGCAGTGGCAATTGACTGACTATTTTTTCTTTAAAAGTGGTGATTTTCTGAATTATAAAAATTTTCTTAATGCCAAACTCTCTCTTATTTTTAAACACCAACTAATTTTCTTATTTAATATCATTAATATTAAGAAAACATATTTCAAGAAGAAATCTAATGCTAGTGATATGTTTTCTTAAAATTTGACAATTGTTGAATTTAAAAGTATGTACTATAATAATTCCAAATAATATTATAAGTCAGGATGTAGAAATTACTTAATTTATTGGTAAACTTGAAAAAACAATTTCAGTTGCTGAATTCCGTGAACTAAAATTTTTAGAGTAAACACTTTCTGCAATTCAGCGCTGTAATTCTACAGAAACTTTTCTTTCATATTTTAATAATATTCATCCAAATAAATTTAAAGAAAATATAAATACACTAAATTTTTGGATGATCGGTCCATATAGGTCATAGCTCCCATATAGCGCACATTTCTGAAAAACTGTTTTATACATATGTATACTGGGTGTAGGGTATTATACGGTCGGGCTTGACCGACTATACTTTCTTACTTGTTTAAAATTGCAATGCATTTTCAAGAAACAAAATGCTAAATCTAGCACTGAAAGTGCTAAAATGGCAACGCTGATGTATGAGCATTAGAAATTTTGACAGTTAAAAAACGTTTGCCGCCGTTATTTAGGGATGGCTCTAAGTGTTTTTTTTTTCAGTTACTTTGCTGGAAAATAAGCAAAACCAATGCAGCTGCATTTTATGTTGTTTTTAATTTGATTTTTTTTTGTTCTGTTTACATTTTACTTGATGCAACTTCTTTGCCTTGAAATAGTTTTGTTTTCATATTTTTTTTTTCTAATTAGTAGTATTTTTGTTGAACTATTAATATTTCAATTTTGATATTTCCTTTTAGTTAGGCTTAAGTTCATTTGAATTTAATTTTCATTAAATTGTTTTTACTGAAGAAGGAATTATTTAACAACTTGAAAAAATTTTATTTTTGATAATTTTTCTGACTAGGATTCGAACCTGGTTCGAATCCTTAAAATTTACAAGAAAATTAGAAAAGGAATTTCTATTTAATTGAAATTTGTGTGCGGTATTTTAGTTTTCTGTTAAAAATAAAGTTTTAATTTTACTGTTTTTCATTATTATACAGGTGGAAATTGAAACTTTTTTAGAAGTAATTAAAAGGGTAGTATTTAATGCAAGATGAGAATGATAAAATTTATATTGGAAAAATAATCGTGATAAAAAGAAACAATTTCAGTTCTTCTTTAGGAAATCTAAAGCAATAAGCACGACATTTCGTTTGAAAGAAAAAAATAACAATTAATGAAAATATTCTTTTATATATAACTACATTAAAACTATTTAAAGCCCGCAACAGTTCCTTTCTTCCTTGCATATTCCTGTCATATGCTAAAACTTTCATTGCTGTTCTCTTGTTACTTTCAGTTTTCTACTGATCTTGCCTTTCTATTAAAAAATTCTTGCGAAAATTACAAATAAATACAAATATATTTCAAACCCTTCCTATTCAAACTCAAATTCAAATTCCCCTGTATAACGCTTTTTATTTATTTTTAAGTGTATATTTCAATGTTTAACTGAAAAACAAGAAGTTGAACAAAAAAACAATAATAAAAAAACAGCTATAAAAATAAAAGTGTGCTTTTTCACTTCAAGTCCCTCACGCAGTAAAAATACAAATAATGCTAATGTTTACAAAATTGTTTATATAATAAAGAAATGCTTAAAAAATCAAATTCAATGTTTAACTTCATCTGAATAAAATGAAACTGATTTTAGCAATTTCAATGTTTTTTTAGTTTGTGTTTGCGGTGGAAAAATGGAGAAGGTAAGATTAATATCATAATTATGCTATTTTGGCGTTGATTTTTTGATAACTCTTTACAGGAACAAAAAAAAAACAAAGAGAAAGAGAGGCGAATTGGGCTACTGAAGAAAAAGAATATTTGCGGAAGTGTATAAGATTGCACTTGAATATTCGAACACAAAGGCAACGGACACTTCCATGATTCTTAAAAAAAAGAACACATGGAAAACAATCCGGGCTGCTATGGCTTTTTTTATATTTTTGTACACATCCAGTTTTTGTTCTTTGCATAAACAGCTAATTGATTTTAAAGTAATGTTAAATTATTTAAGAGCAACTTTAGCTGGTTTTTGAATTAAAAGTATGTTTTAGCGGTTAAAGTATACTTTTACTTGTATATACTTTTACGTGTGACTATGGTTATGGCCCAATATGTATATGTATGTATATGTATGTATGTATATGTATGTAATATGTTTATTATGTACTTACCAAACATCAAATGATTTAAAATATCTTGAATTAATTTAATTCCTAAATTAAAATTCGTTAATGTTTGTCTTTTAAATTCACTTATCGGTAATCGTATCATAATTGAAAAGTACTAAAAGAGTACCGCAACTAACAAGTACTATAGTGACAAATGTAAAAAACCTTTACAGCTACACACACACACACGCATGCACAGAATAATTTCTTTTTATTTTGCCTAATTTCATCAAATTTCATTAACAACTCCTTCTTTGTTATTATGTAGTTGTTGTGTTGTTGTTGTAAATCATAATGTGCTCTTCACTTGTTTGTTACACTTTTATCACTCTCTTTTTATAAAAACACTGCACTGGATACATACTAATATTTTATTTTTTCACAAAATGGCCAGCTAAAAAATTTTCATTTCAACATTTTTTCTAATGCGATTTTTGCTATTAAAGAAACATTAATTAAAACTTCAAAACAACATATTTACATTCTCTACATAATTAACTATATTTTTGGATAAAATTATTTTAATTTTCTTTATTTAATAACACATAAATTAAATTTTATTGACACACACTTTTCACACGTACTTAACTCACCGGCGCCAGACGAAAGACTAAAAAAAGCTTTTCTAATCCATATAAGCTGTCATGACCTTTAAACGTTATAGCTCATAACACTTATTAGAAGCACATTACCTACAGATGCTGCGTAAACAACTTAATAAAAAAGCCTAAGGGACAGGAATTAAGTAAAAAGTATTAACAAGGAAGTGCATGAAAAAATGCCTGTAGTGGGGTCAATTTAGCAAGAACAAGAACAGTTTATTGGCACGCCATCTTGCTTTTGAACACTTTAGTTAGAGCTTGGCTGAATATTTATGTATATATTGTTAGTTAATTCAGCAACCACCCCGTAAAACTGTAAAAAGAAGCCCCATTGCCTACTTTTATGGTGACAAATTTTCAATGTATAGGTCGGTAGTTGTGGTGAATAATGGTGTGGTTATAAATGGCAAAAACAACAAATACTGACATATTGTGGTAAAAATGGGTAAATTGAAGTTATTTTAAAAATTGTAGAAAATTTTCATCTCTGAAAAGGCGCGCCCTCTATTGGCTGCTAGCAGCAGCAGATCCAGTGTTACCGTACTTTTCAATCCCACAACAAACGATAACAAAGTTGTTTCTGACAGTGTTGGTTTTTTGCGTGTTGACAGACAAATTGGGTTTTTGTGCGATATTTGAGAAAATAGATGAAAAAGACAGACAAAAGAGACACAAACAAACAAAACTCAAAGCTGCCAGATTTGGGGATTTATTGTCATTTAGACGATTTTTAGTTTGAAAAATAGCAGTGGCGATTGACTGACTATTTTTTCTATAAAAGTAGCGATTTTCTGAATTATAAAAATTTTCTTAATGCCAAACTCTCTCTTATTTTTAAACACCAACTAATTTTCTTATTTAATATCATTAATATTAAGAAAACATATTTCAAGAAGAAATCTAATGCTAGGGATATGTTTTCTTAAAATTTGACAATTGTTGAATTTAAAAGTATGTACTATAATAATTCCAAATAATATTATAAGTCAGGATGTAGAAATTACTTAATTTATTGGTAAACTTGAAAAAACAATTTCAGTTGCTGAATTCCGTGAACTAAAATTTTTAGAGTAAACACTTTCTGCAATTCAGCGCTGTAATTCTACAGAAACTTTTCTCTCATATTTAAATAATATTCATCCAAATAAATTTAAAGAAAATATAAATACGGAATTCTTTGAAAATAAATGGTATCGGACGAATTATTTACTTAGAATGTTATTTAAAACCTAATAAACTAAATTGTTTTGACATTGAACTAATAATTAAGTTATATAGTCAATAAATATATTTATTAAGCAAATTGTTTCTAACTTTATTTTGCTTCTTTGTGATTTTGGCTTAATATAAAAAAGGCCTAACTCGATTTATTGTTACTTTACAGACGACGGAAAAAACTTAATAAGTAAAATTTTAGATACAACAAATATTTTAATACTATTGTTTATAAAAAAAATCAACGCATTTTAGTTCTTATTTAATTTTTTTTATTTTGGTTTAATGAAGGTATCGAAAAAAGGCTTTTTTCTTTGATTTTTTTTTTAATTGAGTTAAGCCTTTTTTATATTAAGATATGCATTTTGATGTACATATAAATAGTACCAGAAGACTATATTTTGATTTTTCTTATGTTTACATTAATATTATATTGAAAACTGCTTACATACTTTTGTTTCTTTAATTTTGTTATTTTTCCGATTTTTTAAATTCAAAACGACGATTATTTTTTATTTTTATCGGGGTTTTGACGATTTTTTCATAATGTTATCTGGCAGCCCTGTTCAGCAATAGGCAATGTTTAAACAAGATGATGTGTGTCTGTTTATTTTTTCTTCGTTTTTTTTTGGTCGAACTGTCAATTTTTTTGAGTTTATAACGGCACAAAACACAACAAAAACAAATACACGCGGCAAACTTTGACAGTATGAACATCTTGTATAAAAACAACAAACTTTATTGTTTTTGTATTTGTTGTAAAACTAACACCACCATTTATAAACAGAGATTTTCGTGGCAGAATTACAACAAATTTCTCAGTTGAGTAGATCGATTTGTCAAAAAACGTTAAAATTCGTAAAACGTCGGAGTGATTTTATATTTTTTCTTTAGTGAGTGTGTTGAAAAAAGTAATATTTTTTAATGTGCAAAAATAATATTTATAAAGCCAATAAAAAATAATTAAACGTCCCAAAAAGGCTTCCATTGCAATAAAAATAAGCATAAGTTATAGAGAAAAAGTAAAGCAAAAAATTTTATATTAAAAAAAACAACCAACCACATAGGTACAACGAATGTGTTGAAAAACGTAAATTTTTATTGAAATTAATGAAAATAAGGAAAAAAAAGCAGTTGGCGACGAAAATTAATATTAAAAGTTGCAATTTAAAGCAGGAAAAAGCATAATTAAAAATTTTATTTACACAACAATTTGCTAATATTTTTTCTATATCAATATATGAGCAGGTACAACAACTACAACAAAAAAAGCAAGAACAATTTTTCGTACTAGACGAAGCAGAGGTGGCATAAAAAGAAAATGCAAAAAAATCTAATAAAAAAGGCAACAACTAAATAAATAATATTTGTACATATTTGTTTTTATTTAAAAGCCAACAGATTTCACAAGTAAAACATGATAATGAATTTTTTTTTAAATTTCTATGAATTTGTTTAAAAATTTTAATATTTCCTTCGATGGGTGTAATTTTTTCTGTTTATTTCATTCATAAATTTTTGTTGTCATTTCTAGTTGATTTTTTCCTCCTCTTGCTCTTTTTCGTAAAAAAAAATTGTTGTTTCTGTTTACTTGTTTAGAATTTAAAGTTGCCACCTGTATTTTTTGTTTATAGTGGGTGGTATTATTTTTTTTTTGTTATAAATGGAGTTGTAGGTTTACTTTGGTAATTTTAACAAAATTTTGTGTAAAATTTAAGTATTTTTGTGTTTAATATTTTAGTTTCGTGTAAAAAGCCGCAGTATAACTTCAGATAAGCAGAAAACCAGTTAATGGAATAAGTAAGGTGAGAAAACTTTAAAGGTCTTATACAAATTTTAAAAATTAATAAAATTAAACAAAATTTATAATATAAAATGTTAAACTACTAATTTAATTTAAAACATTAATATAGAGCTTCTTTTCAAGTAATATGACATAAAATAAGTTAAAAATCATTTAGATTACAAAAGTGTACAACATTGTTCATAATAAAGCCACAAATTCAGTTTTTGTCAAAAAGAAAAATATAAAATTTTCAAATTAAAAAAACACTATTTTAAAGCTAAAAACCTGCTAATTTGAGCGGTTTATTCATGGTTGTGTTAAAGTTTTTGTATTTTACCTTAATTATCTTTTATTTGCGTAAAATTTTCAGTGGCAGGTTCTGAAGTGTAAAATTAAAAAAAAAATGCCTACATAGGTACCTACATATGTAGGTACATCTTTTTAAATTCTGAAATAGTAAACAGAAAGCAAGGTCCTATTATTTTCATGATAAAATACGGTTTTTATTGCAAAATTATTCAATTTGTTTCCTTTGATTATTTATTGTATGCCTACAGAATACGATATACCTATTGTCAGACTTAAAATTCACAGAACTTTTAACAATTTATCAAATTATGGTCTTTTTTTATTGTGCCCATTCTGTAGTTTTTTTTTTTAAGGCACACTGTTCTTTCCTGGTGAAAAACAACTTTGTTTTGCTACTGCAGTTGCTTATTTGAGAATCTTAGTTCTAGTCAAAGCCTTCTCGAAAATATAAAAGAGCAACTAAAGAAAATTACCCAACATTAAGTTTATTTCTGAAAAATAAAATTTATTAATTAATTATGTACCTATGTATGAAAGAAATCAAAACTCTCAAATCCTTCATAATTTTTTTTTATTCTGTCTGTATAAAGACACTTGCTAACTTTAAAGCCACTTCGGTTCAGTTTGATATTCTTTGATTTTACTAAAATAGTCTATGTTTCTGTTTTATCTAAAACTAATACGACCATAACTGACCAAATTTTATATTTATACAATATTTTTGTTTATTTATTGATCTTGAACATATTTATTATCATAGAACTTAGAATAGGTTAATAATCCTATCATTAAGTGCAATGTTCTGAATGAAATAAATATGTTAATAAGTTCATAATTTCTTAATGTAAATTGCTTCCAATGTAATAGAATGTAGTAAACAAAACCAACTACCTAATTTTAAAATGTTTGCTGAAAATGAACCAGAGAATGCAAGTAAAATGTTTCAATCACTGAAATTTATAAAGGGTGTTTTTTTGAGAGGTATAGAACTTCGAATTGAAATAAAACACAAGAAAATCGTTTTAATGACCATCAATTTGGCTTTATTGGAAGAATAATTTTATGCCATTAATGTTTAAATATGATTTCAGGCATATGGCCGCCGCGGCTGGCTCGAATAAAGCCAATTCTACAGGTCCAATTTTCAACCACTTTTTCGAGCATATGGGGCCGTATGTCGGCAATAACGCCACGAATGTTGGCTTCCAATTCCCCTAATGTTTCTGGTTTGTTGGCGTAGACGAGCGACTTCACATTTCCCCAAAGAAAATAATCCAATGGTGTCAAATCACACGATCTTGGTGGCCAATTGACAGGTCCATTCCGCGAAATTATGCGCTCATCGAATGTTTCCTTCAATAAATCGATTGTGGCGTGCGCTGTGTGGCATGTAGCGCCGTCTTGTTGGAACCACAACTCATCCACTTTCATGCCATATAATTCGGGAACAAAATAGTCGGTTATCATGGCTCTATACCGGTCTCCATTAATTCGGGTCCTCTTCAACACTTTGCTCTACAGCGGCAATTGTTTCTTCGGTGCGCACTGTTCGACGTCTCTGCGGATGCGTATTATCACATAGAGTAAACGTAGTGCGAAAACGATCCATGGTTAACCGAATTAATTGCTCTGATGGACGATTATGTCGACCATAAAATGGACGGAGCTTGCGGTAAACTTCGCGAACTGAACCGTTATTTTCGAAATAAATTTGCACGATTTGCAAGCGTTGTTCTTTTGTCAACCTGTTCATGATGAAATGGCAAACCAAACTGAACACAAATGACATTAGAGTTGCCAGATTTGACCACAAAATGCCAGTTTTATCTCTTTTCGAAAAACAAACCTGTAAAAAAAACACCCTATACATAAAATTTTTGCACTTTTTTCTTCCCACCTAAGAGTTGCCAAACTTTAATAACGCAATCCCACCTGATTAATTCCTGTGAAGTAAAACGAGTGCAAAAGTAAGAATATTATTTTTTCTGTTCTACCTACATAGTTACATAGGTATTCTAAATTTTTGAAGAAATTTCTAAAATTCCCCTTAACAAATTGCTAAGAAGCTAAAAAATTAAATAAAAAGAAAAACTTGTTAGATACGAGAACTTTCAAATAGGTACATTGTACTATAAAATTATATAAAAATTTTATTATTATTAAATATTGTTAATCATCTATAGACATGCGTTTTTTCTACTTCATTAAATATTTGTTTTTTTGTTGTTGTCCGTGATTGAATTACAACAATAAACGTCGTCTTTTCTTTTAAAATTGTCTCTCTTGCCCTACAAGTTTATTTTATTATTATTATATTTTTTTGGTTTTATTTTTTAAAATTTTGCAAATGAACTTGAGTTTGTGATGGTTCTTTCGTTTCTAAAAATATGTATCGAATTAAAAGGCAGCCCAGTAAGGCTAGCAGATGAAATATACAAAACAAAAAATTCAAAAAAAAAAAAGAAATCTTGCAAAACTTGTTTTACTTTCTTGCTACGAGTTCGTATAGGTCTTTTTAAGCTTTTGTTGGTTGCTTCTTGTTGATTTTTTCTTTATTTAATACGTTTTTTTCGATTTTGAAAAGAATTTAAATTGAACTTAAGTAGTGTATAAGTAGAATGAAGTAGAAATACAAAAATATATATACTGAAATGTAAACTGAAGATGCTAGCTGAGGAAAGATTTATTTATGCACACAAGTAATTTAGCTTTATTTCAGACAGACTTGGTTAGGGAAGTTTGTTGTTTGGTTTTGTTGTAAGTAACTAACAAACCAGCTGGGTTTTTGAAATACATAAGTATTTTGTAGAAGTTTTAATAAAATATTCAAATGCTTAAGTAGTAGCGTTAGAATTTGTTTCTTTGGTTTTATAGTGAACTCTAATGAGGTTTAGCCTGAGGTCAGTTTTCTTTATAAAAAAGAGGAATTTTGCAAAGTAAGTAAGGCTCAAAAGCATAGAACTGACTTCAAAGAGTAATACACAATAAAATGATGAATAGAGATAACAATTTATTCAAACATAGAAAATAATCTAGGTTAATTTGTCTGTTGTACGAAGCAAAGTAGGCTGGATAGTTGAATAGGTGGGGTTTTAAAGAACTAGTTATAAATAGGGGAAGTTAATTTCGCTGGCGGCTCTAAGTACGAAATTCAGGTATTAACCTGCGAGCTGTGTATGATTATCGAATATTGAATACTAGCATCGAGGTTTAATACATATTTAGGATTTGCAAGATTTTGCTTTGTATTTTAAAAATTTTTGAATTACAATGGAAAGTTAAACAATTTCCGATATAAAAAGCAAAATTTTTAAATTTCGAAAAAATTTTAATAAGATTTGAATTTTATTGTAAAAGTAATAAATAAATATTGGAATAAAAAGAAATATATTAAAATACCAACAAAATTTTTCTCATTTAAAGATAAAAATCAAACATTTCGTAAAACACTTAGAAAATCATTAAAGCAAATTTTAATTTAAGAGAAAAATTAGCAAATAATTGCTGATATAAAAAGAAAAATTTTTAAAATTTCGAACAAACTTTGACATATGTACTATAATACTTTAAACTATATCATGTTCCACCCTTTTAACAATTCTTAACAAAACCACCCCTTTGCCTTGGCAAATTTGAGTATATTGCCTTCTAATGTTTTTTTTTTTACTTCAAAATAAGATTTAATTTATTGGAAATTTTAAATCCCTCTTCAAACAGCTTTTAAAAAAAAAAAAAAAAATAATAATAATAATAAACACAAGTAAACCAGAATAATGATAATGTACATCTTTGAGCTATTAAGTGGAAAATTAATTTACATACAAATTCAATGATTATTTAACTCAACACATGACTGTCTAAGTGACTGAATGACACAAACCCCCAACCAAAAAAGCACTTGGTTCTTTTGGAAACAAATAAATTCAATCTATTGTAGCCAGCTTAGTAATTCTTTAAACATCAGAGGATGTATTCATTAAATACACATTCTTCACTTTATATTTTTATAAATTTTGTAGAGATTTTTTGTGGATTTTTTAATTTTTTTGATTAGTTAAGCACCCATCAGAGATTTTATTTTATTTTTTTTTTGTTGTTTAAATGTCTGTATGTATATGTACATATTAAAAGCCATAAGCTGCAAGTCTAATGTGGGCGTTAGTTATTCGCTGGCTGGCTGGTGTTTGTTTTATTTTAGAAAATTATTAAGTAACACGTATTAATATCTGAAAGTAATGTAAAACAACAACATTGGTAATATGTATTACTTTTATGAAATTGTTATTTCTAGATATTATTTAGAAATTGATTGATTTTCTTTAACTAATAATATCTCTCACATAATTTTTGTTTAATACTTATTACCTTTATTTAGCATATTTTTTCCCCTACTCTTACAACTCTCTTTTGTTCCCTTTAACATTTAGCTAGTCATATGTACTAAAATTATTATTCCATTTACCCAGTCTTTTGTGGCATTTGGTCACCAAAAGCACCTGTTTATTTATTTATATCTTGCACTTGTTATGTACACATACATACATACATTGTTATTTTGGTGGTGGCTTAAGGGTGGGTGTTTGGCTTAAATTTCATGAAATTGTTTGTGGTATTTCTCTAATTTAGCCTCTTAACTGACAGTCTCTCACTTTTATTTTATTTTTAAATGATCCTGGTAAGTTAAGTTATTAACATTAACCTTTAATATGTTAGATTAACGATTGACTGGTAAAAGTATTAGTTTTCCTAAATTATTTATGTTTAAATTCTAAAGAACGCAAGTAATTTTAATATAGTTAATAGTAAAGGTTTTTGGTATAATTATTATAAACACTTTGTACGTTTTTTATATAATTTGTATTAAATATTACTATTTGTTTAATTGCATTTCAGTAAACCCGGTTTTATTCTCAATTATTGAGTTGGCATTCATAATTATTTTATCTAACGGAATTTCTCTCATTATTCGTAAACAATAGATACAGTGCTGCCACTTGTTTTGGTTTGCAAAGTCTGAAGGACAGAAATATAGAAAATTGTGTTAAATGTAAGATTTTCTATAGAAAATTGTGTTAAATACAAGATTTTCTATAGAAATTTAATAATATTACAGTACTACCGCACTGTAAGGGGTTTTAGTTCATTTAAGTCTAATGCCATCTGGCATGCTTTCTATTTCTGCCTTTAGCATCACTTTTCATACAATATTTTAACAAATCGTTTTTTTTTTTAATTAACAATCAATTAGAGTTGCCATAATATAAAAATTTAACATGCTTAGTTCCAATTTACACGAAGCAATTGTTATTGAAATGATCGATACAATATTATATATATATATATGTTATGTCCTGTGGTTCCTAGTAGGAACAAAGTGCCGCAATACAATATTATACCTACTTGACATTTCTTCGGTGTTCACACAGCACAATTCTTATCTTGTAAAGAAAAAATTACAAATAATTTAATATATAGAAGTATAAAAAATTATTTACGAGAGTTTAGCATTTCAAAAACTTCAGAATCAAAATCTTCTGATTCATCAGCCTCAGAAATTTGTACATCGCTTGTATTAAAAAGCTTTAGCTTTTCAGCAGATGGATTAAATTTCTCAAAACAAATTTAATTATTTTTAAAGTATTAAGTTTATTCTGAGAAGTGCTTCCAATAATTCATATTGCATTTTGTTACGTATTTTTGTTTTGGTAGTATTAATTATTGAAAAAACACGTTCAACGCAAGCGTTAGCCTTTAAATATATACTCGTATATGTATATTTCAAACCTTTTGCCCCACATTCAAGTTCCCAAGAAGCATTATGATTTTTGTTAATAAAATTAGTATTTGCAGCCATTTTAAACGGTAAAAAATATACTTTTTTTAAATATTTACATACTTCTTTTTTATTAGAAACCATACACTATAAATAATAACACATTTTTAGACTTGCCAGGCGCACATTTTTGAGCTCCAAAATCATTCTTGTTACCATCACTTTTAAAAAAATAACCCCAAAAATTCCTTAAAATTGTGTTGTCATCCCCAACAAATCCCCGGATCCCCAAGATGAAATTTTTATCCCAAATCACGAAAAAAATCCTCAATTTGGGGATAAATCCCCTATACTGACAACGCTGCCCTGTTCTTTTATTCATCATGTTTTTATTATGTATTTACATAATTAATATTACAAAATTTCAAATTTATTTAAAATAAAACAAGAATATAGAAAACAGGCCTTTGTTATGACGGAATTATGAAATTACTAAAATCTATTTTTAGTTTTATTATATTTTAATTTAAGCCTGACTTAAATAAATTACCTTGGATACCTATAATCTTTGGCTTTTAGAGTTCTAAATAACGTTACTTGTTTACAAAATACAGTAACAGTTGTGTAAATATAAATTAAAACACACTTTTCACACACTGTAAATGTTGTTACATTTAAATATGACAAGAAAATCTTGGATTTATAAAACAAAACAAAAAAATCATAAATGTAAAAAAATAACTACAGTCTGATTCAACGTAGCAGCTAAGATTGCCACCAGCCAAGCTTTTAAGTGTTGAGGAAAGAACAACAGCAAAAAAACTGAAAATCGACGAAGCCCATTAATGCCTACAGTTAGACAGTGTAACACTACTACAGCGCAATGCGAGTTTGGAGAACTCTAGGTCAAAGTATAGAATCTTAAAATGTAAATGAATAAAAAAAATAGAAAAAATAGAGAATAGAAACAATTGAAATTGAGAGAAAAAAAACAAAAAAAAAAAAAAAGTCCTGTCTGTCGACGTGTAAAGACGTATTTTTTCTCGTGAGCTCTGTTAACATCGCCTTTTTCGCAATTAATAACAAAATTAATAACAAAAATTACGAAAGTTAAAACAAGATTTAAAAATAAACAAATTGCACAAAATATCAAACAAAAAGAACAATAAGATAATTTAAATGAAACAAAACAAAACATTAACAACAATAAAATTGCAAAATTAAAACAATACATACATATAATAAATCTAAGAGTAAAAACCAAAAAAATCTATTTTTTGTTTTCTCTTACAATAACCCAAAGTACAATAAACTCTAAAGTGTTAAAAACAGAATATAAATACAACAACAATCATAAACAATCAATAATAATAATACGAGAGAATTACAAGAGATAATAAAAATAAATATAAAACATTGTTTGTACTTAATATACATAATTATGTCAACACGTAGAACAAAGAAAACAACAACAGAAATCTCTCAAAGCTTGTTGTCTGCCGACAGAGCTAAGAGAACAGCAGATAAAGCTGAGCTTAGTCCGTTATCTGATAATGCTCCTGCAGTGGCAGATCTTATTTTTTCAAGTGCAAATGACTCTTGCTCACGCAGTCGTTTGTGGAATTGGCTGGATGCAAAATTTACTAAACAAGACAGTTATATGAAAGAGCAAGCTGAAATAATAAAAGATATGATCGCAGAAAGTAAGAGAGTTTTAATAATTGAAATTGAACAAAAATTTAAAGACTTAAAATGTGAGATTATAAATGAAGTGAAAGGCGAATTAAAAGAATTAAATGATAGAATAAATAAATTAGAGACGGTCAATACGGAAATTGATCAATTAAAATCTGACGTTGAAAATTTAAAAATTAAATGTTTAAATCATGAAAATTCTATGGTGGCGTCTGAAGTACGCATAACTGGCATACCTTTTTATAACAATGAAGACTTAAATAAAATTTATGAAAATATATGCAACTCTCTAAACACTACTATGCCTGTGATTAAATCTATTTTTCGTGTAAAACACTACAACAACCAAGGAAGAGTTATTGATCCACCCATTGTTATAAAATTTAACACGCCGTATGAGAAAAACTATTTTCTGAGAACTGTTGCAGCTCATCGTCGTAAATTTAAATCGCCGCTACGATTGTCCGATGCCGGTTTCCAAAGTGATAAGAGTTTTTACATCAATGAAAACCTTACCCCGCACAATTATGGTATATTTAAAACAGCGATTGGACTAAAAAAGGATAAGCTATTGAAATCAGTTTATACTCTGAGGGGAACTGTCTACATTAAGCAACATGAGAATGATGAACCCAACAAAATTATTTTTCCAGAGCAATTGAGGCAGTTTTTTCGCTGCACTACACAAGTTTTTTAATGACCTTATGATAATGACTCTATATTTGTTTGTTGCTTTACTAATTGTTTTGAAAATTGTTTTGAATTTCTTTAATAATTACATGACTTTATTATTTTATCTGACTTCAACATTTAATTTAATTTTACTATTTCAACACATGACTTTATTATTTTATCTGACTTCAACATTTAATTTAGTTTTACATTTTCAATACTTTGTTATTTTTGCTTCAATTACAATGATTCAATTTCTTAATTTAATATTATCTTTATATTATATAATTTCTGATTTTATTAGCATTACACACATTATTATGCACTTTTATGACTTTTAACAGTGATGATCGTGGAAGGTCCAAAGACTTAACAATGAATATGGTTAGAATTTTGGCTAACTATAAAAGAGGTTTTAAAATTGTACACATAAATGCACAAAGTTTAAATAATAAATTGGATGAATTTAAAATTGTTTTTGAGAACTCTGGTATTGATGTTATTTGTGTTTCGGAAACATGGCTGTTAACATCAACCCCAGATAATAATATATGTCCCAATGGGTACAAGGTATTTAGAGATGATAGAGGAAGTCATGGTGGCGGTGTGGCCATTTTTACAAAGAATAGCATTTCTTGCAAAATATGCAACAAATCATCTTTGACATACAGTACAACTGAACAAGCGGTTGAGTTTATATTTATCGAAATTTCTTCATTTGGCAAAAAGATGCTGGTAGGTTGTGTTTATAGGCCAAATAAGAGAATACCATTAACTGTTTTGTATTCAACACTAGAAACTCTCGCCACAGTGTATAATGATATAGTGATTTTAACTCAAACGTATTAGTGGAGACAACGCTCCATGATAATATGTTATCGCTTGGTCTTTTTCCAGTCAACATGATTAATCCAACGCACCATACATCCACAGCAAGCACGCTGATTGATCTTTTCTTTGTGTCCAATACTACGAATATAGTTCTGTATGATCAAATATCTGCTCCGTGTTTTTCTAAACATGATCTAATATTCCTAACTTATAACTTTCAAATCCAACAAATTGAACAGTGTTTCAGTTATCGTGACTTTAAGAATCTAGATTTTAATATTTTATATGAATATTGTTCCCATATTGCCTGGAATGATATCTATTTTATGTACACCGTTGATGAACAATCTTCATTTCTGGAACACAATATTCAATATCTTTTCGATCAAACAGTACCACTAAAATATAAAAAAACAGTACATACTCAAAAACCATGGTTTTCAAATTCTGTTAAGAATGCAATACAATTGAGGGACTTAGCATATGCCAGGTGGAAAAGATTTAAAACTCCTGAACTAAAATTACAATATTCCAATGCCAGGAAAAATGTAAATAAACATATTAAACAGGCAAAAACTGAATATTATTCCAACCGCTTTGACTCAGCAATCAATTCTCAACAAACTTGGAATATCATTCGCGAAATAGGAATTGGCAATACTAATAATCGTACAGATTGTAATGTGGATGCAAACATGCTTAACAGAACTTTCACTGACATACCTGTAGTACAGGCAAATCCCACTTTTTTTAATTTTTCCTCATGCTCGCCAAATACAAATACTGGAATAATTAGTGAACATTTCCAATTTTCGTGCGTTACTCAATATGACGTTATTTCAACAAGCTCTTTGATTAAATCAAATGCAGTAGGAGTTGACGACATACACCCGAAGTTTATAAGATTACTTTTACCCATGATTCTACCGTATGTTACTTATCTATTTAATACTATTATAATGTCAAGTACGTATCCGTTAAACTGGAAACACGCAAAAATTCTACCATTACCTAAATCGAATGGAGAATATAGACCGATAGCTATCTTGTGTTTTCTATCGAAGGTTTTAGAGAAGCTCTTGTATAAACAAATGATGGAATATATTGATACTCATAGTTTACTTTCCAGCACGCAATCGGGGTTTCGTCAGAATCACAGCTGCGTTACGGCTCTTGTGGAGGTTAGCGAAAATATACGTCAAGGATTAGATAAAGGTAGTATGAATTTTTTAGTACTTCTAGACCATTCTAAGGCGTTCGATACGGTAGACCATGACATACTCATTAAAAAACTGTACCACTTTTTTCGGTTTAGCGACACTTCTACTAAACTTATATATTCGTATCTTACGAACCGCACACAATCGGTGTTTGTGAACAATACATGGTCAGATAGCGTATCTCTTAATAGAGGAGTACCTCAAGGCTCTATTTTAGGACCACTCTTATTTTCATTATATATAAATGATTTGCCAAACCAACTCTCTAAATGCAACATCCATTTATACGCAGATGACGTGCAACTTACTCTAAGTAGCTCTGTTCAAAATATAGCCTCAGGAATATCATCTCTAAATGAGGATTTAAACAAAATTTACCTCTGGGCTTGTGCAAATGGACTCTGTTTGAATCCACACAAATCTAAATGCATTGTGATATGTAAAAGGAGCTTAAATCGTTACATTTCTGAAGATATTGTTTTAAATGGTGAAAAAATCGAAATTGTTAATTCAGCGAAAAATCTCGGTATAATCTTCAATAGCAATCTGACATGGACTGATCATATAAACTCACTGGTTGGTCAAACATACATAAAGTTACGAGCTCTCTGGTCTACACAATATTTTACACCAATAAGAATAAGAACCTTACTAGCCAAGACGTATCTGATTCCTTCTCTAATATATGGGTGCGAGTTGTTTGGAAGCTGTGATTCAAGTAGTAAAAGTAAGCTTAATATATTGTTTAACAACATAATAAGATATGTGTATGGATTGAGAAGGTTTGATCATGTTTCTGCTGTTTCCAATAAACTTTACGGAGTTTCACTTGATAGCCTATTAAAAATTCGTATTCTTGTATTCTTGCACAAAATAATAAATACTCAAACACCCAAATATATATTTGAAAAAATACGTTTCTTCCAATCGTCTCGAAATCGAAATATTATAATACCTCGACATCAATACCTAGTGTCTGAATGGCACTTTTATGTACATGCCGCTCGTCTTTGGAACAATCTTCCACGAAATCAACAAATAAATAGTAATGCTAATAGTTTCAGAAATTTTTTATATAACTTTTTCACGTAAGATGTTATCAATATAGGTTTTTCTGTATCTAATTTGTTTATGCTCATAATAAAATTGTTTATAACGTAATGCGTTCCTGTACTATAAATATAAGACTTAGTCTTGTTGTACAGGAAATGAAAAAATTCAATAAATAAATAAATAAATAAAATAAACATAAACAAAGACGTCTTAAGAGGGAGGTGTATTAAAAGAAAATAACAAAACTTAAGTCTTTTGGTTAAAGAAAACTGAGTAGTTACGTTTTGGTGTATTTTCATTTCAGTTTTTAGCTGAAGAGTTGCGTTAGCTTAAGGATTAATATAACCAACGAGAAAGCTAATTGAAATCATTAAAAGCATAAATAGTTGGTCATATGGAAAACTGCATGATTAAGATTATTTTTACAAACTTAAATAGTGCCCTAACATGCCTTAAATACGTTTTAAAATCGTGATTTGAAGGGTACATAGCTTATCTTCCGTTGAAAAATTTACTTAAAGTAACATCTCTGCTAATTATTGTAAATGATAAAGTGCTAACAAGAAGAATTTCTAACCTTTGAATTGAGAAAACAATAATAAACAAAGTTGTCAGTTTAAATTTATGCAAAAACTTCCTGATATCTGTCAATATCTCGAAATCAATTTAAATTAATAATAATTCTTTACAGAAAAAAAAATTCATTATAAAACAAAAAAAAAAAAAAAAGAAATCTCTTCATATAATTTTACCAAAATTCCCTTAAAATATTCCCCAAATTCCCACTAAACCAGCCGATTTTAGTTGGCTTCACCTTTAACCTCTTGTTAAACACGTGCAAATACTTTATGACCTCCTCTTTTTTATAACGAATTCTATTAATATTTGGTGAAGTTTTTGTAGAATTTGTTTTTAGCAGAGACCGAAAATAATAGGTCTACTTTAATTTTAGTAGTTAATTGGCACCATTTACCATTTGAAATTTATTTTTTGTGAGAATGATTTATAAGAGATTATTTTAGGTTAGTGTTTCAAAGAAACAGAAAAGAAAATAACAAAAAAAATCAAGATGACTGAATTATAATTTAATTTTCGTAAAAGTCAGATTATAACTTTTATTTTCGAACTTTAAAAATAAATGGCAAAAGTTCATGGGATGCAAATGATGCCTGATTATTAAAGTTGTAAATAATTGTACGTAAAATTTAAAATTTCACAAAAAATCGAACATTTTACAAATAAACCTAAAGTTTAGTAAATCATACATTTTGGAACAAAATAAAACAATTACATACAGCCCAATCATGAATAAAAATTCCGCGGGAGTTTTTTTCCCCCTTTTCTCATTTTTCCTATTTAAATTCAATGTTAAAAAATAAAAAGGAAAAAACTCCCGCGGAATTTTTATTCATGATTGGGCTGATAATTAAAAAATGTAAATTTTGCAAAAACTCGAAAAATTAAAATAGAATCCATAATTTTGCAAAAAAAAAAATAGTGTTGTTTTTATCCGACCTTTCAGTTATAATTTTTAAGAAATAAAATTTTATTTCTTAAAAAAAATGTATAAATCATAAATTTAAAAAAAATTTAAAATTCATTAAGTCCACAATTTAAATTTAAGAAATGTTCGCATAGTATGTAAATTAAAGAGAAAGAATGTTAAAAGTTATTACGATCAACCATAATTGAAATATGTAGTTTATATCTCATTGAGGCATTAAAACAACCATATCAAACCATGTAAACAAAAATCATTTTGTGACAGGTATTTTTTTAAACAAAATATAAATCACTATTTTGTAGTTTGATCATATGCGACGAGTTATTTTCGGTCTTTGGTTTTGAGACATTTTCGTCTTAATTTTTGAAGCTGGCTTTGTTTTACTGTCTAAGGTACGGTCACATTTGGCAAATATTTACTCAAAAAAGCGTAACCACTTGTTTAAGCACAAAATTTGTTTACTCTTACTTAAATAAATAAACGAGTTTAAATATATGTTATTTAGTGGTTACGTCTTTTTCGGCAAATATTTACCAAGTGTGACCGTACCTTTACACATTCAGTTCTACTCCAAAGACAAGCAGATACAAACATTGGTTACAAAAAAAAAATATTACGTTCAATTTTGTGGAGTTTTTGTATACATAAAGTATGTGGTTAGATTAGAATAGTTCATTAAGAATTCTTAACAAACATTTTTAACGATTAAATTTTTATTTTCTTGTTGTTGTTTGTCTCCTCCAAGAAGTAGAAGAAGAAGCTCGAGTAGAGCTTGAAGTATAAATAACAAACTTACCACTCATTTGTCGTAAAAAATCATGGTTAATTTGTTGTTATTTTTATTTTTTGCAGATTTTCGTAACTAGAAACCAGATTTTTGTTTAAAACGAGGCTTATTTAGTAAGGCAAATATACATATATATATAGGGTCCGCCAAATAACTTTTTTTTTTTTTTGAAAATGCTATAAAAAAAATCTACTGAATATTTTCTAAAATTTATTTTTTACTTGTAAGTACAATCCTTCCGGTTAATAATGGAAAATAATTTCATTCAAATGGCTGCCTTGGCTGGCCATGCAGTAGCGCAAAACATCGAGTGTAGCTTCGGCTGTGTGGCACGTAGCGCCGTCCTGTTGAAACCAAATGTTGCCAATATCCTCCTCTTCAATTTTTGTGAACAATAATTCGTTCAACATGGCCCGATAACGATCGCCATTGAGTGTAACGGTCACTCCTTGCTCATTTTCGAAGAAAATTTGTCAATTATGCCTCTGGACCAAAATCCGCACCAAACAGTGACTCGTTTTGGGTGCAACGGTGCTGGTTTTCTGTGCCCCAAATGCGATAATTTTGCTTGTTTACATACCCGCCAAGATCAAAATAACGGTGCTTCTCCTCTTTCAAAATCCGTACGCAATTTTCGCACACATTCTGCAACATTACCATGATTTTCAAAGTAATGTCGCAATATTTCCCAGCGTTGTTCAAGCGTATACACAACCATATTCGTTCAGCAGAAGGATAAAACTAATTATCTGTCAAATCAGACATGAGCTAAGTGTTACCATTCACAAAATAAACACTAGTTGAAAAAAAACGTTAGATGGCGGACCCGTTAGAACCTAAAGCTGTCATTTTTAAACATGTTCCCTAGTAAAAGTTTAAGTTGTTTTATTTCTTTCAAATAGCCGTTAAACAATTCAATGACTTTGAAGATGTTTTTCGTTTTAAACAGCCCTCGTTGTCTTGCCTTCTTTTAGCATAATTAAAACTTAATCAAAATCGTTTGGGTATTCTACCAAGAGCGGGAATAAACCAGTGTGCGAAAGTGAGAGACTGGGGTAAACAAGTTTTGTGTACGAGTATTGTTGTTGTTTGAATATCAAGGGGATTTTTGTTGTTGGTTTAACAACAATTTACTTTGTTGTTGCTGCTGTATTTCTGGTGCTCTGTTTTATGTTATTATCAAATTTGATTAATATTTTGTCATTTATGTCTGTATTGAGCCATTGTTAAATTAAAATTAGGAGTTTGTTTATAAATATGTTCGCTTTTTGGGGACACATTAACAATAATAGACGGCACAAAATGTGTTTTTTATTAATTTATTGTTAAATGCTGTTTTTTACATGATTTGATTATTTCATTAACAGTTTTTTATTGTGTGTTTTTAAGTGCATTTATATGATTTTAAAATGTACAACATTTTTATTTCAGTATTGTTGGGCTGTTACCTTTTTCTTTATTTTTTATAGTAAGTCAAGGTCATTTTTAGGTTTTGTGTTTGTTAAAGATTTTGGTTTATTTCTTTAATTTTTTTGAAATATGTTGGGATATTTTTCAGTTATTCATGTCATTTCCTTTTGTTTTGGCACTTTTTAAGACAAAAACAAACTTATCATTTAAAAATTTTACACACATGGCTGTTGCCTTTCTAAGTCGTTATTTCCTTCTTACCTTTAGCCAGCTAAAATAGAATTTTATTGAAAACAAAAACAAACCAAAAAGATTTATTTTGTTTAATCATTTTTTTTATTAGTTTTCTGTTTTTTTCGCTTTAGAGATAACGTTATATCACTATTTATTTAGTAAAATTTATATGTTTTGAAAATATTCTTTTGCTGTTATAGTATTTGAATTTATTGGTGGTATTTTATTAGGAAAAGCTGTTCAAATTGTTCCCGTTGTATTATGACGTCAATGATTGTTAAAGTGGAAAGCTTGAAAGCTTGTTAAACGATAAAATAGTGATGCCAAGTTTCGGGAGAAGTTAACAGAGTGAGAAATTGTATAAGAAAACGGAGCATCTTGAAAAAAATGAATTTTAAAGAACTAAACATTTTTTTCGTGAGTTGGTAATCAAATTTAAAAGTATTACACATTTTTAAAGATTCAAACAGACTAAAATTTCGTTATAATCAAAATAGATTGTTTAATTTATGCTAAATTGGCATAAAATCATAAACGCATGTCTACGATAGCTGATCTCTACAAACTTTTTCTGACATTTGCTAGATTTTGATCAAGATTTAAATATTGCAATGACATGTTTATTATAAAAATACTTAAGGACATTACTCTTACTCTTTGAACATTTTTACTAAAAGGTATTAAACTCATTTTATAATGTGACCACCTAATTACCTGTCATGTCTGGCTCAATGACTTGTCATTTACATTTTGTATTTCCATAAAAAACCTCAACTTATATAGGCTTTAATAATAACTCAAACTTTACCGTTTTTATGGCTTTTAATAGTGTCATTAAGTTTTGATGGCTGGTCCTTTAATAACTTTTCTAGTTTATACATTTTATTACAAAAATAATTGCCGTTATTTTCAACTTAATTGCTAAAACGACACCAAGTAAATACAGAAAAAACCTTAACAAACACAAATTTACTTACTATAATTGTTTTTGCTTTACATTTGTAGTTCTCCTCTGCATACACATAAATTTATTTACTTTGTAGATCTTTACAAGGTTGATAACTTGCAATGACATGCGTCGGCTCTCGTTTAATATACATATGTATGTACATATATATTTTTTTTGTTGTTCAATATCGACAGACAGGCTTAATAAATAATGAACAGTAACAAAACATAACAACAAAAAAAAAAACGCACAAATTGTTAGGAATTTGTTGCACATTTTCAAACACTTCAACATACTTGGGCAAACTCATAAGTAAATGCTGAACATAGAACAGAGAAATGTCAAAACCATGGCTACTCCATTACAGAGGACGTTTACAAAGCGTATTTATGCATGTAAAAAAAGGAAGAAAGAAACAAGTTTAGAGTACTACATTCGGCTATGCCGAATCTTTAATACCCTTCACCTAAACGTAATAAGAAATACAAAAACTACACTGGTTAAAGGACTAGTATATCCTAATTATGTGTTTTCTATTCAGTCTTAGTGCACATCTTATTAGTATTTTATATATTACCTGTTGGTCGTAATTCACTAATGTGATTTTATTTTAAATGTTTTGAAATTTTATCTAATTTTGATATAATATTAATTGATATAATTACCGATTCTTTCTGTAATTTACAGAGTTTGTCTGATTTTCATAATAGTCTTGATTGTAATTTAACAAATTATAAAATTAAAGAACATTTTTCCATATTCACAACAAGTTAAGAAACAGAGTATAAACAAGTAATGCTAGATTTACACGAAAAAAATGTTCTTCAAAATTGTTCTTCAAAATGATTGAAACTCGTGATTTACACGATTGAAATTTTCTTCAAAATTGCTCTTCAAAATGCTTCAAAATTTCTTCAAAATTTATTTATTTAAAAACTATTAATAACTATTAAATAAATAAATTTTGAAGAATTTTGAAGCATTTTGAAGAGCAGTTTTGAAGAAAATTTCAATCGTGTAAATCCAGCTTAAAAGTGCTATATTCGGCTGTGCCGAATCTTAAATACCCTCCACCTAAACGTAATAAGAAATACAAAAACTACACTGGTTATAGAACTAGAATATCCTTATTCTGTGTTTTCTATTCAGTCTTAGTGCAAATTTTATTAGTATTTGATATATTGTTTGAAAGACAATTTTACGACCAACATAATTTATGTTAAATATTTTGAAATTTTGTCTAGTTTTCGCCATTTTTAATTGATTTAATTACCAAGTGACGAATGTTGCCAAAAGACTTTCCGCCGTGGAAAACAGTTTATGATCATTATTTTAGGTGGAGTAAAAACGGAAAATTGCAGGGAATACATGTTGGAAAAAAAAAAAATTTTTGAAAATTATAGCGACAAAAGAACCTAAAAACTTAGTGTATATAGATGAGTCTGGCATTGATAACACCGAAAAAAAAAAAAAAAAAAAAAAAAAATCAAATCAAATAGGGCTTTTAGAGGAGATGTCAGAAAAAAAATTTGTTGGCGGTCACGTAAAGTTGAAAATATATAGGCTGATAATTTGTAACACATTAAATAAAAAGTATTAAAAATACCTTTCCAACGATATATATCATGATTATAAAATATGGACCGAATATGGGTTAAATCCGAAAAGAATATTTTTTGACCCGAATTTATTTGTTTTTTGGAAATGGTTCTTATATGACAGCTATGACAAATTATGGGCCGATCTTCTTAAATTTTGCAACAGTTATTTTCATGCATATGAGGATGTGTCACGTCGAATTTGCTTAATTTTGTCTTGATATTCCAATTTTATAGGCATTTATTTATCATTAAGCCATATTTCGGGAATATATATATTTGAGAAATCATTCTTACTATTTTCCGCACACTTTCTTCTTTTATCATACAAACAACGTATACAAAATTGCATGGTAATATCTGCAATATATTTCAAAATATTGCAATAAAATGGACAAAAAATATCAAATTTTTATGGAGGTTGTCTCACATATTGGTCCATAACTCTGGTTGACCTAAACCGACTTTGCTGATTTTCAATACCAAAGTTACCTGCAAAATAGTAAATATTTTTCTGGAAATTTCGTTTAGTTAAGTTGTATAGTTTGAACGGGAGAGTGTTTTACATAGACAGACGGGCATGGCTCAATCGACTTAGAATTTCAGAAGGATCAAGAAAATATGTATATACTTTGTTGGGTCTCAGATGAATGTTAAAAAAGTTTCACACGGAATGACAAACGTAATATACCCTTATTCACCACTCTTGGTGGTGGAGATTATAAAAACTAACCCAACAACACTTACTGCTAGTAACAAACAGCAGCAGTGGCTGGCAGCGTTATCTGTTCTAAAGGCAAAATCAATAAACAGAACATTGTACACTTTAAGCAGACATGACGAACGTACGGACAGTCAGACAGACAGCTTGAATTGACTGAACACTACAGACACTGAACAGAAACAAATGTTTTAAATAAATTGAATGAATTTGTTGGCTGGCGATAACCTCTGTTTAGTGCCAATCATAACCATATAAGCGCCAAGTGGGGTGTTGGTAATACACTGAAATATACTTGGGTGTAATATTCCTATAAATCATAATTCTTTTATGCATGAGTGTGTGTGTGTGTGTGTATGTAGGGGTTAAAATATTTATATGGAAATATTCATGTACGTTCACGTTCAATGAAAAAAAAAAAACTGGGGAGACAAGAAACATAATTTCAAGCACATTTCCATTAAAGAAATTTAAGTGAATATTTTGATAATTTCCGCCTGAGATTGTTTAAACTATAGAAGTGTCATCATTGCTCTTATACTTTTGGTAGTGAAGCTGTTTGCAGTAATTTTTATTGTGCTTTTCTTTTAAATTCAAAAGAGTTTATTATTAGTTCCAAGATCTATTTTGTAGAGATTTAGTTCATTTTGTTCTGCAAAGTTCAGGTGCATTAACTTTAGGTTTAAGTTACGGTTCTAATTATAGGTTCAGTTTTATGGTCAACTTTAATCCTTGCTGTTAATTGCAAGAAATATTTAAAATATTTAATCACACAGTTTTGAAAGCTGCCAGTAAGATCGTAGCAGTTCATTATTGTGCATGAATACAATGATGTGCGATAACTGATATTACAAAAGAATTATATGGCTTACATTAAATTAAATCATAAGTTGTGTTATAAACATGTAAATGTCTACTTTTTGATTTCTTAGTATTGAATATCGCATTGTAAGTAAATAATAATACTTTTTTCAGTGTATTTTATTTTAATTTTTTTAATTCTAACGGAAATAGGAAGTTGTTTTCAATTTTATTTTCTTTCTATTTTATTTATTTTTTCTTTACTTTTTCAATTGATTCTTAAAGTAAGAGTTTTATTTGTCGTTTTACTTTTAATTTTTTATTAATTATTTAAATTTGTTTTTTTATATTCAACTGATAATGAAAATAAAAAAGTAATTATAATAATACAACCACATACACACACACTGACTGCAATGCTCTGGAACCACAAAACATAACATACATATAAATAAATTAGAAAATATAAAAATAAAAACAATTAATATTTTAATACAAAGTTATGTACATATTGAATAATCGTGGGTTTATAAAAGAATGAACAAACCACTAAAGAATGAGAGATGTATCATCCAAAGTGTTTTTTAACCGCAACGACAACATTTTGCTAGTAAGAAAATGTAGTGGAATGGGGGGGGGGGGGGGGTTGGTAAAGAGTTGCACCAGCAATGTTTAATGCACAAATGCCCCAAACTTGGCCTCTCTTTATTACTTGCTCTCCAGTGCACAAGTGGAGTGCTAAAAGAGAGTTTTTTTGTTTTGTTATTTATATTTCTAGAAATAAAAAAAAAAAATATAAAATTACATGTTTACTTTTGTTGTTGGTTTTTTTTTCTCTTATTACAATCATAGCAACAACCAACACGCAATGTGTGTTGTTGTCGGAGTTGTTGTATAGTGTATTTTAGGAGGGCCGTGAGTGAGTGTAAGCCTCACTTAGCCGACTGTAACGGAATGTAGTGTAATGACGTAAAAATGTAAGGAAATTCTATTTCTTACAGATTCATACATTACGGTGTTGCGTTACTTTACATCTCCATAACCATTTGCATTACTTTACACATAACAATATCCATCAGCTGTTTCTTACTGTTGCAGTTACATTCCATTACAGTCGGCTAACTGAGGCTTTATGATTAAATTACATTTTACTGCTTGAGTGTGTGCAAGTGTTTTCGTTTTGATGTGAATTTAGCCAGACGAATGCCAGAGAGTTGCTTTCTTTTGTATTCCTCTGTAATTTCTGGCCACCTTGCATTAGTGCAGTGCAGTTTTTTTTTTCATAAATACAATTTAGTTTATTTATTTTATTTATTATCATGGTAACAGGTTTATTTTCTCTGGTTTCTTCTTCTAATCATTTTGGTTTTATGTTTATTTATGTGTCTAAACAAAATCTGGTTTTAATGTTTAAAGTCAAGACAACAAAAAAAAAAAAAGCAATTACAATTAATATTTTTCTTTCGTTTTGTTTTCTTTGCAACATTAAGCGACAGCGTCCTTGACTAAAGTAACAACATCTACAAAAACAAAAGAAGAAATATTTATTAAAGATGTTGCTGAGATGAGATGATGCTGTTGGTTGGCAAAAGATTTTATGACTGTTTTTTTTTATTATTTTTCTTTAAACATATAAAAATAAACTGCAAACCAAACTGATTAATTGTTTTTTCATTCAAGAATATTAAATGGCGGTTTTAAATTACACTCTACTTGGTTACTTGGAAATTCATTAAAAATAAATATAATTTTTTGTTTAAGCAGGGTAAAATTCTGGTGTGGTTAGTAAAGTATGGTAACAAGAAAGAAAATATGCAAAAAAAAAAAAATAAAAGAGGACACTACTGTATTCAGAAATGGTATCTAAGTTTAAACTTTTCTAAGTACCAACTTAAGTTATTCTTAGTTGATTACTTTCAGCACGAAAAGTTACAACTAATAGCATAGTTCTGTATAACGAGTGACTCAAAATTTTCGCCCAAATGAGTACAAAAATTAGTTTTGGGGTTCTACAACACTAGTGTCAATTCTCTTGAGTAAAAACGTAAGACTATCTTCTTTATGGGTTCTATATTGAAATTTCAATTGTCCTAATGCCAAAAACAGACGAGTAGAAATAAGTGCTTGTGTGCATCACAAAACAATATTTTATATATTATTTCATATATTTCTACAGCATAAACTGTTGTCCACTACCTTAACTTTGAAATTCAATGTTAATTGCGATAAATTGAAACATTTTTCATTCAATTTATTACAAAATTAAAAATTTCATAGCAATTTCAATTCACATAAATTATTTTTGTATTGTAAATAAAACACAGCTGTTTTTATTTTGGTTTCTAGGGTTGCCCCTAAAATATTAAAATATTGACTAATAACATGGAAAAAAGTAAACAAAATATCTAATTAAATAATTTGGCAATAATGCAATATAACAACTCAATATTACCAAGGTAACTAACGTAAGTCAGACGAGTATATTATAGAAACTCATTTGTTTACGTAATCGCCCGTGTACCAACCGTTCGCCTGAGAATACACTCGTTATACAGAACTATGCTATAAATTATGGGTAAAGCGGTAACTAAATGTCAACTAACAAATACATTTAAAGAACAGCTGATTGATTTTATTTTTTGTCGTCGCTGATTTTAACATATTTGGCCACCAATTCTTTAAATGTAGTTTTTTCATATGGCGACCAATTTGAGTCTCTAAAATACACAAAGCAATAAATACATATTATTTTCTTTGCTAATTGTGTCCATTTTGTTGTGTTTGTTAATTATAAAAAAAAATAATAAGATCTTTAACTATTTGTGAACTATTTTTTAGTTTCTGTTTAATAAGTTTCGACTTTAGTTACGAGATCTGAATATGCGTCATAATATTTAATGAAAATATCAGCATCATTCTATTTTAAATTATAAACAATTTTGAAAATATTAATTTAGTAAAATATGTACATATGTATATAGAAAATAGAACGTTGGAATTTTATAAAAACAATTTGTAACATTTTCGTTAGGCAAACTTTAAATCCTATAAAAAATTTACTTTTATTTAAAAAATTGTTGGAAAAACTACTTTGATAATATGCTTGAGAAAAATCCCGTCTTAGTAGGCTATGACATAGAATACTACACTAAGTAGCTTGTCGACATGGTTATCATTGATTGTTGTGTCAAACAAAAACTTGTATTTTCTATGGAAAAAGTAGCATTTTCTTAATATAATAACCTTTTATAAGGACTTATCTACCAGAAATATTGCCTTCTATTCAGAATATGATGTCTTTTCGACAAATTGCCTTGTTTACAGAAAAAGTAACAGGTTCCATAAACAATTAGCTTTTTCTTAAATAATCTAAACAGTTCCGTTTGGTTAATAGATGACTACAATTTCTTAGGAAATTATTATTTATTCTGTATAATTGTTTGCTTTTAAAACAATAATATTTCAAAGATTTAAAAGTTTCATTGAAAAATAGTATTTCAGTTTATTGTCATATCGATTAAAAAATAATTCTGGGAATTGAGAAATACATAAATAAAACAAACAAAAAACTATCACAACCTGTTGCTGGTGTCACTGGCAACGCAACAAAAAATTCCTCTGAACTGTCACAATTTAATAGTCATAGAAAAACACGCACTTGAACGGTAGGAGATGGAGGTATTAAGCAGCCAACAGTTAGTATTTATTTGAAAAATATTTATTGTAATGGTAGCGGCAATATAATGTTGCTAGTAATATAAACTACTTGTAGAGGATTGTAAATAAAACCAACAACAACAACAACAACATACACATAAACTTGTACAAGTAATGTAATGTAGTAAAATAAAAAATTCTAGTTGCGTCACACTGCAAATAAACTAAACCAACCATAATGTCATCATCATCACCAACCATCAGCATTGTTGTCATCGTCAAACGTACATCACTAAGTTTGTTTACTTTGCTTTTTTCAGTTTTATCGTTCATTTTTAGAGGTTTCGTTTATAATTAATTTCATTTATTTTATTATTTATTTAGTAGAAATAGTTAAACAAAAAACAGTTGGTGGCATTAAATATTGTTATTTTTTAATGTTTTTACGGTTTTAACTTGTTTTTTTTTCGGCCATTATTTTGGGTTAAAACAACTTTACAACAAATAATTTCAGCTAAAATATATACAGTAAAACAACAGAAATTTGGGTCACTTTAAAATGCCATACACGTTTTTCCATAACAGAGCCTTAACGATAAACACAGCCAGTAGCTTTGAATCATCCTCACCAAAAAAAAAATATTTGAACTATTTTTCACTGTGAATAATATAAATAAATACAATATACATATGTACTTAAAATGTAACGAACGTTTGTCTGAAGTGCGAGTACATTTATTAACTTTGGAATTTGCTTAGAAGGTTAAATTTTAATTTAGAAAATATTTTTGTTAAAACAAATGTATTTATTAAGAAAAATTTGGGTTTTCTAGTTACAGAATTTAAATCAATTATTGCAGAAAAATAGCTTTTTTAACATTTTATTGGATTTTGTGTATTTTCTGTTTTAAAATAACTGGTATCTCTGCTTAACATAATAGCAAAGCAACTAGCAGTACTGAAAGTGACACCACAACAAAACACTTTTAATGAAGATTTTAAATAAATTGAAGGATTTTCCATCATTTTAAATATGTATTGTTTGTTTTCTTAAAGTATTGTTTATCAAAATTTTTTAAAAATTTTAATATTTTTAAATAATTTTTCAAATTTCGTTTTTTTTTCATGTTGTGAGTGTTTAACATTAAACCAATTAAAGTTTCTTGTTTGCTTTAAAATATATGTTTTTTGTTTAAATTAAATTGAAGGTGCTTAGTTTCCCTCTTGTTAAATATTTTACAGTTTGTTATATTCTTGTTATTTCACAATGTCCATAAATTACGTGATTTAATAAAGTCACGTAATTTTGAAATAATTTTGATTTAATACAAAAAGCTAAAATACAAACATAAAGAGCAGAACATGCACAATATTTCCAGCCAATTATAAAAGAAGAAAGAAAAAAAAAGCAGGGAGCAGTAAAACTTACTAATTGTAATTTCCATAAAGAATATTTATACAATTTTATGTTTAAGAAATGTGAATGAATTTATAGAAATAACCATAACACGACAAGTTACAACATGATTTTCTTTTCAAAAATTAAGTAATAAAATTTATAAAAAGAAAAATTTTAAAATTTCATTAATATTTAATAAATTCCTTAAAACAATGAACTTGTTTTTAATACCATCAAAAACAAACTAATTTTCCTTCCTTATATTTTCTTTTTCTTGCTGTCATTACAGGTAAATAATGAAATGAAATTGTGGTTTTCTTCCTTTAAAAAAGAAACAAAAACCAACCAAAGTTTATTGAAAAATATTTGTGCTGTTGGTTAGTGCGTTTAGGTAAGTTATTATAATAGGAAATATGATGATGTAAAATAGCTAAAACTGGCTAAAACCATCCCATATCCACCACGTCCATCCAATGTGGTTAGAAATTTGTAAAACAATTTTCTTTCAAATATAATAATATTGCATCACTAACAAAAAATACAGAAACAAATATACGCTTAATGTTTAGTTTTAAATCAACTAAGTAATAAATTTAAAATTTTCAATTCTAATATGTATATGTACGAGTATATGGTTTTTAAATGTGAGGCATAGAAAACTTTCCTTAACAAATTAATTTTGTTACTGTTTTTTTTTTTTGTTTTTTTTTTTAACACCTGCTTTTCTTGAGTGAGCAAAATATAAAATTTTTTTATGGTTTTAACTTTATTATGCGGAAGTTGTGCCATTTAAAATGCACACTTGTCTGTCTTGTCAATGTTGATTGCCACACATTTGTGTTATGTTTTCATCTTCTTTCTTTTCTTTGGAGTTTTATTTTAATGAAGATTTTTTTTTTAATTTATGTCCGCTTAATGTCATTTATTTGTTTTTGTCACTATTTTATAAGCATATATTATGGCATTTTATAAATATAAACGATTTTTTAACATCACAACTTGTGCAGTGTATTAATATTATGTTTTGAACATTCAACAAAGTCAAGAAAAATGGCTTTAATTTATAGTAAATAATTAAAAAAATAATAAAAATAAAGTTTACTACGTCAACCATTTTAATCTATATTGAACAATTTATGCTACTGATTTAATTTTCTCTTTAAATTACTAAATATAAATTAAAATTTAGGAAATAATTAATGCAATTTTTACAAAATATTTAAAAAATTGTTCTTTTTCTAATCAATCTTAAGTTTATTGTCCCTCCTGGCGTCTCTGCTTTTGATACTTTGTTGCTTAATTCACTCGACTTGGCAGCACTTTCGGTATGGTAGCACTGATGAGAATATGAGAGACCGTAAACTGTGTTGTCATCAAGAATGATAAAATAAAGATTACGCCAATGGGCGTAAAATTTTAAAATGTTCTGCGCATTTAGGCCCTGTGACGTCACATATTCTGTGTTTCTATTGACAAGTGAGAAAACTTGTTTTTTTAATCATGTTTTGCTTGCATTTGCTCACTGCACTCTTCATGTTTATATTTTTTGTTGTTTTTTTTTTTGTTTGTTGTTCTTTTTTAAAAAGATTTTATTTTAGAACTCTCAGAGAATTCATTTGCAAGGTTGCCAACTATCAAATAAAACACACATTTTTCGCAAGAAATTTTAATTCTAACACATGAAACATTATTGGTAACCCTTAGAATGGCCCTTCTACGTCACATAACGGGAAATCATGCGCATGGCGTAATCTTTATTTTATCATTCTTGGTTGTCATCCTTAAAATCATGACTGGGATGTTGTTATTCTGCATATTTAAATCTAATTTACATGTAAATAAGCAAGAATTCTAATATTGAAAGAAAAAGTTTAGTTTTTTGTTTTTACACCAAAAAAAATTTTTACGTCTAAAATCTTTTTTACACTGAAAATCTTTTTTACACTGAAAAACATTTTTTCACTAAAAATCTTTTTACATTAAAAAAACATTTTTAATCCAGAAACTATTTTTACTTCAAAAAAATATTTTTTTTTTACTTAAAAAGAAATAATTTTGCACCAAAATTCTATTATGTTAAAAAATATTTTAAACTTAAATTTTAGTTTTAACTAAAAAATACAGCATAACCAGAAGTGCAAACCATAAAATCAGGCCATTGTAGTGTTAATTAAGAATTCAGCATGTTAAATTCCTCCAATTCTATTCCAATAAAATTTTAATTTTTTCTTTTTTTCACATTCTCACAAAGTTTTCCATCTGTTTCTTCTAGTAATAAATACATTTCTATAGTAAAGGAAACCTAGAGCCATTAAGTTATCTATTATACCATTTCTAGTTATTGAATTCGAAAATCTTCAAAGAAAATTTATTAGTTTCGGTTTCGTGAAAGTTTGGTATGTTTATGTAAATGATTTTTTGATTTATTTATGTTCATTACTATTTTTAAGCGGATATTTGTAATCAATATTTTGATTTTAGCACTTTTTTCATTATTGCAATCATTTTCCAAATTAAAACTTTTACTTTTCTAAAAAAACTTGTAGGGTTTTTTGTTTAGTTGGTCAAAATAGATAAAATAAAGCAACTTGTGGCGATTGTTTATGGTCCAGTGGTTAATGAAATTTATATTTGAATTTTGTTTTTTAAGAAACTATTTAAAAGTATGTCTATATAAATTTGTTACATACGAGGGCTGCTAAAAATAACCGTTATTTTAAATTTTTTCAAAAAGTATTTATTTATTCATCAATAACTATCTTGTTCCCTTCAAAGTAATCCCCCTCAGATGTAATACACTTATACTTATGGACATGTGTACCAACATAACAGAAAATCCGAAAATCGAGCATACGTAACTGACGAAATTTGAAAATAACGCTTTTTTTGATCAGACTTCGTATATTATATTAAATTACAATACTTTCCATTTGTTTCAAATTTAGTTTTTATGACAAGTACATACGAGTGTATAACATTTATGGATTGATTACTTTAGAATGATGGTATGATACAAACATAATGATATGAAATAAAACTTTCCTTTGTTTTTTATACGTAAAAAATATGTAAAAAAAATTATTAACTTTTACTTTAAATTAATTACACTTTTTTTAAACATAATTTTACTGAATGTCTTTTAGTTGTTTTAAAATATATAAAAAAAGTGTTAAACCAAGTGTAACAATTTAATCATAATAATGTTGGCAAAAAAGTGTTAATGACATTTCATAAAAAAACGAAACTTTAGCAGTCATAATGATAAAAATTTCATTCATCAATTCAGGTACTTTGACATGTTACACTGTCATACTGTTTGAGACGGTTTGTTGACTGTTGCGATTTGCCTGCTACAAATTTATTACGTTTTATCTCTTTCGGCTTTCTAAACTTCCATAAGAAAAAAACACAAGAAAATAAATAATTTTAACATAAACAATAAACTTGTTCTTCATTAAAGGGTTGTGCAAAGACAACACGATGTGGGTTATTAAACTTTTATTAAAACAAACATAAAAATGTAAGAAAACAAGATAAATGATAAAGAAAAAAACTTATAATGAAATTTAATTGAATAAAATTCAAAGAAATCAAATTTAAATTAATACAATTTTTACAACACATATTTTAATTTAAAATCAAAGCAAAAAAAAAATAGCAGCATATAAAATGTTCTTTCTCATCACTACAACTTACACTTATTAGACGGATGTTTACTTAAAGAAAATTCTAAATTAAATTTCTAAATTTTATTTTAATTAAAAAAAAAAAAAATACAAAATATGTATATCGAAATCTTTGTAAAAATTAATAGTTTAGAAGGAGAACTTAAAAAGCTCAAGCTCATTCCCAAGGTTGACATCTCATTTAAGATTGTTGTAAAGTTTACAATGTAAACTCTCCTGCTCTCATTAGAGCCGGCATATGATAAGTGCTGACCAGTTGTTGCGAAATCAACAACAACATATTAAAAGCAGAGATGCCAGTTATTTCAGGTTCAAATGAGTACTAGGAATTTAATTTGGGGACAATAAACATGCAATTAAACTAAGAACTCATTTAAGATTTTGTTTTATATTTCCTAATTTTCCTCAAGTTTGTTGAGTATGCACCTAAAATAACAGGCAGATTTATGGAAAATATTTTGTCCAAAGTCTTGCCGCATTATTTTCTCTATAGAAGCTGTCTCTCCCTAATTTTTGAAGACATACACATGTCGTTCAGATTTCAATTTCTGTCTGTTAACATTTAAAGAGCAAACTGAACAAATACCAAACAATTGTTTAATTTTTTTTTAAATTTTTATTTCGAAAATTCAATTTAAATAAATAAAGCCAACCGAATTTAAACAAATTTGTTTGTGTTATTCTCACAGTGTGCAAAATATTCAGCAACACTTTAAATGATGAAATTTTAAATAATTCATACCCTTAGAATTCTGTTGAAGAAAAAATTATAAAAATAAAAAGTGATATCATTTGTAAAAGATGCTTTAAATAAATACGTATGTATTTAATTTGTGTTATCTTCCTTAAAGTAATAAATATTTTACAAAGCTAAATAATTACACATTTCAAACGTTTACTGTACATCAAATGTTTAATATAGTTTGACAGTTAGAGGTCTGTTTTTTTTTTTTTTGCTTTATTTAAATTTTGAACGGATTCTATTTCATGAAATATGTACACCGGAAATATGTGTGTAATTTTTGCGTTTATGTCGATAATGTTTGTTTTATTTTTAATTTTTTTTAGTCAAACACGAATATAGCTTTAAATATGTTAATGAAATAATCATTTTGTTAATTGGTCGTTTTCAATAGCACTAAAATTAAAACGAAAATATATACACGATTCATATATTGAATTTTTGTTTTTGTAACTAAACTTCAGGCACGAGTATTGAAATGTTTATTTAAATAAAGCTGCAATAAATTACAGCTTGCCTGACCTTGGAAATAATTAATTTATTTGAAAAAGAAAATACAGAAATTGTTTATATTAAAAAAACTCATTTTGAAATAAAGTTTTTTTTTTCAAAGAAAAGTTAAACAAATAATAAGTTTCTGTAGAAGGCTCTTCTAAATATTTTAAGAATTTATAACATAAAATGTTTGGGAATCAGCATGCGTTCCAGCTGAAACAATATGTTTAATAAAAATGTATACATTAAATAGAAATAAGCTCAATCGAATAACTTTTACAAGAGAAAATGTATTGCGACAACATTTGCTCTATAAAAAAGTATGGGCATAGTTTTTTGAACAGAAAATGTGATAGGGCAACATTTTCGCTATAGAAAATGTGATGGGGCAACATTAACTCTATAATAAATAGCATATTCTCTGTAGAAAATATCATAGGCCAAATAGAAAATATGTTCTTTGAATTTAATTTTTCAGTCTTTATTTAAATGATGTCAAAATAGTTTAGTTCAAGCTATAATTAACTCTCGAAATTTTTTTTTATAGTTTTTGGCTGCTGTTTTAAAAATGTGTATTGCAAAATAGAGTTCTATTGTGGGTGCTTATTCAGTCAATTCAGCCAACACAAATTATTGCAATAAATCAAATAAAGAAAATTTTGTTTATGTTAAACAGATCCAAATATTGTTTAGCTGTGTTGTTCAATATTTAGTTTAACTGATAAATTTTTTATAGATTTTTTTTCCTACGAATTGTAATAAAAGTATGATTACAATGATTTTAATTTCTTTTCGTTTTAAAAACGTATTGAAGACACGGTCATTAACCTGGTTTAGTTTAAAATTAATGATTTCGAGAATGAAACAAACTTATTCACGACTTTGCATTAAAAACGTTAAAACAATTGTAATTTTAACAACAAAATGTGCGTGATTTGCGTATTTATTTCTAGAGTTTTGGAAAAAAAAAACTTAATATCAAAATATTTAAAGGTATAACTAAATACGATTAATGTTTTTATTATTTAAAAACAATTAATAATGCTTAATTGTTTTCTTTCCATTTCACCAAATATTTTAAAATATTGTTTTCTTTGTTTAAATTTCTTTGAAATCTTAATTTACTTAATACTTTTTTCTTGCTTTCGTGAAATAAAATTATTGCCAATATTTTGAAATATTGCTTTTTGTTAAATTATTTTGAAATTCAAAATTTATTTTTAAAACCTCCTGCCGGTGTTACGCTCCATTTTGCTGTTCACTTTAAAAAAATCAAAACAAAGAAAGAAAAACGCAAAATGTGTAATAAAACATTGGCAAACGTTGGTATTAATTTTCTTAATGATTTTTAACAAATTTGTTGTTGAATATACATTGTTTTTTTTTTTTTTTTTTTTTTAATTTTTAATAACAATTTGTAGTTGCCAATGTAAAATATTTATGTATTACAATTTGGTAATAAAATATACACCAGTAAATATAAATATTTAATTATAAAACTACATAATCTCGTTTAACAATTGTGGCCAATGGCTTGTTTGCCATGTAGACGTCACTATTTTTGTTACTGAACTACTGCTGAACTGTTGGTGCTTATTGCAATTCACTGTTTTTTCTTCAGTATTTGTTGTTATAATTAATCACTTTGTTACAATGGGTTACTACATCTTAACTAACTGACTGTTATGTCTCTCTTAACACACATTTCAGAAATTGACCAATTTCGTTGGATTTGCAAAAAAAAAATTTATATACATATGTATATACATATATCCACATATACATAGATATATGGCAGTCACATGTCGTTTGAAAACATGTGTGAAATTATTTAATAAGATTTATTGTAAGAGTGACAAATAAAGATGTAATATAAATCAATCTTTTAAACAATACTATAGATTTTAAATGTTCTGAGATAATAGATAAATAGAACGTATTTTTGTGATAACAAGATTTTTGTGTGTAATGGGGCAATATTTTCGCTTAAGAAAAATAAATTGCGCAACATTTTCTCTATAGAAAATATAATGGGCAACATTTTTCTATAGAGAATATAATTGGGCAACATTTTTCTATAGACAATGTAATGGGGCAACATTTTATGTGTAGAAAATGTAATGGGGCAACATTTTCTCTATAGGCCAAAATTTTCTCTATAAAAAATATAATGGGACAACATTTTCTCTATAGAAAATAAATGTGGCAACATTTTATGTGTAAAAAATGTAATAAGGCAACATTTTCTCTTTAGAAAATAAATGTGGCAACATTTTATCGATAGAAAATGTGATGGGGCAACATTTTTTGTGTAGAAAATGTGATGGCGTAATATTTTCTGTATAAAAAATGTAAAAGAGCAACATTTTCTCTTTAGAAAATATAATGGGGCAACATTTTCTCTATAGAAAATGTAATGTGACAACATTTTATCTAAAGAAAATGTGATAAGGCAACATTTTTTGTATAGAAAATGTAGGTCAACATTTTCTCTACAGAAAATGTTATGTGGCAATATTTTCTCCATAGAAAATGCGATGGGTCGACTTTTTCTTAACAGAAAATGTGATGGACAACATTTTCTCTATGGGGCAAAATTTTCTCTATAGAAAATGTAATGGGGCAACATTTTCTCTATAGAAAATGTAATGTGACAACATTTTATTTAAAGAAAATGTGATGGGGCAACATTTTATTTATATAAAATGTGATAGGGCAACATTTTTTGTATAGAAAATATGATTGGTCAACATTTTCTCTATAGAAATATTCATAGGTCAACATTTTCTCTACAGAAAATGTAATGTGGCAAAATTTTTTCCATAGAAATTGCGATGGGTCGACTTTTTCTTAACAGAAAATATGACGAGGCAACATTTTTTGTATACAAAATGTAGTGAGACAAATGTTTCTCTTCCGCAACGGTTTTAGGGCCAACATTGGCTCCATAGAAATGTTGTTGGCTACTATCGTTTTCATTCGTTCCTTTCCATCCAACATTTCCTTTTACCTTTTTTTATTACAGATCTTCTTGTACAGCGTTAAAATGTTCCTTTCATTATCTGCGTTTTTTAATTGTAAAAAAAACCTCAACCTCACGCGCAACAATGCTAAAGTGATTTCAATATTTTTGTTTAGGAATTTCTTTGTTTTAAAATATAAATTAGTTGTTGTTAATTTAACTCGCTCCCGCTTTTCAACATTTCATATACATACATATATATAAATTCTCACTGTCTTGTCAAAAATTATGAATGTTTATTTGCGGCAAACTGAGTGAGACACACAGGGTGAACCAGGGATTTTATAGTTTAACATTTCATGCCATAAAAGCATCTCCCATAAAAGCTATGGAAGGGGGTAAATGTTAAAAGGGAATGCTTAGCAGTCATGTACTTGTATAGTATTGTTGTTATATTTGATTTGCAAAACGTACAGAATAAAACTATTGTGGGAGATGATGAGCAGCTGCATTAGCAGCAACAAGCTGCTACAGTGTGGCAAAACAAAACAGCAACCATAATAATAAACAAAGACTTTTTGTTTTATTATTGTCATTGTTGTTGTTTATAGTTGTATAAAAGAGACAGACAGACACACATAATATAAATCTTTTTACACATTTTATAAAGACAACAATAAAATAAACAATTTTAAGAAAAATTTTATAAAAAAATATTTAATATTTAAACAAGTGGCATATATAGGCAAATTTGCCAGTTTTAAACAAATGTGTTTTATCATTTAGTTGTTATTATTTTGAGTTATAAATAATTTGAATAAACAATAATTATTTTCACTAAACAGTATGTACACAATATTAAATGTGGAAATAATCTATTTCGATAAAATTCTTTAATTTTCTATTTAAATTATTTGGCTTTCCATTTTCAACACAAATGATATTGGTTTTTCATCTCCATTCCTTATTATTCTTGTCTTTTCCAGCATTCTAAAACGTTTTCCATTTATTTTGGCCAGGAATTTCATTTAACACTTTGGCTGTAATTAAAATAGATTGTTGTAATTTATTTTTGTTATTTTGTAGAAGAACTTTTTGCCTTGTCAGATACAAATTATTGTTGATGTTGAGAATTGTTGCTGGGCAACAACAAACTGTTTTGAAGGAAATTAAGGTAATTTTGGTAATGGAAACACAATTTTGCACTTGCAACAAATTTCAATTTATTTTAGCTCAGGGTCATAAATAATGTTTAAATGAATTAAAATTTTGAAAATAATGTAATTTTTTAAAGATAAGAAATAAATTTATCTCATTTAACTAATAAAAAAAAACATTAGGGGAAGCTTTTTTTAAGTCAATATGTTGGCCCAAAAAATTTTTTCTTTATAGAGAAAATGTTGCCACATTACATTTTCTATACAAAAAAGGTTGCTCCATTACCTCTCTAAAAACAGAATGTTGCCCCATCACATTTTCTATGAATAAAATGTTGCCCCATTACATTTTCTATAAAGAAAATGTTGCCCCTTTACGTTTTTTATACAGAAAATATTGCACCATCACATTTTCTACACAGAAAATGTTGGGCAATCACATTTTCTATAGAGAAAATAGTGAAAATATATTTTCTATTCAGAGAATGATGCTGCATCACATTTTCTTTAGATAAAATGTTGCCCCATCACATTTTCTATAGAGATAATGTTGTACCAACCCATTTTGTATAGAAAAAATGAAGCCCCATAATATTTCTATTCAGGAAATGTCGCCCCATCTCAGTTTTTTTGAGGCCAGATTATTTTATTTCACAAATTTAAGAATTTTTTTTTTTATCTCTTTGCGGTTTTTTGATATTGTTATAAATGAGTCATTAGAATCAACTCTTTCTTATCTTAAATATTTATTTATAAAAATAACTGTTCAAGCTTCTACAAATTTAGCTTCTTATTTAACATTAGCTTTAACAAATATTTGTTATAAACAGCAACAAATTGCAAATTTGTATGAAAATATTTGTTAAATAAATATTTATGACTCGGCCGTTTATTTAAAGTTGCTGTGTTTTTTGTATTGAAACAAGTGTAACAAAAAAAAGTTATTTAATTATTGTTTCTTATATTTTAAAAAGTTTTTAAATAAACATTCGTGCTTAAATTTTTCAGCTTCCTTGTATGCGTGATTTTTGTATTTTTATAACAATTAATTATTTTGAGTTTAAAGTTCATTAACTCTCGTCTTCTTCTTCTTCTGCTTTTTATTTTATTTATTTTAGTTAAGAGAAGAAATGTTTAAAACTTGTTATTAAGAAAATTTATTTAAACACAAAAACGAAGCACTCGACCATCACTTAATAATTTGTGTGTGAAAAAAAGTGAAACAAAATGTTATAATTTTTGTACAGTTTTTTGTTATTTTTTAATTATGTATTTAATTATTATTAACATAATATTTAAATTTTTGTTATATATAAACAAATATATGCATATTTAATAGTGGTTAAATGTTTAAAGGTAGATTAATTTTTTTTTAGAAACTGTAAATGCTTGGTGTCCTCAACAATAACGGTAAACAAGTTCCTGTTTAATAAAGTAGTTGCCATATTATTTCAGTTATTAATAATAAAAACCTGGGTTACTCACCTGTTTTTATTAAAAAATTTTCATTTCATTTAATTTCTTTACATATTTACTTATTGTTTAATGTCAAATGTTCACAAACACTCTCTCTATCCTCCCTCCCATAACCTATTTTCCTAGTTCCAACACAATGCATTGCATAAGGTCGTCCCCTGAGTGCTGGTCCAAGAAAAAAATGTTATTAAGTAATTGATATTTGATTTATTGTTATATTGTATTAAACATTGCTAGCGAAAATAAACAATACGATAATGATATCATGATTTTCAAATTTTATCTGTCTACAATTTTTTTTATAGAAACTAAAATAATTTGTCTTGTATTACGTATTTGTATTATATTTCATTATTATTTTCTATTTTATTTTCTATACAAAATTAAAAAACACTGACAATTTAAATTGTTACACATCCGTTTTATTTAAATTGTTCTTTACAATTTTGTTTTTTATTTTAATTCAAGTGGAAAATGGATCAAACAGACAGTTTGGTTTTTCGTGGCAATTGAATAATATACAACAAATATTTATTTAAAAATAACACCATTCTCACCCATTATTCTCTTTAGTGAAATGCAAATGTTTCGCTTCAATTCAATTGCGTTACAAATAAGTGTGGCTGCCAACATAATTTGCCACAATTCTATGTTATTTCAAATAAGTCTTATGTTTTTGCAAAAACACTTGTTATTTAAAATTTATTTAATAATTACAACCATGTGTTTGTTTTTTTTTTATTATTATTTTGTTACTGGCTAGCCGGCTTTATTTAATTTCATTTAGTGTTTTTGTTATTGTTTTCTCTGTATAGTAATTCTTTAGAAATATCTTATGTCATTTTGTGAAATATGGGTAATATGAGATTGTGTTTATATACCGAAAACACTGAGAGAATAATAATAAAATACTAAAAAATTGTATGTGATAAAATCAAATTGTATATGTAATTTTAAAGTTTTTTAAAATAAAAATAAAGAATTTTGACTTCAAAATATTTAATTCATCAAAAAAGTACAATTTTTTAAAAGTACTATTTTTTGCAACTAAGTTTGTATGTAAGTATATGGCGAGGCAAAAATGAGAACTTGTTCTCATATACAGTGATGCCAACTGCAACATTATTAAATTCGTTATATATTGCTAAAAATCCATTTCTTTTTGCATTATTTTCTTAATAATCACAATGGCAAACTAACAGAGTACGTTGTTATAAACACCAACAAATTCTCCTGATTTAAATTGCATTTCCTGGGATTCCCTAGAAATTGTCGTAAAATCTGTTGTTTTTAGTTGATGATTAGTGTTTGAGGTCCGGGAAGTCCGTTAAGACTTTTAATATTAAAATAAATTTGTAACTTGTATCAAATATATAGATCTAGATCAGAGGTCGGCAAAGCGTAAAATGAGGTTGTGTGTGTGAGAAAACTACCCAACAAACATAAACATAATTATATAAATTATACAAAACAACTTAGATAGGAAACATACACTCACAATGTATTTTCCGTAACATATAAGAAATTAACAACGAGATTAATATACAAACGGAACTTCTAATACTTCAAAAGCTGATTACATGCATGTTACCAAATGCATTATCAATTATAAAATATTTTTCGTAATTCATTATTAATTTTAAATGTTTGTTGGGAAGTATTTCTGAAAAAAATATAAAAGCATCCGCCGCATGTGCACACATTGCTGTCTCAATGACGACTGAATGAAAGAGATTAAGCGTATGTGTGAAGTGCTCTCTGCACTATTGTGCTATAGGATGCCGACCTATGATCTAGATAAAGATTTTTAAGTTTAAAAGTAATATATTTAGCAAGAATATTTTTCTGTAAATATTTTCTTTCGAAAGTCTTATTTTGATTAAGATAACGCTAAATTGTTGTTTAAAAGTCAAAAACAATTGTTTAAATGTCATGATTTTTGCTTAAAAATTACTGTTTGTTACCTACAAAAGTACTATTTGTAACGACTGTGCTTTGTAAAAATAGTGCTGGCATCCTTGGTTGAGCAGAAAAATCACCAAATTCAAGCAAATTTTTAAATTTTGTTTCAATTATACTAATTTTTTGCTAATTGTTTTCCTAAAATTTCTTTCAGTGTTTTTAATTATTATTTAACATAAACACTTGATAAGTTTGTAAAATTATAATGAACAAAAAAAAGTACATTTACAATTATGTGCCAGAAAAACATGTGTTGCTAAGTTATAAATTTATACAAATACTCAAAACGGAAATTTCAGATAAAGAAAATTTATAAAAAAAATATATGTTTTATACAAACACATTAGTTTGGTGGCGTTAGAAAATAAAGTAAACTTTTGTGCAATTAATGTGACACCATTTTTTAATAAGACAGTGTTATCATTTACAGGTTTTCATTAAATATTAAAATAAAAAGAAATTAAGGAAAATTAAGATGAAAGAAAATTTAAAGAGATATAAAATAAATATTTCTAAAGTTTAAAAATATACATAAATTTTGTGATTCGTTATAATAAAATATAACATCTAAGGTATGTTCAAATAGAATTTACTTAATTATGTGTAAAACATAACTAACACCATTAGTCTTAACTAAGCTAATTTTTATTTAGAAAAATATATGAAATAGATTTTTTAGTAAAGCATTAAGAAATATATCTTTAATTATACTTAAGGTGGATTCACCCATTCGTTTTTAACAAAAATTTTGTTCGAACATTTTTTTTTTATATGAAGTTTGACGTCTCTCTTTTTGAGAGAGAGAAAATATTTTTTCCGAACTTGAATTGGTTTAATTTTATATTTTTTCTGGACAAAAATGAATTGAGTTGCCAATAGGTTGCATTTTTTTCATACAAATAACAATGCCTTATGTATATCCATGGCCATCAGCAAAAGCAACTTTATTTTTTCATTCATTTTGATTTTGAATACACAATACTTTAAAATAATTTAATATTTGTATTTTAACACTTAAAACCCAAAGCAAAATAAATCAATGGCCGCACTTGTAAAACTAATAGATTTTGTTTACATATGGCAGCTTTGATTTTTCAGAAAAATCGTTCGAAATGGGTGAATCGTGCTGCAAAAAACTCTCAGTAAAAATAATTTTCTCCGGAAAAAATTTTTGTTAAGAACAAATGGGTGAATCCACCTTTACTAACGCCTTTGTTGTGAACAATATGGCGGCTATTAAAAACGTACACAACTCTCTCTAAAATGTAAGACAGAGTGGCCAAGCGTCACCTTAATAGGGTTACCATAACGCAAACTATTAATTTAGTTTGGTTAAAACTCTTCTCATCAACAGAATTTTTTTAACAAATAAAATCCGTGTTTTTTATAAATTTCTAATTATATACTTAATATTTATAGGAAAAACCACAAGTCTCAATTAATAACGGTAAATTCTAGTATCTACAAAATAAATTGTTATGGCAATAATTTATTAGCCTCAGACTGACACATTTTATTGCCATCAAATGTTGATCTATTTATTTAATGTATTTATTTCTCAATCAGTTATAAATAATTTAATATTTTTAAATCAACTAACCTAACAACACTGTACACACAAAAAACGCCTTTATTATTGTATAGCAAATAGTTTGTCCGTCCGTGTTTATATGGCCGTGTGTTCGTAATTTATTTAAATGTTAATTTTTAGATACATTTGCAAAACACTAGTTTTAAGAATAAGTGAATGTGTGGAAGATATTGAAATTTACACATGCCTTTTTTAAAGGTAATCATTAAGAAGAAATGTGTCAAAATTGATTTTGTTGGCTAATAATGTTGTTTCTTTAAGTAAATAAACAAATTTAAGTTTAACATATTTTTAAATATTATTCAAATAAATACTATGATTATATACTCGTATTATTATTATTATCAAATTTCTTTATTACTGTATTGCTATGGCTTATGTGAGAAAACTGTTTTAATTTACTAAAATTAGGTAATATTTTTTTACTCAGCTGCTATTGTTTTCTTTTACTGTTTTAAACATTACATTTATTTAACTATACAAGGTCAAACAAGGTCGTTTTGTTAAATTTTTATGATCTTCTTATTTAAATAATAAATATAAAACATAAAAATGAAATAAAATAAAACATAACAAATAAAATAAAAGTAAACAAAAGCTAACAAAGATTAGCTAAACATGAAACATCTCTTCATAATGATTTGGGCTGCATAAAACTGAAAACTGTAAAAAATTAACTAAACTTTGACCTTTGTGCTTTGCTTTGACCTAAAAAGCACATTTTCACATTTAACAGATAAATGGCAGCACAATTTTTAAGATTCTTCAACATTGTAAAGAAGAGAAAGAACAAGTTGCATTTTAGCGTGCCATATGATTTTAATCAAACATAGTTGAAAAATGTGAATTTTTTCTTCAAGGCAGGGATTTTTTAGGCTGTTTCAATAAATTTTCATATTTCATGATATATTTAGCAACTCACTTTGAAAGATTCGTTAATTTATAGCGTAGACAGCATTAAAACAGCTGTTTGTTTGTAAACAACTGTTTAATTATGAAAAAATTTGGATTTTGGTGAAAAATCAGTATTTATTTAAAAAAAAGCTGAAATTACTTTTGCTGAAACTGCTCTATAATGCAAAAATTGTTCATGCACTAGCAACCATCAACCTGAACGTGTTGCTACATGTGGGGACCGCAGTGGGACACTCTGAAATAAGAGAAAGGCAATTGTGGAAATCTATTTTTATTATTTTAATTTTACAATTGTCTTCTTCTTCTTTTAGAATAGTAAACAATTTGATAACATATTATTGATTTTCGACGATGTTGCCATATTGAAATAGCTAAATGCAGTATAAATTCACTTTGATTTTGTGCATTCACGTCTAACTTAATGCGCATTAAGATGGGATAATTCACGAGTTAATTTGAATTAATACTGTTAATGCAAATTAACTGTGTCGTCTGTCTACACTATTAAGTTCTTTTAAAAATTGCAATATTATGAACTAAAAGCAAATTAAATGATACTAGTTTTCGTATCATTTAATTTGCTTTTGAGTCCCTAAAAGCTTTTTACACTTTTTTGGAATTGCAGTTCTTTTCCTATAGATTTGTTTTAAACGTTCCAGTTGGTCTCTCAATTATAGCTCGTCTTTGACCGTTAGGGTTACTTTTTTAAAAATATTTATGATCAAATTCCATAAATAATGAAACTGAATGGCTTTTAACAGCTTTTAGATATTGTTTACAAATTTTTTTTTCTTAAATTTTCTTATATCCCGTTTAAATTATTTCCTATTTTATTTGCTTTATTACAATTAAAACTGTTTCTGTTGTGTTATTATTTTATAAAGTTTATTTTAAATATTCGTTTATGATTTTTTTAATATTTTAATATCTCTATCGTTCTCTCTTTGTCTTGCTTTTTGTTTTGCATTCATTTTCAGACCAAAAATTCAGCATTAAAATTCCAAGTCACGTTTTTCCAAACAAAAAAAGTTGTACCTATGTGTATAATAATAAAAAAGGTGATAAATAAATGCTCTTTATAGATAAACATTTATTAAATAATTTAAAAAATAGAAAACATGCATAAACATAAACAAACACTCGCAAGCATGCAGCAGGCCATACAAACTATTCATATTTAATAACAGCTCTCACAAAGACTTTTTATAGAACTAAATTCTCTAGACCAGTGCTCGCCAAAGTGGTGGTCCGTGGACCGGTGCCGGTCCGTCAGCCATAAGTCGCCGGTCCGCAAAGGGCGTCTCGCGAAATGGACAACGATTTTTTAAACGATTATATATACATATACGACTATATGTATACTCCACACTTCTAAACATTGTACAATTATCTACATGGTAGTAGCACTGTCCACAATTGAGCCACGACTTGATAAGCTTGTAAATAATAAACAGGCTCACCTTTCGCATTAGTAAACATCGACTTTCGTAACTTTAAATGGAATGACACCTTCCAATAGCACTAATCTAATTTTAATAAAACTTAACGTGCTTATAATATGTCTTATTATTATAACTTTACAGTTGTTACATTTGTGATGTTTTATATTACTGTTTATTGAGGCTAAATACAACTTGTATAATAAAAACAACTTAAATTTGTTAAACATTCATAAATAATCGCTAATTTCTGCTATCATGAAATGGTAATAGGTCATATATAGACACCCGGCTAATAAAGAAATGCATTTAAACAAATTTTAATACATACTTGAGATGATCGTAAACGAAAAATTATCAATAAAAAAGGTACCGGTCCCCGACGTAATAGAAAAATTGCAGCCGGTCCGTCACACTCAAAAGTTTGACGAGCACTGCTCTAGACCATATACAAAAAAAAACGTTTTTATTAATAGATTATTAGTCAATAGACGGCACACATACATATCTCACTCACGCATTTATTAAAAAAAATTTGGAATTTTTAACGGATTTTCTTTCTGAGTTTACGTACAAAACAACACAACACTGTGTTTTTTTAACGGAAATTGACAAACATCACTTTTTATGAATGAGAGAGAATATAATACCAACTACAACAACAATTACAACAGCAAAGACAACATAAAAAATAAATTGAAGTTTGGCCATGTGTGGGAGAGAGATTGTTGGCTGGATTTGTTACTTTTTTGCATTAAACGTTTGTTTATTCGAATTTCGTTTAAAAAAATATGTATTTGTTTTTCGTGTTGTTGTCATTCATTTTGAGTTTGAAAGGGGTTTATTTTTGTTGGAGAAGCGTGTCAGTCCAAGTGTGCAGGAAGAAGAAGAATACGTCTTTGTCAATGTGTTTACTTGCATTGTTTTGTGTGGATGTGTCATGTACATTCATACATATGTATATGTATTAATTTTTTGGGTATTGTATCGAAATTGAAATGATTTTATTAAAAAAAAACGAAAACGAAAGTCTTTTCCGTTTGGATTAACAGAAAAAATCGCCAATTTCAACCGTCTGTTTGACCAGACATTTCGCTGAAATTGTCAGACCAAATAATTTATGCAACAGTCTGGCAAAGAAAAAAAAAGCAAGAGTATATTCTGTTTCATACACTTCAATTTTAGCTGACCAGTTTTTTTTCAATTCTCTTTTGAACTTGCCAATTCATTCACACGCGTCCATTCAATTTTCGTACTTTTTCATGCAAATCAATATGCATGAAAGGAAAAAACAAAAGGAAATAAGAAAATTGACTAGTACCGTCAATACGGTTGCATTGAAGAGTCCGAATTCAAGAGTGTGAAAGCAGACTAATCAACTCAAAATGGCGATACAATGTTGCCAACTTAGTGACTGACCAAACATTTCACAGAATTTACAAATATGTAATAGTAAATAAACTAATGCAAGCAGTTACAAAGAACATCTAAATGAACTATTAAATTTCCCTGTATCTTTTTTTGTCTTATAAAAAAAATTTGTTTATAGATTTTCAAACAACCTTCACAACATTTTATCACAAACAATTTATAACTGATGATTTTAGTTGGAAATTTTTACACAAAAATCCATAAATTCACAACCATCATGAATATTTAATAAACAGACAAACTACACTGAAAATAAATAAATAAATTACTCACTTATTTTAAAGAAGCTCCAAACAATGAGTCAGTCTTAGAAATAAATAAACAGCACCAACAACAGACAGCAAAAAATATATGTAATTATCTTTAGAAAGAAATAAGAAAAAATTACATTTATTTGTTGTTGAACTTAAAAAAATAGTAGCAGTAAGAAAAATATGAAAAAACAACAAAAAAAGTTAATTAGCTATAATGAGCACAAAAGTTAAAAATTATTTATAACAATATATAGAAAATGCTTTGTTGCTTTCTAGCAAGAACAATATTAAAAACATGAAAAAAAATCTTTTCTTATTTTACTAAATAAAAGAGTATGGGGATGTTATAGAGATAACAACAGCAAAGTAAACATTTCTAGAAAATCATTGTTTAACAAAAGATGTTAAACGAACTTAATAATAAATAAATATAATAAAAATAAATAAAGTAGTTAGCTTTTGATTTAATTTAAACAATATTTATTAAGGTTTAAGGACAAGTTAATTGGCAACTCTAAGCCATTGATGGAACCTTGTCTGCTGGCAGCACTGTGCCTAAAGGTCAATGGCCGTACTACAATAATGTAGTTTGAGTTAATTTTAAAACGCCTTGTGGCAATCTTAAGTTTAGAAATAGTTTGTAATGAGAAAATTTAAAAATTTCAAGTTGTATTACTTATTTGTCTATTAATTCATATTAGTGAAAAAAATTGTTTACTCATTTTTGTATATTTTATCATAAATGTAATTAGAAGTTTATTTTTATGTCAAATCATGCCAGTTTCTCCAAGTTCATGGCACTAGTCTGAAGTTTTTTTAACTCTGTTGTGGTGTTGCCGTATTTATTTAACCCATCAAAAATGTTTTGCTGAATTCTTAAAATCAATGTTATTGGTCGCTGAAATAAAAAATGAAATTTCTTTTTAGAAAAAGGATACATAAATAAGTAACTACTTTATTTTTTTTACTGATTTGCTTTAATGTTGCCTTTTTCCTTCGAAAATGTGTCAGAAAATGTATTCTGACTAGAAACTTGTATTTTCTATTGGTTTCTTCTAATTATCTTATGCTTCAAAAATAATTACGATACTAACTTTATCAATAAATATACCTCATCTGGCATCTCTAGTAGCAATTCTCCTTTGGACTCCATTTTTTCTGCGCTATGGAGTTGCCATATTTAAAACCCTTCAAAGGTGGGAGTATGTATTTTGTAATTGTCTGTTTGTTTTTTTGCTTTTAAAACAATTACAATACATACAATCATTTATGAGTTTGCTAATAAAATTTACTGCTCTTTCTTTGGGGTTTTTAATTTAAAAAGTCATGTTTGAATTATTATTTAATAAATACTGTATTTTTAAGCATATGCACGTTTTTTCCATAAACAATTTATAACATTTTTATTACACATATTGATTTATTGTTGTTTCTTATATTAGGTTTTTAAAAAAGGCTTGTATTATAAGAACTTACAGAAAAAATTACTTTATATTTAACAAGTAAGAGTGCTATATTCGGCTATGCCGAATCTTATATACCCTTTACCTTTGTTGTGGATGCATAAACACGCCATCTGTTGAAGGACTTCTTCGTAACAATATTAATACACTTTGTGTGATCAACGCCATCTGTTGATGAGTTTGTTCGTAACAATATTAATACACTTTGTGTGATCAACGCCATCTGTTGATGAGTTTGTTCGTAACAATATTAATACACTTTTTGATCAACGCCATCTGTTGATGAAATTATTCGTATAAATATTAATACACTTAGTTTTTTTGATGAAATTTTCAGAGGTTGTCTCAGACAGACGGACATGGCTTAATAGACTCCGCTATCTATAAGAATCTAGAATATATGTATGTATATAGGGTCGGAAAATTATATTGTGGAAATTACAAACGGAATGACAAACTTACTATATATGCCCTTCTCATGAAGGTGAAGGGTATAAAAAGACAAGAAAAAGAAAGCACTTTACGGTAGGAAGAGTGTACTTAAGGAATTATTTCTTAAAATTTTTTTAAAATTATATATAATCCTTATAAGGATTTCTTAAGCATTTTAAAGGATTTTATTAAATTAATATAAAGTCATTCTTTCTTTTAAAATCTTATAATAAAATATTAAATTTAATTGCAATTTAGTTGCAAGGTATTATTTACTTTATAAAAAGTTTTATTTCATCAAAATGATTGCTTTGATTTTATATTTCATACCTATTGATTTTTTTTAAATAAAAAAAAACAGTTTGAGTGCATAAAAATTAAACTGTTAACTTGAAAGAAGAAGCAGCGTACTTATAAAAAAAAGCACACAAGCAGAAAAAGAGCGAAAAACATGTAGACAAATTTTAAATAAATAATAAAATGTAAACAATTCTTGGGGGAAAAGTAAATATTTAATTGAAAACAAAATTAATATATTAAATAAAAAATTTAACAAATAATAGGAAATTTATGCAGAAATAGCAGAAAATAAACTATTGAAAAATTTTTTTCTTAAAAATCTTATTTATTTCTTTGTAAACGACTTGATTTTTATTAATAAATGAGAGATATGTATGTATATGAAATGTCTTGCATTATTTATACCTATTTGTTTTTAAAAAATCTATTAGAATATTATTTTTCTTTTCTTAAATTGAACCATTTTTATAAACCACTTGAGTTTTACAATTTGTTTCAATTTGATTATTTTTCTTTATAAAAAAGCAATTAATTTAAAATATATTGTTGTGAGGTTCTACAAAAACAAAATATACCTACCTACTTTATTTCCACACCCTTAAACTCTTTCAATATTTCTTTTGTTGTTGTTGCTGTATTAATTGTATTAATTTATAACATCAGTAACAAAGTATGAACAAAACAAAAAAATCCCCCCATCAATATAAAAATTAAAAACTAAAATAAAAATCGAAATTTAATTGGCGCCGTGAACACACACTTATATTTTTTTATTAATAGAAAATAAAATGATAGAACAGCAAGAAAAAGAATTTCGCCTACTTTCGTTTAAAATTGATAGTAAAGTGATAAATAAGATTAAACATGGCACCAAAGATGGGAAACTACAGGCAATTCCAAATTGTTTAGCAATTTTCTTTGGCTGCATATACATATGTATGTAGAACAAGAATTGCAATTCTTTAGTACTTCTGGAAATTTTAGAAAAATTTGTTATTTAAGAAAACAATTTATTTATTTTTCAAAAAAAAAAAATTGTTTGTTTTAAAATACCTTAATGTAGTATCCTTTCTTAATAACTAAATATAATTTTTAACCATTTTTTTTACCATAGGTCTCATTATTTTATTCGTTTTAACAACTCTGCATCTTAATACAGAGCAGCCATTTACAAAACAACTACTCCCCTCTCATTATAAATCTCCCAAAACACCGTTAGCTGAAAAAGCATTTATTGATATGAACATTGATATGATGCATTTAAATTTTAAAACTTTAGTGGTTGTTGTTGTTTTCTCTTCTTCTTTTCCTGATGAGTGTGAGTATAAATAACACAGTGGCCTAAATTTATATTTGTTGTAAATTTGTTTCTTGTTGTTGTTTTATATTATTGTACGTAGAAAAGGTAAACAATCAGCCATCAACATGAACAAATATACAAAACATCAAAATCAATTGAAAAAAGTGCAACAGCATCCAATAGTCAGACAGTCATACAATTTAAGGCACTTTACTTACTCCACTTTTGTTCAATCAATCCATCTATCCATCCATCACCTAGAAATAAATAATAGAGAGAAGACAAAATCAAAATAAGAAAAAAAAACTATTGCTTGTATATCAGTCACACACACACACATCACTTGCACACATTTTCATATTTTTCCGCATTCTTTTCATAAGAAGAAGTAAACAATTTGAACGAACGATGATGATAAAATTTGTAAACAAACTTAAAGATATTGAAATTATTAATAAAATACAACAACAACAGCAAAAGAAGAAGATGCACCACACATTTTTTACTGCGTATCTAAAAAATATGTTCAACGCTTGCAGAGCTTCTTTCTTTCTTTCCACAAATGGCCGCCTGTTAATGAGTAGCAAGCACCACGTTCATTTCAATTGCCATAAATTTTGCATTTGTTTTTATCATAATTTGTTGTTTATTCTTGAATAAACATTTTTGTTCCTTGTATTTGCGTTATTAATAAAAGAGTATGGTAATTTTTTCTTTAAAGCGTTTTTAATAAGAATTTTTGTAAACATTTTTATTAACATGTAAAATATTTTGTTTACAAAAAGTGTATTTAATTGAAAGAGATATTTAAAATTAAATTTATAACATGTAATTTGCTAAAATTAGGGAATAAAGAATAGAAACGTAATTCAGCTAGCTAAAAAAATTAATTTCATAGTAGCTACATATACGAGTATTTGTTTATTCAGTTTCAAAAATCTAAATTATTCTCAAAATTAATTGAATATTGATTTTACTTAGCTGAATACGGTAAAATATAAATGTTGTTTTTAAACAGTTTAAAAAGTGTTACCAATATACATACATACATAGCTGAATTGTATATTTTTTTTAATGAATTTTAAAGTTGTATAACAATTGTATTGTATAGCTGAATATAAATTTGGCTTAGCTTAATTGCCGATTAGTAAACAATTTACAGCATTAAATTATATCAAAATGTAATTCATCAAAAAAATTCTTTATTCATCTATGAATATGAATTTATGAAAATTAACGTTATTCTCATATTTAAAATAAAAATTTGTGTTTTAGATACTAAAATACTTAATTCAGCTAGCTGAATTGTATACAATTTACATATATACACATACATACATATTTATAAATACTTAATAAAAAGCAATTTAGATAAATATACATGTAATTGTTTTTCAGCTAGTTGAATTTATAAAAATTTTATATTTATTAAAAGTGTTTTGCTGAATTACATAAATAAATAATAAAATCTTTGCTGAATACTTCATAAATGTTTCTCAATTTCATTTGTTTTTAATAATTTAATATAAACATTTTGTAATTTGTTTAAGGTTTTTTATTTAATTTCAAGTTTACTTAATTATTATTTTATTGTCTATGTATATGTTACTTTTTATTTCACTTCTAATTCAAGGTTATTTAATTTTTTTTTTTTTTTCAAAAAATAAACAATAAAAGTATTATTTTCGTTTTGCCGCCTAACAATTCTTGTATAAACTTCATTAAAAATTTATTAACTAAAAACACTTGTCATGTAAGTCACATGGTTGTATGTTTGGTATGTCCTTTTTGCAGAAAAAAAATAAACAAGTAACAACATCCTTTTAACAGCCGTATAATTTTGTACATTTTCTAAATTGCTGACTAAATGCTTAAATTTTGTATGAGCTGATTATTGTACCAACAGCTTGTCATGCCTATATCGACCAACAGCAAGCAGTGCAGTGCAGGAAAGGAAGGAAGGCAAACCAAACACAGTAAATTTTTATTACATTTTTAATGTCATTTTGTTAACACAAATGGCGCAGCAGTTATATTTTTAAACATTCAATGGTTTATTGGAATTATTAACGCCCAATGATATGTGAAAATGTAATGAAGTCTTTTTTTTTATCAATTTGTTTTGTGCGTGCGTTTGTGGTTTAAAATGGTAGTTTAATGTTTGATAAATGTGCTTTTAAAATGTGAGGAAACTATTAAATATAAATTGAACGAAACTAAAATAAATAAAATTCTAACTGAAAATGATATCATTTTCATAAAATCTACAATTTTTTTCATAGCCTTTTTCGCCTGCCTAAAAGTATGCTACTTCTTGTATTATTTTCTTTAAATTATAATTGTACACATATTTGTTAATTTTTTCCTTATGTAATTGTCAGAAAACTATTTATTATTTTAACACATACATAAACTTGACATAAAAATAGCTCTCATTACCGTCATTGATTTTTTTCTAGTTTTATTGTCTAACCCTTAAATTAGATGTTGTGTTTATGTTTGAAAGCTACTAAACATTATTAACACACTATTTTATAAGTATATGTATATTAAAAGTTAACCTAAAAGTAGACAACTTTTAATGTTTTTTTTACAACTCCTAGGTGAAGGCTGTTATTGCGGTTTGTAGCAAATAATAAAAACACACTAATAAATCTTGGTAAGAATTAAAACAAAAAAAAAAAAGATTTATTAGCAGTTTTTTGTTTTAATAAACAACATATAGGTAATAAATTAGAAAAATAGAAAATAATATTTGCTTTGTTAAAACAAGTCTATTATTTGACATTTTTTATTAATATCTTAATAATTGTTCAATATTTTTTTAATATTTTTAATAAAATCTTTATATTTTATTTTGATGAAGATGCTACAGACCAAAGTAGCGAAATATCGAAAATAAAATAAAGGATTTTATTAAAAAAACATATTAAGCTTTAATAATTATTAAGATATTACGAATTCAGCTAGCTGAATTATGTTCAAAATAATTATTTGCTTGATTTATGTAATAAAAAATCAATTCAGCTTTGTATAATTGTTATTCAGCTAGCTGAATAGGCAAATGGAAACAAATTTTGGAAAATATTAGCAAAACACTGCTATTTTGCCAAATATTCCTTTATATTCAGTTAAATTGTAATAAAATATTAGCTAAATTACAATTAAAACTAGCTGAATTGTATATATTGTTAATACATGGGAAATCAATGTTAACGTTTTTTTTTAATTATGAGCTGTATATAAATTTTGCTTAGCTGAATTATGTAAAAGTACATAATGAGACCGAGAATGAGATGAGACCGAGAATGATGACGAAATATGTTGACGACCTATTTGGAATTTTAAAAACGAATCAAGTTGAGAATACCTTAAAGACATTGAACTCATTTAACAGACATATACAGTTTACATTAGAGAGAGAAATGGATAACAAATTACCATATTTAGATTCCCTAGTCATCAGGGATGGTAATATAATTAAGATAAACTGGTACCAAAAACCTATATCTTCTGGCAGACTTATTAATTATTATTCAAAACATCCCAGGAGAATAATAATCAACACTGCTACAAACTTTATCACCAGAGTTCTAAGTACGAGCAATACCGAATTTCACGAGGAAAATAAGAGAATAATTAGACATATTTTACACAAGAATGACTTTCCATATATAACAATAGACAATTTGATGAAATATACATTAAATAAGAAAAAATCTGACAATTCGATAGAAACGAAACCACCAAAAATTTACAAATCTGTTGAATATATACCTGGATTATCAGAAAGGATGAAGTACTCTGATATATATGACAAGGAAAAATACATATTAGCAATGAAAACGGGTAATACGACAGCAAAATTATTCAACAACATGAAATCTAAATTGGACAAACTAGAAAAATCAAATCTAGTATACCAAATTAAATGCGACGGCGACGATACTGATATATGTCCAAAAATATACGTAGGTACAACGAAGACAAAATTAAAAACTAGATTGTCATCACATAAATCGGACCTAAAATCAAATGACAAACCTCTTTCACAAAAAACAGCACTTGCTGCCCATTGTGCAACAACTGGACATCGACCAAACTTTAATAATGTAAGAGTAATTGTAGAGGAGAATAATACTAGTAAACGATATATGCAAGAGATGTTACATATAATTAATACTCCAATTGATAAGAGAATGAACTACAAAACAGACACTGATAATTGCGCTCACATATATAGACATACAATAAACAAATACAAAAATAATAATAAACAAAAAAGCTAACAGTCAGTGAAGTAAACTTAAGATATTAACATCGGACAACACTGTATTAAACACTAAGTAAATTGTTTGTTATTATAATTTTAAGAAAATTGTTACAATTATAATAATTATGTTTTTTAGATTATATTTCTTCCCTGAAGATGATCAACAAAGTTGGTCGAAATATTGGAAATAAATAAAATATAATAAAAATTAAAAACGAACAAGAGTTTTTATATTTTTAATAAAAGGGACCTCAAGCCGAACTAATAAAATAGAAAGATTTGTAAAAGTACAACTTTAAAGCATAAAATTATTGCAAAAAGTAATTCAACTAACAAAAAACCTTATTCAGCTAGTTAAGTTTATAAAAAGTGTTTATAATTAAGTTTAAAACAAAAATATTCAACATAATTCGGCTAGGTGAATTGGGTGTATTTAATAAAATTTCCATTCATATGAGTATTATTATTATTATTCAGCTAGCTTTTTAGAAGTTTTATACTTCAAACTCCTGCCCAACACTATGAATTTAATTAATAATTTAAGCTAAGTTCGTGAAAATCTAATTTTAACGCATTTAAATAAGAATTTCTAAAAATAGCTGAACAATAATATTTTTTTTTCATTTAGATCGATATTCAATTGCCTAGAAGTAGGCTTCACTTTTTTCTCTACTATACTTGGATAATGTATACTATAATTGCTCACTCAATATCAATATACATACATACATATGTAGTATTATTGGTGAACACACAACTTACAATTGTGAATTTCACAATTTTCATAAAAAAAAACACCCACATGAGTACAAAACGTATGTGCAGTTGGAACTCCCACACAGCACATGAATTGTTAGCATACTTGTACAAGGGCAGACATGCGGGTAAATCCCATTTTTCGTAAAATTTTGAAGGAGTGAAAGTGGTCAAATACACCCAAGACTAGTCAAGTGTGCTGCAAAATGCATTAAAGAAATGAAATATTGTGGTATTTGGTTTTATTTTAAAGCAAAATCCTGAGGGTGTTATTAACAACTATAACGACAACAAAAATGACATGTGCATGTCTAAACATGCTTGTTCAAAGCAAAAATTACCACAAAGCAGGTTAAGTGGGTTTTTTCGACATTTTTTTCTAGTTTTTCGGTTTTTTTTTTGTTTGTTAGGGAATGTAAAGCAAACGAAAACAAAAATGAAAAACAAATATACATACATATGCATGTATTATTAAACTCTTAAGGCGTTTGTTTGGGTTGGTTTATCCTTTACAAAAAGGAGCTGCCGTACCAAATGTATGTCAGTATTACAAAAAACTGTAAGTTTTGAAAAAAAAAAACGAAAACAGTTCTCATAATTGGTTTGTTGGTCAAAATGTTTATAACAAAATTTTTGAAAATTAGAATTAAAGTAGAGTTTTAGTGTATTGTAATAAAAGCATAGTTTTAGGGTGTTTGTTTTGATTTTCTGTTCAACCTAATTTTGTTAAAATAAAATCAATTTTTCCTAAGCTATAAAAACAACGGAAATATTGGTGCTAAAAACTATAAATGACCTAGTTTTCTTAACTCATTTCTAAACTAGTGACTACAAAGTTTTAGTATAGCATACGTTAAGGCTTATATTATAAACAACATATACTGTGTGTGTATTCATGTATAGCAGATTAGGGATTAAAATTAAAATATTAATTGGAACTTTATTACGCCAATAGAGTATGAGGAAATAAAGCTAACATGATTTTGGGAGCATAAATTAAGAAAATTAATTAATATAAAATTTAGTTTTAATGCATTTAAAAGCAATGAATTATAACAACATTTTAAAATTCTAAATAAGTTTTTAAAGACTGTACTTAAATATAACTTTATTAGAAATTTTATTTATACCTACATTTATTTAGTATCTTGTTTAAATTATCTGCTTTCTTACATTAACCAAAATTTAATAAATGGCGAATATCAGAGACATACATATGTATGTAAGTCTGTCGCACTTTTAACATTTCAAATATGTCTTTTAATTATTAATTATCTAAAAGAAAACAATAATAAAATTTATTGTATTTTCAATTTCTAAATGCTTGCACTAAAGTTGCCTAAAAATTTATTTGAAAACATTAATCGGTTATCTTATAAAAATAACAAGTAAAAATATATTTAACAACTCTTTGTTGTTTCCTCCACACAGACATTCATCTAAACTGTCAAAGGTCTAACAAATAAAAAAACCTTGATAATGAAGTGTTTCGCTGCAATTTTTTTTTTTAACTTTTTACTAACGAAATAATAATAAATTAAATGTAAATATATAAACTTTTGCCAACATCAAAAATATATAAAAAATAATATATGTTTTGTCGTTATCAATGTACGATAAGAACTTAAATATGATACATTATTTGTTAATAAATAATGAGTTTCAATCTCCGATTTTATGAATTCCAAGAACGGCGAACAAAATAAAATTTGTGTACTTTTTTGTGGAGTGGCTGTTATCAAACTTTTTTTTTAGAAATTACAAAACTGTTGTTTGATATTATAAGAAATGATTCGATTAATTGTTTGTCAAGAAAAAAAAAGTATTTACGGTTTAATTAAAAGTTAAAAAATTTCATTTTCGAGATTAAGGTTGGTTTGTTTTTATTTTTATTTTATATTGATATTTCGCTACAACAATGTGTAGCATTTTCAGGAAAACAATAACAAAATTTTGTTAATTTAAATTTAATTGTTTCCCTGAACATGCTACACATTGTTGTAGCGAAATATCGGAATAACTATAAATAAAAACAATATTAGACCTTAATCTCGAAAATAAAATATAATTGTTTAATAAATAAAAAGGTCGAACAATCAGTTAAATAGTTAAAAAATTTCAAAATAATGTTACAATGGGAGTAAAACTTTTCCAAAACTTACTTGCTGCAAAGACCGAACTAGATTCTATAGCTTACATTCTGTTGCTATCTCAATTATGTTGAAAAGTCAATCTCTTTGGAAAGGTCTTTTAAATACCTTTTATACATTTTGATATACATATTGTTTATGTACACAACTTAGTTTTTACGTTATTTATATATTTACAAAAATTGGGGCAGTCGTGTGTTTTTTGTTTATATACTATCCTCTATTTACGGAACAATTTTGCTGACTTTTAATACCAAAATTCTTAAACGTATATCAAATATATAGATCCGGGTACGGAGCCCGTAATATTTCAGGAGCCTTCGGAAAATTGATTTCCACTAACATACTGAAACTGTTTTTTCAACTTTTCCATTTATATGGATTCAGAATACTACTTTATAAGATTGTAAATGTATAATGTTAAAATAACAAAAAGTTTATATTATTTCAAAATTGCATAAATAATAGTAACAAAATCGATCGCTTTGGAATGTAATTTGATATACATGTTGTATATATACAGAAGTTAGTATTCAAGATATTTATACATATACAAAATCGAGATAGTGATTGTTTTTGCTCATATCTTAACCATTATGTACCGATATTACTGATTTTCAATACCAATGGTCTCGTACGTATGCAGATATATTGATCCGGTACAGGCTCAGGAATATATCAAGGGCTTTTGAAATTTTGATTTCCATTAACATAGGAATATCTTATATAGTCTTGCTTTAAAAAACTCGGTTTACATTTGAAGAATTTGAAAGCTAATCTTCTATTTTATTAAATAATTACCAAATTGTCTGTAAACTTCATAAAAATTAATCGAATAATTTTAAGCTCTAACATTACAAGTCTAATAAACTTAGCGCATGTGTTTCATGTTATACATATATTTTTAGTTACATACAGACATATAAAAATTGTTATTGTTTTGCTACTGAATAAATATTTAATGGTTAAGTTCAAGTTTATTAACATCAATTACACAGACACAAACACGTCACAAAATAAAAAGTCCCTTTTCAAGAGGTGTAATAAACATATAGAAAATGTAGTATTTAATAAATTGCAATTATTTTCACTGATAATAATAGTAATGTTTAAAGTTTATTCAATTTAGTTCTGTATTTTATAAGAGTTTAAGGGATTTCTGTTTGTAGATTGCACTTATATGATTGGAAGCAAAAATGGTTCGAAAATATTTATATGTAGTTACAATAATAGTATGTCAAATGATAAAATATAGATTAAATATTCAGATAACAACAGAGTTAAGTACTCATGATAAAGTGTTAGATAAAATTTAGTGGGTGTTTAGAATTTAATTTGAATTTTCATCAAAATTATCATACTTACATTATATGGTAGTTTATGTGTAAGTAATTACTATATTTTATGTAAAATCTTTGTGCCGAGATTCCTTTTACTGCTACTATTTTGCATAAAATCCTTGAAATCTTTGTAAAATTTTGGCGAGCTCGTGCAACCACAAGACGCCCACATGATTTGCGTTTAGAATTTTATTGTTTCCTTGTATTTCACAACAGTTAGTTGGTGTGTCAGAGGGTTTGGGGTTGTTAGGTATGTATGTAGGTGTCTTTTCTATAGAAATTCCAACTATTACGTAGTGTTATGGCTGGTTGAGGTTGAAATAAATATTTATTATGTTAGTTGTAAGATTTTTTGGAGAAACTGTCATAAATTTTATGTTATGTATTTGGAAAGAATATTAGTTAGGTAAGTTTTAATTTATATTTATTTTTTGAATAGACCATTTATTTTTGTGTAAACAGAAGTACATATTTAATTAGTCATAAAAAAACCAAGTTTTAAATGATTTGCAGTGTTATAAATAATGCTTGAAAAAACTTGGAAAAACAAATAAACAAGGCTTGTTTTCATTTAAATTGGGAAATTCTTGTAAAAAAATTTCGAATTCACATTTTGGACAATGTTTAAATAAAATTGTTTTAAAACGTACAAATCCGCACTTAGACTAACATGTTGTTTTTGTTTTATCTCCCCTTGAACTTTGTTTCAACCACATTAATAATTATTAAAACAAATTAGGTTTATGCTTATAAAAACCAATTTAATTATATATGTTATGTATTATATAATTCATTACATACAGTTTATGTCAACAATTTTTTTCACCCTATTCTAAAATATTTTATTGAGATTTCTTAAATTTTGTTTTTCTCTAACAAACTACACAAGAGAGCAAAAGAAAAGCAAAAGAAAGAAACAAAAAAGATGCCATCTTATCATTTGATATTTACAAACACAACACACAGACGTATACTTAACGCGTAATCATTCCCTCACATAGACTGGCAGGCAGACATTTGAAATGACAGTTTAACAACAATAAAAAAAAGCAGGAAATACAAAATAACTAAAAAAAAAACTAGCATCAAGAGGCGTTCCTTTCTCCCTAATAGTTAGAATTTTTTATTGTTGCTATTTTGTATACAAACAATTCTATTACTATAAAGTTTTTATTTATTCCCACTGTTAAAATGTTCGTTTGAACCAGAAAAAAAGACATCAAATATAATGATATCACAGAAATGTACATATCGTTGGTCTCATGTAGAAAGGCCCTAACTCGCTATTTTTTCGAAATTAGTTTTTTGCGATTCCAATGCATTTAACGCAAATCACAAAAATTTATTGCAATAGTGTAAAAAATAACGCTTTTATAAGCAGTTGTACAAAAAAAGTTACATGTTGAATATTACAGTTTCTCTTATGTTTTTACCTTCTCCTGTAAAGTTTCAAATATGCGAGTTAGGGCCTTTCTACATGAGACCATCGATATGTACATATATAAATATGTACGAGTATATTGTAATAAAAATATAACAACGCCAAATTCATTCATTTGTTATAATAAAATAAAGTTTTCGTTTGTTTTCTCTGTATAACTTTAGTAGTTTGCTTCGCTTTTAACAAAAAAATTATTTAATTAGTGTAACAAAACTGCAAAAGGCTTTGATATTAATAAAATGGCGTAGTAATAATGTATACAATACACGAGCACACAGAGTTGCTTACTTTACAAACAAAACAAACAATAGCGGCGTTCAGTGTTCAGTGCAAATGGCATTGTAAAAGTGCAAATGCAAAACGTCGTAGCTTTTTATTGCAATCCAACAACAAAATACACAATGGAATGCTCACAATCAATGTCAAAACATTTGCAAGTGCAAACTTTTGCAATACAAAACGCATCGAACATCGAATACCACTAATGTAAACAAAGCACTTTATTGTCAAATAAAGGAGTTAATGGAGAAACGCTAGAAAAAAGACATGGAAATTATATTTTTAAAAGAAAACAGTTACAGCTAAAAAGTAGTAATTAAATAAAAGAAGTCAGTATAAAGTGTGAATTAAAGATTAGGCAATTTGTTGCTAAATTTTTATACAGATTTATATTAAAGACTGTAAACTATGCATCAAGTTATTTTTGAAAGCTGATTAAAAGATTTGAACTGTATTACTTTTGATCTTTGCTCAAAGTACTTGTAAAATAATGAATCAAGAAGAGTGTAGTAAACTTATAAACGCAATTGAAAGGAAACATCAAACGTCGCATACATTTTATAACAATATACAGAATTATACTTCGAAATACTCTCAGCAATTTTTGTAACTTAAGTTTTACGCGGATTTTGAGTTCTAAAGCTGTAATCGATTCGATTGGCCCTTTCTATAAACTGAATTTTGTGAAATTATGCTGCGTGTGTGGCTCCATCTTGTTGAAATTACATTTTAGTGATTTTCAATCATAAATAATAGGTCAACATTTATCACCGTAACATCTGTCGCCGTAAAAAAAAACTCAGTCACGTCTCTGACCATTCGTAACACGGTCAGCAAGCAAAATTTTCTTTTTTCTTCAGAAGCTCAAATGCGCCGAATTTAGCTTGTTGACGTATCCAGACAAATTGACAAAAATTTAAAGTTTTTTTTTTATAGATTTTTGTTTCATTACCTTTATTTTTATTAATATTTTTATGTGCGTAATAAATTTCTAATCTATTAAATAAAATCTAATTAAAATTATTTCAATATTAACTCACTTAGTTTATAACCATAATAAAATATTTGAAAACCGTAATGAAATATTGTGCATTAATATTATCACGTTTAATCACTAAAATAAAACAATTATTAAGTATTTTTATTCGATTATTCACCACAATAAGTGTTTTTATGACAATTCTAACCATGCATCACCTCACCATGCAAAAGATACCAATCATCATTATTATACCCTACATCACCATAGTGGGGAGGGTGTATTGGATTTGTGCTGATGTTTGTAACGCCCATAAATATTGGTCCAACACCCAATACACACTTCTTGAGTCGATTTAACGATATCCGTCTGGCTGGCTGTCCATGTAAAGCTTGTACGCAGAGTACAGGTCGCAATTTTGAAGATACTTTAACTTAATTTGGTACGTGATATTTTTTTGGAACAAGGACGGATGGGATTGAAACTAGTTAAATCGGTCCATTTTTTCAACTGGCCCCATACAAATGTCCTCCCGAAATACGAGTTCAACGACCATAAATGTTTGAATTATGCAAGTATCTAAACAAATTTCACCACAAATGAGTAATAAATCAAGCCAAATCACATCTACAAATTTTGTGAAGATTGGTCCATACTTGATCATAGCTCCCATATAATTAGTCGTAGCTCCCATAGAAGACCCACTTCCGAAAATCACTTTAACGACCATAAATCTATTAAAAATGTTGTTATCCAAATAAAATTCAACATGGTCAAAATGGTCGGTCCATAATTAGTCAAAACTACCATATAAGACCCTGTCCGTAATTCACTTTAACCTCCATAAATCTTTTAAAAGTATTTATATCGAGATAAAGTAAACATACATACATACATAATATTATAATATTGACGAAAGGCATGGCAATAAACTTTTGGATGATCGGTCCATAATAGGTAATATCTCCCATCTCATTTCTGAAAAACTCTATAATACATATACTGGGTGTAGGGTATATTTTTATTTCTAATTTTTCTCTACTGCAAGAAAAATAACTCTGACAACAAACAACTAGAATGATACGATAATGACGTTTTACAATAATAATAACAAAAATAGCAAAAATAAATGATGAGACTTGATGATGACGTGATTTGTTTTGTTATGTTAGTAAAGTGGTGGAGTGTGGTCTTGTGGATGGCGTTGGCGGTGGTGGGAAAGAGTTACGACAAATACAAATCACCATACATTACCCCAACAACAACTGTAATGAGAAGAAGAATAATTCCTGCTGTTGTTTTTATCATACGATGAGTACGCGATATTTTTTGTTTTATTTTTTCTTTGCTAACGTCATCGTATGGTTTATTGTAGTCTGTGTGGTTTATTTAGGAATATAATTTCTAATTAATTATAGTTATTTCTGTTTCGTTTTTCTTTTTTATTGTTAAAAAATAAATTTAAATAATTCTTGAAACAAAAAAAGTAAAATCTTTAGTAGTGGCGGTTGGTTTAGTGTGGTATTTTAATATTGATTTATAAAAAAAATTTAGTTTTTATGGCTTGTTTTTAGAACTTTAATGTTCACTTACTTTTGCATGTGATTTTTTTTTTTTTTTTTTTTTGCAGATTCAAGGGGGTTTAAATATGAGTCTGTATGTCACCTGGCTGTGGGCCAAAATGTATTAAAATGCCAACATTAAATAGCAGATTTTTAAATAAACTTTTATACTAGACCAGAACAAAATATAAATACGAGGGTATTTAGAGAAATCTAAAAGCGACTTAATACTTTTATTATCATATAAAATCTACAGCAGTAAATATGTACATAAATATTTTCAAGGAGAAATCTACCAAAAAATTTTAAATTAGTATAAATTATTTTCCTTTTTAGCATTTATGCTTGAAATCATCTTACTTTTATTTTATTTTGTTGTTTTAAATATTTCATTTTATTATTAATTTTAGCTAAACTGTCGTATTTATATTTTCGTGGTTGCTGCTGGTTTTGACACTGACATAGATTTCTGAATTTGTTTCACTAGATGACAACTTCTGCTGTTTTAATTTTTGACATGTGATAGATATTTACAGTAAGATATGATAATTTTTGTAGAATATTTGTTTTTTATATTTATATTTAAGGGTAAATGACTTTTTTATGACAAGTTTGTTGAAATTTACCCAATTAGACCTTGAAACTGTGCTCGTTGTAGTTAAAGAAATCTACTTCTTAATTTAGCTTAAATTAGGCAGAGGTAGGCACTAGATTTAAGAAAAGTAAACGAAAAATTTGTTAATAAAATTTGCTTAAATTTTAATTTCTATTTGGTTTTTAAAACTATACTTAAATGATAGCAAATTTCTTTTACCTAGTTTTAAAATGTAAAAAGCACTTGTATTTACCAACTTTTTACAAACATCTCTTAAACTAACAAAAGACTCTTACAAAACATAGCCTACTTTTAGGCTCATGTTTACAATTTATCATTTATTATTTAAACACAAAATTTTCTTTTAATATTCTGTATGTCTTTTTTTGTTGCTGTTTTTAGTGTGTATACATGTAAAAGTCATTGACACTTTATACAGCTTAAAGATGTTGTTAACATTTATACACATACATATATTTTTGTACATTTCTTATTTAATACCAACTAATTACATGCCACAGACGCTCACACTCAATGAGTAAACACGAAATTTTTTACCAAAGCATTTTTTCTTATATCTGTTATTTTCTGTTGTCTATTTTTAGGCTCGTGGTAGCAAAATAAATTTAATAGCATAAATAATGGTAAGTTTTTCTTTTATACGCACTTTTTTATTTTAACTTAACTTACTTATTTCAATAGGTTTAGTACATATTTAGATCAGAGTAAATGATTTTCATCTGTAAATAACACATAGACACAATAATGTTGACATAATTTTTTGTATGTAATATTAATGGGAATTTAATAAAGTATGTTCAATAGCACAAACTTAATGAAGTATATATTTAGCTGCTATTAATGAATATTTTATAGGTTTTTTTTAGAGACACATGCGTATGTATTTAATAGAAAATGTATGTTTTTGTGTATTTTTTGTTAAATAAAAAATGTATTCATTGTAAAAAATAAAGCATACCTTTAGGAGGTTGTAATACAGTAATATAATTAGAGGCTTAAGTAAAATCGTTCTAATTTTTCATACATATTTCTATGAGTTTTAATTAATTATTTGCAATAGGAGGCTAGAAATAGTATTAAGAATTTACACGGAAAGAATTATTTTCTAAATCACCAGAAAATGTGGCTTGAATCAAGAAAATATTGCATGATTCTCGTCCAAGAAAAACATTTCTTATTTTAAACGTATTGTGGCTTGATTCAAGCAAAAAGTTATTACTTAAATCGAACTATAATTTACTTGAATCAAGCTTTCGTTGCTTATTATATTACAAAATAATAAGAAAAGATTGCTCAATTCAAACCATCGTTTCTCGAATTAAAAGATTTTATTTCTACGTTCAGAAATCTTTTCTTGAATTGAGTAAAGTTTTAATACTAATGCCGTTATATTTTCAATCAAAAGTTTCTTATAACAAACAAAAGTTTCTTGCTTTAAGGAAATGTTTCTTGAAAAACTTAAGAATTTATTACTCGATTCAAGTAAATAAATTTAAATTTTTCTAAAAAAGTAAGCAATATTTTCAATCAAAAGTTTCTTGCTTTAAGGAAATGTTTCTTGAAAAACTTAAGAATTTATTACTCGATTCAAGTAAATGAATTTTAAGTTATATAAATATAAAAAAAAGATAAAACCATGGTTGTGTATTTTTAATTCATTCTTATTGAAACAAAAAAAACTATTTTCTATTATATTATTATTATGAAGTAATACATATGTATATAGAATTAAATGTGAAAACAAAACGTAAAATAATACAGAATAAATTTAAAATTATAATAACACAAATTGTTTATTTAAAAATAATTAAGAGAAAGTTTATAAATATAATAATAATTTATGTTATTCTCATTAAAGAATAAAATTTATCAATTTAAAAATTTATTTTATACACAGCCAAATGTGTTGTTTTTGAAAACGGTTCTACCGTCTGGAATATGACTTAAGATAAAAGGTTTTACATATATGTATACTGTTAACATCGACAATTTTATACAAGTTTGTGCTTTTACCAACAATGTAACAAAAAAAATGATCATCAAATGACTCAATTATTATTTCTTGCAATATAAAATAAAAACACTTAACATTCATCAGAATTGTAAAAATTTTATGAAGCTTTTCATCAATCATTAAACAAAACATTGACTTGTTGTCTGTGCCTTTATAGTTAATCTTATTTGTTTGATAAACGATGCTTTTGTCAATGTCAAATGGGAAGAAAACAGTGCTAAAAAATAGTTCTTTTGTAAGATCAATTATTTGAACATTATTTGACTTGCACAAGTGCTTGGTTAATTTATATTGAGTTTCTACATGCTCAAAAATATTTGAGCAGAATTGAGAAATCTCAGATATTTCATTTGCTTTTTCTTGGCAGACCCCTATTAAGATTTTATTTGTTATAATAGTAAACATGGATGACAACATATTTACAAAATCTCTGATTATATTTTCTATTTGCTTATTTGTTAAATTACTATTACTATTTAATTTTAGTACTAAATTCATGGCTATATTTGATAAACTTTCTTTCCAGTATACATCGGCAACAATATCATTTGGAATTACACTAATAGTCTCTGGTAGATCAGACATATCATTTAAAAAAACTGAATGTGCTATGGGTTCATTAACAATTGGAATGAAGTTATCTTCGGAACATTTTTCATTTACTGTGTGAACATTTTTAATATGCTTTTTAAAAGCACAAAATGAAGGAAACGTTTGAGGACAATTTCCTTGAACACACTTGAAGAATTTAATATTTTTAATTACATGCATATACTTATAATGACAAAACAATTGATCAATATTTTCAAACGTTGAGAAGCATATATGGGCTTGGCCATTTTAATGGACAATATATATTTCTAACATAAAAAATAAACTTATTAAAATATAAAGAATTATTTAATTGGTAACGCTAAAGTACTTAGCAGACCAAAAACATTAGGTGCTATACCAGTTTCGTTCTTCAAAAAATAAGACTGTAAAAATTGCCACACAAATTTGCATTCGTCCTGATATTTTAAATCAAATACGAATGTTATTTTGTATGCACTAGACAAGGCGTGAATAAAGCTATCAAACTTATATTTTATGTCATCGTAAACAGTATAAATACTAAGAGGTTCTGATTCAATAACTACAATAAAAACCTGACATTTTAAATCTGGGTAGTTTGAATACTTCAGCTTTCTCGCTGATATAATTTCATCAATAGTTGTTGCTGACGCCACTCGTTGTATTAGTGCAGTTTGGCTATCGGAAATACAATACTTCCAAATTCGTTTATCTTTGCCTTTTGTTTTTCCGGTTGGTGGAAGGATGCAATGTAGGGCTTCAACAATGCTTATGTCTCTTTCGTTGGGATCTTGAGAAATAAAATATTTGATTAAATTGTAATTTATATTTAAAGTGAATAGAACTACACTTACTATTTCTATTTAGTTGAGCCAAATTAATGTTGTCAACAGTTTTTTGGTCAAAAATAACATTAATTTTTTTGACGAATTCTTCCCATCCATCAAATAAACCAAACGGGTGATCAAAACCACTGCCGTAATCAATAATGATAATGTAGATAATGTTTTTATATTGTCCGGAAATATTTTTTCAATATCTTTTTCGATAATATATGGGATAGTCTCGAAATCAACTTTGTTTCCTATTAAATAAGAATTAAAATAGATTAGAACATTTCGAGATAAGTTTTTTTTGCATATACTTCTAAATTCTTCGTACGTATCTCCTAAATTCCATTCAATTAAAATAGCTTGCAACTTAGCGTCATAAATTGGATAATTCGTGGTATTTGAGACAGGCTGGGAGTTATTGCCGATTTCAAGTAAATCGCTTGAACTGGAGGTACTACCTAAATTGTTAAAATCTGCATCCATCCCGTAGCTTGAACGCTTAGAGATATATTAATAAAATTTCACATAGTCAGTGCTGAGGTGAGGGTTTTGACCTGATTTGCGTTTACTTGAGTTCGTAGCTGGAATGGTGGTTTGTGGGCGGCCCCCCAAAATAGCTCCACTCGGGCCTACAAAATAAAAAAAACACCAAAAATTAATATATCTAATATATGTATATAAAACAAAATATCTAGAAAAAGTCCACTTACATGTGTGCGTTATCTTTTTTAGTTCAAGAGAACTCATGTAAATACAAATCAACTCAAAAACACCGAATTATTTCCAAAACCACTGTGGAGCTTTCAGTGCAAAATTAAGAGTGCCCACTTAATTAATATTTTAATTTAAACACTTACTTATGGTAATTTTTTAATTATACCTACGAATTTATTTATTATAATTTTATATAATTCACAAAATTTTACGTATTCAAAGCCACCCGCACTGCTTTGAACTTCAAATTGAAATAATGATATAAAATCACTTGTTCAGCTTGCAACCAAGTAGAAGAAAACTAACGGTCAATATGCAAAAAAAAAAAACATTTGTATGTACGTACTACGTATGCACATTCAGTTTCAGCGTGTGTTTTTTTTTTGTATGTATTTATGTATGTATGTTTGTATATTGAATACAGGTTAGTAGCATTCCTTCCCTGAAGGAAACCTGGGGACAAGTGTCTCCAAGTCACCACTTTTGTCTACTATTTTGGTAACGGTTTGGCGACATTGTCAACAGCATTGTCACAATGGTTATTATTATACAATGATCTTTTTTCATTTGTGAGCTCCGATAGACTAGGCGACAGTGTGCCGGACTATCATTCAGAGGGTTGCGGGTTCGATTCCCGCCAAAGACTCTGGGTGTTTTCGAATTTATTTTTTATTGAATATTTTTTAGTATTTTATTTTTTTTTTAATAAAACTCCAAAAATTAGCAAAAAAATGCATTTTTATTTTCTATTTCAGAAAAGTGTAGACAATGTGGTCCCAAAAGAACTACCTTGTCAATAGTAACTATGTCAGTAGTGGATTTTCAATGACACGCACATGTTAAATGTCTATAGTAATTAGCATTGTCTGGGGTATACTAAGTCACTAGTACTGGTGACTGTGTCAATAGTAAATCAGTACAGCTTCACTATTGACATTTCCTGCAGGGTTATAATGACGGAGCGAGCAAAATCTTCGTGCTCATTCTTATATTAATAGAGACAAATAAAGAGAACAAAAAGTAACATACATACATACATACATAAAAAGTGAAGCATTAGTTTTTTTAAGAAAACTTAATTTAAATCAAGAAACTTTTGATTGATGTGCTTGATATATCGATTTTAGTAAAAATTACTTGAATCAAACCAAGTTTTCTTGAGTATTTTCTAATAAATTTAAGAAAATCCCTATCATTTGTTTCTTGATGCAAGAAATTCGTTTCTAATTCAAAATCAAGAAAAACTTACTTGTATTAAATAAATGAAGCTTGATCTTAGAAATATCTGCTTTTTTTTTAATAAAAACTACCTACTTTTGTATTTCTTATTTTAAGAAATTTTTGATCACATACCTAAAACGTGAATTTTTTGATAATGAGAAAATGTTTCTGTATTTAAGAAAATTTTACTGAATACAAACGAAATAAGTTTAAATCAAGCAATTATTTCTGGATTGTGGATTTTCTTGATTTAAGAAACGAAATTGATTACTTTAGAAAATAAAATTATTTCCGTGTAAAATTTAGTAACATATCATTTTTCTTACGATTCGAATCCATTTATAAGTTACCATCTTTACAACAAGGCACTGTTGCACTGAACTGTAGCCTAATCTATACAGAATATTATAGATACACTTGCCTACAATCTTGTCTATAGACACTAGACTATATATTTGTCTATAGACATCAGACTATAAACTGTAAACATTAGACTATTACCTATTCTATAGACTGGACTTTTTTCATAACTTAAATTTGTTGCTTTGATACCAAACTGCATTTATACATCACATCATCACTTACATATATTATTCTCGTTATACATATATATATTTTTTTTTTATGTTAAACACATTGAATTTTGTTTTAATTTTCTTTATTAATATGCTCCATTAATCCAATTTAATATGGTTTAATATGAAACATATGTTTTTTTACAATTCATTTAAACTTCACCACAAGTTGCATTCCCTTGCCGTTTTCATTTCCATTCAATTTTATTTATTGGAAAAAAGATTCGAAATAGTTTAAAGAAGTATCATTTTTCATATATTTCGTTGGTTTACTAATAAAGTCAACTTATGGGGTGTATTAAATTGCAAAATACCCAAGAATTTTGTTAATTCTTTTATTTTTACATGAATGAGTTGCTTTGTTAAAAAATCCATATGGCTGACATGTGAGCATATAAAATCAAGATTATGGGAATTTAATTTTGTGTAAGAAATTGTACATGTGTTTGCTATTTAAATTTCAAGTGTTTCAAGTTTAATATTAAAAAAGCGGGACTTTTTAAAGTGGAACAAATAAAAATGTCAAAATTGACACAAATTTAGCCTGTTTTATGTTTAATAGAATATATTAACAAATTTAGAAAGTATAACAAGAATCACTAGTTGAAAGTGACTATTTTTAAACAAGTAGTTTAATAAATTTTTACCGTAAATTTTTAAAATTTATTCCTTACAATATATTTTAATTAATTAATTCTTAGTTTTCCGCCTTCTCGTTTAATTTTTAACAATGATGTCAATTCTTTTGTAATTTCAAATATTTTGTGTTTTTTTTATCAACAATTATATAATGATAATTCTTTCAGCTGTCTTACTTTTTTTTTTTTTGTTTTTGATGGATGTTCATTATTACACTTGGGTAACCATAACTCGATAATAATATAAAATATTTTCAGTTTTAATTTATTTGTTGTTTTTTCTCTCGTGTTTTCGTATGCCACACGAATAATTAATACTGTTTTTCTCATGCAATTTTTAAAATTTTTTTCGCATGCAATTGCAGTTTCTTTGTTTAAATTTGTATGAAATTTTTCATCATCATAACTTCTCTCCCACACTTCAGTGGATGAAAAATCATGAACATGGAATAAGAAATTAAAAATTAAACAGAAAACCCAAAATCCAGTTGAAGGGAAAAGAGTAAACACTTTCATTTTTATGTTTGCAGTTCAAGCGCAAAAGTGTTGTTTACACTGACAGTTGAAAGGTTTAAAAGACAATTTTTCGGCAAAAGGACCAAACACTTTTTCATAGACACTGAACTAGAGTCTTAGTTAAAGACACTGGATTAGAGTATATACAAGTATACAAACTTGTCAATAGCCACTGGACTAGAGTCTTGTCTATAGCTACTGGACTATAGTCTGACTAACTTCTTCACTGTTTTAAAAGGCTTTGATGTTTTTCTCCATTCAAGCAAGTGTAAACACAGTTTTAAACATTTAATTCAACATTTCTTTAACAGAGAATGTCTTAACTAAGCACTATGGTAGTTTGAACACTCGCAATCATTATTATTAAAACATTAAATGAAATATTTAAGAAATGGAAAAACTTTGCTGTTTGCAGCTACTTTTTTTGTCCATGAACATAGAAAATTTTAGTTAGAATAAAATAAATAAATATAAAGTTCACGGGTAAACTTGATAAAGAGTATAATGGATAAATAAAAAGAAAAATTAAGAATATTTTATATTAAAACTAAACTAAAATAAACTTGCCACTTGCAACACACACACATACATATATACACCATCAGCCATAAAACCAAGAAAATAAAGCCAAGAACCTTTTGCATCAAGGTTTTCTACTACTACTAAATTATTGTTAAAACAAACTTTAACTTCTTAAAAGTAGGTGTTTATAATGTAAAGACACTTAAGATCCACTGTGGCATATTGCTGCAAGCAAAATATTTTTAAACTTATGAAAAAATTGCTTAAGAGTTGGTGTGCAATGTGTTGATTGTTGGCTTTTAAATAAATACGATCCCCTTTAACACTTGACTTGTCAAGGTCATTGTATTGTTGTGTTGCATGTCCAGAGGGTTGTTTTCATTCCTTGAGGCATTTTTTAGTTGTAAGTCTTGTCTTGTTTTGTGGTTTCTTTAATAAACTCCTGTGTTTATTTCTCTCTCTATATGTAAAAGCCTGAAAATAAGGGGCTTAGTAATTTTTAGCAGGTTATTAGAACTTTATAAAATAGTAAATGACTTTTTATTTATATCTTGCCAAATTTGTTTTCAACCAATGTTGTTACAAAAATATGGACATTTTAACAAAATTTCTTTAAAATAAATTTTTCTTAAAAAAATTTTATAGGGAAAATTCCAAAAACTTTTTCCAATTTTTTTCAGCATTTGAATGTTGTTCTCAAAATTTTTAAAATTTTTTTTTTATATAATTAACAAACACAAACTGCGAAGCTTTTCGGCTTATCTGCAGAAAACATCCCGAGTCTTTGGCGGGAATCGAACCCGCAACCCTCTGACTGATAGTCCGGCAAACTATCGCCTAGTCTGAAGGAACATAAAAACTTGTTTAAATTGGAAATTTTTAAAATGTTACCAAATTTTTTTAGCATTTAAGTGATGTTACAAAAAATTATGAAATTTTAAAAAATTTTCATAAAAGGAAAATTTTTGTTTAAAGGTGAAATTTAAGAAATTTTACTAGGTTTGTTTTTTAAATTAAATAAAAAAATAAATAAAAAGTTTTCATAAGGAAAATTTTGTTTTTGTCCTTATGATGTTGTTACAAAAAAAATTAAAAAAATTTTAAAAATGACTAAAATGTTGTTTATAATTTTGGATTTTTTTTTAGCATTATGACGTTTTTACAAAACATTAGAAACTTTTTAAAAATAACTTAAAAATAAAATTTCTTTAAATGGGAAATTTCAAAAATTTTACTAAATTGGTTTTCAGCGTTTAAAAAAAATTTGGAAAATTTTAAAAAATTATAGTTAATAAAAATTTTTTAAAAATAAATTTTCGTTTATAGTGGAAATATGAAAATGTTTTCAATATTCAAATTTGCAAATATGTATTGTTATAAACATTTGGAAAACATCAAAAAAATTCCTTAAAAAAAATTTCTTTATATGGTAAATTTTGAAAATCTTATCAAATTTGTTTAAACATGAGAGCGAGTAATTTATTTCTGATAACTGATAAGTGGTAATTTAAATTTGAGGACAAGTTATTTTTCCTTCTCTTATACATATAGTCAAAGTTAAGAAATTCAAAACTTTTAGCTGCTTAAGTTTAAAGATTTGTTCCTTTGTCTATGGCTTTAAGTAGACAATAATGACAAACAAATAGACAGACACACAGACACGATGAAAATTGTCATGCTTGTTTGTATTTCTTCAAGTATATAAGAGGAAAGAAAGCAAATAACAAGCAACAAGCTTTTAAATATGCAACTTTGAAATTGAGGCATGGTGGTTTTACAGTTTGACTCGTTATAACTTTAGGTAGGTGGCTGTCGAACCAAACTTGTTTTTAAACAGGGGCGGGCAAGTATCAAGTCATTTAGTAATAAATTGGGTACCTTTAATGAAAATAAGACAATACTTCTAAAATTCTGTTTGAAACTCGTTTAAAGAGTTAGTGGTGTAAAGCACTCTATTACCCTGCAAAACGTCATCATGATCAAAACATGAATTAGAAATAAGAAACAAATTTTAAAAAATAAATAGAAATAAATATAAAAATAAAAACTCAACACAACGTCATGATAAACAAAAAGTAAAGAAAAACTAAAATTTAAAAAACAACAACAACCAACGCACACACTCAAACAACATAATAAATGTGTGTACATGCAAAAATATTTCTGGTAATAGTTTTTGTTCACTTTTTTCTGGTTTATATAAAATTTATGACATCAACTTGGCAACAATGCAAAAACGTCAAAAAAATAAAACAACAATAACAATAATGTAAATCGAAATGAGAATTGTGTAAACTTGACAATAGTATAAATATTATGCACATTTATATTTTAATTGTTAATAAATATGTATTTGCTTAAAAAACGCAAAAGCAACAAAAAACATTGTTCAACAAATACAATTTTATACAATTTATTACAAAAAAGACTAGTAGTGAAAAACAGCTGTTATAGCGGAAATTTTTGAATTGAATTGTAGTAGTAGGTCAACACGTACATACATACATACATACGGCACAATAAAAATCTTAACATTTGTTAAAGAAAATTTCATAAATCCACCAATAAAAGTAAAGAAATTATTTAATATTGGAAATAATTGAAATAAATAATTACCTAATCAGTTTTAAGCAGACAAATAAATATTGCTTCAGAAACTTTGAAACTTTTAAAAAATTTCCTTAAAAGGACAATTTTTATCTTTTAGAGGAAATTTTAAAATTCTACCAATTTTTTCAGCATTTAAATGTTGTTACAAATATGTAAATTAAAAAATTCCCTAACCATAAAATTTCCTCCGAAGAGAAATTTTGAAAAACTTTCCAAATTGTTTTTTATATTTTTAATTTTAGAAATTTGTTAACCATAAACGAAATTATAAAAAATTTTAACAATAATAAAAAATTGGCATTAATAGTTGAATCACTTTTTTTAAGATGTTGCACGTGTATTGAGAATAAGTACATATGTATGTATATGTATACATATTTACTAAATATTATAATAAATTAATTTAGAAAACAAATATTGTTTCTTACTAGCTTTTTAACTGAACATATAAATAATTGGTGGTGTTATTGATTCCTCATGGAAAGAAAAACTAAGCGGAAATAAATATCTATTGATATGTAAAATTTAATTTATTCATTCCTGCGGCATGCCGCAATACTGGCTGTGTAGAGATGATACCGCAAAAAGGAAAAATAAGGCGGCAACGAAATGAATAATTTCAAATTATGCTTCCGTACGGAATGAATAATTCGACTTAATAACTCTTATCAGATTCGTTATTTAATTTAGCTTCTTAAATTTGCTCGTTTATAGAGTATCAAGTGTATACATACGAGTAAATCATTTACTCTCTCGCTCGCTCATATTCTCAGTCTTAACCAGTGATGCCATTAGGATACGAAAGATACATTTTTCGTATCTTTTGATGACTTCATATCGAATAATGATTTCGACATCGAAATTATTATAAAATGTACTAAATTTCTAGCTCGATATCGTATGCCTTAATCTCAAATAAGAAAATTACGATCAATTTTACTCGATATCGTATGCGGTAATTTGGCCCCAGTTTTTTAAAGTTATCATTTTGCTATTGCCAATTATTTTATATTGAAATCAATTTAAATTTATGTTTAACTAAAAGAAGCTCAATCTTTTAACGGTTGTATTAAAAAAAATTTCCGTTTTTGTTAAATTTTATCGACTAGAATGCTTTGCATAAGGAATGGCCGCTGATAAGTATTCGGAAAAAGAGTTTAATTTAAAAAATTTTGTTAATGAGCCGATGTTTAAAAATTTGAAAAAGTAGTTTGTTTATCATTTGTACTTCCATTTTCGAATAAATGTGTGGAGAGAATTTTTAGCCAACTAAAACTTATTAAGACTGATCATCGTAACCGACTCAATACTAATATAATAGCAGCTTTAATAATGGTGAAAGAAAACATTAAGGATGTTGCAACATACGATCCACCTAAATCGATGATTACTAGAAGTTGTTCTGAGGAAATAAATATGAACATATTTTTCATTTTCAGGAAATTTATAAAATTTATAAACGCCTTAACTCGTATATGAATTTGTTTTGATAACATCCAAAGATAGTTACATATAATTAATTTTAAAGTTTGCTTAATGTATTTTTTAAAATTACGTACCTAATATTTATGACTTAAATAAATATAAAAATTAATTTATCAGCCCAATCATGAATAAAAATTCCGCGGGAGTTTTTTCTCTTTTCTCATTTTTCCTATTTAAATTCAATGTTAAAAAAATAAAAAGGGAAAAAACTCCCGCGGAATTTTTATTCATGATTGGGCTGCATATATCATTTTCTTTACAATATATTAAATATGAAATAAAAATGTTAAGTTAGTAAATGTTAAACGTTAAAAATGGATTTTAAATTTTTTTCAAAATGTATCTTTTTGGAAACTAAAATGTATCTTTCTCGAAATTTCACTGGCAACACTGGTCTTAACAGTTTCTATTGTACTTACATATTTTATTTGTTCAAAACTGTATTTTTATTTCAAGTTATGTGTGTATTTCATCTTATACACAAACTTGTTTTTAATAGAATTGTAAAAAAAGTTTAATTTAATAAAATATTTTTTGTTAGCAAAATAAAACACACCAAATCTTTTTCAGTCAAGGTAAAGGTCAAGTTGCCACAATCACATTTTCTTCTCTATAATGTTTTTTTGTTTAACAATGTTTTATGCATAATTGCATTATTATGCATTAACACTGAGCAAACACAAATATTTATTTTGAAAATAAATAAAAAGTCTTTAAATCGAAAAAAAAAAATCACAATTTTTTTAATTTTCATTGATAATTAATTTGTTTTATTTTTTTTAGTTTGTTTTTGGGTTCATTTGCCGTTTAATGTTTGATAAAGTGTTTAATAGTGTTGATTTTGTATTTGTTTTTGCTGCTGCTGCAGCTGCTGTTGTTTGTTTATTAAGTGTTGAATGTCAAATTAGCGTCAAATTGACACACGTGCATTTGATACAAAACTATTCACTAGAAATTGTAATTTAATCCTCTTGTTAAGGAGTTTGTGTGCTCGCAGTATAACTTTTGTAATAAAGATAATTATAAATAATTATAAGTATTATAAATAGTTACAATCATATTATTATCTTTAATTATTCTAAGTATTTACTGTTGAGTTGAGTTTGGTGATTGTTTAATTAGTTGGTTTTACTTTAAGTACATCATAGAATTTATATGCGATTACTAGAATAATTTTTATCAATAATTTAGTCAATTATCATGATTTATCGCATATTTTAAGAAGTTGTTAGCAAGATCATATAATTTTGTTTGTATTTCCGATTATTCGACAACTTATGTATGTGAATCGAATAAATCAGTTCATTAACAATTTAAAGAAATGTAGTTTTTTCATTAATTAAAATTTGTAAGCCTAATATTTGTATGTTATTATGTAATGAAATATTTTTCCGAATTTGCAAATAAGAAAAATAATTAAATTTGTCTTTTCTATTGTTCGAACACTTTGAATTATTTTAATTAATAATTTAACGAAAATATATTTTTACGTTAATTAAAATTTTGACAGTTTTATCTAATATTCGATTAATATGTTAAAATTGGATATTATTGGAATACTTTAATCGAATATTAAAATCGTTTAATCGAATATTTGACTTTGTGAATCTATTACTGGAATCTACAATTCGAGTATTTTAATTGATTATTAATTAAAATTTTAATCAATTAATCGAATATGAGAACTGACTGATATTAGAATCCATTAATCGACTATGAGAATAGACTAATAGAATATTAGAACGATTATTCGAATATTTAAATCGAACATGAGAATTGATTAATCGAATATGTTACTCGATTAATCGAATATTTTAATCGGTTAATCGAATATGAGAATATTAAAATCAATTTTCCGAATATTTTAATCGAATATGAGAATTGATTAATCGAATATTTAAATCGATTATTTTGTTTAATCGAATATGAGAATATTAAAATCAATTTTCAGAATATTAGAATCGATTATTCGAATATTTTAATCAATTAATCGAATATTTTAATCATTTTATCGGATATTTTATTTGATTAAGAGAATATTAGAATCGTTTAATCGAATACCATTCCAAACAAATGTTAAAAAATTTAAATGAAAATGTTTAATCAAATAATAGATATGTATTTGAAAAACAAACTTACATATAAACAAACTTACATATAAACAAACAAAAACGCATAAATAAATTACATTATTTGTTGTATCATTGACATTGAAAGTGAATGTTGAAGACAGAAATGAATGAATTTGATTGTTTTAAACAAATGATTTGTTAATGTCAACTTGTAATTAAATATTCATAAATTGAATGAATAGTAATAAAGCCAACAAAAAGAAAAAAATGTGAAAAATATAATAAGTTTAAACTAAATTAGCATTAATAACTAACACAACATACGAGTATTTACATTTATTATAATTATTACTTAAACTAATGTTTTATGTGAATGTAATTGCTAGATTTAACATATTTATTCATTAGTTCGAAGCTTCAAATTTCATGTAAATATATATGTACATATGTATGTATGTTTTAAATTTTTGTTGCTTTAGATTTGTTAACTTTTAAACAAATTGTGTTTTATTTTTTATTTATTTATTTTTATTTGTGTTGTTGATTTTTTTAATTTCTATTAAATGGTGTGTATTAACAAATTGCCTTTTGTTAAATGTCAATTTAAATATTGTTGTCTTTTTATTACTATTCAAGTAGTCTTAATTAAATTCACAATACACACGTTAAATTATTCACAATAATGCAAAATTTTGTTACGCAAATCATGCAATAAGTTTTGCACACAAAATTTAACGGCTATCTCTTATTTTAATTTAAATAAAATGAAAAACCTTTATGAACTTTATGAACAAAAAAATTTTAATTGATTTAAATTTAATTTCGAAATTTTTTCTCAATTGTTTCGAATTTATTTAAATTAAAGTGACACTTTGTTATTGGAAAATGCAAAGAGGAAGAAAAAAATTAATCAAACTTGTTATTTTTAGAAAAATGATTAAATATACTATTCGTATGTGAGTAGTTTTAAATGAATATTTAAATCAATTTATCCAATATTAATATCTATAATTGATTGCTACTAGAATCCATTACTCGAGTATTATAATCGATTAATCAAGAATTAGAAACGATTAATCAAATATTAGAATCGATTAATCGAATATTAGAATCGATTAATCGAATATTAGAATCTAATTATTGATTTCAAAATCGTTTAATCGAAGTTATAAATATTTTAACGAATATTAGTATCGATTAATTGATTTTAATCAAGTAGTGGAATTTAAGAATCGAATCCATTAGTTGCATATCGATGGTCTCATGTAGAAAGGCCCTAACTCGCATATTTGAAACTTTACAGGAGAAGGTAAAAACATAAGAGAAACTGTAATATTCAACATGTAATTTTTTTTGTACAACTGCTTATAAAAGCGTTATTTTTACACTATTGCAATAAATTTTTGTGAGGAGGTGTATTTGCGTTAAATGCATTGGAATCTCAAAAAAAACAAATTTCGAAAAAATAGCGAGTTAGGGCCTTTCTACATGAGACCAACGATATACATATTAATCGTTATTAAAATCCTTTACTCGAATATAAGAATGAATAATTGAATTTTGGAATCAAATAATCTCTATTAGATTCGAAAATTCACATCGATTAATCGCTGATGAATTCGATTAATCGATCCTAATATTCGATTTTAATAAAAATTATTCGATTCCGAAATTCAATTATTCATTCTCTTATTCGAATAACTGATTTTAATAACGATTAATATAAAATATAATTTTTTGTAAAAAAAACTGTTGGGAACAAACTTATTTGTGATTTTTTGTAATTTTTTTAAAAAGTTTGTAATTTTAAAAGCTTAAATCTTACCCTACATTAGGCAAATAATTGAACAAATATACTAAGTGACAGAAAGCATCGTAGCAAAATAAAAAACACAAATATTTAATTACCCTCAGCTCTGATTTACCTTTTAAAAAATACTGTTAATTAGTTTTAATTTTCGTTCAATTTCAATGTCACTTAATTTGGCCAATATTTAATTAACATGAATTGTAACAGCTAAGTTCCATAACCAGCATCATTCAAGCATGCTATTGTACATTATTTAAACACTGCTAGGTGATGTCCGTTTTATCTGATTTTTATTTTAAATTTTTATACACTCAAATCAATTTACTACACAAATTACAAACATATGTATAAATACACTTTATACAATCATTTTTTTTATATACATACATACATATTTAGTAATAAAGGTCAATGCCATATTTATTATACATATGTCCCATCTTGAGCATCACATCACATGTACATGTATGGTTTAGTAAAATTATAACTGAATGCTGTAAATGAAATTAATAAAATTTTAAAAAAGAATTTACTTAAATGTTCAATGTACTCGTTGAAAAATGTTGACCTTTACACATGCTTTTAATATAATTGAAACTGAGAGAGAGTGTGTAATAAATAACTTATTTGTAGTTTACAATTTTAAAATATAAAAACTGTGAAATCAGCTAGTCATCGTTAATAAGGGAAATATTTAGAAAACTAGGTAATAAAATTTTATGAGATACATACAAAAGTATGTATATACAAACTTACATACATATATAAAAATACAACATTTGAAGCTATTTTTGAAGCCCTTTTCCTATTCCTAAAGGCAAGCCAAATCATGCTTGAATAACCGGTTTTGGGCCAACGAATAACGACGAATATCAGTTGCTGTTGTCATATAATAAAAAGCTGAATATTGATACGATTTTAATCACTTTGCTTGTTATAGTTTATTATAACAATTATTTATTTTTTCGACATACTAAAATTCATTCCCAACTTCTCACATTTCATCATCTAATATTAAAAGTGTCATTCCCAAAAAACCTCATTGGAATAATTTTATATTTATTTTTAGCTCTTTACAAACATTCTATTGTTAAAGCAAACTAATTTTAACAGAAAATATCATAAACTTTATAAACCTACATATATAGTACACAACTGCCATAAATATTTAAATAACAATAATAATAATAATAACAAATAATCTTGATAAATGTATTTAGAAATATTTTTTAAGAGAAAAATATTTCAACGTTGCTTATGCCGGTGGGTGTTCAAACATGAAAATAATAACAATAATATTGTAGTGCAACTGCTAATAATTGTGTAAATATGTATGTAAAATAATATGTACATACATATGTATAAGTAATTTATAAACAATAAAAATAAAAACTGAACTGAAACTTCGGTTGCACAGTAATCTTTTCACATTTTTATAGAATAAATTAAATACATTTTATTTATTTGCAATAATCAGAGTAAAAATTGTTCTATTAGACGTAAGAGAAATTCTGTACAAGTTGGGGAATTTTGGGTAAATAAATCGTTTGATTTATTTTTGCATAAAACTCAAATTTTCTGGAATCCCAAAATTATTTCAGATATCCCACTATTACAGTTGTATAAAGTGACCATAGGCCCGAGCCCTTTTCCTAATTTCCACAATGGCCAAAAATCCTCTAAGTATGATTGCTGTTAAGTGAATAACAGTGCTCTGTTAAGTGCAAAATGGGCTTGGCTAAAAATTGCGGCTTTTGTCTGTGCTAGTTAAATTTAAATTTAACTTCACACACATTAATTGTTTGTCTATAAAAACAAACTGTTTTACATAAAAAAAACTTCTGAATTCTTTTGAAATTTAGTTTTTTATTTAACATCTAAAATATTTTAGATTTACAGGCATATTTGTATGTGTGTTGAAGTGTGTCCCTGTCAAATAGTCAGTTTTAAGATTCTTTGTATACCTTTAGGCATAGTGACGCATATAGAGAGAGAGAGAGCCTTATCATTGTTTGTAATTTTTATTTCCAAACCACAGTTAACCTTTGCGTGTTGCTAGCACTTAAATTAATATTTTTCTTGATGCATCGAAAAAAGTACAAACAAAAAATTAAATATATGTATACCAACAACTAATGTAAACATTTCTATAAATTAAGGCATTTGTTTGCTTTCTATTAATATAAAAGTAGAATAAATTGTTTTAGTACATACAATTTAGAAGTATACTTTTAGGCTAATGTATTTCAAGCCTACTTATGGTATATTATAAGGATATTTTTTTGTTCTAGTTAAAAGCATGAGCATGAGTAGTTACTAATAATTGGTATTTGTAACAATTTCCAGCTTAAAAAGGTGCGTATATGTATACATATGTATTTATGTATGTATATTCCCGTGAATATAATTAAGCTCTTGCCCACTAAATAACTTACACCTTTTATATTTCATTCATTTAGGGCCAACATTATACACAACAACCACAATTCACATTAATCAATGTCAAATCTAAAATAAAAGTAAACGGTTTTTTTTTTGCCAACTAAAGAAAAACAAACCATTAACCAACACAAAACAACAAAGTTTTGATTTCATTTGAAAGATAAAACCGCGTAAAATGTTAAAAATACTAAAAAAAACAACACTAAATTTTAAAAATAGAAAATGTTTAGAACTTGTGAAAAACTAAAGCAAATAAAGAATAGTTTTATTTAGTTTTTTGTTTAAAAGTGTTGCTGGATAATAAAACACAAATGGACTTGGATTATATGTTACCTAGAGCATGAAGCTTTTTACAGCTAGATAAAGCTGGCAAGGCCTTTAAATAAGGCAGGCAGCTTTGTAGTAAAGATATCTCATATTTTGAGAGAATAATGTTGTTGTTTAAAATAATAAATTTGTTTTAGATCAATACTATTTTGCATAAGTTTAATTCGAAAAATCAATTTTCGAGAACAGGGGCCAAATTGCCGCATTCGATATCGAGTAAAATTGATCGTAATTTTCTTATTTGAGATTATGGCATTCGATATCGAGCAAGAAATTTAGTACATTTTAACATAATTTCGATATCGAAATCATTTTTCGATGCGATAGCTCATTCGGTCACAAATGCGGTAATTTGGCCCCAGCTCTTCAGGCGTTGTTAAACATCAGAAATATAGTCAGTCATATGGCGACTGATCTTATTTAAACCATTTCTTGGAATGTAAAATTTTGTGGGCTTGTATAGAAAAAACATTTTAACGTTTCTTTAAGCTATTATTTCTACTTAATTAAAGGCATCGTCTGGTGAAAAAAATAAAATATTTTTTTAGGTTATGTTCTAAATTTATTAAAAATTTTAAATTGTTTCTAGAAAAGGCTCTTTTTTTAAACTTAAAACAATTAACAAAGTTTTCAAGCTATGATCACTACTTAATTTCATTCAAATTCCAGGCACAACTTTATTAAGTTCTCTAAAAATATCATTCGAATGAATAATTTTTCTGTGTTCAAAATACATTTAAATTTAAACCCCAATTAATATTCCCTAATTAAAATATCATTTAAAATGTTCAACCTTAGCATAATTAATTTGCATTTAAATACTTTTAAGAACTTGAAGTTTTATTTGCATTATACCTTTGTATACAATTTTAATTATTGACATTTCGTTTTCTCTTTACAGCGTTCCAAAAAGCTTTAAATGCGGCGGCATGTGTTTTCTACAAAATACAAGGATTTAAATTTGTTTCAGTTTCCAAAAATATCTAAAAAAAATTTGTTGCAGTTTTACAATTAAACCCTAAAAATGTGGTGGCTTCAATGTGAACACAAGAACAAAACTCAACAGCAAATCCTTAACTTGTGTCTGCAAAAAAAACTCTAACCCCAAAAAACCAAAACAAAAGAAACAAATTAAAAGCTGAAATAAAAATTAAAGTTTTCCAAAGTGTTGTGCAGCAATCTTCCTATTAGACAATAAACCAAAAAAAAAAATATTTAAAACAGCAGACAACAGATATTTTAATTTCAAAAAAAAACTGTTCTCCCTCCCCCTTTTGGAATCCTTTATAAAACAAGGACAGTGTCCGTCATTTAGACAACAATTTTAAAGACTTTTTTTAAATAAATCATTAGTAAACGTGTTGGTTTTAAATTGTTTTATATTACAACTCTATTTAATTTTATGAAAAAAAGGGCCTAAGTGCCCCCGGTTATGGCCTTTATGATGAAAAAGAAAAAGTATCGTTTTAATGTTGAAGTAAAATTACAAGACTTAGAGAATGTGGCCCTGGTAAATGAGGTGTTGTTTGCGAAAATACGTTTGTTGGATGGTGGCTCATTTCAGGAATATAGCAGCAGGTTGGTAGTACTAAATGTATTTGATAAAGTATTTATTTAATTTAATAACTTTTTATTTGTTTTAAATTTGTAGGGAAGAAGTGCGCAATCATCGCGTGGAATGGAATCGAAATTTCGAATTTCCCTGTAAAATGTCAGCGAATGCCTCAACGGGTGTGTTGGATCCCTGTTATTTGCGGATATCCATACGCAAAGAAATGAAGGGTGGTCGTAGTTATTACAAATTAGGTTTTATTGATTTAAATCTTGCCGAATATGCAGGCGCTGGTTTAACCTCGCGACGATTTCTCCTGGAGGGTTATGACTCTCGGCATCGTTTAGATAATTCCATGTTAACATTATCCATAAAAATGTTAATGTTAAGTGGTGATATTTTATTTAAGGCGTAAGTTATAATACTTTTCTCTTTAACAAAATCAAAACTAAGTCGTCTTTCAATTTCTGTTCTCTTAGTCCTACACCAAATTTAAAAAATAAACTAAAAACTCCCACAGATGATATGGCTACAGCAGCTACTGGTGTGGGCTTACAAACGCCCACCTCATTAACTTCTTCCTCTTTACCCACCATAGGGGTAACACAGCGTCCTGTTTCAACGATAAGGGATGATGGTAAGTTAAACTAAAATTATTATTTTGTTTATAGAATTTTGAATTTTGTTTAAAGTTGAAATTCTTTGTTTTTATTTTCAGATTCCGATCCTCAATATGTTATGGCCTCTATTGTCACCGATTCCGGCCACTCAGAGTCTTCTGAATCGGCCGTTACCCTGACGCCTGATGCTTTGCTCTTACAGCAGCAGCAACAACAACAACAGCAGCAGCAACCACAAACGCATTTGCCATCTTCCTACCCACCCTCATCGGCTGCCACTCTGGTGCCTGGTGTTTCCTTAACAAATGCACAACAAATGTTACCCTATGGCGGCATTGGCGGTACGGGCGGTAGCGGTGGTGGTGGCAGCAGTATTGTTGCTGTTGCCAGCATTGGTATTATTGGTAGCAATAATTGTGGCACTACCGCTTCGATTAGTGGCTTATCAACTTCAGGTGGCACTGTTCCAGGCCTTGAAATGGGCCATTCAAGAAATTCCAGTAATACTAGTCAAGTAAGTGTTTCTTTATGTTCTTATTTAGTAAATGCCCCTATTGCCGTTCTCAACTCAACTAAGTTTGGTCGTCTGTCAGTCAACCCGACTTTAACTCTACATTAACTCTACTACATATAAGTTGTGAATGGCAATACCGATTTATGAAAGACGACCAAATTATTAAAAAAGTTGTGAACCGCAATAGGGGCAAAAATTTATTGGAACATTTGCAAATTTTAAAATGGATTGTGAGTTTATGTTTAAAATTTTGAGATCATATTAAAATATAATTTAACTTTTAGCAGTTTTTTTAGGTTTTTCTTTTTAATCGTTTCGTTAATTTATTGTACCTAAATTTAAAAAAAATACTTTTGTTCTATAGAATTTATTTTAAAACTAGAAACCGATTTTGTTACTGTTGGAATATATTTCAAGAAAAGTTTAAATGAATATTTAATTTAAAATTTAAGAATGTAATATAAGTATCACATGCAACTATGTTTTTAAAATTCATGATTAATTAATTAATATTAATAAATATTTTTGAGTTTATGGTGAAATTTTTATTTTTAAGAACCCCTTTTTTAAGCATAAAATTAGAAATTTTGGAAGTTCTGTAAATTAAAAAAGAATCATTTTCAAACTTAAATTCTTAAACTTAAATTAAATAAGAAAATTGTTTGATATATTATTGTTACACAATTTAAGCATTTTCTTTTGTAAATATAGAATATATGTTTGAGGTTATGTCGAAAATGTCCAAATTGTACGAAAATGTTCAAAATATTCTTCAAGGAAAATTCCTTTTTATACCCTACACCACCAAGGTGGGTATCGGTCATTAATGTTTGATTTATAAATGTATCCAATCATATTTCGCCACAAATAAGTTGTACATAAAACCTAATCCCATCTGCACATTTTATGCTGCAGATCGGTTCATAATTGATCATATAAGAGCCTCTTCCGATCACTTTAAAGAGCATAACGCTCTTCAAAATGTTGTTATTGAAATAAAACTCAACACAAAAAAGTTTCATATATAAGGAAATCATTATACTAATTCTATAACGTTCGGTCCAGTTTTAATCAAACCTCATATATAAGACCCCCCTCGAAAATCATTAGAATATATAAAAATCTTTTAAATGTGTTTATATATCGAGCCATTACCGCCAAAATAATGTATCCCACACCATAATCGATTGTTGTTTTTTTATCGAAATCGATAGTTCAACATCATTTAAAATTATTAAAATTAAATGTATTACACAAAACAATATTTACATTATAAATTTTAAAATAATGGCTTTATTCAAACTGATTTTATTAAAAAAAAACCTTCCCCTGTAAAATTTTGAGTTTGTGGGATACATTTTTTCGGCGGTTATGGCTCGATATAGATAAAATTCATCATAAAAAATATTAATATGAATTTTAACCAACTAGCATTTCTTTCTTGTTAAATAAAATATTAAAGATTTTTGGGAATTCTCTTATATTGTTATTTTTTCTGGAATTTATGTAAAAAATTTTAAAATATTTTTGAGGTTATGTTGAATTTTTTAAATATTTTTCAAGAAACGTTTCTTTACTAACTTAAAATATTTTTAAAATTCTTTAAACTATTATTTAAACTTAATTTTAGACAGCTTCTTTTGAAAATAGCGAATATATTTTAGAGGTTAGGTCAAAAATTTTTAAGATAAAAATTAAATTTTTAACAAGGATTAAAATATTTAAGAATTTCTTTTATCTAATTTATGCTATTACTTTCTATAGAATTTCTAATATTCGAAACTTATTTTTCAGTTTATGTAGACATTTTTGAGTTTATAATGAAAATTTTAAAATTGTTCAAAGGAAATATGTTCTTTAAGCTTGAAACATTAACCCCCTTATTCAAAAACGATTATTAAATTTAACAAACGTTTATTAAGACAGATTTGCATATAAAAATTTGCTTAATAATCGTTTGTTAAATTTAATACTCATTTATGAATAAGGGGGTAAAATTGTAATCTCTTATTTTGAATTAATTTATTATAATTTTGAGTTCATTTTTAACGAACACAACTTTTCCACTGACATTTAAACATAGATTTTTACTAATTTACCCTTTTAAAACTTTTCAGATGTCAAAGGGTTCCGGTTATAGTAGTTTTTCGCACAGTCAACATTCTCGTCAAAGCTCTGAGGGTGATTCGGGACATGCAAGGTAGGTCTTATCATTTCCATCTTAGTACTTATATACATATATGTATATCGTATATTATTTTGCTCTTGTTTTCCTCTTTTCAACTACTTAGTGTTTAGTTTATTTTCTTTTTTATTTTAGTTAAATATAAAAAATAGACTTCTTAGTTTTTGTTTAAATAAAATCTTAATAATTTGCTTACGAATTACAAAAATGAAAGTAAATAGGAATTTAATTGAATTTGTTTTTATAAATAAAACCTCTTTAATCTCTTTAAAACTACATACTACTACTATTTTATGCGAAATCTCATCAATTCAAACACTTAACAAATAATATTTACCACTAACAAAACAAAAACAATTGCTACTAATTAAATAAAACTCCACATAACTTTTATAAATACTTAAAAACGAAACAAATCTGTAATTACCCACAATTAACAACATCAATTTCCATACTTTTCAATTTCTAATACTTTCTTTTTACAATTTTTCTAAACTTGTTCTTAAAAACTTTGTCTGCGTTGCTTAAAACTTAAATTTAATTCAACTGTAGGTGTGTATCAAATTAAAAAGCAACTTAAACTTGCCGTTAATGTTGTTTTGTAAAAAAAAAATAACTTTAGCAGAACGTTTATGTTTGAATTTTTAATGAAAATTTTTAGGATTGTAAAAATATATATAGTATATAATCACTTATAATTGTAGTTGTGACTTTTCTACTTCTGAAATTTGAATTTTGTGTGAGTTGCTGCTGCGTATGTGTGTTACTTTTTGTAAAAAATTGTATTTTTAAATTAAATAATTGGCTTGTCAATGTTCATATTTCTGTTTCTGTTTTATTTTACTTTTAATTTCATATTTAAATTAAAAATTCTCTTTAAAATTATATTATTAAATTTAGTTCTTTTATTCGACCTTTTTTAAATATGCTATAATTTTTTTTCAAGCAATTAGGTTCTTATAATAACTTTGATTTTTGTTAAGTATTTTTTTTAACAAATCTTTAAACAAATATTCATGGCAAAGTTTAAGGTCGCCATCATAATTTTTGTTAAAATGCGTCCGCATACAAGACGCCTTAGATTTTTTCTAAAGCAGTAAGTTGTTTTTTTTTTTCTTTTTCTTTTATAATGATTGTTTTGTAATATATTTTTGGCTTGAAGTCAAAAAATATATTTCAAGCAATCACTATTTGTTTTATATACATATATAAATTGTAATATTTACAATTATATATCAAATATGTTTTTTTAATTTCTTTAATGTAAATTCTTTAAATTGTTTTTACAAAATTTCAGTTTTGTTAGCAAAAGAAAAACAAGATTAAAAATACCAAAATGCGTTTAAATTTAAACTATTTTTTCTCGTTATACTATTTCATGAGATTGGCGCCTTTATCCATGTTTTTCTTTAGATGATGATGATGATAATTTTTTGTATTCATCATCTTTTAAAACAATTTATCAAAGAAATATTATTGATGGGCATATTATTAAAAATAGTTTTCATAAATACAGAATTAAATATTCTCATGATAAATTAAACAAATATAATAGTTTATGCATTGCGTTAAATTGAAAAAATTTATCAGTTGAAAATAAAGAATTTTATTTTTGAATAACATTTTGTTTATATAAAATGGACGGACTAGTTGGACCATAATAACAAACGATGCTTTAATATAGATGCACTTACTTGTTAAAGATATTCGTTGAGTTTTATAGGAGTTCTTGAGGTTTTTATATTTAGAGAATAGTTCTTGAGCTTGGTTTAGAGTAGGTCTTAAAATTAATAAAATATATTGAGGTTATGTCGACAATATTGAGATAATGCTGAGATTTTTTAACAAACAAAACTTAGAAAACACCTTTTTAATATTCAAAACTACAAGCATTCCTTTCAACCATATTTGCATGCTGTTAATCTTTATAGAATTAAACGCGTTAATAAAGTTAGGAAACAAAAATTGGGGTTATGTAGGACATTTAGAGATTTTGTTAAAAAAAAATTAATATTACAGGAAAACCGATCCAGAAACTTAAATTCTTAAAGAAATTCTTTGTTACTATTATTAAAGTCAAACAATTATTTTTGAAATTATGGTTAAACATTTTCTAAATTAGGTTAGCTTAAATTGACAACTTCTATAGAAGTCATTATAGGGGAGATTTAACCTCCTCCTAGCTTGAACACCGATCAGACAGTGACCTGTGATCTCTGCTACTACATTCCGTATCCGACCACGTGGAATGTATATCAATGTTGCAGTTCTGCGACAGTCCTAGTTGGACCAAATGGCCCTTGCTATCAAGCGACCACCTAGTTTGAGCGGATTTCTAAAGTTCGAAATGAATCCAACATTTGCACAAATTCCGGAAAGCTGAAAAGCAGAATTCCAGCCAATTTATAAATTTTTTGTTGCTGGAAGTTAGGCTCCTGTCTTTGCAAATACATTCGCAATACAGTTCCCTGGGATATTTTGATGTCCCTCATTAAAAGATGCCCGGCATTTTAGGATCAATTTGGATGTCATATAGATATCGGAAAGCGCCCGTATTCAATTTCGAGCCATCTGTTAAGACTTTGAAAAGCTTTTCCCGAAGAGATTGTATTCATCCCTTTAGTTTCTTCTTTCGTGATCGTCACATCTAAGCTTCAAAAAAAGAACTAGGAGCAGTACTAGCAGTAAAACTTTTTATAAGAAAACTGTCTTTGCTTTTAATTTTAAGGGAATTAATTGCAAAATTGGAAAAAAAATTGTTAAATTTGTTTCTTTCGTAAATAGAGAAAATACTTTTGAGGTTATGTAGAACATTTTTAAATTATTATTCTGAAATATATACTTTTTCAACAAAAGAACATTTTTCCAAAGCTATTCATGGGGGTTTTAAAAAATTCGTGTGGTTTTGTTTTGCTGTTTTTTAAAAGCCAGTCCGATTGATGTGGTTTTTTGTGTGTTGAGGTACGGTCATATTTGTAATATACTCGTATTTACTCAAAAAAGCGTAACCACTTGTTTTAGTTTAGTTTACTCTTACAAGAGTTTTGCAAGATCAAACAGCATCAAATAAATTAAAACTAAATACTTGTAGTGCTTTGGCCTAAATAAGCAAAGTTTTTGTAAATAAATAAAGGAGTTCAAATATATGTTATTTAGTGGTTACGTCTTTTTTGGTAAATATTTTATAATTGTGACCGTAACTTAACAATCATGAGGTATTTAACAGTAATATATCTCTTTGACGTACAAGTATTTATAAAAATCGAAATGTTTCTTTAAAAAAAATGGCCAAAGTTCAGTTTCTCCTCTATGATGATTTTTTTTCTGTTTTAAGACAATATCGAAAGAGTTACACGAAATTTTCATTCAGTTTGAAAATCTGATGAAACAATAGAGTCAGTTTTTTGTGCATTTTACTGAATTAATATTGTACAAGTCGAAAATTATAAAGAATCCTACAAAATGTTGCTTGTAATTTAAAAAATTGTTAATTTTTTTCAAGATATTTTGCATTAATTTTTGATTAAAGCTGAACGGACTAATTGTTGTAGGACTACATTAAAAATACAAAGATTATGTAGAAGTTGAAATCAGCATAGTGTCTCTAGGGAACCATTGGTGTTTAATTATTATAAACATTTAATACTGATGTGTCCGTGGTGGCAACATAGTTTTCGGAAAGTATTCAATCCTCTCCATAGAAAATCAGATCTAAGCTTTCAGAATATAAATTAAATTCTCAACTGTCCGGTTTGACAAGTCATATGATTCAATTAAGTGTTTTTTATAACTTTTATCCGTAGCATGTAATCGTTAAAATGGTTGGTAAAACCTAAATAATTCCCAGAAATTGTTTATTAATATCAGTTCTTGTAATTTAAATAATAAAAACAATAACCACAGTAAAAACTATATAAACTTATTTAAAATGTATAGCATATTAATTATAACATAACAATAAAAATGGGTTAAGAACAAGTTAAAAACTTTATTTCGAAATACATTTTTTATTGGAATTTGTATTTAACCAGAAATAATTGTGTTTTTAAGTAGATTTTGAAAAACTCTTTAAATATTTGGTTATGGTGATATTCAGAATTTGTTTAGCTAAAAATAACTCTTTAAATTAAGCAATTATAGTTATTAGTTTTATGATTTTCTTTCTATTTACATATGTACGTATTATTATATTATATTATTACGATTATGATTTTGTTTATTTTATACTTAATGCTAATTTAAAATTTATTTTCTTTTTTTACATTTTATGTTGTTTATCTATAATTTGTGTTATTAAACCAAAAAAAAAAAATATGAAAAAAACAAACAATTTCAAAACCTTTCAATATCAAAAATATATGAAAAATAACCCTCACTATGGTAACTGGTTTCAATAAAAACAAACAAAATTCAATCACCAACTTCCCACTACATTGAAAATACAAATTTAATATGAAATTGTTGAATGCAAAATAAAATCCCTTTTTAAACATACATACAAATACAAATAACACAAAACAAACAAATTAGATTCAGCAAATCCGTTTCTCTTCTGAATAGACTTAATCAAAGAGCTATAAATGTCATGAAATTGCATATACCCGCTTTAATACACCACAATCCACAAATTGATAAAGCTAATGCCCTGATACTGCATAGCACGAAACCACTGGTTTCAACAAATGTGATAAATATCGACGAGAATGAGGAGTTGATGTACCAGACACCCAACTCTTCGGTGAGAGAAGAAGTTGGTGTGGACGATTTCCGTACACCACTAAATGAAATGCCATCACCACCACCCTTATCCTCCAGCTCTTTGTATAATATGAAATTATTGAATACACCCTCGCCCACTTACCGCAGTGTCAATAGCAACAGCAGATCTTGTTCACGCGAATCGGATCTATTTGCCAGCGGCGAACGAGACAGTGAGAGCGAGACGGCCGATGATTCGGGTTTGGATGAAAACTTTCACACACCCCGGGTGGCGAAAATCAAATCGATGGAGAATCTCTCCATATTAGAAATGGAATTCCATAAGGCCTCGCAAGAATTGGATCGCAACTCGCCGAGACGTTTAAAGTGGTTGGCCGAGCGAGAGCAAGTACAAATGTCGAAAATGAAGTCTTTGAATAATCTTTGCTTCGATGATTATTCGGAAGAGCAAATGAGAGCTGAGTTCCAAATGATCAGGGAACAGAATTTAGAAGAGAAACACCGTTTTAACATGCAGCAAAGAAAAAACTCTACTTCCTCCTCCAATTCGGGTAAACTCTATATTAAAAACTCTAAAGTGGGCAATGCCAAATTCATAGGTAACGACGATAGTCCCTTGCCTCATAACAATAATCCCATCACCAGCCATATGCATTATCCCATACAAAAAATGAGATCCATGGGCACCATACCCGATGTGGTAAGCGAACGCGTAGAACCCGATCCATTTCTAACACCCACCTCAGCCCGTAAACCCCAATTTCCCCTGGTAACACAATCAGCCGAAAAGGCGGGCACACCTTCTTATGCGGCAACCAGATTACTAACCTATGATTGTGTGGATGGTACTCAGAATCATCATTCGCATAATTCGCTAAGTGAGCTGTACTCACATGATCGTTTGGGTAAACTGATTTTACAAAATGAGGCTTCATTTATGTCCAGGACACCATTTGAGCGAGCCTATCGTCGTAGTCTCATGAAGAGCTCTACACCACTGCGACAATCATTGGGTCTTATACAACAGTACAGCTGCACCGAGGATCCCAACGTTCCAACGCATATAATAAGACCACATTCCAATAATGCTGCCTACGAGTTAATGAGGTTCGTAGAGTTATACTACATACATACTATTATTTAGCAATCAAAACAAAATGTTACATCATCAATCAACAATATTAATTAAAAAAACAAAAGCCTCTAAAGTTTCTATATTTAATGTCCTAGATAATGCTTTTATTGCTCATTTAATACCTGTCTTATTATAAAAACAAAACAAAAAAAAAACAATACCTTTAATAGAAACAAAGCACTTTAATTTTCAAACTCTTTGTCTAACACTAAAACACAACATTATTTAAAAATTACTTCATATTTTCTGTTTTTAAACTTTTATAATTGTTGATTTTTGGCCGCCTCATTTAAAGAGTAAGACCAGAAAGAAATGCACTCTAATAGTTAGTTTCACACTTTCAAAGTAGTATGGATGTTAACCTTAAAAATTCTCACACTTGTTTTACAATATCTTGCCTTCACTCTTTTTACTTTATGGGAAGAGAGAGTGAGAGTGAGACAGAACCAGCACCTTTTAATTAACTATGATAAATAAAGTAGTTTAGTGTTTCATTTAGTTTTAGTAAGTTGCTAAATTAATCTTATTATAGTTAATGGAGTCATTTAGAGATTAATTAGTGTATAGATTTAAAAACTTACTGAAATGAATGAAACTAGTTTTCTAGAAAAAGGCCTGAAGTTATAGGCTATAAATTTAATGCACTTGATGAAATAATTTTAATCATTAGGAAAAAAAAAGAAACGAATCGTAATTGAGATACTACATGAACAATACATTTCCTGGCCTAATCTGTAATAGATTCGATATAAGTTTTAGTGTTCAATAGAGAAAGGCACCATTTCCAACTTACTTTTAAATATCAACCCGAATTTGGCTTTATAAAAAAACACATAAACTGGAATTCTTCTGAACTATGACAAACAAGATTTTCTTGGATTCAAAACAAGTTCATTAATTTTTTTTTTAACTTTAGAAAAGCGCTAGAACAAATAATTACCTAAACTATTGAAACATGAAAGTTTTAAGTCCATAAAAAAAAACTCCTGTTAAATATACATAGTTTTATTCAATCAGATCCTGGTCAGAAAGTATTCGGAATCTTGCGTTATAATTAAACATTATAATTCTAAAAAGGCGAGATCGTTGAGTGCCAAACTGATACAAAACTAGTCACTTGACTGATTACTGGACAGTATGAACAGTTTGCAGTTCTATCTTAAGAGCAAAAGAGCTCGTCAATTTAGTTATTATGGAGAAGTTCAGTTGACACCGTTTAGATATTATTTGGCAGGTCTCAGATAAAATCTTAATTTACTTGCTGCATGAAACCTTTAAAAATGTTAATTTTTTTAAACAATGGATTTAATTTTTTTGCCAGCAGTTTTTCATTTATGACCGGTACTGTGATGCCTAAGCGACTGTATTTAGAAGGATATATAATCGTTCTCTCGGCAATTAAATCTTCACTCTGGAACGTAACAAAACTGCCAACTCAGCGACAGTTGTAGGTTGTTCTTGTTACCCCAACACTTGGGATAGCAATAGATATTAGTGATCCATTTATTTAGTAAAGAATTCAAACAATCAAGATCTAACAAGTTTTGAGCCCGTGCAACCGGTGTCGCCATATATCCCCCAAGGATTGTAACAGCTTCGTGGTGATGGACATAAACACCAAGACATATTACGCCATGGGAGAGCTTCGTTGTTGTTGTTGTTGTTGTAACAGCAGTAGTTGCTGAGTTGACAGCCCTTGGCCGAGTGATCTCGGGTCATTCCGGTGCGTATAACCGGCTGTCGTGGGAATGGTGGAGCGTCATAATACAGTATGATTACGCTTCACGATTATTGTACATTTACATTATCCCACTAATAAATTTATAGCAGTGTTCAGCGCTCTTAGCCAATGGAGCTGAACAAGATCGACAATTGAGATGTGTACAATGTGAGTAAAACTGGTTTAAATTATCAAAATGCAATTTAAAGATTGTGCATTAAAAAACCCAATCCGAAAAACCGACCACTGATTTATAGTCATGTGTCCTTAAACAAGATAATCTACCAAATTTACCTGTTTTTAAATCAGCTATTGATTATATTTACTCTCTGAACGCTTCTCAATTAGTGTTCATGTAGTGTCTGAGACTTATGTTGTGGGAAAATTAACGAAATACTGTGTAATTTGCAGTAGAAACTAATGAAAATTGAAATTAATTAACCTTCTACTTATCAGGCCCGAGAAATGTTCAGTTAATTATAATAATTTGTATTCAAAATAGTGAGCTCTAGCTCAGATATACGGAATACTTGACGTAAGAGCGTTAGGAATTCTTTTGATTGAATGAAGGACAACCGCTAGAAAAGTGTTTTGTTTAAGATTTAAAGGACCATGAAGAATAAATTATTTACAGTTTAAAGGAAAGAGTTTGTTTAAAAATAAATTTTAGGTTTAAAACTGAAAGTCATCAAACATTTAAAATTTTGTTCATTTGCTTATTGTTGTCTGTTACTTTTAATGTATGTTTTTTATTTTATTTATTTAATTTGTTAATTTATTGATACTAATTTAAATTTAAGTTTTGAAACTCAAATGGTTGAGATCCACCTCTCCAAATTGAAATGATTTGAAATTTATGTTTTTTTTTTTTAACTTTGGTTTTGGTTGGAATTATTTTAAGTTGTATTTTAATATTTTTATTATTTATGGTTTTATATTAAAATTTTCTGGATTTTAAAGGCTACAAAATAACCTTGCTGTAACAATGTCCTTTTTTTATTGTCTATGTGTTTGTACTATGTTTAATATTGCAATATTGATTGAATATGATTTTAAGAATTGATTAAAACATATTGAATTTATGAATTAATTTTTCGTAACAATTTGTAAATTGTGTAAAACAACAAAATGGTGCTTAAACAATCACATAAATCCTTGACATACTATTATCCTTGTACATGCTCGTCTATTTGTCTGTCTATAGAACTATCTTTACTACACCTTGACATGTAATGGCTCTTGGGTAAAAGCGCAAGATCCAAGAAAAACCAAACAGTCATAAACTGTGCAACATTGTAGCAAGCAACAAACGTTATAATACTCACATTTTTTTGGGTTATTTATTGAATGTGAATAAAAGTAACTTTAGTTTAAAATCAATTTCAATCTGCTAGCAAAACAAACAATGTCACTTTAAATTTATTGGGTGAAAAAAAAATATATTTCTTTTTGTTTTAATATTTCGACTTTTCTTTTGTTTAATTTAATCTAAAAATCAGTTTGCCGTAATGTAATAATTCAATCTTTTGTGTTTGTTGGTTTTATTTTGATAAAGTTGTATACTAATTATTTTTAGAGCTTTGAGATTTTGACTCTATCTAATGCTGGTATTTAGAAACATAGGTACCATTCTAACGTTCTACTTCAATTGTTGTCCTGTATCATATTATGTGTCACAACAACTTAGTTTGTTGTCGTTTTTTTTTATTATTTCTTTAAAGAATTTTGTACTTTATAAAGCAAATAGAAAAATAAGATTTATTTTTGAACTATGTACGTAACTCAATGGGTTTATGTAACAAGTTGGATTTTTTTATTATTTTTTTTTTTTTAATGACCTTCCATGTATATACTTACTTATATATTTATACTATAAATACACACACATATACACGCACTCAGTTAGAGAAATAGTCTTACATATGTATGTATAGTAAGTATATTAGTTGGTTTCGTATTGTGATTTATGTCCTGTATGCACTTGATTTAGAATATAGCAATTGTCGTTGTCCATTGTCCGTCGTCACAACACTTCACATGTGTTTGGTCTTATTTTGGTGACCTACTTGACATCAAACAGACGTGTGGGACAATATTTTATTACTTTGAGCTTTTTAGAATTGGTTGGTTCCTTGATTGAGTTGGAATAATTTCATGTTCTTGAAAAGAGACCTGATGATATAATAATATTAACAATAAACCAAGAGTATGTAAAAGGTTTTTAATGCAGACTTTATAAATTAAAGTTTAAAATGGGAATTTGGCTGCAGAATAAATTGTTTAGAACAGTGTTCGGCATAAAGAGAACACATGCTAATTATTGCTTTTTTGTCTTCTGCAATGAATAGCTGATATCATTATGATTTTTGTTGCTTATTTAATAATTTTAAAAAACTTCGTGGAAACTACTGTTGTTTACAATAACTATAGGTGCCAAACTTTGATTTATAACCGTTTGTTCTGCCACCAAAGAGATCAGTTATGCCCGTATTCTCAATCGATGTTGTGTTGCTTTCACAGCTTCATTTCTACTAAATAATATTTTAATTTCCTTTAATATTTCGGTTAAAACTTAAAGTTTTCCAAATCTTAGATTAAATGTTTCAGATACATTTTATTCTTCAATGGCTGTCCCGTTATTTCCAAGGGTTTGGATTTCTTTTAATGTTGCAGGGTAAATTAAGACAAGAAAATACATCATCTAATTTAGATTCTGTTGTGTGTCCAAAAATTAATATATATGTGCGACATTTCTAGAAAACATTCGATTACCGTATTTGCCGGACGATAAGACGCGCCCCAAAATTATTCTATAAATTTTTAGAAATAAGTAAGGTTTGGACGATAAGACGAATCGGACCATACGACGCACCCTGATTTTAGGTTAAATTTTCAGAGTAAAAATGTGCGTCTTATAGTCTGCCAAATACGGTAAAATATACTGCCCGCACACGTTTCTGATGTTCAACTCAGATAGTGATGGGCATTGTAGTCGATAGCCTGCTGTAGGGAATGTGTTTAATGCTTAAAGCTGCTTTTAATATAAGACCTTTCATCATATATTCTTACGTAGTCTCTCTTAGTGCGTTGCTCTTTTCTTTAATATGTCGAGGAGATTCCCCTCTAATAATGTTTCTGTCAATATATGACGGTATCGAGCTTAACGTCCTCAATTAATAGATCATTTATAGACTGTCACTATCTCTATACATAAATTTGAGTTCTTTTAATGTGGTTTAGATTTGCCTCTCCTACTATACTAGTAACGATTTATTTGAATCGATTTTTACTTTCCCAATAGAGAAATAATTTGTAGATAGATCATATTACAAAGCGTTAGGAACAAATTTATTAGAAATATTTTTACTTTCTGCAAAGAAAAAGTAATAACTTAGCAATCTGCTTTATTGAAAATATTTTTAATAGAGGAGTTTGAAACTTAAATTTTACTTAACTCGCATTGACAAAGAGTAATCACTAAAATTTGTGTTTATTACGGATCAATATTTATTGGAAAAATAAAAAAATCTTTTAAATTTAAATAATTGAAAAGCTTTTTAATAAAAATGTTTAATTTATGTTTATGTTTACTCCTGTGTTTGTTTGTTTATATGTTTAAATATGTATAAATTATTATTTTTTATAATTTTTACATTTTAAGTTCAAGTCTCTAAATATATAAGTAAAAACACAAATCTGTGTATTTTCAATTACATACATATGTAAATACAATTTATTTTGTTTGCATTAATTTTTCACCCCATTCTCTTGGAAAAAAAATTTTTTCGCTTTACTTTTTATGCTTCATATAACAAAAAATGGATTTAAATACAAATTATAAAAAAAAATCATCCAATAAATGCAGCAGCCGTAATTTTAGTGGTGTCCCTAGGCGATTATTGGACGGCAGTAATCGTCAAATATCATCGATTGCTTTAAATGCTTCAACGGCCTCGGCCAGCAATAACGTACTAATGAATTCATCTAGCTCACCGTATGGCACACTGAGTAGCATCAAATCTACTCACTCCTCATCATCATCATCGAATGGCAGCCATAGCAGTAGTAGTGGTAGCAATAATGTTATAACATTTCAATGTACTTCAGGCGACACAGTGGACGGCCTGCCACCGGCCTCCTCTTCATGCTCATCATTTACAGCCGCAACACAACAACAGACTCAACAGCAACTACAACAACAACAACAATCGTTAGTAGGCTCACCTGCCAGTGGTGGTGGGTGTTGTTTAGGCGTTGTTACCGCCTCCACAGCTGCATGTGCTGCTACCGGCGGCTCTAGTGGCAGTGGTGGTGGTGGTATACTTGTCTTAAATAGCAATAGCGGTGGGAATAGCCCTCGTTTGGGTGATGCAGCTTTAAGTTCTTTAGCAGCCAGTCCCACAGATGCCTGCAGTATACGCTCAAATCCCTCGGCCGCCTCTTTAATGGCTAACGATATGTTGGCGTCAGGTGGTACGGGCGTTACTTCGGTCATTTGTGGTGGCATTGGTAGTACTGCTACGCTTTCACCGCTTTCTTCTTCTGCTGCTGCTCATCATCTTATGCGACGTCCCAGCATTACTATGTGCGTTTAAGTTCCATTATATTCACATTAGCTACTTTTGCAAAATTTATTTTCTTTTTTTTTTTTTTTTGCTTCGATATAAAAATTTTATTTTTTTTTCTTCTTTTTTCTCGTTAAGTCCATTTCCAGTATCATTTTGAAACACTGTGCTGTAGTTGGTTTGTCTTTATTTTGCTTGAGTGTTTTTTTTTTAATTTGATTTGCTTTTCGATTTCGTTATTTCTTTAGAAAGCATGTTGTTTTGGAATGATTTCTTTTTAGGATTCTAGAGATAATTTAATAAGAGATGTAATTATAGCATCTTTGTCACAAAATATCACAAACAAATTTCACTTAATGAGAATGAATGAATTCATTCATTTCGGTTCTTTCATTCATAAATTCTTTTTGATTTTCTAAATTGCTGTCTTCGTGAAAACCTTTTTATTTAAAAATAAGGTTTTTTGTTGTTAAAAAAACTTAAAAATTATAACAGTTTTTTCTAAAAAATATTTCCCTAAAAAAGCTGTTCCCATAAGAAAAAGAATAAAGTTCCTAAAAAAAAAAAGATATTTTACAAAAAGCTATTTCATAAGAAAGTAATTTTACTAAAAGTGCTTTATCGTTAGAAAAAAAATTTTGTATTTACTGTGTTAAGTGTTTTTACTTATAAAGCTTTTTGTAATTAAAATAGCTTTTTTAACAAAAAAAAATCTTTTTCACAATCTTTTTAATTTACTTTTTTACAAAAGAGTATTTTCACTAAAAAAGCTTTTCTTAAAAAAACTACAATAAAATACCTTTTTCCCGAAAAAAAAAGTATTTTCACTTTAAAAGCTTTTTCACTAAAGAGCTTTTTTACTAAAAAGATAAATTACATTAATAGCCTGTTCGCCGATCTCGAACGTTAACGTTCGCTTAGATAAGACTTAAGACATAAACTTGATTGTGGAATAAACAAACTTGATTGAGTAAAAAAATAGATACGATAAAAAGTTTGTGTCTTAAGTCTTATCTAAGCGAACGTTAACGTTCGAGATCGGCGAACAAGCTATAAATATGATTTTTGAAAATAATTTTTACTAATAAGGATTTCAACAAACTAATAGTGGTAATCAAACCAAAATTTTAACAAGACTAAGAAAAGTTTTTAACAAAACACCGTTTTCATTTCATCCATTTTATAGAATTGTGAATTTGAAAGAAATCGTTAAATATCTTACGAATGTCCTAAATAATCGGTTCCCTGTTCTTTCTGTGTGTGTGGCTGTCCGTTTGACAAATTGTTTGTTTCATTCACTATACAACTCACTAAAATACTAATCATACTAATTTTGTAATATATGTAGTTAAAAACACTAAGCAGAAAATCCTTCCCGCTTCCTCCTCAAAAACAAGCCTTTGTCCCACATTTCTAAGCACTTGAAAACTTTCTTCATTTCACCCCACCAAAAACAAAGCACTTCATTACAAAAAAATTCCAAAAAGCTTTTTTCTTAAACAAAACATTTAGTTTAGTTTTTGTTATTTATAATTATTGCAATTATTATTAGTCTCAAATATGGCAAATGTCCCCTTTTAACTGTTGATTTTTTTTTTTATTTTTTTAATACAAATTGTTTACTAATTTTATATTTTTATTTGTTTACTTTTTTTCAAACTTTACTTTACATTTATTTGATTGAATGTAACTCTTCAACAACTTTGGATTATTTTGTGTTATGAATTGCTGTTAAAAAAAATCAAACATTTTTTATTAAAAAAAAAACAAACAAATTGGAACTACAACCTCTGCTAACTTTGTCTTAGGAATCCCAGTTCTGGCTCTTTAGTTATAAGTGAAACAGGTTCATTGGATCGCATGAAAAATACCACCGAAAAACGTAAAAAAGGACCACTGGACGATGGGCCCAGAGTGTCGGATCGTGTGGAGGAAACTCGTGTAAATCCGAATTCTTTAATTGATGAGATTTTGAAAGATACAAAATTGGATCAATTAGAGGAAACGGCTGAAAGTAAGTGTGGTTTTATTTCAGACTTATGATTTAATTAATTTGTTGTATACTATTCACAAGTTATTGTAAGTAGAGCTTTTATTACTACAAATATATATATATATATATATTTCTTAAATATAAACTTAAGTGAAAATTATACAAGATTCTCCTAATTTTTATTGTAATAAATTGTTTACTAATTTAAAATTTCGTTTTTTTTTATTACATTTAGCTTCCGGTTTACAACTGTATATAGGTAAAGATGGCACCACATCATTTGGTAACCATGAGCTTAAATCTAGAGTCTCTGCTGGGGCCTTCAAACAGGTTGTCATGGAAAATCCAAGATAGTAGCATAAATTTCTAATCTAAAATAAGACTTTTCAAAACAACAACAAACAAACCTACTACTATTACAAACTACAAAAAACTATACTATATATAATTAATATACACACACATATTGCTATAATACAAAAATTAAATTAAATATAAAACAAAATGAAAAGAAATTCAATAATTTATATTAATTATATTAAAGAAAACAGAGTATCTAATAAAAGAGAAAAACAAAAAACAAATTATTAAAATTACAAAACAACAACAACAACTACAACAAACCATAAATGTTATTATACATATATAGAAAATATACTAAAAATATATATTATATTTAAAAAGAAAAAGCAACAATTTCTATTGTATTTAAACAAACAACAGAATAACGAGAACTACTAACTATTGCTCCTAAAGCTATTTCTTATATTTAAAACCTACAAAAAGCTAAACAAACTATATTCCCCTTTTAAAAAAGTTATAGAAACAATTTAATACCAAACTAAAGTATTGCATTATGTTACTAAACAATTCTAAATGTTGTTTAAAATGCAAAATTAAAACAAAATTATTGAAACATTACGAGATGTCTATAAAAACCATTTTTAAATCTATATTAAAACCCCAACCTACCGTTATGAAAACAATAAAGAATTTTTTCGACAATTTTGAAAACTCACAACTCACTTTACAAAATAATTTAAAAAAAAAACAAATAACGCATTTCCTTTTAAATTAGTTTTTCCATTAACTTTTAACTTAACAAACCAACAAAAGAAAAAATACTGTTTAAATCATAAATAAAACTCTGCTGCCCATATAAAGCACATTGTAAAATTATTGCTTAAAGAAATAAAATAAAACTAGGCTTCCTTAAAAAAAAACACAAAAAATAAAACTAAATTTATTAAGAAATTTAAAACTAAAAACACAGTTTCGAAATCTGCTTTCTCAAGCACGATTTAACGAAATAACAGTGAATTTATAATTAAAACTAAAGCAACAAAAGCGGAAACATTTATTAAAGCTAAATCACCTGAAAATATTTTTTTATTTAAAACAATAATCATTTTCAATAATTAAACTGTAAATTCAAATCTTTAAACCCCCACAAGGATTTTTAATTATAAAATTATATATTTTAAAACTCTGTTAACAAAACAAAAGAAAAGAAATGTTAAACTAATCTTATGTTGATTTTATATTTTTATATAAAAATTTTTTTTCCCTTCTGTGTATATTAATTTAAATTGATTTTGTTTATCAAATCAAGTGTTAAATTATTTTATAAAATACTAAACATTTTATCATATAATTCACCATAGCTATGCAATAAATAATTAAACTACGCTTCATATTATTAAAAAAAGAAATAGTACCATAACATTTTGAAAACAGATTTAAATAAAATACAAACAATTCAATACAATACCATTTTCATACACACACACACACATATTCAACAGTTTTTATTAAACAAAACAAGGCAAACAAAAAAAAGTATAACAATTATGTATGAAAATGTTTATTTTGTGAAATATTAAATAAGTTATAAACATTAATAAATAATTAATAAAATATTTAATTATAACTGCTTAGTATGTAATAATAAATATGTATTTGTGAGTATAATATAAATATATTGATTAATATTAAAATTAATTTAATTAAATTATATAAAATTAAATAAAATAAAAAAGGAAATAAATTTTTTGTCGTGTAAAAATATTAAAAACAGAAATTAAATAAAAAATTGTGATTTCAAACAAAAACAAGTAACATTATTTATTTATTTCAAACTACCCGGTAGCCCAAGCATAGTTTATACTATTTGACTTCATTTAAAGGTATTATAAACCAATCAATCAATTAATTGATCTGATTGGTTCGGAGTTTCATTAAATCTTATTATAGATATATGTATGTATTATCGATTATCAAACTTCGGTTGAAAACACTTTTTCAGTCGAACTACACAGTGGCTCACAGTTTATATTAAAATGTACATTTCAATATATTAAAACTAAAAGTGCTCGTTTTTCCACATCACAGCTTATTTTATGCAGGAACGTATGGATTCCAAAAACTTTTTTTTAGTATTTGCTGGTTTTATTATCTACAACAGGTTTAAGGCGATTTGGCGTAGATGCGATCAGTTTTATATTGACACTTGACATTACAAAAAAATTCCACAGAAAATATTAATAGAAGTAGAAAAAAGAAAAACGAAAAAAACAACGACGCTGCATTGAGCTATCCCTGCAGCAAAAATTGACTGCATAAAATAAGCTGTGACGTTAAAAACGAGAATTTTTTTGTTTCTAAGTTTTAATATATTAAAATGTACATTTTTACAATAATTTTTGGTTGTTTGTTAGACTATAACATTTTTTCTATTAAATGACATCAATTTAGTTCCTGTTAGTATACTTTTTATGGAAATTTTAAAACAAAAAAAATGCACTGCCTAAAATAAGCTGTGAGCCACTGAAGGCTCCCATTTCAGTCGTCTTCGAGTCACTGACTTTCCGTTTTTCATACCATTACTTAAAAGTTATTCAGGGGTGTCATAGAAATCAATATTGGTTTTGCTAAATGTCGGTTTTAAAACCAATATTGGTTTCATTTGGTGTCACGAAACCAACTTGGTTTTGTTAATTTCGAATGTAAATAAAACCAATATCGAAACAGCTGTTGTTTACATTTTTATTATTATTATTTTACTTTTTTGCAGAAAATTGACAAAATATATTTTTTCATTAAAATATGATAAGTGCTTAGCATTTTTGTTATTGGAGACAATGGCCGTTTTGAAGATGTACAGGGCACTTCTTTCTCACATGCAGCATCTACGTCTTCGTTGAAACCAACTGCTACGCCACAAACACCTTCCACCAACTGCGAAATGTATCATAGCCATACTATGGCCTCTTGTGTTGTTGTCAGGTGATGCTTTGCAAACGGTCCACCGCCAGTTACCTCGCTCTTCCACTCAGTCCATTTCTGTGGAAAAAATTTTCTTTACCTTTATCCACCCATTCACGTCAAATTGTGGTGGCCCGGCACTATTCAGTGAATCAGCCAGTTCTTCCCACAGGGCATTTACTGTTGGTTTGTCGCACTTCGTGTAGCTAAATCAGAATATTTTTCTATGAATTCCATGAGTATTTTATTTTGTGTATTGTTTTTATGTTTTCCCCTAGAAAATAAAAAAGTCAGTGCAAAAATGTTTCTTTTTATAAAGCAAATATTAAATTAATTTACTTACATTTCTAAAATATATACCGCTGCAAAAAAATTAAAACTGACAGCTGTTAGCTGCTTGGTTTATTTCCAATAAAAAACCCGATAAAATTGGTTTCTGTGACACCTAAAACCGACATTAATTCTAGTTCGAACATAAAACCAATAACATTGGTTTCTATGACACCAAAGAATTTTTTCTTGTCGGTTTTAAAACCAATTCTGACAATGTTGGTTTCTATGACACCCCTGATTAAGAATCTTGATATGCGTTCAAAGTCGAAACTAGTTTCAATATTTTTGAAGAATATTTAATATATTTTAAAGAGAAAGCACTAGATTATTCTTCTTCGGCATGTTTTAAAGGAGAAATAAATTTCATTTAATATTGTTTTGGAACGAATAAAAAGAAAAACCACTTAATATTCATTATTCACTTGTTTAAATCAGTTTAATTTTTTAATCCCGCTTTTAGAACAAAATTATAAAGCTAAAATACTTCTTTCTATTGAATTTGTAAGTTATGATTGGTCTCAAAACTGATCTAATATAGGCCCCGATTACCGTTTACAACAGTTGTTATTTTAATGTTGTATTTTTTTAAATGCGATCATGATTTACAACTGTTGTCAGCACTGTTGTTTTTGGAGTTGTCTGTGTTCTGTAACATCGATTATCGTTTACAACATGTGTTTTTATGTGTTGTTAGTACTGTCAAAAATATACAACTGCTTATTTGGTGTTGTTATGAACGTTATAAGTTGAAAAACGAAAATTGGAAACAAATTTGTAAGTATTCATATAAAATTTTATTGCAAAACATACATGCATAACTGTAAAAAATACTTAATTATAAATATTTCTTAGCAAAATTACAAATAAAAAACAACTGGAAAATATGGTTGAGCTTATGAAAATTCATCCAGATATTGGCCGAGGTAAGTTACCATTTGGATGTAACAAAATGCAAGTTAGGAGCACATGGGATACATTTACGGATTAATTAAATAGCTTGTGACCGCTACTATATAATTTATAATATATTACTTAAAAATAATTTGTATTTTATCATAGGTATGGACTCACTATAAGGCAAATCTAAAAAGAAAATTGGCTGCAAACAAAAGAAACTTTCAAGCTACTGGTGGTGGTCCGTCCACAGAAATAATCTTGAGTTCACTAGAAGAGAACACTGTGGAGCTTGTCTCAATGTAACCCAAGTTAATCCAAATGGTTCTGCAATGGGTTTGGCAAATCAAGATTCCGATGGGGCGGAATTAACATTTATACCTGAGGAGCGTTCACAGACTGTTGCATCTACTGAAACACCATTACCAAAAAATCGCAGAAAGAACAAGTTGGAGGACGAACCTTTACAAATATTAAAAACGCAAGCCAAAAATCAAGAGAAGATATTAGAGACATTGAAAAGATAGGAAGTAATTCATATAAAAATTACCAAATAAATAAAAACATTTATGAATTAAAAAAAGAAGGCTGAACTACAAATGAAATTGATATGTAGCAGCCAAACTTAAATTAACAAAGAATTCAGGAGTTGTGATATACATATACATATGTACTTACATATGTATGTATATATGTATATTAAATAACTTTAGTTTTAGTTTTAAGAATCTGTGAATTTTTTGGTGATATTTTTTAACATATGAATAAGTTTTTAAGCTTTTCTTTTTTTGTATTCTTTTTTTAAATCAAGTGAATTAAAGCAATAAATATGTTAAAAAAAATTTCTTATTCATTTAAAACAGCAAACATTAAATTATTTCTAATTCGGTGTTTATATCCATTACATATTTTACTTTTAATTGAAACAATATTGCGCGTATTAGAATATTATTTAAACTTTTTTTCCAACTTGACAGTTTTTCATACGCAGGGATGTAATTTTACGGATAATGTGCACTAATATAAAATGCAACCCTGTGACATACACAACACCTAGATGTTGTAAACCATAATCGAAAACAAATTAGGTGTTGTGTTGTAGCTAAAACAACACAACATTTTAGTGTTGTAAACGGTAATCGGGGCCATAATATCCTCTGCATTATTTTCCTGTGTAATTCGTAAACATAAGTGACAAATAAAAAAAGCAATCTCAATTAATGATAATTTATATTTCTGACCAAAAATTTAATTTGTATGCGATAAACTCTTTCAATCACTTGTAAATATGAGTCAAATTGAAAAACCAATCACCATCAATCTGTAAATACATTTTTATTTAAGAAAAATTGAAAAATTTTAAATCATCAATTAATTTGTAAATATCGATCAAATGGAGAAAAGAAGATCAATCTAAAATCACTAAGAATCGATTTTTAATGGAAAATCTTAAACAAATGAAAATTTGCCATAAATGTGTAAATATGTTTTAAAACAAGAAAAGGAAGACAAACTGTTCTGGATTGTATCAATTATTTTAAAAGCCAAATAACAACTAATACTTAATTTAATAAAAAAAAAATATTAAAATAAAAAAAGTTCTTCAAAAACTTTGAAAGTAAATAACTGTTTGTAAATAAAACTTAAATTTCTCTACTATCAGAAGTAAAAGTAAATTTGCGCAGAAATATTTTAAAGAAAGAAACCTTTGTAGTGCTCACAAATCAATAAAACACCTCATTTAAATTAGACAATTACACAGCGAAATTTAAAATTTTCATTTCATTTTGTATTCACTCTTCATCTAACATGGAACGTTGGTATAATAAATTGGCTGTAGTAACGGGTGCCAGTGGTGGTATAGGAGCTGCTTGCGCTAGAGTCCTAGTTGCAACCGGTATACGCGTAGTGGGTCTAGCACGTAGAGAACATAAACTTAAAGAATTGCAAATGTCGCTGCCAGATAAACAAAAATCTTTGTTTATACCACGAAAATGTGATGTTTCCCAAGAAGACCAAGTAATAAAAGCCTTTGAATGGATTGAAAATGAATTGGGAGGAGCTGATATATTGTTAAATAATGCAGGGATAACAAGAGAAACTGAACTAGTAGCACCGGGTAATACCGAAAAAATCCAACAAGTTATTAACACAAATGTTATGGGTGTTTTGTGGTGCACCAGAGAGGCCTTTCAGCGTATGCATAAGCGAGGAAATGAGGGTCATATATTGATCATTAACAGTATTGCCGGGCAACAAGTACTAAATTTTATAGATGTTTTGCCTTCATTTAATATATATCCTGCAACTAAATTTGCCATAACTGCCATGACCGAAACATATCGACAAGAATTTCAATTGTATAAGAGTAAAGTAAGGATAACGGTAAGTTAATTATAAAGTAATTGGTTAAAACCTAAAGTTTGTTAATAAATTTATGCAATAAAGGGTATTTGTCCTGGTGCTGTTAATACAAATATATTTCCCGAAGAAATTCATTTCTATGTCAAGGATATGGCCCGTTTAGAACCACAAAATATTGCTGATGCAGTATTGTATGCTTTAAGGGTGCCACCAAATGTTCAGGTTTGTTAAAACAATTTTTACTTTCACAAGCACAAGATTATATGTACATCTAGAAAAATCTCAAAATCTTATATGTGAAAATTTCCCTGGCTCAAGTTTTACTATAGAAATCTTTCTCTAGCTCAAGATTTTCCTAAAGAAATCCTTTCCTGGTTGAATATTTCCTCATAGAAATTTTTCACTGGCTCAAGATTTCTTGATAGAAATCTTCCACTGGCCCAAGATTTTCTCAATTCAATTCAAATTTTTTTTCTTTGATATTTACAGATTCATGAAATTACCGTCAAACCCATGGGAGAAATATTTTAATTTTAAAGTTAAAAATACAAAATCTGTACTCACCCTTATTACATATAATGTTGATTATTTAATTAAAAATTTTGTAATTTATGGAGAACAATAAATAACTGCTTCCATATTAAAATTTCTTGATTGCAGAACCTGAAACAAAAACAAATGCATGTTGAATAGTAACCAGTTTATTCATTTTAGTTTTTCAATAAATTCAATTTATTCTTGAGTAATCTATGATTTAAACGATGCATGCAAAGAAATTGATTATTAAGAAAGACAACGGGTATGTCCAGACGATATAAACGTAGAAAACGAAGATTTTCTTTGGCATCAATAAAAACCTTCTCCAACTCGTATTCACCGGGGAAATTAAGTTCCAATTCTTCAAGCAAAACATCACACAAAGAACAAGGATCTTTGGTATACAAGGTTATAAGGGGCAAACGTTCTGGCAAAGAAAGCGAGGGTCTGAAGATTTAGAATAAAAGAACGATGAAAATTATGAAATAACAAAATCCACTAAGCTTACAATTTTTGAACAATTAAGGCCAAAGATTCCTGAGAGTTGGAAGATACCAAACAACCATATTCCGAGGGATTCAATGTATGAGTTAGATGTGTAAGTAAACGTGGTAAGGAAGCAGCAGCAGAATGCCCCATAAGTAAAGAACCACCATGAGGATTTATCAATTTTAAATTCAATTTAAAGTGATCTTTAAGGTAAATCACTAGCTGGGGTATAGAATCTTCGATTTCCCAATGTTGTATTATATGAGGATGTAATTGACTTTTAGCAAAAAGGTTTTCCACACATGTTCGACTACTGGTCAGCATATTCGAAGTACAGTGTACGTATTCAAAGTCTATTATAGCAGCCAGAGGAGATAAATTTAAATCCTGAGCTTGACCAAAAGTTGTTAGCACTAATGCCGCGGCACCATCACTGTATTGAAAAGTCCTATTATCTTCTCTACAGTTTTCGGGGAAAATTTCATCCTGTATTATTTCCCTTATAATTCTTCTTTTACCCGCTTGTTGCTGAACTGCTAGGGGCACTAGCTCGCCATCAAATGCACCTTCCGCCTGAGATTTTAAATTTCTTATAACACATTTTGATATATAGTTTTCTATAACTTCCGATGATACTTCAGCAAAAAATTCGGCATTTGAGTTTATATCATGAGATCTTTTTATTAGCGATTCGTTATGTGTAGCAGATTCTAAACCGCCTACTACTACAGCGTCGCATTGCGGAGATTTTAAAGCTTCTAAAGCCTTCAGCAAACATTCCGTTTTAGGTTCATCTTTATCATCCACAGTTATGGCTGTATATTCAGTTTTCTTTAGAAAATTACTAAAAATGAACTCTTGCCTCTGATCCAGCTGTAACTTGGGTTTTTCGTTCATAAATATTCGCTTAATTCGCTCTAAGGGCACAGCAGACTGTTTAACGGCCGATTCCACGGCTAATTGGCCCAACTCCAAAGCACTGGCAGAGGCCAGCTGACCTTGATATTTTCCCCATGGTGTACGTGCCGCTGCAGCTATAACTACCGCATCAGGTTTATTATGAAAATAACAACGTGATACGTATATCGCTCGGCAATATGAGTTTATACTAAGAAATTTAAATTGTTTCTATTTAAATAAATTAATTATTGTATATAACGGTAGTTTAGCTCTAACCCTACTCTGCAGCTTACCATTAAGGTGTTTATTAATAAACTTAACTTTATTATAATAAAACTTTAATTAATAAACACTTTACAACACTTTCTTATAAATAATAAAATATTTACATTTTTCTTGCTATTAGAACCGGCATTTGCTTCATTTTATTTTAATAGCACGCAAAAGTAGTTCGACATGAAGAAAACAACTATGTATTTTCAATCATTGGAATGAACTTTTTTCTATTACGTGTTTACCTAATCAACCGCTGACAAAACATGTGCGCAATATACATATATGTACTACTAGCAAATAATGGGAAGGAAAGTTTTGCTTTTTAATTAATTAGAATGTTGACGTAATGCTGTATGTTGTTGACCAGCCGATATTTAAACATTTTGGCATTAGTGTTTTTAACCCGTAATTGAAGTGTGTGTAAAGTAAACTGTAAGAGAATAGTAAAAGACAGCGGTTTATTCAGATTATTTTGCACATTTGAATAAATTTATATTAATTTTGTTTTAACATTCAATGTTTTAACATTCAGACACTTCTTAATAGTTCTCAGAAATATTTTTAGTCAAAAGAAGTCATATTCTTAAGCAAAATATCGTCATAAATATTATCTTCCCTTAAATCCCCTTAAAAATCTACACGTTTCATTTGCATATACATATGTACATTAGGGCGGGCCAAATTTTTTGTCGATTAGAGCCGCCCCCTAGGATGATTCTATGGACAATTCTAAGCAACTTTGGTGAAGGAACCATGGGTCTATCTCGATTTTCGAGTCTCCCACTTTTCAAAAACAGCAACATCGTGCGAAGACAAATGCTTCAAATGACTTTCGGTACTCGTTGATGTTGTTGCGGTTTGCGATGTAGACGGCAATGCATTTGGATCCATTGTACACTTTTACTAAAAGAATTAAAAAATAACTGAAATTACCGAAAAATTTTTCTCGGAAAATAGACGAAAAATATTACAAATATGCATGAAACGCCCTCTGGTGGTGTTCATAGGTAAAAATAAAGATCAAAAATGAATTTCTCGACCCCAAAAACCCCCCATATACACATAAAAAAGATAATATAACGATGAATAAAAAATCGAATTTCGAATCAAAATGATGTTATAGGGAAAAAAATCATTTTTTGAAAAGTGGGAGACTCGAAAATCGAGATAGACCCATGGTTCCTTCACCAAAGTTGTAGGGGGCGGCTCTAATCGATTTTTTTGGCTCCATACAAATTGGCCCGGCCTAATGTACATACATATTATTTTACAACTTGACATTTTTTATTCAATTTCTTTTATCCAAATGTACCAAATATTTCATATCTTCATCGGGACTGTTATGGAAACGTACGGTTTCAAAATCATCGACTAAAATCTGACGATCCTCAGTTGTATGGGATTCGGAACGTAGATACCGCCAATCCATATGCAAAGGCAAATAACGGCGCAGTTGAGGTATTTTGAGCCAACAACGACGTTTATAGCAAACCCACAACACAGTACCACCTGCACCAATTAAAAAGAATACTAAGAAAATATTCCAACCTTGAGTGGAACCTCCTGCCAATTTAGTGGTGGGACATGTGGTGATATTAAACCAACCTATAAAAGTGCGATGTCCCAAAGAATTAACACGCACAGCAGCCTCATTAAAGGTGAAATTGGAATGTGACACATAGAGATAATTGTTTCGCTCATGTTCCAAACGGGTTATGCATACCAAATCATTGTGATCAACGGTGCTATTGTTCCGGCTGATGGTGGGTATGTGGTAACGGAAGTGTAGGGCATAGGAGGTAATGTAACCGTTTGGTAGCTGAGGTTCGGAAAAATGTATTCTATAATCATTAGAGTGGGCTAGTTTACAGGCAGAAAAGTCATAAATTTTATCAGCTGCCGTGGAGTAATTAGTCCTAGTGGTTACCATTTTATAGCTACTGCAACCAGCATGATTACATGCCTGCAATTGCAATACATACAAATGGAAACGTTCAAGAGTCCTTATAGTAGCATTGGTCTCCCAAACTTCATAACGTTGTGTTATATGGGGTTTACGTTCACTAGTATTGTGGTGGTCTTCATTATTTTGTGTGCAGTACTCTGGTTGATCCAGAGAGCAAGCAAACTCCTGTCTCAACTGAGATAAAAACATTTGATCTTTTCTCTCCTCCTCACGCCGTGAACAACAGTCCTCATAGTCCTCTTGACCATTATCTTTATAATTTAAAACTGGTTCATCACAGTAGTCACGTCTGTCCAGAATTTCTTTATCATCAGGCAAAGCATATACCTCCAACATAAAATAGTCTATTACTTGTGCAGAGTCATCGGGTGAAAATTCTATATGGAGAGTATCGTAGGTTTTATAATTAAGAGCAATTTTCGGGGCTGTTGGTACATCAAACTGTGTGAAGGCATATTTTACTTCACTTCTTGCCTCTTGTGTATCATCTTCGCCATTAAAAGTTTTCACTAGGCCAGCATATCTAGTGTGAGGTTCCAGATTCATAACTGTATAAATGTAATGGGTAGAATTGTCTTGCAGTTCATGAGGGAATTTCAGTTCTCTGCGCCAATTTATTCTATTACAAACATCTGTATCTAATTCACTTTTCTCGGTTATTTGCTCTTTATCCGCCAGGGGTTTATAAATAATTTCCACCACCGCCAAAGTTTGAATTTTGGACCAAACGAATTTTAGAGAACGATGATTTAGAACCTGAAGGAAGGACAAAGTTCAAAGGTAAATTATTTACAGCAAGACATTTTAATGAGATTTAATTTACCTCTACATATAGATTTAATTTGGCCGGTGAGCACAATACCTCCTGATCACTGGTCTGAATAGAATCAAGACTGTTGTCATGTCTGACGTGTTCACGAAATTGTCTTATACGACGATTACACAGCTTATCATTAGCATGCATATATATGCCACCATTAAGTATCTCAAATCCTGGCTTAACATTCCACAGCTCAGATAGAACTTTATTATTATAAATGATTAAAGCATATTGATTATTTTCCAAAACAGCGCCATGTATTTTTTTTAGATTTTGAAGGAAATCCAAAGACGTAAGATAAGGGGATCTAAAAACAATACTTTATTTATATAGAATGCTTTTTATTAATTTCATTAGCTAACCAACCTATTAATTTTCAAATGTCCCACAATTTCCTGTACATCTCTCAAATTGTCTAACAGATCCTGTCGATCGAAAAACTCATTGATATTTACCATAACAGTGGCATTCATAATTTGACAGCCTTTTAGATTATCGGTATCCATTAGATTGGAAATGTATATAACTCCATTGGAATCAGCAGCACGGCACACCTTTAAGCAATTGTTAATGCCACCACAAGAATCGCATTCCCGAGTGGCTTTCTAAACAAAATGTAAAAGTAAAATTAAAAAAACCTCAAATAATATTTATAAAGTTTTCACTCACATTCAATTTATAACCACTGGGACAGAAATCCACGCAGGTATTTCTAAAAATATATTGCTTCTTTATATTTACACACTCCTCACGAGTAAAACATCTTAAATAGTGGCTGGAGGCATATTTATTAAAGGGGCATTCCCTCACACAACTACCATGATCCGTATAGCCCTTGCAGACCACACAACCCTGAGCCGTGCGATTATAACAACCGCCCAAACATAATTCATGGCACTCACTTGTGTCTCTAATAACAGCAAAAGTCGATTATAAATTGTTCTAAAAGTTATGTTTTTGACCCTTGTTAACTTACTGCATTAGTGAAAGGACACTATCATTCTCAATTTTTTGACACACATCACTGGACCAGCATGAGTCTCTTTTACAGCCATTGCATTTTGCCTCCGAAGCACATGTAGCTTTTTCATCTAAAAATATTGTATTTTTTCCGGGCCTCAAAGTCAAACGTGTCCAATTGATCTTGAATATTTCCAATATTTAATTAGTGTTGAATGTTATCGCATTATATTTACCTTTTCTGTATAGCAAAGTTTTGGATTGGCATCAATTAGAACATGCCCTCTTTGTATGGCAATTAAGGATTTAAATTCAATCTAAAAAATAAAAAAAATAGGTCTAACTAAATAACAGATTTTATATCAAAATTTAGTATACAGCGAACAAATATTTATGTAAAATATATAAAAATTTCTAGAAAAGTAGTCTACATTTTTATATGTATTTATACAAAAATATTACCTATAGGCTAACTCTTATTAAACAGTTGTCTTTTCCTCTTACTGCAAGATATGTTAGAATAGAATAAAATAAGTACCCTTATGAGTAGATCGTACATTAAGCACTTTTTTAATGCAATTATAAGTTAAATTAATAATAATTTTGTCAGAATAGCCAAAGGCATTTCTAAGATGAGCGGTAATACAGTAAGCGAATTGACAATTAGAAGACGGCGAATGACCATGGACGAGTGCCTACAAAAACCCCGTATATTTCTGCAGTAAACCGTACTAAACGTAAAGACTTTGCAAAAGCTAACTTAACGTACCCGCAATCTTTCTGGAATACCTATACCGATTAGAGTAAATTTTTTTGGGTCAACATCAAGAGGAATGGTCTGGAGAATAAGAAATAGTGAGCTGCTTTGATGGGTCTTTGATGGTTTGGGGTTGTATGTCAGCTGCAGGTCCAAGTAATCTTGTATTCATTGAAAGTACAATGAATAGCCGAGACTACTTACAAATTTGAAAGGACAATTTGAAAGTAAGTGCTGACAATTTAGGTCTTGAAACGCCATGGGTCTTTCAGCAAGACAAAACACACCGCCAGAATTGTCTAGGAGGGGCTATTGCACAACGTGCCTAAGCAATCTCCAGATATTAACCCTATAGAGCACCTTTGGAAAAGTTTACATCAGAAAAAGTAATCCAAAGATGAACTCCGAACAGCTTTAACGGAAGAGTGGGGCAATATTACTAGAGATGTTACTGAACCTCTTGTAAATTCCAGGCAAAGTACCAACAAATGTTAACTTTTAATTTTTGGATTTTGGTAAAATAAAATGGGGTTTATACTAATTTTTTATTGTTTCTCTCAAGTAGTTATTTCTTTTTTCCACAAAATTTCCATGAAATAAATATGAATTAATTTTTTTTTTAAAGAACACTAAAACCTTAAATTATATTTTAAGTTGATTCAAACTTATATATTTCTTATTATAAAAAAAATTTAAGTCTATTTTTCTAAGAAACTAGAGTATGAAAATCTGTAACTATTTTTATTTCATAATAAAAGTCGATTTATATACATATTTCTTTATATTTCAATAAATATAGACTTTGAGTATTAATAATAAACTTACCTTCTCCAAATCATGCACCGACGTCACGACCAGAGCATAATTCACAAACAATTGCTGGCCACGTATCACAGATAAATTAGGAAACATATTTTTAATACTGCTTAAATTACGCACATCAGTAATAATGAGGAAATCGGTGATTTCTCTTAAATTTTCAAAGCGATATTGGGTGAAATCACATCTGGCATTGATGCGTGGCAATTGGGCAATGTCTAGGAACCCTGTAATAGCCGTACAATTGCTTAGTTTACTGAAATCATCACAGTTATTGCGTAAATCCATACTGCCACATTCATAAGGAACGGGTGGAGATTTCAAATTATTAAAATCAAAGTTATTTGTGGCTGATGGTGACGTGGTGTCAAATGTGGCTAGACATTGTTGCGTGAAATGTAGAGAGACCAAGCACAAGGTGAGTAATGTTGTGATGATGGTGGTGGTGTAGTTGTGGCTTAACAACATGTTGCTGGTGTTATTTTTAGAACATGTTTTTGTAGGAGAATGTGTTACAAAAACGCCGGTCTCTGGGGAATTGTTGTTATGATCAGTGTCCTTCTCTTTGGGGGCAACAGCTGGTAAATACTTCATTGTTGTGTGTTTTTTTTTATATTTTATTTTTTGTTTTTGTTTCGCACAACTGAAGCAACAAGTTTTGTTACTGTTGTTGTTTTCTTTTAGCAGTGACGCTTGAGATGCTGTGTGTGGTGTGATGTACTGTCGTATTGCGTTGTCTGTTTTGTGTGGCACGTGAGTTATCAATTTATTAACACTTGTTATTTAATGTATGTATGACATGGATCAAAGAACAGTGTATGTATTACATTTTTTGTTTTGCTTAAATCTTTTAGTTATTTTTCCAAGCAATTGTGTTTATTTCTCGTTGGTCACAAATTCAAGACTTTAATTTCAATTGACATTTAATACCCAGCCAATGCGCCGTTTTGTTCCCTGTCTCGTGTATGTTTGTATGACTACCTTGATGACTGGCTTCACGCGTACTTTGGCGTTGAAGATAATCTCTTGTGAAATCGTTGCTGACTTTGTGTAAAAAAAAGTATTTATACGTTCTTTGGTTGAGTGTTTGAGTGAGTTTTGTTTCCCTTTTTGCAACTTTGTTGCAAATTGCTTCTTGTTTCACGCTTTATTCGGATTTAGTTTATATTATTTTCAATTCTTGTATGACGATGTCTTTTGTTTTTCACCAAAATGATCTTATCTTCACTATTTTGGTCAATATTTATGACTTTTTGTCATGTATGTACTCGTATTCCTACACATTTTTAACTGTGTGTTGTAATCTTTTTTTGTTCCTATTTGAACTTGTTAAATTTTTATAGTTGTCTTCATAAATTTTTTGTAATTGAATTTTCATTATTTAAAAAGTATTTTTAAGAATGAAATAATTACGAGCATGCATGCCACATGAAAATGATCTTGATCATGATTTTGTTGTTGTTGTTGTAAATGTTGCTATTGTTATTGTTTAAATTTCAATTTATACCTTTTGTTATTAAAAAAGAATTACATTTAAAAATGTGTTTTTTTAAACACACTAGAGATGGTATTGAAAGAGAGTGTAAGTGATATGGAATAAAAATGGTTTGGAAATATGTTAAAAGGTTGTTAGTGATTATTTCGTAAATAGTTTTTAGAATACACATACATATAGGTATATGACTCTGTTGAAGTTGTTCATCTAAACCTTAATGACACCTTTGACAACAATGATATGAATTCGGTTAAATTTTACCCGGACAAGATCATTAGTTCAATATCAATAAAATATCATGGATTTCTTAGTAGTAAAGATAACATTTTATTTCGTCTTTTTGTCGTGAAATGAAAACATCTTTAGATCAAACATATCGTTACAATTTTTAAAGTAGATTAACTGAAATATCGTATAATGATCAGCTAGTTTTGAAGATCGCTTTTTAAAAGTCGTATGAGATTATTTCGTATGGAAATAAACATAAAACTGTTTGTGCTATAACTTTTATTGCTAGTCTTAGAACGCATTAAGCATCAATTAGCTTCGACTTTTGCTGTTGATTTCTAAATTCAATTACAGTTGCCAATCCGCTTGCACTATTAAAAAGCACTTTTGGAAACTTTTCAGTCTTTGAATGTAATTAACCCCCTGGCCCACGATGTCGAACGATAACGTTCGCTTAGATAAGACTTAAGACACAAACTTGATTGTGGAATAAACAAACTTGATGGAGTTAAAAAATAGATACGATAAAAAGTTCGACATCGTGGGCCAGGGGGTAAATTTAATTACAGAACCGGAATACAAAGCCACTGGGCTTTGATATTTTACACAAGAATGATTATATTTTCTTTAAAATTGTTTTTAAAACTATTAGACATAAAAATATCTCAACCGTATTGACCATGGTGTAACTATACAAGGTGACTTACTGACTTTGTTTACAATTTACTTATGTATGACAAAAGTAAAACTTTTTCAAGTGTTTTTGACAGTAGTACATTATATTCCACAAACAAAATGCCTGTTGTTTCTGTAATGTGTTGTATTTACTGCTGATTTGCACTCACCTTACACAATGGTATTGACAATTTCAATTTACTATTAATTGTAAAACTATAATACATAACTATTTGCAGTAATTCAAAGGAATTAATTCATTTTTAAATAATGAAAATTTTAATAAAATTCATTTTTAATAATGACCAAACAGCTGGAACGATAAATTTTTGTTCGGAAATATTCGTCGCCAAAAATAAAAATATGAATATACATACACACAATAATGTAAACTGAATTCGTCCTACGCAGCAAACTCTGAAATATATTTATTTCTATTCTATTTCATACGCCGGCGAACAAATTCAAAATTCGATTATTATTATATGCAACAACAATTGAAAGAATTATTAATTAAAAAACAAAAAAAGATTAATTTTAAAGCTTGATGGCAAACAATGTTTTTTGTTCTTCTATTGGGGCAGAAAATTAATAGTCCTGACGGTGTACCGACTTTCGAGCACGCAACATACAATTGACCGTGGGAAAAACATGGGGATTCTAGATTTAACCTACACACTTTTAAAGATTGTCCTTGAGATTTATTTATCGTAATTGCGAATGCAAGGCGAACTGGAAATTGGACGCGTTTAAAATTAAATTGTAGATCACTTGGTTTCATAGGTATCCTGGGGATAAGCACTTCTTTACCTTTAAACTTTCCTATAATTATCTTTGCTTTAATAGTGTTTGGCATCAGCGTTTTAACAACTAATCTAGTATAGATATAGAATATATGTATTTACAACCTGCCTGTTCTTATATATTTGCAAATAAAGTATTTAAATTTGTACAGCATACTTTGGGGGTTTTTTTATTAAAGTTGACTGGACTCACTAAAAAAATTCCGAGTTTTACTCGGATTTTTTTATTTACAAACCATCTCCTAAGAATTTCGAATCGAATTAAAAAAAACACAACCAAATCGCTCCAGCCGTTCTCTCGTGATGACATTACACACATGGACCATTTCATTTTTATATATATACATATATAGATAATTTAAAATATTGTTTTTGCCTGTGTTAACGTTTTTTTTTATATATTTTTTAATACGACGAATTTACTCAGCGAATTTTCATCGACTAATTCGTCATTCGACGTTCCCGTTCGTTGTGTTCCCAGCAATAAGCTTGAATTATAATATAAGAACAATTTAGAATAGTTTTCATAGACAGATTTCAAAATTAGAAATATTGACTAAAAATACAGCGAACAATTTTCAATATTCAAAAGACGTAATACATTAGAGGTTTTGATCGACTTTAATTTCCAGTATTGACTCATTCCAAATATTTCGCACAATGTTAAAAAGTTTTCAAAAAATATGTGTAGAACTTTCAAAACTATTTTATTGAAATTTTCACTTAGAAAAAATATTCCTTATATAGTCAAATACGGTAAATATGAATATAGAAATATGTCTGTATGTATATCTCATTATGTAGATATTTACAACTTTTAAGTTTTTAAATATTGAAACTAAAAATTCCCTTTTGTAGTCATACAATACGAGAACTTGTATAAAAGACTTTTGATGTTATGTTTCCCCTATATTTGTTTTCTTTTTAAAAGAATTTTTCAAGGAATGAAACATTTTTATATATCTTTTTTTATGATATATGTACAAATATGTACACAAACATTTTATTTAATTTTTTTTATTTTATAATTTAACACTCTTTTATAATTATTTTTATTTCTAATAAAATCAAATAGTATGTAGATTTGACTTCGTTTTTTTAATCATTAATTCATTTTATGATTTTTACTTTCATTTTAGTAATTTCCTAAATTTAATTAAAATATTTTTGAATTTTTACACAATTTACCGAATATCTTAAAATATGAACATTTACCGACCGTGCTCATTGAAAGACTGTGTCATAGTGTCTCTGAATGCCACAAAAGATGCTTAAATTTACACATACTCAAGCATTTTAAGAAAATACTTTATTTCAATATCATTCACACAAACGCAGATACCCTATATATGTAGGTACATATGGAATATATTCTGGAATGGTGAATTGATTTGAACCCATACTATAACAAGTTTTTCATTTGGTCGTTAACCAATACCCCCACAAATACTGAGTCAAAGCGGAAAGTGTTTTGTTGTCCAGAAAAGTGGAAAATATTGAATTGTTATTTGAAATAAATAAAATAATTGTAAATTAATAAAGAAATAATAAAAAAATAAGCAAGACAAATATATTTACAGAACATTACAGCAAGTGATTTATGCATGTTCTCGTTTTTTTTTCTTTTTTTGTGTAACAAACAAGTAAATGTAGAAATTTATATTTTCTTTATTCTAGTTTTAATTAAGTTATGAAATGTTAAAAGCATGTACATACATACATATTTACTTATATAGCTTTTATGTTTTGGTGTTGTGATCCATTATTTTGTCAACTCTAAACAAAAATAAACTAAATATTTAAACCATTGGGAGACAATTTTTTTCAGAAAATTCTCGGTTCTAACTTAAAATATGTAAATGCTACACCTTTTTAAGTTAAAATTCAAAAATCAAAATTAATATTTAGAAATAATGAAAAGAACATGAGCAAACATTCTCGTAATTTCTTCGAGTGAGGACATAACGAAACTTCGTCAATGCGTGGGGTTATAAAGGGTTCCACGACAACACAAATTGTCACGAATTGTTTGACATTGGAAAATTGAGTGTTAGTAAAATAGAGCAGTACACAATTGCGTATTCATTCTTGAACAATATTTCATATAAAGGGTGATGTTTTAGCAACTTTCTTTTTCGCAAAACTGTTTAAAAGTAACTGTTCAGTTTGGTCTATAATTTAACCATGAATCGACTTACAAACGAACAACGCCTGCATTTCTGGTTGAATGGATACGTAAACAAGCAACATTGTTGTATTTTGTGTGAAGAGCAGCCAGAAGCATTGCAACACAGCCAATGCATCCCGAAAAGACAAGACGGTGGCACATGCCACAAAGCAAGCAAAACAATGGCCCAATTGAAATGCGTGTTCGGTGAACAGTTTATTTGGGGCCGGTCAATTGACCGCTTAGATCGTGCGATTTAACACCTTTAGACTATATTTTTATAAGTCCACAACGGTTGACGCACTGGAAGTTAATTTTGAAGAATTTATTCGTGAGATACCGGCCGATATGTTGGACAGAGTATTCCAAAATTGGTCCCAGCGTATGAACAATTTTAGGCGTAGCTGCAGTTAACATGAAATCATCTTTAAACGTAGAATTATATGGATTGTTCTATCGACTCAAATAAAGATTTCATAAATTTCTCAAAATTTTATGTGGGGTTTTATGTCAAATCCGAAAGCTCTTAAAAATCACTCTAATTTTTACTTTTTACACTTTACAATTGCATATTCATTGTTGAACAGTATTTCATATCCTAAGCGATGATTAACATTTTCACCTTCATGGTTTTGCTAATAGTCAAAATTGTTGCATTTATTCGGAAACCAATTTCATTCACAACGTGTTACTGTTGTTGTTGCGGATTTAGACTGGCAACATCATTGAAATTTTTTTTAAAGGAGTTATTTGAAACCCTGCATTAAAGCAGGAATTCGAACATACCATCAAGGAAATCCAATTACATTTATGCAAAATAATCAAATTAAAAAAAAAAATACAGCTATGGACAGAGAAATAGTGCACCAATGTTCTCAATGTACGTTCTTTATTTTTTCATATATTGTTAAAAATTAAGTTTTTTGGTTGGACACTCAAATAGCGCACAGTTATTTCGATTTTAAACAAAAATAGTTGATGCTAATTTCGGTGGTACATTTTTGTGTAATTTAATAAAGTAATAAAATATTGTTTATCATTAATTTTTATCAACCAAAATGGAAAAAGGACCGCCCTGCTCTCACTTGAAGAAAAGAAGGTTATTTGGGAACTTCACCAAAAGCGTACAAAAACAAACAAAAATAGCTAAAATAATTGGTTTATAATGTCATTAAATATGTTAAATTAGATGCAAATTTGCTTAATGTAAAGAAAATTAAAAAAAGTCACCACGAAAGACAACAGTTCTTGAGGATAAGACAGTAATTAAAAAAAGTAAGCTAGATGCTTTTAATTCATCGATAACAATAATGACTGAAACAGATGAGGAATTTGGGTTAAATGTTTCCAGTAGAATTGTACGAAGACACTTCTATGAAAATCAGCTTAATGGTCGTATTAGTAGAAAAAAAACACTTCTGTCAAAAAAGGATAGAAGGCACGATTGTCTTTTGCAAAACAACACCGGAACAAGGATATCAAATACTGTAAAAGAGTGTTTTTTATAGATGAAACCAAAATTAATCCCATTGGTCCTGATGGAATTACGTTTGTACATCGAGAAAATTCAATTCAAATTTAAGAATTCAATCCCCGTTACACTAATAAAACAGTAAATTGCGTAGCTGTATATCTGGGAAAACATAAGGGCCCGTCATGCTATTACATATATAAAAATATCCCGTGTACTTTATGTATGATTCAATAAAAATAAAAATTTGAAGAAAAAAACAGTAGTCTCTTTTATTGCAAACCTTGAGTAAATTTTGGGTCAGCCTTTATTACTTATTACCCTACACCACCATAGTAGGGAGGGTATATTGGATTTGTGCTGATGTTTGTCACGCCTAGAAATATTGGTCCAACACCCACCTTAAAGTATACAGATCGACTTAGAATCACTTTGTGAGTCGATTTAACGATGTTCGTCCGTCTGGCTGGCTGGCTGGCTGTCCATGTAAAGCTTGTGCGCAGAGTACAATTTTGAAGTTATTTCGATAAAATTTGATACGTGATATTTTTTCGGCCCAAGGATGGATGGTATTGAAACTGGTGGAAATCGGTCCATTATTTCACCTAGCCCCCATACAAATGTACTCCCGAAATTGGGGTTTACTGATCATAAATATTTCAATTATGCAAGTATCCAAACAAATTTCATCACAAATGAGTGGTAAATGAAGCCAAATCACATCTACGAATTTTGTGTAGATCGGCCCATAATTACTCGTAGCTCCCATATAAGCCCCACTTCCGAGAACAACTTTAAAGAGAATAACTCTCTCAAAAATATTAATATCCAAATAATATTGAACGAAAATATATTTCATATGTCTAAAAATAATACGGTACAATTTTATTAATATCAGTCCGTAATTAGTCGAAACTCCCATATAAGACCCTCTCCGTAATTCACTTTAAGCTTCATAAATCGTTTTAAAGCATTTATATCGAGATCAAGTTTAACACATATAACACTTATATTCACAGACATCATGACTCTAAATTTTTGGATAATCGGTACGCCCATTTCTAAAAAACTGTTTTATACATATACTAGGTGTAGGGTATTATATGGTCGGGCTTGACCGACTATACTTTTTTACTTGTTTTAAAACTACATACATACATATATTATTTTAAATAATTATAAATGTAGGGTGAGTGATATGAAAATCAAATTTCAATAGCAGTTTAATTAAATGTACTACATATAAAAAACACTTTCGTCAATCAAATTATTTGATTATTTATAGATTTTTTTATATTCCAGCAACAGAAAGTTTAAGTTGACTTACCAAATTTTTGTTATCCCAACTAAAATTTTTCAAACACAATTGAAAAATAGCATCATGAATTTAATCGTATCACAACGCGACCTGAAAATTAAAATTTTGGATGATATAAGGAAGGATATTCATACATATTTAGAGAGAACAATGAACATTTTCTGAATTTTTAAGAATATTTTCTGAATGTTGTTTTTTGCTATGCTGAATGATTCATAAACTGAAATACTTATTAATATATGTAAAGGTTCACAAACGCTTAATAATTTTATATTTATAATAATATTGAAATAAAAACCAATTATATCTGCATACATAAAAAATTTGATGACATAAAGTCGAGTTCGTGTTTACATTATGTACCCCATAAATGTCATATAATGTATGAATATATAAAAACCTTTATATAATTGGTAATGATGAGTGTTTAATAGCTTGGTTAAACTAAATATGTACATATATATGTATATATACTTTATATACATACATGCAGACATATATACAGTTTGTATACACTGTGAGCGTCAATATAAAGTAAAAATCTAATATTGTTTAAAAAAAATTTTTATTATATACATACATATGTATACTACAAGTACAAGCCGCCAGACAACCTCAGAACATTATTAAGCCGCCGCCATATTTTACCGTCTACATTCATATAACATATTTGTTACTAAAGTCTTCGTTCAAAAAATTTTAGGCTGGTTTATATATTTTGTTTTTTGAGAATTTAATCGTTTGGTTTGATTGTTCTATGATATGTAGGCCATTTTGATGCAAAGATCTTGTAACATTTTCAGATATTTTGACAGCACTAGATGTTAGGTTTGCTCTTACTTCTCTTACTATAGTTCTTACTTCAGTTTTTGTAAGACGCTTTAGTCGTTTTGAACCAGGCAAATTTTCTACGGTATTGTTGTTGGTATACTTGTCTATTATTTTTTTATTATACAGGGTTTTTTTGTATAAGTATTATACTGTTTACTTCATTTTGATGCGTAAAAATTGCTCTATCTATTAAGATGTAAATCAATTAAATTTGTATACGCTTTTGTTTTTTGTTTCCTTCGGTTTGTTTTGTGTTTTTAATTCTACTTAAAAAACTTTTTTCTAATATAATCTTATTTTTTATTAAATACTTTTGAAGCTTGTTTTTTATAAAAGATTTTTTATTTTTACATATAAATTACTCGGTATTTCGATTTCCTTTGAAAATCTTCTTCAGGAGTTATTTTATTTAAAAAACATAACAAATTTTCTATTATTATATTATTAAAATAAAATAACTCCTTAAGAAGATTTCCAAAGGAAATCGAAATATCGAGGAATTTATATATGTGCATATAAAAATAAAAAATCTTTTATAAGAAACAAAAAGTGACATCAAGCTTAAAAATTATTTAATAAAAAATAATACAAAAAGGTCGAAGAAAATATAATAAAAATATAATCTTATTTATATTAATATAATTATGCTTTTCTTTGAATAATATGTGGTGTTGTCTTTATTTTGACACGCACAGTACATATATTTGGACATATTAAAAAAACAACCCGCTGCCACATAAGAAAGTTTATATCCTTTTTTCATTACAAACCAGTATTTAAGCACTCCTGCCAAAGCCTATTATTTTGCAATATTCTTCTTGTATTTCTTAAAAAATACATGCATACAAATCTGTAAAAAAAAAACACAAAACCCAAAAATAAATAGCTGATATGAAAGAATCAGTAGGTAATACTGATTCCATCATATGATTGTTTGTTCCTGCGTTTGTCAGTCAATTTCAAACAGCTGTTTTCTGCAAATTAAATTGAAATTATTTCTTATTTTAAGTATTTTTCTTCATACATATGTATATCATGAGGTTGAACATTAATTTTATGACCAACACCACCAACAACAACCAACTAACCAACCACATGTTGGTACAAGTACCATGACCATATGATGATAATGGACAAAGAGAACAACCAGCCAAGAGCCAACCAACCAACAAAAGATCATAAAATACGGTTTTCAGTTGGTAACAGCACAGAAAACTAAAAATTATGTACGAGGTCTGATGAAAAAATAAACGTTATTTTAAAATTTCGTGAGTTACGTATGTTCGATTTTCGCATTTTTTTCTGTTATGTTGGTACACAGTCTGTTATATACATATGTTGGTAATTTCAGCCATTTTGGATTGTCAGTTTGTTTTTTACAGATAAAAAGGTTAGTCGTGTTTTGGTGTGCTCTTCGATTTTTTACTATTCGAAAAAATGCATCAAAGAAACTGTATTAAGTTTTGTGTAAAAAATTAAATTAAAGGACATTTGAAATGTTGACTGGCGTTTGGCGAATCGCCCGAGCACGTGAACAACCGATGAAAACATTGAAGCAGTGAAGAAAATAATTTTGGATAATCGTCGAATCACTATCAGAGAGGTTGCTGATGATGTTGGCATATCATTCGGCTGATGCCAAGCAATTTTTACGGATGTTTTAGGCATGAAACGTACGGCAGCGAAAATTGTTCCAAAATTGCAAAATTTTGAGCAAAAACAATGTCGCATGGACATCGCTCAAGAGCTGTTGAAAATCGTCAACGACGATCCAGATGCATCATGAATTCTTGCCACAAGGTCGTGTGGTCAATAAGGAATACTACCGGAAGTTATGCGCCGTTTGCTCGAAGCAATTCGTCAGAAACGCACAGAATTTTGGAAAAACCAATCATGGATTTTGCACCATGATAACGCACCAGCTCACACTTCGATGCTTGTGCCTCAACCACCGTGTTCACCGGACTTGGCCCCCGCTGACTTTTTCCTCTTCCCAAAACTGAAGACAACGATGAAAGGAAAGCGTTTTGCTACGATTGAGGAGATAAAAGAAAAATCGAAACAGGAGCTGTCGACGATACCAAAAAGCGCGTTTCAGAAGTGTTTCGAGGTTTGGAAAAAACGCTGGCATAAGTGTATTATAACTGAGGGGGATTACTTTGAAGGGGACAAGATAGTTATTGATGAATAAATAAATACTTTTTTATAAATTGAAAATAAGGGTTATTTTTTGATCAGACCTCGTACATACATATGTATGTATTTCAAATCATTAAGTTTTTCTTTAGTTTTTTTTTTTAAGTAAGAAAAAGACAAAAAAAATAAGTAAGTAGTAATATTATTTATATATAGTATTTAGGTAACAGGAGCACATAATAATATAAGTATATACTACATATATATAAGTATGTAGGTACACATATGTTTAAATATATACATAAAGAGTTACACAAGATTTATACAGAAGTACATGAGTAAATAACGGATCAATGACTCGAAAGAATTATTTCTTAGTTCATTTTTGAAAATCAAATTAGATTTTATTTTTTATCCATTCCATTAAAGAATTTATTACGAATTAATTCATAGGCTTAATTCTTGAGTACTTAAACATATTAAATTCATTCCTTTCAAAATTCATTCTTTATAGAATTAATTCTTTATTATATTTAATGATTCTTAATTTCAAAACTATTACAAAATAGCTTGAATGATTAAATTTTGTTGAATTCAAAACCTTTGTTGAAATTTATGTTGTTATTTAAGTGATTAAAAACATAATTAAAACAAAACTAATTGGGAATAGATTTTAATTAACAATAATTTCAACATTTAAAACTATGAATGTGAATTTGTTTGCGAATTAATTCAGCCATGAATTAAAATTGTATTCCCATAAAAGCCTTTGATTCTAGATAACGAATTTGTTTTGTTGTGATTTTTTAATTCTGAATTAAAATTTCTATTAATTAAGCTCTAATTGAATTCATTAATTCGCAGCTCTGCTTAAACGATCTTGTCCATTTTTTTTTTATTGCTTTTTATTTAAAATCTTTGAACAGTTTAAAAGGAAAACGGATATGCAATTATGCAAAAAATAGGTGGAAGGTATTTATTTACTCAAAAAAGAGTAAAGTTATTTTTAGCACAAATTTGTTAACTCTATTTGATCTTACACGTGTTTTTTTTTCGCCAAATATTTGCCATGTGTGACGCTACCATACAACATATCAATTATTAAAAACGTAATTTGAAAATAGCTGTCACTTTATCTATTGAAAAAAAACTTAGTCGGAACAATATGTATAGAAATCAGGAAATGGATTTCACATAGGGAACACACAAAAATAGAAGTTAAGATTTCAAGATCTATAGCCTACCTTAGTAGTCCCTCCTAAACTCCCATTACCAGTTGATGTGAATTTAAAATAAATTGACAAGATCAGCTATATTTCTGTTTTATTTTTGTATCTGTTACCATATGAAAAGATTATTATAAATTTATAAACTAATGAGATCACCTATTGATCATTTACCCCCTGGCCCACGATGTCGAACGATAACGTTCGCTTAGATAAAACTTAAGACCCAAACTTTTTATCGTATCTATTTTTTACTCAATCAAGTTTGTTTATTCCACAATCCAGTTTCTGTCTTAAGTCTTATCTAAGCGAACGTTATCGTTCGACATCGTGGGCCACGGGGTTAATATAAAGTTCTCTATTTTTAATATCACAACAGTTTATAAAAAGTTTTTAACATTTTAATTTTTAAGCAATGTTTTCTTAGTTGTCTCCCCTAAACGGTTAATTGATCGCATTCAATAATGTATCTTATTTTCATTTTCATGTTGAATTACGTCGTGTGTTTGAACAAGGTTATGAGAGATCAATTAAAACAATTAAATTATTATTTCTTGTTGACAAAAAAATATTGTCCCACAGACATAATATTGCACTCAAAAAATGATGTACATACGAGTATGTACATACATACATCCATATGTATGTATGTACATATAGACGAATATAAAAATAATAAATAATAAAAAACAACCAAATTTACATGTCATTGAAAAATGTATCAAAAAAATACATATTTATTTCAAAAAATAAAATAATTAATTTAAATTAGAGTGCTCCTAATAAATAGAAACTTGGATATATGTTTGATGTTTAAATAGTTTAAATAACACTAGGCAAAACACAATTGTTTTAAAATATAAATGAAAGATAGGTATTTAGCTGATCTCATCGGTATATTCTAAATTCACATTCTTACACACTCTGCCTGATCGATTTGCTTGATTCGGAATTTAAGTTTTGAAAAAACCAATTTTATAAATTTTCTTTAATTCTCGGGAAATAATAAAAAAATCTGTTCATTACGGGGAATTATATAAGAACAAATTTAAAACACTATTAGTAACACTTTCTGTTTTAATTGTGGTTTTGCTGATTTGAAGACAAATTAAATCAAATCCTTATTATTAAATTTGTTTTTATTTTAAAGTCTTAATTTTATTTCTAAAAATCTAATATACATATAAATGTTTTATTTTATATTAATAAATATTTTTATTTTTATATTATAAATATTCTAAAAACTAATCACAGGAATTCACAGTTTATATTAAGCTGAAATCTTATGAAAAAATACATTTAAACCCCTCATTAATCTATAACCTTAATAATTTTGTGCGTTTAAAAACAAAACTGGGTCAGAATTATGGACATAAATTTGTTCATGTTCTTGTGTGTGGGGAAAACGTATTTCTTTAAATTTTTCAAAATGTCGGCCTTTTTGTTTAAAATTTATATTAGATGGCAGCAACTATTTCCAGGAACAAATGTTATAACAACGGAACAAATTATTTACTGAATGAACAAATATAAGCGTTTAATTTTTTTATGTTTTACATACATTTTAGACTTGCTCATGCTGTGAATTCCCTAAATCAACTTATTATTATTAAATGGAAATCATTACCCAATTCCTAGATGAGTACTGTACAATAAATTATTCTGGTGGTGTATTATCATGTATCCATTCGGCAAAATGGGCCACCGAAGTATAAACACTGGGTATGCGTAAGCCACCACAATTGTCCGAACCAAAAGACATAATGCCAATCTGAAAGTGAATATGTATATTAGAATGTTGACACTTGATTTAGTTAAATTAAAGCCATAAAATATACGAGTATATGTAGAGAGTTGTTACAAGACGAAAAATATACCAGCTTAATTTGTTATTTTACATTTTTTTACAAGGAATTAATAAGAAACGTCAATCTTCTCAATTCTGTATACATACTTTGTTAGTTAAATTACCTGTGAAAATATACCATTCTCCTGTATAAACAGCGGTGCTCCGCCAAAACCCTGACACACATCTTTACCCTCACCGCCAGCACACATCCATTGGCCCTCTATAGAGTTAGGCGACTCCAAGGCTCCAGTCGAGGCATAATTACGCAAACATAAATCCCAACTGGTGAGAGGAACATCCAAATAAGCCATTTCCGGTTGACGACTACTCGATGTGGACATTTTGCCCCAGCCAGCTATGGTGGCACGTTTACCCACCACTAAATTTGTACGGGACTTTTGCAAGCAGATTGGTTGTGTAGCCACTATGTTCATATATATGAAAATTAAATAATAATAATAATACATTAAAAACATTAAAATTAATAATTTTTTTCATATCTTAAGATGGAAACTAATTGATCAATTTGTGGGGCATCTCCTCATAAATTTTAAAGAGCATAAGGAATACAAAAAGACAGTAAATTTGATTAATGTCTTTGATAACGAGGAAAAGGCATGATAATTTAATGAAATGTGGAATCATTAAGATGTTACCTGCAGCAGCCTTCATAAAGGGAGTTGGCGATAAAACAAAAGGTCTGCTAATAGTGGTAGGAGGAGTTTGCTGAATATTGGCAACATTGTTGCAAACATAACACATACCCTATGTATATTAGAGAAAATTTCAAACGGTAGTGCTGATGCTGCCCTTAATGTAGGGAATTAGAGAAATGTTAGCTGTAAGAGTGAGAGAGAGACTTGGCCACATTTAAACTGGGTTTTTGGATTCTGAAAACAATCTGAAATATTAAAAATCAATAAATTTCTATGAACTTATCCAGAATATTTGGACTGGAAATAAAGTACGGTCTTAAGTCTTAATCATTTGAAAAAAAATTTTAACATCCATAAAAAAATGTTGATGAACGACTTGAATTATTCATTGACGAAGGCAGTACCCTCAATGCCTGATTAGGAGACTGATCGATAGCGTTGATTGTATTATGATTAGATATCGGAACTGCCCCCAGGGAGGATCCACGTACATATGTCAATTTCAAGTAGGATGCCATTTTAACCTAAACTGAGACTGATCGATTGATTGGAATTCTGCTTTTATCATGCAAATGTTGGATCTATTATGATTAGATATCACAACTGAATCCATGAAGAATCCAAATGTATCAATTTCAAGTTGGATGGCTGTTTAACCTAACCTAATTTTAACTCTCCTAGGATTTTCCCTTTTATTGTAAACTAGCTGCAATTGTTGAAGTGTTGATCAAATGATCGCCGTAAATCTCTCTGAAATCCCTAAATAATAAACTATATAAAATATGTTTTGCTTGTTTTTATTATTTGTTTATTTCTTTAATGGACCCATCAACTTAGTAACCCACTCTATAGCTAATACAACATACCCTTACTAAGCAGAGTAGCTGCCTCCATATTGCCAAAATTAAATTTATATCATAACAATTGGTACGTGCTAAAGATAATCAATTATTATTATATTTTTATTGGACCAACAAATGATCACCATACAAACATACTCGCCAACACACAGCAACAAGATCAATCAAGACAAAAGTGAAAACCGTCATGCAAAACGGTAACTCAAAGGAAGCAGTCAGCCAGCATAAATAAAACTGTGGACGACTCCAGCCCAATCGTTCACATACAATTTAATTAAACAACAACATTAAAAACAACTTGTTTGTTCCAACTATATTTTTGCCATACAAGATATGAAATGCCAACATTGATCTTCTGTAGTAAGTAGCTGAGTGGCAAACAAACACGGTTACCTACGGATCAATTCCTTTGAGATCAATGAGTTTTGATAAACCGCTCAGTAGAGCGAATGAACAATGTATGCATACAACATTGTTTGCCATAAAATCATACTGCTTGTTCATTCAGCAGACACTGGTGAATCGATTGATCATTCGCTCGTTCGATCGAACTGTTGATCATACTCGTATATTATACACAATTTCAATTTCGACAAATTGCTGATATTTTTTATGTTAACACAACGCCTTTATGTCCAACTAATTGCTGTTGTTTATGTCATATTAAATGATAACAACCATACGAGAGCGTTTTTAATGGACCATTGAAAATAATGAACACAAAAAAAAACAGCCAAAGTAAAATAATAAAAAATCGTAATAAAAAAATATATAAATTGTTAAAGAAATAACAAATGAATCTCTTAATTATTAACCCTAAAATAGATATAGTATGTAGTGTATTTATGAAATCACTAAGCCAAAGTTGGTCGTTATTTAATAGCTTTGAAGATCAATATAAAAAGAATTAAAGAAAATCTATAGAAGGTAAAAGGAAAATTAGAGGATGATTACTTAAAACTTAGGTTTGATATAATTTTTAAAACTTGTAGATATAGAGGAATCAAAAGCCAAACATTTATAGAACTTTAATCGCATTAAAGACGAAGATAGACTTTTTGTCACTGCATATCTTGATCTAAGTATTAAGCCTTGAACTGAATTTTGCTGATCTTTAATAGCTTTAAATATGAAAAAAAGGATTAAAGATGATCCAGAATATGTAATGTAAGGGACAATCGTTTGTGATTGCTCAAAACTTTGTTCATAATTTAATATTAATAATATTTGTATAGACATAATGGATTTGAAGAATCAAAAGGATAAAGTTTATTGCTCTCTAATAGCTTTAAAGATCAAAATAAAATGATTAAAGGAAATCTAGAAGAGTGATATATTTGATTTCTCCTAATTCAGCTCTTGATTTAAGAGCTTAACAAGAAAATCTTGTGTATGACAAAATTTAGTTTGACTTATAATTCTAGTCAAAGACTTATCGTTAGAACTTATCGTTGATACCGAGTAACCGGCAGTAAGTTTAACAATTTATAAATATTTATATATATATATTGAGATAGCAAAATATCGGATTTAAATATATATAAATATATAAATCATTTTTTATATAAAATTTAAAAGTGACCTTATTGCTTAAAGAAAGAAATTATAAAATATTTTTAAGAACTATAGTCTGTTAGATTATTTTACTTTGGCAATTTTGTAAACTTTCCAACCTTTAACCAATAAACTTACATCTCAAATATTCATTCTAATTAAAATCATGATCAACTTTGCAAAAAAAAACCCTCCCCACATGAAGATGAAAATTAATATTATTGTTACATTTCTAAAAATAACAAACGTGATCAACTAATTTCAATTGAACTTGCTTCATGCCATCGTTATTTTATTTTTATTGTGTATCTGTCTGTCTTCATGTTAAAATAAAAAGTCATAATTATTTATTAATTATATTTGTTTTTATCATAACGCCCATTTCCGGTACAATAGTCATGATAATGATCGTGAAAATATGTATTTGCGTATTTAACTTACCAGAATAATTGAGAGGTGTTTTCAAAACCAACAAAGCGATATCATGATGGTATTGACCCTGTTTATAATCGGGATGGACAATGACATGACTTATGGCATGATTGACCGAACGTGGAGCACAGAAACCGGTACTGGCACAATCTGGATCGGCGGAGGTGTCATATTCGCCAACGCGGACGGAAGATCTGCGGGAAAATAGGTTTTAAATAGTGTTAATATTGTAATAATGACTTCATATTTGAAAGAGGAAATATTTAATTGTTCAAACCAAATTATTTTGTAATCTTTGATCATATAAATATTGGCCCTATATATTTTCCTGTGTTGTACTTACAATCTATGACCATCTGCTTTGGCCAAAGCACAATGAGCAGCCGTTAATATAACTCTTCTGGCTATAACGGAACCAGCACAGGGATAAGCAAAGGCTCCAGTATTAATATCTATGTATTCAAAATAGTTTAATATTAAATCTATATACATAATTAATTTAATTATAATTCATAAGCCTACGTTTAAATCCAATTCTCGCTACAAATGGATATGTTCCCAAACCACGATAGAAATGGCCCTGCACCAGAGATTTACCACAAACTTGATTTTTTTCCAATGGACTACTGGGACAACATACATAGGGCATTTCTTCGCCACCACCGCAAAACAGCGATTTATCACCGTAGTAACACATTTTCGCCACTTCATAGATCATGGCCGTACAATCATGTAGCGGTGTACATTCAGTGCCCACTGTACATTCTGTATTCGCATCATAATAAGATCTCTCTCCGTAGGAACGACCTTGGGGTCCCGAAGTCGGTGGTTTGGCATAAGTGTCAGGAACAATTAGTTTTTCTGAAATATTTGAAAAGTGATAATTATAATTTTAAGGAAAAATGTTTTATATAATTACAGGCTTAAATGTATTAGTTCACTAAAGGAAGAAACAAAATGAAAGATGAAAATATTAAGAGCGGCGTCAAAATTATCGCAAATATTCATGTAACGAGAACTAAGAATCACCAGCTGGGATCATCGAGTGAAAATTTTTTCAGAACGTGCTTTATCATTTTATCGTTGTAAGATTAAGACTGAAACTGTACTTCCTTCATAGCGATACATCTTTTAAGAATGCGCCCACATATTAAATCCGTTAATGACCTTTTATCTATTGTATTGCTATCTAACCAAATTCTTGTGTATCGAAATGGAATTAAATCGAGGTACTGGTATATTCTTAAGGCATACACTCTCTCAGTAAATTTTGACTCCGTTATCTGGTCTAAATTCCATCCAAGTTATAACACTGTCACATCAAAACTGAAAGTTAGATATTTAAGCTGATTTTTTAACATTCAACTCATATAACAACTTGGCCTGTGTAAGATGGATAAGAATATTAACTCAGGGGCCAAATTACCGCGTTCGTGATCGAATGAGCTGTCGTATCGAAAAATGATTTCGATATCTAAATTATGATAAAATGTACTAAATTTCTTATTCGATATCGAATGCCATAATCTCAAATAAGAAAATTACGATCAATTTTACGCGATATCGAATGCGGTAATTTAGTATACAGCACGCTGAAGGTCTGAAGATTACGAAGCTAAATTTTCAGAACTTACTTTCAAATCAAAATTTGTAAGTAGTCTCGGCTATTAATTGTACTTTATTACTTTTGAATACAAGATTACCTGGTCATGCAGCTGACCACCACCGTGTTTTATTGTAGCACTAAGGTTCTGTGGAAGCAGCTCACTTTTTCTTGTTCTCCATACCTTTTCTCTTGATTTTGACCCAAAAAAAACTAAAATATCGCTAAATATTACATTATAGGTATTCCAGAAAGATTGTGAAGGAACTTTTGCAAAGTCTTTACATTTTGTATGGTTTACAAAAATTGTCATTCAGCCGTCTTCTAATTTCCGATGCGCTTGCTGGGTCACCTCGTGTCTTAGAAATGTCTTCATATATTTTGACTGCGCTAGACTTTGGATTGTTCTTTACCTCTCTGACTATTTTGCGCACCACATTATCAATTAGAGAGCGTTGTCGGCCTGTATTTTTTTTTTATTTTTGGTGTTTTATTGAGCTTTACTTTTTTCAATAACTTTTTAAACAGGCATTTGTTCACAATTTTTGCAATATCTTCGAGAGATTTTCCATTGCTTTGATGGAACACTATTAAATCTCTAACCTACACTGGTAAATATTTGCCACGTGCAATTCGGTTCCTTAAATAAATTTCTTACACTGTACTTCAAATTTATTACTAATTTAACTTATAATTGCATTAATAAAGTGCTCAATAAACGATCTACTCATAACGGTACTTATTTTATTCTAGTTTACCGTTCTGTATTCTAAATATTGACTGTATATATAGATAATATAAATGAGTATATAGAGTGGTTTCATTTAGTATCGCTTCTAAGACTTTATTATAAAGGCGTATTGTATCTTTAGCATAGCGTGGTCACGTAACACCATTGATACCCTTTCACACGTTTCCGAATTAATCTTAATGAACTGGTTCTGTCATTGAAAAAAAAAACATTTATAAATTGTTTAATAAATTGTGTACTTTTATCCAGTCTTTTTGAAAATGGATAGTTATTAGTATTTGTTATATTCCGATTATTATCAATAAGACCTAATGAAGTAGGCCGTACGAGTTTAATTTAACCCAGGATGTGTTATCCTATCGTTTACAATTGACGGAACTGCAAGAAACCTTGACACAGAAAACTCATAACCTTGAAAAATTCGTATTGTTTAGAGATTTGCTATGGACAACAAAATTGTTCGACATGCGATTATTTAAAGCTCGAGTGGAAAACTGTTTGATCAAATTTCTTGCCAAAATGATTTAACGCGATAAAAAAGTAATTAAAAATGGCGGTTCACAGTGGTCGAATTTGAAATAAAGGGAAACAAATCTGTAATTTCTAAACATAAGTCCGATTGCAATAAAAGGAAGTATTTTCGAGTTAAAGCTTTGAATTTTGACTTCATAAAACTATCAGGGGCGGTCCAGTGACCCCCTCGGGTAAAAGTGCAAATTCGAGTTGTTAATTTGACTCGTGGCAAAGACAAAGAAGACACATTATATGTTTATCAAAGGATAGAAAGTTGTGTCTATTTTTTTAAATATATAAAACTTTTAACAAATAAGAAATTCATGGACGACTTTTTTTAGAAAACAAGGCAAAAATGTGTTATTTTGTGTTTCTTTTTTTTTAATTAAAAAATTTAATTTAAAAAAAAAAATTATTTAAATTAAAAAAGAAAATTAAAAAAAAAACAAAATTTAAAATTAGATTTTGGACAATATTGTCAACACCAGGGGCGGAGTTATCGAAACTTTACAAAATAATTAAAACCATATTGGGCCATATAAAATATGTTATTATTTTTGGATATCAAATATGCGACTTTTTTTTAAAGTTAAATTTTACATAAAAAGTAGCTAATATACTTTGAATGACACTCTGGCGCCTCGGTAACAAAGTTTTTTAATTTTATTTTCATATAACAGATTTCCTTTAAAGTAAATTTAAAGTAAAGTAACTAAATACGTTATATGTACATAATTCTTCTTGGAAATTTCTTAAATAATGTAAAAAGAATATGTAGAATACCTTTTAATGCCAAAAAAAATGGACAAAAATTAAATTTTTAACATTTTTTAACTTTAAATGCATATAACTTTTGACTCTGTAATGATTTTCAAACAATTCTTTTCTTATTATGTTTATAAAAATGTTATTAATCCACAATCCAAAATATTTAAAAAATCGGGAAATCCGCTTTTGAAAAAAACCATATGCGAATATCTCGTAAACTGTAGGAAGTAATATATAGTTGCAACGTATAATAATAATATAATATAATCTTTGTAATCGGATCACAAACGAAGAATATGGATCGTTTTTAATTTCTCACAGGCCCGAGGTGCCAAATTCAAAATTTAAACTCAAAAACACTTCCTAGGCACGTGGTATTTAATTGTGATTGGACTTTTCGTTTAGAAATTCTACATTTATTTCGCTTTTTTTCAAACTTCCCCACTGTGCGGCGTTCACAAAGTAATGAAAAACAATCTACACCGCTTTCATACGATTTTTAATATTTCAACTTTTTATTATTCTGGTTTATTTTTGAATTTGTATTAAATCTTTTAATTGTTTTTCCTTTGCCAACTTACCAAATTTACCATATTCACAATTTTCCACATCAGCTAATAATCCAATTATGAAAAAAGTGAAAAATTGCCATAAATACCACATTGTATAACCGTGAAAAGTAACAAATTTGAAAGTCATTTAGAGAAAAGCAAGCGCAGACACGAACACACACAAGAAACTGAACTAAATGAAAATTACTATAAAATTAATACGAGTAATAAATATATGTAACTATGTCTGTAGAATTATTCTTTTATTAAATGCACTTGTTTAGCAACACTTTTAGATGACGTTAGTACGATTTCCGATGCTCGCTTTAGCAACCTTTCACCACCAATAAACAGCAACAGAAAAAGTTTTTATTTTTTTTTTAACCGGTGTTTGTTAGTAACTAATATTTTCCGTGGTACACGTCCGAACCCTTTGAATGCATTTAACCAACTATAAATGAGTTTTTTGTAAATTTCCCCACAGAATTATTCTAAAATCCATTAGACCAATAAAATTGTATTTTGGTTTACAAAGAAAAACCTAAAAAAAAGTTTTGAGCCATTATTATTAGTTTAGTTGTTGTTGGCTACTGCTGTTTTAACTGCTTTCATTATTAATTTGTTGTTTTTTTTTATTTATTTATTGTTGTTGGGGTTCATAAGCTTAGTTTAAACTTTTTATTTAAAAAAAAACAACATCATTTTAAATTGATGTTTTCGATGTTTTTATGATGGTGAAGTACGAGTACGAGTATTAAATGTTGCTGCCTTTTATTTAAATTCACATAAATACTTATAAATTGTGATTTGTTGTTGTAGTAATTTAAACACATAAAATCATTATTACTATTGTTGTTACTGTTGCTGCTGCTACCTTTGTTTTTTTCAACCATGTTCATGCGCTTGTACTTTAGCATCTGATCTAATCTGTGATTAAAATTCTTCTTTTTTTTGCATTTAAAACATTTATTTGGGAAAAGTGTTTTTTTTTTATTCACTATTCACCAAAAATAATTAGAGAAATGAAATTAAAAGTTTAACGATTTTAACACAATTTCTTTATAACTGTAGAAAGATTTTTTTATTTGAATTTTTTATTAAAATGTCCGGTTTCATTGGACTTAGCAACTGTGTTGGAGTTTAAAAGAATGTTAGCTTTAAATGAGGAATTTAAAAATAACTTTAATAAATATAATGACTTTTTTCTAACAAAACAAATTGGGATTTTTTTGACAAAAAGGATTGACTGAAAATGTTGCCCTTTTTCTGTCCCCTTTTTGTGTTTTTAACAAATTCTAAATAAATCTAATGACATATTCTTTTTTAACAAAAGAAATCGCCGTTTTTACAGGTAAAAAGAATGTACTGAACATTTTGCCCTTTTTCTGTTGAAAAATCTATTAATTCAAACATATTGAATTAATTTCTGTAAGCATATATGCCCTTATTCACAAAAAATTAAAGTAGACTTCAAATTTTCTTTAAGAAAATTTTGTATGAAAATTTTGTCTAAAAGCACACTTCAAACCTACTTTATTTTTTATGAATACGGCAGCATTCTATAAATTATCTTTAATAAATCGAATTACTTTTTTCTAATAAAAAAATTATTGAGCTTTCATTGCAAAAAAAAAATTGACTGAAAATTATGCCCTTTTCCATTTTTAACAATTCTTGTTGAAAAATTCTTTAATTCAAGCGTATTAAACTAATGTCTTTGTGAAATTATTCTTTATAGATTTAATTCAATCAAGTTTTTTTTAATTTAAATCATTTTTAAACATTTACAAAACTTATTGAATGAAGCAATTTGTCTTCAATTTAAATCTATTACAAAACTACTTGAAACCATTTTTTTTAATTATTACAATAATTTCATTAAATTTCGATTAGATTTTAATTAACCATTAAATGGTTGAATGAATTTTATTATGAATTAATTCAACAATGAATTATATTCAAATAAAAACTTATCAATGAAAGAATTATTTTATGGAATGAATTGCAGACATTTTTTAATTCCGAATTATGATTAAAGACTTTTAATAGTAAAAAATCGAGATGGTTAGTTAAACGGACTTTTGCCGTTTATCAGCCGATGTCACTGGTTTAAACCTTTACTGTCGTATTCATAAAAAATAAAGTAGGTTTGAAGTGTGATTTTAGACAAAATTTTCATACAAAATTTTCTTAAAGTACATATCAAGTCTACTTTAATTTTTTATGAATACGGCAGTTAGCATGTAACTATGTAATTAAGGTCTCGGATATACAGTGGTAGACACGAGGTTAGCACACTTGATATATGTTGCCAATTTACGGAAATATTTTCTGTTATTCGTTATTTTACATGTCACCCTAAGAACACTCCACTTTTTATTTTATTAATTTGTTGCATTTCGTTAGTTTTCTCTACAGAATACAAAACTCAGAAAAAATATGCACAGTAATTTAGCACTAAATACAAATTTTATTTTAATCCTAATATTTAATATGATATCCTTTGTTTTTAACAACAGCTGCACCTCTTCTAAGCTCTCCCTCCACCATAGACATTCAGCGATCTTTTGAATTGCGTACCAAGCATTATGGATTTCATTCCACAAATCGTTCAATTTCTTGGATCTTACTGCCGTTATATGTTGCACCACATCATTCCATAGGTTCTCAATTGGATTGAGTTCCGTAGATTGGGCTGGCAATTGCAACACATCAATATTATTCTGCTCCAGGCAACTGTTCACAGCGCGTAAGGTGTGTTTTGCATCGTTGTTGTGCATAAAACACCAACTAAGTGGCATATTGTCCTCAGCGCAAGGAATCATTGTACTACTTTGGTAAGCATCCTGATACATTCGTATCAGCATTTCTAAATGCTCATGGGCAAAAGAAATCCGGGACTGTAAGTTTTTTTTTTGAAACATGTGAATTATGCTTATGGATGCATTGTATCCACGCAAGTTTTTTTTTCATTGAGACTTCTTCTTATAATTCTAAAGGAGACGTTAATATCGAATTTTGTTAAAATATGTCCTATAGGTTCGAATATGGCCTAATTCCTAATGGTGTACAATCTTCCTTGAGCAAATAAAAATACTTGCAATCTCAATGGTGCTCCCTCTATAGTTCATCTGGTAAATAACATTACGCTGTTCTAAATTATTGGGCAGCTCAAATTGCCTATTAATTGAAATTAACAGCAAATATAAGAAAGTATAAATAAAAAATAACAACATACTGGTCACACCATATGGTACACCAATGGACAACTATCGCAGTTAATAATCATATAAATCATATAAAAAAATACTTTTCAAAATGAAAATTTTACCATTTGGAAATGTTTATTAATGTTTAATTTCAAAAATAACGATCTCTTATATTAAAATCTGGGATTTTCCTACACAAATTCTATAACAATAGCAACAATTTATTTTCAATTCAAACTATATTTATTTGTATTTACTAATTATATAACATAACATAAACCTATAACAAATTCTAAACCTTTTTGCCTTTTAACAATACTAAACATTTTTAGCAAAATTAACCAGGCTGGTTTTTTGTTATTGTCAAATAGCTATTTAAAATTAAACATTACTATATTAAAACAAAATTTAATTAACTTCACGGAAGTTTTTTTTAACTAGTTATACTCGTATTAACTAAAATAATAGATAGATAATTCATTAAGCTTCCGTTTAAATATGTATGTACATTAAACTATGACACATCAGCAGCTTCTACACACCACCACTCGCCATATGTGACTTTAAAATGAAAAAGCTGCTATATTTAATAAAGTATTTATTAGAACGTGCTGTAACAAACAAATACATATTTTTTGTTGTTAACAAAATTTTTAAACCGTTAAATTTGTTTACTTTTTAAGTTTTTAATTTTTTTTGGTTTAAACTTTAATTTACCGTTAGATGTCATTAAACCACCGATTTAAACGTTTAACTAAACGACCATAAAATTGCATAAAACTTAACAAATGATTGATTTTAAGTAAAAAAAATTATTACATTTTGGTTTTATGTTCAAAAATTTTTTAAATGAAAGTGAAACAAAAATACATATTAGAATTATGTACTACATATGTATGTATGTACATATTTGGGTTTTTATTATTATATTTATTGTTGTTTTTTAGAGATGACATACATAAAAATAATAGATAATTTCATTTTTATAATACATATATCATGTATATACATACATATGTACATTGTACATATGTATATATTTTATTATTATATACATATTAGCGTATAAATATAAAATCGTTAATGGAATATTTTAATGTTAACTTATTGATACTAAATCTAAAACATAATTTTTTTATATAATTAACCAATATTCTATAGAAATGTAATTATAAATAAATAGATATTTAGGATCCTTATATGTATGTAGATACATACATATGTTCATATGTATGTAAGTACATACATACTTAGATAAATTTTGTTAGACGGTTTAAAATAATCTTTTTCTTGTCAATTTGTCTCGTTAGTGTAAAGGTACGGTCACACATGGCAAATATTTACTCAAAAACGCGTAACCACTTGTTTTAGCACAAATATGTTTGACGTTGTTAACTCTTACAAGAGTTTTGCATTATCAAATAGCATCAAATAAATTAAAACTAAATACTTGTTGTGCTTTGGCCTAAATAAGTAAAGTTGAAATATACATATGTATGTTATTTAGTGGTTACGTCTTTTTCCGCAAATATTTGCCAAGTGTGACCATGCCTTAAATCTTTTCGATGCCACGTTCTTGTCCGAAAAACATTGTCACAATATTTATTTATTTTCGATGTTTTAAAAACACTCGATGTATTGTGTCGAAACATCGATATAATCCGATGTTTTTTTTTGCTCCCAAACAATCAGAAAACATCGATGTTTTCTTTCGATGCATCGAAATGACAAATTGTACACAGAACTTGTATATTGGTATATAAACGTGTCTACATATCTAACATTTTAGACCCTCGATTCAAAAAAATGCACTTTAATGATGCAATAGCCGTTACCAATGCTGTATCAAAGATCAAGGAATTAATGAAGCATACTCTTTTGCAAAATGAAGATATTGAATCTGACTCAGAAAAATCCGATAAAAGTGAGGATACTTTTTCATTATGGACTAGCAATTATAAACTGGTTCATAGAAATTGGAAAAGCAACAAGACTGAAGATGTATTGTCTGATGAACTTTAAGTTTAGTTGAGGACACCTGTTGGAAGGCTGAACGAAAATCCGTTGGATATTTGGAAAGATTATAAATCACAGTTTCCCAAGCTTTTCAAGATCGCTTTTAAATATCTTACAATGGTGGGAACATCGGTTCTGGTGGGAACATAGGACTTAACAAAGAAACAGATTGAGTGGTGAAAGACTTGGTAGTTTTATTTCTAAATAGTTTTGAAAAAAAGTATTGGGAGATGTAAAATAAATTTAAAATTTTTTCAAAATATAATCACCCCTATTCTGAGTTTCGATTACGTCTCCGCATTCAGTTACGCTACGATCGAAAATTGGTATTCCAAACAAAAACTGAATCGAAAGAACAAGAAAAAGACAACAATGTTTACAAAACCAATTTGATACTATGAAATGTGGAATAGAAATAGCAAGTTTGTTACTATTTTAATAAACAAAAGTCACAACAATAAAAATAGGAAAATAAAAAAATTTGTGCGATTAATAAGGAGAAATAATAAAAATAAAATTATACAAAAGACTTGTGAATAATAATAAAAAGATAATAATTTTTGTTTGCAAAATATTTAAGTGCTAAGAATCCTGTCAGCCGGAGGTAGCATTTTTAATTTTTGTATTTGAAGGAGAAATGGAATCCATAGCAGTGGCTTTATTGGTGGAAGAGGAGACAACGTGACTCAGAACACAGAGGTAAGGCTTGAAAAGAAAATAGCTGAACTTCCTCCTTGGATCGTTTATGGTAGCCGCAAGCAATATCCTGTTTTGTTGACATTAAACTTGCCAGATTTTTGTATTGCTCTGATGTCGTTGTTTTTGACCTGGAAAAATTAATAAATAGCCTGCTTTCCTGTTTGTAGTGACAATAATTCAAAACTCCTTCGTTCTAACATTACACATTTGTTTAACCATGTCCTTTGTTACTGCATATCACCTCTTGATTGGCCGTACAACAAAAATGTATATAAATCACTTTTTAAACATTTTATACTTACATTTTTATTTATTTATTTATTTATTCATTTCTCGGCCAAAATAAAAATATATTACATAGTAATAAAAAACTAACTGAAATTTTAATTAAATTAAACACTTTTTAAGTTTATAACAAGAGCAATAGAAAAACTTCACTTTCACATTGTATCTATTAAAATTCAATGTGAAAAAAATAAAAGGGAACAAATTTCATGTGGAATTTTTATTCACGATAGGGATGTTTATATTTATAATTGTTTTTTCTTTAAATACATAATAATGTTGTTTATTAAACACATATAATAAATTAATTTATAAAATAAAAAACATTCTATAAGTATAAAAAACAATATAAATGTTTTTTTTGCAATAATTTGTTTGTTTGACAAAAATAATTATAATAAAATCAAAACATTTTAAAAAGCTAAAACATAAAGCTTAAAAAAATAAAATAATAAAGTTATAAAATTTGGTTTTAATTCCAGTAACTAACTAAAACCCAAGAAAACAGAGCGGAACAACTATTAAACAAGGGTTATTTGTTAAGGTTTATAATAATTAGTTATTTAGTTATATTTAGCTACGGATTTTAAGTATATAATTTTAAAGAGATTATAAATTTATATATTTATTCAATTACAAGCATTTTAAACTATTTTTTAATTGAAAGGCCTCTAACATTAAATTAAAGTTATATAAGTCTATAATGGGTAATAATTAAGGATTTAAGAAATATAGGTAAATAATATACTGAATAACAGACAATTTAAAAACTGAACTGAAAAAACAAAGATTGTACTATGGTAAAATTAAAACAAACAAAAAATATGAAAGTTAACAAAAGAAAATAAAACCAATTATATAAACCATAAAAGAAAAAACTCTTAATTACTAATAAATAATTATATTAATAATAATAAAACAAAATAATTCATAAAAATAAACAGAAACATAAAAAGCTAATAATTATAATTATATTAAAACTATGTATGTTGAAATTCTCTTAAAAATTTGAGTGTTTTTTATTCATAGTTTCTTGTTATATTGTTTTAGGAAAAACACTCAAGGCTTAAAATTTAATCTAGGTTCTCGAAAATCTAGTTCAATTAAATCTGGGTTTTGTAGTAGTTGTTGTTTTGAGTTTTTTTAATATTTAGAGGATTAGTAGAATAGGAGAGAGATTTTTGTATGGCGCGCGGGTTTCTATTTGTGTCATTTCCTAATATTAGCCGGCCTTTTGTGTTTGCTTGGCACGTTGCAGGGCTTCAAAGGCTTCAACTTCCTTTTTCTCTTTGGCTTTGTTGCGTCTTTCGTATTCGAGACGATGGTTGATGATGCGCTCCACAATACGTTCGGTTGTCATATCGTTCCCGGAAACGATGAGGCTGAAAATACCTCGTGTCTTGGGTACGGCATAGGGATCCAGTTTGCCATCTTCAAAAGCTATTTGTGTCTGCCCGTGACACACTACGTCAACTTTGAAATGATCAAGCAAATCTTCGGTAACACAATAAGGGGCACCAATAACAACCTCGTTAACGTACTGAAAGTAAAAACAATTAATACATTTTAAAATTTTGTTTTTGTGAATAGAGTTTTGGCACAAAAACTAAACTGGGACAAGTTTTCGATTAAATACGAAAGTTACCCACAATTTAGGACAGATTTTCTAATTAATTAAATTATTGAAATCTAATTTAAGTATGTTATTTCAAATAAATTTCTCCCCTAAAAACTCACCTTACACGCCAACACACTGAGTACACGTTCATGTAAATTCATAATGGGATAATTGCTGCCTTTATAGGAATTAACCACGGGATCTGTGTGCAAGCCAACAATGAGATAATCACCCAATTCTCTGGCTTTTTGTAGGAAATCTAAATGGCCCACATGGAATAAATCAAAGGCACCAGCTACATAAACCTACAAAAGAAAACAAAAACCCATAAAAAAATTTTATTTACTTTAACTTAAATCAATTAAAAAGTAAACACTTACAATTTTGTCACCAGCTTTGGGAGATTTGCCATCACTAAATTGTATGATTTTCTGGGTGGTGGGCAGGAATTGACTGCAACCAGTCCAGGGAGATTTGGCCGCTGAATCTTGACCCATATTTGAAGAACCTAATGATAATAATTTGGATTTGGGTATGGTTTTATTCAAGACTTTCTCAATCAAAGATTTTTCTTATTTATTTGCAAAATTAACAGCAAGTTAGATAGTTATTTAGAATATAGAAAAACAAAATTATAAATTAGAAGAAAAAAGACATAACAACCAAACCAAGACACCAAATAATAACATTAATTGATTTTATTTTGTTCGCATATTTTGAGGCAGTACATTTCATTAGCATGGAGTAAATTTTGTTTAGAGGTTTTGCATTTTTAGCGTAGCATACGTTTAGGAGCACGCAAATTCATAATCAACAGAATACAGACCACACACAGCGTAAAGGAATTTTGCATTTAAATTTTGTTAAGAATTTTGATTTTGCAGTAGGATTGATTATTGGGGAGACAAAGAAGTTAAATAGTTTAGGTAGTGAGTGATTAAGTGAGGTTAGACATAGAATAAAAAGAAAAAAGAAGAAAACATAAAATAAAGTTAAAAATAATTGGATTTGTTTTTTGGTTTGTACAAAATATAAGGTTTGAAGATACTAATAAAAATTTTAAAAAAAGCTTAATAATACCAAAACACATACACAAAAAAAGCTTTAGGGAAACAGAAAACAAGATATGTATTTATGTATGTATATTGAAAGTTTTACTTATAACTTGATTGAAGTTGAGTTTCAAGAAGTCGTAAGGGCATGCAGTAAAAATAGAAACAAAACCAAAAAGAATAAGTTACAAATATATGCAAGTTGAACAAAGAATAAACAAACAAAAAAAAAAAAAACAACATTAAAGCAGCTAAGAACACAAAAGATTATTTCTTGGAAATTTTACTTTTGTGTTGTAAATAAAGCAGTAAAATAAAGTCCCTTGAGTAAGTTTACGTTCATTTTAAGTATTTTTTAGAAAACCTACCTTCTTTTTCGATTGCATATTCTGCAGAACCTTGATGGAAATGGTTTTTGGTCAGCAATAACATGCGACCCACTAAATCAGTGGTTGAAACACCAGCTGTGCGTTTAACTTCCCTGGAAGAGGTAGTAAAGAAAACAAATATGTATTTAGCAAAGATATAAATATGTACGATTTTTAGTGTGAAAAAAAAATTGGGACATTAAAACTTTTTAACAAAAAAAAAACTCAACGAAGCTTTTTGAAAAGCAGCTTAACATGAAACCTCAACAAAGCTTTTCAATTTATAAAGCTTAACAACATATTTTAGAAAAGCTACATAAATTTGAATAATTAGAAAAGCGCAAATAAAGATTTAATTTAAAAAGCTTATTACATCTTTTTTTAATAAAAAGAAGTTCAATAAAGAATTTTAATACAAAAAAAGCTCCATAAACCTTTTTAATTTATATTAAAAGGTTTTTTATAAAGATAAAAGATATCACGAAAATAACCTTTGAATATAAAATAATTTAAAAGGCTCCACAGGGAAAATATAAAAAGCTCCATTAAGCTTTTTAATACAAAATAAAGTTTTTACAGAGCCTGTTTCACGACGAAAAAAAACGCTGATGCTCAAAAATCTTTGGCATCAGACACCATCAAAAGTTTTTTCCGAAAAACTGTATTCTTCAAAATGATACTTACTTGTATCTATTGGCTTTTTTAACCAAATGATATGTATCAACTCCCTCAGCTGTCATGGTTATGTCATCTTAAAAATAAAGAAAAAAAAAAACAGAATATATATATAACACAAAATATTCAAGTTTATAGAATTAAACTACTTACCACCATGCACACAAAAATCACAATTGTGCTCATCCAATACTTCTAGTGTGGTAACATAAGGTGCTCCCAGCACCACTTCATCTACCCACTTAATGCCTTTAACCATTTTCACACGCTCCTCTTCGGTAAATACTGGTGGTCCTTTGTGTTTGGCAATCTCCTCGTCTGTGTGTATGCCAACAATCACTTTATCACCAAGAGCTTTGGCTTGTCTTAAGGAATTTGCATGGCCAAAATGCACCATATCATAACTAGAAATCATAACAAAATAAATTGCAAACAATTAAATTTAATTAAAATTGGAATAGAATGTTTTTTATCAATGAAACAAAAAAATCCAGTGACAAAATGTTAGTCAAGTCTAGCGTCTATCAACTAAATGTAAAGCGGATGTTAAAATTTTTTATAGAATAGAAACAGCGTATTTGTAATTTAATTATTTCAATTAAAAAAAACTGAATTTGATAACATTTGACTTGTGATAAACAAAACACTGAACTTCCTTTATTTAAATTAAAAATAAAACAATTTTTTAACGTGTGTGCTTAGTAAGCAGTTTTTGCAAAATTTTGTTAAAACTTAGTAATATTATCAAATTTTGTTTAAAAAATATTGTTTTATAATTAGATTTGTTAATATATATTATTATTATTACTATGTTTGTAAAAGTTTCATTGGCGCAAAGTTATTTCTCTTTGTCTAATATAACCCTGGTCTGTAGGGAACGAAATGTCTAGTGGGAGGAATAAGTTTCAAAAACCCTTCTTCAAAAAAAAAAGTATTTTAAGAAAAGATTTTACCACCAACTTTTTTCATTTTAAACTTTTTTGAAAACTTTTTGTACAAAAGCTTTTTTCTGAAGTTAGCTTTTATTAAGAAATGTATTTTCAAGATTTTAATTTTAATATTTAAACAATAATTCAATTTCCTATTTTACTATATTAAATAAAAATATATTTAAATTTGATTCTTTATAGTTTTCGTTAGTATACTGACTAGTAATTGTTAGCGTAGCCAATAGTTGCAAATTGAAAACCAGTTTGCACATTGTTATAGCACTTTTTTTCGTATTTAAACTAGAAATTTAATTGTATTTTTTAAACAAAGAAATTTCACTTAATTTTTAAGGTTTAAATAAAGTGCAAATTCAATTCAATCGAATATAAAATTTCGGTTTTTAAAAGAACACCTGCAACCGGATTTGAACTGAGTAACTAAGAAAGAAGAGTGTATGGATTAGCCCTCATACCATTCAGCCATAAACAAGCTAATAATTATTTAAGTTTAATATAAACTAAACAAGCAAAATAATCTAAGCAACCACAACTACAATACAAAATCAAAAAAAGATATAATAAAATAGAAATACAAACAAAAATCTACATATACATATGTATGTATATGTATGTATGAATATGTTTATATGGAAATATAAGACAACAAAAACAATGATTATAGTAATAAATACATATAATAAAATAAAAAACAGACAACATATGATGTGGCACAAAGTCCATTTTAATTTAAATTTATTTAAATAAAAACTATTGCTGAAAAGCACACACATTAAAGGGATGGTTGTGATACACAGAACGTGCTTAAGACGTAAATCAGTCATTCAGTTAGCCAGAAATTAATAAGAAGAATATTTGAAATAAAAGTAGATGATAATGATGGGGTTTGATATGCTAATTGTTGGTTGGTTTATGTCTAAGTAAGAAATTTTTGTTTGATATAAAAATTAAAATAAACATACATATTTGTTATTAAACAAATTCAATTACCTAAATGCATAACATAATACTGTTTGTTTTAAAGCTTAAAAACTAAATTTATAAGTCTAAGTAAATGGAGACAGTTCAAAAGTCAAATAGGATTTTTATAAGTATTTATTATATTTATATTATGTTTAGACAACTGCATTTATTATTTCTAAAATATAAATATAATAAATATTTATAAAGGGTATACCTATTTAACATTGAAACTGTCTCCATTTATTTAGTCTTATAAATTTAATTTTTAAGCTTTAAAACAAACAGTATTATGTTATGCATTTAAATAAATTTAGATAAATATTAATAATAATACATAAAATATTTATGTCAATAATATTAAATTTAAAACTATCCTTTTAAAATTTTCCTAAATACTTTACACTTTGATTACGATGTTCTGCCATTCGACCACAATCAAAAAAAAAAAAATAAACATTAATATTTAGCAAGAATTTCTTACAACATCCGACACTTGAGTTGTGTTTATACCTATATTCACTTTTGTAAAGAGAAAATTTCCTTTCATTACTCTTTTAAAGTTTAGGTTTTCAAAAGGAATGCTTTTTGTTTATGCGGGTTTACTGTGCGAAAGTTCAATTGGATGTTGGTGTATTAAACGAAAATCACGTGATTTTTTACTTTTTGAACTTGTAATAAAGCATTAAACACATTCATTCCAGCTGGCTACCAACTACAATATATCAAAAATAAAATACACACTTCTGCTGTCTTCAAAATCTAACAAAATGTTGCCGTATATGAACCTTAATTCAAACCATTTCGTTGGCTGTTAAGTTTTGGGCTCAATTATATTTTTCAATATTTCTTTGGCTTAATCGCCGCTTAATGCGCAAATGTACCAAGTCAAGTCCACTTTTAAGGCCATATAACTTGCAAAATTATTCACTGATCTCTTTAAGCCAAACTTCTTAACAATTTTAAGAATATTCTGGAAACGTGACAAATTTATGAAATTTAATAACACTGATTTAAAAATATTTAAAAATTAAATTAAATTTAATTAAAAATGAAATTCCCATTCATACTTTCTAGAAAATTCATTATAAAAGTCCACAATTAAATTCTTATCATTAAAAAAACAACAAAAATATAAATTACACATTTTAATTTTAGATTTTCGTGAGATTCCTATCAGCTGCTAAACTAATCTAAAAGAAATTACGTTATAAACTCACAAATGGTGCCACATAAAAATAATGACGGCATGATGTTTTTTAATAGCATCAAGGGTCTAATATTCAGAACTCTATTAAATATATTCAGTGTCCACAATATTGCTGTAGGTATATTTCTATTTTTGGTCAATGAACTATTTACGTCATGTCAAGTATACCAGGGCACATTTCAATTATTTCGTAAAACAAAAAAAGAAACAAATCACCTGATTTATAACTATAAATTAAAAAAAAAGAAATTTAAATTGATTAAAAAGTAGGTAACTTGTTACAAGGTCTTTAGCAGTTAATTTAGATAATAAAAAGCAGATCTCATTGTGAAACATTAAAAATTAGGTATGTACATACACATATGTTTAAAATAATTTCAAGAGATTAAATTAAGAAAGGAAGTTTTTTTTAATAATTTAAACCTCCTGGATCACTTGTTTTTATTTTTTATTTTTACTTATTCAACTACTTACAGACGTGCCCATAAATAATTACTTTTAAGGTGGGTTGGTTTTGATAACTAAACTACATACATATATGTATATACACTAATACCCCGACTTGCGTCGTTAATTGGGACCGACCAAACGGGACGCAATGCGAAACAACGCAAATCGAATCACTTTTCTCCATATATTTGTATGGATTTTTCGTTAATTCGTTCCAGAAGAAAATTTTTACAAAAGTTGAAAATTTTTACTATAAATAAATGTATACATAGGTATATTTTTTAAAATTTATTGCAACAAAAAGATAACGTAAAGTAAAAAAAAATAAATTAAAGCCAATTCATACATGTAAAAAATCAACATAAACATATATTTGTGTTTGACCAAAACAAGTAAAAAGGGAAATCCTCTTTCTATGCACAAAATGTAATAGAAAACGACGCAAAACGAAACATTAACGACGCAATTCGAAGCCACAATTATGTATTTTTTAGACGCAAAACGAAACATCTACGACGCAATTCGAAGCCACGCAACTTTTTTTTTGATGACGCAAATCGAATCAACGCAAATCGGGTCGACGCAAATCGGGGTATTAGTGTATTTGTGTTTGACCAAAACAAGTAAAAAGGGAAATCCTCTTTCTATGCATAAAATGTAATAGAAAACGACGCAAAACGAAAAATTAACGACGCAATTCGAAGCCACGCAACTTTTTTTTTTGATGACGCAAATCGAATCAACGCAAATCGGGTCGACGCAAATCGGGGTATTAGTGTACATATATACGAGGACTGATAAAAAATAACCGTTATTTTAAATTTTTTTAAAAAAGTATTTATTTATTCATCAATAACTATCTTTTCCCCTTCAAAGTAATCCCCCTCAGATATAATACGCTTATGCCAGCATATTTGCAATTCTCGCGCTTTTTGGTATCGCCAACAACTGCTGTTTCGATTTTTCTTTTATCTCCTCAATCGTAGCAAAACGCTTCCATTTCATCGGTGTCTTCAGTTTGGAGCAAAGAAAGTCAGCGGGGGCCAAGTCAGGTGAACCGGTGGTTGAGGCATGATAACGGTTTTGTTTTTAACCAAAAACTCGCATAACTTCCAGGTAGTATTCCTTATTGACCGTACGACCTTGTGGCAAGAATTCATGATGCACCACGTCATTGCAGTCGAAGAAAACAGTGAGCACAACCTTCACATTTGACCGAACTAGACGTGCTTTTTTCGGTTGGGCGTTGTTTCAATGTCATAGCCCATGATTCGTCACCAGTTATGACATATTTGAGGAAATCTGGATCGTCGTTGACGATGTTCAACAGCTGCCGCACTTTCATGCCTAAAACATCCGGTAAAATTGCTTGGCATCAGCCGAACGATATGCCAACATCATCAGCAACCTCTCTGATAGTGATTCGACGATTATCCAAAATCATTTTCTTCACTGTTTCAATGTTTTCATCGGTTGTTGACGTGCTTGGGCGACCAGGATGAGCATCGTCATTGACATCTGAACTTGTGTTCTGCTTATAGTAGACTCGCCAAACGCCACAGTCAACATTTCAAATGTCCTTGCGCATTTAATTTAATTTTTACACAAAACTTACACAAAACTTAATACAGTTTCTTTGATCCATTTTTTCGAATAGTAAAAAATCGAAGAGCACACCAAAACACGACAAACCTTTTATCTGTCAAAAAACAAACTTACAGTCCAAAATGTCTGATATTGCCAGTGTTGCCAAAACATTATTGGGAAAAAATGCTAGATTTTTCTCAAAAAAATGCTAAAAAGTGCTAAAAATTTAAAAAAAGTGCTAAAAAAAAGTGCTAACAAAAATAAATAAAAAAAATTGGCTTTATAGTAAACTATGAGATCTGTATTTCTTTAAAATTCATTTTCATACTTAAATATGAATAAAGAAATTGAAAATTCATCTTTTCTTAAAAAAAAATCTAAAATAAAATGTTCTATGCATTTTTAAAAATAAAAATCGAAAGTAAATTCTTAAAAAACAAAAAGTCTTTACATTACTATTTAAAAATTAACTTTTTAAATTCATATTTTATCACATAAGTTTTAAGATCACGAAAATAATTTGATGAATTTAAAAATTCCAGTCATTATCATCATTATTATTATTATCATAACTTTCACTAGATCCAATTAATTTCAGAAAATTCGTTGGGACATCATATTGGCAACAACACTTTCCACTTCCTTTTAATCCGTATCTAAAGTGTTATTAAATTATATCATAAAATTAAGAAATTAAAATTTAACAATAAAGTCTTACCTAATTGCTAAAACAGAATGTAATGTAATCGGTTTCTTATATTTGTCTTTACGATGTTCATTTGACTGAACACACTTTCAATGTCCGCATTAGACCACGGAAGACTGAGAAGTTTTAAAACAAAATTGGCAATTTCCTCGAATCTCTTGTTACCTCCGGCATCTCTATATGCTTTTACCTCCGCCCAGAAAGATACTGTGTTGTTTTTATTAATCCATTTTATATATTGAATGCTGGAATATTGGTCAATTATTTTTCCAATTTGTTCCTCGCTAATACAAAATAATTTTAAAATTGGTAAAATTTCGCCTTTTTGGGAACTTAAAACGTTTTGGACCGAAAAAAAAATCTGTATTTTGTAAAACTTTTATATTGTCTGGTAATTTTAAATAAAGAAGGGGTTAGTTTATGTATTTTTTAATGCATATTTATATACATAGTTTAATTTAAAACACAAATTAACTTGATTGTTGAAGATATGTTTGCGGGAAAATAATTAAAAAATTATTAAAATACCCAAAATTTAAAAAAATGCTAAAAATGCTAGAAAAATATTTAAAAATGCTAAAAAAAGTGCTAGGTGCTAGATTACTTTTTTTGGTGCTAAATGAGTTTAAAAAGTGCTAGATCTAGCACTAAAAGTGCTAAATTGGCAACACTGGATATTGCCAACATATATATCAGACATGTGTACCAACATAACAGAAAAAATGCGAAAATCCAACATACGTAACTCACGAAATTTAAAAATAACGGTTATTTATACCTCGTATACATATATATATATATATATATATATATATGTGCATACATATATATTGTAGACCCCAATCATTTATTAAATATTTTATCTAGACTAGATTAGATCCTAGACTACACAATTTTATGTTAACTGTTACCACATAATGTTGACTTTAGACTGCTTGTGATTATAATAACAAAATCAAACGCTCTAATTTAGAAACTATGTAGCTACATGCATATGTATGTATTAGTTTTTGTGGCCAAAACAAGTACTATTTTGAAAATATCTTTATGTGACTTTGACCTTGTTAGTAATCAGTATTAAATAAATGTAGCATTTATATTATAAAATGTCTGTATACAAACTAATTTTAGTATTAAACAGCACAAAATAAACTCTAAATTTAATAACTAAATATTAAAAATAGCCCTTTAAACTATTTTTGAAAAAACGCGAGATTAAATAAACATCTTTAAAAAGTTTACTCTTGTTTACCCTTAAAATTTATAATTTAAATTTAAGCTTATTTAACATAAAAATAAGTTTGAATAACAAACTAACCCGATAAAACCTAATCCCGATCACAGCTTTAAATTCTTTTTGAAAAACACTGGGTTTAACTAAACAATATTTTTAAACTTTACTATTCACTGCCTTATAAACTTTTCCATTATTGTACATTATTTTACCATAAAGTTTTACTATTTTTATTCACAATTTAACTGACTATAAATGTAATTAACACATTTTTGCATAATAAAAAATAGCTTAACCTTAACACTAATTGTTTTCTGCCTGGTATTTTGACAATAATTCCAAGTACATTTGCACTTAATTGACTAATGGCCAAATTCACAGTTTTTAGTTAGCTAATGACAAAGGTTTAACTAATGATTCTTTATTCGCAATGCTTATTTTGACATAAGAATAACAAGTAATAGTTAAACAATAGTTAGTTTTTTAGTTTACCAATGGTTAACTAATGACTGAGAATTCGGCCATAAATGTTTCCATAAAAAAATGATTTTATATGCATTTTTTGTTAACCTTGGTAGCGATGAGCTATGTGCAATATTTTGCGCAATTACACATCTCTACATTTATACCTATAACAAACACATACATACATATGTACAATATACATATATGTATACACATATGTATATACATAGGGGTGCCAGACGTACTGTTTTTAGCAGTACGCGTACTGTTTATTTTCAAATGTACTGTTTTATGCATAAGACTCAAAACAGTACGCAAATGTACTGTTTTTACACGTTGTACTGTTTTTTGTACTATTTTTTCGTTAAAACCTTATTTATATTAAAATTGAAAAAAATATTGATAAAAAAAATTTTTGTTCAGTGTATTGCTTTATTAAAAAAAGGATTATTTATCGGGGTTTAATCTACTTTAAAGTTGATTAGGAGATCAGTGGTAATGGCTCTAAAGCATTGGTGTCCAAAAAAATTTGTTTGTCCATATGAAATGAATACAACAACAATTGTTTCATGAAATGGACATCATTGCTCTAAAGGCATTTCTAACCATTAAACATTGTAGATTAACATGAAGAATATTAAAAAACAAATTGGATTTCATAAATATATCGTTGTTTATGCAACGTATTTAAATACATTTTTCGAAAAGCTAATGTCACATTTAATTTTAAAGTAGTCATGTTATAGAGGGTTAAGATAAAATGTTACTTGGATTTTTTTCAATAAATGATACTTCTTGATTTTTAAATAATAAATTTCTACACCATGTAAATTGGAACAGCATTATTCTTACTTAAAAATTATTGAAAAAGGATTAAAATTGAGTTGACATTAAATTTAAATGATGAAACAGAACTGGGGCTGAACGTTTTTTTATATATATATAATTTGCAGTCGCCATTTTACAAAAATTTTTATTTAAAACAAGATTTGTGGACAAAAATTGTAATAGACGTCGGCATTACAGGTTGGTACACAGAAGAAATATAAAAACATTAAATGACAGTTCGTGAAGCTGCAGCCGTCGTTTCAATTACGGGCCTGCTTTTTCTGAGAGTCGTTTTTGCTTGAAGTTGCGGTCGTATTCTGTTTCATCATTAAAGTTCACTTTTGTAATGTAAATTAATACATATACAGATTGATTTACAAAAACAAATAAATTTAAAACTTTGTATTACAAGCAAAGCAAAAATATTGTAATCTAAAAGGACTTTGATGATATAAAAGATACAATGTCATTTAAATTTTATTTTCTATGCACCTTCTTCAAAAACGTTCATAATATATGTTATGATCTCATATTTTTAAGTATTTTTAACAATTTTTTTGTTGCTTATTAAATTAATATTACAAAAATATTATTACATGAATAAAGAGTTATGTTTTCGTTAAAAAATAAAATGTACTGTTTTTTTTTTAATTGTACTGTTTTTTTGTATAAGATGTACTGTTTTTCTGTATTTCAAATCTGGCTACCCTATATATACATCAAATATCAGCGACTGATTATAAGAAAAGGATTTGTTTCATATTAAAAAATTGCTTATGCACACCTACTCAGAAAGTGCTTATTTAGCATTTTTAATGAATTAAAAAATTTAGATTTAAAAACAAAAACATAATATCAAATTTATTATAAAATTTCAGCATATAGGTATAAATACATATTACATAGGTACATACCTATGTTTAAATATTAATTTATCTTATAATATTTACAGAAATTTGTTACAGTATACATATGCTTGGTTTTCACTATGTCAGTTTTGTTGTCAAATTGTCTAAATTGTTATGAAATTACCAACAATTTGGGCAATTTGACAACAAAACTGACATAGTGAAAACCAAGCAATAGAAACAATTCCAAATTATATTTGCATAACTAGAATAATGTACATACATACATACATACATATGTATGTATGTATATACTTATCAACGAGATAAAACAAAGAATTTATATAAAAATCATTCAATTTTTTATTGTAAAGAGTAACGCATCTATTTTGTTAATCACATCACGGATTTTGAGTTTTAAACTTTGTCAATAAATATACCGTCTGCCGCAGAACATTTTTTAGAAAATTTAAGTTTATAAAAAAATTTGATTTTAATGCTTATATCTTCCAAAATATTAATTTGAACTTTAAAATTTGGAAATCACTATTATCAGTGCGAAAAGTAGAAACATCTCTGCTGAGTTAAGAGAATTCAATTTAAATCAACTTTGTTTTAAAGTGCTACATACTAGGTATCTATTAATATTTTAACAGCAAGATTCTTCAAATCATTTAAATTCAAAATTTCTATCACACCATTCTTGTACAACTGCTAGCACTAATAGTTTCTCAAACAAAAGGTAAACAATCTACAAACAAAAATAAACTCCATAAGAAAAATTAAACACAAACAAAACATACGTATACATATGTACATACATATGTAAATAAATTTACTTCTGAAGCCCACAATTCACAGTTATTAATCGCACCAAAAAAAAAATGTTCAAAAATAAACAAACATGGTGTGATGTAACACCTGACAGTAAAAGAAAAACAGCAGGAACAAGAAAAGGACACAAATAAATACCTACTAAAAAATATATAGAACAAGAATATGTACAAAAAAACACGAAAAGGGCGTTAAGGTACACTAAAGAGAGTACATATCACAAAATGAAAAGAAAAATATGACTAATACTGGCCCCACAAAAAAAAATATGATTATTTATTTCAAAAAGCAAACAAATTCGAAGATTTTTTTGATTTTAAACTAAGGACATTTTCTGCAAGAATAATTCAATGCCATAAAACAATGACTCACCATCCATCACACCAAACACGAACTTCTTTCTGAGATGTGGTTTCCTCACCGGTTCCACCGTTATTTACTAATTTATCATTCATTTTATGGAATTTTTGCTCTTACACCACTTCTAAACAAAATTTTCACTTCTTTGGAAAAAAAATTTCCACAGTAAATTTCTTGTTTTCTTATTAGACAAAAATAATAACAAATACCACACTGTAGTGGCTGACGTATTAAATTGTAAATGTGCTACAAACAAATGCAATAAAAAATAGTACGTAACAAAATAAAATATAACACAAATTATTTCACGAATACAACACGTCTTTTGCCTTTTTTCTTTCTTTTTTTGTTTAATTTGACAATTAATTGTCGTTGCACTGATTGAATACTGAGTGCTTGCTTTTGGATTGATTTATAGATTTTTTCAATAAGAAATATAATTATTTTTTATATTTTTTTCCGTTTTATGTATATTTTCGTGTTGTTTAACACCAAGAGAAAAACGCGTGCGCTCGCTTCAAGCGTTTTGTGAAATTTGTTTTAATAAATGATTAATAACAATAGTTTTATTTAGTTGTTGGTGCGCTACGTTTATTTTTTTAAATAGAACTTTTTCTCTCTTTGTTTTTAGAGCAAGCTGACGTATTTTGCTAAACATACTACATTTTGTCAGAGATGGGCAACAAATTGTACTGATTATAATAAAAGTGTATTTAAAGGAAAATTTAGAAAAATCAAAAACTATGTACATATATAAAATACAGCCGCATCTTATATACTCTTCATAGGAATAAAACTTCTAAATTAATAAATAGAAATCTGCTATTTTAATCAAGTTTTTTGCGTATACATACATATGTATGTACATATTTTGGAAATTTAAAGACTGATATGAATAATTTGAGACATATTGTTGAGCATGTACCTACCTACATATGTATGTATATTCTGAAATACCGTGTCTAGATTTTGTTGGGAAAAATAATTATTATTAAATATTAATAATAAATATTATTTTGCTCATATTGTCCAATATTAATTTGTAAATTCAGCCCCCTTACTATAAAAAACAAAATTTTGAAAATACATATGTACAAAAAAAATGTACAATTGACATTATTTTACCTGAATTGTTCTTGTTTTCTCTGTTCTGCTTTTTATTTCTCTTCAATTCTTTTCTTCAACCAGTTTTATACTCAGTGATGCCAACTTTTTAAGATAAAAAAGGTAAATAATATATCACATTTTCCCCCCAAAAAATGTAAACACAAAAATTGACTGTTCAGTATTTAACTTCAGTTAGTAAATAATCATTAAGTTTAATCATTATAAGACGAGCACATAGTCTTATATATAGAAGTCTTATATACATATGTATGTGTGTATGTACATATCGTTGGTCTCATGTAGAAAGGCCCTAACTCGCTATTTTTTTCGAAATTTGTTTTTTTTTGTGATTCCAATGCATTTAACACAAATACACCTCCTCATAAAAATTTATTGCAATAGTGTAAAAAATAATAAGCAGTTGTACAAAAAAAGTTACATGTTGAATAACACAGTTTCTATTATGTTATTACCTTCTCCTGTAAAGTTTCAAATATGCGAGTTAGGGCCTTTCTACATGAGACCATCGATATATTCCCGCTGTCCCTATTTTCATTTATATCTACGCAATTTTCGCTGTTTCCCTAATCAGTTAACCCTCTCACATCTTAATTCCTTACTTTTATCCCGAATAAATTTACTACCCAATTTATCAACAACACTACCATGATAGTACATTTTATTGACACCATAGGATTTTTTTTGTAAGCATGCCAAGTGGCGCGCGTAGTGACTTATTCATTCTCTTCAGCGAAATAAGTAAAACAAATTTCATATGAATGCATAAAGAAAAAGTGGCGTGACTTTTTTCCTTATCAATTCTACAAATTTTTTGTATACAAGCAACATTTACACGGGTTGGTTGTACAATTTATTTGATTAAAAAACAGAGTGGAGTAGAGTATGGATTGTGTGGAAAAAAAAAATAAAAACAACACAAGTCTTTAGAAATTAGAGTAAGGCTAACTAAAGTGAATGAAATCTTGTACTCGTATAATAGATGGACGTTTAAATAAAATTGAACGAACTGAACGTAATGAACTGGCCACAATAAAATTAATCGTGTGCTGTGGTTTTAATTGTAGCGAGGCTTTCAATGAAAAAATGTTTGAGCAATCGATGCCATATTATGGTTCATAGTCCATTGGAAACGGTCCATGCACCTAAATTGCATTGAGTGGAAATATGTATTGTATTTGAGAATTGTAATACACATTTGCTTATTATTTGTTGGCGGTTGTTATTTTAAAATTGTAACGGTTTTCAAATTGACAAAGTCAACCAACAGAAAAAAACAATATACATAAACATGAGCGAACAGTGTTGGCCATAAACTAGGCAACACTATTTGTTCTTTAACATGGTTGTATTTTGCTACTACTCTCTATATATATGTATAATTAATTTATTTAAGACACATTTTTTAGCTCTCGGAATTTATCACAACTAGTTCAAAAAAATAAAAAAAAAATTATATTAAATTAAATTAAAAAAATTTAATGTGACATATTTGTAATTTTTAATAATACAGTACGAGCTCGATTTGTGCAACCGAAAGGAAACCGGGGTTGTTGCTTTTACCGAAAAGTTATCATAACCGACCACTAAAAATCTTATATAAAAACTCACCACTCTTGAACTCAAATTCATTAAATTTTATTTTTAACATGAGAAAATAACTTATAAAGCAAAAGTAATAAAATTAAAGTTTTGTTCATAAATAAAAAGCAAAACAAATAATGTTTACTTTAAAATGATCTTCACTTGACTCAAAAAAACGCAAAGAACTGAAACCAAAACAAAAAACTAACTGTAAATTAACATATAAAGAGAAAAGAGAACAAAATAAATAAAAAGTATCAGCACTGACGTGTGAAAAACATTCTTAAGATGGGTTATTTGCTGTAACTTTAAGTACTCCTTAAAACTACGTTTCTGTAAAAATAAATTCAAAGAGAAAAATACTTTACATTTTATTTTATAACACAAAAAGTTGCACTTATCAAGACTGCTTTTTTGAAAAAGTTGCACTTATAAAGACTGTAATGTTAAAAATTTGCCTGTTGCGCTAATCGGGGTGTTGCAGTTATCGGTGGTTGCACAAATCGAGCTCGTACTGTATTACAATTAAAAAACCAAACTTTCCGATCCCATAATTTCACGAAATTCAGCTGTTAGTTGGCCGCTACGACTCTTATGCAATTTAACACCACTACCTATAGATGTAAAATAAATAGACCCTCGTATTGCGTGGTTGCGATATTAATTTTAATTTGTTATTGTCAATGCTTACTCTTTTGAATATGAACATTTAAATTATTTTCACATAAATTATTGGTTTTATTTTGTTTTGAAAAACGAAGTTACATATCTTTTTTATTAATTTTTACATATTGATATTGTAGCTCATCATTATTTATTTTTCTCTTGTTATACACGTTTTAAGGTTAAATTAAAAATGCAAATACACATAAATACATATTTTTGTTTTTTAAAACCTGGAATTTATTTTAGATTTAAAATTGTCATCGTTTAACGTCTCAAAAAACTGCCAAACAAATAAAATAAATCTTTAGATATGGTCACATTATTGTAAATACGACCCTATGTATTGAAATTATTCGTTAGTTTCCGTTCGTTCCAAATTGGTGTTTGCGCTACTTCTCTCTTAATTAATAATATTTGCAAATTCTCTTCATATAACAAACTCTTTAGAGTAGGGTTTCTGTTTTATTAATTAATACACAATATTAATATAGTATTTTTTTTGTTAAGTATAAACATTTAAAAGTTTATTGTTTTTATTAAATAAATAAATAAATATTGATTAAAATTTCCAAACAATGACAATTTCAAACAATCTTAATTCATTATAAAAACAAAGATAAAACATATGTACATATGTTCTATCCTCTTGTCTTTCTTATCTCTTTGTTCTGTTTAACCCCTTTTCAACTATCACTTTTATTGCACATTGCACATTCCTGCTATAAATACAGAAGACCAGAAATATAATGTTCGTTTTTCTAACTGCTAGCTTAACTTGTTGTTTAGTTTCCCTTTAGTTTTCTCTCATTGAGGTTGATTTTTAACATATTCTACGTGCTGAGGTGGCTTTGCAAAGTGCGATGAGAAAATAAAAGTTTACAAATGTACAAACGCTGACTGACGTATTAATATTTGTTTTTTGATTTATAATACAAAAAAGCCGGAAATTTTGTTGATGTAGTGTGCTCAAATTCAAAAAAATTTTATACTAAACTTGTATGTATGTTTAAAGTACAAATTTATAGAGAAGTATATAAAACAAAAGTTTAAAATATTTTGCTGAGTAATAGTGATTTAAAAGATAAATTAAAGAAAATTAAATAATTTATATCCAAAAAAAAAAAACATGACGAAGACAGATGTACGCAAACGTAAGGTGAGTAGAAAATCGGTGTGAAATGTGTAAATTATTAAAAACGAATTTTTATTCACATTAAAATGATAGACAATGATTATGTTAAGTTACAACAGGTAATAAAGAAATGACAAAACAAGTGAGAGTTCTTTGTAGGGTTTGATCGAAATGTGGATACTCTACCAGGGTTTAAAAACATAATTACATATGTACTAATTAGTTATAGGTATAAAGTTTTTGGTTGTAGGTTTTGTGAAATAAGCTTAGTTAGGTTTTACCTAGCGCTGCTTTATAAATTATTTCAATTTAAAATAAATTTGTCTGTCTTTAAAATTTCTTGAATAAGTTTAGTTTAATGACCGTTCATATTTTTAATGAAATCAGTTATAACAAAAACTCCGTTTAGTTCTTAAAATGAAATAAACATAAAAACGAAAAAACAAGCAAAACAAGGATGGCAACTGTTTGGTAGTAAAACCCTACTTATATTATATTAAAGATTTTGAAAATTTATAGTAATACTAGCTGACCGCCCCGGCTTCGCTCGGTATTTACTAATGATTTGTATTTCATATAGAATTAAAAATTAAGGTACAAAAATTTCAGTAAAAGAAAAAATAACAAAAATTTGTACCAATTTATTGCTTAAAAAGTTTCTTCAAAATTCGATTATTATTATGTAACAATTGAAACAATTATTAATTAAAAAACAAAAAAAAAATTATTATGTTTTTTGTTCTTCTATTGGGGCAGAAAATGTCCTGACGGTGTACCAACTCTCGACCACGCAACATACAACTGACCGTTGGAAAAACATTGGGACTCTAGATTTAACCCATACACTTTTAAAGATTGTCCTTGAGATTTATTTAGCGACATTGTGAATGCAAGGCGAACTGGAAATTGGACGCGTTTAAAATTAAATTGTATATCACTTGGATTCATAGATATCCTGGGGATAAGCACTTCTTCACCTTTAAACTTTCCTATAATTATCTTTGCTTTAATAGTGTTTGGCATCAGCGTTTTAACAACTAATCTAGTACCATTCATTACATGCTTTGGTGTTAGTTCTTCAAGTTTCTTCAAAAACGTTTCTTATTAAGAAAAAAGAGAAGTGAAAATGAGGCAGTAAAATTTAGTTCTTTGAGTTTTCATAAAATTGTTTCATACTTAAACAAATGAGAAGTGAGAAGGAGGCTTTGGTGCCAGTTCTTCAAGTTTCTTCAAAAAATGTCTCTTATTAAGAAAAATGAGAAGTGAAAAGGAGACCATATATTAAAAACTTAAAATTTCCGAGTTCTACCAGAAATTTTTTTTATTTTGTTTTTACAAAAATATTGAATAGAATAAAAAAAATCAGCCAATCGCTCCAGGCGTTTTCACGTGATGCCATTACATACATGACCATATCATTTTTATATATGTAGAAGATTAGATTATAAAGAATGATAGCATAAAAATAATAATTTAAAAGGCACACAATTTTAAATAAATTATATTATAAAGAATAATGGAATAAATAAACAATGATTGAGTTAATTAAAAATGTAAATTATATTTGGTAGGTAGTATTACATCATATTTTAATTAATAATTTAATTTGTCTGACAATTTTTGAAATACTGATTTTCATTACCCTTCAAAATTCTCTTCTTTAAAATTGTTTAGAAAATAGAAAACTTTCTGATTAACAAGTCTAATTAATTCTATAAGAAAAACAAACAATAGACGTGTGTTAAATACTATATATAGAAATGGAAATCGATAAAATAAACTACATGATTTCATCTATAAAAATATTTATACTTAAAAATATTTTCAATACATTTTAATTCAAAAACCAATTAAAATAATTTCATTATTTACCTAGAAAAACAAACAATTCTAAATTAAATATAAAGAAAAATTCTATAGTAAGCATGACCTACCTTATTTTTAGTTAATATAAAACAAATTATAAACATCAACAAACTTACATACCTATATTAATAAATTTCACAATGAAGCGTATATACATATGTACGTATGTACATATATAAATAAATGTCACCCGGACAGATCATTTGTTAGTAGGGCACAATAATAAAGTACTTGTTGGAGCATGATAACAAAAAATTCGTTTTTCACGAGGTTTTTGTTTTATTAAAAGACAAATTTTGTAATTTATTTTAATTAGCCAAATTCTTTCGATTTACTGCATGATAATATCAACATTAAATCCAATTTCAATTGTTTTCTTATTGAGTTTATATTGAAAATACATATGTTTTTTATTTGTTTTTAACAAAACTTGTTTAGTTGAGTTTTTCGTTTTTTTTTTGCAATTTATATATGTATATACCTACATATCTGCATTCACATACATACATACAGTGGGGAGCAGAGGTGAGTACATGTTTGTATTTTCTGCATTGTAAAGATCATAAAAATGGTAATAATGGAGCGATTTTTAAATTTCTTTTTCTATTTTAATTCTTATTTAGTTCTTTACATAATTCTTAATAAGAGAAATAAAAGCCCAATAAAACAAGATTGTAATTTAAATAACAACAAAACAACTTGTATGTACTCAGTTTTGCTCACACTTGTTATCAACCAAATAATTGAAACATTTATTAATTTACCGTTATTTGAAATTAAGTTTTGAAATTTGTTGCTGCAATCTTTAGTTTTGTCAATATGAATTTCAGTTTTAAATCATAATTGAATAACTCCGTGTTCCAAAAACGTCGTTTTTTTTTAATTTAAAAAAGTAAAAGTTAATATTTTTTTAATAATGAAGAAACTATCGATAGCCGTGGAAAATTTGATAATAAATAAAACAAAGGATGACTCCTCGTCACGTATGATAGCAAAAGAGCTTAGTATAAGCCAATCAGTAGTTGTTAGAGTGTTAAAACGGCGAAATGTAGCTTCTAAAGACAGGCTTTCAGTCGCCAACGATTATTATCTGATGGAGACGCACGCCCTATAATGAGAAAAATGAGAGCAGACACGTCTTTAGTCCTAAAAGAAGCTTCCTGAGCAATAAATAAAAATGTTAGCCGATGTACAGCAAGAAGAGCGCTACACAATATTGGATACATCTCAGCTGTAAAAAACCTAAACCAGCACTGTCAGATAAAAATGTTTCAGCACGTTTAAAATTCGACAGACTACACAAAGATTGGACTCTTGATGACTGGAAACGCGTAATATGGTCAGATAAATCCAAGTTTAACCGATATCAATCTGACGGTAAAAAGTATTATTGGCGTCGACAGCGGGAGAGTATACAACGACACCATGTTAAACAGATTGTAAAGCATTATCATGGTTTGGGGTTACTTTACATTGTGGCATGTTGGTAGATTACAAAAGATTTATGAAATCATGAGAAAAGAAGACTATTTAAAAATATTGCAGATTCAACTTCCCGATTTTGTAGATCTGAGCGCATACCCTGAGTAAGAAGTTGTGTTTCAACAGGATGGAGACCCAAAACACACCTCGAAAATCGTTAAGGAATGGTTGAATGGGCAAACATTTCAATTGATGCAGTGGCCTCCGCAAAGTCCCGACCTCAATCCAATTGAAAATTTGTGGTAAATTGTGAAAAGACGGTTGGGACAGTATCGAACAGCTCCGTCGAACTTCGCTGAGTTGTGGCAACGTGTGGAGCTGGAGTGGCAGAGAATTCCACATGAAATTATCCAAAAGTTGGTTGAAAGTATGCCCAATCGCATAAATAGTGTATTAAAAAATAAAGGGCTGTGGACCAAGTACTAAAAATTTAAAAGTTTTTTTTGTTTCCTGAAAGTGCAAAACTGAGTACATAAGATTTAATTTTATTTAATTTAGTTTGTTCCCAGAATACGTAGTTTTTTTGTTTTGTTTTAAGATCATTATTGTAATCCACTAATTAATAAATAAAATAAAAAAGTAATAATTTAAATCGCTTTGTTATTGCCATTTTTATGCACCTGCAAATGCAGAAAATAAGAACATGTACTCACCTCTGCTCCCCAGTGTATGTATGTATTAAAATAAGCTAATTTGCGAATTTGCCAAAAAGTTGTATTACCTACACAAGAAAAACATAAAAAATGTTTCTTTTTTCAAAAAACATTAAGGATTTTAAAGAATTAAATTTAAGTAAAATTTTAAATAATCTAATTTTCTTAATGAAATTTAACTAGTATATGTATGTATAATATTATCTAGTATACATACATACATATACATTACTTACACTTCCTGATAATAATTTTAAAATAGTTCAGCCGTTTACACCTCTCTAAATGCCTGATAAAGTAGCAAATATAATTTTATCTATTAAACAAATAATGGTACATACATATGTATGTATAGGTATACATAAATAAAAAAGTAGGTAGGTATGTAAAACAAATAAAAACTCATCTTGATTATTTAACAATGTAAACTTTTAAGCAATTCACAGCAATTCATACAATGATTTGCATAAAACAATGAGTGATCAGTTTAGTGCATGGTGTAACTATACAAGGTGAGTGCAAATACACAACAAATACAACACAATACAGAAACAACAGGCATTTTGTTTGTGTAAAATAATGTACTACTGTCAAAAACACTTGAAAAAGTATTATTTTTGACATATGTAAGTAAATTGTAAACAAAGTCAGTCAGCTGTGCTACTGCACTCACCTTGTATAGTTACACCATGCTTTAGTGGTTTTGTTTTTAAATAAAAAATAACCCAATTTTTTAGTTAAATTTTTATTTAATGAAAAAAAAAAATAGTTTTATTATGACTTTCTGTAGCGTATGTTAAAACCCGCACGTACATTTTTAATCAACATTTTAAATCGTTATATATACATGCATATCATTTGTTCTTATCAAATACATTTTGAAATTTGTCTACGTTATTGTTGCTAATTTGAAATAATAAATAATATTATGATGAAATAATAAATAATACAAGGTGGCGCAAAAGTAATCCTCCTATAAGAAAATGTTATAAATTTTGCGAGGCCCCTACTGCCAGTTCTGTCAGCAATATTCCGCGTTCTGGAGCAGTGTAGCGTAACATTGTTAATTAACGTGTATTTCGCATGTGTTTACTACACAAATATCAAAACAGAACTGACATTAGGGTCTCGCAAAATTTATAGCATTTTCTGATAGGAGGATTACTTTTGCGCCACCTTGTGTTATTGACATTTTTTTATCCGGGCCTAATTTCATAAACAAAAAGATTTGAATCGTATTAAACTTGTTTTTAAACAGGAACTTTGTTTTTCAAAACAAAATAAAACTAAGAATTTATATGAAAGTCATTAAAATTGTATTGGAAATATTGACAATGAAAGCCATTTTTCGGTCTGGTTTCTAAATACTTTATTATTTCTCATTTTTATTTATTTTAGTACATAGTAAAATCCAAGGTGAATTTAAATACTAGGTGACAGCGTAGCGCCAGCTGATTATTCATGGTGAATTTGAAAATGTCAAAAAGTTATATAAAAAAAAAACTTTTTGACAGTGACGAAAGTTTTTCATATAGAAAAATGCCTGTTGTTCTTGCCTTGTTGTAATTGTTGTAGCAATGCTGTCACCTGGTATTTAATTTCACCATGGTAAAATCCAAGGTGAATTTAAATACAAGGTGACAGCGTAGCGCCAGCTGATTATTCATGGTGAAATTGAAAATGTCAAAAAGTTATATAAAAAAAAAACTTTTTGACAGTGACGAAGGTTTTTACATATAGAAAAATGCCTGTTGTTCTTGCCTTGTTGTAATTGTTGTAGCAATGCTGTCACCTAGTATTTAATTTCACCATGGTAAAATCTATATATTAGTTTAAACTTTAATTTAAACATACATACTTACATTTCTTACATACGCGTTATTTTCTTCTTCACATTTTCCCAAGTATATAACACAACTTGGCATCTCTAGCCAAAATGCCGTGCAATTTTTTAAAGTTTTTAAACATCTTCTCTTTAACGTAACAATTTGCTCTTAAAATACGAAACACTTTGGCAATGAAACAGAAAAATTCATTATATGAAAAAAAGTTTAAAACAAAAACAACAAGAATATCTGAACAAAACGGAAAATTTTAACAAGAACTTGAAATAAAACTTAAAAGTTCAATTAAAGAAATTAAACAAGAACAAAGTAAACAAAAAAATGTTTTTATCACAATTTTAAGCAATTGCTTTTAGACGAGTGGAGTGTTGTTTTATAATATAACTTTGTTTAAATATGAAATTTGACTACGCTTTGGTAGGATTTTGCCACACAAACATTTTTAATGTGAAGTATTATACGTTTGTTTTATTAATATATTTATGTTTTTTTTTTTGTATTTTTTTAGCTAAGCACTAGTGATGACAAAGCCAATGTTACAAGTTCTTCTAGACGCAAAGCATCCGCTTCCGGTGGCTTACCCAAGGGTCTTAAAATATCATTTTTGTGTTTGATTATATCAGTAGTTTTATTATTAGTGGTTTTTGGTATGTGAATTAAAACTAATTTAAACTTTATTGTGATTTGTATTAACATTTTTTATTTTTGTTTAAGGTTTATATATTGACACTACCAGTCCATTTTTGATGCAATTTGCGTCCAAATTGGGTTATAATAAAAATCAATATGCTGTGATTATAGATGCAGGCTCAACGGGTAGTCGTGTTTTGGCTTACAAATTCGATCGCAGTTTTATAGGTAAGAAAACTAAAATTAAAATTCTTCAACAAAAAATCAAATTTTCCAATTAAAAATTCAAATTTGTGAAAACGAATTTAACCTTATTTCAAAAATTTCGTGTCTAACCAAAGTAATTAATTTAATTCTTTTTTTTTTTAATCACTTTCAGATAATAAATTAGTTTTATCCGATGAGATATTTAAAGAACGCAAACCCGGCCTCTCCTCTTTTGCTGATGCCCCTGAAAAAGGAGCTCATTCTATTAAATTATTGTTGGACGAAGCCCGTGCTTTTATACCCAAAGACAAATGGTCTTCCACGCCCTTAGTATTAAAGGCCACAGCCGGTTTGCGTCTGTTGCCACACAGCAAAGCAGAAAATATTTTAAATGCCGTACGCAACCTCTTTACCAAGTCCGAATTTAGCGTAGAAATGGATGCTGTGGAAATTATGGATGGCACTGATGAGGGCATCTTCTCTTGGTTCACAGTGAATTTCCTTTTGGGACGACTATCGAAAACCAATCAAGCTGCTGCTTTAGATTTGGGTGGTGGCAGTACACAGGTGACCTTTTCACCCACGGATCCCGAACAAGTACCCGTTTACGATAAATACATGCACGAGGTTAAAACTTTGCATAAGAAAATCAATGTTTTCACTCATTCCTATTTGGGTTTGGGCTTAATGGCCGCCAGACATGCTGTCTTTACCAAGGGTTATAACAACGAAGACACCAACCTCGAATCGACTTGTGTTAATCCCATTATTTCGAATAGAACCTGGACTTATACCAATGTGGTTTATAAAATATCGGGCAAGGATCATGCTAAATCCACACAAGAAAATCCCATAGTAGATTTTGATAGCTGTTTGGATTTGGTTAAGAGCAAAGTAATGCCCTTAGTTAAGCCCAAACCATTTACCTTGAAACAGCATACCATAGCAGCATTTAGTTATTATTTCGAAAGAGCCACAGAATCGGGTCTAATCGATCCATTTGCTGGTGGTGAAATTACAGTGGAAGCCTTTCGTAAAAAAGCTCAAGAGGTGTGTGCTATACCCAATGATGAGCAGCCTTTTATGTGTTTTGACCTCACCTATATATCGGTGCTATTACATGAAGGTTTTGGTTTGGGCGAAGGCAAAAAGATTAAGGTTAGTTTTGTACTGGAAATAATCATGTGTTCTATTTATTTTAATTTAACCCTTTTGTTTCAGTTGTACAAAAAAATCGATGGCCATGAAATCTCTTGGGCTTTAGGCTGTGCATACAACGTTTTAACTAGTGATGATAAATATAATTCTTAAATTAGTCAACAAATTTGTTATTTTTTTATACCTTTTACTCTTTTGTAAATGTTTTGCAAATTTTATAATAGTGCCTTAGGATTTTAGCATTTTTCCTCTTTTATACTTTCCTTTTTCTTTTGTTTTGGTTAGGGCCTGTATAGTAGTTTTATTAATAGCTCTTTTCTGTTTTAATTAAAGTAATTAGCAAATTTGCCTAGAGCATTAAATATTATGATGTATTACTAACACAAAAACTATGTTGTATATAGTTTAATTTAATTATATTTTAGTTGTTCACCATTTTAAATGTAGGTACTCTGTTAGTAGACAATGATTTAAAAACAATAAATAAATAATAAATAAAAAAAATATTTGCAAAAGACAAGATTCATTTTCAAATTTATTTAAAATAATAAAATGTCAATTTTAATTTATAGAAATCTTTAACGAAGAGACTGTTCTAGTTTGTTTTAAAAGTTTTTAAATTAATCAGAAATAAATAAAAAAAAAATTGGAAAATTTTCCTTGTTTCAAAATATTTCCCTATGAGGAAAATTTTTATTTTTGTGAAAGATTGTAAAGTATTTTTTATTTATTTAAAGCCGTATTGATAAAATTCTAACTGCGTTTCATAGCATGTCTCTAAAAACAACAAGTTTTCTTTAAAGGAAAATTTACATTTTTCTTTATATTTTTGAATTACATTTTATTTAAATTAGAAAGAAAAATTTTTGGAAACTATATAGGCAATTTGATTCTTTAACCACCCACCTCTTCAGCCCATTAAAAACAATTTTTTTTTATAAAATTTTATATATTTTGTTATTTTTTTTTCTCACTAATAAAGTTATAAATAATTTATAATAACTCTGTTTTTTACTATTTACTTAAATAGGTAAATGCAAAAATAATAAAGCTAATATTTCATTATATGTATTATAGTATATATATGTATTAATGTATATTTTAAAAAAATACAATAATTTTACTAGAACTGTAAATAAAATTAAAAAAAATAGATTATATAAAGTTAAACAAAAGGCAATTGAAGATTAAATAATCGAAAAAATATTGTTGTGTATAGTAGTAGTAAAAAATAGTTGAATGAATTTCAAAAAGATTGTGCCTGTTGTTAAGAAATACAAATGCAAATTGTTTAAGTTTTTAGTAAAAGTTTCAATGTTGAAGTTTAGAGTTCTGTAGATTCATAGTGCACTTAGTTAGAAAAAGTGTTAGAAGAAAGTTATTATAGTTATTTTATGCTTTCTTAAGCTCACATAAAGCTTTCGTCTTTTCAAATGTAAACCGATGTTAAAATCGTTCTTTCCAGCCTTCATTTAAGGCCTTTCTAATATTTGAGGTTTAATATCCAAGCGATCCATGACATATTGAGGCATACAGAGTGTAGGATTAATGGGTTTGAGGCCTTCAAAGCCCAATAATGATAAAGCGCCTATACCAAAGAGAGTATGGAAAATGTCAGGCAAATTACCAGTGCGATCAGCAAAACCACCAGTTTCGTTGTCTTGACAGGAGAGTATGAATTGTTTTAATTTTTCTGCGCTAATCCAATGTAAACGACCCATTATAGTTAAAGAAGCCAAAACCCACCAGGAGTAACAGACATCGGGCAGTTTTTCAGGTCTACCATTAAGACCTCCAGAGGGCAATTGGCGTTCACACAACCACCAGCCTAATTTGTCCACATCTAACAGATGTAAACGCTGGGTTAAAGACAAAAATCCCACACAGCAGTAAATAAGGCCTAAAAATAGTTTTTAATAAAATGCGATTATTAAAACTTTATTTTAACTCTTACCAGCATGTGATTCAGCTCCTGGCTTAGAACCAAAACCGCCATCAGTTTGATTACAGCACAGCATAACAAATTGCACAGCCTTCTCCACATCGATGATACATCCCAAATCTTTTTTTAATAATGTCAATATAGCCACGGCACAAAACGAGAAACGTGTATCAACTTCACCCCAACGATCACCAAAAAAGCTGCCATCAATTTGTTGCAACGAGACAACGTATTTGACCACGGCCTCACAGTCAATTTCCTGTAGAGCATCGTAAATACACAATATCTGCACTGCAGATAAAGTATATAATATATGGGGGTCATGACCTTCACACGGTGCAAAACCACCTGTCGTCGGACACTGGCAACGTTTGATAAACTCAATAATTGAGGGTCGGTCAAGGCGGTCCAACTGATTCATAATATCCAAAGCAGTGACACCCCAATATATGCCAGACATGCGTAGAAATTCTGTCATACAATATTCATAGTCATCCTGATCTTTGCCATGATTTTCAATATATTCTACATGCTTCCAAAAGTGTAATTCTTCCGGAGTTTTCGCTGAATCGGTGCCACTATTGTTAGTCGCATCAGAGTTGCTGGCTTTGGCAAATGATGTAAAATCCATGCTGGTTATTGGCGTTTAGTATACTTTGGCTACAGAGCAAGGTTTTTGTTCAACTGATATGGTATGGCGTTTTATTTATGAAAAAGTTATATTAAAAATTTCTACTGCCAATTAAAGCAGTTGTACTTTAATTAATGACACAGTCAAGGTAATAATAATAAAAATATATCAAACAGCTGTTGGATTTTAATAAACGAATGAAAGGGGAAAGGAAGATTGAGAGCAAAAAAGCAACTCTGAGTGGCAGTAAACGTGATGCCAGATGAATTTAATTGCATGTAAGGAAAATTTTGTCGTGATCACACAATTTCGCAGTAGAAACTGAAGTATTTTATATCAAAAACACATTTAAATAGTTTTGGTACTAAGTTAATAAAAATAAATATAAATGAAACATGCGACTAAAATAATACATGATTATTTGATATTTCAGCTCTATTTTCTCCTTTTTTACCAATTTAGCAACCCTGTTACGAAACACGAGGAACTGTCAAAAACAAACTAGAGAGAAATTGAAAACAAGGCGAATTTGTCATCACACATTTTTCTTTTTTAACGCTTATAGCAGAGAAATTATTATTAAAGGAAGTGTAAAAATTTCCTTTGAATATAAAATTTAAACCTATACAAATTCAAAATTACAAATTTTGTCTTCTTCAAAAGCAAGTTGAAAAGCAAAATTTTATAAAAAGTAGTTCAAAAACCTACAAGTTAAGAAAAATAATAAAAAATATTACTACGCTGGTTCGATTATTGCATGAAGAAGAAAAAAAATACCAAAACGAAGGCTGGGCGAAAAAGAAAAAAGCAACAACATCAGAAGAAAAAGTTGAAGCAGTATCAGAAAAACAAGCGGCGGTAACAGTGACGTTGATACCAGTGATCTTTGGAACAACAACAGCAACTACTACGGACTAGAATACTGTTGTGGTACCATAGTCAGGTGAACACAAAAGTATTATATATAAAGTGGCTGGAACCATTACGTTATAACGCTTATCTGGATAGTTTCAGTTGAACAACATATGGAAGGGCTTTGAAAGTGAAACGAGCAAACAAAATTCTCAGTTTGTTAAAGATTGAGAAGATTTTGTTGAATTTTTACTAAAAGAAAGAGAGGCAAAATCTTTTGTGGACACAACTTAAAAAGAAAGAAGTTGTTCAAAGGATTTTGTTACTTTTGATTAAGTTCAAGACTTGTGGGTTATAGCTAAAGGCCATGTCCAATGGTGACGATGTGCTAGACAATTGGGAAGAAATTGATGAAGCAGGGGTAGGTTTATTTATATTTATTATTTATTAATTATATTAATATGTGAATATTTCTAGATACAGAATTTAAAATCCTCGTCAACTTCTTCTGCAACTTGTGAAAGAATCACAAACTCTTTGTACCAGCACACAACTACAGCAGTTTCTTCGTCTGATTTGAACAGTTCTACGTCTTCAACTAAGCCCATTCAAATGAAGTTATTGCAACGCTCTCCTGCTTCGCAAGAGTCAGCGATAACGACCTCGTCGTCGAAACCAATACCCATATCGCCTTTGGACCATATGTCAGCTACATTTCAGCCAGTTTTGATGGTTTTACACAAACCCCAGGATGAATATCAATCTGCCAATTATACACCACCAATAGCTAATCAGACGGTGAAAATTCTAAGAAGACCAACGCAATCTTCAGAGCCTCGTAATAACGGTATACGTCCCAAGCAGCCAATAAAAACTTTGCAACAGAGAGAACAAGAATATGCCGAGGCAAGACTTAGGATATTGGGCTCAGCTAAGAACCCAGAAGATGATGAGCAAAAGTAAGTTTCTAAAAAATCAACAAAATTTTAATATTTTAGTTAAATTCAATTTTCAACATCATAAATAATTAAAAAATTTTAAATTTTATCAAAATATTTTATAAAAAATTTTAATCGAAGTTCAGTTCACTTCAAGTTAAATAGACAATTTATTTGAAAAGAAATTGTATACACTACATTTATTTTTGTATATTTTTGTTTATTAATACTCGCAAGAGGAATAATTCTCATTTAATTTTATCAAAATATTCACCAGGTAATTTCACTTAAAATGTTTTAACATTTTTCTATTACATTTTTAAAGGGAATCAATCACAACCACAACTTCGGTAACTACCAGTACGACAAATTCAACACCATCCACTCCCACGGTAACTGCGGCAGCATTGTCCAACAATTCTATTATGAATATGGTAACTACAACAAAAATGAACTCGCCAAAAACACAAGGCAGTGCAAATCAATACAATAATCATTATAATCAACAACTACAGCTGCAACAACAACAATATCATCAAAATTTCCAACAACAACAGCAACAAAATTATTTTTACAATCAGCAGCAGCAACAGCCACAATCACCTGCATATAATAACAATCGAATATACAACATGAATCCACTCTTAGGTCTGGGTCCAATGGGTGCTATAGGCCAGCCAGCCCAATATCAGGCTACAGCGCTATCATCACCACAAACGCCACAACAACAGCATTTGAAATATCAACAATATCTTCAAAAATCACCACAACAGCAACATAAAACCCTACAGCAGCTGCAAACTTGGTCTCCTGTTGTGGGCGGTAGTGTTTCTTCCTCGTCTGTAAGACAACAACAAAATGAAACGATATTACGTTTGCCTCGCGGTCCTGATGGCACTTTAGGTTTTCAAATGCGTCGGTAACGCGTTGCAAACAACTACAACTATTCACGCTGTAAGAGCTGTTTATTGCTAAACTAAAATCTGAAAACTGTAATATTTCTATATATTGTTAAATTTCAGTTTTTTGTTAATGCTGCCGTCTTTTTACTCTTTGTAAAGGATTTCTTTTAGTTTATTTTAAGTTTTATCTTATACTAAACTTTAAATTTCATTCTGCATGTTTAAATTAATAGGTAGTCATCTTACAAGAGACTAATTTTTTTCTACTTTCTAATCTTCTAACTACATATAAGTTGTCTGCTATAACTTTTTTCTTCCCTTCTACATTTAATTGATTATATAAACATTATACTTTCTTTTTTTACGTTTTATTGATCATTATATTTTAATTTTACTTAAAACAGATTTCTAATTGCTTGATATTTTTGCTAATTATAATTTTACTCATTTTGGGCTACAGTTCAAATCATAAATTTGAAATTAAACAAGATTTTTTTTATATTACATAAACTAAAAGAAAAAATATTGTATTTAAAAGATGAAAAAGATAACAAATTTTATGATTATAAATAATTATACCTTTACAATATATATATAAAAAATAAACTAAAAATTAAACAATTTTCTTTGAATCGCTATTTGTACAAACTGAAGCCCACAAAAAAGGATTTTTGCAGGCAAAAGCTTGACATTGTCATAGTACAACAATAAACTTCCACCGAAAAAACGAATAATTTCAATATTTTCTCTAAAGGATTCTTATTTCATTTGAGATTAAAAATATATGCCTAATTTTAAGTATATAGATTGGAATAACAACAAAAGTATCCGCAGCAACCAAAAAGTACCAAATAACATGCTATACATACATATGTATTACAAAAGTCAAAATTTTGCTTTTTCTAATTCATTTAATCTAAAAATGTTTTCAAAATTAAAAAAAAAAAATTCTTTAAAAATATTACCAAATATCATTTTGCTGCATTTTCAATTTGCACAGGAACTGTGCCAAGTTGTTTCTTGGTTCTTTTTTTCAAAACAATCAAAGTACCAAAATAGAAAAAATATTAAAAAGTACTATTAGAAATTAAAGTGTGTACAACTTTTGAATCTAGAAAAATAACAAATTAAAAGCTTTTAAAAATCAATACTATTAACAAATGTAACGTAAACAATTTAAGCAAATTCTGTTTTTAATAAGTTCACACGTTATGAATTTATAATATATTCAATCGCTATAACTGCTTCAAACTTATACACACAGTAGTCTCGCACCGTTAAGGAAACAGTATGTTACAGTAGGCTTTCATAGTTATGAGTTTAAAAAGAGCAACAAGTGCATCAGTAGTGAAATAAAGTACAATTACTAATGCACCTTTGCCTAATTCCTTCATAATCAGGTACACACTTTAAGGTTGCTAAGTTCAATGATTTATAACAAAATATTCTACTTTGTGTGTCTGATGTAGCGCTACAGTTAGAGAATTGATAGGTTCGAAGAGTAGATCAGGGCTTAATATCGGTAACCGCCGAAACAATGGCTAAAAATGAATAGAAATGAGGCGGTTATCTCCGGCTTCGACTTTTAATTACTAGTGGATGCCGGCAGTCTGTACGAAATCGATACGGTTTAATGGAAATTGCTGCGGATGTTAATGATACGTTTGATATAAATTAGACTCTAAGTATCAACCTCCTTGTTATTATGTAAAGTATGTATGTTGGTAGGATTTGCGGCGTATGGTTTTCACCTAATCATTACCAATAATTCTAGGTGTTCCATTTTTACATATATTGCCCAAAAATAGTGATAAAGAATAGTTTTGTTATAAAGTAAAAAGGGAGAATTTCGATTAAAGTGAAAAAGAAAAAGTGTTACACTCTCCAGCCATTTATCCAACTGAGTCCTTTGTGCACTTTATGATATCTCTTAGTTTGCTACCAGTTAAGTAGTCAATTTGAACTAAAAAACGACTGCCCAGACAAAAATAAAGCTCAAAATTTGTCTGTGCTGTCATTTGCAAGCATGCTAAACTATTAGGTAAAGTTATTTTCTGTAATTTCGGTAACAGTATTTAAATTATAACGGTAATTTCGGTCTGACTTATATTATTAATACAATAAATTAAGTTCATAAAGTACGTATTTTATTACATTTTAATTTCGGTAGAAATCGCAATCAATAACAGATCAGATTAAAATGATTACATGTTTTGTTATTGATATTAAATTTCCCCATATGTTGAACACTGCTTTAGACGTTTGAGAAATCAAATGTTTTATAAAGAAACTTTCGGTCATTATACGATCGCCATATAATTTTTAAATGCCGTTGTCAAGTGGTTACTGTTACAGCCCCTAAATAAAAACTTACCTCTACTACACTGTTATTGTTTATAAAATTTCATCATTTATTAAGTTTTTTATAATTTTGTTCGCAAAAACAACAATTAACAACATCTTTTCATTTTAATTGCTGCATTCAATAGACGATTAATGGGCATGCGAAAAACAACAAAATTGTGATTACGAACACAAATCTCATTTACCCCCAATCAACCATATAAAGGTTATCAGTCAAAAAGTAATAAAAATAATATAAAAACAAAAACATAGGTATTTACAAATAAACAGGAATATTTTTGTAAATTTTGTATAAAAACTACTTTTAAAGAATATTATGTCGAACTTTTTATTTAGTAATCTAATCTAATATCATATGAGAATTATTCCTCTTGCGAGTATTAATAAACAAAATTCAAAAAAAATTTAATCGAAGTTGCCTTCAAGTATATCTTTAAAAAATTAAAATAAGGAAGATTGGCTTAAAAAATTTACAGAATTTAAAATGTTACAAAAAAAAAATAATTTTCAAACCTTTTAACGGGTTTTTTGTTAGTTTAAATAAGTATTCAAATTAGTAGACAGCAAATTTCGTAATCCTATTTTAAGCTTTATTTTTGTATTTTGTTGTATGTAGTTGTGCCTCATCAAAATTTTCCAAAACAAACAGAGGGAATTTAGTTTTTATGTTTTTTTACGCACTTTAGTAACAACAATATTTTACATACTCGTATGTATAATAAACAAGTAAGAAAGTATCGGTCAAGCCCGACCATATAATACCCTACACCCAGTATATGTAAAATTTTTTTTTCAGAAATGGGCGTTATATGGGATATATAACCTATTGTGGACCGATCATCCAAAAATTTAGTGTCAAGATGTCTGTAAATATAAATATTATATGTGTCAAACTTTATCTCGATATAAATACTTTTGAAAGATTTTTCTGGCAACACTGTAATGATGAGATAAAAAATAACGTGGTCTGCTAAATCATACTTACAATTTTAATTAAATCTATGAATTTACACTTAATAATTGTGATTAATTAAATATTTTTTAAAGTCTATTGTGTTTAAATTAAAATATTATAGTTTTTTTATAATATTAACCGTATTCATACAACGCTATTAAAAGTAACCTGACTTGCACATTTTTTTTTGACTTGAAGCCTGTATCTACACCTAAAATTCATAAATAATATAACCTTCATTTATTATGTCTCCAACCGATAAATGTGGATTATCTTCATGTGGCAAAAAATTAACCAAATCTCAGGGAAGTATATGCTGCAACCTGTGCTCCAAGTGGTATCATGCTAGCTGTGTCGGTATCTCTTCTGATCAATTAGATGTTATAATAAAAAGCAAAGGTGTTCTTGGATTTGCAAACTGCCCATGCAAGGAAAATTTTATACCTAATTCTGAAGATAGAGAGATCTCACTTCATGAAGAGTTAAAAAAAGGGCTTCAAGGAGTACAAGAAAAGTTTGATGCAATTCTGGTGGAAGTTAAACGAGAGTTAAGTGGCCAGCTTAATGAACTAAAAGTTAATATCAATAAATGTAATGAAATGATTACTAATCTAGATATTACAACTACAAATAAAATTTCCAGCGTTGAGACTAAATTTAAGATGCAGCAATCTACGATTGAAATGGTGAAGAATCATAATGAGATCCTGCAAAAACGACTTAATCGTTGTGATATTATTATAAATGGCCTGCCTAGAAATCAACCTAACTTGTCAAACGTAGTTCTGAACGTTTTTAAACAACTGCAAGTTGATATAAATGAAAGCGATATCAATGTATGTTTCTTCATTAATAATGGGAACTCTGTGTTGGTTAAGCTTAACTCTATGTTTAAGCGTGATATTATTATGACTAACTATTTTAAATGTGGAACACTCATATTATCTGATATTATTGATACTGACATCCAAAAGAGAGTATTTCTCAATGATCATTTGACCCCTCGTGCAGGGAAGCTTTGCTTTAACTGTCGTAAGTTGCGCAAACAACAGAAAATTAAAAAATTTCATTTAATCAATTCAGATACTCTGAAAGTCAAAATCACATTTAATGATGATAATGTTAAAGTCTTCACATTAGGTGAATTTTATTTGTACTTCAATATATTGGAACATCCAAGGAATACGGAGCATATTATGGATATGATATAAATCTTTATAACAATCTGGCTTATGTTTTAATAATTAGATGTGTGATGGGGGTCGATGATGAAAGCGAATTCTCTTTAATAGCAAATTATCTTTATATCTTTTGAGACAAAAAACAGAAATTTTACGAAAAAATTAACTTCCAAAACTCACTCGTTTTTCGTTTTCGATTTCCATCACATACCTGATTATATTCGCCCATAGTCGTAGTCATGGAGGAGGCGTGCTTTAGGTAAAAGTAGACTTTTAAACAACAAAAACATACCTATAAATTTTGTCCTGAATTTAAAACAAAAGCATGCTTTTTGCTTGAAGTATACTTATTCTATGGCTGTGATTGTGGGCTATTGTAATTGTAATTATTTTATAACATACACTTTTAATTTTTTTTTTTTTGTTACCTGGTCATACTTTATTATATAAAGTACGATACAGGATAGAGTTCTCCCATTTCTTTCGATCTAAATTTAATGAATCTGTCCTCATATGTTGAATTTATTGTCATATTCGCACATTAAATTTTATAGATCGAATGCAGTTCATTTTGGACTATGTCAAATACATAGCCTAATATGTTCTTGGGAGTTTACACAATTATAGATAATATTGTAATTATTGTAAATGATTTAGCACTACATATTGGATCATATTAAATAATATACTTTCTTTTTTCTTAAAATTTTATCATTAATTGTATATTTTTATTATTTCTATATTTTTATTATAATTATCTTATATTTATATACATATATATCTTTTACTTTGAATTATATTTTATTGATCATTTGAAATGTTTATTTTTATAGTTTTTTGGTTCCCCATCGTAATATCATTGTTTTATTTCGATGTCTCATAACCCTAATGTTGGTTCCCTCTTCAGTGGCATATCTGATATCAATGCAATTCTACAACCTTATAAGGACAAACTTAATGTAGCTCATATTAATTGCCAGAGTATCAGACCCTCTGCAAATTTCTCGAAAGTGGATGAATTAAGGTCTATTTTGGTTGGATCTTCCATTAATATTCTTGCAGTTACTGAAACTTGGTTAAAGCCTTACATATCCAGTCGTGTTGTTGAGTTACCTGGATACAGTTTTTGTCGTAATGATCGTCTGAACTCTAGAGGTGGTGGTGTGGGGATATACATCTCCAATGGTCTTGAATATAACATAACCTTTAAAATATCTGTACTTGGCACTTGTGAATCTCTTTTTATTGAGCTCAGCTCTAATGGTTCTAAATTTCTTGTTGGAGTTGTATATTTGCCTTATGGCGATCTTGTTTCATTTGAAAATCTTCATAGTGAACTATTCTTAAAATACTCTGACATTATTGTGGTTGGTGATTTCAACTGCAATATGTTTGATGCCAGGAAATCCTGTAGTATGAGAACTATGTGCCTAAGGAATAATTTATCTGTTTTTCATGATTCTAAACCGTCCCACTTTGATGTTGCTCATGGATCTACTTCATTGATAGACTTCTGGTTGGTTAGTAATATTTCAATGGTTTGCTTTTCTAGTCAACTTCAATGTCCTTTGATTTCCCACCATGCTTTAATTTTTGCCTCATTTAATATCAACCTCGCAAGAATTAATGAAGTTCTTGAATATCGTAATTTTTCTGCTATTAATTGGGATAATTTCAATTTATATTTGTCTACATTTGATTTTTCTTGTTTCTCTTTGAGTGATGTTAATAATATGTGCTCTTGCTTGGCTTCACTTTTTGATTTGCTATTGACTTGTGTTCCTGTAGTTAGGAGAAATATTTCTAATGATGTGCCTACTTGGATCAATTCTAGGAAAATTTTATATGCTAAGTCTCTTAGTCAACTTGCTTACCGTTCTTTTATATGCCATCGTTCTGAAGATAATTGGAGGATATACTGCAAATACCGCAATAGGGCTAAAGGTGTTATTCGTAAGGAAAAGAGACTTTATTTCTCAAAATTTTTTCGTGGTATGGATACTCGTAATGTCTGGAGAATTTTACGAGGGGCTGGATATACTGATCATAGTTCTGATGCCTTTGTTGGTAATGTTGATGACTTGAATGATTTCTTTGTTAGGAGTAATGGGGGTCTGGTTATGGATGATATTACCTTTAATGATTTTCCAGAAACTGTGGAGTCTTTTTCGTTCAATTGTGTAAGTGAATTAGAGGTTACAGAAGCTTTAAGTCGAGTTAAATCGTCCTCTTTAGGCGTCGATAATATTTCCATTCGCTTTATTAAATTAGTTTACCCCTATATTTCTAATTACATATTACATTTATTTAATACTATTTTAACTACATCGAAATTTCCCTCTTCTTGGAAGACTGCCCGGGTCATACCTATTCCTAAATCTAGAGTAATTCGTAGTCCTCAAGACCTTAGACCGATTTCTATTCTTCCAGCTCTATCTAAGGTTTTGGAACATATAATTAGACGCCAGATGCTGGAATCAACTTTTTTGAATATTTATGAGGGACAGTTTGCATTTCGTAAGGGATATAATTCCACGTTGATGCTTCTAAGTCTTACTGATCTTATTCGTGAATATGTCAATGATGAGAAATTATGTGCTCTCATTTCCCTCGACATGTCTAATGCATTTGGTTCTATTTGTCACTATACTATGGTTAAGAAGCTTCGTGATGAGTATAATTTTTCTAGATCAGCTTGTAAACTCATATTCTCTTATCTTGGTGGCAGATCTCAATTTGTTGAATTCAAGGGTATTACTTCTGCTGTTCGTTCCTTGGCATCTGGTGTTCCCCAGGGTTCGGTCCTAGGCCCTCTTTTGTTTATTTTATATGTTAATAATTTGCCAACGTTTATTGACTCCTCTTGTGTAACCTTTAGTTATGCTGATGATTTCTTTTTACTGTTTAAAAGTGATTTGGATTCTCCCGACGTTTTGCAAAATAAAGTTAACTTCTGTTTGGGGCAAGTTTTGATATGGTCTTCCTCGAACTACTTAGCCCTAAATCCCTCCAAATCTAAGGCTATAATGTTTGGCCCGACTCCTCGTTTTTTCCCTTATGTTGAGTTTTTATTGAATAATGTTCGACTGGAACTGGTTGATCATATAAAATGTCTCGGAATATACCTTGATAATAAACTTTCCTTTGATGCTCATATTGATGTTTTGCGTGGCAAGGTCTTTGGTATTTTGCGTAAGATTTATTCATCTAACTTGTATTTGCCACTACGTATTAGGTATAACATGGCTCATTCATTATTGATGTCATTGATATTATATGGTATTGAGGTTTACTCTGGTACAGGTTCAACACGTTTAAAAAAAATTAGTAGTATTTTAAATTCTGTAGTGCGATTTGTTTATAATATTAAGCGTAGAGATCACATTTCCTATTCTGTTCAGTGTTTTCTTGGTTGTTCTTTTGTAGGCTTTATTAAGTATCGAAACATTATTTTATTTCATAATATTATCAAATTTAGAAGGCCACTTCCATTGTACAGATCTTTCACTTTTTCACGATCCATTAGAAATCCTCAAATTTGTATACCCAGAATTTCATCTTCTTTCTTTGATAAATCTTTTATTGTTAGAATTGCTAGATTGTGGAATATTCTACCTTATTCCTTGCGAATTTTTTCTCAATCTAATAATGTTTTTCGTTTAAAAATCATGGAATTCTTATCTACTACTCACTGATGACTTCTAAATTATGGATAGCTATAGTTTTCTTCAACCTTATAATGCCTTTTCTTTCAATTATCTTATTCTACTTATCGACGATTTATTTCGAACCTATGTACACCTATATATTGCCGCTGATGGGACCTGTGTGGGTTTCTTATCCATTAATTTACTACTTATATGTTATTACGGCTGGGGAGCCATAAAAATGTTTTTTTTTTTTTTTTCTCTCTGTTATATGCATAATTAATATTCTTATTTCAATTTATATTGAATTGTTATTAATTGTTTAAGATGATTCTTTTTTATTATCATTATGGTATTTACACTATGTAATATTGTTATTCTGGCCATCTAGGCTTAATATTACGAAATAAATAAATAAATAAATAAAAAAAAAAAAAAAAAAATAAAGTGAATTATGGAGAGGGTCTTATATGGGAGTTTCACCTAATTATGGACCGACCATTAAAAAATTGTACCGTATTATTTGTATACATATGAAATATATTTGCGTTCAATATTATTTGGATACCAACATTTTTGAGCGAGTTACGGTCTTTAAAGTGATTTTCGGAAATTGGCTTTATATGGGAGCTAAGAGTAATTATGGACCGATCATAATAAATTTGTACCGTATTATTTGCATACATATGAAATATATTTGCGTTCAATATTAATTAGATACCAAAATTTTTGAGAGAATTATGCTTTTTAAAGTGATTTTCGGGAGTGGGCTTTATATGGGAGCTACGAGTAATTATGGACCAATCTGCTGTCCATGTAAAGCTTGTGCGCAAAATACAGGTCGCAATAAAATTTAGTACGTGATATTTTTTCGGCCCAAAGATGGATGGGATTGAAACTGGTGGAAATCGGTCCATTATTTCACCTGGCCCCCATACAAATGTCCTCCCGAAATTGGGGTTTACCGATCATAAATGTTTGAATTATGCAAGTATTGGAACAAATTTCATCACAAATGAGTGGTAAATGAAGCCAAATCACATCAACAAATTTTGTGCAGATGGACCTATAATTACTCGTAGCTCCCATATAACGCCCATTCCTGAAAAAATGTTTTATACATATACTGGGTGTAAGGTATTATATGGTCGGGCTTGACCGACTATACTTTTTTAATTGTTTTCTTGTTTAGTATCTTCAACGCACAAAGTATATATGTACTTTGTGCTTCAACGTCAAAACAGGTGGCATATAAAAAATATGAAAATAAATAATAAGGATTGCTGGTTTTTGATCATAGGTTGGTTTTTTGGATTCTCTTTGATACTTAACAGATTTTTTTTATTTATTCATTAAAATCTTCAGAAGAAAATATTTCGTTTGATTAGAAAATTTACAAATCTTTTATTTTCAATTTAAATAAAATTTTACAGAATTGTTAGACAGTGAAAAAACCAAACAAAAGTAAACAAATAATAGGCTGTTTTCATAAACGCAGTATGAATGCAACATTTCATTGACATATAGAGTTCATAATAGCATTTAGAATATAATTTAAAAACTTTTCTCACATAAAATATAAAGATATTGGACTATTAAAGAGAATCTTAAAACAAAAATTTTTAAATTACATTTCTAAATGCTATTATGAACTCTATGCAATGAAATGTTGCATTGCATACTGCGTTTATGAAAACAGCCATAATAAGCTGTGTTTGTAACCTCGCCTTACTAAATACACCTTGAATAATACATTTCGCAACTAATCACACACGCAAATAACATCACGATCACTTATCCATCACTTATATTATCAGTTAGATTCAAATATTGCTGTTTTTACACTAACAACTTCATGCTCTAGACATAAAAAAGCAATGAGTTTTAATGTATGGTGTCATTACTAACAACAGCGGCCGTTTAATCGGTTCCCTTAGAAATATATTTTTCATTTTATAAATTTAGTAGGAATTTGAGCATTGCTCAAACTGGTACTCTCGCGCTGAAAAAGGCCTTTAGAAATCTAAAAAAAGAAAACGAGTATCTGCCGTATAGTTACAGATAAGCACGTGGGATTTATTTTAGAACGAAGTGTTTAAAAGAAAGCAAAAAAGTGTGTGGTTTTAACACAAATAATTAAATAAAACTAAACAAAATACCTACCTAGTTGTTTTTTAACAGGTTAAAAAAATACAATTTAAAAAAATATGCCTTCCAAGGGTAAACAATTGTTAGTTATTGGCAGTGGTGGCCGCGAACACGCCATTTGTTGGAAACTGTCACAAAGTTCTCTAGTGATGAAAATTTTTGCTTTGCCTGGCAGTTTTGGCATTGAGCAATTGGAAAAATGTGAAAATCTTAAGGGTGTGGACGCCAAAGATTTTGCGGTAAGTGTATTTAGTGAAAAAAATTTTTATTCATTTCAAAAAACTTGTTTTGTTTTTTGTTGTTTTTATTAAAGAAATACTTTGAGAAATATTACTAAAATAACTGGTTCTGTAGTGTTTATTATCTATGTATCTAAAAAATACGAAAAAACTTCGCACATCACATGTGCTTGTTGCTTCATGTACATACATATGTATGTATGTACGCAGTAACAGCAACAGCTAAACTCAGCAAAAACCCAAAACCATACACTCTTCTACAAATTTGTACGCCGTTCATCCCGGTGTTTTTCACTTGAAGGTCAAACAAACCGTTTTTTTTTTTGGACACTATTGACTTAAAGATTGCGTGAAAATATTATTCTGTTTGTTATTAAACAAATGTTTTAATTAACAAAATTACAACAAAAGAAGTAAATGCCACGAAGTAAGCAAAAAATGGTGATTAAAACATTTTCCCTTTAAAGAAATTTAATTAAAAGTTAGTTTATACCTACTTATAAGAAATATTTTGTGAAAGGCTGGAACATGGTGAAATCACTACAAGGTGACATCGAGATTACAACAATACAAAAACAACAGAAACAACATGGTATTTTTGTTTTTGCTTTCATGTTTGTAATGTTAAAAACAACTGACTATTGTTTACAAACATTTTAATTTCAAGATGACATGTCTTTTTTTATACAGTGGCGAGCACACATGTAGTTGTCTATGACTTAAAAACCGAATAAACTCTCAAATTTTTAAAAATAATAATGGTTTGGCCGGGTAGAAAATGCATTCCAATTTGCCAATTGTTCCAGTATTTTACAATAGAATTCTTGATTATTTGAACTATTAGCCCGAATAAAAACTTTTCTGATAATGGTTTTTATTTAAAATGTTAAATAAATAAAACAAAAATGAAATAAAATCCCTAAGGTCAAAGTTATACATAGTGTGGATGACCTCAGACCTATTTCTATACTCCCTGCTTTATCTAAGGTTGTTGAAAATGTTATTAAAGCCCAGATGAATGACTTGGTTTCTACTAAAATAAGTGATTCACAATATGCCTATCGATATGGAGAGAATGCCAATAGCGACAAGCTGAGTGTTTTGATTTCTATGGATTTATCAAAAGCCTTTAACTCTATTGATTTTAATAAATTGATTTTGAAGCTGAGGGATGCGTTTGGTTTTTCTAGGTTCGCCTGTCAGCTTATAATGTCGTATCTGGTTGGTAGGTCGCAATTTGTTGTAGCAAATGGTGTTTCTTCTAGTTTACTTCCACTCCACACGGGTGTCCCACAGGGATCTATTTTGGGTCCTCTCCTTTTTGTGCTTTATGTGAATGACTTTGTTGACGTTATTCAAACCAGTAATTGTAAACCGTTTCTGTTTGCAGATGATGTTTTTCTTTTATATAGAGGTAATAGAAGATTTATTAAAGTCTTTGACAATGATATTAACTCTAATTTGAACCATATTAGACTTTGGATGATTGCTAATTCATTAAAGGTTAACACAACTAAGACTAAAGCCATGATGTTTGGTCCTACCAATCGTTTCTTTCCTAATTTAGATGTGTTAGCAATTTCGCGGGCTAAGTAATTATTATTTGTAATATCGGCCACTTGGTTTTATAAAAAGTCTGATATTTTTCTCATTTTTATTAAAAGCACACGATAAGCAAAAAAAAAAAATATGAACAATTTGAAAAATTGCATTTACTGTTGCTTTGATATTTTTATATGTATGCATGTACATATATCACTGCAACTGTCCATTTATTCTTACTGCCAGTTTAAACGAACTATAACGTGCAAAAGTGGATACATTGCCATTTCACATATGTAAATTTACCCTAAACTTCACATTTAGCTTTAATAATTAATGAATTTAAATTTTTTTTCATTTTTGTTTTATTTATTTAACATTTTAAATAACAACCATTATTATTTTTAAAAATTTAAGAGTTTATTCGGTTTTTAAGTCATAGTTATAAAACATCTTTCATGAGTGCTCGCCACTGTATATATACAAACAAAACAAAAATTGACATAACGAACATGACTAAAAAAAACAGCTGGCTTTTCAACACCACCTTGTAGAGTGATTTCACCATGGGCTGGAATGAATTCTATAAAACTTTTACAAACTGAAAAATGAAATAGTAACAGCAATAATTGTAGCGCAGTTGTATGTACTCATTGTTTTCAAAACATAGACATAAACCACTCCAATCAGCCATGGACATCAAGTTTAAACGAATAATAAGGGTATTCAGGTAAAGAAGGGAAGTGCGGTTTATAATAATAATAATAAAGGACCTAAACATGAACGCTATGACAAAAAATATGAGTAAACAAGATTATAATAGGCTATGCCGAATCTTATGTACCCACCACCTACGTATGTACATACATATATGTATATCTGTAGTGTGCTCTATGCATACTTGAAACAAATTTCTGTTACATTTTCTATCGTTAATGATGTTTGGAGCAGTTATTTTATTTTTCGGATCTCTTATATGGAATCTATTACATGTTATGTTACGATCGTTATAAAATATTTTACTGTGATTTCTACATATGTATTTCAGTCTTATGGTGAGTTTTATTTCAATAAGGATATATTTTAGGCCTGGAATACCTCGAAAATGGATCTTTATAAGATATTAGCATAGGTTAATATGTTTTTCGGAAGTTGTACCATATGGGAGCTATGACTAATTATGAGCCGATCACCATAAGGTTCGTTACGATGATTATATGTATATAAATATACATATGTACATATATACATATGTACATATATACATATATATAGGGATATGTGGATTATTTGTGTCGACTTTCGACATGATAATGATGTTTATAAAAGCTTTAGGTGATTTTTGGAAGTGGACTTTATATGGGGGGTATGGCCCAATATATACTAATCATCATAAAATTCATTACGCTGATTTACATATATGTATATACATGTGTAGAATTTCAACTACTGTCAAGCTTTTTAAAAAAGAGTTATGAGCATTTAAGTTATTTGTGGAAGTGTACTTTATATGGTGGCCATGTCAAAATATGCACTGATGCAAACAATATATCGTTTTATGATATTCCTCAGCATGAAACGTATTTAGCTAAATTTTATAATAATACTGCTTTTCTATAGGCATTTATGTAAGGGGGCTATGAGAAATCATGAAACGATTCTTACCATTTTTAACAGGATTTCTGCTTTTATTATAAGAATAAAGTGTTTAAAATTTCTTGATGTCTGCATTATATTTGCAGAAAAGAGCAAAAAATAGCTGGAAAATATAAAAGTTGTCGGAAACTTTGGTCTATAATTCGTATCCTACTGAACTGATTTTTCGGTGAAACAAAGTGTAGTTTGAAAAATTTTTATTGTTCTAAGTCTTCTTTTCCTTCAATAGACGGATGTACATGTGTGCATGGCTAGATCGACTTAGAATCTTATAAGGACCCAGAATATATATACTTTTTGGTTCTGTGACCAATATTTCGATGTGTTACAAACGGAATGACAAATTTAACCACCTTTTTGGATATTTGGATTAAACATTAAAATCCAGCCATTTTTTATAACTCACTTTTCTTAAACCATATATGTAGGAACTGACAGTCTGTCTGGAAAACATTCAGTTTTTTTCAATAAACATTTTCTAGTTGTTTTTTATATTTTTGTTATGTGAGAAAAATTAAAATTTCCAGTCTTTTGAACCTCTATCTTTAAGCCGTTTAAATATTTGTCTGATAAGATTAGTATTAAAAAACTCAAAACATAAGATAACAATTTTAAAACCTGTAGTATCACACATTATCATAACGAATACAAAATTTGTAAAATTAATGCAGGAAACTTTTTTAATATGTATCCTTATTCCTTCCCAGACGTGCTAGATCGGGTCAGATGTCTGTTCTTTTAAAAAGCATTAATAGTTTTTAAAAGAAAATTACATTTTTAAACTGCTGAACGGTCTAAAATATGTATGTGACCTGGGGGGTTATTTTATAACTCGTTTCGAAAAAAAATCGTACAAATTTGTTAACGTTTCGAATCGAATCGAAATACACAATATCCCCCTGATCAAGGATAACAATTAATTTAAATTCACTAATAGATTTCACTTGTAGTGAGTGAAAAAGAGTATTTAGAGTTTAGTTTTCAATATGAAAACCGAACGGTTTCAATCAATCAAACTTTGAGGCACCAAAATATCTGAATTTTTAAAAAATTTTATATTTGGTAAGACTTTTGGCATATTTTATCCAATGTGGAATAGAATTAACAATCCAAAGGTCTTAACTTCACTTTTCAACGTCTAACATACTACTTGTTTTAGTACAAATATTCGAATTTAACTCATTATTATACTTAAATATTTCGTTTAAATACTGTATGCAATTAATTAATTTTTTATTTAACAATTATTACTTTTTCATATAACATTAACATATTTACAAAATCGACTCCTATAACTTCCCCAATCCATTAATAACTGAAATTAATGTCTGAAATTATATTTCGATTTGTTGTTAGCCTTCTTATTGTTATTGTTGTTACTATAAGCAGTACTTTTAGTGGTGGCTGGCAGAGGTTTCTTATTACTGAAAGCAGTTTGCTTAACTTCACCCGTATAGTAGTCCTTTTCGATGTAGGGATGTGTGCGTATATATTCTAAAGCACGTACAATATAATCCGGAATCTGAGGAATGTGATCTCCCACAGGATGATAACCAGTCTCATCGGCTACATAGGTAGTTTTGATTTCAATACCTTCGGGAGAAATATAGGAAGAGGAACCCTGAATGGTACCATCGACAGCACCTTGTTCGGTGCGCTTAATGCCATTGGAAGTCTCAAAATCGTAGTGATAAGTGCCATCACCATTCATTTCCATATCATTGCGTAGAATTTGAGATTCTTTTTCGTTGGAAGATGATGGTAATGAGCTTGACTTGTTATTGGTAGTGGCAGCTTGTTGTTGATATGATTTCTTAGCATTGTTACTCTGCTGCTTATTGTATTGAGGACGTGCTGAATAAGCCGAGGTTAAGGCCAAAGTGGATACTAAAATTAAACACTTTGTGGAGAGCAAAAAAAAAAAAAATCAAAAGATGTAAATATGATTGTTAATAATAAAGGTTTTTGTTTTGTGTGTATCATGTATCACTTGCTTATTTTAATTGTAATTATTTTTGTCTTTTTGTTGGATGTTTTTTTTTTGGTTTTTTACACTTACTATGATGCTTTTCATTTTTGTGCTGTGTTTCTTGTTCAATCTACAACTTAAAACTGTTGGTTAAATTCTTTATTCTTGAGGTTTTTATAAAACCTAAAAAATCCATTAAAATCCATTGTTGCCTATAAATTTTAATCTAAATTTATATATTTTTTTTTGTGTATTTTGGGTAGGAGGTCTTTTTTTTGTGCTACAATAATTTTTTTTTTAAATCTTCAAAAATATAACATTTTGCTTAAAAAGTAAATTGTTTTGAAAACTTGTTGATATTTCATATTGCTTTGGAGTTTATCTGAATTCTGTTAAACTTTTTATTTAAAGAAATTTGCATATAAATCGCATTTTATGATTGTAATACAGACCATAACGGTAATATTATACGTTCCCTTTATGGTAAAAACACTCCAAGACTCGTATAAGTTTTAACATTAAATCAACTTATGTGAATGATCGAGTCATCATTATTGTCGTCATAATCGCTTTTTTAAGTAAATTATTTGTGTGCTTGTTTTGTTATAAATGGATATTTTTTGGATGATCTATGCTTTTTCTCACCGTGTCAATGTCAATGTTAAAATGTCTATTTGTTTGATTGTTTTCTGTTCTATTTGGTTCTCAAGAATGTGGTTTAGAAATTTATTATTCTACTATGTATTAGGAAATTAAAAAGTAAGATGTTAGATAACTCTTTTGGAGCGAATATTTTTTACCCTTCGTCTTATAATTTATATTAAGACAAATAAAAATCTAGAATTTCTGGCTTTAAAAACAGTTTCCTACATATGTATATGTAGATCTTAATCCTTAAAAGAGCTCTGTATTCTGTAAGAACACACTTTTTAAAGAACTATTTATTTGAGGATAATATAAAAATAAACATCAATTTAATTACAAATTTGAGTTCATCTTTACCCACGGTAAGCATCGATATTTAAGCCTCCACTGTGTGATGATGTTAAATATATCATGATCCCTATTGTACCAAGTTTCCTCAACATTGCAAAGATATGTTGTAGTAAACAAGAGCATAAATAGGTTCTTGAGATTCGGACTATTTCTGTGTGTAATGATATGTCCATATGATATCAATAACAAATCATTAGTAATATATATTGATTGATTTTTAAGAGCTTTTGGATTTAATTTTAAAAAACACAAAATATTAAATTCAATTTTGATTAAATTTTGATATTTAGAGTAATGTGAGTAGATAGAATGATCTATATAATTCAATATTTAAATCGACTACGCCTCAAATCATGCATACGCTATGTCCTTAACATAGCCCCACAAAAAATAATCTAAGTGCCTTAAATCGCACGATTTATGCGGACAATTGATCGTCGCTAAACGTGAAATAAACTGTTCACCGAATTCACCTGGCCGCACTTCACACATTTTGCTTGTTTACGTATTTATTCAATCAGAAATGAGCTTCATTGCTGAACACAATTTTCCGATTAAAAAGTGGATCTTCACTTTCTTAACCGATCATGAATTTTTAGGCGCGGTAAAAAATGGCCCAAGGAAAAATGTCCCCAATGGCAAAAAACAAAAAAAGTGTTGGCCACTTTGGGGTCAAATTTCGTTAGGAAATTTAGCCTTAGTTTTTATAAAAAATCACTCCAAAGATTAAAATTAAATGTTGAGACCATTTTTCATAGCGTAAAATTCCCCCAAATATATATGTATGTAAAACAGCCCAATCTTGCCTACAAGAAAGTTGCTAAAAAGTCACCTTTCATATTGAGATTTGTTTATTCATATACAGATTCGTTATTTTAAAAGTTTTGCAAAATTTTCGACTATTAAGACGGGTAGGTAATAGTAAATCAAAGTGCTGTGAAAACTCTACCATCATAGTTTGTTCATCGGTTTCGCAAGCACTCATGCGATGGAAAGTTCCAGAAAAATTTCCACAATATTTTCATATTACGAACATGACAATAAAAATATAATTTTTCTAAATCATTCCTTTAGATAATAATGGAAAGGATATAAAACCACTTTAATTCCTAACAAACGTTTTAACAAATTAAATTTATAACCCTAATCATTATAGAGTGACTGCACAAAGTGGTTTAAGGAAATTCAACTTAAATTTATGTTCCCGAACTTAAAATGCTTTTAAACCTCCCAAACAAAATACATAAAGTTTAATTTATTGGCAAAAAATGTGTAGACAACAATTGTTAATTAACTTTATTAAATTTGTACCTAGTTTGGGCGTTATATAACAGAATTAGCTACATATAAACAAAATAAATGCATAGTTACGAAAACATGCAAATTTAATAGTTCATCTCAAATCTATAATAAAGCGGTTAGTTAATATTTTTAATTTAATATGAAACTAAAAACTTTGCCAATTACCACGAGTTTAACACACTCTAGTATTTAAAGCCTTTAAACTTAGATTAATTTATAGTTTACTAATGATTATCTTAATTTTCTCATCTTTAACAGGCCACTGCTAAATGGTGCAAAGATAATAAAATTGATTTGGTAGTTGTGGGACCTGAAGATCCTTTGGCCAATGGTTTGGGTGATGTGTTGAAAAAGGCTGGTATACGTTGTTTTGGTCCTGGACAACAGGGTGCCCAAATAGAAGCTGATAAAAAATGGGCGAAAGATTTTATGTTGAGACATAATATACCCACAGCTCGCTATGAAACCTTTGTGGATTGTGACAAGGCCAAGAAGTTTATATTGAAGTAAGTTTAATTTTAGTAAAACAATATACCTACATGTGCATTTAATAACGGAACTAACAACAACATTCCTTTATTCTAGTGCCCCCTACAAAGCATTGGTGGTGAAAGCAGCTGGTTTGGCCGCCGGCAAGGGTGTCGTGGTAGCCGCCAATCCCGCTGAAGCTTGCCAAGCGGTTGATGAAATTTTGGGTGCCAAAAAATATGGCTCAGCTGGTGAAACTTTAGTTATTGAAGAACTCTTGACGGGAGAAGAAGTATCCGTGTTGGCTTTTGTCGACAACAATACCGTACAAGCCATGTTACCAGCTCAAGATCACAAACGCCTTTTGGAAAAAGACCAGGGTCCCAATACCGGCGGTATGGGTGCCTATTGTCCCTGCCCTTTGATTTCTGCCGAAGCTTTGGAGTTAGTTAAAACGGAAGTTTTACAGCGTGCTGTAGATGGTTTGAAAAAAGAGGGCATTGATTATAAGGGTGTTTTATATGCCGGTCTAATGTTGACCCCTGATGGTCCCAAGACTTTGGAATACAATTGCCGTTTTGGCGATCCAGAAACTCAAGTTATTTTGCCTTTGTTGGACTCAGATTTGTATGACGTGATGTCGGCCTGTTGTGATAATAAATTGGATCAGGTTCCTTTGAAATGGAAATCAGGTGTTAGTGCTGTAGGTGTGATAATGGCCAGTGCTGGTTATCCGGAAACATCTACTAAGGGATGCGTAATTGAAGGTAAGGTTTTGAATAAATAGAAATTTTGTATAAATTAATTTTACTAAAATCATTTTTTTACTCAAATTTTAATCCAAAACCTTTTTTTCACCCAATTTTTTTAATTTCTCCTCATTGCAGGTATTCCTTCAAATACCAATGATCAACTTATTTTCCACAGTGGCGTAGCCATTAATAAGGAGGGCAAATATGTTACCAATGGTGGACGTGTTTTAATAGCCGTAACTTTGCGCTCTGATTTGAAACTAGCAGCCGCTGATTCCACCAAAATCTGCCATGGTATTACCTTTTCTGGAGCAGGCGCTCAATTCCGTACTGATATCGCCGAAAAGGCCTTTAAATTGTAATTATAACATTAAATGATCGATTTTTAAAATACTCAATAAAAATAATTAAAACCTTTCACTGTAAATATTTCATTTTAACTCCTTCTTTCCCTTTTTAAATGTCCAGACAAAAGTCTTCTCAACCTTCTTTATCCTACAAGGATAGTGGTGTTGATATAGATGCCGGCGATGATCTTGTACAACGTATTAAACCTTTATCACGGGGTACTAAAAGGCCCGGTGTCATCGGTGGTTTGGGTGGCTTTGGTGGCCTCTTTAGGTTGAATGAGGTATGTAATTTGATTTGTGTAAGGTTTTTATTGTTTGTATTTTTAAAAAATGTAAATGTCTATTATTTTGCAGTTGTCGTATAAGAATCCTGTTATTTGTGAGGCCACGAATGGTGTGGGTTCCAAGATACAGTTGGCCTTAAGTCAGGAATTGTATGAGATTTTGGGTTATGATTTGTTTGCTATGTGTGCTAATGATATTTTGGAATCGGGTGCCGAACCAGTGGCCTTTTTAGATTACATAGCCTGTGGTAAATTGCATGTGCCCTTGGCCGCTCAAATTATTAAGGGCATTTCGGAAGGTTGCCGTGATGCTAGATGTGCCTTAGTGGGTGAGTTTTTCTTTATAGATAGTCAGCTACTGGAACATATCTTAAAAGTGATTTTTTCCAAAAGGTGGTGAAACCGCCGAAATGCCCTCAGTTTATGAGGTAGGCAAATACGATGTGGCCGGTTATTGTGTGGGTTTGGTTGAAAAGGGTTTGGAATTGCCCAAATTTGAGTTGTATGAAGAAGGAGATTTGCTTATAGCATTACCTTCCTCTGGCTTACATTGTGGTGGCTACAATGCCATTCTAACTTCTTTGAAAAATCAAGGTGTTGATATTAGCCAAAAGTCTGAATTTGGTGATGTTACTAAATCTTTAGGTAAGCGGGGAATTTGATTAATTTAAATATAATTTTCATTGATTCTCTTTTTGTCCTTAGGCCACAATTTAGCTCAAGCATCTCGAGTTTATGTTCTGGAAGTCTTACAACTTGTACGCTCAAAAATTGTTAAGGCTGTAGCTCACATTACCTCTGGTTTAATACCCGCTGTGGCCCGTATTTTGCCATCAAAATACGAGATTTCCTTAGATTTTGGTGATCTCAAAGTGCCCGAAGTGTTTGGCTGGTTAGCTGGCAAATTGAAGCTTAACCCTGAGTCCTTGCTTCAGAATCTTAACTGTGGCATAGGCATGGTGTTGGTGGTACCTAAAAACTGCACAGAATGGAAATCCATTAATGGTGCCAAAGTATTGGGTGTGATTAAAAGAAAAATTGCCAATTGTCCTCAGAAAACCCAAATTGAAGTTAAAAACTTTGAAGAGGCCTTGGAGAAATATGAAAGCAAATTTGGTGCCGTGGGAGAAAATGAGATAATAGAACCAAATTATCATGATTTGCAGGGTTCTTTAATTGTGAACTCAGAACAGAGAGAGGAATTGCATATAGCACAAAATGGTCGTAGATTGACGGAAGTACCAAAAACATTCAACGATCCCATTTTGATTATGGGTACAGATGGTGTGGGAACCAAAATCAAAATAGCCCAACAAACCGGACGGAATTCTACAGTAGGCATAGACTTGGTAGCCATGTGTGTTAATGACATTTTGTGCAATGGAGCTGAACCTTTTACTTTCTCCAGTTATTATGCCTGCGGTGAGTTAAAGGAAGAACTGGCCGAGGAAATAGTAGATGGCGTGGTGGAAGGTTCTCGCCAAGCTGGTGCTAATTTAATAGAGTCTCATATTAGCGAGATTCCTTTGCTCTACAAATCGGATGTTTATGATTTGGCTGGATTTTCTTTGGGCATTGCCGAATATAAACGCATTTTACCCCATACCGATAAAATACAACCTGGTGATGTTGTTATTGGCTTACCCTCATCCGGTGTCCACAGCAATGGCTTCAGTTTAGTGCACGCTGTTATGAAATTGGCCGGGGTAAAGTTTGATGACATTGCTCCCTTCAGTGGCTTGACATTTGGCGAAGAGTTCCTAAGACCCACCAAAATTTATGTTAAAGCTTTGCAGCCACTTATTGAACAAGGTTTGGTAAAGGCCATGGCCCATATAACCGGAGGTGGCTTGACTGAGAATATACCTCGTGTTTTGAGAGAAGAATTAGCTGTACAACTAAATGCCGAAGATTTTGTTATACCACCGGTATTTGCTTGGCTGGCCCAAGAGGGTAATGTTAAGCCAGCTGAAATGCAAAGAACTTACAATTGTGGTTTGGGTATGATTTTGGTGGTAGATCCCAAATATGAACAAATGATTTTAGAACTGATACAATACCCTGAACGTGCCTCTAAAGTAGGTGTGGTTAAACGAAAACAGTCTCTGACGGCACCTCAAGTTATAGTGGATAATTTTGAAAAATGTTTAGAGAAAACCAAGCGTATTATAAATACTCCACGCAAACGTGTAGCAGTATTGATATCGGGTTCGGGTACTAATTTGCAAGCTTTAATTAATGCCTCCAAAGACTCTTCACAATGCTTAAACTCAGACATTGTGTTGGTTATATCCAATAAAGCCAATGTTAAGGGTGTAGAGCGGGCACAAAATGCCGGTATACCCAGCGTTGTAATAAACCACAAAGATTTCAAATCGAGAGAAGACTTTGATGCTGAAATGACGAAGCATTTGCTACAAGCTAATGTGGATATTGTGTGTTTGGCTGGTTTTATGCGTGTTCTGAGTGAACCATTTGTCAAACAATGGAAGGGTAAATTGCTGAATATACATCCATCACTGCTGCCCAAGCATCCGGGGTTGCATGTACAAAAGAAGGCTTTGGAGGCGGGCGATAAGGAATCCGGCTGTACTGTGCACTTTGTGGATGAGGTAAACATTTAACTAAATAAAAATGAATTTAATATAATTAAACTAAATGCTTTACTACTTATATTGCAGGGTGTTGATACTGGTGCCATAGTAGTACAATCGGCTGTGCCAATTTTAGCCGGCGATACTGAAGAATTACTTAGCCAACGTATTCACAAAGCAGAATATTATGCTTTCCCTAAAGCCCTACGTTTGGTGGCCACTGGAGCAGCTCGCTTAAGTAAAGAAGGCAAAGTTATATTTGCCTAAACAGCAGCTTCAAAAAAAGATAAAAGATAAAATAGTGTATAAAATTAGTTTAAGTTAAACAGACGATGAAAAGTAATATAACTAACCAAAACTATTTATTTTTCTAAATAAAAATAAACATATCACAAGTGAAAAATGTAACTAAATTGAACATTTTATAATAATTAATCAACCACTAAAACCAAGAACCTAGAAATGAGAACAAATCGGATTTGCCTTGTTGTGTGGAAGATCTAACATTATCCACCCCTAGGTGAGACCTCTTCTGATTCCTGGGTATATCTGGATCTTTTAAGATTTTTTCGCCAATAGTTTGCAAATTTACACGGAAAAACTGATTTTCCAAAATGGGCACTATTAAATTGTACTTATCGATATTTTTATTAATTTGTTGTATTTCATATTCGTATTTCTGCAACATATCTTGCCATTTCTGCAACTCTATATCCACTAAAGGATATTCACCAAAATAACATCTTTCTGCTGCGATATTCTTTTTTACTTGCTGCAGGCCTTCACGTATATCTCGCTGCAGGCTAATCCATTCGGGTGTAAAACCGTTATCTATTAAAATTTTGTTTAGTTTTTGGGTGGTAAAATCCAAGTACGGATTTTGTTGTTGAGCTAGTGTTAAAGGTTTACCAGCTCCTCTTAGATTATTAAAATCTCCTTTGGACATGGCTTCTTGTATGTAGTCCTCTACCAAGCGATCAAAGCCCTGTTTTGTTTTGATGGCATGATTTTTAAAGAAGGTACCCTTTTTCATAACGGTCTTTTCGCCAGCCTGGGATTTGTCAATGCGATGCTTTAAAACTCTTTCCTGGGCCTTCATGGCTTTTATTTGTTGATATTGTTTTTGGCGCTGATAGGGATTACCTACACCCAGCCCATCAAATGTTAAGTATTGCCTATGCTGAGGTGCTGTATGCCGTATATCTGGTACCTCTTCTTCTTCATCTTCATAGATGCCATGACGATTTTTGGCAAATTTCTCCTGCAGTAACTTAAAAGCCTCGTCCACTTCTTGAAAACGTTCTGCGCACGATTCAGGCAAGTTAGAGTCAGGATGTACCTTTTTCACTAAATCTATATAAGCTCTTCTAATGGTATTTTGATCTGCGGTCTCTTCAACTCCCAAAATGTTACAACATTTCTAAAGTATTAGAAATTATCAACAAGTATATTATAGGTATAAAAAGTAAGTAAATCTTTACCTTATATAATTCCACGCGTTTGATATGCATTTCTCGTATAGTCCTCAAGGGATTACAGATTTTAAAAACCGGTATCTTTACGACAAACATTTGGGTTTATATAATTTTTCATTTACTCCAACTACAATGTTTTCTTTTTATTACTTTGAACTGACGTTATGTTAGTGTTTAATTTTTTTTCAACCTACAAGTTGTTGTAAATTTGTTAAATATGTATAAATTTTTTGTAAAGTACCTATTTAGTTTTAATAATTTTATTTGCGTGTTCTAATGATTAAGTTTATTCGTATAAGAAAAAACGTATAAACAGCTGTCATTGTTTATAAATTTTGAAAAAAGATAAACAAAGATTAAAATGTTGCCATATTTATTCATTAAGAGTGGATCTATTGTTGTCTAGTGAGCGATTATGTATATGAATTCAGCTATTACCCAAAGCAAACAAATGACATTCAACAATGTTTGCTTCCTATTTCACAGTATCAAATCTGTAACATCATTTATTTATTTTTATGATTAATTTTTTATTATCAATCGTAATCACAAAGTGAAAATTTTGACACTTTAAAAAGTCAAAACCAGCTTCATAGGGCAGTATATTTTTGGAACGGTATATTTTTGGTACCTATTTTATTGTGTGTTAAAGTAAATCGCTTTATGTTACATGCTGCAATAAAAAGGCTTCCTATATAAAGGTATACATATGTCGACTTCGGACTTCCTTAAATCGCCGTGGAATAACCTGGCAATTTGAGGGATTAATTCTTCGCCAATCTAGATTTCTCTATTTCTATTCAGCCCCCACAGGGATGATGAATTTGAGAAAATCGTACTAGCTTTATACAATTTTGTATTCATGAACTATGTTTCTAACCGTATTTTGTTTATGTTCTACAAGATTATTAAAACAGTACGACCAACTCGACTTCGATCTGAGTTTAACTTTTCGCGTTCAAGTAGGAACCCGCAAATTATTATTCCTAGGATTAGAAACTCTGTTTTTGAGCGATCGTTTATTGTTAGAGTTGCAAGTTGCTGGAACACTTTGCCTCTTGAGCTTCGTGTATTTTCTCAGTCGAATAATGTATTTCGCCTCAAACTTTTGCGGTATTTAATTACTCTTTAGATTGTTATAATCCTCATAAACTATTTAAGTCGTTTTATGCTAATTTTAGTTTCATGATGTTTGCTACTACTTTTGGGAATTTACAACTATGGTAATTTTTTTCTCCTCTTTTTTTGGCTGGGGAGCCATTAACTAGAAGTATTGAGTATGAATTGAAATAAATTGTTTCTTTTTAATTTTAGATATCTTTATTCAGGAATAATTCTTGTAATATATGTTAATTGGCCTAGGAAGGCTTTTTATATTACTGTGAATAAATAAATAAATAAAAATAAAAGCACTCCCGTGACTCATTTGAGACTTTTAAACAATTACACATTCATTTAAACACCTTAAATTATATATATATTTTTTTGTTTATTGTCCTTTGGTTGCATATACGCTTTTGTTTTTAAACGTTTTTTAGCTGACGCAAATTTGTTGTATATTTAATATTTCTGATCAATAGAAAAAATACCAAGATCATCTTAGAATTAAAGATGAGTTTTATATGGAGCCAGATTATATATTTTAATGAGTATCATAACAATATTTCCCTATGTTACAAACTCAATATGCCCCTTTTGTTTGTGGTGGCGAATCTTCTGTTTAACAGTATTTTCTATAGAACTAATTGTGTCAATATTTTCTATAGAAAAAAAGAAAATTTTGTGTATAAGACAACTACGCTATTAAAATATTAATAATAATGTACATTTTAATACTCAGAGAGTAAAAAGTACTATTTTAACATTATGTTGACATTGAACAAATTTAATTACCCATCCCCGGCCTCCTATATAAATATGTCACACAATTTCTCTCAGTTCTCTTTTGACAGTGCGAATGAGAAGACGTAAGAAAACATAAAAGATAAAAGAAAAATATACCGAAATAATAAAATACGCAACTACAAAAAAGAAGAAACTTTATTATATATTAAATAATTTAACGCTATATATTCCATTTAAATTAATATTTATATAAATAAAAAAGTAAAACAACCAAAACTTAACATGTCTGAAAAGAAAAGATCCCGTAAACGTAAGGTAAACATAGAAAAATTAAAGTGAAAAGAAAAAATATGAAACAAAAATATGTTACAGAAAAAAATTTTCCCAATTTTGAAGTGGTATCACAAATTAAAGTGTATTATTTGTGCTGGTGTGTGTGCATGTGTATATAAAAGTAAAAGAGGACCAAGAAAAAAAGTGACGGTGTTGGCAAATATTTCAATTCAGCTTAATTTATGTCAATTTTTTAATAATTTTTTCAAAAAATACAACTACTGTTTCCTAACATTTGTATGCGTTACTATGGCCAAAAGATAATTAAGTTTTGATCTCTAACATGAGACTTCATTAACCATTTACGAACCGCTGTATACAGTAAGGGGGACCTTTATCAGTTATATATGTATGTACATATATGCATACACACAGTTTTTGCGTGTGTTTTTATTTATTTCATTACGTATGAATTAAAATACAAGTTTTTATTTTTGTTGTGTTATACTGTTTTTTGTTTGTTAATGCAATTGTTTATTGGAACAAAACTTGCATCTACCGTTTTATTTTGTTATTTGTTATACTACAAACTACAATACTTTCCTTAATTTTGTGCATATTTATGATTTTACACAATGATGGAAACAAAAAATGGTGAAAATGGTTACTTTTTTGAAGCGGGGGTTGGTTTTACTGTGTGAACGTTTAAGACGTAGTGTTATAGTTTTTTTTGTAAACAGGGTAGGTAATTGTTCTAAAATTAAAATGTTTACTCAGATATGTACATGTGTTTGGATGATTGTTGTTGTTTGCAGTGTTAAATTTCAGACGTAGTTAAAGATATTGACACAATAATTTAGTTATAATAAATATTTAATTTATTTCAATGTTTTTATACTCACCACCAAAAAGATTTGTCTTTCCATGTGTAACTCATCGAAATAATGGTAGTAGGAGCCATAATATTCTAAGACGATCTAGCCATATCTGTACGTCTCTTGTTGGTACGATAGAGCTTTGAAAAAAGTCATGGAGCAAAATCGGTCCAGTAGGATCCCTGTTAAAGATCAAAGTTTCAGACTATCTTGATATTTTAAGATATTTTTTGCTATTTTCTTCAAATATAATGCAGATAATACCATGCAATTTTGATCACTTTATTTTTATTACAGAAGGACAAGTCCTGTTGAAAATAGTAGGAATCGGTCCACGATTTTAAATAGCCCCCATACTAATGTATTCTCGAAATATGACTTTATGGTACATAAATGTCTATAGAAAAGCAGTATCCGTACAAAATTCTGCAATAATAAGTTTCATGCAAAGTGAAATCTCAATACGATATTTTGTTTGCATCGGTCTATATTTGACGTAGCCCCATACAAATACCACTTCCGAAAATCACTTAAATGCGCATAAATCTTTTATAAAGATCGCTATCAATTGGAATTTAACACAAATAGTCCATTAATCTATATAAATAGTCACTCTCAATATGATCAGTTCATATTTGACCGCTGTCCCGATAAAAAGTCCACTTCCGAAAATCACTTAAATATGCATAATTCTCTTATTAGCATCAGCAGAAAGTTTAAATTTGACATAAATAGTCCATACATACATATATGTATAGAAATATTCATACCTTTGGTACTAAATTTATTGTCTGTTAAAATAAATCGCTTCATATTACATGCTGCAAAAATATGAACAAAGTGCAGTTCTGAAAGTAAGAGACAAATATAAATTCTTGATTTTAACTGAAATATGCATAAAATTCTTATAAATATCGTTATTGAGATGAAATTCAACTAAAACAAAACTAAAATAAATAGAAATTACGGTACAATATTTAATGAAGTTTGCCATATAATAATATTCAGCACATCTTCAGTGAATTTAAATAGGTTTTTGTAGTATGTATAACAATTTCCTGAGCTGATTTTGACTATAAGATTTAAATATAATAGTTTGATTATTTTTACAGTTGTTATACTGCTGTGAATTACACATTATGCATAGAATATTGAGATTTTAAAATGATACTGAACTCTAATCAAAATAGTACTGAAGAAAATTCCAATATCAGTCGAACCGAAATCAACATTTAGAACAAAATCTACGTCCCTCTGACTTTTAAAAACTATTAAAACACAATTGGAACCAAAGGAACAAAATATGTCGAAGCGCTATATACTTTTCTAGAGAAAAGTCCTATAGTCTAGTCCTCAAGTAAACAACATTGCTGTATAAAAGTAAACTTTATAAAGTCTTATTTTTTCCTTAGTTTCGTTGAGAAATAAATTTAAACATCTCTCTTACACTTCAACCAGGTCTATACAAAAATATATAAAAAAAAAACTTATAATAGTTATACAACAAATGATAACGCAGTAAACTGTTATACACTAAATTGTTTTTTATCAGTATGTATATATTTATGTAGCAGAGTGTTATACAGTAAATTGTTATACAATAATGCATTGCACAGTAATTTGTTATAATTAATATGCAGTAAACATAGCTATATAAAAAGTTGTTGTATACTATACCCTGTATAACAGTTATATACACAAATAGGAAACTACTATACAGTTAGAAACATTATGAATTAATTTAAAACTTTCAAATATAACTGTAATTTTTCATATTAATGAAGAGCTATTTTCATATCGATTATCTTTATCTCATAAAATATTTAAAAATTAAAAATCCCATAACAAATTTTATCTGCCAAAGATATATAATTTCCTAAAAAGTAATTATGTATTATGTTTTTTCTTCTTGGTTCTATAATTGATTGATCGATTTCGGTGGTATAGCATTGAAACGCCACCGAAATAAAATAATTAAAATAAAGGCTATAAAATCAAGCTTTAAAATAATGTGTCTACTCGCCGCCAGAGGCGCTGCAATGCTGCAGTAAACACAATCATAATACGCAGTTGCAGAGTTGTGATATAAAAGAAGCCTTCTTCTTTCACCACCTTTACTTCTTCAACTATCCCCTTTCCAAAGAAAGGATGTTTTCATAAACGCAGTATGCAATGCAACATTTCATTGCATAGAGTTCATAATAGCATTTAGAATATAATTTAAAAACTTTTATCACATAAAATATAAAGATATTGGACTATTAAAGAGAATCTTAAAACAAACATTTTTAAATTATTTTTCTAAATGCTATTATGAACTATATGCAATGAAATGTTGCATTGCATACTGCGTTTATGAGAACAGCCAAAGTAATGCAATTATATAGGCATATTAATTGCCTGAGTGTTTCTTCTTTAAAAAAAAAATATACATATGTATGTATGTATGTATTCGTTTTACTTTTTTCGTAATTATTTCAAATGTTCAATTCTTAGATAGTAAAAGTTCTATTCTATTGTACATAACAAGTATATATAATGTAACAAGTACATATGTATGTAATCTTTTGTATATAAATCTTGGTAATATTTTATTTTTGTTTTTATATTTGTTTGTCCACACTCAGGTTTTTTTTTTACGAACTAAATTTTTTTGTGGAATTGTAGCACGTCTGCATGTAGTCTAATGTTATCAGTTGAACTTCTGTTTTTCTAAACAACAAAATAATATTCAATTTAGAATGCTTAAAATGACGTTTTATCAATTTGTTTTGAAAAATAATTATAGTTTTGTCTAACTACCTATAACAAATATCTTTTATAGTTATAGCTATATACAAAAAAATATGTGTAAAATGAACAATATTGAGGAAGCTAATATTAGATAAATTTAATTTTGTGAATAGGAACAAATAGACAAAAAAAAAAATGCCAAAAATTTACATTATTCATATCATAAACTTTTATTATTAAAGTCTAGCTTCAATTTTAATATTTAGGTCATATGATAAAGATACTTAAAAATAAGTCTATCTATGCTCTTTGAAGAGAACTCTTAAAATGTTTTATTAAATTAATACTCTTTTTCCTTTTTAATGTTGCTCTTTTAAGTTTCTTTTTATAACTTTTTGGTTTTACTATTTATGACGTCTTAAAATGTTTTAACTTTTTTATAAAAAATGTACATACCTACATATGTACATAGGTATGTATATCTAAAACAAATTTAAATTTTGATTTTTGAAGACAACGCCATAAGAAATTTGTTTGTTATTGGCTTATAGTTTTTATTTCTACCTAACTTTACATACTTTTTGAAAAGGTGTTGCTTTTGACCACGTCACTTAAAACAGGTTTACATACAATTGCTAATAAAATACACAGCTCTAGTACATTCTGTATTTCACAAATTTTCTCTCTCTATAGCACTCTGCTGGACTCTTTTCAACTATACTTTTTGGTTTGAACTGGTTGCCGCATTACATGAAAAAATTTATTTCATAGCGAAACTGGGGAAAATAAAAAAGCATTTATACAAAAAATAAAATTGTCATTTGGAGAACTTTCTATAGAAAAGTTTTCTTCTGGAGGATTTTTCTGTAGAAAAGTTGTCTTCTGGAGGATTTTTCTGCAGAAAAGTTGTCTTCTGGAGAAAAGTTGCCAACTGAATTTAGTTATACAGTAAACTGTTGTGTTGCTAACTTAAAGTATTTGAAATTACTTTAAACCCTTATACAGAAAACGGTTATGGAGTAAACCATTACACATTAAAATGTAGTACAAGAAAATGTTGTACAGTAAACTGCTGCTATACAGCTAACTAAACTATTATGCTAAAACATTTAAAATACTATAAACTCTTGTAAATTAAACTTTTATGTATTAATTTGTTACATAGTAAAATGTTTTTTACAATAAATTGTTATACAGCTAAATGTTCCAAAAAAAAACTGTTACAAAAGCGAACTATTATAAAGAGATCAGTTATACAAAGGCCTATTTTACAATAAACTGTTTAACAATAATAAAATTTTCCAATAATATTTTTAATAATTTTAAATTTACTGGGTATTTTGGTTTTAAATTACCTTAAAACCATTTGGCAACATTATATTAAACGATCTTTAAAGTAAACACTTGCTTGAATAATATGAACAAACAAATATGAACAACATGAGTTGCTCTCTTTGGAGAAAGTTTTTATTATTTTATATATTTACGTCTCAACATTATATTTGTATTTGTTGTTGTTGCTGAGTAGAGTAAAGTTAATATGGTTGTTATAAAATACTTATACAGTATTAGTTTTTTATTGTATTTATTCAAAAGTGGGGTTTTTATTTGCTACTTGGTGGTGGTCATGATTCAGTGATTACTTTCAAACATTACAGTCAACATTTGAGATTTAATATTGTAAAAATATTTGTATATATAATAAAACGTAGCAGTATTTTAAACAAACAAAATAATAAAAATCGACAAAATTTATTTTAAATTATTAAAATAAGAATAGTTAGTTATTAAAAATGTCAGCTGAAGAAATTATTGATGAGGAGGGCTATAATGTTGTGCCTGAAGACGAACCGGTTAATATACATATTTATATATATTTTTTTAAGTTTAAAATCAGTATTTAAAGAAAACAGTTGTTTAAATATTGATTTTAATTGTTTTTTTAATAATTCAACAATGTGCCATTTACTTTTTCTTTCTTTTATTCTTATGTCTGTGTTGTTAAACAAAATGTTAAAGTTTTAACAATTGTGAAATTTTCTCGTTTATTTAAAGCGTGCTAAATAAAATTTCTTACTTTTAATTTAATTTATATTCTTGGCTGGTAAACTGCATATAACGGAAGTTTTCAATATACAAATTATTTTTCAAAACCTTTTTTTTTTTTTGCTTTTTTCTATTAAAATGAGTGATGTTGAAGATTTGGATGATGTAAGATTGTATAGAAAATTAAAATTTTTTAAAAACCACAACTTGTAACTCTAAGAAAAGCCATACCCATTGCAATATTATTATTCTTGATTATTTTATAATACAAAGTAATTGTATACGTATTAAGATTAAGAGAGAAAAACAAATCCATTTGCAAAATGTTGGAAATTTGTTAAAAATTAAAAGAAAGTAAACAAACAAGTTACGATATTCTTTATTATTATAAATTCATTTTAATAATAAGCTGCTTTTTTGAAACAAAAATTTTTTAATACGATTTCATAACACTCCCCAGGAATACACGGGTCCCGGTGAGGAACAAGTGGAAAAACCCTCCAAAGATGAAATCAAAGTCGCCAAATGGATGAAGAAAAACATCAAGACCAAGAAAACGAAATTTTTAAGTCACAACGTCGAGTACTTCACCTCAAACAAAGCCATCGATGGTCTCATGAAATCGAAATTTGCCGAAGGCGACAATGCACTCTTTACCACTCGCGAACATGTTATAGACTTTTTGGATGTCATGTTGGAGCACAAGTTTTTCCATCGCGCCAAAAAGGTGCCCATTAGTTTAGATGATTTGCGTGGCGTAAAATCCTCCAAGAAAGAAGAGAAAAAAGAAGACAACACCAAGGAAAAACAGACCAAGAAGGAAAAAGATGAGAAAAAAGATACAGAAGCCGAGGCTGAGGCAAGTGGTAATAATGGTGTAAGTGATGAGGCTGGTGGCACTTCGGCCTCAGGCGAGAAGAAAGATAAAAAGAAGCGTAAAATCCGTTTAGATATGCATCCAGAACAGGTGTTTGTTGATGGCTCAGAGGCCTATGTTTGGATTTATGATCCCATACCGATACACTATTGGATTTATGGTTTAATTTTATTACTGGGAGCCATAGGCATCTGTATGTTCCCTTTGTGGCCACCAATGTTACGTAAGGGAGTCTACTATCTTTCTTTGGTGGCAGCCGGCTTTTTGGTATTCATATTGGCTTTGACTGTAGTGCGTTTGATAATATTCACCATTGTGTGGGCGGTAACGGGCGGCAAATTACATTTTTGGATTTTCCCAAATTTAACAGAAGATGTGGGTTTCTTTGCTTCCTTCTGGCCTTTATATGAGGTGAGTTTTATTGTTGATAAATTTAAATTGTTAATAAATTTAAATACATATTTCTTTTACAACTTTTTGCAGAGCAAATATGTTTCTGAAGAAAAATCCTCGTCTAAATCGAAAAAATCCAAATCAAAATCCAAGAAAAAAGAAAAAGACAGTGATGCGGAAGATAATGACGAGGCTCCCGATGCCATACCCTTGAAACCCGAAAAAATTGAGGAAATCAAAGAACATGATGCCGATATTGAATTAAGATTGCGCAGCAATGCTGGCTCTAATACAAAGGGCGATACCGAGGATGAGTCTCATAGTGGCAGCAGTAGTGCCAATGAAGCGCCTCAAGAATCTGATGCTAAATGGTGAGCGTTTTTCTTAAGTTAAACGAATTTATATTTTATTTACATATTTTTAAAATTAATTTTTTACCAAGAGTTCCTTAAAACATTTCAATAATTTGTACTGTTTATTGTCTCGGTGTATTTAGTTTTAAAAATGTCGCAATTATTTACATTATTAAATTGTATTTTATTATAACAACTACTTTTCAACTGCATGTATTTATTTATGCTTTTTATTTAAAATAAACAAAAACTTAATGATTACAATACTAATATTATTTAAAAACAAAAAAATAAACTTATCTAAGCAAAAATCTCCTTGAGCGAGACATTCTTATTATTATTTAATTTATTATTTATACTAAACAAGTAGGCTGCTTTATTTCAATCAATCATTAGCTAATTGTATACATTAATTACATTTTGTAGCCTAATATTTTCAGATATTTTTATTATCTTTGCTGGCGATTATTCTTTTCAGAGAGTTACATTAGATAGTGAAAGAAATTTAAAGAACTTTTTACCTTTGGTTTGGTTTTATTGTCTGGATATTATTTTAAAATATTAGTAGGGCTGTACAATACTATTGTTATTGTTCTTTATAATTTTTTTTACTAAAAAATTTTGTTTGTTTGTTTGGTTTACAAGCATCAAGTAAACCACTCAATGGAAAAGGTGAAAACTAGATACTACTAACTACGAAATTCTACTAATTACGATTCAATCTGCAGCGTTTGAAATCGTAAAGTAAAGCATATCGAAAAGTAAAAATCCAGAAGTATACATGTACAAAATGTATATTTAAATAGATGAAGAACCGGCCATTCACAGCGGACTGAAAAACTATAATTGTTGAATTCTGCTATTAGCCTCGAAATGTGCTGCCCTTTTCCATTCAGGAGCTGTGTACTGCATTTTCTGCTTAAAAATTTGTTAAATATGTAGGAAAGCACATAAACAAGCTTAACTTCATATGAAGCTTTGTAAGGATTGGTCCAACAACTGAATATTACTCACATTAGGAACTGTCAATTAGGAAATTCACTTAAACGGATATAAAAATTAATATGTAGATATCGGCATAATCGTCCCTATTCTGTAAATTGGCTTCGACACAAATAAGCATTTGTTTATTTCTCCGGTCCAGAATGCAATAGTATAAAAAATTAAAAAAATTTAACAATTTTGTTCTTGTTTTCAAAATTTCAGGAAGCAAATTAATGCAACATAGAACGCTACTAAAAAATAAAACTCGTTTTGTTCTATATCTAAAAAATCTCAATTGTAACACAATTTATAAAAGCGATTTTTTTAATCCAAAGTAGAATAATGTGGCTTTCGATTGATGGTTCAATCTTTAGTAATATTTTGCATGCGACATTTATAACGCTACATATTTTCCCTTCACGTTTGTAACATAGATTAGTTCAACTAATTTCAACAAAGCTACGTATTTGGCTTTAAAGTGCGTAGTAGTCGTATCCAAACTAATTAGTCATGGACGAGAGGACCTGCGGGTGTTGCTCTAAACATTCATGTTAAGATAATATAAACAATTAGTTTTTGAGAAGAAGTTACACATTGTAAACGCGACGTAGTTATTATTAGCTTTATTTTTTTTTTAATTAAAGCTAGCCAAATTTGAGTCGATAGAAAGATCTATATAATATATAAAGATGGTTTCATGTAAATGTTGTTGACTGCGGGTGCCCCGATAGACTATGCGATAGTGTGCCGGACTATCAGTCAGAGGGTTGCGGGTTCGATTCCCGCCAAAGACTCTAGGTGTTTTCTGCAGACAAGCCAAAAGCTTCGCAGTTTGTGTTTGATAAAAAAAAAAATAAGCTGGGACAAATTTTGGCATACTCTCTCCAACATATCGGCCGGTATGTCATGAATAAATACTTCAATATTAACTTTAAGTGCATTTTTCGGAATACTTTGGCAGTTCTTGTAATGCTTCTGACTGCTCTTCACACCAAATACGACAATTTTGCTTGTTTACATATCCATTCAAACTGAAGAAGCGCGCACAATGCACTTTTTTAATCGAGAATGAATTTTGATAATAAAATTTAATAATTTGCAAGCGTTGTTCGTTTGTAGTCGTTTCATCGATAAAATATAGACCAAACTAAACATGTTTAACAGTAACATGTTTCACCAAAACAGCTGAGTTGCCAAAAACAGTTTTGCTAAACACAATGTTGCTAAAATCCTTACGCTTTATTAAGTTATTTCGGCCGTTTAGTTGATTTGTAGTATGTATTTGTATCTAAACTTATATTTCTACATTTTCAAATATTAAAAAAAATCTATGATTCTTATTTTAATCGATTTATCTAATTTCTTACTTGCAGTTCACAAAATCAATCTGAATCTGAATCCGATGGCAAAGATTATGAAATAATTAGCTCAAGTGAAGTGCAGAATGTTAAATGAAAACCTACAAATTAAACGAAAATATTTACAACAATAAACATTTAATTGTTAATAAAAAATTCAACCATTCTTTACATCATTTAGTTAATAATTTGTAGAAAAAAAAAATAACTAAAACAAAAAGTTTAACGAATTAAATATGTATGTATATGTAATTGTAAATTATTATTATTATTATTGTTTTGCTTAAATAAGTTTATTACCTTTCTTTAGCTCTTTAAATGCTAAACAAAAAGTGTTAAGGTACGGTCACAATTGGCAAATATTTGTAAAAAATAATTTGTTTGACGTTGTTAACTCTTACAAGAGTTTTGCATCAAATAAATTAAAACTAAATATTTGTTGTGATTTGATCTAAATAAGAAAAGGTTTTTTTTTAATAAATAAACAAGTTCAAATACATATACATATGTATGTTATTTAGTGGTTACATATTTTTCGGCAAATATTTGCCAAGTGTGACCGTACCTTTAGAAACATGACAGCATGCCAAGTGATTGGCAATGCCTTTTTCAAATGTAATACTAGGAAAATTATATAAAAAAACGCATTTCCGTTAGTGCATTTTCTTGTACATTTAATTAACAAAACACTCAGCAAACACATTATTTTGAGCATTAGTATTGCTAGAAAACAAAGAAATTATTTTAAAATATTAAATTTGGTTTTGTATCTTTTTCATTTACAAATATTTGAAATTTTTTTTAGTTATTTTTTTGGACATTTTATGCGTAAAGGATATTTGAAATTTGTTTTTATTTTTGAGTTTTTATATTTTTGATTATTGATGATCTTTTTATGTAGTGTCTGCCTATATACATATACTTTTTCTATTTTTTACTCTTGTCTAAATACTGTTATTATTATTATTGCTTGAATAATTTCTTAAGTTGATAAAATTTTAATAAAACAAAAACGAAGATAAATGAAATACATACATCAGCTATACATTTTTAGTGAAATAGTTATATCAATGTAATTTAATATAAAAAAATCACAAACAAAAAAAGAAAATAAACTTATAAATCTTTAGACAAAAAAATAATTCATAAACTTTCAACTGATTTTAACTTTATTTGAAAGAAATTTTGGCAAATGTATAGAAGTAAGTTTTAGAGTCAGTTATTGATTTAAAATTTTGGAAAAGAAAACAAGATTTATTGCTTTTTAACAGACATTTAAAATTTTATTGTGTCTTAAGTATTGCTACATTCGTTATATTATTTGGTAAAACATGATTTTAACAAATAAAACAACAATCTTAAAGTAAAATAATAAATAACCTCCACCAAACACAAGACACTAAAGCCCAAAAATAGACCAGCAGTGCCACCAATAGAAACTGGAAAAGAACAAACAATTTAAGAAATTCAAAATAAAGGTTATTGGGTTTTTGATATTCTTTGATATTTGATAAAATAAACAGTTCAAATAAAAATAATAATTGGTTATTGGGTTATTTACTCACCCAACAGATCGGTAAAAGAAAATATAATCTGACGTTTCAAACGATATGTGGGCAAATTGATAATTGCAAATAAAAGACTATTGCCACCCACCAAAGCATTAGTTTTTTGCAATTGCTAAAATTAGATATTATCAGTTAAACAAAAAAAAAAAATTAACAACTTACAAATTTTGACCTCTTATTAACTATGGCATCCTGACAATTTTGGGCACAATAACAGGGCACCATTTGTTTGTTGCCATCCTGATCTACTTCATATAATTTTATGAACAAATCTACAAATAGCAAATTCTAAAAAATATAATTCAACACAATTTAGAAAACTAAAACTTGCGTTCATTTTGCACTAAGCATTCACGTAAAATTTTATAATTGCAAACAGTTTTGGGATGTTTAACTGGTATAAAGGAAACTAAGCTATAATAAAACGGATTTTGTAAGAAATTATTATTTTGTCATAAATACTGCGATTTGGATAGAAGTGAGGTATACATTTGCAGGTTTTGTACACCAAATTTAAACGGCATTCCTGCAGGCAAATGTTCCTGGTGTATACAGGATAATGAGTCAAATTACTTTCATGTTGGAAACGGCATTTGCGTTGTTCCACACTGGCGCCACTAGAAATTTGAATTGATTAAATATTAATATTTAAAGGAGATAGTTGAAAACTAAACCTTTCAAAACCCTCCTCTGTTATTATCTCTATACAATCGACGTCCACCTGCAAAGATTCATTGGTATAACCCAAATTATGATCCACCTGCATGATCTCATAAGAACTGTGCAGAAAGCCCTTAAAGGTAAAAATATGAAAAATATTTCTCTTTAAAGTTTAAAGCGCCTACATACATCTATAGGTCTGTCATTAAAACCCAAAAAATTGTAACTAACATCACTGTCAAAATAACTGCTCTGCTTTACTTGCAATGTCGATTTCAGGCTCCTTATTTCATTTGCCGGATATTTTCCCCATATCAAATATAACGAGGTAAACTTTTCCGACAACATGGTATTGGTCATATAGCAAAGACCATATTCGGTTAAAATTTGTCTAGTTTCTATAACAAATTCACCAGTAGTGCTGCGTATTTTGTCAGATAAATCATCTAAATCCGATTTGTATTTAATAGAGGGATCTCCTGTTAAATTGTAGATAAGTTCCATATATTTATCGGGCGTGATGTTTAAACGATCTAGTATCATATCCACTGAATTGTTGTTGGGTATATTTTGGAAATTTGTGTAAGTAGAGTTGGCCAACTTTTCCATAAACTCAAAGAAATCATGTTGATCTTTGGGGGATAAATTTTGCTTACTAAACGGAAAGATAATAAAATATACATATATATAATATATAATAATAGTTAATATTTTGGTGTTAATACCACATAAGGTAATGCCTAACATTTGAAAAGTAAAATTTAAAAACTATTTCCTACAAATTAAAAAATTTTGATTATTTTTAAATATATAATTTTCAAAATAATAATGTTATTTATAAAATTGTGTGTATTACAAAATGTTCCATAAACTGTTTTCTTGTCGATTATGTTAAATTTTTTCAAATCGCTTTAGTTTTATTAAAGTTATTAGCGATTTTGTAATTTAAGCCACTAATCAATATAAATCATACGCCCCGCCCCATCTTACTGTGATAGAAAAAATCATTTGTAATGCTTATACATATGTAATTTGTTTACTAAAAGTCAGTTTGTTACAAATTTGTTATGTTAATAAAGGAATAATAAAATTTTTAAAATTTATTAAAAGAAAAGTATAGCATATTTACAGGCCGTAAAATAATGTAAAAAAAGTTGTCTATGCCAAATGTTGAAAATAGAAACATCAATTTATACAGTAAAACCTTAAGAGAAGGAGTTTAAATTAAATAACAAAATAAATATTAACAGGTTTGTTAAACAAATTAGAATATTTTACTGTATCAAGTTGATAAACTATCGGAATATCTATTATAAAATAGTCTGGATTAAATAATGCTTGAGTGGTAAATGGTAATATTTAAAAGAGTTTTAAACTATTGTTCTAATTTATATAATAAGAGGAATATTTATGAGAGGAACAATAAGGCTTTCAGAAATGTATTTGTAGAGATAATAAGAGGGCATAGATAGACACTAAACCAAAGTTGACCCCTACACTGTGCCCATATTGTATATATGTATGTATCTTCTAAACTATTGGTTTGAATGAAGAACATTTAGCAAGGAAATTATAGAAAACCATCTAAGCTACTTTATTTCTACTAAATTTGTCTTAATACCGAAACCAAAACATTTACAATTTACTACAGATTCAACTTATTTTCACATAAAGCGAAGTATTTATTGAGTAGAAATTATAAGTGATGACAGATCACTTTGTGATGCAATATATTTCTGATTCAAAACTCCATCATTTATATTAATATAGAAAATTTGTTAAATATTCAATATCGTTTTAAATATGCATTTAAATGAGAAAAAATTTAATTCGATTTTTAATCCCAAATAAAACTAATTATTGATTGAGCTTATTTTCTTAAAAAACTTAGTATTTATGATTATGCATAAGCTTCTATTTAAAAAAATTCTTTAAATATTTAAAATATTACAAATGTAAAAGGGAAACTTAAATTTGAACAGTTCCGGCAGACACTCAGAAAATTTTAAATAATTTTCAATATTTAGGAATTTATTTCAAATGAAAATTTTAATACAATTACTTCCATAGAATACTGAAATATTTTGCTATGTATAAGTGTTGATCGACCTTTTTTTGTTTGCTATGAATTGCAATTTGTTTGACGAAAATTCAGTTACTACAACCATAGTTATTAAAGTTTTCATAACACAACCTCTTAAGGTCACACTTGGCAAAAGATGTAACCACTAAATAAAATATATTTGAACTCCTTCCTTTGTTTAAAAAACTTCGTTTATTTAGGACGGGCCGCAACAAATATTTAGTTTTATTTCATTTGATGCTGTTTGAACTTACAAAACACTTGTTAGAATAAACAACGTCAAACAAATTGGTGCTAAAACAAGTGGTTACGCTTTTTTGAGAAAATATTTGCCATGTGTGGCCATACCTTTAGTTAATATTAATCATACGCCTACAAGCTATTAATATTAATTAATATTGTGCATATTTCAGCATGGAAATAGTGGTTATAACATTTTTATTAAGAACCAGAACTAAAAAAGAGAAGATATTAGTTAATAGAACTTTGTAGATGACAGAAAGTAATGCGAAAATTTAAAAAACGAAAATTAACTCTGGAAAAGTTTGATTATTAAAAATAATTCGTTTATTTTAATGTATTAATTAAAACTGTGTATGTTATTAAAATAATGAAATATTTAACTATAACTTTCAATTTATTTGAACAAAATACAGATACTTTAACTAAAGTTATTAAAGTTTTTATAACATAACCTTTTAATTGATATTATTCATACGCCTGCAAGGCACAATTCAGCAAAGATAATGCTAGTTATGCAAGTGTTACTGTGAATCTATAGTTTTGTATTGGCATAAATGCTGACAAAATATTTTAGTGTTTGTAGGCTTACAGACATATGTATGGATGTATGTATGTCTCTATATAAGTGTACTTGTGTACATATCTGTATATCAGAGAACCTGACAAAACCACTACAATTCCCGTCATTGGCGAAAAAAAAAAAAACAGACAATGAATGAATCAAATGTACTTGCATACAATTTACCTACCGGCAATATTCATTGAATAGTTTAAAATCTAAACGTATTAATGGACAAATAGTAACACTTGGCATCGTAGTGTTCCAATAGTAGAAATCTCGCTCGAGGCCAACAACAGTGCTTTTCGTATAATAACGATCAACAGATTGCAAACCAATTTCCACACAAAAATACATCGAAATAATTAAGAGCGTCAGCCAAAGGTAACTTGGTTGGCACATGTAGGAACCCAGAAAAACATCAAGGATGATAGCAGCAGCAGGAAACACAAACAATAAGAAAATAAAAATGTTAAAATTAAAATTGAGTTACATATTTGATTGTGTAACAAAAGATGTATGTAGTATGCTCATGGTTTACACAAGGTTTCAGTAACTGAATACATATGGAATATGTAATGCTCTACTCTACTTACTTTTCAATTTTTGTTAGACCTCCTTTGACCACATATTGCAGTCCATGTATGTTGCTGTCCTCAAAATAGGCCGCTATAAAAGTGATAATGGCTTTTGTGGTTTTTCTCAATTTAGTTTTTGTTTTCGTTGACGCTGCTGCTGCCACCGCCGCCATAGTTAATGGTTTTGTTTTAGTGTCTCCACCACCATTTACCCAGGCATTTTGTAGGGTTGGGGTTGTTTTCGGTTTGCGAAAAATATAATACATGTTGATTTTGTTACTCCAAGTGTATGTATTTAAAAGCTGTATTCCTGTTGTTGTTTTTTTTCTGCTCGTATTTGTTTTGCACTTATAAATCTTCTGCTGGTGATTTGTTAGTGTGCATAATGTTTGTCGACGAGTAGATTAAATGATTTATTAGACGAAAACTTAAACATGGACAAAGCAAACCAAAAATAATGAATACATACGAGAACTAGCAAAAAATAACACAGAATAAATAGAGTTAGACAATTTTAAATCACTAATGAACAGGCATGCAACAACACATTTCAATCAAAGTGCTGAGGATGACATACATAGACATACAAATAATTAAAATGTTTGTGTTTCATTTGAAATTTATGCAAAATAGAAAAAATATTCATTCATTTGGTAAAATCGAAAAGACTGTATTAAGTTAGACAATTTCCCGAATTTTTTATAAAATTTTGTTTATAATTTTAAATAATTGAAATGTTTGTTTATAAATTGCAAATTATTTGAGTGAAATAAACGCTTTATCATCAACGTTACTATCTATAGCTTTATGCTTGGTTTTCACTATGCCATTTTTGTTGTCAAATTGTCCAAATTGTTGGCAATTGTATGAAAACGGGTTTTCATATTATCTATGTTTGCAATCATCATAGATGACGCCATATGGCAACCCGTTTTCATACAATTGCCAACAATTTGGACAATTTGACAACAAAAATGGCATAGTGAAAACCAAGCATTAGTAATTTAAACTCTAAATAAATATTAATCATACGCCTTGTTGTTAGTACAGGTTTTAATAAATATTAATCATACGCTAAAACAATAATTTATTATAATAATTTATATGTAGCAGTTAGCAAGGTTTACTAAAATATTAGTTCAGGTCTACTTCAAGTTCAAGTTCCAGTTCAGGTTCTAGTTCAGTTTCTAGTTCAATTTAGTTTTGGTTTCAGTTCCCGTTCAGATTCTAATTTAAGTTTAAGTTCAGGTTCTAGTTCAGTTTCCAGTTTAGGTTCTAATTAAGTTTCTAATTCAGATTCAAGTTAAAGTTCAGATTCTATTTCAGGTTCTAGCTCATGTTTTAGTTCAATTTAGTTTTGGTTTCAGTTCCAGTTCAGTTTAGTTTCTAGTTCAGATTCTATTTCAGTTTCTAGTTGAATTTCCAATTTAAAGTTCAGTTCAGTTTCTAGTTAAGTATCCAGTTGAGTTTCTAGGTCAGTTTCTAGTTCAATTTAGTTTTGTTTCCAGTTCCAGTTCAGCTTTTAGTTCAGTTTCTAGTTTAGTTTCCAGTTCAGATTCTAATTTTAGTTTAAGTTCAGGTTCTAGTTCAGTTTCCAGTTTAGGTTCTAATTAAGTTTCTAATTCAGATTCAAGTTAAAGTTTAGATTCTATTTCAGGTTCTAGCTCATGTTTTATTATGTTCAATTTAGTTTTGGTTTCAGTTCCAGTTCAGCTTTTAGTTCAGTTTAGTTTCTAGTTCAGATTCTATTTCAGTTTCTAGTTGAATTTCCAGTTCAGATTCTAATTAAAGTTCAGTTCAGTTTCTAGTTAAGTATCCAGTTGAGTTTCTAGGTCAGTTTCTAGTTCAGATTCAAGTTCAAAGTCTGGTTCTTTTTCAGTTTTTAGTTTAGATTCAAATTCAGGTTCCAGTTCCGGTTCTAGTTCAGTTTCAAGCTAAAAAAACAAAAAAAAAATTAAAACAAAAGTTCTTATCTTGAATTAAAAATTTATATCAACATAAATGTGTTGAGGAAAACATTTACAATATCGAACAAGTTTTATATGTTGGCTTTAAATATCAATTTAGACTTTATGAAAAGCTTAATAATTAACAAAGTTATTTAATAGTTAATAATTTAAAGTTAAATTACAATTAATATTAATCATACGTCACCCATAAGAAATATAAAAAAAAACAAATCCTTTAAACCTAGAACTTTCAACAGAAAATAAAAATTTGTTTGCAAAAATGCGTAATTTATGTATTAAATGATTGTATTTTTAATACTTGCAAAACACTCAAATCAAGTCTATACAATATACACGTTTTATCTACCACTATAAAAACTTTAGCCACCACCAGCAATGACCAAAAAACTATTGATGCCAAATCACTTAACACACTGTTGGCTGGACTTTTATAACACATCCTTTTTAACTATTTGCCATTGAAAATTCAATTTCATCAAATGGTTTTCGTGCTTGATTGCTCATAATTTGTGCAATTTCACTGTTATCCTTCCTAGTCTTCTGTTGAGCAGCACAAAAACGTTTCAAAACGACATGACTCCGACCATTAAATGAACAACAAATATAAATTGTTGTTAATAAATAATTGTTGCTTATATCATCATCATATGAAATGATGATGATGACATGACAATGACATGGTCATAATAATATAAAAAATATGTATTTGTGGTTTACTATTGAATGTCTGAATGTTTTGTGTACCTATAATTTAATTGTAGACAGAAACAGTAAACTAGAAAATACAATTAAAAACCTATTAACCTCTAAATAAGTGAAGTGAAAAAATTATTTAAAAAATATGCATAATTCAGCGATATAAATTAAATAAACATTTTAGCTAAATGTTTATTTAGAATGTTTATTTCATGTTTTTTTCGGTTGTTTTCAAATGAATAATTATTTTGGCATATAATAATGACAGGTTAAAAGTGCTTTTGTTATGTATGTTAAAGGCAGCTTATTTTTGTGTAAATATTGGAAATAAAAATTATTTGTTTATATTTGTTTGTTTGTGTAGTGTATATAACAAAAAGGTTTACAATTTTGTGGTATATTTAAAGTTTTAGTCAATTTGAAATTATTTAAGGGAAGGCGTATGATTTATATTAATTAGGAGGTAGAGTTACAAAATGTTCAATAAGTTGGGTTAGAGTGAAAGTTTTTTAATCAATTTTATAGTTATCTAAGGGCTTTATACAAGGCTTTTTATTAAAGCTTAACAAAGTTTTCTTAAATATTTGGTTTAGTTAAAATATTTGATTAAATTTAAAATTTATAATTTTATTTTATTGTTATGATTTGTTTTGTTAATTGTTAAAAATTAATATTTAGAATGATTTAACAGCCTTTAGATGTTTAGTTTATCTAAAGACTGTAGATTTTATTATATAGATTATTATTTACAATTTTAACTAAAAGACAATTTTGTAATTTAAGTAGGGTTGGCAATCCCGCTCTATATTTTCAATCCCGGAATTTCGGGATAACATTTATCTAGTCCTGGGATTGTTTTCGAAAGATATTAACATATTATTTCAATAAAATTAATAACATGACTCATTCAAAAATTGCTTTATAAGAAACAATTTATTAAATTAAAAAAAAAACATTTTTTTTAATATGAAACATTTTTAAATGAATTTTAAAAAGTTCATTGTTTTCATAGATATTGTCATACGTTATTATTTTTAAAATACGATTTGAGCAAAGCGCATCCAAAGTTTCATCGCCCAAACGACTTCTTATTTTAGTTGAGAATAATCCGGCTGCAGAAAAAGCACGTTCAGACTCTACACTGGTTGGCTTAATAGTCATTAAAAATTCGTATGCTCTTTGCAAAAAGTCACCACGTGTTCCTTCATTTTCAAACAAGAGCATTTCTTTCTGAATTTGTTGGCGGTTCATCTGCTTCTAGTGTTTTTGAAGAATTATTGGCTGTTGTCAGATTAATTTCATGAATGGAGAATAGGTGCGTATAAAGACCTTTCGTTGAGCCACCTCCAATTTTTAAAATCTTTTTGCAGTCGCCATTCTTACACATCGCTGTCTGGCCCTTTTCTTTTCGTAAGAAATATTTCCAAACAGTAGAATTACTTTTTTTTCATAGTCCACGTAAGAAGCCATTATATTTATTTAAAAAAAATTCAGTATTATTTAATTTGAATTTACACTGTGAAATAAGCCAAAATATAGCATTAATACTACTGACATTAATCTACAACAACAAATATGAAAAATATAAATTTCTTGGTGAATCCCCCTCTTGTTTTTTATATTATTGAAACTAAAAGAAAGCAACTGTGTAAAATTTAAGTGTTTTGCTTCTAATTTTAGAGCGGTTAATGCATTCAAACAACAGATTCGAATTTCTGGAAATTCGAATTACTAAGAGTTATAATGTACGATTTTTTTTATTGTAGCTTAAAAAGTCAAATCTCGGGATTAGTGCTCAATCCCGGGATTTTGGGATTGTTAACAACTGCGGGATCCCGGGATTCTCAACACTAAATTTAAGGAACCGAAGGCGTATGATTAATATTAATAGAAAGGAAAATTAAAAATGTCTTAATAACTTTGGCAATTATGAATGTATTAAACATATTTGCATAAATATTAAAGGCCAATTTGTAAGACATTTTATAAATGGTTTATAGAAATTTCTAAAATACTTGAATTAGTAAACAAATTTGGTTGAATAATGTATTATAGTAATTTGCATAAAAGCATTTATTTATCATTATAATAGATTTAAGAAGTTTAAGTTAACTCCATTTTTAAAGCATTTTTTTTAAATTAAGATATGATTAAGGTATGATTAATATGAACTAAGCGGTAAAAATAAAAAAAACCTTAAAACTAAGATTTTATAAGGGATTTTATTAGTTTAAACCAACATTTAAAGCTATTACATGAAATAACTTCTGAACATTAAACTTTATTATTTTATTATTCCTGTGAATTTCAACTAACATTATTTATTTTTTCTAAAAATATATTTCAACATTTCTAAATAATTTATTAAGTTTTTCCTTATTTATTTCATCATCATCATCATAATTTGTTGTGCTACCATTTGCTTTAATTTTTATGATCAACTTGCTCTGTTTTATAGCGGAAGCTGTTCATTGCACGCACCACAAAAGTCACAACATGCAACCATTTATTGCTTGTTATTTCTTTTTTCTTTTCGTTTTGTTTCTTTATGCATTTTTTTCTTGCCATGACTTGGCGGCCAAAGGCGAATAAACTCACATAGAAAAAAAGGACAACTTGAAAGCAATAGTATAATCTTTAACAAACAACAACAATAACTTTTATAAATAACTTTTATGTGCGAAAAAAGGACTTAATATGTTTCTTAACGTTATTGTATGGCGCGTTCTAAAAGTCCTGACAGTTTTTATATGTTTAAAGACATGAACAAATAATTTGTAATAAAACAGCATATAGTTTTTACTGCAGTTTGAGGTTACTTACTCCATTTCTTTGGGTGTTTTATTTGTATGCCATTATCAATTGTTTGAATGCTGTAGTATGAGACGTTTGGATATTTAGCTCAAAGGAAATGCTTATATTAAATCTTTAGGAAATGTTAAAGGAAGAATTATACAGTATTATGTTTGTTGGTTGCTGTATAAGTACGGAGAAAATGGTTTGTGTTTAAAATTTGTTGTTCAAATTTAATGTGTTGTCTTTCAGTCCAGAAAGTTTAAAAATGTTTCTTTTGAAATGAATTACCGAAATAGAAATTTAGCTTTCTTTATGATTGGACAAATTTGAAAAAGTCTTTTAAACTTTTTTACATTTACAATTGTTTCAAAAGTACGGTAAAAGTTATGAATTTCTCATTTTTAAAAAAGTAGTTTTTATTATTTAATTATTAGTTTTTATGAACATTTATTAAAAAATTATATTTACTTCAAAAAACATTAAAAAAGTCAAAAAATTTAGTTCTTAAAGAGTAGTATTTCTACTACTTTTCTAAAAAAATCTGAAATCAAGTTTTTTTTCGAATTTTTTTTAATACAACTAATTGGGTAAAATAAACGTTTAAGTGCGAAAATTCAACTTATTCTATTAATTATGCTTTTTGAAAAAGGTAGTATTTTTACTACTTTTTGAAAAGGTGTTAAAATTTCTATGCAAAATTATTAAAAACTGTTATCTTACTTCAAAAAACATTAAAAAAGTTTAAAAATTAAGTTTTTAAATAAGTAGCATTTTTAATACTTTTTTTTTAGTATTTTTACTACTTTTTTTTTATAAAAACCTAAAATCATTTTTAGATTTTTAGCAATTTTATTGCTTTATACAGATTTATAAAATGGTGTATATTTTTTTTTATTTTTTTATTTAATTTATTACAAATTTATTTGACAAAATTAATAAAAATAATTAATTATTATTAATTAATAAAAAATAAAAGTTTAATACATAGTTAAAATTCAACTTTTTCTTTTTTTAAAAAAAGGTAGTATTTTTTACTACTTTTTTTTAGAAAAGTGATTGGAGTTGATTGATTGCAAGAAATTGTTATTTAGCAACAAAACTATATTTCTTGAGTTTAAATATCATTTTTAGCTAAAATTTGTCTATTTAAAAAAAGTAGTATTTTTACTACTAAATTTAAAAAAAAAATATTTTTTTATTGAACTTTAAATAAAATAATAAAATTTTCAATAATTTAGCTTTTGTAAAAAGGTAGTATTGTTACTACTTTCTTTTGAAGGTTTTTGAAACCTTAAAAAAATTGGTTTTCAAAATTTAAATGAAGTTTTCATTAAAAATTAAGCTTGATAAATGCAATATTTTAAAATAATTTTTTAAAAAATGTTTTAAAAAACATATTATAAAAAACATTAAATAAAGTTATCATAAAAACTTAACTTTAAATTGATTTTCTATATGAAATTTGTGCTTTTTAAAAAGGTAGTATTTTTTATACTTAAAAAAAAATTAAGAAACCTTCAAATTTACTTTTTGAAAACTTTAAATAAAGCTAGCATTAAAAATTAAGCTTAAGGTGATTTTTGGCTTTAATTTTTAATTTTTAAAAACTACTTTTTTATTACTTTCTTTAAAATCACAATAACGAAATTTATTTGAAAACCCAGACACTCGAATTTAGCAGAACATAGCGCCTTTCTGTTGGCAACCTTCAACTAATTACTAAAAACATTTTTAAAGCTTTATCTTTTTCTTATTGCTCCTAAAAGTTTTGTATAGATTGCACCTATAACTTAGAAGTTGTATATAACGGGTCCGCCATTTAACATTTTTTTCAACTAGTGCTTATTTCATGAATGGTAATATTTAGCTCCAGTCTGATTTGACAGATAATTAGTTTTATCCTTCCTCTGAACGAATATGGTTGTGTATACGCTTGTCTTCGCTTCGCTAAGTGGGCCTGCGATCGACTTACAGAAGATGCCGATTTTGCCAAAAAAAAATCATCTTTTCAGATGAAGCTCATTTTGATCTTGGCGGATATGTAAACAAGCAAAATTGTCTCATTTGGGGCACAGAAAACCCGCACGCATACATTGAAAAGCCGATGCACCCAAAACGAGTCGCTGTTTGGTGCGGATTTTGGTCCAGAGGCATAATTGGGCCATTTTTTTTTCGAAAATGAGCAAGGAGTGGCCGTTACAGTCAATGACGATCGTTATTGGGCCATGTTGAATAAATTTTTGTTCACAAAAATTGAAGAGGAGGATATTGGCAACATTTGGTTTCAACAGGACGGCGCTACGTGCCACATAGCCGAAGCTATACTCGATGTTTTGCGCCCTGTTTTTGAAGATCGCATTATCAGCCGCAGAAGGATTGTACTTTCAAATAAAAAAAGAAATTTGAGAAAATATTCAGTAGTTTTTTTATAGCATTTTCAAAAAAAAATTTATTTGGCGGACTAGTTTAAAATAAGTTAAACAATATGGTTCACTAGAGCCTATCAAATTCAAATTGAAAACGCCAATTTTCATACACAACCCTTTATAACTTTTTAAAAATTAATACAAATTGATTCCTACAATTGCAATTGAAAGCTTAACTGCCGTATTCATACAAAATTTTCTTAAAGTACATTTGAAGTCTACTTTAATTTTTTGTAAATAAGGGCATAAGACTTTAAGTTTTCTATTTCAAAAAAAAAAAAATAAAATATCAGAAAATATTTTCAAATTTTTATAACTTTCAAGTTGCAACCTTTAACCTTTTTTGTGCTTGAAATATTATTCCCTATTGATTTTTTATTTCTTCATATAGTGCAGTTTTTTTTTTATTTAATGGCATGTCTTTTGGTTATTACGAGTATTTTTTGTTTCAGAAAAACATAAAAAAATTTGTATGTATGTATGTGAGTTGAAAATAAAAATAGTTACTGTGATTTAGCAGCTCATAAACTTTTATGACTGTTAGTTTTTCTATAAATCTCGGTAAATGTCTGCAAATATGTGTAAGTGTTTTAAGCAAAAAATTGTTTATAAAAAAATTAAAGTTTTTTCGTATGAATTGTATGCTTTTTGTTGCCGTTGTTGTCAATGCATTTAACAACTTTTTGATAATTGTTTTAGTAATGTGATAAAAAGTAACAGCCAGAGTTGTAAATTAAATAAAATCACTAAAAATAATCAGGAGAAGTTTTTTCGTTTCATTACATGCAGCATATACTCGTATGTATGTATGAGTTGTTTAAAAGTGTTTGTGTGTGTTTATAATTTTAGTGTATGGCATTTAAATGTCATTTATTTAAAATTCAATGAAACGGAAGCGTCGATTTTTATACACACCATAAATTTTTAAATGGGTTTGTTGACTTTTTTCTTGTTTTGCGTTTTTGTTGGTCTCTGGCCATTTTAGGAAATGAAATTAAAGCAGGAAATGCATTTGTAAAAATTCATTTTACATATAATATTTTAAAGTAATAAAAGCCAAGCACTCAATTATAAAACTAAAGTACAACGGAAATGTTGTTTAAAATCTAAAAGAATGTTAAATATTAGTAAAATATTTTCAACTAACTAAGAAACCTAAAATTAGATAATTAGGTCTGATTACAAAACTTTTTAAATTCGATTTTAAATCACAATTTTACTCTTTGTTAAAAGTAGTATGTTTATTAATTTTTTAGAAAAATTTAAATGATTTGCGTTAAAGTTGTGGTAATTATTGTGCTTTTTGAAAAAGTTAGTATTTCTGATTCAACTTTTTTAAACATGTTTCAAAACTTAATTTCTAAATGTTAAACTACAGTTTTCGATTGTTTAAAAAGTAGTATTTTTGGTACTAAATATTTTGCAGTTTTAAACACAAAATAATTAATGGGAAATGGTTTAAATATATGTTTTCGTTAGAATTTGCTTTTTGAGAAAGGTAGTATTTCTACTACTTTTTTAAATATGTTTCAAAACTTGTGCTTATAGAAAAAACATTTGAAACATTAATTAACTAATTTAAAAAGTAAATGAAAATTTTAAAATTTCATTTTTTACTTAAGATTTTAATTTTTTAAAAAAGTAGTATTTTTACTACTAAATATTTTTGAGAAAATAATCCTTTACACACAAATAATTAAATGTCAAATGAATGTTTATGGTAAAATTTAAGTATTAAATATAATTCCTAATAGTTTTTATATAATTTTTAGCTAAAATATTGTGTTTTGAAAATAGTAGTATTTCTGCTACTAAATTTATTTTAGAAAAAAAAAATACTTTTAAAAGTTTTCTAGAAGTTAAAACAAATTTAATAAATAAATTTTTTTGGTTTTTATTTTAAAATAAATTCCAATTGGTTTTTATATAAATTTTAACAAAATTACTGTTTTTTAAAAAGTAGTATTTTTACTACTATTTATTTTTTTTGGAAAAAGTGTTATAAAAAAGTTATTTTTATAAGATTTTTCAATTAAATTTAATTTTAAGAGAGTTTTTATAATAATTGGGCATTTGAAAAAAGGTAGTATTTCTACTACTTTTTTGGAATATATTAGATTTGTTTGTGTTTGATTTTAAAATAAATACCAAGTGGTTTTTATATGAATTTGAGTAAAAATAATGTCTTTTTTTAAATGTTTCAAAAAGTTATTTCTGTAAGAATTTTAAATTAAATTTAATTTTGAGATAGTTTTTATAATAATTTGGCATTTGGAAAAAGGTAGTATTTTTACTACTTTTTTGAAATGTACGAAATTCGTTTGTTTTTGATTTTAAAATTAATTCCAAGTGAGTTTTGAATTTGTACAAAAATATTATTTTTTTTAATTGCTTTAAAAAGTTACAAGGAAATTAAATTTTGACAGACTGTTTATAATAATTTGGCATTTGGAAAAAGTAGTATTTTTACTACTTTTTAAAAAAATTTTAAAAATCTATTTTCTTTTAAGATTATATAAAATAGAGTTTAGAATTATAAATATTTTTTTATTTTACCTTTTTATATTACATGTTTTATACAATTTTTCACATTGCCTCATATAATCAAGTCAAAAAGAACCCTTAAACTTTCCTGTGCAGTTTTGTGAGTAGTTTTTTGTTCTGTTTGTAATCATTTTTCTTTACAAAGTGTTAAAAAATTAATATTGCGCCCAAAGGCTTTGGATATATAAATTATATTTCAACCCTTAAGACACGAATATTATTATGAATTTTACAATTTATTTTTTCCATTATATACACATAATACCAGCAATAAGGAAAAACAACAAAGAAAAACTTTTCAATGTCAGCTGGAAAAAAAATTTTCATAAAAAAAAGGAACATAAAAGGAAGTGCAAGTATTTTATGAACAATAATGCACAGCTTATTTGAGATTTTTATAAAAAAAAATTATTATTTTTAAATTAAAGTATGAAAAAGAATAAGAACAAAACGGTAAAATAATTTTACAAGTTTTGCAAAAGTTTAAGAAAATAGTTAATATTACTATTTGTTTACTATAAATAACTATAATTTTATAAACAAAATACGTATACTTAAAAACTATAAGAAAGTTTTAATATATTTTCGTTTGAAATAACAGCGTATGTTAATTTAATTTTTTTACTATTCTTTAAGGTAAATACTGCAAAAATTTCTTTATATAATTACTTTTAGTTTAGCTAAAAAAACCTTGTTATAATTTAACACTTTTCCAAGAAAATTCATAAATTTTCTTTAATGGAAAAGGTAACGTATACTTGTTATAAATTTGCAATAATTTGGAAATTTTTCAGTAATCATGATGCTTATTATATGATTAATAAAATATCTTAATAAATTATTACTTAAGGTATTTCCTTTAACTTGTGTTTGCATTTGTTATAGAGTTTTGCAAGTAAGTAAATATTTTGGTATTTTCAATTGGAAAAGAATTTCTATATTAATAAACCACAAATTTTATAACATTTTATGTTCGAGTATGTTAATTAAAAGACAATTATTTGTATTTATATGCATATACATTAGGGCGGGCCAAATTTTTTGTCGATTAGAGCCGCCTCCTAGGATGATTCTATGGACAATTCTAAGCAACTTTGGTGAAGGAACCAAGGGTCTATCTCGATTTTCGAGTCTCCCACTTTTCAAAAAATGAATGACTTGAAAGCAAGAAAGACTTTCAATAATAACTTATTCCGCTTTTCTTCCACTAAATTAATTTTTTTTTACACATGTTCTTATTTTTTAGGTTGAATTTCTGTTGAAAAAAATAAAATAAATATCAATTTTACCGAACATTTTCAAAAATGAATTTCTCGACCCCCAAAACCCCCCATATACACATAAAAAAGATAATATAACGATGAATAAAAAATCGAATTTCGAATCAAAATGATGTTATAGGGGAAAAAATAATTTTTTGAAAAGTGGGAGACTCGAAAATCGAGACAGACCCATGGTTCCTTAGAATTGTCCATAGAATCATCCTAGGGGGCGGCTCTAATCGATTTTTTCGGCTCCATACAAATTGGCCCGGCCTAATATACATATATTAGTAATATTTACAAAGAATTTGAATAGAAAATTGTTATAATAAAAGAAAATGTAAAATTGTTTTGAAATTATACATACATATATCGTCACCTGAAATGCAAAAGGGCGTAACAACCAAAAAATTCAAAATGCATTTTTTCATTTATTATGATGAAGCAAAAACACATGTTCTTATAAATTTTTACAGTCCAAATGTCAAAAACAACGACTTTATAAAATAAATGCAAAAGGGCGTAATCGAGAACTTCCTCAAAGAACTAAAAGGAACTTCGTCGTTGAACAGCCTTCGCAATTACATACGGAGACATTAAAAATTTCAAAGAAGAAATGGCAACACCTTCAAGATCGGAAAAGATTAATACCTGCAGATTGCCACTTATTTTATGACAACATTCCGTTTGAAGATTAACCCAGTATTCATAAAAACTAACCATAGAAAATTCTTATACTAAGTTCACATTAATTTTTGTGAATGTGCAATGAATTCCATCTTTAATTTTTTTAGCCGTTATTTAATGAAATGCTATATTGTTTTTAAATTTTCAGTTACTTAATAAAATGTATAAACTTAATAAAATTAAATGCATATAAAAAGCATCTCTATTTGTACTTCTTATTCCTTCAAACTCTAAAAAAATTTGTGATGTTACGCCCTTTTGATTTCAGGTCTTTTGAATTCAAAAGGGCGCATCCCACACAACTAATAAAAACAACGTTGAAAGTAAATTCTGTCTTAAGAAATAAATGTATCATCGTATTATAATGCTAATCTGAAAAAATCATAACGCTAACTTCAATAGTTTTGATTTTATAAAGTTTTTTTTATCTCCTGTAAAATTTTCAAATATGTTGTTACGCCCTTTTGCATTTCAGGTGACGATATGTATGTATGTACTTTTGGTCAGGGGTAAATTTGTTTAAATTTAATGTATAAAATGTTTATTAACGTATATTTATACAAAGCTATAATTTAAATAAGAATTTCAAGTGATTTTTTATAATCAAACTCATACATTTGGCAAAATTTAGATTTTGAGAAGTATTAAACTTACTTTGAAAAAATTTTAACATTAATTTTGAATTTTGAAAATAGTAGTATTTTTACTACTAAATCATTTTCAGAAAATAATGCTTAATGTGAAAATGCTTAATATAAAATTCTAAAGGTATGGTCACACATGGCAAATATTTAATCAAAAAAGCATAACCACTTTTTTTTAGCACAAATTTGTTTGATTTTGTTTACTCTTACAATAGTTTTGCAAGATAACACAGCATCAAATAAAATAAGACTATATATTTATGCCATTATTCATAAAACTTACAACAGGTTTATAAGAGGTTTATAAAGCAAATTTCCATACAAAATAAACCTGTTGTAAATTTTTATGAATAAGGGGGTTAATGTGTCCTATCCTAAATAAACGAAGTTTTTTTTTAATAAATAAAAAAGTTCAAAAATATTTTATTTAGTGGTTACGCATTTTTCGGCAAATATTTGCCAAGTGTGACCGTACCTTAAGTATTCTAATATAATTTTTAAAAATAATTATGACAAGAATTTATGATTTTTTTTTATGAAAAGGTAGCATTTTTACTACTATTTTTTCATATAACGAATTGTAGTTTTTGAAACTACTTTTTTAAAAACGTTTCAAAATTATTTTTTTTTACATTTAGCTTTCTAGAAGTATATACCTTACTTTAATATACGAGTATAATTTAATGTTATATTTTGAAAATAGTAGTATTTTTACTACTAAATAATTGTACTGAAAAAATGCTTGAATGCTCTAATATAAAATTTTAAATAATCTGATACGATTTTACAGTAATTTTGGTGTTTTATAAAAGTAGTATTTTGACTACTTTTTGAAAAATGTTTCAAAATCATTTTTTTTTAATTTAGCTTTATAGAAAGATTTATTTTAATTTAAGCTATACATAATTATACTCGCATTTTGAAAATAGTAGTATTTTTACTACTAAATAATTTGAAGTGATTTTTAACCGTAATTATGATGTTGGAAAGCAGTAATTTTACTACTTTTTTATAAAGCGTAAAAAATTCAACATTTTTGGAAAATTTTGCCTTCAAGAATTATTTACTCGCTTTAAAATTAAATTTGATATTAATTTTGAAAATAGTAGTAATTTTAATACTAAATAATTTTCAGAAAAAATGCTTGCACAAATTATTTATTGTTTAAATATTACATTTTAAGTGTGTTGATATAAAGTTTATGGTTTTAAAAAAAAATGTTTGCAAACTTTTGCCTTTAAAAATTGTCTTACTCGCTCTAAACTGAAATTTTACATTAATTTTAAAAATATGTAGTAATATTTTTACTACTAAATAATATTGTAGGAAAATTGCTATAAAAGCAGACAGGCTATAAATGTTGTTAAGAAAACTTGTTTTTAGTTAAAATTTTAAATCTTTTGTTCAACTATTGTCTTTAGATATTCCTTTAAGCATAAGCTAATTTTAGCCACATAATGGGAACAACAGCTGCATCATATACGATTTTCTTACTGTATTTCTAACTGTTTTTATATACAGTTTTAACTGGTTATTGAAAAACTTTTATAGTAAAAGCTCATTAAAAGTAATACTCTAATTACAAAACTTGGTTTATATTTATTGCAAAATTAACTACAAGAAGCTCAAAATTAATTTAAGATTGAGGTTTTAATAAACAAGTTTTTTTTTCGTGTTAAACTGGATAAATTTTAACTAAATTTTTGACACTAATGCTTGTTTAATTACATACTTTTAGAGGAAGTTATATTTTTCAATATGTATTTCTGAAACAGCTGAAGTAATGGATTTTTTTTTATTAAACAAATATTATGAAACTTAAAATTATGTACAATTTCCTTTTTAGTCTTTAAACATTGGTATTAACAGCTAATTTCATTTAATCAATAGCATACTTTTGTGGAGTTTTACTAGATTTATCTTTATTATTCTTAAATTGTGGAAAATATGGTCTTCTTAATTATTTTTATGAAACCTAAAATTCAGACATTTCTTTTGTAAATGATGTCTAACATATTAAATTTCTCTTATGTCAATTTAATTGATAAAAATAAAATTACTAAAGAACACAAAATGCACTTTCTAACGCATGACGTTTATTTTAATAATAATTTAATATTAAAAAAAATTTATATAGTTTTACTAAATATATAAATAATATTTATATATTTTAATAAAACTTTTTACTTATTTTTTTTACTTATTTTATATTAAAAGAAATGAAAATGTGTCTGTTTTTAATTAATATATACAAATTAATTTTAATATTTTAATGTTTTTTTGTTTGAAAAAAAAAATTAAAAATTAAAAAAGTCGTTATTTTAATGCAATTATAAAAAGTTCGAAATAACAAGAATATTTATTTTGGGGTGCCTGTAAAAACTTGATAAATTTTAACTAAACAGCTGTTTAAACATTAGTTTACATTGGAGCATCTTTAAAATAAACTAATTATGTAGCATATTTTTAGGCGCTATTTATATTACTTGAAGTTAAACTACTTATTTAAAAATAAATCTTTTGGAATGTAAACAAATTCTTTTATTAAAGAATTTTAATTAATTACTAATAATTGCTTTTTTAAATAAGTTACTGATTTTTGTTAAATTCTTCAAAAATTAAATGAAGCTTAAAAAATCTTTAACATATATTTTGCAGTTTTTTTTTTTTAATATCCAGCTTACAACAAAAGTTAAATCTATGTTGTATAATAACAACCCTTCAAAGTAATAATGTTGAATGGGTTTTCTTCATTTTATGAAAATGTTACTTCAAAATGAAAGCAAAATGTGTAAGAGTTTTCTTTAACCAGAAAATAAGTTAAAAAAAACTTGCTAATCATAGTATTGTATTTGCTGTTTTTAAACGATTTAGTTACCATGTTGCATTATGGTCTTGAAAAAGCTTAAGCACGTTTTTTTCTTTCTTTCTTTAAAACAGCCAAAGAAACTGTGTAGCGAGCCATTTTACTCTACTTGAAACTTAAACAAATAATAGGAAAATAAAAATGAATGCAAAAAAAGCAAACTAAGCTTTTCTTTACTCTTCTGCTAAATTATATTTAACAGCATTATTATGGTGATCATCATTATTGTACTCTTGCTAGCAGCATTACTGGCAATTTTATTTAATACAATATTATTTTGGCATTGTCAGCCATATTTGTTGCATTATGGCTTAAATAAACTTCCTCACCCTACCCTGGCCCACTTGCCCCACTGCTGGCAATATAAAATATGTAATGCAGCAAAAGCTGTAATTGAATTTAATGCTTAAGTAACCACTTGCTAAATGTTCACTCTTATACAATTCGTATACTATATTCCTATAGCTATTTACTGTTATTGGCCAAAATCTCCTGCATCTTTTTGTCATGAACACTAGTGGAAAATCTTCGCTAAATATCAAAAATAACACACAAAGCCAGTTCAAAGTCAATGGTGTTTGTGTGACGTGTTACTTTTATTGTTTGAATTGTAAGGATTTTGATAATCATTTATTTTATTAAAAAAAAAACAACAACATAAAAATGTTTAAACAATTTTGCGGTAGCCATTGTTTTTCTCGGGTTGTATTTAACATAGAATTAAGCAGGTTTAAAAGGATTATGTTGTGTTTAACAAAATTTCCTGTTTTCGATTAAATTTATTTAAATTATATTTGTTTGGCTTAAATATACAGCATAATTTTTACGGGATTTGTTTGTTGTCATTTGTGTAGTCTACTTTTTGAATGCTGTTAACAAAAAATCATTGACATACTTTTAAGCATAATCTTTCAAATTTAATGCACAATATTCATAGCCTACTTTTGTGTGTTAACAAAACAAAAAATAATAGTTTTTCTTTTTAATTCTATTTACTCAGTTTATTTAATAAAGTAAAAGTATTCATATTCACACTAAAAAATACTTGAAAATTTATTTTTTTTCTTAGCAAACTAAGTAAATTTGCATACATATGAGCTGTTTCAAACAACTCTGCAGCAGTTACCACTTCAACTGTCTATAAATTGGAGTACGTTTTTTTTTACTCACTTTTGATAATCCTTAGATAAACAAGATAAAGTATAGCACTACACGGTTTTAAACTTGAAAAGGCTGGGGGAAAAACGGTTTTTAAAATTGTGATGAAATCAAGAGAAAAAAGCACAGTTTTCTGCTTATTTTAACACATTGACACACACCACACTGCAGATTTTTCACAATTTATGCACGTTTTTAAGGCAAACATTTTTTTTACTAAAGAAGTATCTATAAATTTGCACATATTTCAGTTTGATGTATATTCATATATCTTTCTTTTTATGCTTTTTGTGTATAAACCACATAACGAAGTCAATTTTCTGTGTTAGTTTTTTAGATTTACTTATTTTATGGCAAATAAGTGTAGTCTGTGTTAAAAAAAATTCTTTTTCCTGTGTGGGTTTTGTAGAACTTTTTTTTTTTGTAAGAAGGAAGGGCCCAGGTTTTGCACTTTCGTTTTACTATATTCATGCTTAAGAGTGTTGTATATTCGTCTAGAAAAAAAAAACATCTAAATATACCTATAGCGACAGATCATTTGTCAAAATTGAGGTTTTAGCTAGCAATAGCATAAAAAATAAGCAAGCACAAGTTCTAAGAAATGCTTGTTATTGCAATATTTACGTTAACAAGCATTAAAAAAGAAAGAAATAGATGGAAAATAAAGTATTTGATAAAAACATATTTAATTGCTTAATAAAGTCTTAAGGTTGTTGGCTTTATATTTTTTACAAAATTTTCAATTTATTGTTTTAAGTCATGCAACTGCAATTTTATGCCATAACATAGGCTATTTGTAAGATAATTTTGTGTGATTTTCAATAATTTATAAATTTTGTTAACTCTTCTAACGTGACTGACTGGCTGATTCATTCATCATCGCACATCCCAAACCGCTAAAGCTAGAAACTTGAAATTCGGGTAATGGGTTCCTTTTACAACATGTAGATCCATTAAGAAGAGATTTTTGGAAATTCAACAAAACAAACGGTTAAAACCAGTACCTCTATATCTCCAAAACAAATCAACTTAGAAATAATATTTAAAATGCGACAGGTGTCTGGTACTTTTTTGATATTCGAAATTCAAGTGACCATAGTCCCCGTAGAACGCTCCGTTAACATATATATCTCCTACATAAATAAACATAGAAATACTATAAACAGATCAATAAAGACTAGAAATCTTTTTGGTACTCTTTTGAAATTCGCATTCCTATGGCCTAAAAATTGTATTTTTTTTGGTACTTTTTCAAAATGTATTTTCTCACTAAAAATTCCATGAACTATTATTTTCAAATAGTACGTATTACGGATAATTAATAGGTACTTTTTTGAAAATTATTTTTTCACGGGTGACAAAAAAAGGGACGAAAACGGAGTAAAAACGGACATTTGATATTATTTATTAAATTTAAAAATAAAAAAGGATAAAATATTCTAACATCCACACACAAAAGAACCCAGAACATGCTATTCATGACTTAAATATAAAGGTGTAAAAAGGGCCAAATTTCAGTGCACTTATACTGGTACTTTTTTGAAATTCATTTCTACTATTCTATTCTCGCAAATTATGCATCTGATCATGTTATTATTTTCGGCAAAGTTGTTGTGCATGAGCCCGGGAAGGTTTCTGAGTTGATAGGACCACGCCTACTTTAACGCCCACTTTTTAAAATTGATTAATTGCTTCTGCATGGCTTTTTACCAGATTTACTTCAACCAAGTTGTATACACATCTTACTGAAGGCGGGGTAAAAATAAAAAATGTTATGTTCCTCGCCCACTTTCATTTCCCATCTCAAAAAAAGAAAGTTAATTTTGGCAATTTTCAAACAGTAATAATGTTGAAGTTGTTAAAAAAAGCTTAAAAGTTCGTTGATGTAGCTTATCATTTCGGCTTATAACTTTTGTTATACCAAACCGATTTTGCTAATTTTTAATTCTAAACTGCTAAAAAGAATGAAGAATATTATGACAAAAAGATTTTTATTTCAGAAAACTACAAACTACTTATTTCCGCCAGCTAATAACTTTGAAATGTTGAAAAAAGCTTCAATGTTTGTTTAGGTTAACCTTAAACTTTTTGTTCATAACTTTCGTTATACTGAACCGATTTTGATGATTTTCCATTTCAAACTGCTGATAAATATTTTCCACAAACAGAAGGATATTGCATAGGAATCATATATCAATTATGACATATTGTCAACTATAAAGTAACAACATATTTTTCCCAGATGACAACATCTGATTAAAGCATAAATCATTTGGCAGCATTATCTGATTTTGGAAAAAATTGTATAATTTATATATTTACACATTGTGTCTCTGATGACTAATTCTCATTCACCATGAGTTATAATGGTGTTTAAAAAGTGTGCCAAAACTAAACAGCAATTGCTAATAATTATAATTTATTTTTTGAAGTTTTCTAGCTGTATTTAAGTATGCTATTTGTTATAAGCCTTAAGTTAGGCAACAATATATACTATTACCAAGCCCCTTAAATGCACTTTATATATATTACTCTTAATTATATGAAAACTGAATATATATATATGTATAAACCCTCAAAGCAAAAATAAAAAGTAAAACCTTTAAAACTGCTTTATTTGCCAACTAATAATTAACAAAGCAACAAAGCTTTATTTTTTCAAATTATATACTACTGCTACTTATAATAAACGACCCACCAAAGACCTGATAATAATATTTATTTTATTTAGAGCAGCAAATAAAAACGATTTTATCCACTTACAAATAGTTTATTTACTTAAACCATCAACAATAGCCACCACAATACTACTATATATATTTTATTTTAACAACAACAGCACTAATAATGTCACACAAATATTAAAAGAAAGTTTAAAAGAGAAAAAGAGAGAGAGAGAAAGAAAGAAGGACTTTAATGCATATCTAACAAAGCAGCAAACAATAACTACAAACAAACTAAACCGAAAAAAATATGTTGTATAACTTGAAGGCGTTTTAGAAAATAAACGTTTTCTAACCATCACATCACAAAGAGGACCGAATGAATGAATGTATGAGCCAGTAAACTTAAGCAACAAGAAAATTAATTTCAAACCATCTTCTTATATATATTTTTCTATTTTTTTTTTTGTAAATGAAAGATTTAAATGGCAGTCTAACGGACATAAAGACAGCCTGGAAAACAAATGAACGGCCAGCTGCCAGCAAAAAACAAACTTTGTTATTATTTAAAAAATTATATGCATTTAATGTTTAAGCATTTTACTTTACTTTATTTCCTTTATATGTACTGCATTTATGAACAACTAAGGCTAACAACAGCATTTGTTTTGTGGGAGGCGGATAAATGGGGTTTGAGACAATGAGTGTTAAACATAAACGCCAGGATGCACAGTATCCAGCAATACTCGTACTGTACAAAGAGATACGACAACAAATGTCAACATGGTATTTACAGCTCAACGATTTAGTCTAACGAGTGTTTGGTCAAAGATTTACAGCCCAAGTCTATACAACAAACAGCAGCAGCAACAACAACACCAACTGGTAACATCAAATGCAAAAAGCAACAACTGTCACTAGACACTCTATTCACTCTCACAATAGAAAAAGTTGTTAAGGGGGTGGGAGAGGAAATTAAAGTCATTGGTAAAGTTGCTAAACAGTGGGCCGCATTGAAAATATATTTGATCGTTTCATCAATAATTTTTTTAGTGATTACCGAGTAACCGACGTAATTTACATGGTTATTTAAAATTTGTTAAACGGGTACTCGTTTTAAAACTTAAAACTATTCAAATATCGTTCCTGTGAAACATTGAAAATTTATACTATTTAAAAATTGTTTCTGTGAAGCATTAAAAATTGAACTAAACCACATCAAAGTGAAATGTCCTTAGTGGTTACTATGTAACCACAATAATTTACATGGATACAACGGTTAAAACAAAAAAATGTAAAACTAATACGTATAAAACCATTAATATTAAACAAATAATAAAATAAAACAAATTTATGAAACATTTTTTAAGTGGTTACTTGGTAACCAACTTAGTTTAAATGGGTGCTCGTTTTAAAATCTTCCAATTTCATAATTTTTAAATTGAAAATAATAATTTCATATAAACAAAATGAATTTCAATGAGATTTCTTAAATGGTTACCAAGTATTCAATATACTTATTTCAAATAGGTACTCGTTTAAAAATCCTACAAATTTTTAAAGTTTTTTTTTTATAAATCAATGATGTCAGAACATATTGAAATAAACAATATAAAGGTAATTTTTTTAGTGCTTACATGGGTACTTGGTGTAAAACAACAACTTTTTTAAGTGTATTTCTTTATAAAACCATATCATAAAAAAATAATGTAATTTTAACAAATTAAAGGGGAATTTCGTTAGTGGCTACTTGGTAACCAATATATTTTACATGGGTACTCGTGTTAATTTTTTATTTTTTTTTTTTATTCAAACAATAATTAACATTAAATTAATGAATAAAATAGATTTCAGTGAATGTTTTTAAATGGTTAGCGGATAACCAACAAAACTTTCATGAGTACTCGTTTAAAAATTGACAACATTTTAAGAATTTTACTTAAAAACCTTAAAATACTAAAATAAATGGCATCAAACAGAAATTTGTGAAGTGGTTACTAAGTAATCTACATAATTTCTATGACTACTTGTTTTAAAACTTTTAAAGTTTTAATAATATTTCTATGTTTTATTAACCCTTTATTACCATTTCTAAACCCACTGTAAACCATTGCGCTTTACTTACTGTATTTAAGATAAAGATAAATATTTAACAAAGTTTTTAAAACATAAAATACAACAAATTCACACAAACACTTACATAAATATATTTTCACTCTTATGCAAATACAAATACACAATCACACGCACACACAAACACACATTGACATAAAAATACCAACTGAGTGATGCTTCCAACCAGTAAAGAATTTTTGTGGCCAAGTATGGTTCAAACTGCGTTTACTGTTCTATAACATTTTGTATTTAGTTTAGTTTTGTTGATGTTGTTGAGGCGGCCGTTTGCACAAAAGCAACAACAGTAACAACAATAATAAAACTCGACCCGTTTATTGGAATTTTCATTTCCAAATTTAACGTTGAAAATGCGTTTATAAAGCAACAAACAAACAGACATTTTGTGTTGAACCACAAAACTACTGGCGCTTCCAAACTTAAACAAATAATACATACACTTACTTATTACATATATTTGTAAATGTATGTGTGTGTGTGTTTACATATTTCCGGTTATGCTTGCTCATCTATTTACTTGCTGTGTTTGAGATTCATACAACCACTGTATTTTTATTATAGCATAGTTTTAGGCTGTTTTCTTTTTCGTTGGTATAAACAATTAAAATAAATTTTTCGTCTAAAAATGAAAAGAACTCAAATAAAACAACAGCTATAGTAGAGCGTAAAATGAAATTAGTAAATTTATTTAAGAAATTATAATAAAATGTAGAAAAATGTGAAATTAAAAAAAAATAAGAGTAATGAAAATTTTAAACTTATTAGTTAGAAGAGTTTAGAATTGTTGGCCAACTATGGGTAATAGTATATTTTAAATTTGGTGGTATTACGTATAGTGGAAACTAGAAACAAGTTATTATTCAAGAATTTTTTTTAGCTAACCAAAAGTAAAATAGTATGTAAAAAATGTACTGAACTTTGTAATAAATTTTTGTTTTTGTTTCGGGCTTACAAATATCCAAATTAGCCTAGATCTACAGTCTAAATCACTTGACATGCTTTATGATTAAATTGTTGTCGAATTATATTATGTTGCCAATATTTAGGTTTACAAATGTCAAATTCTTTTAATCTTTCTATATACAAGGTGACGCAAAAGTAAACTTCCGATGTTTTTTGGCTGTAATTAAAAAAAATGAAAAAAATAAATAGTCAGCAATATTCCTCGCTCTGGAGCAGTGTAGCGTAACATTGTTTATTAACGTGTATTTCGCATGTGTTTACTACACAAATGTCAAAACAGAACTGACATTAGGGGCCAATCGCAAAATTTATAGCCTTTTCTGATAGGAGGATTACTTTTGCGCCACCTTGTATTAAATTTGCTTTACGGATTAATTACCAAAACTGGTTTTGTAGTGTATGTATTTACAACATACATATTATTAGCTAGTGTGCTTTTTTAACTCTAATGCTATTAAGTTAAATTGTGTTGCCTATATTCAGGCTTATACATATTGATTTGTTTTAAGCTTTAAATACTGAATTCCACCTGTGTAAACCTTAAATTAAATAAGTCGCTCATTATGTGTACGAATATAAGATTTGTTAAACTAAATTGTATTGATTTTATTTAGTTTTAGAAATATTATTTTCTTGTTAAATACAGCAAGACGTTTTTGATTTGATTTTTTTTTTTAATTTAAGTTTAAAAATTTATTTGCAGCAAATTACCTAGCCATTGTAGCTTTAATTTAAGTTAATTTTAATACAATCTCAACAATAAGTACAAATCGTATATAAAAGTAAAAAGTAGCAAAATAAAAAACTTTTCTTTAATGTTTTTACAATATATTGTAATTTTTACAAGTGACTGTGAACTGAAAGTTGGGTTTTCTTTTTTATTTACATTTGTTGAAAAACAATTTTTTTAATATTATTGTTACACGAACATACCTGCGCTAAGTATAACAATTTATATGTATGTTTTTTCATACTGCTATTTAAAATACATACTTAGCCAACAATTGTGTAAGTATTGTAGTATTGTAAAGGCAGCAGCCATAAAGTAGGCAATGATTTATATTTTAATCCTGTTATATAGGTTGCCACTTTACTACTTATTATATAAATGTATGTAGGTATATTCCATGTAGTAAATTCATTTAAATGTGTGTGTGGGTGTATTGGAGAGATTGTGTATGTGTGTACAAAAGCAGACATGTTATATTAATACAATACGACATAATACATGGTGTATTTGTAAAATACGTATAATATAAGTTTAATGTTACACAGAGTAACAGCAAAAAATGCGTTAACGAAAAAAATTCACATATATAAGCCTTAAAGTAGGCACTACAAAATGGAAATATTTATACTGCTTTAAATGCTGCTCATTCTTTTAACAAAACCAACAGTCAAATTAAAAAAACAGTGGGTTGAATAAAATAAATATGTACATACTATAAAGAAAACAATAATAAAATGCAGAAAAAGATAAATAAATAAAACACTTTAAAATAAAAAATTTAATTTTAAATAAAATTTATCATAAATTTTTAGTTTCTACTGTATTCTGTTGCTAAAATTATTTACTAATTATTGAGCATGAACTTTATTCAAAACCATTTCCATTTAAAACCCAATTTATGAATACATTAATGCATAGCATAATTTTAGGCATTTCAACACAATAACATTTTTAATTATTACAAAAATTTCTCTAATCTACACAATTAAAGCAACATTACGTGGCAACAAATTGCTGAAATTTATAAATACAAGCTAAGTATTACATTTACTAACATGTATGTAATATAAAAATCTACTAATACCACTTGACTACGAAAACTTTATTTTACAACTTTTCAACACTTTTTTTGTAAACCAAAAATATATAGCAAGTAATAGAACCGCAACATAAACCTAGCTATGGATACTTTAGGAAAAAGTTATGTGGCCATAACAAAAAAAAAATAAATAAAAAAATTATGCCATTAAATACTGCAGCCAGACATAAAAGACGGCACTCGTGCTGTAGTCACTGTTAAGTATTTTTAAAACCAGTGTAAATGACAACCTGAAGGAAGTGTGTTTAAGTTGCAGTTTTATTTTTTTAAAAATGCATACATATTTTTAGTGCGTTTTTATTCATCAACATTATTAAGGGAAATTAGGCGTGTGTGTGTGTAAGTGTGTAGTGTTCAACAGAACAGAAAAAAGGAAAGTTTGGAAATGTATTTATTTATATTCATTACATACAGAGAAATATGACCAGCTAAATAGGAGTTCTAACTGTTTTGTATATATTCTTAAAAAATCGAATTGTTTAACATATAACAGGATTAGGGTAAATTAATTGATTTAACTCACTTTAAATATATTTTGATCATGACTTTTTTGTTAAAAGGTTTTAGGCTGCACTTAGCCAGGACTACAACCTACCCTAACACAAAATTGTTAATATTTTAACTTGTGTTGCCTTATTCAGTCTTGTAAATGTTTAATTATTTAGAGGAAAATTTTTGTGTAAATTAATGACAATTGATAAAAAAATAAATTTATACAAATATTATACAAAAATTTTGGTTTTTAGAGATATTATTAACATTTTACAATGTTTTGTAAGATATGTATATTTTAAAAAATAAATTTATACAAAAATTTCCCAAATATGAAAAAAGTTCTCTTTAAGGGAAACTATTATTTTTAGCGTTTTTTTTAGATTTTTTATTTATTGTAACTATATTTAAATTTTCAACGAAATTACTTTAAAATTTATACAATTTCCCTAATTAAAAAAAAACGATGAGTTAAAGATATGCCTCCTTATTCAAAAACGATTATTAAATTTAAAAAACGTTTATTAAGCAAATTTTTATATGCAAATCTGTCATAATAAACGTTTGTTAAATTTAATAATCGTTTTTGAATAAGGGGGATTATGTTTACAGATTGATAATGGACAATGAAGATTGCTGATGACGCTGATGATGATGGCCGGGTAGAAAATGCATTCCAATTTGCCAATTGTTCCAGTACGTTACAATAGTATTCTTGAAAATTCGAACTACTAGCCTGAATAAAAAAAAACTTTTCTCTTAGAAATAAAATATTAATTTAATTCCTTCTCTAATTAATAAAAAAAAATTCCTTAAAGGGAAGTTTTTGTTTAAAGACATATTAATAAACAAAATTATATTGCTTCTAATGAAGATAACAAATTTATTTGAAAATTGCGAAAACTTCCCTAATTTAGAAAATTTTCACTAATTTTTGGTTCATTTTATTGATGTTTACATTTTCAATTTCCCTGTTTAAAAAAAATCCTTAAAAGGGAAATTTTTATTTTATTTTCATTATTATTTAAAAATCCTAATGTATTTTATAGCTTACAGTTAGTTAAAGCAAATCAATTACATATTTACAACATTTTGAGTTGGGGATTGAACCTGAATTTACATGTTTCGAGAACCACCACATTCTCTCATCAGAAGCAACATGTAAATAAAGTGAAAAATGATGATTACAGCAAATTTCGAACCACCGGTAACACTGGTTAAAGGATTGATGTTTGACCGTTGGCTAGCGGGCACCGCAGTGGTGCAGAGGTTAGAACGCAAAAGAATTCTGATGAGAGAATGTGGTGGTTCTCGAAACATGTAAATTCAGGTTCAATCCCCAACTCAGCCGAAAAATTAGCAATAAATTTAAATAATAATTTTCATGTAACAATTCCTACCTTCAGTAAAAATAATTTAATGAAAATTAAATTTAATGAACTCAAGCCTGACTAAAGAAATATCAAAAATTAAAAATTAACAAACAAAAAACAACAACTAAAAATAATAATTGTTCTTAATTTCCCTAATTTAAAAAATTTCCCTTAAAAGAAAATTTTAATTTTTTTAAATTTTTCAATAAATTTTAGTTTATTTTTTTGTATTTAAATACATATGTAACGAAATTAATACAAAATTTTTTCAATTTCCCTGATTTTGATAATTTCCCTTCAAAGGTAAATTTTTGTTTTAAGCATTATTAACAAAATGTTTGTTTTATAATTTATTTACAAATAATGAACATTTCCCTAATTGTAAAATTTTTATTTTTAGAAAATTTTCAATAATTTTAAGTTTAGTTTGTTTCCATAAAACCTTAAATATTTATTTAGTTGGTTATTCTTCATAATTTATTTAATCATTTAATACCTTGTTTAAAAAACATTTATTTTTAAAGCTGCTGATTTTTTTCTAGTTTTTATTTTGGCTGTTTGCATTAAAATCACACAAATGTTAATGCTTGAGTATAAGTGTGTAACTATTGTATGAATTTCAGACAGCTTAGGTACAATATCTATGTGTTTGAGTGCTTATTTATACATCTTTATGGCACCACTGACAGTAAATGCAACTACAAGAAGAGCGAGAGCGAAAAACACAGATGCAGAATAACTAACTGTAAGCCTGAAACAATGCTTTGAACTTAATTAGCTGCGAATTAACAAATCTTTTTTATTATTTTTTTCTCTAGATTTTGGCGTTGTAATCGTTGATGTTAGTATGTAAAATGCAAAAAAAAACCACACACAAGTACAGACACTGAAACAATGCAGGAAAAACAAAAATAGAACACGACGTTTGTTCTCGTTTTTCAACGCTAAAGGTTATGTGATTATAATAATATTAAAAAAAAAATAAATTTATAACAGAAAATACATACAATGGGCCTCAGTATAGAGTGGCAAAAGTAACAGCACAAACTCTAGTCATGAATATTGTTGGTGGTGGTGGGGGAAGGGAAGCGGAAATGTAAAATGTCATCCTGCAGGCAAAGTGTGAAGCTTTTTACAAATGTAATCATGTCGTAACATGCAGCACAAAAATAATTATTGTTACTAAAACACACATAATTTATAAAACCAAAAAGTTTTATTTTCTCTAAACGAGAAAAAAGGATACGAAATTTAATTTAATAGACAAATTAAGTTGTTTAATTGAAATAAAAGGAGATATACCGAAAATAATTCAAGTATAAGGGAGGAAAGCAAGATTTTTTTAGATTTCCTTATAACGAACAATTTTGTTTGAAACTGTATTAAATTTTTAGATTATTTTGTTAAGATTTACTTAAACAAGTCAAATTTTTGAAAATTTTCAAAGTTTTCCTTATTACAAAAAATTTCCTTTAAAAAGAAATTGTTGTTTTAAGCATTATTTACAAAATTGTTATCAAATTTTCTTGCATTTGTTGAAGACAAACAATTTTTATATAATTTTGGAAAGTTCCCTAATTTTATAAAATTTTCCTTTAAGGGAAATTTTTATTTTTTTGTAGTTTTAAAAAATTAAAAAGTTATTTTATATAGATTTATGTAAATAAGTGAAATATAATACAATTTTTTAAATATCCCTGATTGAAGAAATATCCCTTCAAGGGAAATTTTTATAAAATATTTATGTTATTTTGTTTGGATTTACATAAACTGGAAAAATATTAATAAAATTTTTAAATTTCCCTGATAAAAAAAAAAAATTTCACTTTAAGGGAAATTTTAGTTTGAAACGATAGTTACATATTTTTCAATGTGTTTTATGACATTTGCTGATTATAATAATTTTTTTATAATTATATTAAAAATTTTCCTAATTTAGAAAATTGCCCTTTGAGGGAAATTGTTATTCTTAAAATGTTTTATAGAATTTATAAATTATATTGCTTAGTTTTTCCTCAACATATAAAATATTATAATATTTTCGTAATTTCCCCGAGTTTAAAGAATTTCCCTTTAAGAGAAATCTAAATTTTTATATACATAGCATGTACATAGTTTTATAAAAAAGATTTCTCTTTTAGAGACTTGGAGTTTTGTTAATAACTAATAGTGTTTATAGTATTTAAACTCTTGTCTTTTGTTATGTCTTTATTAAAATGTCAAAATTTTTTCATAATTCTTTTCATATAACTCATACGTCTTCCTGTGCAACAATAAATATCAATCATACGCCATGATTATATTTAGCGTGCCACACATACAAACATATGTACAAGGAACCATTTCTACATGTCTTAATGCAAAACATAAACATATTTCATGTCTTCTTTATATTCTGATGTTGAACGTCATACATTTATACAAACACACACAGAAATGTTGCATTTCATATGACATTTGAGACGTGTTTAAAATCCACTCTAATTCGTAGCAGTACTCAGTCTTGTTTGGAAAAAAACACAAAAATTTGCTCAACTTACCAAACAATAAATCAAAAATTTTCTTAACAAAACAACAAACGAAAAGTTTTTGTTTATTTTTTCAGCATAAAAATTTCATAGAAAATTGTTGTTAAAATGTGAATGCACAATATGTGTTGGTGTAGGAATTGTAATCATCTAAACTATTATTAGGTAAATAAACATTTTTTTTATTTAGCTATTTTTCTCTTCAAATACTTGTCTTTTAACCCTTTAAAAAAACTTTTGTTGAATTGTGTAATAAAAACGGAAATGTGACTTTTAAAAGTTTATGTTTTTCAGCTTTAACTCTATTTTTTTTAGCTTGTGTATGTGTGAGCTAAGATTTAACTTCCGTTCCATATCAGTTCTTATTATTCATGGTATGTGCCTCATCGTTCGTATAGTTTAGCTCATCAACAGTATTTAGTTGTATCCAACTACTTAAGTATGTCTTGTTGCAAGCAAAAGGTATCAACACGGCAAACAAAAAAGGAAAATAACCAGAGCAAAAAGGGAAAATTGTGGAAAGCAAAAAAAAAACTTTAATTCAATGCTACGTGTTGAGCATACTAAAGGATTCTAAGTTTTGTAAGTTTAGGAATAGTGAAAGAAAAAAATGAAAAATATTTGGCATTATCATTGACAAAATTATACACAATGTAAAACATCCATTGGCTGAAGATTTAAAGAGGCAATGGATATTGTCGTTAAATAAATCAATTGGAAATGTAAAAGTGTTAAGAAAGATTTAAATTGCACAATAATATTAAAAATCTTGATATGTGTTTGAAATTTGTTTCTTTTATTTGTATGAAAAAGTCTTATATTTGTTTAAAAGTTATACATATTTTGTTTCAAAAAACATTTCTAACAAGTACTTTTTTTCACAAAGGTCCTTTTGTAAATTACTTATTTAAGATTTTTAGCTTTAAAATAAATTACGAAACTTTTTAAGCAAAAAGTACCTTACAATAGGTACTTTTTTCAAAAAAGTACTTTTTTTTAATTTTAAGCATTTAAAATACTTACGATGTTTTGTTGACCAAAATATAAATTTTTAACAAAAATAAGTCTTTTTGTTACAAAAAAATGTGCTTTTTTAACAAAAAAAAATTTTTAAACAAAATAAAATATGTAAGAGAATTTTTAATTTTATTGTTTAATTTAAGAATTTGTTAACACAATACTTTTTTAACTTTGTTTAACGACAATATCAATTACCATTTTTCTAAATTAAGACTTTCGTAATTTTATTTAAAGGCAATTTTTTAGCGCAAGAAATTGTTATTTCATACAAAAACTTTAAAAATTCATTAATCACTTTTTTGTTTTATTTCATTTTATCATATTATTTTTTAACTTATAATTATATGATTTAAATACTTTTTTATATGATATAATTCCTTAAATTCTACCTCAATTTCCGGTCTGTTTTTTCTATATAAAAACCTGGAAAAAAACTTTATTTATTTTTGCTTTTTTCTAAGAGTTTCTTTAACAAAGATAAAAATCATCTACGGTTTACCAAACAATTTTCATTCAAAATGAATAGACCTTAAAAAGGCTTCCTTCTATTTTCTCCTTTTGGGAGGATATGAAATTCCCAAAAAAAACAACAACTTCCGTTTGTAATCCTTTTCTGTGTATAAAACGAGTATTTTTTGGCATTTAACTGCATTCAAATATAAGCCCAGCAAATAATATGCCAGGTGGCCGTTGAAAAGCATGTATAAATATTTGTGCATACACTTTTGTAATAGCCATTTTATTTATTTGTTATTGCCAGAGCCAAAGACTCAGTAACAATTTCTGGAATAACCGCAACAATTTCAAAACCTATTTTGTTTTATACAATATAAACATTTTCGTATAACATAAAATCTAAGTTTATTTTTAATCCTGCCCTTTTTTCGGGCTATACAACTGGCCGTTCGTTGCTTAAATGTTTGAAAGGTTTTTATAATATTTATCCAAAAAAGAAATTTAAAAAAAATAATAATAAAGTTTTTGCAGTTAAGCAAAATAGAAACCTCAAACTAAATAGAACATGACAGTATCTAAAAATGTTTAACAGTTTTTTTTTTCTTCTTATAAACTCATTCGTAAAGCATATAAGCAAGAAAGAATGTACTTGTATGCAGTAGTAGCCAGTGAGTGAGTAAAAATTGCACACGAATTTTGTGCTAACACAATTATTTTACCTTTAAAATGTTACCAAAGAAATATATAAAAACTTTAGTTTTATGAATGCAAACGAAATGCAAGTTTGTTTTGTTCTTGTTTGAATGCATGTGGATTGTAAGAGGTGTTAAATGTCATGGCAACATTGGCGAGAACCTGCTAAGAGTGTTTGTTATGTATGCTGGCTGCTGTTGTAGTTTAAATTCTTTATGCTGGCCTTTATTTCTGTTGCTTTTCAACGTTAGCATAAATAAAATGGATATTGTGTTATATTTTTGGATTTTTTTTTTCTTTTTGCAAAGGAATAAATTTTCTTTTAGAAATCTAAGAAATACGAGTTATGGAAATAAAGAAATTTGCAAAAAAGTTTACTTAAATTTTACATTTTTATTTTAAATTGATTTAAAGTAGTTTAAATGATTTTTAGTATAAAATATAACTTAATTTTGAAGAAATATATTTTCGAAAAAAAATTTACAAATTCTAGTTTGCAAATATTTTCCGAAAAATTTTCAAAAAAAAAAAAATTCTACTTTGTAAATATTTTCCGAAAAAGACGTAACCTTTAAATTAAACATATTTGAACTCGTTTATCTATTTAAAAAAAGTTTTCTTATTTAGGCCAAAGTCCAACAAATATTTAGTTTTAATTTATTTGATGCTGTTTGTTCTTGCAAAACTCTTGTAAAAGTAAACAACGTCAAACAAATTTGTGCTAAAATAAGTGGTTACGCTTTTTTGAGTAAATATTTGCCATGTGTGACTATACCTTTAGAATTTAGCTTTCATACAAACGCTTAGTTCAACATTTTCCAAAAAAAAAAAACGTTTGTTTCATTAAAAAAAACACGCTATTTTAGCAACAATATTACACCAAAAAAATAACAAATTCGATAAAAATCTTTAGTTTCATGCAAAATGCAAATTTTTTACAAAAAGTCGCTAAAATCATAACAAAAATATTTTTCTTAAATTCTTAATTTCACCAAAAGAAAAAAACCTTTAATATATAATAAAATTTATCTCAGGAAAAAATCGATAATTTGTAGAGTTCAACTAATATTTAGCCAAAAAATCGTATACGGACTAATCGGAAGCAAATCGAAACTTTTAAAATATACCTTTAATTGCCAAAAAAATACATATGGGCAATTTAACGTCAAGTGACCCAATTTTTAAAATCTATGTTTTCCGATTTCGATGAAATTTGCAGCAATGTTAGTACTATTGGATAGTATGCCAGAAGGTCACATATGGTAAAATTCAAAAACTTTGTTTTTTGAGTTAAAATATTTTTTTTATAGATATGCCTCTTGCTACTAAGTGACCACAAAGCTCTTAAAGGAAATGGTCTAAAGTTTCTTTTGAGGAAAAATAAAAAAAACTCCATTTTGAAAAAAGAAATAAAAAAGGGGAAAATGAAAATGATACATGTGCCAAATATTGAAAAATCCTATTCTTGAGTTAAAAAATAATTTTTTTTGATTGATATCCCACTCGCATCCCCTTAAGCGATTATAAAGGCATTAAAGAAAATTGTATAAGCTTTCTTTTGAGGGGGGAAAGGACCCAAATAGAAAAAAAATTATTAAAAAAAAATTAAAAAAATTTTTTTTTTGGAATGATTGATGAAATAGTTATCTAAGGACAATTTTTGTAAGGACCAAAAGGTGAAAAGTTACACTCATTTAAAAAAAAAACCTGTATGACCAAAATGTCCAACTTTGACCCCCTCTAACTCCAGCAGTTCTTGAAGGATAGAGCTGAAAATCTGGATCTGGCATACTATCCAATAGTACTGACCTTGGTACAAATTTCATCCAAATCGAAAGACATCGATTTTAAAAATTGGGTCACTTGACGTGAAATTGCCCATATACATATAAATATTTTAATTCTATAACATGTTAGATAGTTTCAAGGTGACCTAAGGTACCAACACTACTTTATAAATCTAGTTTTTTAATTCTTAACTATTAAGAAATTATTCTATAAAAAACGTGTATCAACTTAAAAATTCCATCATCTATGTTTTACCTTTATAAAAGTTTCGATTTCGGCATTTGGTAGGTATTCGGTCAAAAATATGCTCAAAAACCGAATATTCGTATTTGACCATTTTTTGGCTTAATTCGAAACCGAATACTTGGACGAACTCTAATAATTTTACTAAAAAAAAATCTTTGTAAATTCTACCTAAAAGGAATCATAATACATAATTATTAAATTATGCAATTAATTTCAATTAAAGTATTCTGCACTTACATTTAAAGTTTTGTGTTCACATCAAGGTAAACAAAACTATTTCATTGAAATCAGTTAAATTTTTATTGCACCTAACGCACTTTTACACTTCTTTCTGCTGCTAGATAAAAGCTGTCATATTTTTCTCAATTTTATCATTCAATAAAAATCTGTTAATAAAAACCTGCAATTGGTTTTTTTCTTCTTACAGTTTTTAAGCAAAATACTTAAGTTAATGGAATTTCATTTATTTAATATTGCGAGAAATCTCTCTACTCACAAACACTACTACAATGTATTAAGGTGCAAAATGTGTGAGTGTATGTGTATGTGTTTGCAGTTGATGTTTATTAATTTGACATCAATTCCTACAAAGTACGTTGGAATAAGTGTACGTACGTACATATGTATATGTATGTAGTTAAGTTTTAATATGTATCCTGTTAAAGACTTTAATTCTTACACACAAATGCACGTGCCGACATACACCAGCACACACACAGAGTGACTAGAATTTCCGTTGCTGCTCTATACACTTTATAAAGATTCTCTTAAGGCTACAACCAATGTGTGGTATTGTGGCATAAAAATACCACATTCACGCACTTTTAGCTGTAAAAAAAGTTTTTTTTCACTCTTTAGTTTGCATTAACCCCATAAACACACACATACTCATGTATATAGTACATTTAAACCGCTTGCCAAAGTGGCAGGTATTATGCCTGATGCACAATTGTAATAATGTTAAATGGGTATATGTGGATATACGCATGTATGTATGTGTGTGTGTAATTTTGTGTATACGTGAAAGTTGCAAGTTTGTGAGCCGTGCACAGAAATTAATATGGTTTTTATGAAATGAAAAAAAAAAAAAATTTATTCAATTGACTTTACGTTTCTTTATTCAAGGCATGAAATGTGTTAATTACATTCGCAACATTTCATATGTGGTAAACCTGTCTTCCTCTTTGCTCCGGTTTTTTTTGACTACAGTTGCTTTAACTGTGAATGTTGTTGCAGTTATTTTGTTGCCATAAACAGGATGTAAATAAAGTAGTAGTAGTGGTGGTGATGCTGCCAAGGGTTGTTGGTTACAAACCCCACAGAGTCAGCAACTTAAAGAATCCTTGTAAACTTTCTCCAAGTAATAAATGTATAAACAAAAGCATGTGTGTGCATGTGTATAGTTTAAATCCCAGAAAAAGAAACAGTTTATAATTCAGCATTAATTAAACTTAAAATCCATTTGATACAATTGAATATTTATTTTGTTATTTACATGTGTAAGTACAAAAAATACAATGAAAGCAAAGAAGAGAGAGAGAGAGAGAGAAAGAGATAGAGTGTGTTGGTGTATACACATCGGTTGTAAATGCAATAAAAACAATTAAGTGTTAAAAGTATACATCCGTTTCCGCATTGTTTCGTTCAACTTATACATATGTATGTGTCTCTCTGTAACTCACATTTCCATTGCATTTTCCTTGCGTGTTGTACGCGAAATGATTTTTGTTGTTATTGTTATTGCTGGTTTATGTGAAACTTTTAATTTGCAATGGCTTCATGAAAAATAATTTATTTTTTTTAATTTTCAGCCGCAGTTGTTGTGTGTTCTTTATTAAAAAAATATCCCCGAAATAAAACAACAATTTGTTGCTGCATTGCTGCAGCTTGTTAAACACAGTATTTGTGCATTTAACTTCAGGAAAATATTCCTCTTCTCTCTCTTAAATTTTGCCCTATAAATGTTTGCTACATTTTTAAGAAATAATTAATTGTTGTTATAAAATGCAAAAATAGTACTTTAAAATAATGTAGATACTTAAGACAGTTATTGGTTTGAAAGAAATATTTTAAATTAAATAAATGAATCACACAAATTGCGGAGTACCGCCGGTAATAAACCTTGATTTAGGCACAAGAACGCGACATTAAAACATGAAATAAAAGATCTATTTAGACCTTAATTTTCTTTTATTGTCTTTAGCAGACCATGCGTGACTTGTGTCATATTTTTATTAAGTACTGTTTGACAATTAATTATGAAAAAGCTCACAACACAGAATCACAGTCATGTTCAAATACAATATTGGGATATTTTAAGGTGTTTATGATAACAAATGTATTTCAATCATGTCTCAACCATGCTCAAAATGGGTATCAAAATGCTTGTTTTTCATCTTTCATATTGCCAAAAAATATTAATTTCTCTTAACTTAAGTTTCTAGTTATTTTTTTGTGCAGAAATTAAGAATTTTCTCACTGCAAGAGCCGTGGAACGGCGTCGATCCTGTTCGCCCAATATTGTGATTTCAACAGATGTAAAAACATCATCTTCATCAAATAGTGCAGTCAAACCCAAAAAACAAGTAGGTATGGATAAGTACATAACCGTTCTCAAGCGACAGAGGAGCCCGAAGTCTGCTCAAGTGTCATCAAATGCAAAAGCTCCTAAGACCGTGAGTAATGATCAAAATAGGTTTGCTCTCCTCCAGACGGATGAGCCAGAACTTCCGAAGAAGACGTTTAAGCCCCCACCAATTTATCTGAGAGAGCCGACTTCCAGTAAATTGGTACAAGGAATTGTTGCTGTAATAGGTGAAAACATGTTTAGCGTAACCTCAATGAAACATGGAAATATCTGCGAGACAAAGATTCAAGTGAATAGGGAAGATGATTTTCGAAAATTGTCCAACCAGCTGGAAAGGGAGACTAGGGATTTCTATACCTACCAGCTCAAAAGCGCAAAAGGACTCCAAGTCGTTCTAAAGGGTATAGACCCATGTGTTGATCCCGCGGAGATAAAAACCGGTTTAATGGACAAAGGGTTCAAAATCAAGAGCGTAGTGAATATTAGAAACCGTGAAAAGATCCCTCAGCCCATGTTCAGGGTAGAATTGGAACCTGGAGATGTTGTCTTAAAGAAAAATGAGTCCCATCCCATCTACAATCTGATGTACCTTCTGCATCGTAGAATCACCGTGGAAGAACCACATAAGCGTCAGGGACCCGTCCAGTGTCTCAACTGTCAAGAATTTGGTCACACGAAGGCGTATTGTAAATTGCCGACAGTTTGTGTTGCGTGTGGGGAGCTACATGCAACTGCTCAATGCGATAAGTCGAGAACTGACTCAAAAATCAAAAAATGCAGTAACTGCGGAGGTAATCATACCGCAAATTATAGAGGTTGTCCAATTTACACTCATTTGAAAGGCATAAGAACCAACAAGACGTCAGTATTGCCTAATCGCCCTCAACAGCCAAATTTAGCATCGAGTGACAATTTCCCTCAAGTATTACGGTCCACTAGTCATGTAAACGCGCCAAGTTCTAGACAAGTTTCTTACGCAAACGTCGTTAAATGTAATATGCCAGGTCTGGAGCAGGAACCTAAACCCCAATATTCTGAGCCGCATATCAACAATCTAGAGACAACATTGCAGACACTTGTCCAAACTATGAACACTTTCACGACCACCATGACATCCATGATGCAGGAAATGCTGAAAATGCAATCCACTATCTTGCAAGCCATTTTAAAGAAATGATTTATTTAAAAATTTGTTTCTGGAACGCGAACGGCCTCCGCCAACATAAAAATGAACTGGAATACTTCCTGATGGATAAGCAGATTGATGTTATGATGATTGCTGAAACTCACTTGACGTCGACAGGGTACTTCAAAATTAATGGCTACGAGTTCTACGATACTAAAGACCCCCGCGGTAGAGCTTGTGGAGGTTCGGCAATTCTTATAAAGAACAGAATAAAGCATTATCTAATGAATAACATAAGTGAGGATTACCTCCAAGCAACAAACATTTGCATTGAATTCTGTCAATACAAATTTGTTTTATCATCGATTTATTCTCCGCCTCGATTTTCAATAAAAGAACACCAATACCATAACTTCTTTAAATCCCTTGGAGCTAGATTTTTAGTTGCTGGTGACTTTAACGCCAAACACACATTTTGGGGTTCACGTCTGGTAACCCCAAAGGGTCGCGTACTCTTCAACACCATTACTAAAATGGGCTTAGATGTACTCTCAAGTGGACATCCCACCTATTGGCCGACGGACCGACGGAAGATTCCCGATGTTATTGACTTTGGGGTAATGAAAAATATCCCTGTAGAATGGATGCAAGTGGATCCTTCACTGGACTTGTCCTCAGATCACTCTCCTACTATCATTTCAATGCATTTCCCTCAAGTGTGTGGTTCTCCATTTATGAACATGACTAAGACCCGAGTAAGTTGGATAAAATACAAAAAGTATTTAAGTTCTCATTGCACGGAAAATGTTGTGTTGAGAACTACCGACGAAATTGATGAGTCGATTGGCAACTTTACCGAGGACCTTCGACGAGCTGTGCATCACGCTTCCACTTATCACGTTGAATGTAGAAATAGGACAAACAGAACTTATTTCTCTGAACTCGAACATCTCCTATCAGAAAAAAGAAGAATGAGAAGAGAGTGGCAAATTCACAGGTCTCCTGAACTGAAAGCTAGGCTACGGGAATGCAGAGATATACTAAGACATTTCTTAGAAACCCAAAGAACGGCCTCACTTAGATCTTACTTGGAAGGTCTTGATAGTACCCCACAATCTGACTACTCGTTATGGAGGGCGGCAAGAGGTTTAAAAAGACCAGTAAGAGGAAAACCTCCTTTGCGAAATCCGACTGGTGACTGGGCTAGAAATGATTCCGAGAAGGGGACTTTATTTGTTAACCATTTGAGAAATGTGTTTACTATAAACAACTCAAATAATAACGAATCTGATTTGCCACCACTTGTTATAAGGCCTCCTGTACCTCTAAGACTAAACTTTCGTGATGTCCAAAACGCTATTGGTACTCTGAACCTTAGAAAGGCTCCAGGTATGGATAAAATCAGCAATAAAATGCTTGTGGAGTTACCTCGTGTAGCAAGAAGAATTATCCTCTTTATCTTCAACGCTATTTTACGCCTAGAATACTATCCTGCAGATTGGAAGGTGTCTATGATCACTATGATTCCTAAGCCAGGGAAGGACCATACCAAAGTGGAGTCATATAGGCCAATTAGTCTACTGCCGACAATTTCAAAACTGTTTGAAAAATTGTTAATGACTAAATTGACTCCAATTCTGAATGACACTGAATGTATTCCTAATCATCAATTCGGCTTCAGAGCTAAACACAGCACCATCGAGCA